>CM039674.1:420267771-422700825 GCA_022496015.1 Hordeum marinum | reverse complement strand
TGGGCTTGTATTGAGTGTTTCATGAAAGTGGTGGGAGTGTATAGCTGTAGGCTCGAGATATTTCATCAGGTGAATGCGTCTTGGCAGAGCGCTCTATTGTCCCTAGAGAATGCGCCATTGACAGAGCGCACTTGAGCTAGTTCGGGATTTAAATCAGGTGAATGCGTCCTTGGTAGAGAGCTCTATGGTCCCTAGAGAATGCACCACTGATAGAGCGCACTTGATATTTCCGAAGTTCTTGTCATGTTAATTTAGGATCTCCGGGGTTCTCATAAGACAGTCCATTGTATTGAGTAAACCTTGCCTTGAGGTAGGTGAAGTTAGTCTAGGCCAACCCAATTTGAGTGTTTTGTTTCTCATGCTTTGCTTGTAGATGTAGTTTCGCTATATATCATTATGTGTGATTTGCCAATGTATCCAATGTATTGACCCTTTGTGGCTGCAACTTATCATGTTGCAGGATTTTCAGATGATCATTGAGATACAGTAGGGTCGTGAGTCTTCACTCAACACTTTCACCAGTGGGCATTGATGTGATTCATTGTTTGTTTATGCTACATTTCCGCTGTCATTATTTAATAAAGCTAGTTATATTCTATGATATTGTAATACTTTATAAATTCTGGATCATACGTCGCAGAAAATGATACACTTGTTATTTGATATTCTTATGTACTGTGTGTGCTAGCGAATCGATCCAGGGGCTAGCATGATAAGCACAGAGACATCGAATCTTATCAGATTCGGGTCGTTACAGATGGTATCAGAGCAATGTGTTGACTGTAGGTCGTGACCCTAGAAAATGGAGTAGTAAAAGCCATAGGAGTGAAAACTTATTTTGCAACCTTACTCCACTTGTTAGTTTTTACTCTCCTACTTGTACCTTCTCTTTTCAAATGTAGATGACCCATGTAGTTACATTAGTATCACCTGACAAGTTTTATTTAGCAGACCACCACTACTATGTTGAGTTTTATAAATGGTTCATGCGTAGTATGATGAGATCATATCTCTTTGTGGATATGACCTTACCTGTAGGTTTTGCTTGTGTCTATGTTGTTTGATTGATCATATGTGTGCCCTTTTTATGTGACTACCTTAGGATTGTTTTGGTGATTTGTCTGAATTCATTGTTGTGGTTTTGATTTGGAGTTTTTATTGCCATCATGAGCATATGGGTAGTGTTTTTCCCTTAGGCCTGGTTCTATCTATATCTCATCTATGCTTACCCACCAGATGTCGTCGAGACATAGTACTAGAGCCAATGGTTCAGGAGATAACAACAATGATGTGCCAGCATACATGCAACAATTTCTTCAAGGACAAGCTCAGTTGATCCAGTTGCTCACTCAAAACATTGGGAACAACAACAAAAACAACCCACCACCCCCACCCCCAGCTGATGCACTTACTCGGTTTTTGAGGTTGAATCCTTAGAGATTTTCTAGCACACCTGAACCTATTGTGGCTGATGATTGGCTTCGCTCGGTTAATAGGAATTTGGATACTGTTTGTTACGCTGATGTAGAAAGAGTAAGGTTTGTGTCACATTTGTTAGAAGGACCAGCTGCGAGATGGTGGGACAATTACTTAGTCACTTATCCTATTGCTACTATCACATGGGCGCAATTTCAGGCAGGTTTTCGTGCCGCACATGTGTCTTCTGGCGCCATGAGTCTAAAAAATAAGGAGTTTGGTAGCTTGCGTCAGGAAGGTCACACTGTGAATGCATATGTGGAGGAATTCAATAAGCTTGCATGTTATGCGCCTAACGATGTTAACACTGATGCAACTAGATAGGAGAAGTTTCTAGAAGGTCTTGATGATGAGTTGGGTGTTCAGTTGACAGTGGCGACTTTCAACAATTGTCAGGAACTTATTGATAAGGCTATTGTACTTGAAGGAAAGTTTCAAGAGGTGGATAATCGCAAAAGGAAGGCGAGCAATACCGAGTTGAACTCTAGAGCTCAACAGAAGCATCGTAATTCATCAACATCTTCTGAGTACTATGATTCTAAAGAGGACACGTATAATGGTCATAACCACAATGGACATAATCATCACTTTGGCAATGGACACAACCACCACCCTTCGACACCCACAAAGAAAGATTTAAGCTAGTTAGTTTGTTATAGATGCAGAAACCTAGGTCACTATTCAACAAACTGTCCTGAGTTGAAGAACATGCATTATGATAATGAGAATTCTGGAGAGAAGAAGGTTGATCACTTGGAAAGGGGACATGTGAACCACACGAGGGTGCAAAGCGCTAATAATGCACCAGTCTTTGGTAAGATTTTAACCAAGTTTCAGTACTATGACCGTTCTCTCAATATTGGTGAATCATATTTGTTCATGTCAAGGGAGTTTTTGATATTTGCAACAAGTAAACCTCCAAACCTTGGAATATGGATTATATCAAGTACCCATCTTCAACCTTTGCTAGCCAACCCGAATCTCGAGGACGAGATTCATTCTAAGGGGGATAGATTTGTAACATCCCAAATTTTTAGATTTGAAATGTTATTAGAGTCATTCTGTTTTCATCATGATTCTATGACTATTTGAATTTTTCTGAATATTCGAAGTGATCTCCAACTTAAGGCAACATATTGGAGTGGAGATAATATGACTTCTCTCCTATTAGGTATAGTTGGAAAATGCTAAGAATGTTATCTTGAGTTAACAGTACTAATTTTGAGATTTTTTTCAAAGACAGATTTTATTGTAGAGTTGGTTTTAGTTCTTTTTATTAGCACCTATTGCATAAAACAATTTTGCAAACTTACGTTTGATTTAGCAAAAATGTTCACTTCTTTAAAAAATTGCTATAATATTTTAATTCATGTACTGGTATTTTTTTAGGAGTAAAATATTTGTTTTATGTTTCACCAACTACACCTCCAGCACAATATTATTTTCCCCCAGAATTCACTGTTCATCTGGGCTCCCCAGTAGAGCCCATTTCCTATTCCTCGCCCCGCGCTAGGCAGCACCATCAGCAGCTAACAGGCCACCGCCCATTTCGGCAGAGCCTCAGCCCACCCCGCAGCTCTTCTTATTTTTTTTCCTCTGTGCCACTGACTATAGGTCCCACCCTGTCATCCCTTTCCTCCAGCGTGTTCTTCCTGGACACCATCTTCCCGATCCAAATCTGGCTCGATTCGGGCTGGATATTGCCCCTTGACCACTCCCGATTGCTCACAAATATTTTCCACCTCGTCCTCTACCAATTTTCGGCAAAATCAAGATCTCCTCGTGCCCTAGAGCTCCTCCCGATCTCGCCGGACTCCGCCGTCCCAAAGCTCCATCGCCGGTTGGTTCCGTCGCCATAGAGGGTTCCCAGCGCCTCCCTTCTTCTCTGAGATCTTCTCCGCGGTTTCCTACATATCCCTTACCATCTATATCTCGCAGGGAGACATCCGAACGAGCACTTGGACCTCGCCCCGACGAACACCACCGCCGCAGTTTCAGCCACACCGCATCACCGACAGAGGACGTCCCCGTCGCATCTGACGCCACCAAGCTCGCCGAAGTTGATGACCGCATCCTCCCATAACTCCTGCATCATCGGACACCCGCCGGAGTTGTCGTCATCGTCACCACCAAGCCGCTCGCGCTGGTCTTTCCCAGGTCCGGTGCCACCGTCCTCTGTTCTCCGGTGAGTTCACCCCCATCCGTCCGATCTCTCTCCGACGTCCCAGATTAGATCGCCTATGTTTTTTTTTATTACCGAACCGTTTTTCTCTAGGTTGTGGCCGTCCGTTGTTTAGAGCTTCCAGCGAACACCTCCCAGCCAATAGTAACACGCCACGTGGCAACGCCATAGTGACCACAGCAACAGCTCCAGAAATTTTGGCACATTCAAATCAAATTTTCTTTTGGCTATAACTTGAGTTCCGTAAAACGAAATTCACCGATTCTTTTTCCTATTAACTCATATTGATTAGTAGAATCTGGTAGAATTAAAATTTCACACTTTTGCATTGTTTAATTTGAATTCATTGAAATTTGAATTTAAACTTTCGAAGGCCATATCTTTCAAACCGTTTATCCAATTTAATCGTTTCTTTTTGCATTGTAATCCCGCTAGCAGGTAGATAATAAATACCTATTGGTATGTTTCTATTAGTTGAGTTTTAATTGAATTCTTTGCTGTTGATTTTATTTTGATGTATGTGAGTACGGTTTATTTATCGATGCATTCGTTAAATATATAGATTGTGCGGAGTGTGAAGTGGATCTGAATTAAGCTTTAGAGTACTTCAGCACCGTTCAAGGCAAGTTTCACTTTTGATTACGCTCATCCTATATGTCTACTATGCATTGTTATGATATGTTATTTGCTTGGGTGATTCCTATATTGTTTGTCGCCATGTGCTTGTCCTGTTTGCTTTGTTCAATTGTATGCTTGGATCTGCTATGGTAGACGTGGGCTTGTATTGAGTGTTTCATGAAAGTGGTGAGAGTGTATAGTTGTAGGCTCGGGACATTTCATCAGGTGAATGTGTCTTGGCAGAGCGCTCTATTGTCCCTAGAGAATGCGCCATTGACAGAGCGCACTTGAGCTAGTTTGGGATTTAAATCAGGTGAATGTGTCCTTGGTAGAGCGCTCTATGGTCCCTAGAGAATGCACCACTGATAGAGCGCACTTGATATTTCTGAAGTTCTTGTCATGTTAATTTAGGATCTCCGGGGTTCTCATAAGACGGTCCATTGTATTGAGTAAACCTTGTCTTGAGGTAGGTGAAGTTAGTCTAGGCCAACCCAATTTGACTGTTTTGTTTCTCATGCTTTGCTTGTAGATGTAAGTTTGCTACATATATCATTATGTGTGATTTGCCAATGCATTCAATGTATTGACCCTTTGTGGCTGCAACTTATCATGTTGCAGGATTTTCAGATGATCATTGAGATACAGTAGGGTCGCGAGTCTTCACTCAACATTTTCGCCAGTGGGCATTGATGGGATTCATCGTTTGTTTATGCTACATTTCCGCTGTCATTATTTAATAAAGCTAGTTATATGCTATGATATTGTAATACTTTATAAATTCTGGATCATACGTCGTAGAAAATGATACACTTGTTATTTGATATTCTTATGTACTGTGTGTGCTAGCGAATCAATCCAGGGGCTAGCACGATAAGCACAGAGACATCGAATCTTATCAGATTCGGGTCGTTACAAAGACTAGCCTATCCACAAGAATCTCATTGTCATGGCTTACTCTAGAAGTTGCCATTTTAAACCAGGAATTTGAACTACTAAAGGAGTAGGCATATCACAAAAAGACATGTTATGCAACTATGCATAACTTTCTGAGATGAAAGAATGAGATGCTCCAGTATCAAATAGAACAGATGCTGGATGACTATTGACAAGGAGCGTACCTAGGATAACATCAGGGTCCTCAAGGGCTTCTTCAGCAGAAACATAGTTCACTTGACCACGAGCAGGAGCTGGCTTCACATAAAAGGCTTTTCCCGGCTTCCCACGTCTAGCCGACTTAGCATTGTTCTGAGGACACTCACGGGAGTAGTGTCCTGGTTCTCCACATTTGTAGCAGACAACGGTGGCACGGGGAGCAACATTGGCAGGAGGACCTCCGAATGTCCTGGTTGGAGGGTTGGGCTGAGCTGGGCGAGGAATCTGGAAGGATGGCCTCGTGGTGTATCTTGGCGGTAGAGCTGCGTTGGGCACCCACACCCGGAGTTTGTTGGAGCCCGAGCCAGATGCGGGGCTGAAGTCACGGGTGTGCTTCCTAGTTGCCCCGTAGTCAGTCTGTCCAGTTGCGACATTGATAGCCTTGTTGACGAGAGCCTGGAAGGTTGTGCACTCATGCAGGCGCAGATCTCGAAGGAGCTCAGGACTAAGTCCCTTGCAGAACCTAGCATGTTTCTTGGCATCGGTTGACACTTCCTCCAAAGCATAGCGATCAAGATTGCCGAACTCACGGCTATAGGCATCCACTGTCAGTCTGCCCTGGGTGAAAGCACATAACTCCTCTCTCTTGCGATCCATCAGCTCTTCCGGGATGTGATGGGTACGGAATGCCGTGTTGAAATCCGCCCAAGTTGGTGCGGGGCCTACAAGACGCATAGCTTCATAATTTCCCCACCACAGATTGACGGGTCCTTCCAGAAAGTATGCAACAAAGGTCACCTAGTTGGCCTCAGATACATTGGCAGCTCGGATTTTGTGGGACATGCTGGTCAGCCAGTCATCCGCGTCGAGCGGGTCGACCGAATGATGAAACTTGGGAGGGCACAACTTGACGAAGTCATTGAGAGACACACCATCATTACGATCATTGCAGGGAGGACGCATTGTGTTATGCTCAATACGTTCCAACAGCCTGTTGATCTTCCTTTTATTCCGTTCAGCTTCGAGCATCACTTCTGCCAAAGAGGGCGGCTGTGGCAGGTTCTCTTGCCTTGGCTGGCTTCCTCGCCCTGCTCAGGGGTAGGCACGGGGTTATTCCTAGTTGCCACCATCCTGGGAAAACAAACCCACAACTTAGACAAGGAAGAAACAAACTCTAAGGAATGAGATAAGGAATGTACTGGACAACATGGCATGCATGGGTAAACACCCGATCAACATGGTAATAACAACTGCCATATGAACACCATGATTCATACACACCATGACATAGTTCAGTACAAGCCCAAGCTGAAATACAAACTACAGAGAGATGACACAACTCATCGGAGGCATTACATGTTGGAAATATGCCCTAGAGGCAATAATAAAATGGTTATTATTGTATTTCCTAGTTCATGATAATTCTCTATTGTTCATGCTATAGTTGTGTTAACCGGAAACCGTAATAGATGTGTGAATACATAGACCACAACATGTCCCTAGTGAGCCTCTGGTTGACTAGCTCGTTGATCAATAGATGGTCACGGTTTCATGACCATGGACATTGGATGTCATTGATAATGGGATCACATCGTTAGGAGAATGATGTGATGGACAAGACCCAATCCTAAGCATAACACAAGATCGTGTAGTTCGTCTGCTAAAGCTTTTCAATGTCAAGTATCATTTCCTTAGAACATGAGATTGTGCAACTCCCAGATACCATAGGAATGCTTTGGGTGTGCCAAACATCACAACATAACTGGGTGGCTATAAAGGTGCACTACGGGTATCTCCGAAAGTGTTTGTTGGGTTGGCACGAATCGAGACTGGGATTTGTCACTCCATGTGACGAAGAGGTATATCTAGGCCCACACGGTAAGACATCATCATAATGAGCTCAATGTGACTAAGGAGTTAGCCACGGGATGATGTATTATAGAATGAGTAAAGAGACTTGCCGGTAACGAGATTGAACAAGGTATAGAGATACCGACGATCGAATCTCGGGCAAGTATCATACCGATAGACAAAGGGAATTATATACGGGATTGATTGAATCCCGACATCGTGGTTCATCCGATGAGATCATCATGGAGCATGTGGGAGCCAACATGGGTATCCAAATCCCGCTGTTGGTTATTGACCGAAGAGGTGTCTCGGTCATGTCTACATGTCTCCCGAACCCATAGGGTCTACACACTTAAGGTTCGATGACGCTAGGGTTATAGGGAAATGGTATACGTGATTACCAAAGGTTGTTCAGAGTCCCGGATGAGATCCCGGACGTCACGAGGAGCTTCGGAATGGTCCGGAGGTAAAGATTGATATATAGGAAGTCCAGTTTTGGTCATCGGAAAGTTTTCGGGCTCATCGGTAGTGTACCGGGAGTGCCGGGAGGGTGTCGGAGGACCCGTAGGAGGGGTGTGACGACCATAGGACTTCGTGGGCCCTTAGAGGAGGTGTACCAGCCCTTATTGGGCTGTCCAAGACCTTCTAGAAAGGCCCATGCGGCTGGAGATCAAGAGATACGGCTCAAAAGATTTAAAAGGAGTAGATCCACCTCCCTTGTGGGAGGTGGACTCTCCCCCTAGTTCGGCCGAACCACTCCTCCTTGGAGGAGGGGCCAAGGCAGACCTCCCTCTCCCTCCTCCTATATATATGCAAGGGTTTGGGCTGATTTGAGACACGACTTCTCTCTCTTGGCGCAGCCCTACCCTTCCTCTTCCTCGTTCTCCGTAGCGCTTGGCGAAGCCCTGTCGGAGTCCACATAGCTCCACCATTACCACGCCGTCGTGCTGCCGGATCTCTCCCTCAACCTATCCTTCCTCCTTGCTGGATCAAGGCATAGGAGACGTCATCGGGCTACACGTGTGTTGAACGCGGAGGCGCCGTTGTTCGGCGCTGAGATCGGAATCCACCGCGATCTGAATCGCTGCGAGTACGACTCCACCAACCGCGTTCTTGTAACACTTCCACTTAGCGATCTTCAAAGGTATGAAGATGCAATCTCTCCCACTCGTTGCTGGTTTCTCCATAGATAGATCTTGGTGATACGTAGGAAATTTTTTGATTTACTACTACGTCTCCCAACAGTGGCATCATGAGCTAGGTCTATGCGTAGAATCTATGCACGAGTAGAACACAAGTTGTTGTGGGTGTCGATTTTGTTAATATGCTTACCACTACTAGTCTTATCTTGATTCGGCGGTATTGTGGGATGAAGCGGCCCAGACCGCACGTACGCTTACGTGAGACTGGTTCCACCGCCTGACATGCACTTGTTGCATAAGGTGGCTAGCGGGTGTCTGTCTCTCCCACCTTAGTCGGATTGGATTCGATGAAAAGGGTCCTTATGAAGGGTAAATAGCAATTGGCATATCACGTTTTCGTTTTGGCGTAGGTAAGAAATGTTCTTGCTAAAAACCTATAGCAGCCACGTAAAAACTTGCAACTGCAAATTAGAGGGCGTCTAACTTGTTTTTGCAGCATATTCCTCGTGATGTGATATGGCCAAAGAATGTGATGTGATGCATTGTGATGTATGAGATTGATCATGTTCTTGTAATAGGATTCACGACTTGCATGTCGATGAGTATGACAACCGACAGGAGCCATAGGAGTTGTCTTATTTTATTGTATGACATGCGTGTCAATCATAAACGCCATGTAATTACTTTACTTTATTGCTAAACGTTAGCCATAGTAGTAGAAGTAATAGTTTGCGAGACAACTTCATGAAGACACAATGATGGAGATCATGGTGTCGTGTTGGTGGCAGTGATGATCATGGTGCCCCGAAGATGGAGATCAAAGGAGCAAGATGATGTTGGCCATATCATGTCACTATATTGATTGCATGTGATGTTTATCATGTTTACATATTATTTGCTTAGAACAACGGTAGTAAATAAGATGATCTCTCAATAAAATTTCAAGAAAAGTGTTCACCCTAACTGTGCACTGTTGCTAAGGATCGTTGTTCCGAAGCAGCACGTGATGATCGGGTGTGATAGGCTCTAACGTTCGCATACAACGGGTGTAAGCCAAATTTACACACACGATACACTTAGGTTGACTTGACGAGCCTAGCATGTATAGACATGGCCTCGGAACACGAAAGACTGAAAGGTCGAACATGAGTCGTATAGAAGATACGATCAACATGGAGATGTTCACCATGGATGACTAGTCCGTCTCACGTGATGATCGGACACGGGCTAGTTGACATGGATCATGTGTCACTTGGATGACTAGAGAGATGTCTATCTAAGTGGGAGTTCATTAAATAATTTGATTATGTGAACTTAATTATCATGAACTTAGTCTAAAATTGTATTTACAATCTATATTGTAGATCCAATGGCCAACGCGAATGTCACCCTAAACTTCAACGCGTTCCTAGAGAAAACCAAGCTGAAAGATGATGGAAGCAACTATGCGGACTGGGTCCGTGGCTTGAGGATCATCCTCATAGCTTCCAAGAAATTGTATGTCCTTGATGCACCACTAGGTGACCCACCCCTTCTCCCAGCAGAGCAAGACGTTACAAACGCTTGGCATTCTCGCTGTGATGATTACTCCCTTGTTCAGTGTGGCATGCTTTATAGTTTAGAATCGGGGCTCCAAATGCGTTTTGAGCAACACGGAGCATATGAGATGTTCCAAGAGTTGAAACTGGTTTTCCAAGCTCATGCCCGGGTCGAGAGATATGACGTCTCCGACAAGTTCTTCAGTTGTAAGATGGAGGAGAATAGTTCTATCAGTGAGCACATCCTCAAGATGTCTGGGCTTCACAACCGCTTGACTCAGCTGGGAGTTAATCTCCCGGATGACTCGGTCATTGACAGAATCCTCCAGTCGCTTCCACCTAGCTACAAGAGCTTTGTGATGAACTACAACATGCAAGGGATGGAGAAGTCCATTCTTGAGTTGTACTCGATGCTAAAATTAGCAGAGGTCGAGATCAAAAAGGAGCATCAAGTGTTGATGGTGAATAAGACCACTAGTTTCAAGAAAGGAAAGGGTAAGAAGAACTTCAAGAAGGATGGCAAAGCTATTGCCGCGCCCGGTAAGCAAGTTGCCGGGAAGAAGAAGAACAAGAATGGACCCAAGCCTGAGACTGAGTGTTTTTATTGCAAGGGTACCGGTCACTGGAAGCGGAACTGCCCCAAGTACTTAGTGGATAATAAGGACGACAAAGTTAAAGGTATATGTGATATACTTGTTATTGATGTGTACCTAACCAGCGCTTGTAGTAGCTCCTGGGTATTTGATACCGGTGTAGTTGCTCACATTTGTAACTCCAAGCAGGAGCTGCGGAATAAGCGAAGGCTGGCAAAGGACGAGATGACGATGCGCGTCGGGAATGGTTCCAAGGTCGATGTGATCGCCGTCGGCACGCTACCTCTACATCTACCTTCGGGATTAGTGTTAAACCTTAATAATTGTTATTTTGTACCAGCTTTGAGCATGAACATTGTATTTGGATCTCGCTTGATGCAAGATGGCTACTCATTTAAATCTGAGAATAATGGTTGTTCTATTTATATGAGAGAAATGTTTTATGGTCATGCCCCGCTGGTCAATGGTTTATTTTTGATGAATCTCGAACATGATGTTACACATGTCCATAGTGTGAGTACCAAAAAGTGTAAGGTTGATAACGATAGTCCCACTTACATGTGGCACTGCCACCTTGGTCATATTGGTGTCAAACGCATGAAGAAGCTCCATACTGATGGACTTTTGGAGTCTCTTGATTTCGAATCATTTGACACATGCGAACCATGCCTCATGGGCAAGATGACCAAGACTCCGTTCTTCGGAACAACGGAGCGAGCAACTGACTTGTTGGAAATAATACATGCTGATGTATGCGGTCCAATGAGTGTCGAGGCTCGTGGTGGCTACCGTTATGTGACTTGAGTAGATATGGGTATGTCTACTTAATGAAACATAAGTCTAAACCTTTTGAAAGGTTCAAGGAATTTCAGAGTGAGGTAGAGAATCAACGTGACAGGAAAATAAAGAGCCTACGATCTGATCGTGGCAAAGAATATTTAAGTCACAAGTTTGGCACGCACCTTAGGAAATGTGGAATTGTTTCACAACTCACGCCGCCTGGAACACCTCAGCAAAATGGTGTGTCTGAACGTCGTAATCGCACTCTATTAGATATGGTATGATCTATGATGTCTCTTACCGACTTACCACTATCATTTTGGGGATATGCATTAGAGATTTCCGCATTCACTTTAAATAGGACACCGTCAAAATCCGTTGAGATGACACCGTATGAATTATGGTTTGGAAAGAAACCTAAGCTGTCGTTTCTAAAAGTTTGGGGATGCGATGCTTATGTGAAGAAATTTCAACCTGAGAAGCACGAACCCAAAGCAGAAAAGTGCGTCTTCATAGGATATCCCAAAGAGACTATTGGGTATACCTTCTACCTACGATCCGAGGGCAAAGTCTTTGTTGCCAAGAATGGATCCTTTATCGAGAAAGAGTTTTTCTTGAAAGAAGTAAGTGGGAGGAAAATAGAACTTGATGAGGTAATTGTACCTCCACTCGAACCGAAGAGTAGCACAACATAGGAAGTTGTTTCCGTGGAGCCTGCACCGGCTGGAGAGGAAGTTAATGATGATGATCATGAAACTTCAGATCAAGTTACTGTTGAATGTCGAAGGTCCACTAGGACACGTTCTGCACCAGACTGGTACGACAACCCTGTCCTGGAGATCATGTTGTTGGACAACAGTGAACCTTCGAACTATGAAGAAGCAATGGCGGGCCCGGATTCCAACAAATGGCTTGAGGCCATGAAATCCGAGATAGGATCCATGTATGAGAACAAAGCATGGACTTTGGTGGACTTGCCTGATGATAAGTGAGCCATTGAAAATAAATGGATCTTTAAGAAGAAGACTGACGCGGATGGTAATATAACCGTCTATAAGGCTCGGCTTGTCGCTAAGGGTTATCGACAAGTTCAAGGAATTGACTACGATGAGACTTTCTCACCTGTAGCGATGCTGAAGTCTATCCGAATCATGTTAGCAATTGCCACATGTTATGATTATGAAATCTGGCAAATGGACGTCAAAACGACATTCCTTAATGGTTTCCTTAAGCAAGAACTGTATATGATGCAGCCGGAAGGTTTTGTCGATCCTAAAGATGTTAACAAAGTATGCAAGCTCCAGCGCTCCATCTATGGGCTGGTGCAAGCATCTCGGAGTTGGAACATTCGCTTTAATGAGGTGATTAAAGCGTTTGGGTTTATACAGATTTATGGAGAACCCTATATTTACAAGAAAGTGAGTGGAGCTCTATAGCATTTCTCATATTATATGTGGATGACATACTGATAATGGGAAATGATATAGAACTTTTGGAAAGTGTAAAGGCCTACTTGAATAAGTGGTTTTCAATGAAGGACCTTGGAGAAGCTGCTTACATATTAGGTATTAAGATCTATAGAGATAGATCGAGACGCCTCATAGGTCTTTCACAAAGCACATACCTTGACAAGATATTGAAGAAGTTCAATATGGATCAGTCCAAGAAGGGTTCTTGCCTGTGTTACAAGGTGTGAGATTGAGTACGACTCAATGCCCGACCACGGCAAAGGATAGAGAAGAGATGAGTGTCATCCCCTATGCTTCAACCATAGGCTCTATTATGTATGCCATGCTCTGTACCAGACCTGATGTGAACCTTGCCATAAGTTTGGTAGGGAGGTACCAAAGTGATCCCGGAGCGGAACACTGGACAGCGGTCAAGAATATCCCGAAGTACCTAAAAAGGACAAAGGACATGTTTCTCATATATGGAGGTGCCGAAGAGCTCTTCGTAAAGGGTTACATTGATGCTAGCTTCGACACACATCCGGACGACTCCAAGTCGCAAACCGGATACGTGTATGTTTTGAACGGAGGGGCAGTCAGCTGGTGCAGCAGCAAGCAAATCGTCATGGCGGCATCTACATGTGAAGCGGAGTACATAGCTGCTTCGGAAGCAGCAAAGGAAGGAGTCTGGATGAAGGAGTTCATCACCGACCTAGGAGTAATTCCAAGTGCGTCGGGCCCGATGACTCTATTCTGTGACAACACTGGAGCTATTGCCCTTGCGAAGGAGCCCAGGTTTCACAAGAAGACAAGACACATCAAGCGCCGCTTCAACTCCATCCGTGATTACATTCAGGAGGGAGATATAGATATTTGTAAAGTGCATACGGATCTGAATGTCGTAGATCCATTTACTAAACCTCTCTCACGAGCAAAACCCTAAAGGTGTTCGATTGCTATGGGTGTTCGATTCATCACAATGTAACTAGATTATTGACTCTAGTGCAAGTGGGAGACTGTTGGAAATATGCCCTAGAGGCAATAATAAAATGGTTATTATTGTATTTCCTAGTTCATGATAATTGTCTACTGTTCATGCTATAATTGTGTTAACCGGAACCGTAATACATGTGTGAATACATAGACCACAACATGTCCCTAGTGAGCCTCTAGTTGACTAGCTCGTTGATCAATAGATGGTCACGGTTTCATGACCATGGACATTGGATGTCATTGATAACGGGATCACATCATTAGGAGAATGATGTGATGGACAAGACCCAATCCTAAGCGTAGCACAAGATCGTGTAGTTCGTCTGCTAAAGCTTTTCAATGTCAAGTATCGTTTCCTTAGACCATGAGATTGTGCAACTCCCGGATACCGTAGGAATGCTTTGGGTGTGCCAAACGTCACAACGTAACTGGGTGGCTATAAAGGTGCACTACGGGTATCTCCGAAAGTGTTTGTTGGGTTGGCACAAATCGAGACTGGGATTTGTCACTCCTTGTGACGGAGAGGTATCTCTGGGCCCACTCGGTAAGACATCATCATAATGAGCTAAATGTGACTAAGGAGTTAGCCACGGGATGATGTATTATGGAACGAGTAAGGAGACTTGCCGGTAACGAGATTGAACAAGGTATAGAGATACCGACGATCGAATCTCGGGCAAGTATCATACCGATAGACAAAGGGAATTGTATACGGGATTGATTGAATCCCGACATCATGGTTCATCCGATGAGATCATTGTGGAGAATGTGGGAGCCAACATGGGTATCCAGATCCCGCTGTTGGTTATTGACCGAAGAGGTGTCTCAGTCATGTGTACCTGTCTCCCGAACCCGTAGGGTCTACACACTTAAGGTTCGATGACGCTAGGGTTATAGGGAAATGGTATACGTGATTACCAAAGGTTGTTCAGAGTCCCGGATGAGATCCCGGACGTCACGAGAACCTTCAGAATGGTCCGTAGGTAAAGATTGATATATAGGAAGTCAAGTTTTGGTCACCGGAAAGTTTTCGGGCTCATCGGTAGTGTACCGGGAGTGCCGGGAGGGTGCCGGAGGACCCCCGGGAGGGGTGTGACGACCATAGGACTTCGTGGGCCCTTAGAGGAGGTGTACCATACCTTATTGGGCTGGCCAAGACCTTCTAGAAAGGCCCATGCGGCTGGAGATCAAGAGATAGGGCTGAAAAGATTTAAAAGGAGGAGATCCACCTCCCTTGTGGGAGGTGGACTCTCCCCCTAGTTCGACCGAACCTCTCCTACTTGGAGGAGGGGCCAAGGCAGCCCTCCCTCTCCCTCCTCCTATATATATGCAAGGGTTTGGGCTGATTTGAGACACGACTTCTCTCTCTCTCGGCGCAGCCCTACCCTTCCTCTTCCTCGTTCTCCGTAGCGCTTGGCGAAGCCCTGCCGGAGTCCACGTAGTTCCACCGTCACCACGCCGTCGTGCTGCCGGAGCTCTCCCTCAACCTCTCCTTCCTCCTTGCTGGATCAAGGGGTAGGAGACTTCATCGGGTTGCACGTGTGTTGAACACGGAGGCGCCGTTGTTCGGCGCTGAGATCAGAATCCACCGCGATCTGAATCGCTGCGAGTACGACTCCACCAACCGCGTTCTTGTAACGCTTCCGCTTAGCGATCTTAAAAGGTATGAAGATGCAATATCTCCCCACTCGTTGCTAGTTTCTCCATAGATAGATCTTGGTGATACGTAGGAAAATTTTGATTTACTACTACGTCTCCCAACATTACAAGCGTCCTATACATTATCTATCTACACCTTCGGAACTCAGCTCTCAACCTCAGTCATATCCCACAAGACACGTAGGACTATGGCAATACGACTACTACCATACTAGTGCTAACATCCACGTACTCAAGCATTGCCGTAGAATGCCTCATATAGGTTACCCCCGTGACCCGGGAGCTGAACCTCAGGATCTGGAAACACCCTAGCTTGCGATCCTTGGAAAGCGTAAGGACATGGATGTGGCCTCGGTCCCCTTGTTGGTGGTAACAGCGGTCCTCAAAGAGGGGTGATGCCTCCAACATCGGGCCAGTCTATGCGTGCTGGCAGATGAGTCCGTGATGGGTTCAGCATCTCCAAATCTCCACAGCCTGTCTGCACGGCAGGTGCTAGCTGTGTCAGGGCTGTCCAAAGACATGCACGGGTAGCATATAGCTCCATGCGAAGGGCACGTGCATCACGATCCCTGTTCTCCAACATCTGAGCGGTCACCTGCAGCCTAGGGTCCTCATGAGAATGATCATAGTAGGCTGCGCTAAGATAGCTATCCTCTCCTCCCAAAGAAGCAGGAACATAACAGAACTCTATGTTCTGAAGCAGACCATGGTGAAACCTCATGATAGTCAGCATGGTGTAGGCGGCCTCCTTAACTGCCATGTCTATGGTGACACCTAATCCATAAGTCCAATGAAGTGGCTCTGCAGCTCCAGGATATGATGGATATATCTTAACAATACACATATATTGGCTCTGGTTGAAGTCCCGATACTGCTCCTCCATTGTGTACTCTGGGTACCAACGGTAACCAACCTCCATCATAACTCTAACCAACATGGTCGTGTGACCCGGTACATTGATACACCTGGTCAGACGGACCACCTGACGGGAGGGACGAGGGGGCATCTGAAACAGAGAATGATGCAAAGACATTAGAGACTCTAGCAGAAATTGGACAGCATAACGGTTGTAATTGCTCAAAAAGGATTTTGAGACAACTGCAAAAGATTGGATAGCATAACCACTCGACTATCTAGACTCAAATCTCTTCTCCAACTGTTTCTCACACCAACAATACTCGAGTACGAAGTACACTTGCGAACAAGCTAGCTAATAGGCCATGGTTAGTAACTCGTCATCCTAAGAGATAGATGAGAAGCCTAGTTCTTAACCCCGTAGAAAAGATGAGAATGAATCGGAATAGAATAACTTGGGAAGAGGAGTAAAAAAGAGCCTTACGTTCCCTTCCACATTCAATTCCCCTACTTTTCTATAGTGTTTCTAGACTCAACTTTGACCGTTTTGGCTTGGTAGTCCTACAGTCAGTCAGGCTCTGATACCAACATTGTCGGGACCCCGATCCTAAGTCATATGAATCCAGACTGTAACATATCACATCACTTTGCGGCCTCATGCACGGTAAACTCCATGGCTGTAGCCTTACCTTAGCCGGGACCGTTTGCGTCTTTTGGCTCACGTATGTGAACATGTCACTGGCAATCGAATGACAGAGAACCCGAGCCGACATGACTAGTCATAGAACCCAAGTGGTACATCCGTACGGAAACAAGCATATGTAACCCAACAATGCAGGTGTCGGCCTCAAGCGTGTGTAGACGAGTCATAGCAAGCTACAAGGACTCCATTACACCGTGGGACATAAATGTCATCACCGCACGTAGACGAGTCGTAGCAGGCTACAAGGACTCCATTACACTGCGAGACATTTCCCCGAAGGGACAGACACAGCAGCAAAGAAGGATACATGCCGGTCAATCAATGTGTCCGGAGCAGTAGCAAGCTACCAAGGCTCGGTGGAAGCACAAAGAGTCAGTTTCCCGTAAAGAGTACTACTAGAGGCACATGACTAGGTGTCGGATCCCATACATACCGTTGCATGTCACACGTACGCACGACATGTCCGATATGTATAGATACAACTATGGCATCACAACATAACCATACATCAACACAACTTTTATTTAAGAGGCTCAGAAGAGCCTTGCATAATATGTTCTTACAGGTAGGGGTCACATGACCCGACACTCAAGTCATATAAGCAAGTTCATACAAACCAAGCGGAAGCATAAACCTCTCTGAGTATAGACATTTGAAAGGGTAAAAAGGCACATGGCCTGACTATCTACAGCCCGCCACAGGGCATAAGGTCGTAGCTGGGACACCAGCTATTCGGCATCATCGACATCTAGATAGAACCCACCTGATGGGTCCTAAGTCTCATTTGCAACATTTATTAAGAAAACATGAGTACAAATGTACTCAACAAGTCTTTAAAACAGACCTAGACTATCCATGCTCAAGTATCAACAAGGGGAGTGGTGGAGTTTATGCAGCAATGCCAGCTTTGACTCATTGCTAACCTATACTACACAATTTTAACCCTTTGTTTAGATTTTAGATATCGCACACGAGTCCACTAACTCCACATCAATACACCACCATGGATTCACTTCCCTCTCCTAAGAGAGTGCCATCCGCAGTACTCACACTTGTCTTGATATTTTTATGGGTATCCATCAAATTGTCTATGAACAGCATAAGTTTTCCAAGTAGTCCAGATCCGAGGACGCGACTATTCGAATAGTTTTATACCCTGCAGGGGTGTACTTCTTCACACATGCTCTCGCCACTTATCACTGTGTGCTCATAAAACCATGCACCTCGGCAACCTTCAAGCGGAAGCCCAGCGACGGAGTTGGCCACGAATGTCAATCACATAAGACCTCTAGTCCAGGCTATCGCCTATTTGAGACTAAACCCGCACGGAATTCCGATAGAAGTTTCCGCTACGGCCCCAAACGATGTGCGCAGGGTTCCCAAGCCCACCATTCGGGTGACCCTTGGTACACCATGCCACTGCCTACCGTGTCATAACCCACCCCTAGGGTCAGTGCTACGCATGGCCTCCAGCATACTATAAACACCAGAAACTACTTGCAATTCCTGGACCAAGGACTAAGCGATTGATAAGTCGAGTGGGGTCATATTTCAGGGCCCAGCATGTGGTAGTAAATAGTCTTGGATCACAAACACGGAACTCAGTTCCTAAGAACGGTCCCAATGAGACAACCCGCTATGTACTCCTACATAGCCTCTCATTGCTACCTTTACCAAATAAGGTTCATCATAAGGTTATCACATCAAAACAACATTTTTTCACTCCAGTTCATCACCCAGATGAATCAGACCTGACACAACTCTAAGCATAGCAAGCAAAGTAAGCTAAGCACATCATGGCACAAGCATCTACCAGGTATGCTAGGTTGCAAGGTTTAGCTATTTACTGTGACAATGACAGGTCAAGCAAAAGAATGGGTTCATCTACCGTGTATGATAGTCAAGTGAACGTTTGTCCTAATGCAATAAACGAGAGCAGGAGCGAGAGAATGGGATGTTATCGGAATGATCAAAGGGATTGCTTGCCTTGCTGGGAAGCGGGAAGGTTTTCTCCTTCGTTGGAATACTCGAAAGTATCCTCAGAAGCAGGGCCTACTGCAATGCAGATGAATAGCAATCAATACATGACATGTGCAACAATATGATGCATGATCATGACATGACAGCAGGTATGGGTGAGCTAATGCAACTACTATCCAAGTTAAATGAAGTGATTTTGAATATAGGTTCAAAATCATTCTTCATTTCATATTCCATATGTTAACCTATTAGTAAATGTCAATGTTCATCTACATAGGTTGCTCTAACATGCATGATAATAGCACCATTGGATTCATTGGATTTTTCTTATAAATTTTCATATATAAATTATTTCAATCTGAGTTATAGATTAATTTCTATGAATTTTCTAAGTTTTAAATAGTTTCTGGAATTAATTTAATTTAGAAATCTATTATTGCATCAGCATGACATCATCATGACGTCAGCTGGTCAACAGACCGTTTACAGGTCAAACCTGACCAGTGGGGTTCACTGGTGAGTGACCCACCTACTAGCAGAGTTAACTAATTAACTAATTACTAATTAGATTAGGGTAGGGTCCACTATGAGTGGTCATTAACTTAATTAAATTATTTAATTAAATTATTAACCTAATCCTAATTAACAGGGCTCGGCCCCACCTGCCAGTGACCTAGGGGACTAACCCTTGGTGGTCAAACTGGTTGACTCGCCGGTGTTGAGCCACCAGCGACGTCAGGGACGGCAGAGGGGATTGGGTTTCCTCCTCCGGTGACCAAATGGGCAGCGGAGGGCACTGATCGGCTCTCCGTGCTCGTGCGCGTCGAGCCCGACACCTCCCAGGGCTGGGATGGCCAAAAACGGCGCCGACGATGAGCTTGGCGGTTGCCGGAGCTCGGGTGAGCACGGGCTCGTCGAGCCGGAGCTCGAATGGCCCAACTAAGGGCTCCTAGGGCTGACTAGGTTCCTCATGAGCACGATTAAGTGCTCAGGTGCGAGCTTGGGCTGCTGCAGCGACGGCCACGTCCTCGCCGGAGGCGAGGAGCTCTTGGACCCGAGGGGATCCGACGCTAGAATGCATACCGAAGTGGGAAAGAGGGGGAAAGGGAGTATGAGCTCATAGCGGACGCAACAACGACGAGAGCAGGCTCGGAGAGGCCTTGCTTGCGACGAACGGGCGGTGGCAGTCTCCGGGGACCGAGGAAGAAGAAGGCATCAAGGTCGACTCTAGGGGCCTCCGGGGTTGATTCTTTCGGCGGAGAGGTCTGACAAGTCACGGCAAAGCTACAGAGGGGCTCGGGAGCGAGGGGGAGCGGCTGGAGCGGCGGCTACGGTGGCGAGAAGATGGCGGCCATAGCGGGTAGAGGAGAGGGAAGAAGCAAGGGGGCGAATGCGAGAGAGAGAGAGATAAGGACAGCGGCGGCGTCCTCATGCTCTCGCCAGCACGGCGGGGGATGCAGGCGCGCAGGGAGCTGTGTGGCAGCTGTGGCGTGCGCGCGGCGGGCACGCTCTCGTCCTCCTGGCCGCCAGGAGGATGGCGACGGTGCTGGGCCAGCTGGGCCGGCCCAGGTGCTGCCTCCTTTTCCTTTTTTAAAATTTCCAGTTTCTGTTATATTTTTTTGACATTTGTTTTGTTTATTTTTAGGCACAAATTCTAGGTATAAAATATCCCAAATATTTTATAGAACCTAGTTTGAATATTTCAAACTTCTATAAAAAGTTTCAGAATATTTTGAAAATTGAAATATTTATAATGCTTTATTTGGCATTTTCAGAAGCTTTAATATTTATTTTTAAAATTCTATAATTATTCAAATATTTAGAATGACCCCTGATATATTCATGTCCACATTTATCAGACATAGGGATCATTTTTTATGGGCATTTTGGACTTGTTGGTTTTTCACAAACATGGAAAAATTTGATTCAAGTGAGGTGTTTGGGGTTTCTTTGTTAATCCCCATTTCAAGTTGATGCAAAAAGTAAAACATGATGCACACACATGCTGTCCTAAGTATGCTAGCTAGGGATGTGACAGGTTCCATGAAGAAGCAACCTTGACTATACCATGGCGGCCTACGTCCACGGAGGACTATCCTAACTCGGGGTAGATCTTCACGAAGTAGGCGATCTCCTTCCCTTATGAACTTCTTGGTTTTACCACAACACGAAGTACGAGGCTCCCAAGCGACACCTAACCAATCTAGGAGGCACCACCCTCCAAAGGGTGATAGGCTCGATAATGTCGATGAACTCCTTGCTCTTGTGCTTCAATATGATAGACTCCTCAACACACAATCACTCTCTCACAGATTTGGATTTGGTGGAAGAGATTGATTGGGTGAAAAGCAACTTGGGGAGGCAAGAGATCAAGATTCATATGGTTGGAATGGAATGGCATGATTTCAACACATGAGTAGGTGGCTCTCTCTCAGGAAATCAGTTGGTATAAGTGGGGATCTGTTCTGAGTGCTTCTCTTTTTGCGAATGAATGGTGGTGGAGGGATATATATAGGCATCTCCAAAAATCCAACCGTTACACCTAAAAAGTCCAACTCGGTGACACCAATGTGTTAATCTCGGTGGTACCGAGTTGCTTCAAAGGTAGCAACTTTTGAATCTCGGTCAGACCGATATAGACTTCTTGGTTGCACCAAAAAGGTGGGCAACGGTGAGAATGGCAAGACTCGGTGACACTGAAGCAAAAACTGGAAATTGCGATTTTTTGCAATAGGCATCAGTAGGTTTGCCACCTGAACTCGGTTCCACCAATTCAGAATCGGTTGCACCGAAAAGCTAGGGTTTGGCTGGGCTTTGTCTGAGTATGGAATCGGTTGCACCGAGTGGGAAAAGTTGGTTGCACCGATTTTGGATATTTGGTTTTGGAATTTTTTTTGTGGAGGATCTTGTGGATGTTTTGGTGATTATCACTTGTGCACATATGAGCATTTTGTTCACCAACAGTACCTTACCCCCTTTTAATAGTATTGGCTTTCCTATGACTCAAGGTGATTTCTCACAAAGTAAAATGAGAGTCTTCTTTCCTGGAAGCTTTGCCAATCCATTTACTTGCATTTAGGGGGTCTCTCCACAATCCTTTTGCCAACCCATCATTGAACCTTTCCTGAAACATGCTTAGTGGAAACATTAGTTCAATGACATATATGTTGTTATTAATTACCAAAACCACTAAGGGAGCAAATGTGCTTTCAATCTCCCCTTTTTGGTAATTGGTGACAACATATAGATCAAAGCTTTGACATATGATATAATCAATGAATATAATCGTCACTTTGAGAAGTATGTGATAAGCAAGAGCTCCCCCTAAATTTGTGCATTATTTTGAATTTGCGTTTGAATGCAAATGCACAATCGATTAGGTACATGGGGCACTTATTCCATGTCACACACAATGTGGTGGTGTGCGAGAATAATAAGAGTGAACATCATAGCACATCACAATCAAGCAAAGTGAATGATCATCTCATAAACATCAAAAGGATAGGAAAATGGTAGCAACACACATTAAGCGTATGATCAAATATGAACAAAGTTTAGCACATCCAACACAAAAGATCAATTGTTTTTGAAAACGCGATAAAAACCAAACACTCTCTCACTCGAAGCCTAAAGATCTATATACAGCTTCTCCGCCTTTGGAAACAAGTTACCAAAAAGTTCAAAGAGATATAGCTAAATGTTTTTCTGGAGTTGATCTCCTGCGGTAGCTGATGAAGGAGTCGAGAGAACCGCGTCGGTGAAGACTTCTGCTGAAGTCATGGACGGTGTCGATGTAGCAACTGGAGGTACTGGAGCTGATGGAGGTGGTGGAACAGAAGTGACTATAGCTAGTGCAGACGATGAAGGTATCATGTCTGGAGCTGGCACTGTAGGTGTCCTGGCCTGAGTCCTAAACTAGGAAATCGTCCTGACAGGTGACAATCCTCATCATCATCACAATCAGACTCTGAAGAGGTGCGACGGATAGGAGCTTCATCTACTTCCTTCTTGAGCTCGTTCACGGTCTTGGTCAGCCCATCTACCTTGTCATTGAGGGTCTTGATCCTAGTCTCAAAGATCCTCACAAGAGTGTTCTGATTGTCCAGTATGCCTTTGATATCCTTCTGCACGCCCTGAAAGGTAGAGATCAAGAGATCCATTTGCTCGTTCTTGGATTTGGGGACTTGAGCACTAGTGGATCTAGCTGCCTCTGCCTCTTCCTGTGCTACAACTGATGTGGGATGATTTGGATCCATCACCACAATGTTGTCCTCAAGTTCTGGCTATAGGGGCAAGTGTGGCCTGTCAAGAGAAAATATGCGCTTCTCCAGCTTGGAGTTGATGAACATCTGAATGTAGGGTGCATAGCAGCATGAGTGCTTCTGATCGGTAGCAACCCTCTTCACAGTCTCTACAATTAGATCCATCACTCTGAATCTCATGTTCTGGTCTATAAGAAGTAGTAGGTTGATGGAGTAGCCTCGGATCATCTTCTTGTCTCCCGACTTAGTCATCAAGGTGTGCTTCAGAATGGTGTTGATAGTACAGAGACCTGTCTGGAGGTAGTAGTGTCAGTGTCAAAATCAGCGGATCTCGGGTAGGGGGTCCCGAGCTGTGAGACTAGGATTGATGGTAACAGGAGACGAAGGAGATGATGTTTACCCAGGTTTGGGCCCTCCTATGGAGGTAAAACCCTATGTCTTGCTTGATTGTATTGATGATATGTAGGTTACAGAGTTGATCTACCTCGAGATCGAATAGATAAAACCCTAGATGTGTTCTTCCTCTCTCTACAACCTAAAACCCTCCAGCTTATATAGACGCCGAGGGTATCTAGGGTTTACACATGGTCGGTTACACGTCGAAGGGATAAACACGCCTATTCACTACTCCAAACGTGGAGGATACGCCACGATTCCCGAAGTTTCCTTCCTGGAGACAGGACCTCCGCTCAATCCAATGTTCGATAATCGGGCCATATAGTCCAGCCCATGAGAAACAAGCCGGCCACACGAGGACCCCTGAAAATAGGACTCCCTCAGTATCCCCCGAACTAGCCTCCAACACCAAGGATCTTAGCTCCAGCTTCGCTTGATCAGAGTCATCGGCTTGCGAGGCGAGTTCTTCTCCTCAATTAGTGATCGACCAGGTTTAGTTCAGCCTCCGATGACACGTAGTTTTTCTCGATATGTGAATCGCCCGAACACCATGAGTAGCTTAGCCCCGAAGGCCAAGCGTCAAGGAGCAAACAGAATTCAACCTTTCTGATCGCGGCCCACCACGACCGTTGGACTAGTTGCAAAAACTCGATCCATGGTTAAAGGTTGTTTTCATCAGCACGATCCATCAATGGATAGATCATGCTCCGTTTCATACGGGATATGTTTAATCATGCGCGTATAATGGCATGTAGGTCTTGGGAAGGGATACACGACGCAATAAAGGGAGGTTAACCAGCGACCAGCCCCATAAGAAGGGAAAAAGCCCCAAGGCACATCCACCCTTCCCATTTGCATCCTTTGCTTCCCCTATCTCTAAAGCTTCGAGAGTCCATATCTAGTTTTTCCACTCCTCTTCCTCCAAGCTCGACCATGGCGGTTCTGGTTCCAACGGCAAGTGGGAGGCTTCCATGGTCACCGAACGGGACATCCGAGACCTCAAGGACGCCGACTACCTCCCTGCTAATGTCTACCACCGCGCGTAGGAGAAGGTCCAGGTGATTCTTATTCCCAAGCCAGGCGAGAGGGTGGTCTTCATCCCTCACTTCATCCAGGGACTGAGCTTCCCACTCCACCCCTTCATGTGGAGACTCATGTTTTCTACGGACTCGACTTCCACGACCTCCTGCCGAACTCCTTCATGCATATATCGGCCTTCATCATCGTCTACGAGGCCTTCTTGCAGGTCGAACCACACTTCGGACTGTGGCTCAAGATATTCAATATCAAGCCGAAGGGTGTCGCAGGCAAACGCGCAAACTATGGCGGGGCAGTCATCAGCAAACTCTCTCGCGTCATATGGCCGTCCGGCACCTTCATTGACACCATCAAGATATGGCAAATAGAGTGGTTTTATATCACCGAGCCAAGAGAGGAAGGCCGAGCAACTCTGGCCAAATTCAGATCCGGTCCCCTCACCAGATTGACCTCATGGCTCCGAAAGGGTCTTGACTGGGGGTCAGATACGGAGGTGGACAACCTGTACAGGCGCATCGCCTCCATGATCAGAGGCGATATCGAGCTGGCCAACATGGTCCACATTATGCTACGGCGGCGCATCCTCCCCTGCCAGCGCCGGGACTCTCCCATGTGGGCTTATCGGCTTGACAATGAGCCTACTATTCGTCAGCTCTTCCTCACTACTTGGGAGAAGCTATGGAAGGCGCTGTTCAAGGCCCAGGAGAACTGGCCAGCTGAGGAGGACAATCGGGGTCTACACACCGATAAACCTCCTTCCCAGGTACAACATAGTTTTGTTTGATCGGCTTTGTTTTCCTAAAGAAAATCTAAGCACTTTTCGACCACCTCTGCAAAAATGGCTAAGCAAGGCCCCGGGCATCAACTGCCCGGCTCCTCAGCCCAAGGACACCAGGTCTAGGCTATTGCCGGAGATGTTCGTTGTGGCGCCTTACAAGGCACCAGAAAAGAAAGAGAAGAAGAAGAACCAAGGAGGTGTTCGCATTAGGGACCAGCCAGCCGCTGCGTCCGAGGAAACCCATGCCTCCTCTAATCAAGGAGAGGAGCATGAGGACGGGGTTGAAGGGGATTACCCCCTCGCAAGAAAGAGGGCGGCACCATCGGATGCCACAAAGGATGTACCTCCTCCTATCCCCAAGAAAGCACATCGAACACAATTGATTCTGTCCGATGATAGTTCGGACTCGGATACCGAGTCCGAGGACTTCGAGAAGGTTCGACGAAGGAACCTAAGGGTCAAGCCCCCAGCTCGAAGGTAAGTATCTAAAGACTCCCTGCGCTATTAATGCTAAATTTTGAATGTTATTAACATGTGAGCGCCTATTGATTTGCATCCCACAACGCGTTCTCCCCGCCAACCAAGTTACGCATGGGGAGACACCGCCTACCGAGCTAGCAGAGAGCGGGACCGCATCGCATCCCACTCCTCCGGGCGCCGCGAAGGATGCCGTGTAGGTTTCATCCCAGCAGGCTCCTTTGGAGCCGAACACCAGCGCTGGGGGCGACGTCGTCACGGTCGAGGCTAACGCATCGGCCACCGAAGACTGGGGGGAGCCCCTCCCGGATACTGAGGAGACTGGACGAGGGGAAGTCTAGTCCCCTCCAAGGTCGTCTCCAGAGCGCACAACGCCTTTAGAGGTTCCGGTTCAATCTCTGGTTGGAGATCAGGTTAATCGATCAGCACCGGTGCCACAGACCAATGGGTGGCCGGTGATGGGGGAGGCTCTATCAAGCGCCTCCATCTCCGAAGAACACCGCACCCTTATGGGTGAAGTTTTACAATGCATTCAGTCCGTTGATAGCGGACTGAAGGAGGCTTTCAAAGGTCTCCTGACGGGCTTCCATGTGAGCCACATAATATTTTATTTGAGGAATATTAATTTCTTTGTACTATCGTTATATACATGGCAGCCCCCGAGCCCTAGGTGAGTTTGGAGAAAACTCACCTAGGAGTCAAACGTAGACCATTATCAGGACAATGCACGAGACACTATTTGTTCGGAATGTTCTAACATCCCTTAAGAGGACCGGACATAGGATCATATTTATGAAAGTTCGGAGGTTTGAACCCATGTAACCTGATAGGGATTTGTTTTTTGTTGGCTTCATTATCGACGGAGGCTGCTAATGCCGCCAAGCTAGACGAGCTAAATCGGAAGCTCAAGAGCTCCGAAGATGAGCTTGACACTCTGAATAAGAGATTCTATGAGGCGCAAGGTAAGACGGGTTTATAACATCCGAAATTTCATTATAGTACGATCTACTTAGTATTTATATGTTTGATGCTTACGCAGCCTTAGCGAAAGAAATTAAGAAGCTCAAGGCCGAGCTGCACAAGGCGAAGCAGGAGGCCGCGGACGAGAGGGCGGCGGCCGAACAAGCGGCTGCATCGCTTTCCGCTCTGAAAGCCACCAGTGCCAAGCATGAGGCTTGGGTGGAGGAAATCCTATAGGAGCTCAAAGATGCCATCCAGAAGTGCGAGGATCTCGAGCAGAAAGGCAATGAGAAGGCCACCGAACTATCCGCTCTAAAATCTGATCTCTAAAAGGAGCGGGTGGATAGGAGGTTTTTGAGGAGCAAGTCCGCCAAGCTAAGGATATCACGGATGGTAAGCCGTATTTACTGCAGTGTGTCTTTGGGGATAACAAGTTCAAGTTGCTTACCCAGCTGTGGCATTCGTCAGGCGCCTGCTCTGACCTCTAGAAGAGCACAACAGACACGAACCAGTTTTGTGCTTCGCGTGGAGAGGGAGATAAAGCTCGGCTGTTTTGGGTGCAATTATAAGCCTTCAAGCGTTCTCCTCTTCTTGTCGAGCAGCTGAAGCAGCTGATGGAGTTACACCAGGTGGCGGAGCCGGTCATGAAGGATCTCTACATCCGGCTATGGCCCGATGAGCCATTGCCGAGCAGCTACTTCGGCCTGGTGCAGAAGCTTAGCGACGCATCGCCTCGGATCGACACACTAAGGCGTTCATCCTGTATTGAGGGAGCTCAGATGGCCTTTGCAAGGGCCAAGGTGCACTGGTCGGGCCTTGATCCGACAAAGATAGCGACTACTCCTCCACCGCCTGAAAGGAGCATAGGTGCCCCGAGCGATAGTTCTCCGTAGTGATGGAGGGTGCTCGGGCAATAGAGGCGTAATGCTCAAAATAAAACGTTTATGAGTAGATGTATTATAATATGTCCGAAGACCTTTTAACGTTTTATGATTATGATGCATGGTTTATCATGTTTTTAATGTTTCGCATTCCTTATAACTCACGTGTGGCCGTTAAAACTGAAAGTTGCGAGTCGTCGGCTTCAACCCCCACGTAGATACTACGCGAGGTGTCTCTACCTACGCACTGTAACCCTTAGCCGAGCTATCGGTACCCGAAGGCAGTAGGGTGCGGCGGACCAGGCAATCAGACCATAATGCTTTGCTGCTTTCACTTAGCCGTAGGGGCACGAAAAAGGAATGCGGGGGTTGATAACTAGCCCCTAGTGATTTGTGATGTTTGGATGAATCGCGACTAAAACCGATATCCCATGGTTTGTATGAATACCAAACCCATCGCATGGCACGGAATAACAAAAAGCACATTTGCCCCCTTTGTGGTTTTTGATGGAAATATGCCCTAGAGGAAATAAATAAAGTGTTTATTATTATATTTCCTTGTTCATGATAATCCTTTACTATCCATGATATAATTGTATTGATTGGAAACACATTACATGTGTGGGTAAATAGACAACACTTTGTCCCTAGTATGCCTCTAGTGAACTAGCTCGTTGATCAAAGATGGTCAAGGTTTCCTAGCCATTGACATGTGATGTCATTTGATAACTGGCTCACATCATTAGGAGAATTATGTGATGGACATGACCCAAACTACAAACGTAGCATATGACCGTGTCAGTTTATTGCTACTATTTTCTGCATGTCAAGTATATGTTCCTATGACCATGAGATCATGCAACTTACGGACACCTGAAGAGTGACTTGTGTGTATCAAACGTCGCACCGTAACTGGGTGACTATAAAGGTGCTCTACAGGTATTTCCGAGGGTGTCTGTTGGGTTGGCATGAATCAAGACTGGGATTTGTTACTCCGTGTGACGAAGAGATATGTCAGGGCCAACTCGGTAATACAACATCACAATAAGCCTTGCAAGCAATGTGACTAAGTGTTAGTCACGGGATCTTGTATTACGGAACGAGTAAAGAGACTTGTTGGTAACGATGTTGAACTAGGTATGGAGATACCGACGATCGAATCTCGGGCCAGTAACATACCGAAGAACAAAGGGAACATCATACGAGATTAAGTGAATCCTTGACATAGAGGTTCGACCAATAAAGATCTTCGTAGAATATGTAGGAACCAATATGGGCATCTAGGTCCCACTATTGGTTATTGACCGTAGAGGTGTCTCGGTCATGTCTACATAGTTCTCGAACACGTAGGGTCTGCACACTTAAGGTTCGGTGACGTCTCGGTAGTATAGAGTTATGTATGGTGGTTACCGAAGGTTGTTCGAAGTCTCATATGAGATGCAGGATATCATGAGGGGCTCCGGAATGGTCCGTAAAGTAGAGATTGATATATAGGAAGTCCTATTTTGGTCGCTGAAAAAGTTTCGGGCTCATCGGTAGTGTACCAGGAGTGTCGGTAGTGTACGGGGAGACCACCGGGAGGGGTATTTCGACCCAAGAGGCTACATGGGCTGTGGGAGAGTTAATACAAGCCCTTAGTGGGCTGGTGGAAGTCCCACATAAGGCCCATGCGACTGGGAAGAAAAGCCCAAAGAGAAAAAGGTGGAAAAAGGCAAAAAGACCAAAATAAGGAGGAGTCCTAGTCCTACTAGGATTGGAGGAGGAATCCTCCTCTCCTGCTTGGTGTGGCCGAAGCCTAGATGGCTTGGCCCTTGGGACAAGCCTCCTCCTCTCTTCCTCTTATATATACTAGAGGTTTTAGGTTTTTGGCACTTCATTTTCAGCCACGTGCTACCCGTTCCTCTAGTGCATAGTTTCTCCTCTAGATCGGTTTTCTGCAGTGCTTAGGCAAAGCCCTACAGGAATTGCTCCACCACCATCGCCGCGGCGCCGTCACGCTGCCGGAGAACTCGTCTACCTCTCCGCTCCCTCTTGCTGGATCAAGAAGGCGGAGATCATCATCAAGCTGTACGTGTGCTGAACGGGGAGGTGCCGTCCGTTCGGTGCTTGATCGGGACGGATCGTGATTTGATCGCGGGACACTCGGCGATTTGGATCGTGAAGACGTTCGACTACACCAACCGCATTTCTTAACGCCTCCCGCTTAGCGATCTACAAGGGTACGTAGATCCACTCTCCCTCTCATAGATGCTCATCACCATGGATAGATCTTGCGTGTGCCTAGGTAATTTTTTGTTTCCCATGCATTGTTTCCCATCAAAGTTGGCTTGTAGGGCCCACGCATCTCCGTTAACCCTAATTCCAAGCCTATAAATTCATATTCTCCGAGAAAAAAAAAGAGAAGTTATTCATTGCGTTCTACGAGATGGAGCTGCCTTCACCTTCTCAACAGTGGCATCATGAGCTAGGTCAATGTGTAGATGAGATCTCGAGTAGAACACAAAGAGTTTGTGGGCGTTGATGCTTAGACTGCTTCCTACCTTGCTCGTGTTTTGGTTCAGCGGTATTGTGGGATGATGCGGCCCGGACCAACATTACTCGTATGCTTACGAGAGACCGGTTCCCTCAACTGCAACTTGTTGCATAGATGGTTGGCGGGTGCCAGTTTCTCCTACTTTAGTTGGATCGGATTCGACAAAGGAGGCACTTGAGAAGGTTGAAAAGCAAATAATGTATCACCGTTGTGGTTTATGCGTAAGTGAGAATTGTTCTTGCTAGATACCCATAGCAGCCACGTAAAATGTGCAACAACAATTAGAGGACGTCTAACTTGTTTTTGCAGGGTATGTTGTGATGCGATATGGCCAATTACATGATGTGATATATGTGATGTATGAGATGATCATGTGTTGGATAGAATATCACAACTTGCATGTCGATGAGTACGGCAACCGGCAGGAGCCATAGGGTTGTTTTTAATTATTGTATGACCTGCGTGTCAATCATTAAGCACTATGTAATGCTTTACTTTATCGCTAAACGGTAGCAATAATAGTAGAAGCATGATGGGCGCGACAACCCCAATGGCGACACATTGATGGAGATCAAGATGATGGAGATCATGGTGTCATGCCGGTGATGATGGAGATCATGCCGGTGCTTTCAAGATGGAGATCAAAAGCACAAGTTCATGGCCATATCATGTAACTTATGATTTGAATGTGATGTTAATCCTTTTATGCACCTTGTTTTGCTTAGGATGACGGTAGAATTATAAGGTGATCCCTCACTTAAATTTCAAGATGAATTGTGTTCTCCCCGAGTGTGCACCGTTGCGAAAGTTCGTCGTGTCGAGACACCATGTGATGATCGGGTGTGATAGACTCTACGTTCACATACAACGGGTGCAAGCCAGTGTTGCACATGTAGAACACTTGGGTTAAACTTGACGAGCCTAGCATGTACAAACATGGACTCGGAACACAAGAGACCGAAAGGTCAAACATGAGTCATATAGTAGATATGATCAACATGATGATGTTCACCATTGAAACCACCTCAACTCATGTGATGATCGGAATTGAGTTGGTGAATTTGGATCATGTGACACTCAGATGACCTAAGGGATGTCAATTCGATTGGGAACTTTAGTAATTTGATTAACTAAACTCATTATCTTGAATAATATTCTAAGTAATCTTTGCATATTTATGTTGTAGATCAATGGCTCACGTAGTAGCACCCCTGAATTTTAATGCGTTCCTAGAGAAAGCTAAGTTGAAAGATGATGGAAGTAACTTTGTTGACTGGGCCCATAATCTGATGATTATCCTCATGGCTTCCCAGAAATCATATGTCCTAGATGCACCGCTTGGTAACCAACCAGAAGACATGTCGTCCGAAGACGTTAAGAACACTTGGGAGGCACGTTCTGGAGATTACTCAATAGTTTAGTGTGCAATATTGTATGGCTTAGACCCGGGACTTCAAAGACGTTTTGAACGTCATGGAGCATATGAGATGTTCCAGGAGTTGAAGTTTATCTTTCAGAAGAATGCTTGGATCGAGAGGTATGAGACCTTCGATAAGTTCTATGCTTGCAAAATGGAGGAGAATGGGTCTATCAGTGAGCATATACTCAGAATGTCTGGGTATTCGAATCGTCTAGCAGAGTTTGGAATTGCCCTTCCACCTGAGGCGATCACTGACAGAGTTCTTTAATCACTACCACCTAGTTACAAGAGCTTTGTGATGAACTATAACATGCATGGGATGAACAAGTCAGTCGTCGAGCTGTTTGCGATGCTAAAAGTCGCTGAGTCTGAAATCCAGAAAGAACATCAAGTGTTGATGGTCAATAAAACCACTAGTTTCAAGAAGAATGGCAACGGCAAGGGCAAGAAGGGTAAAACCAAGAAGGATGGCAAAGCAGTTGCTATTCCTGTAAAGAAGCCCAAGCATGTACCCAAGCCAGAAACTGAGTGCTTGCATTGCAAGGGAACTGGTCACTGGAAGCGGAACTGCCCCAAGTACCTGGCTGACAAGAAGGCGGCCAACGACAAACAAGGTATATATGATATACATGTTATTGATGTGTACCTTACTAGCTCTCGTTGTAGTGCCTGGGTATTTGATACCGGTTCGGTTGCTCACATTTGCAACTCAAAACAGGAACTACGGAATAGACGAAGGCTGGCAAAGGATGAAGTGACGATGCACATGGGAAATGGTTCCAAGGTTGATGTGATCGCCGTCGGCACGCTCTCTCTTCGATTACCATCGGGATTAGTGATGAACCTAAATAATTGTTATTTAGTGCCTGCATTAAGCATGAACATTATATCTGGATCTTGTTTATTGCGAGACGGTTACTCATTTAAATCAGAGAACAAAGGTTGTTCTATTTATATGAGCAATATATTTTATGGTCATGCACCCAATGTGAGGGGTTTATTCATATTGAATCTTGATAGTGGTGATACACATGTTTATAATATTGATGCCAAAAGATGTAGAGTTGATAATGATAGTACCACTTTCTTGTGGCACTTCCTTTTAGGTCATATTGGTGTAAAACGCATGAGGAAGCTCCATGTTGATGGAGTTTTGGAGTCACTTGATTTTGAATCACTTGACACATGTGAACCATGCCTCATGGGCAAGATGACTAAAACGCCGTTCTCTGGAACAATGGAACGGGCAAGTGACTTATTGGAAATCATACATACTGATGTGTGCGGTCCAATGAATGTTACAGCGCGTGGTGGATATCGTTATTTTCTCACCTTCACTGATGACTTAAGTAGATATGGGTATATTTACTTAATGAAACACAAGTCTGAAACGTTTGAAAACTTCAAGCAATTTCAGAGTGAAGTTGAGAATCATCATAACAAGAAGATTAAATTCCTACAATCGAATCTAGGAGGTGAATATCTGAGTTATGAGTTTGGCAGTCACTTAAGACAGTGTGGAATTGTTTCACAGTTGACACCGCCTGGAACACCCCAGTGTAATGGTGTGTCCGAACGTCGTAATCGAACCTTATTAGATATGGTGCGTTCTATGATGTCTCTTGCTGATTTGCCACTATCGTTTTGGGGTTATGCATTAGCGACAACTGCATTCACTTTAAATAGGGCACCATCGAAATCCCTTGAGACGACCCCATATGAACTATGGTTTGGCAAGAGGCCAACGTTGTCGTTTCTTAAAGTTTGGGGATGTGATGCTTATGTCAAAAAGCTTTAGCCTAAAAAGCTGGAACCCAAAGCGGACAAATGCATCTTCATAGGATACCCGAAAGAGACAGTCGGGTATACCTTCTATCTCAGATCCGAAGGCAAAGTGTTTGTCGCTAAGAACAGAACATTTCTTGAGAAAGAGTTTCTCTCGAAAGAATTGAGTGGGAGGAAAATAGAGCTTGATGAGGTTATTGAACTGTTACTTTAACCAGAGAGTAGCGCAGCGCAGAAAGATCTTTTTGTGGAGCCTGCGACAGTTGAAAAGTAAGTTAATGATGATGATCATGAAGCTTCGGATCAAGTTACTATTAAACCTCATAGGTCGACAAGGGCACGTACTGCTCCTAAGTGGTACGACAACCCTATCTTGGAGGTCATGTTGTTGGACAACAATGAACCTACGAGCTATGGAGGAGCGGTGATGGGCCCGGATTCTGAGAAATGGTTAGAGGCCATGAAATCCGAGATGGGCTCCATGTATGAAAACAAAGTATGGACTTTGTAAGTATTACCTGAAGGGCTAAAGGCCATTCAGAACAAATGGATCTTTAAGAAGAAGACGGACACAGACGATAATGTCACCATCTATAAAGCTTGACTTGTGGCAAAGGGTTTTTCACAAGTTCAAGGAGTTGACTACGATGAGACATTCTCACCCGTAGCGATGCTTAAGTCTGTTAGAATCATTATGGCAATAGCTTCTTATTTCGACTATGAAATTTAGCAGATGGATGTCAAAACAGCGTTCCTCAACGGTTTCCTTGAGGAAGAGTTGTATATGATGCAACCAGAAGGTTTTGTCGATCCAAAGAATGCTGACAAAGTTTGCAAACTCCAGCGATCCATTTATGGGTTGGTGCAAGCATCTCGGAGTTGGAATAACTGCTTTGATGAGGTGATCAAAGCGTTTGAGTTTATACAAGTTTATGGAGAAGTTTGTATTTACAAGAAGGTGAGTGGGAGCTCTATAGCGTTTCTAATATTATATGTGGATGACATATTGCTGATTGGAAACAATAGAGAAATGATGGAAAGCGTGAATGAATATTTGAACAAGAGTTTTTCAATGAAGGACCTAGGAGAAGCTGCTTTCATATTAGGCATTAAGATCTATAGAGATAGATCAAGATGCTTAATAGCACTTTCACAAAGCACATACCTTGATAAAGTTTTGAAGAAGTTCAAAATGGATTAGTCCAAGAAGGGGTTCTTGCCTGTGTTACAAGGTGTGAAGTTTAGTAAGACTCAATGCCCAGTGACTGTAGAAGATAGAGAAAAGAAGAGTGTCATCCCCTATGCTTCAGCCATAGGCTCTATCATGTATGCAATGTTGTGCACAAGACCGGATGTCAGCCTTGCCATAAGTATGGCCGAAAGGTTTCAAAGTGATCCTGGAATGGAGCACTGGGCAGCGGTCAAGAATATCCTTAAGTACCTGAAAAGGACTAAGGAGACGTTTCTCATTTATGGAGGTGATGAAGAGCTCGTCATAAAGGGTTACGTCGATGCAAGCTTTGACACTTATCCGGATGACTCTAAGTCGCAAACCGGATACGTATTTATTCTCAACAGGGGAGCGGTAAGCTGGTGCAGTTCCAAGCAAAGCATGGTAGAAGATTCTACGTGCGAAGCGGAGTACATCGCAGCCTCGAAGGTGGCGAAGGAAGGTGTCTGGATGTAGCAGTTCATGACAGATCTTGGAGTAGTGCCCAGTGCACTGAATCCAATGAACCTGTTCTATGATAACACTGGTGCCATTGCTCTCGCTAAGGAACCAAGGTTTCACAAGAGGACCAGACATATAAAGCGACGCGTCAACTCCATCCGCGATTACATCAAGGAGAAGGACATAAATATTTGCAAAGTGCACACAGATCTGAATGTTGTAGACCCGTTGATTAAACCTCTTCCTAGGGCTAAACATGATCAACACCAGAACTGCATGGGTGTTCGATTCATTACAATATACATCACATAGTGATGTAAACTAGATTATTGACTCTAGTGCAGGTGGGAGACTGTTGGAAATATGCCCTAGAGGCAATAAATTAAGTGTTTATTATTATATTTCCTTGTTCATGATAATCATTTATTATCCATGCTATAATTGTATTGATTGGAAACACATTACATGTGTGGGTAAATAGACAACACTTTGTCCATAGTATGCCTCTAGTGAACTAGCTCGTTGATCAAAGATGGTCAAGGTTTCCTAGCCATTGACATGTGATGTCATTTGATAACATGATCACATCATTAGGAGAATGATGTGATGGACAAGACCCAAACTACAAACGTAACATATGATCGTGTCAGTTTATTCCTACTGTTTTCTGCATGTCAAGTATATGTTCCTATGACCATGATATCATGCAACTTACAGACACCGGAAGAGTGCCTTGTGTGTATCAAACGTCGCAACGTAACCGGGTGACTATAAAGGTGCTCTACAGGTATCTCCGAGGGTGTATGTTTGGTTGGCATGAATCAATACTAGGATTTGTTACTCCGTGTGACGGAGAGGTATCTCAGGGCCTACTCGGTAATACAACATCACAATAAGCCTTGCAAGCAATGTGACAAAGTGTTAGTCATGAGATCTTGTATTACGGAACGAGTAAAGAGACTTGCTGGTAATGAGGATGAACTAGGTATGGAGATACCGACGATCGAATCTCGGGCAAGTAACATACCGAAGAACAAAGGGAACATCATACAGGATTAACTGAATCCTTGACATAGAGGTTCGACCGATAAAGATCTTCATAGAATATGTAGGAACCAATATGGGCATAGAGGTCCTGCTATTGGTTATTGACTGTAGAGGTGTCTCGGTCATGTCTACATAGTTCTCGAACCTGCAGGGTATGTACACTTAAGGTTCAGTGACGTTTCGGTAGTATAGAGTTATGTATGGTGGTTACCGAAGGTTGTTAGGAGTCCTGGATGAGATCCCGGACTTCATAAGGAGCTTTGGAATGGTCCGGAGGTAAAGATTGATATATAGGAAGTCTTGGTCGCCGAAAAAGTTTCGGGCTCATCAGTAGTGTACCGGGAGTGCCGGGAGTGTACTAGGAGACCATCGGGAGGGGTATTTCGACCCAAGAGGCTACATGGGCTGTGGGAGAGTGAATACCAGCCCTTAGTGGGCTGGTGTAAGTCCCACATACCCATGCAGCTGGGAAGAAAAGCGCAAAGAGAAAAAGGTGGAAAAGGCAAAAAGACCAAAATAAGGAGGAGTCCTAGTCTACCTCCTCTCCTCCTTGGTTCGGCCGAAGCCTAGATGGCTTGGCCCTTGGGCCAAGCCTCCTCCTCTCTTCCTCTTATATATACTAGAGGTTTTAGGGGTTTTGGCACTTGATTTTCAGCGACGTGCTACCTGTTCCTCTAGTGCATAGTTTCTCCTCTAGATCGGTTTTGTACAGTGCTTAGGCGAAGCCCTACCGGAATTGCTCCACCACCATCACCACGGTGCTGTCATGCTGCCGGAGAACTCGTCTACCTCTCTGCTCCCTCTTGCTGGATCAAGAAGGTGGATATCTTCATCAAGCTGTATGTGTGTTGAACGCGAAGGTGTTGTCCGTTCGGTGCTTGATCGGGACGGATCGTGATTGGATCGCGGGACACTCGGCAATTTGGATCGTGAAGACGTTCGACTACACCAACCGCATTTCTTAACGCTTCTCGCTTAGCGATCTACAAGGGTACGTAGATTCACTCTCCCTCTCGTAGATGCTCATCACCATGGATAGATCTTGTGTGTGCGTAGGAATTTTTTGTTTCCCATGCAACGTTCCCCAACAGTTTTGGTAATTAATAACAACACATAAGTCATTGAACTAATGTTTCCACCAAGTATATTTCAGGAAATGTTCAATGAGAGGATTGGCAAAAGGAGATTGTGCAGAAACCCCAAGATGCAAGGAAATAGGTTGGCCAAGCTTGAAGCAAGAGGACTCTACATTTTATATTTGTGGGAAATCACTTTGAGTCATAGGAAAGCTAATGCTATTAAAAGGGGGTATGGTTTTGTTGGTGAACAATATGCTCAAAAGTGCACAAGTGATAGTCGCCAAAAACATCCACAAACTCTCCCACCAAAGTCTGTTCTATACCTACCACTCAAAATCGATGCAACCAACTTTCCCACTTCGGTGCCATCGATTCCAGAACCTAGACAGACTCAAGCCAAACCCTAGCCACTTCGGTGCAACCGATTCCATACCGGTGCCACCGAGTTTAGGTTGCCAACTTTCTGTTACACAAATTCACATTTTCGGTCCCACTGAGAATGTTGGATCGGCGCAAGCTTTGAAATCTAGGCCGATATGACCGATATATAGGCCGATATATCATTTTGGGGGCTCTACCGATATAAACATAACATATTATTTTGTAAATATCATTTTCACACATATCATCCGATATGAGCCGAAATATCGACCGATATGACCGATATATGACCCGATATGTCCAGTGATATAGACCGATACGTAGATGATCAAAATTCGTTGTAAAATAGTAGTGCAAATAAGATTATGCATTTATAAATTCACCATATTATGGAACTCACACATGAAATTTTATACATATGCATATAGAACGTATTGTTTTCAATTTTATAGTATCTATTTTTTGAATATTTCTTAATAGTATCTTAATTAACAAGTTAACACACTAGGACATCATACATTTAGTTTTACTAAAAACACATGTTTTGAGTTAGAATAACCAGAAAAATTGAAATATGTTGCCTCCGATATATCTCCATGTCGTCCGATATATCACCCAATATCCGACATCCGATATGTTGAGGCCAAACCGATATGAACCCGATATCCAATTTTGAACCATGGATCGGCGTCACCGAGATTGGAAATCTGACCATTGGTCACCTTATCGGTGCAATCAAGTTTCCTATATCGGCTTTACCGAGATTCAAAAGTTGCCACCTTTTGGTCAATTTGGTACCACCAAGTTTAACACATTGGTGTCACCGAGGCTGACTTATTGCGTGTAATGGTTGGATTTTTGGGGATGCCTATATATACCCCTTCACCACCACATACTCGGAGGAGAAGCACTCAGAACTATTCCATACATATCCTATCAGATTTTCTAAGAGAGAACCACCTACCCTTGTGTTGAGGTCAAGATCTTCCACTCCAATCATATGGATCTTGATTTCTAGCCTCCCCAAGTTGCTTTCCACCAATCCCATCTCTTCTACCAAGCCAAACCTATGTGAGAGAGATTGTGTGTTGAGGAGTCTATCATGTTGAAGCACAAGAGCAAGGAGTTCATCGTCATTACCGAGCCTATTACCTTTTGGAGGGTGGTGCCTCCTAGATTGGTTAGGTGTCACTTGGGAGCCTCCTACTTTGTGTTGTGGAGTGAACCAAGAAGTTTGTAAGGGCAAGGAGATCGCCTACTTCGTGAAGATCTACCCATAGTGAGGCTAGTCCTTCGTGGACAGAAGCCGTATGGAATAGTCAAGGTTGCTACTTCGTGGACCCTTTTGGGTGGAGCCCTCCATGGACTCTCGCGATCGTTACCCTTCGTAGGTTGAAGACTCCATAAACGTGGATGTACGATAGTGCCACCTATCGGAACCACGGGAAAAAACATCGTGTCTACAATTGCGTTTGATCTTCCTACCCTATCGCTTCTATACATGCTTGTTGTTACTTTCCGCTGCTATATACTCCTAGACTTGCATGTGTAGGGTGTACTTGACTTGCCATGAAATGCTAAAAACTGCCAATCCTAAAACTTGACATAGGCAAAACTTTTAATTGGTCAAGTAGTCTAATCACCCCCCTATAGACCTACTTTTGGTCCTACAATGACCTCCGACGAGGTCTTTAGTATAACACTTAGGCTCGGATTCACAAACTAGTTCTCGCATACTGTGACAGTCAGTTTTTGGCTTTATCCACTAAGGTGCTTGACCAGGCTAGTTGGAAACACAATCGCAGAGGTTCTCCCTTTGCCCTTTTAGCCAAACGAGCAGAACATAAAGGGGCAAGCACAGGAGCAGGGCAACCCAACTATTGACCCAAGACATAATTCGGAAGCAGTGCATATAAAGCAAACTCCAAGACGCCGAACGCATAATCAATTGTGCATAAGGTGATTTTTTTAAACTCCATCCTGGTCTATTAGCCGGTTGCATCGTAATGTACTGAACAATTTCGCAAGAAGAGGGAGAAAATAGAATATGTGCCAAAAAGGACAGCGAGATAACCATGTATAATCGCTATATATTTTGCTCAATAACTCTTAGTGCTCAAATTGCCAAGGCAAATTTTTACGGGTATTTGAAATATAAATTTTATAGGAGTGGTTGTACCAGGGTCTTCGATGTGTGACCTGACGTCCTCGATGTGCCCTGTCGCTTGTCCACTCTTGCGCTTCCTAGGGAGTTGTATACCTCAATGGGTAGTACTGTTCGGCAAATGGATCTTGCAAACAAAATCTTGAGAGGTCGCCTAAGTGTGGATGAGCTTTACGCCTTTAGCAGGCCCTTAACGGTACCTGGATTGTGTCCGAAGACAATTGATTGTAGTAGTTCGGTCCAGCCGAACACTTACCCTTTATTCCCCACCGCCGCCCATGGAATCTTGAGCGCAAAGTTGTGCCTCCTTGGCACGTGCTTCGCTGGTCCTAGGGCTATGCGATGGGGGGAGTCCCTATTTACGGGGAGAAGAAGGTTCTGAGAGTTTGGGCTAAAACCAAGCTCGTTTCCCAACCTTACTTGCCTTAATGGCAGGTGTCGGCGTTTGCCGATCATCATTGTAATGGAATTCGGCCACCAGGGCCAACGCATGTTCCTCAGTTCGGAGGGAGCGCTCTGTGTTGCCGTTGATAGTAATGACCCCCTTGTGGCCGGGCATCTTGACCTTGAGGTATGCATAGTGTGGGACAACGTTAAAGCAAGCAAACGATGTACGACCTAGCAGGGTGTGATAGCCGCTGCGGAAAGGTACAATGTCGAAGAAGTCTTCGCTTCAAAAGTTGTCGGGCGAGCCGAACACCACTTCCAGGCTTACGGAGCCCATGCACTGGGCCTCGACGCCTGGGATCACTCCCTTAAAGGTAGTATTTTTGGGTTTGATCCTTGCCGGATCTATACCCACCTTCTTCACCGTGTCTGAGTAAATCAGGTTAAGGCTACTTCCTCCATCCATTAGGACTTTAGTGAGGTGATACCCGTCTATAATGGGGTCTAGAACAAGGGCGGCTGAACCCCCATGACGGATACTGGTCGGGTGGTCACGTCGATCGAAGGTGATCGGGTATGCCGACTATGGGTTATACTTCGGGGCTACAGGCTCTACGGCGTAGACCTGTCGAAGGGTGCGCTTCCTCTCCTTCTTCGGTATATGGGTGGCATATATCTTGTTTACTGTTTTCACCTCTGGAGGGGACTTCTTTTTTCTGCCACCGACGGACCCCGAGGCTCATCCCCGTCCTCGCTGCGTGGGCTCTTGCCTTGATCCTCGGATACGAGTTTGCCGGCTTGTTTGAATACCCAACAGTTACGGTTGGTGTGGCTGGCGGGCTTCTCTTGAGTGCCATGGATCTGGCAAGGCCTCTCCATGATCTTGTCCAACGGGGTGGGTCCATCGCGATTACCTTTAGGAGGCTTCTTCTGCTGCCTGAGTCAGGAATTCCACAAGCCGACGTTAACGGCCATGTCATCGACATCACTATGTAGGACCGAAAGTATGTCTAGAGGGGGGGTGATTAGACTACTTGACCAAATAAAAGTTTTGCCTTTTCCCAAATTTTAGTGTTTGCAGTTTTAGCATTCATGGCAAGTCAATTTCACCCTACACATGCAAGTCTAAGAGTATAGCAGCGGAAAATAACAACAAGCATGAGTAAAATGGATAGGGTAGGAAGATCAAACGTAATTGTAGACACGATGATTTTTCCCGTGGTTCCGATAGGTGGCGCTATCGTACATCCATGTTTATGGAGTCTTCAACCCACGGAGGGTAACGGTCGCGAGAGTCCATGGAGGGCTCCACCCATAATGGTCCACGAAGTAGCAACCTTGACTATTCCATATGGCTTCCGTCCATGAAAGACTAGCCTCACTAAGGGTAGATCTTCAAGAAGTAGGCAATCTCCTTGCCCTTACAAACTTCTTGGTTCACCCCACAACACGAAGTAGGAGGCTCCCAAGCGACACCTAACCAATCTAGGAGGCACCACCCTCCAAAAGGTAATAGGCTCGGTAATGACGATGAACTCCTTGCTCTTGTGCTTCAAGATGAGAGACTCCTCAACACACAATCACTCTCTCACAGATTTGCCTTGGTGGAAGAGATGGGATTGGTGGAAAGCAACTTGGGGAGGCTAGAAATCAAGATCCATATGGTTGGAGTGGAAGATCTTGATCTCAACACAAGGGTAGGTGGTTCTCTCTCAGAAAGTCTGATAGGATAGGTATGGAATAGTTCTGAGTGATTCTCTTCCGAGTAGGTGGTGGTGGAGGGGTATATATAGGCATCCCCAAAAATCCAACCGGTACACACAAAATGTGTCATGCCGCCTCGTGTGGTCTTGAAGGGTCCCACCATGTCAAGACCCCAGACGGCGAATGGCCACGAAAGGGGGATGGTTTGGAGGGTGCTAGCCGGATGATGGCTCCGCGTGCTGAAGCGCCGGTAGCCCTCGCACTAGTCAACCAGTTCCTTGGCCGCCTCCAGAGCAGTCGGCCAGTAGAAACCGTGACGGAATGCTTTGGCCACCAGGGACCTGGAGGCAGCATGATGCCCGCACTCGCCCTGGTGGATGTCGAGGAGGATTTCTTGCCCTTTCTCCGACTCGACACAGCGTTGGAAAATGCCGGTGGTGCTGTGATGAACCAACTCGTGGTTGATGATGCTGTAGGTCGGGGCCCGGTGCTGAATTCGCCTTGCAGTGGTCTCGTCGGAGGGGAGCTCGCCGCGCTGGAGGAATCCCAGGATGGGCTGGGCCCATGAAGGAGCCGAGATAGCAGCCGGCCCAGCCCCCGGGACCGGCTCGCCAGCCCCCGGGAGCGAAACGGCGGTGGGAGCGTTGGCCGTCATCATGACGGCGACGAGACCGGTGCCGACGTGCATAGACGTGGCTGACTCAATCGCTGTGCCGGACGGCGCCGGACCGGCGGCTGGTGGTGATGGTGCCGACAGAGCTACCGCAGCCGGTGGGGTCGGTTGGGCACACGGTTCTGCCGAGGTGTCGGCCACGTTTGCCGGTACGAAGATGGACTCCAACTCGGGAGAAGGCTTGATCGAAGGCTTCAGCAGCCGCTCGAGGGAGACGCCGGCTGGGATGGCCTGTTAGGCGGAGCTGATCTTGGCCAGCGTGTCGGCCGCCTCGTTGTCCGCACGGGGGATGTGGTGGAACTCGCAGCCGTCATAGGAGCCGGTGAGCTGCTGGACGAGGAAGCGATAGCTAGCCATGTTGGCGTCCCTGGCGTCCCATTCGCCAGACACCTGTTGCACCATGAGGTCGGAGTCGCCGAAGCAAATGATGTGCTGGATGCCGATCTGCTTGGCGAGCCAAAGGCTATGGACAAGGGTCTTGTATTCGGCCACGTTGTTGGAGGCGGCGAAGTGGATCTGGAGGGCGTAGCGGAGCTGGTCTCCTCTGGGGGACGACAAGATGATGTTGGCTCCCAGGCCGGCTCGCATCTTCGAGCCGTCGAAGTGCATGCGCCAGTGCGTGGAGTCTGGCGGAGGCGGCATGAACTGGGTTTCGGCCCAATCGACGAGGAAGTCGGCCATTGCCTAGGACTTGATGGCGGTGCGTGGCTCGTACCATATTTCGTAATCGGCCAGGGCGCGGCCCATTTGGCGATCCGGCTGGTGGCGTCCCGGCTGGCCATGATTTCGCCCAGTGGCGCTGTGCTCACGACGGTGATGACGTGCTCCTGGAAGTACTGCTTGAGCTTCTGGGCGGCGAAGTATATGCCGAAGCACATCTTCTGGTAGTGGGGGTAGTTTTGCTTGGAAGCGGAGAGGACCTCGCTGAGGTAGTAGACGAGACGCTGCGTTGGCAGCGCCTTGCCTTCCTCAGGCCGCTCCACCACCAAGACGACGCTGACGATGCGTGTGGTCGCCACAATGTAGGCGAGCAAAGGCTCCTTGTCGGTCGGCGTGGCCAAGATGGGCGCGCTGGTGAGAGCCCGCTTGAGGCCGCGGAACACCGCGTCCGCCTCGTCGGACCAGTTGAACAGGCCGGCTTCTTCGAGAGGTCTCGGCCTGGCTCGACCAGGGCCGACTTGCGTAGGAGCCCGTAAAGGGGCAAAGCCTTCTCGCCCAGCTGGCTGATGAACCGGCTGAGGGAGGCGAGGCAGCCGGTGAACTTCTGGACGTCGTGGAGCCGGACCGGCTTGGGTATGCACTCAATTGCCTGGATCTTCTCGGGGTTAGCTTCGATGCCGCGGGCATACACGAAGAAACCCAGGAGCTGGCCGGCTGGGACGCCGAAGACACACTTCTTCGGGTTGAGCTTGATCTTGTAGTCGCGCAAGTTGGCGAACGTCTCCCGGAGGTCGTCAAGGAGGCACTTCTGCGATTTGACGACGATGTCATCCACGTAGACGTCGACATTCCTGCCTATCTGAGGCAGGAGGCACTGCATGCAACGCTGGAAGGTAGCGCCTGCATTCTTCAGGCCAAAGGACATGGTGATGTAGCACTAGGCCCCGAAAGGGGTGATGAAGGAGGTCTTGAGCCGGTCGGTCGGGTCCAGCTTTGTCTGGTGGTAGCCGGAGTAGGCGTCCAAGAAAGGCAGCAGATCACAGCCAGCCGTGGAGTCGATGACTTGATCGATCCGCGACAGGGCGAACGGGTCCTTGGGGCACGCCTTGTTCAGGCTTGTGTACTCGATACACATGTGCCAGGTCTTGTTTTTCTTCAGCACCAGGACTGGGTTGGCCAGCCAGTCCGGGTGGAATACCTCCATGATGAAGCCGGCTGCGAGCAGCTGGGCGATCTCTTCTCCTATAGTATGCCGCTTCTCCTCGGAGAAACGGCGCAGGGGTTGCTTGACCGGCTTCACATCCGGCCGTACGTGTAGCTTGTGCTCAGCGAACTTCCTCGGAACACCCGGCATGTCCTTGGGGGACCATGAAAAGATGTCCCGATTCTCACGGAGGAAGTCGACGAGCTCGCTTTCCTATTTTTTGTCGAGGCGGGAGCCGATGGTCACGCACTGGGTGGGGTTGGCCGGATCGAGTGACACCTGCCAAGTGTCCGTGGACGGCTGGAACGAGCCTTCGCCGACCGACTGGGACGGAGGTGCCGGCATGGCCGGCTGGGCAGAGGCGAGGGCCACCAGCCGGTCGAGCTGCCACTTCTCCTTCGCTATTTCCAGGGCCTCGGCCAGCCGGCTGCCATCTCGTGCGCATGCCATTGACATGTGGTATTTGCCGGCGACGGTGATGATGCCCTTGGGACCCGACATCTTGAGCTTGAGGTAGGTGTAGTGGGGGATCGCCATGAACTTGACGAGAGTGGGCCGACCCAGCAATGCGTGGTAGGGACTATCGAGGTCCACTACATCGAACAAAACCGGCTCGCGGCGGAAATGACTGGCGTCGCCGAAGAGGACATCGAGCTTGATCTTGCCAACAGGGGTGCAGGACTTTCCCGACACGATCCCGTGGAAGACGGTCCGACTCGTTTTCAGGTCCTCCACCTTGAGCCCCAACTTGAGCAGGGTGTCGAGGTAGAGGATGTTGATGCTGCTACCTTCATCGATCAACACCTGCGAGAAGCGGCACGAGCGTTTCTCGGAGGCGATGGTAGGATCGAGGACGAGGGCGTAGCTGCCGGGGTTCAGCATCATGGCCGGGTGGTCTGCCCGGCTCCAGGTGATCGGCTTCTCGGACCAATGCATGAACGGGAGAGTCGCGGGCATGGTGGCGTTCACCTCACGGTGGAGCTGGCTCTGGGCGTGCTTGTCCGTCTCTTCGCTCGTGAAGATAACGTAGCAGTCGTCATGTTCGGGGAACCGGTCGTGCAGCCGGCCGTCGCCCCGGGACGGGGCCGGGTCCGCCTGACCCGGACCGGGAGCCGGAGCCCGAGCCGGGGCTGGCGCCGGAGCACGGGCTTGCTGCGCGGGGGGAGCCGGGAGGCCGTCCCCCCGGGCTAATCGTTGTGAGGAGCTGCACTGCCGGAGCGTGTGCCTGGCCGGCTTGGCACCGGAGTGGTTTTTGTAGGGGAGGTCAAGCATTTGCTCGAAAGTCAGCTTGGGCTGCCAGGCGGCCTTGCCGGTGCGCTGGCGCTGACCGGAGGCCTGGAAAGCCGGCTGCTCCTCCTCGATAGAGGCGACCTACCGGCTCCCGTAGCGGGAGTCGGGCTGGTCGTTCTTGTGCTTGTCGTTCTGCTGCTGCCGGTTGTCGGCCGCCACCCATGGCACGGCGGGGGGCGTAACTGGCTTGGCCGGTGCCTTAGCCTTCATCCTCATCGAGGAATCGGTCGTGGCGTATTTGTCTGCTTTGGACATCAGGTCTGCCAGGGAGGTTGGCTCGGAGCACAAAAGCTTGTGCTTGAGGGGGTGCCGTCGCACCAGCCTTCGATGATGTACTGGATGGCCTGTACGTCGTGTACTCCTTCGCAGGAGTTGCGGAGCTCGGTCCAGCACATGAGGTAGTCGCGGAGGGGCTCTTCCTGCCCCTGGACGCACATGGCCATCTCGCGGGGCCGACTAGGCCATTTGTAGGTGCCGGTGAAGTTGCGAACAAAAGCCTCCTCGAAGTCCGTCCAGGTGTTGATGCTGCCGGCAGCCAGGCTATTCTGCCAGGTGTGAGCCGAGCCGGTCAACATGAGGGGGGTGTTGCGGACGGCTACGCGCTTGTTCCCCTGGCGATGCCGATGGCGGTGGTGTAGTCGATCAGCCAGTCCTCCGGCTTGGCGGCCCTGGTATACTTCGGGGTGTCACGGGGGAGCGTGAAGCCAGGCGGAAAAGGCTCGTTGCGTATCCGCGGACCGAAATAGGCTGGGCCAATCGAGCCCTCCTCCTCGAGGAGAGCCGACTACGCCAGCCGGTCAAGACGGAGCCGAGCATCGTCGTCGCTATGGGGGACGCGGGGCCTGAGCCGGGTGGTAAGCTCGGGGCGGACGGACGGCGGGATGGACCACGCGGGTGCCTGTCACGGAGGCAGAGTATGCCCACGGGTGTGTTGGCTGCCACCAGTCGGCTCGTTGTCGCGGCGGTAGCTGCCAGCCGGATTGTTGTTGCGCCGGCTGTTCACAGTCGGCTGCTCGTTTCCGCGTGACGGGGGGCGCTTGGCGTTGCTCCCCCGGGCGTTCCGGCCGGAGGGACAAGGGGTGCTGGAGTGCTGAGCCGGCCGGCGGTCAGCAGCACCAGTATCCTTGCGCTCGGGACAGGGAAACTCGGAGACGGCCCCACCGGGGGTGAGGACGACCTGTTGCGCGTTGGCGGTGTCGATGAGGTCCTTGATGTGCCGCTCGCGTGCGGCCCGCTCCTCACCCTCCAAGGTTGCCAAATCCTCGTAGGCAACCTTGGCGGCGCGCAGGTTGGCCGCAGCGGTGTCGTAGACGGGGAAGCGGCCGCCGAGTTTTTCTGCGACCACGCGGCCGCGTTCTCGCATGGCACCACGCCGGCTGGGCTCAGGGCCAGCCGGGGTGAGACCGTACGCAGAGTTGTATTCCCGCTGCGTGGCCTCCATCCGGCGCCACTCGGCAACAAGGGTGCTAGCGTCTTCGAACAGCAGGCGACGGGCCGCCTCTAGCTCGGGTCTAGCGGTGGCCGGGTCCGCCGTCGTAGCGATAGGAGTGCCCAGACCCCGGAGGGTGGCGGCGAGTGGTTCGGAGGTGCCGGCGCGGGCGGTGACTGCGTCGGCCTCGACCGCCCGCACATGGCCCAAAGTGGTGGAGAAGACGGTGACCATCACTCCCACACGGGTGTGCGGGCCGATGGCCTCGCCCGTGGCGAGCGTGCCCACGGACGAGGGAGGGTCGGTGCAGTCAAACACCCAACTAGGGTACTCGTCGGCCTCCGGTTCTTCGGCGAGGCTCAGCTTGCTAAACCACCCGGCGTGCGCGGCGACATCGAGCGCGAGGTCACGGCTGGGGCACTCGTCAGAGATGCCGGCCATGCTGCCCGCAAGGCCCGTCGGAGCAAGCCCCACAAGCACGCGGTTCTACCCGAACGCGAGGCGGTCGGGGGAGGTGGTGAAGGGTCCTGTCTGGAGCGTGACTCCAGCCGGTTCCGCGGACTGCCCCACGGTGGGCGCCAACTGTCGTGGTTTCATCACGGCAGATGCCATAGGTAGGCTTATCGAGAGGGGTCGAAGGACGCCGGGGGGGGGGGGGGGTTCGGGAGCGGGATTAGGCACAAGCGGTGGCGGACACACGATGTACCCAGGTTCGGGGCCCTTCATGGGAGGTAATACCCCTAGTCCTGCTCAGTCCAGTTGAGACAATGGTCGGGTTACAATGGCACTCCTTGAGTTGTATGGATCATGGAGGAAGAAGGAGCTAGCCTGCTCTTCTGCCTCTCTACGTGCGTGTGTGTGGACTGGATGTGGAGGGAACTCAGAGAGAAGCCGATTGATCCCCCTCCTGCATGAGGGTGGTCCGGGGGGTTTTATAGGCCAACCCCTCGGATTACAATACAAATAGAAGGTCAAAGGGGCCCCCAGCCGGCAGCCTCTCTGGCCGGCTGCGGGGTCCGCCGGCCATGGGGTCTTGTCGCCGGTAGGTCCCGTTGGCTGAAGTGTCCCGTCAGGAACCGGCGTGGCCCACGCGGCGGGCCTCGATGCCGATCACATCACGGCACGGGCCGCCCCTCATGGCGTCGTCTTGCGGCGGGCGGCCGGGGTCAGTGGTACGGCCGGCCACCCTGTAGCCATGTCGGGGCAGGTAACGGAGTGGTTGGGGGCGTGCCGGCACTGTTGGAAGCCCGGTCACCATCCGCCAAGGTCAGAGGCCCTGACGCCTTCGCTGTGGCCATATCGGCGCTGACCGCCAATGGGATGGGAGCCACTGTTGCCACGCACGCCGTGATGACGGTATCCGATGCGCGGCCGGCTGGGAGGGCTAGGCGGCAACGCCCCCAGCCGGCCGATACGCCGTAACCGGCGGGGCGTAGCCGCCGGGACGCTTCTGGCAGGGCATAGCCGGACCGCGGGGGGAGGCGGCCCGCCCTTTGATTGCGTTTAGGAGGCTGGGGAAAGGGGGCGCTTGAGGCTACCTCGGGGCCATTCCCCCGTCATGCGCTTATATACACGGGTCAAGCCCCTAGGCTTGCAAGAGTCCGGGTCGAGTTAAACTTAACAACCGACCTCACCTCTAACTAAACATGCCTTATCTGACAAGTCTCTCCCTATGGCTTAAGTCCACCGAGTTACATCTGGTCTGGCTCTGGGCCCTTCGGCCTACCAGTTATGCTTTCCTCCTGGAGTTACCGTATGCCGCCAACCGCATGACCCAGCCCACCTGGGCGGGTCTCATCCCGGGTGTATATCCCCAACAAAAGGGGACATTATACTACGTAAGCGAGGATAGGATATTAACACATGGTGTGGGATATAAAAATACATACCCTGGGTTGATAACAAGAAGAGGCAACTTCGAGGTGGTTGAGTCGCCAGATGAAGGAGGCGAGTCCTGGAAAGTAAAAATTGTGAAGTATAAGTAAGATGCAACATAAGATTAGCATACAAATTAAATGAGTTCAAGGCAATGAAGTACGTCACTGTGACGCTTCTGAGGAGCTGGAGTATCAGGTAAGCTGGAGGATAAGGCGTCAGAGCCGCTGCTCCGAGTCCGGCTTTGGATTTCACCTCGCTGTTTCTTCAAAAGAGGGTCGGGATCCAAGTGAGCAAAAAGTCGGGAACGTTTTACCTTCCGTACAGCCTGTCGTATTTTCTTTACTGGTAAAGGTCCTGAGTTGGAGGAGACAATAATTACATCTGCAACATTGGCGTCGCTTGTCTCCGCTTCCTCCTGAGAGTAATCTGTGTTGATGAGTTGCATAAAGAGAAGGCCAAGAGCGTCTAGTTCAACCTCCGAGTCTTCAAGATTGAGCAATTCTTGAGTAGAAGTTTCTTCTTATGCCCCGGAGCGCGGGTCTTTGTCGCCTTGGTTTTCTTGTTTGAGGGGGCAGTATATCTTCTCTTCGAGAAGGGGGATTTGGCCTGCATATAAGTTACAAAAAGGTTAGAAGTAATATGAAACAAAGGCTAAGAGGAAATGAACAGTTTGCTCGAAAGGATTCTTACTTCTGGAGACGGGTTATGAACGAAGAAAGGGCTCAAGCCGGTCTGATTGCAAGCCTCTCGAGACTCGCCGAGCAGCGATTTCACGATCGCGTTGAGGTCTTGGTTTTTCAAGGGCGTGTGATTGAAGCGCGGAGGGTTGTCCATCGCACCAGTGTATTCACACATAAGCTTGTCGCGTCGGCTCAATGGAAAAATCCTCCAAGTGACCTAGAAGCGGGTCAGATCAACGCCAATCAAGCCGTTGGCCATTAAGGCCCCGATCTTTGCCAAAGCCAGAGCGTATTGGGCATGATCTATGGTAGTCATCTGGTCTGGGAGCTCGGTGGAGGTGCAAAGTCGGATAGGACGGTAGCCTGACAGTGGTTTCTCTCCTTCCGGAGAAGTGTCTTTGTAGTAGAACCAGGTTTTATTCCAATCCTTGGGGTGGCTTGGCAGGATGGCCGCAGGGAAGTTCATGTCTCTACGCCTTTGGATGGAGATGCCTCCGAGCTCCAGACTTGGTCCGACAGCTACCTCGGTGTGGCGGTTGATGTAAAAGAAGTTGCGAAAGATATCGACAGACGGTTCTTCTTGCAGATTTGCCTCGCAGAGGACTTGGAATTTCTCATGTTGGTGATAGAGTTTGGACCAATATCTTGAGGGTGGAGCTTGTAATAATGAAGGACGTCCCAGAAAAACTTTGACCCGGGTGGTGAGAAGCCGCGGAAAAGATGATCAACAAATATGACCCCTTCCCCTTCTTGAGGTATGGGTTTTATCTCTTTATCAGGAACCCGCCAATGGATGATGTTCTGAGCCGGCAAGACATCCATTTCCATGAGGTCGCTGAGGAATGCCTCAAAAACCACCCAATCGCAAGAAGCAGCAGCTTTATACATGAAGACGGGTTAGATTCTGTAAATAGGCATATAGTGTGGCGGGTTAAGAAAACCTCGCAACAAAGGCAGTTATGGCTGAGACGGCAACGATATTTGGTGGGTCATAATTGCATTCAAAGCTGCCATTTACTATGGGACAAGCGAGTTAAATTACTACAGGAAGAGCCGACAATGCAATGGCAGGTCAAAAAGACAGCTAATATTGGAAATTTCACTAAGTGTGGACAAAAAGATTTCGTCAACTACGGCGGCAACTACAAGATCTAAGGACGAAGGTAAAAGGAAATATATTCTAAACCTAAAATGACAGTGGAAGCACATGCAGTTTTTGCATAGATTCTAATCAAGCACGATCTATATTGAGTGGGGGATACGTGTTGGGCGGAGCACCGCATGAGTTGGCTAGCATTTCGGAGACTAAAGTTGTCTCCTTCCCCAATCTATGGTAAATACTCCAATGAGCGGCTGTAGACTCGGAAGAACTCCGATGAACTAATAGGAATCTACGAGGTGAATAAGGAACCTAAAGGGTGATGATGAGGCGGCCGAACTCCGGCGAGCTCTGGTCAAATCAGGTTCATGCAGTGGCCTTTGCTAGTGAAGATGTGGAAGGTCCGATGATGGCGGCAGAGCTTCAGTCGCACAAGTGTTGCGGAAGGAAGAAGAAGATAGGAAGCAACGGTGGAAGGGTGAAAAGAATGGGACCCCCTCCCCTGCCTATTTCGTTGGGGAACGTTGCATGGGAAACAAAAAATTTCCTACGCAGACCCAAGATCTATCCATGGTGATGAGCATCTATGAGAGGGAGAGTGGATCTACATACCCTTGTAGATCGCTAAGCGGGAAGCATCAAGAAACACAGTTGATGTAGTTGAACGTCTTCGCAATCCAAATCGCAAGTCGTCCCGCAATCCAATGATGATCCGTCCCGCGATACAACCACGATCCATCCCGCGATCCAATCACGGTCCTTCTGATCTAGTGCCGAACGGACGGCACCTTCCTGTTCAACACACGTACAGCTCGATGATGATCTCCGCCTTGTTGATTCAGCAAGAGGGGCAGAGAGGTAGATGAGTTCTCTGACAATGCGATGGCGTGGCGGTGATGGTGGTGGTGCTATCCTGGTAGGGCTATGCCTAGCACTATCGAAACCGCGAACGAAGGAGAAACCGATCTAAGGAGATAGAGGGGCGCCAAGGGCTTCGTGTTTCCTCTTGGGGAACCCCTCCCCTCTATATATAGTTGGAGGGGCATGGAGATCAGCCCCTCCAAGCCCTAGGTCACAGCCAAGGGGGAGGAGTTGGACTCCTAGTCCAATTCCCTCCCTTTCCAAATCTAGGTGGACTTTCCACCTCTCCCAAGCCACATGGGCCTTGAGGGACTTGTGCACCTGGATTAATAAGTCTAGGGCGCCTCCCCTTAGCCCATGCAAACCCTTGGGACATGGTGGAATGCTTGGTGGACTTCCAGAATCCTTCTAGAAGCTTCCCGGTACACTACCGGAAAAACCTGAAAATTTTCCGATAGCCAAAATATGACTTCCCATACATAAATATTTACCTCCTAACCATTTCAGACCTCCTTGTAATGTGTGGGATCTCATCTAGGACTACGGACAACCTTCAGTCACCAACATACATAACTCAATACTACTGAAATGTCATCGAGTATTAAGTGTGCAGACCCTGCGGGATCGAGAACTATGTAGACATGACCGAGACACCTCTACGGTCAATAACCAATAGCAGGACCTGGATGCCCACATTGGTTCCTACATATTCTACGAAGATCTTTATCGGTTTAACCTCTATGTCAAGGATTCAGTTAATCCCATATGCAGTTCCCTTTGTTCTTCGGTGTGTTACTTGCCCGAGATTCGATGGTCGCTATCTCTATACCTAGTTCAATCTCATTACCGGAAAGTCTCTTTACTCATTCTGTAATACAAGATCCCGTGGCTAAATCTTTAGTCACTTTGCTTACAAGGCTTATTATGATGTTGTATTACTGAGTGGGCCCTGAGATACCTCTCTGTCACACGGAGTAACAAATCCTAGTCTTGATTCATGCCAACCCAACAGGCACCCTCGGAGATACCTGTAGAGCACCTTTATAGTCACCCAGTTACATTGCGACATTTGATACACACAACCTACTCCTCCGGTGTCGGTGATTTACATGATCTCATGGTCATGAACAGATACTTGACATGCAGAAAACAATAGCAATAAACCAACACGATCATATGCTACATTTATAGTTTGGGTCTTGTCCATCACATCATTCTCCTAATGATGTGATCCCTTTATCAAATGACAACACATGTCTATGGCTAGGAAACCTTAACCATCTTTGATCAACGAGCTAGTTTAGTAGAAGCTTACTAGGGACACTTTGTTGTCTATGTATCCACACACGTACGTGAGTTTCCAATCAATACAATTATAGCATGGATAATAAACGATTATCATGAACAATGAAATATGATAATAACTAAAATTTTATTGCCTCTAGGTCATATTTCCAACAGTATCCCACTTGCACTAGAGTCACTAATCTAGTTCACATCACCATGTGATTTACACCCAATGAGTTCTAGGGTTTGATCATGTCCTGCTTGTGAGAGAGATTTTAGTCAACGGGTCTGCAACATTCAAATCCATGTGTACTTTACAAATCTCTATGTCATACTGTAGATGCTGCTACCATGCTCCACTTGGAGCTACTCCAAATGACTGCTCCACTATACGTATCCGGACTGCTACTCAGAGTCATCCCGATTAGTGTCAATGCTTGCATTGACGTAACCCTTTACGATGAATTCTTTATCACCTACATAATCGAGAAAAATTTCCTTAGTCCTCTAGTTATTAAGGATAATTTTGACCGTTGTCCAGTGATCCAGTCCTGGACCACCCTTGTACCCCTTGACAGACTCATGGCAAGGCACATGCAAGGTGCGGTACCCAGCATGGCATACTATATAGAGCCTATGGATAAGGCATAGGGGACGACCTTAGTCCTTTCTCTTTCTTCTGCTGTGGTCGAGCTTTGAGTCTCACTCAACTCCACACCTTACAAATCAGACAAGAACTCTTTCTTGGACTGATCCATTTTTAACTCTTTCAAAATCTTGTCAAGGTATGTACTCATTGAAAAATCTTATTAGGTGTCCGGATCTCTCTCTATAGATCTTGATGCCCAATATTCAAGTAGCTTTATCCAGGTCTTCCTTTGAATAAACTTCTTTCAAACAACCCTTTATGCTTTCCAGAAATTCTACATTATTTTCGATCAACAATATTTCAACCACATATACTTATCAGCAAGGTTGTCAAAATCGCGATTCTATTATATGATTCTACGACTTTACGATCCAAATTAACCCCTTTGATTCTACGATTTTAGTACATAGAATCTACGTTTCTACGATCCTGATAGTGAAGATTCTACGATTTGCGATCCTACCATCAGAGTTCCGATCCGATTCAAAATCACGATTCTAACAACCTTGCTTATCAGAAATTCTATAGTGCTCCCACTCACTTTCTTGTACATACAAGTTCATCATAAACTTTGTATAAAACCAAAACTTTGATCACATCATCAAAGCGTACATGCCAACTCCAAGATACTTGCTCCAGCCCATAGAAGGATTGCTAGAGCTTGCACACCTTTTAGCATCCTTAGGACTGACAAAACCTTCTGGTTGTATCACATACAACCTTTCCTCAAGGAAACCGTTAAGGAAACGATGTTTTGACATCCATTTGCCAGATTTCTTAATTCAAAAATGTAGCAACTACTAACATAATTCCAATAGAGTTTAGAATCGCTACGGGTGAGAAAGTCTCATCGTAGTCAACTCTTTGAACTTGTCGGAAACTTCTTTGCAACAAGTCGAGCTTTATAAATGGTGAAATTTAGCATCAGCGTCTATCTTCTTCTTAAAGGTCCGTTTGTACTCAACAGCCTTGAAAGTGCATGTAGTCCCCATGTGTGGTTTTGGTAATTGATGACAATCCTAATGGACTAATGTTTGCATTAAGTTATACATTTGAAGGAGAGTTCCATTTGCAATGCATGAAGAATATTGGATGAATCGAAAGATGTTTGTTCCATGGTTGACGCAAGAAGGAGATTGAATGGATTCGGAATAAATGCCATATACATATATTTGTGCATCAAGGTTGAGCCATGATGGATCATGATCTTGAGAGAATGATTAAAGAGAAGAATTCTACATATGGCTTGAAGATAGGATCATGATGTGCTCGTATGTTGAGTCATGGATGATTATGTCTTGAAGCAAGTAATTCATGTGAATAGTTCGTTGTGCCTCTCAAGATATTATGATAGAGCATGAAGGATAACAAATGATGGCCAATATGGTATTCATGGATAAACTCTATATGGTCATATGATAATTGAGATATGGGTAATCATGTCTTGAAGGAATGAAGCATAGTGAATAATTCAATATGGCCTTCAAGGCATCAAGATTAAGCATGGAGTAAACATAAAGGTTGACCAAGATAAAGATCAAAGAATCAAACTTTAAATGGTTAACATTTTGGGGAACGACGCATGGGAAACAAAAAATTTCCTACGCACACGCAAACCTATCCATGGTGATGAGCATCTACGAGAGGGAGAGTGGATCTACATACCCTTGTAGATCGCTAAGCGGGAAGCGTTAAGAAACGCGGTTGGTGTAGTCGAACATCTTCGCGATCCAAATCGCCGAGCGTCCCGCGATCTCATCACGATCCGTCCCGCGATCCAATCACGATCTGTCCCGTGAACTCATCACGATCCGTCCCGCGATCTCATCACAATCCGTCTCACGATCTGTCCCGCGAACTCATCACGATCCGTTCCGCGATCTCATCACGACCTGTCTCGTGATCTCGATCACGGTCCTTCCGATCTAGCGCTTAATGATTGACACGCAGGTCATACAATAATTAAAGACAACCCTATGGCTCCTGCCGGTTGCCGTACTCATCGACATGCAAGTCGTGATAATCTATACATCACATGATCATCTCATACATCACATATATCACATCATGCAATTGGCCATATCATATCACAACATACCCTGCAAAAACAAGTTAGACGTCCTCTAATTGTTGTTGCAAGTTTTACGTGGCTGCTACGGGTATCTAGCAAGAACGATTCTCACCTACGCATAAACCACAACGGCGATACATAGATTGCTCTTCAACCTTCTCAAGGACCGCCTTTGTCGGATCCGATCCAACTAAAGTGAGAGAAACTGTCACCCGCAAGCCATCTAAGCAACAAGTTGCATCGAGGGAACCAGTCTCTCGTAAGCGTACGAGTAATGTTGGTCCGGGCCACTTCATCTCACAATCCCGCTGAACCAAAATCCGACCAAGGGAGGAAGCAATCTAAGCATCAACGCCCACAAACCTTTTGTGTTCTACTCGAGATCTCATCGAACCATCAACCTAGCTCATGATGCCACTGTTGGGGAACGACACATGGGAAACAAAATTTTTCCTACGCACGCGCAAACCTATCCATGGTGATGAGCGTCTACGAGAGGGAGAGTGGATCTACATACCCTTGTAGATCGCTAAGCGGGAAGCGTTAAGAAACGCGGTTGGTGTAGTCGAACATCTTCGCGATCCAAATCGCCGACCGTCCCGCGATCTCATCACGATCCGTCCCGCGATCCAATCACGATCCGTCCCGTGAACTCATCACGATCCGTCCCGCGATCTCATCACAATCCGTCTCACGATCTTGATCATGATCTGTCCTGCGAACTCATCACGATCCGTTCCGCGGTCTCATCACGACCCGTCTCGTGATCTCGATCACGGTCCTTCCGATCTAGCGCCGAACGGACGACACCTCCGCGTTCAGCACACGTGCAGCTTGATGACGATCTCCACCGTCTTGATCCAGCAAGAGGAGGTGGAGAGGAGAGAGAGTTCACCGGCAGCGTGACGGCGCTCCGGTGATGGTGGTGGAGCAATTCCGGCAGGGCTTCGCCTAAGCGCTGCAGAAAACCGATCTAGAGGAGAAACTATGCACCGGTGGAACGGGTAGCACGTGGCCGGAAATTCTGTCCAAAAACCACCCAATCCACTAGTATATATAGGAGGAGAGGAGAGGAGACGCATCCAAGGCCTTTGGGTCGTCCGAAATAGGAGGTGGGAGCAATCCTACTTCACCTCCAATCCTAGTTGGAGTAGGATTGCCTCCTATTGGCTGATTTTCCACTTTTTGCTTTAGGACTTTCTCTCCTGCGCCATGGGCCTTTGTGGCTGTTTTCCCAGCCCACTAAGGGCTGGTTATTATTCTCCCACAGCCCATGGACCTCTTGGGGTCGAGATACCCCTCCCGGAGGTCCCCCGGTACACTACCAGCACTCCCGGTACACTACCGATACTCCCGGTACACTACCGATGAGCCCGAAACTTTTCCGGAAACCAAACTGGGACTTCCTATATATGAATCTTTACCTCTGGACCATTCCGGAGCTCCTCGTGACGTCCGGGATCTCATCCGGGACTCCGAACAACCTTCGGTCACCACCATACATTACTCTACACTACCGAAACGTCACCGAACCTTAAGTGTGTAGACCCTGCGGGTTCGACAACTATGTAGACATGACCGAGACACCTCTACAGTCAATAACCAATGGCGGGACCTGGACGTCCACATTGGTTCCTACATATTCTACGAAGATCTTTATCGGTCGAACCTCTATGTCAAGGATTCAGTTAATCCCATATAACGTTCCCTTTGTTCTTCGGTATGTTACTTGCCCGAGATTCGACCGTCGGTATCTCCATACCTAGTTCAACCTCGTTACCGGCAAGTCTCTTTACTCGTTCCATAATACAAGATCCCACAACTAACAATTAGTCACATTGCTTGCAAGGCTCATTGTGATGTTGTATTACCGAGTGGGCCCTGAGATACCTCTCCGTCACACGGAGTAACAAATCCCAGTCTCGATCCATGCCAACTCAACAGACACCATCGGAGATACCTGTAGAGCACCTTTATAGTCACCCAGTTACGTTGCAACGTTTGATACACACAAGGCACTCCTCCGATATCTGTGAGTTGCATGATCTCATGGTCATAGGAACATATACTTGACATGCAGAAAACAATAGCAATAAACTGACACGATCATATGCTATGTTTGTAGTTTGGGTCTTATCCATCACATCATTCTCCTAATGATGTGATCCCGTTATCAAATGACATCTCATGTCCATGGCTAGGAAACCTTAACCATCCTTTGATCAACGAGCTAGTCCATTAGAGGCATACTAGGGACATGGTTTTGTCTATGTATCCACACATGCATTTAAGTCTCCGATCAATACAATTATAGCATGGATAATAAACGATTATCATGAACAAGGAAATATGATAATAACTAATTTATTATTGCCTCTAGGGCATATTTCCAACATAACACACAAGTGCAAACAATGCATCACATAGGATCTTGTGGTATGATAAGACATTGTCAATTGCACTTTGTGTAATAACACATGCTATGTGTTGTCTATGCTTATGAGGGTTAGGTTATTCTCATGGGTTCGCATCAAGAGAGAGATTCCAAGTGTCCATGATAGGATGACATCAAGTGTTCATGATCATGGTTAACAAGGGCAAGTTCAAGATAACCATCCCAAAGGATCACATGCTTGAAGCTTGTGGATAATCACATGATGGACAAAGTGGAGATGAATACAAAGCAAAGCTTCCCACATTGTGTATGGAAGAGCTACTTGAAGACTTCACCAATGTCTTGACTTCAACTTGAGCCAAGAATAAACATCAACATCAAGCTCAAGTGAAAGGCTCGAGTCAAAGGTATTAGTTCCTTCGGCGTTAGTGTTGTGGAGTGATGACCACCAAAGAAACATATACACTCAAGTATGGATTCTCGATAGCTATGTAGTGTAGCTCTTTTATGATTCTTGAGTTATAGGTATCCCACACTATTAAGAGGGGATAAAAGGGTTCTTGATGGACTTGCTCAAGTCAACATATTCTATACACAATTCCACTCCTATCCTATTTACCGAAGCAATATATAGCCAACTAGGTTCCCCAAAGTATATGATCTAACATGTGCATACTTTGCACCTTCCATTTTGTCTTATCTCAGGTGGTTCTCTATGTGAGGACCTGTAGTTTTTCACTAGCTTCAAAATGATCCCAAGATCATCAAAATCATAGTCCGTATGAGAAAGTTATGCATTTTTTACTTTTGGGGTGCCTGCAGTTTTTGTGTCCTGGGATATCTGGGATCTTCCCCGGAAATCCGGGCTGCCGATGTCTAGAAACTATAACAAAATGTTATTTGTGTCCCCCGGATGTCCGGGGCCTTGTCCGTATGTCCGTGGCCTCAACTTTGGCCAGATGTCTGGGGACTTGGCCAGATGTCCGCGCCCTGTACCTTGACTCTGTTTTTCTGTGTTCGTGTGCACACTTCAGAGCCACAGGATGTCCGGCCCTTCGCCCGGATGTCCGGCCTGACATAGCCCCTTACAATACAATGTCCATATTTTCACCCACTCTATATATACCCCTTCACCACTTCATGCAGGGGTTGACCACTCAATCCAAAAGAACCCTAGAACACCAAAGTGGCTCCCTCTCGCTTCTCCTACACCAAATCTCAGATCCCGAAGAGATTAGTGAGAGTTCTTGAGAGATTTTCCAATTAAGTGATAGATCCACTCCCTCTCCCTCTCTTGACCAAAGTAATTCATTATTTTGAGCAAGTCTTGAGCATTTCCCCCTTGATCTTGTTACTCTTGGAGGTTGGAGACTCCTAGGCGGTAGGAGTGCTCCGGTGAGGAATCAACTTGTGTGATTTGTCCCCCGAAAAGTTTGTGAAGGTTTGGAGGCCTCTAGGGCATATTTCCAACAGTCTCCCACTTGCACTAGAGTCAATAATCTAGTTCACATCACCATGTGATTCACATTGTTATGAATCTAACACCCAATGAGTTTTGGGGCTCGATCATGCTTTGCATGTGAGAGAGGTCTTATAGTCAACGGGTCTGCGATATTCAGATCTGTGTGTACTTTGCAAATCTCTATGTCAAACCGTAAACACTGCTACCACACTCCACTTGGTACTATTTCCAAATGGCTGCTCCATTATACGTATCCAGATTGCTACTACTAGTCATCCGGATAGGTGTTAAATCTTGCATCGACGTAACTCTTTACGACGAACTCTTTATCACCTCCATAATCAAGAAACATTTCCTTAGTCCTCTGGTTACTAAGGATAATTCCGACCGCTGTCCAGTGATCCACTCCTGGACCACTCTTGTACCCCTTGACAGACTCATGGCAAGGCACACATAGGTGCGGTACACATCATGGCATAATATAGAGCCTATGGCTAAGGCATAGGGGACGACATTCGTCCTTTCTCTTTCTTCTGCCGTTGTCGAGCTTTGAGTCTCACTCAACTTCACACCTTACAAATCAGACGAGAACTATTTCTCTGGCTGATCCATTTTGAACTCTTTCAAAATCTTGTCAAGGTATGCACTCATTGAAAGTCTCATCAAGCATCTTGATCTATCTCTATAGATTTTGATGCTCAATAATTAGGTAGCTTTATCCAGGTCTTCGTTTGAAAAACACTTTTCAAACAACCTTTTATGCCTTCCAGAAATTCTACATTATTTCCGATCAACAATATGTCAACCACATATACTTATAAGAAATTCTATAGTGCTCCCACTCACTTTATTGCAAATACAAGTTTCTCGTAAACTTTGTATAAACATCAAAACTTTAATCACCTCATCAAAGCGTATATTCCAACTCCGAGATGCTTGCTTCAGTCCATGGAAGGATCGCCGAAGCTTGCACACCTTTTAGCATCCTTAGGCCTGACAAAACCTTCTGGTTGTATCACATACAACCTTTCCTCAAGTAAACCGTTAAGGAAACGATGTTTTGACATCCATCTGCCAGATTTCATAATTGAAAACACAGCAACTGCTAACATAATTCCAACAGACTTTAGCACCACTACGAGTGAGAAAGTCTCATCGTAGTCAACTCCTTGAACTTGTCACAAACATCTTTGCAACAAGTCGAGCTTTACAAATAGTGACATTCACCATCAGTTCTTTCTTCATTTTAAAGATCCATTTGTACTCAACGACCTGCCGTCCAACGAGCAAGTCTACCAAAGTCTACACTTGGTTTTCATACATGGATCCTATCTCGGATTTCATGGCCTCTAACCATTTGTCGAAATCCGGGCCCATCATTGCTTCTCCATAGCTCGTAGGTTCATCGTTGTCCAACAACATGATCTCCAAGACAGAGTCGTCATACCACTTAGGAGCAGTACACATCCTTGTCGACCTACGAAGTTCGATAGTAACTTGATCCTGAAGCTTCATGATCATCATCATTAACTTCCTCTTCAACTAACGTAGGCTTCATAGAAACATCTTTCTGCGCTGTGCTACTCTCTGGTTGAACAAAGGTTTAACAACCTCATCAAGTTCTATCTTCCTCCCACTCAATTCTTTCGAGAGAAACATTTCCTCGAGAAAGGATCCGTGTAAGCAACAAACATTTTGCACTAGGATCTGAGATTGAAGGTTCACCCAACTGATCTTAGGGTATTCTATGAAGATGCAATTTGTCTGCCTTGGGTTCGACCTCATTAGGTGAAAACATTTTCCACACAAGTGTCACATCCCAAAATATTAAGAAATGACAGCTTAGGTTTCTGTCAAACCATAATTCACATGGTGTCATCTCAACGGATTTAGATGGTGCCATATTTAAAGTGAATGTAGTTGTCTCTAATGCATAACCCCAAAATTATAGTAGTAAAACGACAAGAGACATCATATTACGCACCATGTCCAATAGAGAATAACTATGATGTTCGGACACACCATCACACTATGGTGTTCCAGGTGGCGTTTAGTTGTGAAACAACTTTCACATTGTCTTAAGTTGTATGCCAAACTCGTGACTCAGATATTCACCTCCACGATCATATCGCAGTCATTTTTATCTTCTTGTCACGATGATCTTTAAACTTCACTCTGAATTTGCTTGAACCTTTCAAACGATTCAGACTTGTGTTTCATTAAGTGAATATACACTATATCTACTCAAATCATCAGTGAAGGTAAGAAAATAACGATATCCACTGCACGCTACAAGACTCACTAGATTGCATACATCAACATGTATCATTTCCAATGAATCACTTGCCCGCTCCATCCAACGGGGTCCTTTAGTCATCTTGCCCAAGAGGCATGGTTCGCATGTCTCAACCGATTCGAAATCGAATGAGTCCAAATATCCATCAGCATGGAGTTTCTACATGCGCTTTATACCAATATGACATTTAGCGGCAGTGCCACCAGTATGTGGTACTATCATTATTAACTTTGTGTCTTTTGACATCAATGTTATGAACATGTGTAATACTACGATCAAGATTTCAACAAACCATTCTCACTGGGTGCATGACCATTGAAGGTATTATTCATGTAAACAGAATAACCATTATTCTCTAACTTAAATGAATAACCGTATTGCAATAAACATGATCTAATCATGTTCATGCTCAACGCAAAACACCAAATAACATTTATTTAGGTTCGTCACTAATCCTGAAGGTAGAGAGAGCGTGCAATGTTGATCACATCAACCTTGGAAACACTTCCAACACATATCGTCACCTCACCCTTAGCTAGTTCTCCGTTTATTCCGTAGCTTTTATTTCGAGTTACTAACATTTAGCAACCGAACCGGTATCCAATACCCAGGTGCTACTAAGAGTAGTAGCAAGGTACACATCAATAACTCGTATATCAAATATACTTCTGTCGATGTTGCCAGCCTTCTTATCTACCAAGTATCTAGGGTTGTTCCGCTTCAGCGACCTCTCACCTCATAATAGAAACACTTAGTCTCGGGTTTGAGTTCAACTTTGGGTTGCTTCACTGGAGCAGCAACTGACTTGCTATCCATGAAGTTTACCTCCTTGCTCTTGCCCTTTTCGAAACTAGTGGTTTGATTAACCATCAACACTTGACGCTCCTTCTTGATTTCTACCTTCGCGGTGTCAAACATCGCGAACAGTTCAGGGATCAATACTTCTATCCCTGGTGTATTATAGTTCATCACTAAGTTCTAGTAGCTTTAGTGACAGTGACTTGGAGAACTATAACAATCACTATCTTATCTGGAAGATCAACTCCCACTTGATTCAAGCGATTGTGGTACCCAGACAATCTGAGTACATGCTCAACGATTGAGCTATTCTCCTTCATCTTACAAGCAAAGAATCTTGTTGGAGATCTCATATCTCGCAACACAGGCACGAGCCTGAGATCACAATCTCTGCTCCTAGAACATCTCATATGTTCCGTGACGTTCAAAATGTTTCCGAGCCTCAATTCTAAGCCGTAATGCATGACGCACTAAACTATCAAGTAGTCATCGAAACGTGCCTGTTAGATGTTCACAACATCTATAGACGACGCTAGAGGGGGTGGCGCACCGAGCGGTGCATTAAGGACATAAGCCTTCTGTGCAGCAATGAGGACAATCCTCAGGTCACGGACCCAGTCCGCAATATTGCTACCAACATCTTTCAACTCTATTTCTCTAGGAACATATAAAAATACAAGGGAGCTACAGCGCGAGCTAGTAATCTACAACATAATTTGCAAAGACACTTTGACTATGTTCATGATAATGAGTTCAATTAATCATATTACTTAAGAACTCCCACTCAAATTGACATCCCTCGGGTCATTCGAGTGATACATGATCCAAATTCACCAACTCAAGTCCGATCATCACGTGAGTTAAGGTGGCTTCAATGGTGAACATCATTATGTTGATCATATCCACTATATGACTCATGCTCGACCTTTCGGTCTCTTGTGTTCCGAGGCCATGTCTATACATGCTAGGCTCGTCAAGTTTAACCCGAGTGTTCTGTGCGTGCAAATCTGGCTTGCACCCGTTGTATGTGAACGTAGAGTCTATCACACCCGATCATCACGTGGTGTCTCAACACGACGAACTTTCGCAACGGTGCACACTCGTGGAGAACACAATTTAACTTGAAATTAAGTGAGGGATCACCTTATAATGCTACCGTCGTCCTAAGCAAAACAAGGTGCATAAAAAGGATTAACATCACATGCAAATCATAAGTGACATGATATGGCCATGAACTTGTGCTTTTGATCTCCATCTAGAAAGCACCGACATGATCTCCATCGTCACCGGCATGACACCATGATCTCCATCAACGTGTCGCCATCGGGGTTGTCACGCCCTGCATGCTTCTACTACTATTGCTACCGTAGCGATAAAGTAAAGCATTACATAGCGCTTAATGATTGACACGCAGGTCATACAATAATTAAAGACAACCCTATGGCTCCTGCCGGTTGCCGTACTCATCGACATGCAAGTCGTGATAATCTATACATCACATGATCATCTCATGCATCACATATATCACATCATGCAATTGGCCATATCATATCACAACATACCCTGCAAAAACAAGTTAGACGTCCTCTAATTGTTGTTGCAAGTTTTACGTGGCTGCTACGGGTATCTAGCAAGAACGATTCTCACCTACGCATAAACCACAACGGTGATACATAGATTGCTTTTCAACCTTCTCAAGGACCGCCTTTGTCGGATCCGATCCAACTAAAGTGAGAGAAACTGTCACCCGCAAGCCATCTAAGCAACAAGTTGCATCGAGGGAACCAGTCTCTCGTAAGCGTACGAGTAATGTTGGTCCGGTCCGCTTCATCTCACAATCCCGCTGAACCAAAATCCGACCAAGGGAGGAAGCAATCTAAGCATCAACGCCCACAAACCTTTTGTGTTCTACTCGAGATCTCATCGAACCATCAACCTAGCTCATGATGCCACTGTTGGGGAACGACACATGGGAAACAAAAAATTTCCTACGCACACGCAAACCTATCCATGGTGATGAGCGTCTACGAGAGGGAGAGTGGATCTACATACCCTTGTAGATCGCTAAGCGGGAAGCGTTAAGAAACGCGGTTGGTGTAGTCGAACATCTTCGCGATCCAAATCGCCGACCGTCCCGCGATCTCATCACGATCCGTCCCGCGATCCAATCACGATCCGTCCCGTGAACTCATCACGATCCGTCCCGCGATCTCATCACAATCCGTCTCACGATCTTGATCATGATCTGTCCTGCGAACTCATCACGATCCGTTCCGCGATCTCATCACGACCCGTCTCGTGATCTCGATCACGGTCCTTCCGATCTAGCGCCGAACGGACGACACCTCCGCGTTCAGCACACGTGCAGCTTGATGACGATCTCCACCGTCTTGATCCAGCAAGAGGAGGTGGAGAGGAGAGAGAGTTCACCGGCAGCGTGACGGCGCTCCGGTGATGGTGGTGGAGCAATTCCGGCAGGGCTTCGCCTAAGCGCTGCAGAAAACCGATCTAGAGGAGAAACTATGCACCGGTGGAACGGGTAGCACGTGGCCGGAAATTCTGTCCAAAAACCACCCAATCCACTAGTATATATAGGAGGAGAGGAGAGGAGAGGCATCCAAGGCCTTTGGGTCGTCCGAAATAGGAGGTGGGAGCAATCCTACTTCACCTCCAATCCTAGTTGGAGTAGGATTGCCTCCTATTGGCTGATTTTCCACTTTTTGCTTTAGGACTTTCTCTCCTGCGCCATGGGCCTTTGTGGCTGTTTTCCCAGCCCACTAAGGGCTGGTTATTATTCTCCCACAGCCCATGGACTTCTTGGGGTCGAGATACCCCTCCCGGAGGTCCCCCGGTACACTACCAGCACTCCCGGTACACTACCGATACTCCCGGTACACTACCGATGAGCCCGAAACTTTTCCGGAAACCAAACTGGGACTTCCTATATATGGATCTTTACCTCTGGACCATTCCGGAGCTCCTCGTGACGTCCGGGATCTCATCCGGGACTCCGAACAACCTTTGGTCACCACCATACATTACTCTACACTACCGAAACGTCACCGAACCTTAAGTGTGTAGACCCTGCGGGTTCGAGAACTATGTAGACATGACCGAGACACCTCTACAGTCAATAACCAATGGCGGGACCTGGACGTCCACATAGGTTCCTACATATTCTACGAAGATCTTTATCGGTCGAACCTCTATGTCAAGGATTCAGTTAATCCCATATAACGTTCCCTTTGTTCTTCGGTATGTTACTTGCCCGAGATTCGACCGTCGGTATCTCCATACCTAGTTCAACCTCGTTACCGGCAAGTCTCTTTACTCGTTCCATAATACAAGATCCCGCAACTAACAATTAGTCACATTGCTTGCAAGGCTCATTGTGATGTTGTATTACCGAGTGGGCCCTGAGATACCTCTCCGTCACACGGAGTAACAAATCCCAGTCTCGATCCATGCCAACTCAACAGACACCATCGGAGATACCTGTAGAGCACCTTTATAGTCACCCAGTTACGTTGCAACGTTTGATACACACAAGGCACTCCTCCGATATCTGTGAGTTGCATGATCTCATGGTCATAGGAACATATACTTGACATGCAGAAAACAATAGCAATAAACTGACACGATCATATGCTATGTTTGTAGTTTGGGTCTTATCCATCACATCATTCTCCTAATGATGTGATCCCGTTATCAAATGACATCTCATGTCCATGGCTAGGAAACCTTAACCATCCTTTGATCAACGAGCTAGTCCATTAGAGGCATACTAGGGACATGGTTTTGTCTATGTATCCACACATGCATTTAAGTCTCTGATCAATACAATTATAGCATGGATAATAAACGATTATCATGAACAAGGAAATATGATAATAACTAATTTATTATTGCCTCTAGGGCATATTTCCAACATAACACACAAGTGCAAACAATGCATCACATAGGATCTTGTGGTATGATAAGACATTGTCAATTGCACTTTGTGTAATAACACATGCTATGTGTTGTCTATGCTTATGAGGGTTAGGTTATTCTCATGGGTTCGCATCAAGAGAGAGATTCCAAGTGTCCATGAGAGGATGACATCAAGTGTTCATGATCATGGTTAACAAGGGCAAGTTCAAGATAACCATCCCAATGGATCACATGCTTGAAGCTTGTGGATAATCACATGATGGACAAAGTGGAGATGAATACAAAGCAAAGCTTCCCACATTGTGTATGGAAGAGCTACTTGAAGACTTCACCAATGTCTTGACTTCAACTTGAGCCAAGAATAAACATCAACATCAAGCTCAAGTGAAAGGCTCGAGTCAAAGGTATTAGTTCCTTCGGCGTTAGTGTTGTGGAGTGATGACCACCAAAGAAACATATACACTCAAGTATGGATTCTCGATAGCTATGTAGTGTAGCTCTTTTATGATTCTTGAGTTATAGGTATCCCACACTATTAAGAGGGGTAAAAGGGTTCTTGATGGACTTGCTCAAGTCAACATATTCTATACACAATTCCACTCCTATCCTATTCACCGAAGCAATACATAGCCAACTAGGTTCCCCAAAGTATATGATCTAACATGTGCATACTTTGCACCTTCCATTTTGTCTTATCTCGGGTGGTTCTCTATGTGAGGACCTGTAGTTTTTCACTAGCTTCAAAATGATCCCAAGATCATCAAAATCATAGTCCGTATGAGAAAGTTATGCATTTTTTACTTTTGGGGTGCCTGCAGTTTTTGTGTCCTGGGATATCTGGGATCTTCCCCGGAAATCCGGGCCGCCGATGTCTAGAAACTATAACAAAATGTTATTTGTGTCCCTCGGATGTCCGGGGCCTTGTCCGTATGTCTGTGGCCTCAACTTTGGCCAGATGTCTGGGGACTTGGCCAGATGTCCGCGCCCTGTACCTTGACTCTGTTTTTCTGTGTTCGTGTGCACACTTCAAAGCCACAGGATGTCCGGCCCTTCGCCCGGATGTTCGGCCTGACATAGCCCCTTACAATACAACGTCCATATTTTCACCCACTCTATATATACCCCTTCACCACTTCGTGCAGGGGTTGACCACTCAATCCAAAAGAACCCTAGAACACCAAAGTGGCTCCCTCTCGCTTCTCCTACACCAAATCTCAGATCCCGAAGAGATTAGTGAGAGTTCTTGAGAGATTTTCCAATTAAGTGATAGATCCACTCCCTCTCCCTCTCTTGACCAAAGTAATTCATTATTTTGAGCAAGTCTTGAGCATTTCCCCCTTGATCTTGTTACTCTTGGAGGTTGGAGACTCCTAGGCGGTAGGAGTGCTCCGGTGAGGAATCAACTTGTGTGATTTGTCTCCCGAAAAGTTTGTGAAGGTTTGGAGGCCGCCTCAAGGTCTACCACTAGTGGTTGAGAATCACCTTCGTGGTGATATCTCAAGGGGAGAATAGGGTGAGCCTTCGTGGCGTTGGTGTGCCTTCATGGTAACATCCACCTCTCTAACAGTGACTAGCTTCCCTCCAAGGAAGTGAACATCGGGATACATCCTCATCTCCGTGTCTTCGGTTATTTCTAACCCTAGCCACTACTTGTGGTTTACTTTGGCCACTTGACCTTGCATTCACTATATATATATTGTTGCCGTCATTATATTGTGTTGGTTACCATATCGTAGAGATTATTTAGGCCAACACTTTATAGTCCGCAATTCATACTTGCTACTATTGGTATATCTTGTGCTTAGTGTTAATTGCTAGCTTGTAACATTCATTTCCATATCTTGTGATATACATTGAGTAAGTTTGTGTAACTTACTTGTGCTTACTCATATCCTCGTTGTTCTCATCTTGTTTATCCTATGTTGTTGGTGCACTTAGTGAGCCTAGTTTATTTAGTATTTGTGCTTGAAAAGTATCTGCTTAGTTTATTTCCGCATTAGGATATAGCCAAATCCGTAAAAGATTTTAAAACGCCTATTCACCCCACCCACCCACCCCCTCTAGGAGACATCGTGGTCCTTTCAATTGTTATCAGAGCTAGGTATCTCCTTATTAGGCTTCACCGCCTAGAGAGTAACGATGTCGACTAGTGAACTAGCACTACTAGGCAAAACCCTAGTAGTAGCGCTCGAAATATGCATAGTAGTAGCGCTAGGTCCAGCGCTACTGCTATTACACTACAGCTAAGTTTTAGCAGTAGCGCTGGTCTAGCAAGAGCTACTAATATGTGCTGTTAACAGTAGCGCTTGCCTGGAAAGCACTACTGCTAACTATCTGTAGCGCTTGGACGAACGAAGCGCTGCTGCTAATCCAGCGTTGCTATTAGATGATTTCCAGCGCTACTGCTAGTATTCCTGCTTATTTGTATTTATATAGGATCTATACAGTAGTTTCATTTGATCATCATAATACATCATTGTCATATAAGAACTCCTGATCATGATCATTTTCGTCAATGAGACATCATATAACAAGTTGGTCACTAGTCATAGTTACAACTCCTCATCATCATCATCATTAACTCTAACACATTGTAGCACATAATAACACATTGTACCTAGGACCTAGTCCTCTCTCATAGGACCTACTCTACCCTCTCTTAGGTACAATATCATAAAACAAGATAGGCCCTGACTCTCCATTATGGAGAACGGAGATCATCCCGTCTCCCATTCTTGGCCTACGCACAATGTTGCTTCCAAGTAGCTCTCTACGATTGACCATACATTTTTTCCAATATTTGATTGTCATGACTCCATCAGTTTTAGAAATCTGGTATGGACAGGAGTGATGCGTAGGCTGACCTGGCCGTGGTGGCCCTAAGCTCGTAACAACAACGTGACCTCTCGGAAACATCAGACGAGGCACACAATCCTTCGGGAATTTCTGTTGAAAAACATAATAATAACTTTGTAGTTAGCAATGTAGTTTAGTTTTAGAAGAATTTATGCAAAAGATGCACGAATGTCGTAATAGTAGAATTAAAATCTTACCATGAAATCTCCATGGATGTCACCGTAGTTCACCACGTGCACTAGTGGCACGTATTGACCATAATGTGCAGGAGTTTGATAATAGCTATTGTAATTCTCAAGATGACTAAGAAATGCGATAAGATGATCTTTCTCCTAATAAGTTATTTTTTCTTCATCACTGTAGTAGTAGGTTCTGTCTACCATCTATACCTAAAAAACCTACATTTACTAAAAAAATATCATATAGCATAATACATTTCTGTACCTAAAAATTTCTATTACTAATTTATTTAACTAAATTTTTAATTACTAAATTCTATTACTAAAAAACTTCGTATTATAGAAAGGAGGATGAGGAGGTGGGAGGAGGAGGGAGGAGGAGGAGAGAGCAGGAGGAGGGAGCGGGAGGGGGAGGGAGGAGGAGGGGGCGGGAGGAGGAGGGGGAGGGAGGAGGAGAGTCCGCTGGAGGGAGGAGGAGAGGGAGGAGGAGGGGGCCACCGAAGGGAGGAGGAGGAGGGGGGAGGAGGGGACCGCCGGAGGGAGGAGGGAGGGAGGGACCTTGGGGGTGATGGTGGGCAACGGCGGCGACGGAGGCGATGGCGCGCGACGGAGTGAGTGAGAGTGTGAGGGGGAAAGTGAGGACGCGCACGTGTGGATAAGGTGCCCCGTAGTAGTAGCCCTGGTTCTCAACCACCACTACTACTAAGTACAATAGCAGTAGCGCTTTAGGTGAAGAAGCGCTACAGCTATTCTGTTCGCAGAGCGAGGTGGGACTAAACTTTAGCAGTAGCGCTGGTTATAGGAAAGCGCTATTGCTAAATTCAATAGCAGTAGCGCTTTTAACCTATGAGCGCTACTAGTATACCTAGTCTGCCTGCAACGGTCTAGCAATTGTAGTAGTAGCATGTTTTATATCTACAGTGCTATTGCTATGTGCATAGTAGCAGCGCTCTTTCTGCCCAAGCGCTACTTCTATTTATCAGCAGCGCTTCTTTTTTAAAAGTGCTACTGGTGAGCGCCTGTGTATAAGCATTTCCCTAGTAGTGTAGTGCACGATGACACATTTTGTTTTAATGGCACAAATTACATTATGTGGAGATTACACAAGCTTTGTCACTTTCGGGCCATGGGTCCAAATGCTTTACGGACTGTTTTTGTAGGGGATTCAAATCTAAAGGATATACAATCTCCATCACTTGAGGATATGCATCTTGATAGTGCAGCTTTAAGTGTCATTCACCAAGTTATAACATATGAGGTGTTCAAGTCAATCTCGACTTGTTTGTTGGCTCATGAGACTTGGACCAAACTTGAAGTTACATATGGTGGGTCCAACCTTGTGCGAGCCAATGCTATTTGGGAGGAAGTGATGGAAGAACTCTCCATTGCCTCCACCTCCGATTGCTTGGACACATCAACATCTTCCACTCTGTCACACGGTGATGGCATGGTAAGTGAAGATATCTCATGGAGTGATGGTGTCAAGCTCATCATTGATGATCTGTCATATAGAAATGCTAGTATTATAGGTTCCATGGACACGAGCATATCTAGCACTAAAGACGTCGTACATTCTTGTGTAGATAGTCCATGCATATGATCTAATGATTCACTCATAAATTCTTGTGATGATATGCTTGGTCATTTGTGTTGCCATATTCAAAATGCCTTGGTTTCCTCTAGTTGTTCTATGACTAACCATGTAGAGGACATCAAGGAAGACAAGGCACACTTGATTGATGGAGAACCCTCTTCTCCAAAAGAATCATCATCAACCCCCTTTGTTCACATGTGCCTCATGGCAAGAGGTAATGACAAGGTATCATCTTCTCTTAGTGATAATGATGATAGTTGTAATGAGAAAGATCATGATGATAATAACCTGTCTCAAATCTCTATGAGATTGGAGAAAATCTTCATAGAGCTAAAGATAACACTTATAAAAGGTTCCAAGATGTTCTTGCTTGCTTTGAAAAACGTAATGATTTACTTCTTAATGAGCAAGCAAAAAGTGAACAACTTGAACATGAACTTGCTAAGGCTTATCAATCTCTTAGTAACTTGAGGTCTTCAAAAGAAGAGACTGAAGTTACTCATTGTAAACTTAAAGAGGATTTTGAGCACCTTGACCTTGGCTACAAGAATGTCAAAGGAGAGCTCACCAAACTCTCTAAGTCTCATGAGGAACTTCAAGCTACTCATGCAAAGTCTCTAGTTTCTACATGCTCCTATCATATTGATAATGATGCTTGTGCTACTAACTCTATCTTGTGTGAATCATCGATATTGAAATAAAATGTTGAGTTGAGGACTCAACTTGATTTGATAACTAGCAAGTATGGGAAATTAGAAGAAAGTCATGAGAAGTTTTCGGGCACTCATGAGGATCTTTTAATCTCTCATGATGAGCTAAAGTTAGCTCATGAGGCTATGGTCACCAAGGTAAAATCTTGTGAATCTCATGTGGACATTAGCACATCTTCTACTCGAAATGCCTTATTGCCATGTGCTAGTCCTAGAAATTCCTCTCTACATGATATTGATACATCTTGTGATGAATTGCTCACCATGCCTTTTTGCTCTAACAATGAAGCTTCCACTTCTTCTAGTTCTTTTGTTAATACTAACCTTGTAGAGGAAAATAAAGAGCTCAAGGCCCAAGTCACTAGTTTGAAGAAAGACTTGGAAAAATGTTGCGATAATAACTTGAGTGTGCAAAAGGACCCTCAAGACAAAATAGGACTTGATTTCATCTCCAACAAGAAGAAGTACAACAATAGGAAGAAGGGACAAGATCAAGTCAAGAATTTGGTCAACATTATTTGCTTCAAGTGCAAGAATGTTGGACACCATGTGAGATCTTGCCCATTGAAGAAGAAGGCTTCAAGTGTGAAGCATCAAGGGAAGTGGCCTCAAGTTCAATTTCAAGATAATTAAAGGCCTCTTTCCATGCTTAACCAAGATAATGTTCTCCAAGTTGAGAAGGTAAAGAAGAAGGTAAAGGGGAGCACATGTTGCTATATTTGCCGTGAGAAGGGACACATATCTTCATCATGTCCCAACGGTAATGTCTCTAAGCCTTCGATTGTCAATGATCATTATTCACTTAGAAAGGATAATGTTGGCAATTTGTTTGCAAAGTTTGTGGGCACCCAAAGTGGTTTGGGTAAAGAAAATACTATTTGGGTTGCCAAGCCTATTGTGACAAACTTCTTAGGACCAAACTTGGTTGGGGACCATCAAGCTCAAACTTGATCAATAAGTGTGTGGAGGGCATTGGAGACTTGACTAGTTCACAAAGAAAAGTTAACCACCATTCATTTGAGAAAGCCAAGTCAAGTGGATTAGCATCACATTTATCAATCCAATGCTCCTCTTTGCGGTAACTTGTACTTATACTGTTTACATTGAAAGTTACTAGCCCCTTGCATGCTTAGGTTTTACGTAGCATGTGTTTGTATATGTTGTGCCTCCTAGTATGCTTGATTTAAGTTATCTAGCATGTATAGGTCGCAATGCACTTCATATATTTGTGTGTGTGGTTTCGAGCTTTGATTGCTTCATTAGTTGAATCTTATTTGGCTCTTTTGAGATATTAATGGATCATCACATTATGGGGGAGTGATAAGTCATGTGCATTCCTCTATATGTGTGTTATAGCTTCATCTATATCTCATGTATAAATCTCCTTGGTGGAGTCTTAGACATGGCCTCTCTATATATATATATATATATTTCTCTGAAAAGTGGTCTCAGCATCCGGACATCTGGCCCCATCGCCAGATTTTCGGGATGGATTGGTTCCAGAATGCAAAAATTCCTATCTCTAGGTGCCGGATATCCGGCACCTCCGCCGGACATTCGGCTGGTTAGGGTTCTGCTTTTTCTCAGGCCTTGGATATCTGGCTAATACTGCCGGATTTCTGACCCTCTTGCTTACCAGAGAGCCTCGAATCGGCTGGGTCTGACCCCGGATGTCCGCGACCTATCCCGGATGTCCGGGAGCTTAAATGTATATATATATATATGGGATATCATCTAGTATTTATTGTGCAAGACTATTTAGTTACTATGTGGTATGTCAAGTTCATTTGAAATTCAAATTCCCTTCCATTTATTATTTTTTGTTGGATTTCATTTGCCTGTTATGGATAATACACGGATTATCACATTATGGGGGAGTGATATGCTTTGTGCATATCACAATCCTTGTTAATGCGAACATTTGAGGGATGCTACTTAGAATTTATATTTGAGATAATCGTATATCTCTGTGGCATGCAATGCGTTGTTTACGTATGGCATTCTTGTACGGTTTTGTCCATGGTTATCCTAAAAATCGTATTTGGACAATCGTTTGATTAAAGTTATTCCAATTTTTTGCTTTGCATGATGATCTATCTAATAGGAATGTTAATAATATGTGATCCAAGCATTGTGTTTATTTATAAACTCTCATGTTATGCTTGCGTTAGTATAGATGATCATGTACTTATTTGGTTTCTACAACGAATGATAACTCGAAATACCATTTCATTCGAGTTCATCTTATTGGTTTGTATGGAGTTATGGGAGTTTATTATCTCATTATTTATAGCGTCCTATATCTACTTGAGTGAGATATTCCTATGAGTATGTGTGCAATGCATATCTTATATCCTCATTGGTTTTCTTTGGTTCATATGTTGAACTTTTTGTGCTATCATATGTTGATTTGTCACTTTGATTCATTTTGTACAACATGAATGACTAGTGATGTTATTGGAAGTATTAACGGTTATGTGTTCATTTCTCCATATTGTATCTCCCTGGATTTTGGTAAGCTTGTGCATGCATATTTACTATGTGTAAATTCTCATGTCTTGTTTGCTTTAATTGATCCATATATATATATATATATATATATATATATATGGTATATCCATCAAATCCTTAATAGCTACGATGTGCATGAAATTCAAATTCATATCTATATGCACATACTTAAGTGGTGTTTTCCCTATATTTTGTAGTTATGCTAACTACTTCAGACAAAATGGTTTGGGACCAGAATGTACTTAAAAGTGATTTAGGTACATTGGAGAAACATTGTGTGCTTGGCTTATTGATGAAGAAGGTGGTGTCACCACAAGAGAATTAGCGCCAAGCTTGGATGACTCATTGATCTACTAATACATACCAATCTTTTCTCGGTAACAAGTATTTACTTCATGGATATACAGAAATAGAGTCAACCTTGTGTAGGTTGCGTCGTGGCATGATTACTACTTGTTAAAAGTTGTGCTTCTTGCATGTTCTTAAAAAATCACTTTATTGCAATTGTGAGTCATTTGAGAAGAATCATATAATGAGGATCCATAAAATCATATTCATGATTCACTTATCCCAAAATATGCCAATTAAGCAATTCATTGCATATCTATTCCTAAAATGTTCTCTCATGTGTAATTTTGATGAAATTACAAAAACACTTTGCTTGTGGTATTTGCTATCTTACTTAGTAATTCATTGTTATGGAAATGAGATCAATTTGTGCCATGTCCTTTGTGCCATGTGCCTTGCTCTTATGCTAGGATCATAGTTGTATAATAATGGATTCACTTGTGCATATCATGTTCTTACCAATTGCGACTATTTTGTGTATGCAAGTTTCTTTGTGGATACATAGACTACTATTGTCCACTTAAAAAATTTATACATAAGAAAGTTCAGATCTTACCTTGATATCATTTACTCCTTGCCGTTCACCTCGTTTGTTTCCTTTCTTTGATTCAGTGGTGGTGTTGGTAAGAGGGTGAGAAGTGAGTGCTTGTACGTTTTGCATATAATCTTGTGCACTCATGTGTTTTGAATATATGATGTACCCATACTTATCATGATGATCAAATTGGGTATTGATATTATATCTTGTCCAGATATGTTGTTTTTTCGATCTTTTGAATGTTTTTCTCACATGTAGAATGCTTATTCTCATAGCATAGTATCTTGTTGCATTCTATAGATCCTAAGCTCCTCAAATTTTCATCATTGAATATGTGCATTTGATTTTCACTCACATTTTGTAACATGCACACATTAAGGAGGAACTCATACCATATTGGCTTCTAGATTTTTCCCATTTTTGGCATTTGTTGCCAATGGGGAGAAGTTAGAGGGTTTAAAGATAAGTGCTCTTAATTTTCTTGTTGTCACTCATGCTTACCTACCCTTTTTATATATGTGTGTTGCATGGATGAGTATTGTATATACTATATAGAGAAAACTTCACCTAGTTTGTGTCAACCAATATATGCAATGACATTCAAAGTTCATTCACACATTCATATATTGAGGGGGGGGGGGTTGCTCTATATATTATGGGTGTGCTATCATAAAATGCTTGTATAGTGTTTGATGCTAGTACAACCGGTTTTGATAATTTTAAGTATCTTTGGGCACTTGATGCTTTCAAAACCAACTCAAGTATACAATTTATCCTCGGATGAATTGCATACTTTTTCTAAAATTCAATATATAAACCCTCTTATTGAGATTGTCATCAACTACCAAAATGGGGGAGATTGAAAGTGCATGTAGTCCTCATGTGTGGTTTTGGTAATTGATGACAATCCTAATGGACTAATGTTTGCATTAAGTTATACATTTGAAGGAAAGTGCCATTTGCAATGCATGAAGAATATTGGATGAATTAAAAGATGTTTGTTCCATGGTTGATGCAAGAAGGAGATTGAATGGATTCGGAATGAATGACATATACATATAGTTGTGCATCAAGGTTGAGCCATGATGGATCATGATCTTTAGAGAATGATTAAAGAGAAGAATTCTATATATGGCTTGAAGATAGGATCATGATGTGCTCATATGTTGAGTCATGGATGATTATGTCTTGAAGCACGTAATTCATGTGAAGAATTCATTGTGCCTCTCAAGGGATTGTGATGGAGCATGAAGGATAACAAATGATGACCAATATGGTATTCATGGATAAACTCTATATGGCCATATGATAATTGAGATATGGGTACTCATGTCTTGAAGAAATGAAGCATAGTGAAGAATTCAATATGGTCTTCAAGGCATCAAGATTAAGCATGGAGTAAATATAAAGGTTGACCAAGATAAAGATCAAAGAATCAAACTTTAAATGGTCAACACACAAGTGCAAATGATGCATCACATAGGATCTTGTGCTATGATAAGACATTGTCAATTGCACTTTGTGTACTAACCCATGCTATGTGTTGTCTATGTTTATGAGGGTTAGGTTATTCTCATGGGCTCGCATCAAGAGATAGATTGCAAGTGTCCATGAGAGGATGACATCAAGTGTTCATGATCATGGTTGACAAGGGCAAGTTCAAGATAACCATCCCGAAGGATCACATGCTTGAAGCTTGTGGATGATCACATGATGGACAAAGTGAAGATGAATACAAAGCAAAGCCTCCCACATTGTGTATGGAAGAGCTACTTGAAGACTTCACCAATGTCTTGCCTTCAACTTGAGCCAAGAAGAAACATCAACATCAAGCTCAAGTTAAAGGCTCGAGTCAAAGGTATTAGTTCGTTTGGCGTTAGTGTTGTGGGTGATGACCACCGAAGAAACATATACACTCAAGTATGGATTCTCGATAGCTATGTAGTGTAGCTCTTTTATGATTCTTGAGTTATAGGGATCCCGCACTATTAATAGGGGGTCAAAGGGGTTTGTGATGGACTTGCTCAAGTCAACATCTTCTATACACAATTCCACTCCTATCCTATTTACCGAAGCAATACATAGCCAACTAGGTTCCCCCAAAGTATATGATCTAACATGTGCATCCTTTGTGTAACATCCCAAAATTCCATTTTGGAATGTTATGATTTATAGTTATGCATCCATCTGCATCATTGCTTGATTGTATGTGTTAGTTGAAATGCCTCTTTTGAATTCCAGAAAGCTCTTTCTACTTTTCCCTAAGTTGCTTTCACCTATTTGAAATTTTGGTTAAAAGTTCAAATAAGAGAGGAGGAACATGACACTCCACACCAGGGACTAATTGGTGATATATTTGAACAATAATAACCAGGAGTTATTTTGAAAATATTTGCAAAAAGGGTTTAAAAACAATTAGGCAATTTCTGAAAATAATATTTTTTCAAAGTGTTCAAATGACAGAATAGAAATGTTCATTAAATAGCATTTATTATTCTGTTAATTTTGATATATAATACCCCTATATTTACAAACTATTTGAATGCTTTAAAAGCTTTTGAATGTCTCTGGAAAATTATTAAAGGAAAAACGGTAACCGTTTCCGGTATTAAACGGGCCGGCCCACGGCAGTTACTCGCGTATTGATTAGAAGCCGGCCGACCGCGCGTAACGGACACGCCCTCCTCTCACTGACGCTGGACCCCACCCGACCGACCGTTTCACCGAACGGTCATCTTCTCTCTCCCCCGCACGCATCGGAGACTCGCCGGCCGTTTCCTCCCCTCGCCGGATCTCTCTCCTCTCTTAACTCCCCGCACCCCCGAGCACCTATATAAGAGCCCCACAGCCCCGCCTTTCATTTTCCCCCCTAGCCCCCTCTGTGCCTCGCCGGAAGACCGCGCAATTGCTCGCCGGAGCTCCCACCCCCACCGGACCTCCCGTCGACCGTAGCCACCGATTCCGTCCACCTCTCGCCCAACCGACCTCACCAATCGACTCCGGAGAACCGTCGCCGTCGCCCGGACCACTTCCCCGTCTTCCCCGACCACCGGAGTACCAACGCCGTCGTCTTTGCCGTTCCGGACTCGCCGGAGATCTCCGACGCCGGCGACTTTTCCCCGTAAGCTCCCCTAGACCATCGGATCCTGAATCAACGACCGAGATTAGAACGGATTTAAATCCGAACCGGTATCCTCTACCGACCGGTCGCCCGCTCTAAATCACCTAACGCACGCGCTCGCTAGCCAATAGGATCGCGCCACGTAGCCCCCTGGCTGTTGCAAAGTCAGGTTTCTTTTTCAGTTTTGTTTTAATTAACAGAATGTTTTCAAAATTTGTTTTAGCTATATCTTTTAATCTATTTAGTGTTTTGAGTTGATTCTTTTTGCAATAGCTCACATTTTTCATGTAGTTTCACCCTGTACTTTTAAATTTCAAATTTGAACTATAAAATTTGAATTTAATCAAATTTGCTCAAAATCTTCAAATCTGAATAACTAGAAACAGAATCTGCTTAGTATTATAATATAGTTTTATAAACTCAATTTTAATTAATTTGATTTAGAATTGGTTTTATTTGTTTATTAGGTTCTGTTAGTAAATATTTAGTGTTTTCACTCATTGATAATAAAAATATAAATTTGCTTAGTTTAATTTTATTTAACATAGGTATCACAACTTCTTTTCAAATAGGCATAATTTGATTAAAACTACTAACTAGTAATAGTTTTGTTTTCAAACAAAGTTTTGTATATTTTAATTCTGTTTTCTAAGACAGATTTAATTGTAAATTATTTTCTGTTAAGAACATGTTTTACAAATAAATAATAAGTTTAGTTTTTCATTCTTTTGTTAATATAACTATAGTTGATTCATATAGTGTTTATCACAAACTTGTATAAACTTTACTAAACTTTTCCCAACAAACTTAAATTGATTCCTTGCTGACAACAATTGTTTTGTTATTACAAAATAGTTTTATTATGATAGTAGTGTTTTGTCAATCACCTCCTAGTAAACAAAACTTTGTGTGTTTTCTTACTTGAGATTTGTGCATTGTTTTGTCTTGATTGTTTACTAGTTCTTGGTTGATGTTTGTGAGTTACAATATTTGGTTGTATGCTTATTGAGTGCTTGTTTGCTTCGTTAGATTATCCGGAGTGCGAAGCTTGTTACTTAGAGTCACTCACGTACGAAGATCATCAATCAGGCAAGTCACTTTGACCATGTTTACCCATGTTTTATATGCATTAGTTCTACCATCTCCCCAGTTGCATGCAAGATAGGTTAGTTGGAAACTTGGTTACATTGTAGTAGTATCATGTGGTAGGTACCCCTCTCAACCCTCTTTGACAACTTTGGCCTCGGGAAACGTTGTTTTACTTTTGCTATGCTATTAGTAGACGGGGTTGGTTGTGTGATTCATGAGAGTTGAGAGAGTTAATAATTTCAAGACCTACATAATGATCAAGATTAAGACTCCGAGTTTTCAACATACCTCTGGGTGGATGATGGTTGAACGGCACCCTGGAGAAACCAGTGGATTTGCCTAGGTGATGCTGGAGATGGCCAGTATTCACGCGGAAAGGTCCACCCAGGCACAAAGAGATGGATGGATGCTTTAAAACCCAAGGCTTACCTACACAGCCACAAGTCATTATGGGCTCTGGCTTGGTTGGATATCGTGGTGACCCTGGACAGGCGGTGCTACGAGAGGTAGAAGAACGGTAGGAAAGGATGGGCACCGACAGAGTCGCAGGGAAACCCTTTGGAAGACCATGTTTTGGTCATCCGTTTCTCAAACACCCTGAAGTGCGAGAAATCAAATGGAGGCGACCAAATCTTGTGGGGAACGTGTGCAAAACTCTGCAGAGTATTCCAAACCTAATCGATTAGCCGTGTCCACGGTCATGGACGACTTGAGCCAAAGGAATTGAAACTTCCGGAACTCTCAACACAATTAATATGATGATGTGGGTATTTAATAATTTTGGGTATGAGAAATGGTTGGTGGAACCATCTCATTAATCAACCAACTTAGTAATATTTTGCTTAGCCCCTCCCTTGATGTAGGAAAAACTTGGCTTTACGCAAAAACTTACCACCCCACCTGCCATATATGCATATAGACTAGATGATTATATTTTCACCCTTCTCTTGTGACTTTGCCGGCATATTCCATATGCTGACCTACACGGTTGCAACGTATCATGTTGCAGAGTACTTTTCCGACCAGGAGTGAGGACACGTTCTATGCTCAGTGAGATGCCCTTGGAGTCAGATGGACTCACCTACCTTCGACGCTTCTGCAAGATTTAGATATTCTCATGAGTTGGCCTTTGGCCACTTTATTGTAATCTTTATTGTAATAAAGGACTCGATATGAGATTTTGATTAATAAAATGCTGTGTGATTTCCCTTTGATATATACATTGATGTACCGTGTGTGTACCAGCATGATCTTGGGATGGTACGGAAACACCGGAGACTTGACCTTTCAGGTCGGGTCGCTACACTTTGCACCTTCCATTTTGTCTTATCTTGGGTGGTTCTCTATGTGAGGACGTGGAGTTTTTCACTAGCTTCAAAACGAGCCCAAGATCATCAGAATCGGAGTCCGTATGAGAAAGTTATGCATGTTTTACTTTTGAGGTGTGTGCAGTTTTTGTGTCCCCCGGATATCCGGGATCTTCCCCGGAAATCCGAGCCGCCGATGTCCAGTAACTATAACAAAATGTTGTTTGTGTCCCCTGGATATCCAGGGCCTTGTCTGGATGTTCAGGGCCTCAACTTTGGCCAGATGTCACGGCCTTGTACCTTCACTCTGTTTTCATATGTTCGTGTCCACACTTCAGAGCCACCGGATGTTCGGCCCTTGGCCCGGATGTCTGGCCCGACACAGCCACTTACACTACGACAGCCATATTTTCACCCACGCTATATATACCCCTTCACCACTTCGTGGAGGGGTTGACCACTCAATCCAAAAGAACCCTAGAACACCAAAGTGGCTGCCTCTCACTTCTCCTACACCAAATCTCACATCCTGAAGAGATTAGTGAGAGTTCTTCAGAGATTTTCCAATCAAGTGATAGATCCACTCCCTCTCCCTCTCTTGACCAAAGGAATTCGTGATCTGAGCAAGTCTTGAGCATTTCCCCCTTGATCTTGTTACTCTTGGAGGTGGCAGACTCCTAGGTGGTAGGAGTGCTCTGGTGAGGAATCAACTTGTGATTTGTCCCCCAGAAAGTTTGTGAAGGTTTCGAGGCCACCTCAAGGTCTACCACTAGTGGTTGAGAATCACCTTTGTGGTGATATCTCAAGGGGAGAGGAGGGTGAGCCTTGGTGGCGTTGGTGTGCCTTCGTGGTAACATCCACCTCTCTAACGGTGACTAGCTTTCCTCCAAGGAAGTGAACATCGGGATACATCCTCGTCTCCGTGTGTTCGGTTATTTCTAACCCTAGCCACTACTTGTGTTTTACTTTGGCCACTTGACATTGCATTCACTATATATATTGTTGTCCTCATTATATTGTGTCGGTTACCATATCATAGAGATTATTTAGGCCAACACTTTATAGTCCGCAATTCATACTTGCTACTATTGATATATCTTGTTCTTAGTGTGAATTGCTAGCTTGTAACATTCATTTCCATATCTTGTGATATACATTGAGTAAGTTTGTGTAACTTACTTGTGCTTACTCATATCCTCGTTGTTCTCATCTTGTTTATCCTATGTTGTTGGTGCACTTAGTGAGCCTAGTATATTTAGGATTTGTCCTTGAAAAGTATCCGCTTAGTTTATTTCCGCATTAGGATATAGCCAAATCTGTAAAAGATTTTAAAACGCCTATTCACCCCCCCCCCCTCTAGGCGACATCGTGGTCCTTTCAATTGGTATCAGAGCTAGATCTCTCCTTATTAGGCTTCACCGCCTAGAGAGTAACGATGTCGACTAGTGAACTAGTGCACGATGACACATTTTGTTTTAATGGCACAAATTACATTATGTGGAGATTACACATGCTTTGTCACTTTCAGGCCATGGGTCCAATTTCTTTACAAATTGTTGTTGTAGGGGATTCAAATCTAAAGGATATACAATCTCCATCACTTGAGGATATCTTGATAGTGAAGCTTTAAGTGTCATTCACCAAACTATAACCTCTGAGGTGTTCAAGTCAATCTTGACTTGTTTGTTGGCTCAGGAGGCTTGGACCAAACTTGAAGTTAAATATGGTGGGTCCAACCTTGTGGGAGCCAATGCTATTTGGGAGGAAGTGATGGAAAAACTCTCCATTGCTTGGACACTTCAACATCTTCCACTCTGTCACAGGGTGATGACATGGTAACTGAAGATATCTCATGGAGTGATGGGGTCAATCTCATCATTGATGATCCGTCATATAGAAATGCTAGTACTATAGGTTCCATGGAGACGAGCATATCTAGCACTGAAGACGTCGTACATTCTTGTGTAGATAGTCCATGCATATCATCTAATGATTCACTCATAAATTCTTGTGATGATATGCTTCGTCATTTGTGTTGCCATATTCAAAATGCCTTGGTTTCCTCTAGTTGTTCTATGACTAACCATGTAGAGGAAATCAAGGAAGACAAGGCACACTTGATTGATGGAGAACCCTCTTCTCCGAAAGAATCATCATCAACCCCCTTTGTTCACATGTGCCTCATGGCAAGAGGTAATGACAAGGTATCATCTTCTCTTAGTGATAATGATGATAGTTGTAATGAGAAAGATGATGATGATGATGAACTGACTCAAAATCTCTATGAGATTGGGAAAAATCTTCATAGAGCTAAAAATAACACTTATAAAAGGTTCCAAGATGTTCTTTCTTGCTTTTAAAAACGTAATGATTTACTTCTTAATGAGCAAGCAAAAAGTGAACAACTTGAACATGAACTTGCTAAGGCTTATCATCTCTTAGTAACTTGAGGTCTTCAAAAGAAGAGATTGAAGTTACTCATTGTAAACCTAAAGAGGATTTTGAGCACCTTGACCTTGGCTACAAGAATGTCAAAGGAGAGCTCACCAAACTCTCTAGGTCTCATGAGGAACTTCAAGCTACTCATGCGGAGTCTCTAGTTTCTACATGCTCCTCTCATATTGACATTTAGCGGCAGTGCCACAAGTATGTGGTACTATCATTATTAACTTTGCATCTTTTGGCATCAATATTATTAACATGTGTATCACTACGATCCAGATCAATAAACCATTCTCATTGGGTGCATGACCATTGAATTTATTATTCATGTAAACAAAATAACCATTATTCTCTAAGTTAAATGAATAACTGTATTGCAATAAACATGATCTAAACACATTCATGCTTAATGAAACACCAAATAACAATTATTTAGGTTCATCACTAATCCCGAAGGTAGAGAGTGTGCGATGGTGATCATATAAACCATGGAAATACTTCTAACACACATCGTCACCTCGCCCTTAGCTAGTCTCCGTTTATTTCATAGATTTTATTTCGAGTTGCCAACATTTAACAACTGAACCGGTATCTAATACCTACGTGCTACTTGGAGTACTAGTAAGGTACACATGAATAAATCGTATATCAAATATAATTCTGTTGACGTTGCGAGCCTTCTTATCTACCAAGTATCTAGGGCAATTCCGCTTCAGTGATCGTTCTCCTCATAATAGAAGCACTCAGATTTGGGTTTGGGTTCAACCTTCGGTTTCTTCACTGGAGTGGCGACTAGCTTGCCATTCTTGAAGTTTTCCCTACTTTCCCTTGCCCTTCTTGAAACTAGTGGCTTTACTAACCATCAACACTTGATGCTCCTTCTTGATTTCTACCTTCACGGTGTCAAACATCGCGAATAACTCAGGGACCATCTTATACATCCCTAGCATGTGACTTGGAGAACTATATCAATCACTATCTTATCTGGAAGATCAACTCCCACTCGATTCAAGCGATCGTAGCACCATACAATTTGAGCACATGCTCACTGATTGAGCAATATTCCTTCATCTTGCAGGCAAAGAATCTTGTCCGAGGTCTAATACCTCTCAACACGGGCACGAGCCTGAAATCTCAATGCCACCTCGTCGAACATCTCATATGCTCCGTGACGTTCAAAACATCTTTGGAGCCTCAATTCTAAGCCGTCATGCATGACGTACTGAACTATCAAGTAGTCACCACAACGTGCCAGTCAGATGTTCACAACATCCACAATCGACGCTAGAGGGGGTGGCGCACCGAGCGGTGCATCAAGGACATAAGTCTTCTGTGCAGCAACTAAGGACAATCCTCTGATCACAACCTAGTCCTCATAATTGCTATCATTATCTTTCAACTCTATTTTCTCTACGAACGTATTAAAAAACAAAGGGGAGCTACAACATGAGCTAGTGATCTACAACATAATTTTGCAAAGACAACTTTAGACTATGTTCATGATAAGGAGTTTAGTTACCCACTCAAATTTACATCCCTCCGTTCATACGAGTGATACATGATCCAAATTCACCAACCCAACTCCGATCATCATGTGAGATGAGATGGTTTCAATGGTGAACATCTCCATGTTGATCATATCTACTATATGACTCATGTTTGACCTTTCGGTCTCTTATGTTCCGAGGCCATGTCTGTACTTGCTAGGCTCGTCAAGTTTAACCCGAGTGTTCTGCATGTGCAACACTGGCTTGCACCCGTTGTATGTGAACATAGAGTCTATCACACCCGATCATCACGTGGTGTCTCGAAACGACGAACTTTCGTAATGGTGCACACTCGGCAAGAACACAATTTTATCTTGAAATTTTAGTGAGGGATCACCTTATAATGCTACCGTCGTCCTAAGCATAATAAGATGCATAAAGGATTAACATCACATGCAAATCACAAGTGACATGATATGGCCATAAACTTATGCTTTTGATCTCCATCTCCAAAGCACTGGCATGATCTCCATCATCACCGGCATGACACCATGATCACCATCATCTTGATGTCCATAAATGTGTCACCATCGGGGTTGTCACGCCCACCATGCTTCTACTACTATTGCTACCGCTTAGCATAAAGTAAAGCATTATATAGCGCTTAATGATTGACACGCAGGTCATACAATAATTAAAGACAACCCTATGGCTCCTGCCGGTTGCCGTACTCATCGACATGCAAGTCATGATATTCTATACAAAACATGGTCATCTCATACATCACATATATCTCATGATGTTATTGGCCATATCATATCACAACATATCTTGCAAAAACAAGTTAGACGTCCTCAAATTGTTGTTGCATGTTTTACGTGGCTTCTACGGGTATCTAGCAAGAACGATTCTTACCTACGCAAAACCACAATAGTGATAACAAATTGCTATTCAACCTTCTCAAGGACCGCCTTTGTCGAATCTGATCCAACTAGAGTAGGAGAGACACACACCCGCTAGCCATCTTTATGCAACAAAGTTACATGTCAATTGATGGAACCGGTCTCTCGTAAGCGTACGAGTAAGGTTGGTACGGGTCGCTTCCTCCCACAATACCGTCGAATCAAGAAAAGACCAAGGGAGGAAGTGTAAAACGTAGGGTTTTGGGGGAACTTGCTCAACCCTCTATGGGGTCGCCTATCATATATATATATATATATATGACAAATGTTTGGTACGACCGGGTGTAGTTACTCCCACTTTTGTTTCGTATGCTATAGGTACTATCTATCATTCTGAAGTATATATACACGTAGTATGTAGTATATAAGAATATTTAGGTAGTATATATACAAACAATTTGGTAGTATGTCTCATATTTTGAGCATATACTTTTTTACGTACAAATATGTACGTATTTTATAAATATAATAAAAATATGAGTCAACTTGCAATTTTTTTCATAGAATTCACTTTGAGGTATCTTAGATATAGTATATGAACATACTAAAAATAATAAAGTAGTATGTATACTACCACATGATAGTATATGAGACATGAGAGTAACTACACCCGGTCGTAGGATGTATTTTCCATATATATATATATATATATATATAATGATGAGGTACAAGTCCTATACCAATATGGTATGGATTACATAGTTGGGCTACAATACGAAGTCTAACACCCTCCCTAAATCTCAACTCACTCCTGAAGCATCTAGAAGGTTGAGAATGTGCCTATAGACCTCAAACATGGGTGAAGGTAGAGGCTTGGTGAAGATGTCTGCAAGTTGATCTTTTGAAGAGATAAACCTGATTTGTAGTAGCTTCTGTGCAACACGTTCCCTCACAAAATGATAGTCAATCTCAATGTGTTTGGTCCATGCATGGACCACCGGGTTTGATTACAGAAACATAGCACCGATGTTGTCGCACCAAAGGACCGGAGGATATGGCTGGGAAATTCCCAGCTGTCAAAGTAGGGACTCAATTCATATAAGCTCGGTAGTCGCATTGTCAACCGCCTTGTATTCGGCTTCTGTGCTGCTGCGGAAAACAGTGGCTTGCTGGCGTGCACTCCAAGCGATCAAATTAGGACCCAAGAACACATCATATCCCCCCGTAGATCGCCTGTCATATGGACACCCGGCCCAATCAGCACCCGAGAATGCAGAAAGAACCGCCTTGCTCATTTGTGGTGCTCTTCTGGAACTCCTACCTGACGCACCACCAGCATCGCCTGTGGCGCACGTCGATCAGTCGGTGCATGCGCTTGCACCGCCTCCCGCCTTTGACCCCGCCTCTGGAGCCACGCCCACCTCTACACCTCTCCTGAGCGGCCCACGTCGCCACTGCCTTAAGTTCAAGACCCTGCCAATGTAGTTAAAATAAAATGATTCTGTGGCCTACATCGATCCCACGTCTAAGGACTCAAACAACCTAGATGTGAGGGGGAGTGTTGAAATATATTGCCCACCTCCCTCCATCAGTTCGGACTTTTGGATGAGTTGGCTAAAGCATGAATTCAGTAAGAAAACCGAGTATCAACACCTACAAACTCATTTGTGTTCTACTCTTGATCTCATCTACGCATAGAACAAGCTCTAATACCACTGTTGGGGAACATTGCATGGGAAACAATAATTTTCCTATGCACACACAAGATGTATCCATGGTGATGAGCATCTACGAGAGGGAGAGTGGATCTACATACCCTTGTAGATCGCTAAGCGAGAATTATTAAGAAACGCGGTTGATGTAGTTGAACGTCTTCGTGACCCAAATTGCAAGCCGTCCCACGATCCAATCATGATCCGTCCGCGATCTAATCACGATCCGTTCCGCGATCCAATCATAGTCCTTCCGATCTAGCGCTGAACGGATGGCACATTCGCGTTCAGCACACGTACAGCTCAATGACGATCTCCGCCTTGTTGATCCAGCAAGAGGGCGCGAAGAGGTAGATGAGTTCTCCGACAACGCGATGGCATGGCGGCGATGGTGGTGGTGCTATCCCGACAGGGCTACGCCTAGCGCTATCGAAACCGCGAATGGAGGAGAAACCGATCTAGGGAGAGAGAGAGGGGCATCAAGCGCTTCATCTGTAGTCTTGGGGCGCCCCCTCCCCTCTATATATAGGTGGAGGGGCATGGAGATCAGCCCCTCCAAGCCCTAGGTCACAGCGAAGGGGGAGGAGTTGGACTCCTAGTCAAATTCCCTCCCTTTCCAAAACTAGATGGACTTTCCACCTCTACTAAGCCACATGGGCCTTGAGGGACTTGTGCACCTGGCCCAATAAGGCCAGGGCGCCTCCCCTCAGCCCATGCAAACCCTTGGGATGTGGTGGAACCCTTGGTGGACTTCCGGACTCCTCCGAAAGTTTTCGGAACCTTGAGGAACTTGTGCACCAAGTACCGGAAAAACCCGAAACTTTTCCGGTAGCCAAATATGACTTCCCATATATAGATATTTACCTCCGGACTATTCTGGAGGTCCTCGTGATGTCTGGGATCTCAGTTGGGACTCCGAAAAACCTTCGGTCACCAACATACATAACTCAATACTACCGAAACGTCACCGAACATTAGGTGTGCAGACCCTGCGGGTTCGAGAACTATGTAGACATGACCGAGACACCTCTACGATCAATAACCAATAGCGAGACCTGGATGTCCACATTGGTTCCTACATATTCTACGAATATCTTTATTGTTTGAACCTCTATGTCAAAGATTCAGTTAATCACGTATGCAGTTCCCTTTGTTCTTTGTTATATTACTTGCCCGAGATTCGATCGTCGGTATCTCTCTACCTAATTAAATCGCATTACCGCAAGTCTCTTTACACGTTTCGTAATACAAGATCCCGTGGCTAACTCTTTAGTCACTTTGCTTGCAAGGCTTATTATGATGTTGTATTACCGAGTGGGCCCTTAGAATGTTGGAAATATGCCCTAGAGGCAATAATAAAATGGTTATTATTGTATTTCCTAGTTCATGATAATTGTCTATTATTCATGCTATAATTGTGTTAACCGGAAACCGTAATACATGTGTGAATACATAGACCACAACGTGTCCCTAGTGAGCCTCTAGTTGGCTAGCTCGTTGATCAATAGATGGTCTCGGTTTCATGACCATGGACATTGGATGTCGTTGATAACGGGATCACATCATTAGGAGAATGATGTGATGGACAAGATTCAATCCTAAGCATAGCACAAGATCGTGTAGTTCGTTTGCTAAAGCTTTTCAATGTCAAGTATCATTTCCTTAGACCATGAGATTGTGTAACTCCCGGATACCGTAGGAATGCTTTGGGTGTGCCAAACGTCACAACGTAAATGGGTGGCTATAAAGGTACGCTACGGGTATCTCCGAAAGTGTCTGTTGGGTTGACACGAATCGAGACTTGGATTTGTCACTCCGTGTGACGGAGAGGTATCTCTGGGCCCGCTCGGTAAGACATCATCATTATGAGCTCAATGTGACTAAGGAGTTAGTCACGGGATGATGTATTACGGAACGAGTAAAGAGACTTGCCAGTAACGAGATTGAACAAGGTATGCGGATACCGACGATCGAATCTCGGGCAAGTACCATACCGATAGACAAAGGGAATTGTATACGGGATTGATTGAATCCCTGACATCGTGGTTCATCCGATGAGATCATCGTGGAGTACGTGGGAGCCAACATGGGTATCCAGATCCCGCTGTTGGTTATTGGCCGGAGAGGTGTCTCGGTCATGTCTACGTGTCTCCCGAACCCGTAGGGTCTACACACTTAAGGTTCGATGACGCTAGGGTTATAGGGAAATGGTATACGTGATTACCGAAGGTTGTTCGGAGTCCCGGATGAGATCCGGACGTCACGAGGAGCTCCGGAATGGTCCGGAGGTAAAGATTGATATATAGGAAGTCCAGTTTTGGTCACCGGAAAGTTTTCGGGCTCATCGGTATTGTACCGGGAGTGCCGGGAGGGTGCCGGAGGACCCCCGGGAGGGGGTGACGACCAAAGGACCTCATGGGCCCTTAGAGGAGGTGTGCCAGCCCATATTGGGCCAGCCAATACCTTCTAGAAAGGGCCCATGCACCTGGGATCTGGAGATAGAGGCAAAAGGGATTTAAAAGGGGGGGGGGGTCCACCTCCCGTGTGGGAGGAGGACTCTCCCCCCACTTCGGCCGAATCCCTCCTCCTTGGAGGAGGGGCCAAGCCAGCCCTCCTCTCCTTCCTCCTATATATATGCAAGGGTTTGGGCAGGTTTGAGACGACGAACTCTTTCTCTCTCGCTGCAGCCCTATTCTGCTTCTTCCTCCTCCGCAGTGCTTAGGCGAAGCCCTGCCGGGATACCTTGCTACTCCACCACCACCACGCCGTCGTGCTGCTGCTGGAGCTATTCCCCAACCTCTCCTTCCTCCTTGCTGGATCAAGGCGTAGGAGACGTCACCGGGCTGCACGTGTGTTGAACGCGGAGGTGCCGTCCGTTCGGCACTTGATCGGATCTACCGCGATCTGAATCGCTGCGAGTACGACTCCATCAACCGCGTTCTTGTAACGCTTCCGCTTAGCGATCTTCAAAGGTATGAAGATCCAATCTCTCCCCACTCGTTTGCTGGTTTCTCCATAGATAGATCTTGGTGACACGTAGGAAAATTTTGATTTACTACTACGTCTCCCAACAGTGGCATCATGAGCTAGGTCTATGCGTAGAATCTATGCACGAGTAGAACACAAAGCAGTTGTGGGCGTCGATTTTGTTAATATGCTTGCCGTTACTAGTCTTATCTTGATTCGACGGTATTGTGGGATGAAGCGGCCCGGACCAACCTTACACGTACGCTTACGTGAGACCGGTTCCACCGCCTGACATGCACCAGTTGCATAAGGTGGCTAGCGGGTGTCTGTCTCTCCCACCTTAGTCGGATTGGATTCGATGAAAAGGGTCCTTATGAAGGGTAAATAGCAATTGGCATATCACGTTGTGGTTTTGGCGTAGGTAAGAAACGTTCTTGCTAGAAACCTATAGCAACCACGTAAAAACTTGCAACTACAAATTAGAGGACGTCTAACTTGTTTTTGCAGCATACGCCTTGTGATGTGATATGGCCAGAAGGATGTGATGTGATGCATTGTGATGTATGAGATTGATCATGTTCTTGTAATAGGGTTCACGACTTGCATGTCGATGACTATGACAACCGGCAGGAGCCATAGGAGTTGTCTTATTTATTGTATGACCTGCGAGTCAATCACAAACGCCATGTAATTACTTTACTTTATTGCTAAGCGTTAGCCATAGCAGTAGAAGTAATAGTTGGCGAGACAACCTCATGAAGACACAATGATGGAGATCATGGTGTCGTGCCGGTGACAATGATGATCATGGTGCCCCGAAGATGGAGATCATAGGAGCAAGATGATATTGGCCATATCATGTCACTATATTGATTGCATGTGATGTTTATCATGTTTACATCTTATTTGCTTAAAACGACGGTAGTAAATAAGATGATCTCTCAATAAAATTTCAAGAGAAGTGTTCACCCTAACTGTGCACCGTTGCTAAGGATCGTTGTTCCGAAGCACCACGTGATGATCGGGTGTGATAGGTTCTAACGTTCGCATACAACGGGTGTAAGCCAGATTTACACACGCGAAACACTTAGGTTGACTTGACGAGCCTAGCATGTACAGACATGGCCTCGGAACACGGAAGACCTAAAGGTCGAACATGAGTCGTATAGAAGATACGATCAACATGGAGATGTTCACCATGGATGACTAGTCCGTCTCACGTGATGATCGGACACGGGCTAGTTGACATGGATCATGTGTCACTCAGATGACTAGAGAGATGTCTATCTGAGTGGGAGTTCATTGAATAATTTGATTATGTGAACTCGATTATCATGAACTTAGTCTAAAATTGCCTTTAATATCTATATTGTAGATCCAATGGCCAACGCAAATGTCAACCTCAATTTCAACGCGTTCCTAGAGAAAACCAAGCTGAAAGATGATGGAAGCAACTATACGGACTGGGTCCATGGCTTGAGGATCATCCTCATAGCTTCCAAGAGATTGTATGTCCTTGATGCACCGCTAGGTGACCCACCCATTCTCCCAGCGGACCAAGACGTTACGAACGCTTGGCAGTCGCGCTGCGATGATTACTCCCTTGTTCAGTGCGGCATGCTTTACAGTTTAGAATCGGGGCTCCAAAAGCGTTTTGAGCAACACGGAGCATATGAGATGTTCCAAGAGCTGAAACTGGTTTTCCAAGCTCATGCCCGAGTCGAGAGATATGACATCTCTGACAAGTTCTTCAGCTGTAAGATGGAGGAGAACAGTTCTGTTAGTGAGCACATCCTCAAGATGTCTGGGCTTCACAACCGCTTGACTCAGCTGGGAGTTAATCTCCCGGATGACTCAGTCATTGACAGAATCCTCTAGTCGCTTCCACCTAGCTACAAAAGCTTTGTGATGAACTACAACATGCAGGGGATGGAGAAGTCCATTCCTGAGTTGTACTCGATGCTCAAATCAGCAGAGGTCGAGATCAGAAAGGAGCATCAAGTGTTGATGGTAAACAAGACCACTAGTTTCAAGAAAGGCAAGGGTAAGAAGAACTTCAAGAAGGACGGCAAAGCTATTGCCGCGCCCGGTAAGCAAGTTGTCGGGAAGAAGAAGAACAAGAATGGACCCAAGCCTGAGACTGAGTGTTTCTATTGTAAGGGTACCGGTCACTGGAAGCGGAACTGCCCCAAGTACTTAGCGGATAAGAAGGTCGGCAACGTTAAAGGTATATGTGATATACTTGTTATTGATGTGCACCTAACCAGCGCTCGTAGTAGCTCCTGGGTATTTGATACCGGTGCAGTTGCTCACATTTGTAACTCCAAGCAGGAGCTGCGGAATAAGCGAAGGTTGGCAAAGGACGAGGTGACGATGCGCGTCGGGAATGGTTCCAAGGTCGATGTGATCGCCGTCGGCACGCTACCTCTACATCTACCTTCGAGATTAGTTTTAAACCTTAATAATTGTTATTTAGTACCAGCTTTGAGCATGAACATTGTATCTGGATCTCGCTTGATACGAGATGGCTACTCTTTTAAATCCGAGAATAATGGTTGTTCTATTTATATGAGAGAAATGTTCTATGCTCATGCCCCGCTGGTCAATGGTTTATTTTTGATGAATCTCGAACGTGATGTTACACATGTCCATAGTGTGAGTACCAAAAAGTGTAAAGTTGATAACGATAGTCCCACTTACATGTGGCACTGCCGACTTGGCCATATTGGTGTCAAACGCATGAAGAAGCTCCATGCTGATGGACTTTTGGAGTCACTTGATTTCGAATCATTTGACACATGCGAACCATGCCTCATGGGCAAGATGACCAAAACTCCGTTCTCCGGAACAATGGAGCGAGCAACTGACTTGTTGGAGATAATACATACCGATGTATGCGGTCCAATGAGTGTCGAGGCTCGCGGTGGCTACCGTTATGTTCTCACCCTCACTGATGACTTGAGCAGATATGGGTATGTCTACTTAATGAAACACAAGTCTGAAACCTTTGAAAGGTTCAAGGAATTTCAGAGTGAGGTCGAGAATCAACGTGACAGGAAAATAAAATGCCTACGATCTGATCGTGGCGGAGAATATTTAAGTCACGAGTTTGACACGCACCTTAGGAAATGTGGAATTGTTTCACAGCTCACGCCGCCAGGCACACCTCAGCGAAATGGTGTGTCTGAACGTCGTAATCGCACTCTATTGGATATGGTGCGATCTATGATGTCTCTTACCGACTTACCGCTATCATTTTGGGGATATGCATTAGAGACTGCCGCGTTCACTTTAAATATGGCACCGTCTAAATCCGTTGAGACGACACCGTATGAATTATGGTTTGGAAAGAAACCTAAGCTGTCGTTTCTAAAAGTTTGGGGTTGCGATGCTTATGTGAAGAAACTTCAACCTGAGAAGCTCGAACCCAAAGCGGAAAAGTGCGTCTTCATAGGATATCCCAAAGAGACTATTGGGTATACCTTCTACCTACGATCCGAAGGCAAAGTCTTTGTTGCCAAGAATGGATCCTTTCTCGAGAAAGAGTTTCTCTCGAAAGAAGTAAGTGGGAGGAAAATGGAACTTGATGAGGTAATTGTACCTTCACTCGAACCGGAGAGTAGCGCAGCACAGGAAGTTGTTTCTGTGGAGCCTACACCGGCTAGAGAGGAAGTTAATGATGATGATCATGAAACATCAGATCAAGTTGCTACTCGAAGGTCCACTAGGACACGTTCCGCACCAGACTGGTACGGTAATCCTGTCCTAGAGATCATGTTGTTGGACAACGGTGAACCTTCGAACTATGAAGAAGCGATGGCGGGCCCGAATTCCGACAAATGGCTTGAGGCCATGAAATCCGAGATAGGATCCATGTATGAGAACAAAGTATGGACTTTGGTGGACTTGCCTGATGATAAGCGAGCCATTGAAAATAAATGGATCTTTAAGAAGAAGACTGACGCATACGGTAATGTGACCGCCTATAAAGCTCGGCTTGTCGCTAAGGGTTATCGACAAGTTCAAGGAGTTGACTACGATGAGACATTCTCACCCGTAGCGATGCTAAAGTCTGTCCGAATCATGTTAGCAGTTGCCGCATTTTATGATTATGAGATCTGGCAAATGGACGTCAAAACGGCATTCCTTAATGGCTTCCTCAAGGAAGAACTGTATATGATGCAGCCGGAAGGTTTTGTCGATCCTAAAGATGCTAACAAGGTATGCAAGCTCCAGCGCTCCATCTATGGGCTGGTGCAAGCATCTCGGAGTTGGAACATTCGCTTTAATGAGGTGATTAAAGCGTTTGGGTTTGTACAGGTTTATGGAGAACCCTGTATTTACAAGAAAGTGAGTGGGAGCTCTATAGCGTTCCTTATACTGTATGTGGATGACATGCTGATAATGGGAAATAATATAGAACTCTTGGAAAGTATAAAGGCCTACTTGAATAAGTGTTTTTCAATGAAGGACCTTGGAGAAGCTGCTTACATATTAGGTATTAAGATCTATAGAGATAGATCGAAACGCCTCATTGGTCTTTCACAAAGCACATACCTTGAAAAGATATTGAAGAAGTTCAATATGGATCGGTCCAAGAAGGGGTTCTTGCCTGTGTTGCAAGGTGTGAGATTGAGTACGACTCAATGCCCGACCACGGCAAAGGATAGAGAAGAGATGAGTGTCATCCCCTATGCTTCAGCCATAGGCTCTATCATGTATGCCATGCTGTGTACCAGGCCTGATGTGAACCTTGCCATAAGTTTGGTAGGGAGGTACCAAAGTGATCCCGAAGCGGAACACTGGACAGCGGTCAAGAATATCCTGAAGTACCTGAAAAGGACAAAGGACATGTTTCTCGTTTATGGAGGTGCCGAAGAGCTCGTCGTAAAGGGTTACGTCGATGCTAGCTTCGACACAGATCCGGACGACTCCAAGTCGCAAACCGGATACGTGTATATTTTGAATGGAGGGGCAGTGAGCTGGAGCAGCAGCAAGCAAAGCGTCGTGGCAGCATCTACATGTGAAGCGGAGTACATAGCTGCTTCGGAAGCAGCAAAGGAGGGAGTGTGGATGAAGGAGTTCATCACCGACCTAGGAGTGATTCCGAATGCGTCGGGCCCGATGACTCTACTCTGTGACAACACTGGAGCTATTGCCCTTGCGAAGGAGCCCAGGTTTCACAAGAAGACAAGACACATCAAGCGCCGCTTCAACTCCATCCGTGATTACATTCAGGAGGGAGACATAGATATTTGTAAAGTGCATACGGATCTGAATGTCGCAGATCCGTTGACTAAACCTCTCTCACGAGCAAAACATGATCAACACCAGAATGCTATGGGTGTTCGATTCATCACAATGTAACTAGATTATTGACTCTAGTGCAAGTGGGAGACTGTTGGAAATATGCCCTAGAGGCAATAATAAAATGGTTATTATTGTATTTCCTAGTTCATGATAATTGTCTATTATTCATGCTATAATTGTGTTAACCGGAAACCGTAATACATGTGTGAATACATAGACCACAACGTGTCCCTAGTGAGCCTCTAGTTGGCTAGCTCGTTGATCAATAGATGGTCTCGGTTTCATGACCATGGACATTGGATGTCGTTGATAACGGGATCACATCATTAGGAGAATGATGTGATGGACAAGACTCAATCCTAAGCATAGCACAAGATCGTGTAGTTCGTTTGCTAAAGCTTTTCAATGTCAAGTATCATTTCCTTAGACCATGAGATTGTGTAACTCCCGGATACCGTAGGAATGCTTTGGGTGTGCCAAACGTCACAACGTAACTGGGTGGCTATAAAGGTACGCTACGGGTATCTCCGAAAGTGTCTGTTGGGTTGACACGAATCGAGACTGGGATTTGTCACTCCGTGTGACGGAGAGGTATCTCTGGGCCCACTCGGTAAGACATCATCATTATGAGCTCAATGTGACTAAGGAGTTAGTCACGGGATGATGTATTACGGAACGAGTAAAGAGACTTGCCAGTAACGAGATTGAACAAGGTATGCGGATACCGACGATCGAATCTCGGGCAAGTACCATACCGATAGACAAAGGGAATTGTATACGGGATTGATTGAATCCCTGACATCGTGGTTCATCCGATGAGATCATCGTGGAGTACGTGGGAGCCAACATGGGTATCCAGATCCCGCTGTTGGTTATTGGCCGGAGAGGTGTCTCGGTCATGTCTACGTGTCTCCCGAACCCGTAGGGTCTACACACTTAAGGTTCGATGACGCTAGGGTTATAGGGAAAAGGTATACGTGATTACCGAAGGTTGTTCGGAGTCCCGGATGAGATCCCGGACGTCACGAGGAGCTCCGGAATGGTCCGGAGGTAAAGATTGATATATAGGAAGTCCAGTTTTGGTCATCGGAAAGTTTTCGGGCTCATCGGTATTGTACCGGGAGTGCCGGGAGGGTGCCGGAGGACCCCCGGGAGGGGGTGACGACCAAAGGACCTCATGGGCCCTTAGAGGAGGTGTGCCAGCCCATATTGGGCCAGCCAATACCTTCTAGAAAGGGCCCATGCGCCAGGGATCTGGAGATAGAGGCAAAAGGGATTTAAAAGGGGGGGGGTCCACCTCCCGTGTGGGAGGAGGACTCTCCCCCCACTTCGGCCGAATCCCTCCTCCTTGGAGGAGGGGCCAAGCCAGCCCTCCTCTCCTTCCTCCTATATATATGCAAGGGTTTGGGCAGGTTTGAGACGACGAACTCTTTCTCTCTCGCTGCAGCCCTATTCTGCTTCTTCCTCCTCCGCAGTGCTTAGGCGAAGCCCTGCCGGGATACCTTGCTACTCCACCACCACCACGCCGTCGTGCTGCTGCTGGATCTCTTCCCCAACCTCTCCTTCCTCCTTGCTGGATCAAGGCGTAGGAGACGTCACCGGGCTGCACGTGTGTTGAACGCGGAGGTGCCGTCCGTTCGGCACTTGATCGGATCTACCGCGATCTGAATCGCTGCGAGTACGACTCCATCAACCGCGTTCTTGTAACGCTTCCGCTTAGCGATCTTCAAAGGTATGAAGATCCAATCTCTCCCCACTCGTTTGCTGGTTTCTCCATAGATAGATCTTGGTGACACGTAGGAAAATTTTGATTTACTACTACGTCTCCCAACATAGATACCTCTCCATCACACGGAATAACAAATCCCTGTCTTGATTCATGCCAACCCAACAGACTCCCTCGGGGATACCTTTAGAGCACCTTTATAGTCAACCAATTACGTTGTGTCATTTGATACACACAAGGTACTCCTCCGGTGTCAATGAGTTACATGATCTCATGGTCATAGAAACATATATTTGATGTGTAGAAAACAATAGCAATAAACTGACACGATCATATGCTACGTTTATAGTTTGGGTCTTGTCCATCACATCATTCTCCTAATGATGTGATCCCTTTATCAAATGACAACACATGTCTATGGCTAGAAAACCTTAATCGTCTTTGATCAACGAGCTAGTTTAGTAGAGGCTTACTAGGGACACTTTGTTGTCTATGTATCCACACATGTATCTGAGTTTCCAATCAATACAATTATAGCATGGATAATAAACGATTATCATGAACAAGGAAATATGATAATAACTAATTTATTATTTCCTCTAGGGCATATTTCCAACATATTTATGAGGAGATGGGACATCAACAGTCCATGTGAGAATCGAGGAGACACAATGATAGTTGACTAAGAAGGCGCCTTGATTTTTGGGTTGGCCGTTTAATACAAAAGATCAGTTGTGAAGTCATCAAGATTTGTCGTATTTATCAAAGATGACGCCATCCACCTTTTTTATGGCGGGTTTTAAATATGCATGGTGTGTTAACAGGTAAAAGAGGTAGGAGACTCGCCAATTGAGGGACTTGAAGATTGACATGAACAGGTTCAAATAAATATGGGGCCTAGTGTTGGGGATATAACCCCATGGTATAACCCGCCCAGAAGGGGCCGGGTCACCAGCTGGCGGCTCATACCCAAGGCCCTAAGTGGCCTGAAGGTTGAAGGAGAGCTAGGAGACGGCTTACCAGATGGGTTGGACGGAGGCCCAGAGGCAGAACACAACGTGAGACCCGGGCGTGTAAGCTGCCCGGAAGATGACTTTTCAGGAAAGGCAAGGCGACTTAGAGACATGGTCGGATACTTAGCACGACCCGGCTTGGACTCTTGTAAGCCTAGGGCCTCGACCTATCTATATAAAGGCGAGTCCCTACAACGACTTAGGACACGAAACAACTCATTGATAACTAGGTCAAACAAATCCGCTCCCTTGTAATCGATACCCAATCAATACAACCACACAAAAGGAGGATGTAGGCTTTTACCTTTTCCCGAGGGGTCGAACCTAGGTAAACTCGTGTCTCTCGTCCCGATCAACCCCTTCTGGTCCACCGCTTTAGCGATGGCCTCGAACTTAAGTCCTTCCATTAGGACATCTGCCGTGAAAAATCAACGATAGTTTTTCATGCAACGTTCCTCAACACACATCTTGTTCAAGTGTGTCTTAGGTAGATTTGCATGGAGCTGCCTTTGTTCTTGGCTTAGTGTTCATTGGAACCCGGACAACTTCTTTGACCTGGTGCCTTTACTCGCTACTCATTCCGGTTTACTTATGTTTTTTGCCACACTTTGCAGGGCCCTTTGAACGACTCACAATAAGTTTACTATTGAGCATGTATGTCCTAACAAACCATTTGATCGCCTGCTCAAAGTGATTGCCTTTATATAGTAGTAGTGGAGGGTCCCCTTTAACGTTCTGGACAGCGGCGCCATAGCGATGATCATTTCGAAGATTCAAGCTACGGCTATCACACTTGCTCAGCCTGCAACTCAGCACTAACCATGTCTCTCTTTTGGCTTAGTGCTCTTTTGCCTTTTGTGTGAACTTATGTTGATCTGTATCTCGCATGTCGAGCCTTCCACTCTATCTTTGTAATTGTCGTTTGTTAGATGATGCTTGCCGGTATGGCTTTATTTATTAAGTTGAGATATACTTTTTCTCTAAAAATAACTAAGAACTACTCTCACCGTTTCGAATTGCTTGTCTTAGTTTTGTCTAGATACGATGTATATAACATCAAAATGTGTTTATATATATCCATATCTAGAGGAATCTAAAACAAATAATTGGTGACGAAAGGAGTACAATAAAATTTCTTAGGAACATCTTCTTTGTATTATCAATTTTTCTAACATGAAATATTGTTGGTAAAATGTCCACAATCAAATCGCAGCAGCGACAAAGTATCCTTATGAATATTGTTGATAATAAAGTGTGTTTAGCCTCCAAAACATTAAATAAAGTCTGTTTAGACTAATAATTCAAGGCAGTGATACCATAGCTCATACGTGCACGGAATTGACTACCTTCGTTTGTATATTTCAGAAACCCACTCCACTCGAGTTAATTTGTGGTTAGATGATTAGGAATAGGAGGACAATGATGTCCTTTGTTCATCAAAGTTCGAGTCTTAGAGTTCAAGTCTCAGAGTTCACATTGATGCTCGTATTTTTCTGGATTTCTAGGCCTTTCGACAATGTGCGTTCAGTGAAAGAAAGATGTTCTCCTCGACTACAAAAACGTCTCTGACGACTTCGTTAATTTGAAAATAATGTACTGGCTCAGTCTCTTAAAGATGCTCGTAGAGGTATGATATGCATGAATACGTTCATAAGAATGAGTGTATGTCACTTCGATTGTACGGTGTAAAATAAAAACCACTCGAATCACCCGTACAAAAGGATTGGAGGCCGTAAATATTGAATGATGTATTCAGCGACGGAGGCCCTTTTTGTTAATTTTTTCGGCTTTTTTTTGGGAAGAGCACACTATATTAACTAAGGAGCAACGTCACTGATAAATAAGAAATCTGGCTTAACAAGTAGCCACAAATGGCGACCAAATTCAAAAGACAAAGCCACCCTTGCCAGGTTGTGTGCTTCTGTATTATGATCTCTTTCCATATGGATTATCTCTGCCTCTTGGAACTCTTTCTTCTTCTCCCTGATGTCATCAATAATCACACTGTTACGTCCCAAGTAAGCTTCATGGAGATGCTTGACCGTTGTTATGCAATCAGTTGCCACCTGAATCTTGTGCAGTATTAAATCGCTAGCCAAACAAAGTCCTTCCCCGCAGGCCAAAGCCTCCAAAGCCTCTGGATCCACCTGATCGCATACGACTCTGACCGAGGATTCCACATAAATCCCATCAGCAGTACGACAGATAGTTGCAACTGCGCCTCGATCTTCATGACGTGAGATAGCTGCATCTACATTTATTTTATGAAAGCCTTGCGCTGGAGCGATCCAGTGAGCCTGGGCAATCCGAGTAGTCGGGCCATTTTTCCTCTCGTACTAGGATAGACGGGCCATTTTTCCTCTCGTACTAGGATAGACGGGCATCTTTTCAATCAGGTCCGGCTGTTAGCTAGGCCGTCTCCGCCAGTACCACTGTCTGCAAAGTCTGCATGAGTTCGGTACCAGTGAACCGGCCAACTGCAGCAAGCGGATCCATCACCAACAACTTCCGAGCGCGAATGGATAAGGCGAATCAACCACACCCACACACACACTTGGCTAGCTAAGCTGGCCTGAGTGAGTGGCACCACCGGTGGCTCATGGCTTCCAACAATCTGGCTGCCACCAAGTAGCACGTGAAGCACTAGGAACACGGGACGAACAGCGGCCACAGCCCGGGTACGTGGCGAGCAGCGGCCCACGATCCGAGCACGCAACACAGAGCTCAATCGGTCTTCTCCTGCCGCTACGCAGCACGTACCACGAGAGCTCGATCGCCTCACGTGCCTCGTAGCACCACGCGTACGTGGCCGCGGCTCCGTGTATGTACGTAAAATATCCATCGTCCTACGTACTACGTCCTGCTGTTCCTGTCCGTCGTCGTCCAGCCGGGTCGTCGGGAGTGCGACGTGTGGCCGAGTATAGCACAAGCCATGGCCACGTTTCGGGCGCGTAGCGACTGGCCAATTCAAGTGCATGCGTCGGGCACGACACCCGTCGCCCTCGCAGGGACGAAATGATCCTGCCCAAGTAGGCAAGTAGCTCACCAGCTCGTACGTACGTACGCGCCAGTCGCGGGCTGATCGCTCGGGCGACGGTTAATTCCACGAAGCTCGGCGCGCCGCAGACGTCCAACTCCGCCGGACGACGGGACGGGAAACGCGGGCGCGCTCTTTCCCACGCGCGCACGCTCCCCGCCGGAACAAAAGAGCCGGGGAAACCTCTCGCACGTTCCTTCGATTTGATCGCCGACACCTTTAATTTGGCCAGCCAAGAAGAAAAAAAAGAGTAGAAAAGGCTACCGAAAGATCGGAACGAGACAGGACCAGCTTTCCCCTGACAGCAACAAGCTAGCTAGTCGCCGCTCACATGTAGATGTAGGAGTATGTACAGATGGGTACAAGTTACAGACCGCAACACGCGCTCGTCGTCTCCTCCGGACGTCCATTTTCCTGCTCCACGTGTACAGCATGTCATACTAGTCTGCATACAAGATTCGAGACGCGCCCCGGTGGATTGGTGATTCTGAATCTTTTCGATTGTGGACCAACCAACTGAACGTATGCAGTATGCTTGCTCGGTGGATCATCCAGCTGGGGTACGTGCGGCGGTGCGGGGCGTGGCTAGCTGCGATTTATTTACACACACACCCTCTTTAGCATGCATATATGCATGGATCCGGCCTCTAGTCGTCGTTGTCGTTGTCGTTGTCGCCTGAGCTCCTTGAGGTGGACGCCTGGTCTGAAGGACTGGCCTTGTGCGACGGCGACTCACCGCCTCGGTCCTTCTTGTACGTCTCGAAGAACTCCCTGTTCTCCTTCTCCAGCTCCTTCCACACTGTTGCCCACGTACACCAAATTCTTAATTAGTCTTAATTAAGGACATCTGAATTCATAACACCATAAGTATCTTCCTGGCTAAAAAACTAAGCATGCTGATCGATCAGAGCTAGCTAGCCTAGCCAGTATCTGAAGATGTAAACTCGCAAACAATTTCTAGCTAGAACGGCAGAAGAACCCCTCCTTTCCTCTGCATGCATGCAGATATGCAATGCAAGAAAGACGGTGGAGCGATCGATGACAAACTGGGTGTTTACAGCTCGGAATCATCGAAGTTATCGATCATCAAAGCAATGCGAGAGCGGACGGAAGCATTACCAGTGGATGTGACGGCGGGCATGATGTTGGCGTGCTTCTCCAGCGCTTGCACGCATTCCTCCTTGTTCATGTCGTAGCAGATGCACTTCTCGATCAGATGCTGCACCTGCATGCCACGCATGGCTGAATTAGCATACGAAAATGGCGCATGCGGCTATCTTCTCAGTCAGATCATCATTATTATGCTGTACGGACGTACCAGTCGGATGTAAGACGCCGGGGACGACGAGTCGTCGGCCATGGCGGTCGACAAGCACACCAAGCTACCCAATTAACTCGTTCGCGCGCACAGATCGACCAGAGAACAGGCCGTATAGCTTGCTCTGAGATAGAAGCCGCAGCCTCCTGAGAGCAGCTGTGGTGCTTGTTGCTAATGGCGGCCGGGATCGCGGGGAGTGGACTGAGGAGAGCGTGACAGGTAACACCGGCGGGGAGGTAGAAATAGGCGAGGCGGAGGAGAGGGACATGTCAGCATGTGGGGGCTGCGCGGTCACGTGGGCGCGCCATCCCCATTCGTCCAGAGGTGATGGCGGGGATTTTTCCGGGCCTACCGCGCCACTCGCCTTACCCTGTCCGTCCGTCTCTCCTTTTGTTTTGGCATGGTTTGGTCGATCGACCGTTCCACGCACGCGAAAGGGGCTTTGGGACCGTCCGATGTGCAGTCCTTCGAAATAAACGGCAAAGAATGCGCGGTGCTCTCTTGCCTTTCGCCAAACCTCACCCATTCGGTCGTAGCTCACCAAAATCCACCAAGATTTCGGCCATTTCAGCAAATTTATGCCGCTCCAAAGATTCATAGATCAAGTGAAAGATGAGGCCGGAGCCTACAAAGTCGCCAGTTGTGGTCGTTTCTCAGTTTGGTTCAATTTTTTCTCATTTTACTTTCAAGTCTTTTTGTTTTCCCTTGGGTTTCTAATGGCTTTGATGCTGGTCATGTAAGCACGGTTGTAAACACCTATTTTTGTCCTCCGTTAATTTTATGCATGCAGTCCTCTTGCATGGTTTGAAAAACAAATATCGATCATTTCAATGATATCAAAATATTTAGGTCAGGGAAGAACAAGAAACTAGAGATCGATTGATGAACTTGGGCGAGTGGGGTCCGGCTAGTACAAACATTGGATCTCATTTGGATTTCACTTAACTGGTCTAAGAAATTATTAAATTTTATTCTTTCGGGCACTATTGATATTTTTAAGATTCCCATTTACTAAAATTTGGAGAAATCCATTCTCTAGAATTTCTTTCTCATGAGAGGGCCCTTTAGATTATGAAATCTAGATTTTCTTAGAAATACAATATAGACGTATGCGCTAACAGCACAAACACACACCCACTCTCATGAATGCATGCATGCACACTGTACTTCCACGAGCACGTCGAGAGATTAAACCCGAAATAACAGTGTCAAAATGGCTAATCTTTTATTCAGAATATGTGAGCACCCGTGCCAAATCTGGGATTTAAACCTAGGTGGGAGCCGAACCTAGATGGGCTCGTTCCACCAAAAGAAACCTAGTTATGCCTGGTTTACATATGTATTTGAAATTAAAATCCTATAGAATGTATTCCTCCTATGACGTCAATTACATAGGAAATCCAGTTAACATGTGCTCAAACCTCTGTCTCTCTCTTCCTCTCTCTTCCTCTCCGAGTTCCTCTAAGTTTCATTGCGTTTTTTTGGAACATCCGGAGGCATCACTACAAAATTCTTGTGTTTTAAAATCTTATTGGGTTTTGTATGTATAACTATGATAGTTGGATCGTGATTTTTTTTGTATATTCTTACATTTCCAATATCTTGTTATCCAAAGAGGCTCTACAATAACATTTGTACAGATGGAACAATTTCCAACTCAAAGGAGCGCTAAATTTCCACCCAAAACAGGAAAAAGTCTCCTTGGGAAGTTAGCAAAGTTGTAAACTTCAAGAGATGTGTTATACCAGAGTAGTGGTCCATGTATCGAGGTCCATTGCTTTTGAATTCATGTGTTCTCTTGGACAATGATTGTATTAAACCAACCCTCTGCCAGAAAACCTAGAAAAATGTCATTAGCCATTCCTAGTTGTTCAACGTTGCATGGCCTTGACTTCATTGAGTTGCACTTTCGACGCCACCAATGCTCCTTGTCCCAGCATAGTCAAATCAATGGTCCTTCACCATACCTTAGTAGCCTCCCTCAATGTGATCCTTTTTGTTACTCGGAGCTCCAATAGAGTTGAGACTACACTTGTATAAGGAAGGTTGAATATATGGAAAAACCATCTAAACCATATGATCACAAGGTGATGTGGCTCCATGGATCTTTCAAAATATTGCCCTAGTGCAATTTAGCATCATATAATATCCAGATAATAGACTCGTGGCCTATGATGGTGGGGGCATCCCCGAGACCTCTCCACTGCGAGATATCATGCTTGTCGTCACTGGGTTGAGAGCGATATGGCTAGAAATGAACAATATGATCTTCGCAAGAGTTTGTGCAACCTTGGAAACCACAGCAGCCAGCGAGGGGTGAATTCAACATGTGAAAGCTAGCTTGTTCTTCAAGCGGAGTAAATCAAGAATAGTTCGGTACGTAAGTCGCATAATGTAGGTGGCTATGCCCATCTTGTAGCATCGGCTTGCAAAAATTGTAACAAACTCTTCCCTATATCAAATAAAAAGACACACAATCCTTATGCATGTTCTTGAAAACATAATATCCATATATGAATACAAACACACAAATAGAAATGCGTCCATTTCTTTAAGACTACACGCGGCTATATAATACTACACCATAAGTCATCTCAGACTCAAAAACATCTTTTTTTTTTTGAAAAGAAAGAACGTAGCCACCGGTCTCTGCATCAATCGATGCATGTAACCATTTTATTAAGTAAGGTTCAAACAAAATATCCAAGTCCACAAGTGCACTGAAGCGCTAATAAAGTACTGAAGCATATAGAAATTGCCACATGCGGCTTAACTGAACATAGACTACGATGCCTATACACCTAGCCTATTGTTAGCAAGCCATTCAAACCGGTTGAAGATAACCCGTGCGAACATCTCCCATCGGTTGCACCCAGTAACCATAAGCTCCTTGACTTCTGCATGGCTGAGTAACGACCACGTACAGATCCAAGATGTTGCTGTGAAGATTACCTGTAAAAAGTTATTAAAATTCTTGCCATTAAAAATCATATCGTTTCTGGTATTCCAAATAGTCCATAATAAAGCACAACTCCCAATCCGAATAAGATTCGCTATAGTAATGTCTACTCCATTGAGCCACGTCCCAAATAACAATGTAATACATGTTGATGGATTGACATTAAAGGCTATCTGAATCGTTCGTCATAACAGTTTTGTAAGCGGGCAATCAAGAAGGAGGTGTCTTATGGTTTCATTTTGATTACAATAGCAACAATTTGGCCTTCCTATCCATCTTCGTTTTGTCAAGTTGTCTTTGGTTAAGATCACTTCCTTGTGAACAAACCCCATGAAGATTTTTATCCTGAGTGGTACTTTGATTTTCCAAATGTGCAAAGAACTGGAGATAGGTCCAGTGTTAATCAAAGCTGTGTACATGGACTTCACCGAGAATATACCATTCGAGGTTAAAGTGCACCGTATCCTATCTATCTGATCCGATAGCTGAACATCCATCAGCCTTCTAACGAGATGTAGCCATGAATTCCAGCGGTTTCCAACTAGAGCTCGCCGGAATTGCATATTCAAGGGAACCGTTTGTAATAGATTTGCCACATATTCATCGTTCCATTGAGTGATATTATATAATTCAGGATATTGGAGTGCTAATGGACTGTCTCCTAGCCATGTGTCTTCCGAAAATCTTGTAGAAGTACCATCCCCAACTACAAATTTCACTTTTTGCAAAAAGGCTACCTTCACCTTCATTAACCCTTTCCAGAAAGGTGAATCGTTTGGTCTAACTGTAACGTGGGCCAATGTTTTGGATTGTAGGTATTTATTCTTCAGTATTTGTACCCACATCCCTTTGGTTTCCGTAGACAACCTGTATAGCCATTTGCTTAGCAGGCATCTATTCTTCACTTCTAGATTTTCAATGCCAAGCCCTCCTTGGTCTTTAGGCCTGCAGATAATATCCCACCGTGCCAGCCTGTATTTCTTCTTAGCCTCATCACTTTGCCAGAAGAAACGAGACCGATAAAAGTCTAGTCTTTTCCGTACCCCTACCGGTATCTCAAAGAAAGACAATAAGAACATGGGCAAACTTGTTAAAACTAAGTTTATTAACACTAGCCTCCCTCCATAAGACATTAACTTGCCCTTCCATCAACTCAGTCTTTTCTCAAATCGTTCCTTAATACATTTCCATTCCTTATTCGTCAATCGTCTATGATGAATAGGAATCCTGAGGTAACTAAATGGAAGCGATCCCATTTCACATCCAAAGAGTTGTCTATACGCGTCTTGTTCCTCCTTCGCCTTCTCAAAGCAGAACAGTTGGCTTTTATGGAAGTTAATCTTTAATCCAGATAGTTGCTCAAATAGACATAAAACTAACTTCATGTTTCTTGCCTTAGCCATATCATGTTCCATGAATAGAATTGTGTCATCAGCATATTGTAGTATGGCCACCCCTCCATCGACCAAGTGAGGGACAAGTCCACCTACATGCCCTTTGTCTTTAGCCCTCCCAGTAAGGATTGCCAACATATTCGCTACTATGTTGAACAACACCGGAGACATAGAGTCTCCCTGTCTGAGGCCCTTGTGTGTTTGAAAGAAGTGACCAATGTCATCATTGATTTTAACGCCCACACTCCCTTTCTGAATGAACGTGTCCACCTGATCCCTCCAGGATTCGTTGAACCCATTCATCCGCAGGGCCTGCCGAAGAAATGGCCACTTGACTTTATCATACGCTTTCTCGAAATCCACCTTAAAGATAACCCCGTCAAGTTTCTTTGTATGTTTTTCGTGCAATGTTTCATGTAGAACCACAACCCCTTCTAGGATGTGTCTCCCAAGCATGAACGTTGTCTGCGTTGGTTGAACTACAACGTGGGCAATCTGTGTCAACCTATTTGTGGCCACCTTAGTGAAAATCTTGAAACTAACATTGAGCAAGCAGATTGGTCTGAACTGCTCGATCTGAACAGCTTCCACCTTCTTTGGCAACAACGTTACTGTTCCAAAATTGAGGTGGAATAACTGTTTGAGACCATTGAATAAATCATGAAACATAGGCATAAGGTCATCCTTGATTATATGCCAGCATTGTTTGTAAAATTCTGCTGGGAATCCGTCTGGGCCCAGTGCTTTGTTTTGTTTCATTTGTGCTATTGCATAAAACACCTCTTTCTGAGTAAAAGGCGCAGATAATACCTCATTCTCATCAGGATTTAACTGCGGTATATCATCTGTTGTGCTCCCATCCAAAGAGACAAAACTCTCTTCTGGTTCACCAAATAATCTCCTATAGTACTCAGCGATGTAGAATTTCAGGTTATCATGTCCTACAATTGTACCCTCGTCTTGCTCTAGTTGGACTATTTTCTTCTTCCTATGTTTGCCATTTGCAATCATATGAAAGAATTGCGTGTTATTATCTCCGTGGACTACCTTCGTCACCTTGGCTCGAAGTGCCCATTTCATTTCTTCCTCTCTCAGAAGGCTTTGCAGTTTTTTCTCAGCCTCAACCTTTGTCTTCTGATCCCCTATGTTAAGAACAGATGATTCATCCATCATATCTAATTCAGCGATCAGCCGAATAAGTCTATCTCTCTCTACTTTGTACACTCCGCTTTGATTCTTGGCCCATCCTCTCAAGAACTGGCGCAAGTGTCTGATTTTGTTCTGCCATCTATCCATGCTTGAGGCGCCACCGGGATCCTTAGCCCATTCATTGGCTATGAGGTCCATGAATCCTTCTCTCTGAAACCAACTTAATTCAAAAGAGAACGAATTTCTATTACCCCCATGATTTGGCTCCCCTGAATCAACCAAGATGGGTGTGTGGTCTGAGATGGCTCTCTGAAGGGCATGTACTGAAACCAATGGGTATTTCTGTTCCCATTCTACACTGGTTAGTACCTGATCCAACTTCTCGTATGTTGGTACGGGCAGAGAATTTGCCCATATGAATTGTCTATTAGTGAGGTCAATCTTCTTCAAATCGAGACTTTCAATAACCATGTTGAACATGAGTGACCATCTTCCATCGAAGTTGTCATTATTCTTTTCATCCTGTCTCCTGATGATATTAAAGTCTCCCCCAACCATAATAGGGAGTCTTTCATCTCCACATATTCTCATTAAATCGGATAGAAACTCACATTTCAACTCAGGTTGTGCCGCACCATATACATCTGAACCACAGGTTGAAATTCTAGAAAATTCTAGATGAATCGCCCAATAATTGGGGGCTTGGGGCACACAAACAGTCGGCTACCTCGATGAATTTGGTGCGTGATGCATACTAGCACTGTCCCCGCAAAAAAAACCATACTACTACTATACTAGCACTGTCAATGTGAGGTGATCAGCAAAAAACAAAAGGTGAGACGATCAGCGATACAGTACGTCGAGTACTCCGCCAATTTTGGAGAGATGTGGCGGGTAGATAACTCTGGCAGCTCCGGGAATATGGGAACGTGCCGCATGTCACCCTACCTCCCCGTTTTGATCACACATCAATCGTCTCGGCGCCACGTGGTGGCAGCCCATTGGGCGCCCAAATTGCAGACGTACAAATAATTGAGCACTCGCCATGCATGCAGGCCCAGTGTACCATCGGCACACTGGCAAACGATTTGGGCACCAGATTCTCTTCACAAGGACAGCAGTGATCCGTTGATATCAAATCCCAAGCCCAAAGTGAAGTTGCATGGCAAGGGGCGCGTACGTGTAATCATCGAATCCACGGCGCAAACGGCCAAAGCGCACCCACCCGATGCTCGGCAGGAGCCACGAAACCTGGATCGAAGACGTACCGGAGAGCAGGAGAGAAATACGCGAGGCGCACTAAAGCAAAAGGACTTGTCACCTGCCGTGGGAGATATTTCCAGCCCGCTCCCTGTCCACAGGAGGGGATCGATCGATGAGCCTAGGAGTACGTACGTTGTCCATGGATCAACCTGGATCACAGGCTCGCCATCGGCGGACGCCTCGAAATTCCCAGTCGATCCAAGAGGGCCGAGGTGCAGTGCACCCGGCCACCTACCTAGTACGTACGTCGCGTACGCGGGCGCCGGGAAGAGAGAGAGAGATCGGCGTCTACCAACCAAAACTGGGCCTGACGGGAAGCCATGAGTGGGCGATGGGCGACGGCGACGGTGCCGGGCGTCGCGACGCGGGGGAATTGGTGTCAGCGCGTGCGTCATTTGCTGCATGCCCCTCGTACGTTGTTGTCGCGCGCGCGAGGGGTGTCGACGACGATCGGAGCGCAGACGGACGGAGAGGAGAGGAGACGAGCGGCACCGCACATGGAAGCGTATGGGAGAGGTGAAGCAGCGTGGTGTATTTTTGCACAAGCTGGTGCGTCTCGTACCGTGCGGTGCCGGAGCGGCTTATCCCTCAGCTGCAAAATGAAAAGACCGGGCGGGAAGCAGATGGTGGTCACGCACGGTGCCCACCAATGCATGCATGGCCACGATGAAGCACATACATACACACATCCTTTTCGAACCGGCCCAGCACCTACAATACATGGTAAATGCATGTACACACATGATTCTTGTTCCAACTCTTGTGGAAGATGCACCTACAGACATTGGAGATGTTTCATATATTTTTGAAGACAAATAGTGGCACCTACATCGTGATTTTCCTTTGGCGACTTCGCGTGGGCATGGAAAACTTCGCAGAGCTGAAAACGGTAGGTGAATAACCAATCCAACAAGTTTAGAGAAAGATCGCTCTCCGAGAGATTAGGACACTGACATTTGAATGCCATCATGAGATGGACGAAAATGATTTTCCACAGTACAATGATAATACGGCATAGATTGCAACCACATAAGATGGGAGGCTGCATATTAAAGACGATTCCGATGGTGCTGCTGCCGGGAATGCCTAGAGAAATATGCACGGATAAATAGGAATAAAATTATCCCTCATGCTCAATAGTCCAAGGGCATCTCTAAATGGGACGCTTAAACAATCCGTAAACATTTGGACTGCACGGTCCAAACGTATTTTGTCATTCAGCATGGGCTTGTATATGTCCGTGGGCTAATCCGGACATTCTTTTCTTGCAAATCGAAACAAGTTGGAGGGGGCTGTTGGGGATATGACCCACCGGTTGGCCCTGACAGCTTGGGCTGGGTCTTGATAGGCCGGCCCATGAAGCACCCTGAAGGCCAAGACCGGATCTCAAGAAGAAGGCAGTGAGGCCGTGTTATAATGGGCTAACAGGCCCAGGTGAAACCCGGCAAAAGGCGACCCGAAACGGCTTAAATGGATCGTATGCAAGCCGGAAGCTTCCTAAACTCGGGAGTACAAAGAATTTCGAGTAGAACTCTAACCATGGGTATCACCCGAATTCTATTGTAAACCAAGGACCCATCCTAGTATATAAAGGGGGATCCTGTGTCATCCAAGGGGACATAAAAAGTTAGAAGCTCTCGAGTCATAGGTAGCAAAATAACACCCTTGTAATCGAGATCTATACATCTAATAAGCAAAACAACATGAGTAGCCTTTTACCTCATCTGAGGGGTCTAACCTGGGTAAATCCGCATCTTTTGTTCCCAATCAACCCTAGCCAAGGTTTCATCTTGCCATTGTGGCCTCACCGTCGGTGCTAAAACCAACAAATCTTTGGGTATGGGGTCCCGAGTTGTAGATCTAGGAACAATGGTAACAAGCTACGGAGGGAGGCGATGTTTACCCGAGCTCGGGACCTCTCGAAGAGGTAAAACCCTATGTCCTGCTTTGATTGTATTGATATGGTGGGTGCAAAGTACAAGATGATCTACCTGAAGATCGTATGATTGTGTTCTAAACCCTAAGATTGGTAATCATGCCCCTAAAGACAAAACCCCCTCAGTTTATATATGCATCGAGGGTACCTAGGCTATACACATGGTCGGGTGTCAATATGCCGGTTACAAAGTAATCCTTGAAGTACATGCCAAGTCTTCAGAGGTTTCCATTGTGATTATGTCGTGGTTCATAGCTTTGGTAGTCCTTCCTTTAGTTATAGGGCCATAGGTCGACCCATGGACTGCGGGCCCTATAGGTTATTACCCCTTAGTCCAGGACATCGTCGGTAGCTCCTGAACTAGTCTTTGAAGCTGAAGACTACGACTTTCTCTTTGAATCGCCCTCTTCGGTTGATGTTGTTGGCTTGGCAGGTGAAAGGACATGTATGTCGCCTAAAGGGGGAGGAGGGTGAATAGGAGCTTTTAAAATAATTACGGTTTAGCCTTGAAAAAATGTGGAATAAAACTAACATTTAATTTTTCAAGCACAAAACCTGAAACAACTAGGCTCACGTATGTGCACCAACAACTTATGCTAAGCAAGATAAACAACTAAGTGATAGCAAGATATATAACATGAAACAATGTGGCTATCACAAAGTAAAGTGCATAAGTAAAGGGCTCGGGAAAGAGATAACCGAGGCACGCAGAGACGACGATGTATCCCGAATTTAACACCCTTACAGATGATAATCTCCGTTTGGAGCGGTGTGGAGGGCAATGCTCCCCAAAATGCCACTAGGGCCACCGTAATCTCCCCACGCCCTCGCATAATGCATGATGTCCAGATTTCACTAAGGGACCCTTGAGGATGGTCACCGAACCTATACAAATGGCGACCCTTTGGGGCGGTCATCGAATTTGTACAATTGGCAACCCTTGGGGGCGGTACCGATACCCATACAAGTTGCTCGAGGCAATCTTCACAACCTAATTGGAGACCCCGACGCTTGCGTGGAGCTTTACACCACAATGATTGAGCTCCGAGACACCACCAACCGTCTAAGGCGCCCAAGGACCCAAGAGGCACAAGCTCTAGGGTGCCCAAACACCTAAGAGGCACAATCTCTAGGGTGCCCAAACACCCAAGAGTAATAAGCTTCTTAACTTTTCGCTTCCACATATCACCGTGGAGGACTCAAACCGATGCAACTAATGCAATGTCAAGAACAGACAAAATGGTCAAGTCCCTCACTCCCAAAACCACCACCAAAACAAAATCTATGGAGCAATATGAGAGGAAGAACTAGGAGAACACAAAGAACTCCAAGATCTAGATTGAAGGGGTTCCCCTCACAAAGAGAATAAAGTGATTGGCGGAAATGTGGATCTAGACGACCTCTCTCTTTTTCCTCAAGAAGGAGAAAGAATCGTTGGAGGGATTGAGATATAGCAAGCTCAAGGATGTTAAACAATGGGGGACAAAATTGAGCTCAAAAGATAAGAACCATTGGGGAAGAAGACCCCCTTAAATAGGTGGGGAAAGATCCAACCGTTATGCTCACTAGTAGTTTACAAGCAGTACTACCGCTAAGGGGAGCGATACTACAAATTGAGAGGAGAGCCAGCGGTAGTACCGCTTGAGGTGGTACTACCATGCCTACATCCGTCCTACTAACGCTGAGAATGAACAGGGAAGCCCGAAGCTCGGTTCGCACGGAGGTGCTCGCGGTAGTAGGTGTGGTACTTGTTGGAAATATGCCCTAGAGGAAATAATAAATTAGTTATTATCATATTTACTTGTTCATGATAATCTTTTATTATCCATGCTATAATTTTGTTGATCGGAAACTCAGATACATGTGGGGATACATGGACAACACCATGTCCCTAGTATGCCTCTAATAGACTAGCTCGTTGATCAAAGATGGCTATGGTTTCCTAGTCATGGACATGAGATGTCATTTGGTAACGGGATCACATAATTAGGAGAATTATGTGATGGACAAGACCCAAACTACAAACGTAGCATATGATCGTGCCAGTTTATTGCTACTGCTTTCTGCATGTCAAGTATATGTTCCTATGACCATGAGATCATGCAACTCACTGACACCTGAGGAGTACCTTGTGTGTATCAAACGTTGCAACGTAACTGGGTGACTATAAAGATGCTCTACAGGTATCTCTGAGGGTGTCTGTTGGGTTGGCATGGATCAAGACTGGGATTTGTTACTCCGTGTGACGGAGAGGTATCTCAGGGTCCACTCAGTAATACAACATCACAATAAGCCTTGCAAGCAATGTGACTAAGTGTTAGTCACGGGATCTTGTATTACAGAATGAGTAAAGAGACTTGCCGGTAACGAGGTTGAACTAGGTATGGAGATACCAACGATCGAATCTCGGGCAAGTAACATACCGAAGAACAAAGGGAACATCATACGAGATTAACTAAATCCTTGACATAGAGGTTCGACCGATAAAGATCTTCGTAGAATATGTAGGAACCAATATGGGCATCCAGGTCCCGCTATTGGTTATTGATCGTAGAGGTGTCTCGGTCATGTCTACATAGTTCTCAAACCCGCAGGGTCTGCACACTTAAGGTTCCGTGACGTTTCGGTAGTATAGAGTTATGTATGGTGGTGATCGAAGGTTGTTCAGAGTCCCGGATGAGATCCCGGACATCAAGGGGAGATTCGGAATGGTCCGGAGGTAAAGATTGATATATAGGAAGTCCTATTTTGGTCGCCGAAAAAGTTTCGGGCTCATCGGTAGTGTACTGGGAGTGTCGGTAGTGTATCGGGAGACCATCGGGAGGGGTATTTCGACCCAAGAGGCTACATGGGCTGTGGGAGAGTGAATACTAGCCCTTAGTGGGCTGGTGGAACTCCAACACAAGGCCCATGCGGCTAGGAGAGAAAACCCAAAGAGAAAAGGTGGAAAAAAAGGTAAAATAGGGAGGAATCCTAGTCCTACTAGGATTGGAGGAGGAGTCCTCCACTCCTCCTTGATTCGGCGGAACCAAGGGCTGGCCCCTTGAGGGACAAGCCTCCTCCTCTCTTCCTCCTTTATATACTAGAGGTTTTAGGGTTTTTGGCACTTGATTTTCGGCCACGTGTTACCCGTTCCTCTAGTGCATATTTTGTCCTCTAGATCGGATTTCTGCAGTGCTTAGGCGAAGCCCTGCCGTAATAGCTCCACCACCATCGCCGGAGCGCCGTCATGCTGCCGGAGAACTCTTCTACCTCTCCGCTCCCTCTTGCTGGATCAAGAAGGCGGAGATCGTCATCAAGCTGTACGTGTGCTGAACGCGGAGGTGCCGTCCGTTCGGCGCTAGATCGGAAGGACCGTGATCAAGATCGCGAGACGGATCGTGATGAGATCACGGGACAGATCGTGATGAGTTCGCGGGATGGATCGTGATTAGATCGCGGGACGGATCGTGATGAGATCACAGGACGCTCGGCGATTTGGATCGCGAAGACGTTCGACTACACCAACCGCGTTTCTTAACGCTTCCCGCTTAGTGATCTACAAGGGTATGTAGATCCACTCTCCCTCTCGTAGATGCTCATCATCATGGATAGGTCTTGCATGAACATAGGAAATTTTTTGTTTCCCATGCGACGATCCCCAACAGTACTACCTCACCAGGCAGTACTACCGCTTGGGTAGGAGCGGTACCACCGCTTGGTATTGCCGCTTAAAGCGGTGGTACCATACTACTACCGCCCTACTATCATTGATGCAAACAAGTCCGTGGAAGCGGAAGCGGTACTACCACTGACTGAGAGGTATTGCCACTACCCAGAGAGGTACTACTGCTGACCCCAACGGTATGTCTGCTTGGGTGCTTCAAACTTTCCAAGCAAAACAGATGGATACACGAAGACCGAAACTGCCATAACTTCTGCGTACGGGCTTCAAACTGAGCAAACTCAAGCTAGTTGGATAGAGATGAGTGATGACCAACGAGTATAGGGGATCAATCGCAGTCCTTTCAATAAGTGAGAGTGTCGAATACAACGCAGAGCAAAAGGAAATGATGAGCAGTTTTCAGCAAGGTAATCTCTGCAAGTGCTATGAGTAACAATGATAGATAGTTTTGTAGCACGATAATTCGTAAAAAGTGACAAGTAGCAAAAGTAAGAAGTGTGCAGCAAGATAGCCCAATCCTTTTTATAGCAAAGGACAGGCCTAAGAGTACTCTTATATAAGTCAAACACTCCTAAGGACGCATGGGAATTTCCATCTAGTCATGTTCATCATGTTGAGTTGATTCGTGTTGGTTACTTTGATAATTTGATATGTGAGTGGGCCGGTGCTAAGGTGTTGTTCTTACTTGAACAAGCAACCCACTTATGATTACCCCCTCTAGCAAGGATCTGCAACTATGAAAGAACAATTATAATAAATCTGACCATAGCATGAAACATGTGGATCCAAATCAGCCCCTTATGAGATAACGCATAAATTGGGAGTTAAGCTTCTCTCAGTCTAGCAACCCATCATCTACCTATTACTCCACAATTCCTTCCTTTAGGCCCAAATATGGTGAAGTGTCATTGATGACCCACAAGTATAGGGTATCAATCGTAGTCCTTTCGGTAAGTAAGAGTGTCGAACCCAACAAGGAGTAGAAGGAAATGATAAGCAATTTTCAGCAAGGTATTCTCTGTAAGTGTTGTGAGTAACAGTAGTTGATAGTTTTGTAGCAAGATAATTCGTAACAAGTAGCGAGTGACAATAGTAAAAAAGGTGCAGCAAGGTAGCTTAATCCTTTTTATAGCAAAGGACATGACAAAAAGTACTCTTATATTAAGCAAGTGTTCCCGAGGACACATGTGAATTCCTATCTAGTCATGTTCATCATGTTGAGTTGATTCACGTTCTCTACTTTGACAATTTTATATGTGGGTGGACCAGTGCTAAGGTGATGTTCTTACTTGAACTAACAACCCACTTGAAGATCTCTTGACACTTGAAGATCTCTTGCTCCACTTCCGCAAGCCTGGGCTTCTCGCTTCCCTCCTTCTTGGGGCCTTGAACATCCTGGATGTGGAGCACCCACTCACGCATCTCAATGTCTTGAGGGTGCTTCATCACCTCCGACAAGTAGGGGTTGATGACCTTTTCGAAGAACTTTTCCTTGGATGGCTTACGGGAAGTCATGGTGATCTAGATCTGTTAGAAAAATAGCCCAAAACAAGAACAGAGGAGAAACTCGCGATGCGGTGGTCAAAACATACAGGAGTATATATAATGATTTTTTCTAGGTCAGAATACGTGTTCTGGAAGTAATCGGAGTCCGGAGGGCACACGAGGGCCCCACAAGCCACCAGGGCGTATCCTAGGGGGGCGCGCCCTGTTGGCTTGTGCCTCCCTCATAGGTCCTCCTGACTCTGTTTTATTTTTGTAACTTTTCTAAAATACCAAAACCACGGAATTTTTTTTGGAATTCTTGGAGTCGGTTTACTTACCGTACCACATACCTACCCCCTTTTCAGGTTTCTGGAGTGTTCTGGAAGGCCTCCTTAGCGTGTTCCTTCGGTGTAATAACTTGGATGACATTTGTTTCTTCATAAATGGGTGCACCTGAAATATAATGCTTGATTCTTTGCCCATTTACCACTCTCGAGTTCTTTCCTTCGAAATTATTGATTTTTATAGCACCGGAGCGATAAACCTCGTCAATAACGTATGATCCTTCCCATTTGGAGAGAAGTTTTCCTGCAAAAAATCTGGAACGAGAGTTGTACAAAAGCACTAAGTCGTCTACATTGAATTCTCGTTTTGAATCCTCTTGTCATGCCATCTTTTAACCTTTTCTTTAAACAACTTAGCATTTTCATAAGCTTGCATTCTCCATTCATCAAGTGAGCTAATATCAAATAACCTCTTTTCACCGGAAAGTTTAAAATCATAGTTAAGTTCTTTAATTTCCCAGTAAGCTTTATGTTCTAGCTCAAGAGGTAAGTGACACGCCTTTCCATAGACCATTTTGTACGGAGACATACCCATATGATTCTTATAAGCAATTCTATAAGCCCATAGCGCATCATCTAGTTTCTTAGACAAATTCTTCCTAGATCTATTAACAATCTTCTGCAAGGTTAATTTTATTTGTCTATTACTCAATTCAACTTGGCTACTAGACTAAGGATGATAAGGAGATGCAATCCTATGGTTAACATCATATTTACCTAGAAGTTTATGGAAAGCACCATGAATAAAATGTGAACCACCATCAGTCATTAAGTATCTAGGGACTCCAAACCTCGGGAAAATGATGTCTTTAAGCATTTTAATAGAAGTCTTATGATGAGCACTACTAGTTGGAATTGTTGGAAATATGCCCTATAGGCAATAATAAATTGGTTATTATCATATTTCCTTGCTCATGATAATCGTTTATTATCCATGCTATAATTGTATTGATCGGAAACTCAGATAAATGTGTGGATACATAGACAACACCATGTCCCTAGTATGCCTCTAATAGACTAGCTTGTTGATCAAAGATGGCTATGGTTTCCTAGTCATGGACATGAGATGTCATTTGATAATGGGATCACATCATTAGGAGAATTATGTGATGGACAAGACCCAAACTACAAACGTAGCATATGATCGTGTCAGTTTATTGCTACTGTTTTCTGCATGTCAAGTATATGTTCCTATGACCATGAGATCATGCAACACACGGACACCGGAAGAGTGCCTTGTGTGTATAAAACATCGCAACGTAACTGGGTGACTATAAAGGTGCTCTACAGGTATCTCCGAGGGTGTCTGTTGGGTTGGCATGGATCAAGACTGGGATTTGTTACTCCGTGTGACGGAGAGGTATCTCAGGGCCCACTCGGTAATACAACATCACAATAAGCCTTGCAAGCAATGTGACTAAGTGTTAGTCACGAGATCTTGTATTACGGAACAAGTAAAGAGACTTGCCGGTAATGAGATTGAACTAGGGATGGAGATACTGACGATCGAATTTCGGGCAAGTAACATACCGAAGAACAAAGGGAACATCATATGGGATTAACTGAATCCTTGACATAGAGATTCGACCGATAAAGATCTTCATAGAGTATGTAGGAACCAATATGGGCATCTAGGTCCCGCTATTGGTTATTGATTGTAGAGGTGTCTCGGTCAAGTCTACATAGTTCTCGAACCCGCAGGGTCTGCACACTTAAGGTTCGGTGATGTTTCGATAGTATAGAGTTATGTATGGTGGTGACCGAAGGTTGTCAGGAGTCCCGTATGAGATCCTGGACGTTACGAGGAGCTCTAGAATGGTTCGTAGGTAAAGATCCATATATAGGAAGTCCTGTTTGGGTCACCGGAAAAGTTTCGGGCTCATCGCTAGTGTACCAGGAGTGCCGGTAGTGTACCGAGAGACCACCGGGAGGGGGTATTTCGACCCAAGAGGCTTCATGGGCTGTGGGAGAGTGAATATCAGCCCTTAGTGGTCTAGTGGAAGTCCCACACAAGGCCCATGTGGCTAGGGAAGAAAATCCCAAAGGGAAAAGGTGGAAAAAAGACAAAATAGGAGGAATCCTAGTCCTACTAGGATTGGAGGAGGAGTCCTCCTCTCCTCCCCACTTCGGCCGACCCAAAGGAGTCTTGAACCTTGCGTCAAGGCCTCTTCTCCCTCCCTATTATATATACTGGAGGTTTTAGGGTTTTTGCACGAGATTTTCAGCCACATGCTACCCATTCCTCCAGTGCATAGTTTCTCCTCTAGATCGGATTTCTGCAATGCTTAGGCGAAGCCCTACCAGAATAGCTCCATCACCATCGTCGGAGCGCCGTCACGCTGCCGGAGAACTATTCTACCTCTCTGCTCCCTCTTGCTGGATCGAGAAGGAGGAGATCGTCATCGAGCTGTACGTGTGCTGAACACGGAGGTGTCGTCCGTTCGGTGCTAGATCGAAAGGACCGTGATCAAGATCGCGAGACGGAGCGTGATGAGATCGCGGGACGTATCATGATGAGTTCGCGGGACGTATCGTGATTGGATCGCCAGACGGATCGTGATGAGACCGCGGGATGCTTGGCGATTTGGATCGCAAAGACGTTCGACTACACCAACAGCGTTTCTTAAGGCTTCCCGCTTAGCGATCTACAAGGGTATGTAGATCCACTCTCCCTCTCGTAGATGCTCATCACCATGGATAGATCTTGCATGTGCGTAGGAAATTTTTGTTTCCCATGCAACGTTCCCCAACAGTGGTATCAGAGCTAGGTCTATGTATAAATGAGATCTCGAGTAGAACACAAAGAGTTTGTGGGCGTTGATGCTTAGATTGCTTCCTCCCTTGGTCGTGTTTTGGTTCAGCGGTATTGTGGGATGAAGCGGCCTGGACCAACATTACTCGTACGCTTACGAGAGACCAGTTTCCTTCACTGCAACTTGTTGCATAGATGGCTGTCGGGTGCCATTTTCTCTCACTTTAGTTGGATCGGATTCGATCAAGGCGGTCCTTGAGAAGGTTGAAAAGCAACTAATGTATCACCGTTGTGGTTTATGCGTAGGTGAGAATTGTTCTTGCTAGATACCCGTAGCAGCCACGTAAAACATGCAACAACAATTAGAGGACGTCTAACTTGTTTTTGCAGGGTATGTTGTGATGTGATATAGCCAATTACAGGATGTGATATATGTGATGTATGAGATGATCATGTGTTGTATAGAATATCACGACTTGCATGTTGATGAGTACGACAACCAGTAGGAGCCATTGGGTTGTCTTTATTTATTGTATGACCTGCGTGTCAATCATTAAGCACTATGTAATGCTTTACTTATCGGTAAACGGTAGCAATAGTAGTAGAAGCATGGTGGGCGTGATAACCCCGATGGCAACATGTTGATGAAGATCATGGTGTCATGCCGGTGACGATGGAGAACATGCCGGTGCTTTCAAGATGGAGATCAAAAGCACAAGTTCATGGCCATATCATGTCACTTATGATTTGCATGTGATGTTAATCCTTTTATGCACCTTGTTTTGCTTCGGACGACGATAGCATTATAAGGTGATCCCTCACTTAAATTTCAAGATGAATTGTGTTCTCCCCAAGTGTGCACCGTTGCAAAAGTTCGTCATGTCGAGACATCACGTGATGATCGGGTGTGATAGACACTATGTTCACATACAACGGGTGCAAGCCAGTGTTGCACATGCAGAACACTCGGGTTAAACTTGACGAGCCTAGCATGTACAGACATGGCCTCGGAACACAAGAGACCGAAAGGTTGAACATGAGTCATATAGTAGATATGATCAACATGATGATGTTCACCATTGAAACCACCTCAGCTCACGTGATGATCGGACTTGAGTTGGTGAATTTGGATCATGTATCACTCGAATGACCTGAGGGATGTCAATTTGAGTGGGAGTTCTTCAGTAATATGATTAATTGAACTCATTATCATGAACATAGTCAATAGTGTCTTCGCAAATTATGTTGTAGATTACTTGCTCGTGCTGTAGCTCCCTTGAATTTTTATATGTTCCTAGAGAAATAGAGTTGAAAGATGATGTTAGCAATATTGCGGACTGGGTCCATGGTCTGAGGATTGCCCACATTGCTGCACAGAAGTCTTATGTCCTTAATGCACCGCTCGGTGCGCCACCCCCTCTAACGTCATCCGTAGACGTTGTGAACATCTGATAGGCACATTTTGATGACTACTTGATAGTTTAGTGCGTCATGCATTACGGCTTAGAATTGAGGCTCCGAAACATTTTGAACGTCACGGAACATATGAGATATTCTAAGATCTGAAATTAGGATCTCAGGCTCGTGTCCGTGTTGCAAGATATGAGATCTCCAACAACATTCTTTTCCTGCAAGATAAAAGAGAATAGCTCAATCGTTGAGCATGAGATTGTCTGGGTGCTACAATCGCTTGAATCGAGTGGGAGTTGATCTTCCAGATAAGATAGTGATTGATATAGTTCTCCAAGTCACTGTCACTAAGCTACTAGAACTTGGTGATGAACTATAAAATGACAGGGATAGAAATAATGATCCCTGAGCTGTTCGCGATGTTTGACACCGCAAAGGTAGAAATCAAGAAGGAGCGTCAAGTGTTGATGGTTAGTCAAACCACTAGTTTCGAGAAGGGCAAGAGAAAGGAGGGAAACTTTATGGATAGCAAGTCAGTTGCTGCTCCAGTGAAGCAACCCAAAGTTGAACCCCAACCCGAGACTAAGTTCTTCGATTATGAGGAGAGCGGTCGCTGAAGCGGAACAACCCTAGATACTTGGTAGATAAGAAGGCTGGCAACGTCGACAAAAGTATATTTGGTATACATGTTATTGATGTGTACATTGCGAGTACTCCTAGTAGCACCTGGGTGTTGGATTCCGGTTCGGTTGCTAAATGTTAGTAACTCGAAATAAAAGCTACGGAATAAATGGAGAACTAGCTAAGGGTGAGGTGACGATGTGTGTTGGAAATGTTTCCAAGGTTGATGTGATCAACATCGCACGCTCTCTCTATCTTCGGGATTAGTGACGAACCTAAATAAATGTTATTTGGTGTTTTGCGTTGAGCATGAACATGATTAGATCGTGTTTATTGCAACACGGCTATTCATTTAAGTTAGAGAATAATGGTTATTCTGTTTACATGAATAATACCTTCAATGGTCATGCACCAAATGAGAATGGTTTGTCGAATCTTGGTCGCAGTAATAGACATGTTCATAACATTGATGCCAAAAGATACAAAGTTAATAATGATAGTACCACATACTTGTGGCACTGCCGCTAAATGTCATATTGGTATATAGCGCATGAAGAAACTCCATGCTTATGGATCTTTGGACTCATTCGATTTCAAATCGTTTGAGACATGTGAACCATGCCTCTTGGGCAAGATGACATAGGACCCCATTTTTCAGATGGATTGAGCGGGCAAGTGATTTATTGGAAATGATACATGTTGATGTATGCAATCCAATGAGTCTTGTAGCATGCGGTGGATATCGTTATTTTCTTACCTTCACTGATGATTTGAGTATATATAGTGTATATTTACTTGATGAAACACAAGTCTAAATCATTTGAAAGGTTCAAGCAAATTCAGAGTGAAGTTTAAGATCATCGTGACAAGAAGATAAAAATGTCTACGATGTGATCGTGGAGGTGAATATCTAAGTTACGAGTTTGGCATACAACTATAGACGATGTGAAAGTTGTTTCACAACTCACGCCACCTGGAACACCATAGTGTGATGGTGTGTCCGAACGTCATGGTTGTGCTCTATTGGATATGGTGCATGCTATGATGTCTCGTACCGTATTGCTACTATAATTTTGGGGTTATGCATTAGAGACAACTACATTCACTTTAAATAGGGCACCATCTAAATCCGTTGAGATGACACCATGTGAATTATGGTTTGATAGAAACCTAAGATGTCATTTCTTAAATGTTTGGGGCTGCGATGCTTGTGTGGAAAATGTTTTCACCTAATGAGGTCGAACCCAAAGCGGACAAATGCGTCTTCGTAGAATACCCTAAGAACAGTTGGGTGAACCTTCTATTTCAGATCCAAGCATAAAATGTTTTTTGCTAAAACTGGGTCCTTTCTCGAGAAAGAGTTTATCTCGAAAGAATTGAGTGGGAGGAAGATAGAACTTGATAAGGTTATTGAACCTTTGTTTCAACATCAGAGTAGCCAGCGCAGGAAGATGTTTCTGTGAAGCTTACGTTAGTTGAAGAGGAAGTTAATGATGATGATCATGAAACTTCGGATCAAGTTACTATCGAACCTCGTAGGTCAACAAGGTCATGTACTGCTCCTGAGTGGTATGACAACCCTGTCTTAGAGGTCATGTTGTTGGACAACGATGAGCCTGCGAGCTATGGAGAAGCGATGATGGGCCCGGATTCCGACAAATGGTTAGAGGCCATGAAATCCGAGAAACAATCCATGTATGAAAACCAAGTATAGACTTTGGTGGACTTGCTTGTTGGACGGCAGGCCGTTGAGTACAAATGGATCTTTAAAATGAAGACAGAAGCTGATGGTGAATGTCACCATTTATAAAGCTCGACTTGTCACAAAGAAGTTTCCGGCAAGTTCAAGGAGTTGACTACGACGAGACTTTCTCACTCATAGTGATGCTAAAGTCTGTTGGAATTATGTTAGCAGTTGCTACATTTTTCAATTATGAAATCTGGTATATGGATGTCAAAACATCATTTCCTTAATGGTTTACTTGAGGAAAGGTTGTATGTGATACAACCAGAAGGTTTTGTCAGTCCTAAGGATGCTAAAAGGTGAGCAAGCTTCAGTGATCCTTCTATAGACTGAAGCAAGCATCTCGGAGTTGGAATATACACTTTGATGAGGTGATCAAAGTTTTTGAGTCTATACAAAGTTTATGAGGAACTTGTATTTACAATAAAGTGAGTGGGAGCACTATAGAGTTTCTGGTAAGCATATGTGGTTGACATATTGTTGATCGGAAATGATGTAGAATTTCTGGAAAGCATAAACGGTTGTTTGAAAAGAGTTTTTCAAAGGAAGACCTAGATAAAGCTACCTAATTGTTGAGCATCAAGATCTATAGAGATAAATCAAGATGCTTGATGAGACTTTGAATGAGTACATACCTTGATAAGATTTTGAAAGAGTTCAAAATGGATTAGTCAGAGAGAAGTGTTCTCTCCTGCTTTGTAAGGTGTGAAGTTGAGTGAGACTCAAAGCTCGACCACGGCAGAAGAAAGAGAAAGTACGAATATCATCCCCTATGCCTTAGCCATAGGCTCTGTATAGTATGTCATGATGTGTACCGCACCTGTGTGTGCCTTGCCATGAGTCCGTCAAGGGGTACAAGAGTGATCCAGGAGTGGATCACTAGACAATTGTCAATGTCATCCTTAGTAAATAAAAGACTAAGGAGATGTTTCTCTATTATGGAGGTGATAAAGAGTTCGTCATAAAGAGTTACGTCGATGCAAGCCTTAACACCAATCCGGATGACTCGTAGTAGCAATCTGTATACGTATAGTGGAGTAGGCATTTGGAATAGTACCAAGTGGAGTGTGGTAGCAGTGTTTATGGTTTTACATAGAGATTTGCAAAGTACACACGAATCTGAATGTCGCGGACCCGTTGACTATAAGACCTCTCTCACATGCAAAGCATGATCGAGCCCTCGGACTCATTGGGTGATAGATTCATAACAATGCGAATCACATGGTGATGTGAACTGGATTATTGACTGTAGTGCAAGTGGGAGACTGTTGGAAATATGCCCTGGAGGCAATAATAAATTGGTTATTATCATATTTCCTTGCTCATGATAATCGTTTATTATCCATGCTATAATTGTATTGATCGGAAACTCAGATACATGTGTGGATACATAGACAACACCATGTCCCTAGTATGCCTCTAATAGACTAGCTCGTTGATCAAAGATGGCTATGGTTTCCTAGTCATGGACATGAGATGTCATTTGATAACGGGATCACATCATTAGGAGAACGATGTGATGGACAAGACCAAAACTACAAACGTAGCATATGATCATGTCAGTTTATTGCTACTGTTTTCTGCATGTCAAGTATATGTTCCTATGACCATGAGATCATGCAACTCATGGACACCGGAAGAGTGCCTTGTGTGTATAAAACGTCGCAATGTAACTGGGTGACTATAAAGGTGCTCTACAGGTATCTCCGAGGGTGTCTGTTGGGTTGGCATGGATCAAGACTGGGATTTGTTACTCCATGTGATGGAGATGTATCTCAGGGCCCACTCGGTAATACAACATCACAATAAGCCTTGCAGGCAATGTGACTAAGTGTTAATCACGAGATCTTGTATTACGAAACGAGTATAGAGACTTGCCGGTAACGATATTGAACTAGGTATGGAGATACCGACGATCAAATCTCGGGCTAGTAACATACCGAAGAACAAAGGGAACATCATACGGGATTAACTGAATCCTTGACATAGTGGTTTGACCGATAAAGATCTTCATAGAATACGTAGGACCCAATATGGGCATCTAGGTCCCGCTATTGGTTATTTACCGTAGAGGTGTCTCGGTCATGTCTACATAGTTCTCGAACCCACTGGGTCTGCACACTTAAGGTTCGGTGACGTTTTGGTAGTATAGAGTTATGTATGGTGGTGACCGAAGGTTGTTCAGAGTCCCGGATGAGATCCCGAACGTCACGAGGAGCTCTGGAATGGTCCGGAGGTAAAGATTCATATATAGGAAGTCCTGTTTTGGTTGCCGGAAAAGTTTCGGGCTCATCGGTAGTGTACCGGGAGTGTCGGTAGTGTACTGAGAGACCACCGGGAGGGGTATTTAGATCTAAGAGGCTTCATGGGCTGTGGGAGAGTGAATACCAGCCCTTAGTGGGCTGGTGGAAGTCCCACACAAGGCCCATGCAGCTAGGGAAGAAAATCCCAAAGGGAAAAGGTGGAAAAAAGGCAAAAAAGGAGGAATCCTAGTCCTACTAGGATTGGAGGAGGAGTCCTCCTCTCCTCCCCACTTCGGCCGACCCAAAGGAGGCATGGCCCTTGCGCCAAGGCCTCTCCTCCCTCCCTCTTATATATACTACAGGTTTTAGGGTTTTTGCACGAGATTTTCAGCCATGTGCTACCCATTCCTCCAGTGCATAGTTTCTCCTCTAGATCGGATTTCTGTAGTGCTTAGGCGAAGCCCTGCCGGAATAGCTCCACCACCATCGCTGGAGCGCCGTCACACTGCCGGAGAACTCTTTTACCTCTCCGTTCCCTCTTGCTGGATCAATAAGGTGGATATCGTCATCGATCTATACGTGTGCTGAACGCAGAGGTGCCGTCCGTTCGGCGCTAGATCGGAAGGATCGTGATCAAGATCGAGAGACGGATCATGATGAGATCGCGGGACGAATCGTGATGAGTTCGCGGGACGCATCGTGATTGGATCGTGGGACGGATCATGATGAGATCGCGGGATGCTCGACGATTTGGATCGCGAAGACGTTCGACTACACGAACCGCGTTTCTTAACGCTTCCCGCTTAGCGATCTACAAGGGTATGTAGATCCACTCTCCCTCTCATAGATGCTCATCACTATGGATAGATCTTGCATGTGCGTAGAATTTTTTTGTTTCCCATGCAACGTTCCCCAACAGGAATAGCCTCTACCAACTTAGTAACATAACCAATGGCAACTAAAATATGAGTATACCCATATGAGGAAGGAAAAGGTCCCATAAAGTGAAAACCCCAAACATCGAATGGTTCCATGGAAAGTGAATAATTCATAGGCATTTCTTGGCGCTTACCGATATTATCAACTCTTTGGCATTCATTGCATGAAAGGACATACTTACAAGCATCTTTGAAAAGAGTAGGCCAATAGAAACCAGATTGTAATACCTTATGTGTAGTTCTGTCACCGACATGGTGTCCTCCGTAAGCTTAGGAATGGCACTTCCAAATATTTGTTCCTATTCATGCTCAGGTATACATCGTCTAATAATACCGTCTAGTCCCTCTTTGTAAAGATGTGGGTCATCCCAAAAGTAATGTCGTAAATCATAGAAGAATTTTTTCTTTTGTTGATAGGTGAAGCTAGTTGGAATGTACTTGCATAATAAGCATAATCAACATACCAAGGAGTACTACGTGAAGTATTTATAGCGGTAAGTTGTTCATCAGGAAAACAATCATCGATAGGAAGTGGGTCATCAAGAACATTTTCCATCCTAGACAAGTTATATGCTACGGGGTTTTCGTCTCCTTTTCTATCAATGATATGCAAATCAAACTCTTGAAGTAAAAGTACCCACCTAATGAGTCTAGGTTTAGCATATTTATTTTCCATAAGGTATTTAATAGCAGCATGATCGGTGTGAATAGTTACTTTGGAATCGGCAATGTAAGGTCTAAACTTATCACATGCAAAAAACAACTGCTAAAAAGTCATTTTCAGTGGTAGCATAATTCCTTTGAGCACAGTCTAGAGTATTACTGGCATAATGAATAACATTTAATTTTTTGTCTACTCTTTGCCCTAGAAAAGCACCAACAACATAATTGCTAGCATCATACAGAATTTCAAATGATAGGTTCCAATCAGGTGGTTGAACAAGAGGTGCAGAAATTAAAGTCTTCTTAAGTATTTCAAAAGCTTCTATGCAATCATCATAAAAAACAAAAGGAACATTTTTTTAAGAAAATTAGTTAATGTCCTAGAAATCTTTGAGAAATCTTTAATGAAACGCCTTTTAAAAACAGCATGACCAAGGAAACTTCTTATACCTTTGATATCTCTCGGGCATGTCATTTTCTCTATTCCATCAACTTTAGCTTTGTCCACCTCAATGCCTCGTTCAGAAATTTTGTAACCAAGCACTATACCTTCATTTACCATAAAGTGGCACTTCTCCCAGTTCAGCACAATACTAGTTTCTTCACATATTCGCAATACTCGATCAAGGTTGCTCAAGCAATCATCAAAACAAGTCACATAAACGAAAAAATCATCCATGAAAACCTCAAAAATCATACATCTTTGAAATGTAGCAGGTGCGTTGCATAAACCAAAAGACATGCACCTATAAGCATAAGTTCCAAAAGGACAAGTAAAGGTAGTTTTCTCTTGATCTTCTTTTGACACAGGTATTTGAGAAAATCCAGAATACCCATCAAGAAAGCAAAAGTGTGTGTGCTTAGATAATCTTTCTAAAATTTGATCAATAAAAGGCAAGGGGTAATGATCTTTCTTAGTAGCTTTATTTAATTTCCTAAAATCAATTACCATCCTATAACAAGTTATGATTCTTTGTGGAATAAGCTCATTTTTATCATTAGGGACGACAGTAATACCACCTTTCTTAGGAACAAAATGAACATGACTTACCCACCTACTATCAGGAATAGGATAGATTATACCTGCCTCCAGAAGCTTTAGTATTTCAGTTCTTACCACTTCCTTAATCTTGGGATTTAAGCGGTGTTGATGATCAACAACAGGTTTAGCATCTGGTTCCATGTTAATCTTGTGCTGACATAGAGTGGGGCTTATGCCCTTTATATCATCGAGAGTATAACCAACAGCATCCCTATGCTTCCATTGAGTTTTAAGTAATCTACTTTCTTCATGCTCTGTAAGGTTAGCACTGATAATAACCGGATATATATTATTTTCATCAAGATAATAATATTTCAGAGTATCAGGTAAAGTCTTAGTTCAAACACGGGATCTCCTTTCGATGGAGGAGGATCCCCAAAAATATCAACTGGTAAGTTTTGTTTAAGAATAGGTGTTTGTTTAAGGAGTATGCCATCTATTTCATTCCTTTCATTTATAAGCATATCATTCTCATTGTCTAGCAAATATTGTTCTAGAGGATCAGTGGGAGGTACGACAATAGAAGCAAGACCAATTATTCATTCTTACTAGGTAACTCCTTCTCACGTGATTGCTTAGTAAACTTGGAGAAATTAAATTCATGAGACACATGACCAAAGATTACTCTAACCTTATCGGTAACACAATTTATTTCAGCATTAACGGTTCTTAAGAATGGTCTACCGAATATAATGGGGCAAAAGTTATCTTGTTCTGAACCAAGTACTAAGAAATCAGTGTTCTGAACCAAGTACTAAGAAATCAGTGGGGTATTTGACCTTCTCACAGAGAACATAAACATCTCTAACGATCCCAAGTGGCTAAATATTATCTCTATTTGCAAGTTTAATAGTAACATCAATATTTTATAGTCAAGGGTGCTATATTGTTCATAATTTCTTGATATAAGGTAAAAGGTATAGCATTGACACTAGCAAGGAGGTCACACAATCCATGATAACAATGATTTCAAATTTTAACTGAAACAATAGGCATGCCAACTATAGGTTTATTTTTGTCTAACTTATCGTGTATGTTTCTAGCAGGTTTCGCAATCCTAGTAGCTTCCCCACAAAAATAAAGAACCTGACCCTCAACGTTATTATTTAAAAGATCTTTAACCATGGAAACCTTAGGTTCAACATTTATTTGTTTAGAATGTATAGGTGTCCTAACATGAATTTTATTAACCACGATCATAGTCTTAGCATGCTCCCTAATTCTAACAAGAAAAGGAGGTTTCTCAATGTAAGTAGGGGGAACAATTGGATCAACATAACTAACAATCATTTATTTCTTCTTAGTTTTAATAGGTTCCTCTAATGGTAGTTTTATGGGAGGATGATATGTAAACCACTTCTCTTTGGGAAGATCAACATGAGTAGCAAATGATTCATAGAAAGTAGCTACTATTTCAAAGTCAAGTCTATACTTATTGCTAAACTCATGGAAGGTATTGGTTTCCATAAAATATTAATACAATCAAAATTAAGTTTTATACCTGACTCTTTACCTTCGTCGAGTTCCCAATCTTCATAGTTGCGTTTAATTCTCTCCAGAAGATCCCATTTGAATTCAATAGTTTCATTCATATATGAGCCAAAGCAAGAAGAATCCAATAGTAACCGATCAGCATGAGAAAGCCGAGCATAAAAAATTGTATAATCATTTATCTTGAGAGCTCATGGTTGGGACAGGTGTGTATCATAGATTTAAGCCTCCCCCAAGCTTGAGCGATGCTTTCTCCTTTATGAGGCCAGAGATTGTATATATAGTTCCGATCACGGTGAACTAGATGCATTGGATAAAACTTTTGATGAAATGCCAACTTCAAGCGATTCCACTCCCATGATTCAATATTATCCAATAGCCTATACCACATTAATGCTTTTCCCTCCAAAGATAAAGGAAAAAAATTCTTATTTACTTTGTCCCTAGACAAACCTGCAAGTTGAAATAATCCATAAACCTCATCAACAAATATCAAATGGTAGTTAGGATGAGTCGTACCATCATAAGGATTAGTTAATAGTTTTTCAAGCATACCGAAGGAATCTCATAATAAATATTTTCAGTAGGTTCATAAGGTTGAGGAAAAATTTCTTCATCTTCCGTTTGGGGTGAAGATGACCCAAACAAGCCACTCAAAGGGTGACCGTTCATAGCAACAAGCAACAGTAAATTTCAGAACGTATAGAAAATGTTTCCTTACAAATTTCCACTTACCAAAGGCACTTCATGTTGGGGATCGTTGCATGGGAAACAAAAAATTTCCTACGTTCACGCAAGACCTATCCATGGTGATGAGCATCTACGATAGGGAGAGTGGATCTATGTACCCTTATAGATCGCTAAGAGGGAAGCGTTAAGAAACGCGGTTGGTGTATTCGAACGTCTTCGCGATCCAAATCGCCGAGAGTCCCACGATCCAATCACGATCCACCCCGATCAAGCACCGAACAGACGACACCTCCGCGTTCAACACACGTACAACTTGATGACGATCTCCGCCTTCTTGATCCAGCAAGAGGTAGCGGAGAGGAAGAAGAGTTATCTGGCAGCGTGAAGGCGCTCCTGCGATGGTGGTGGAGCTATTCCGGCAGGGCTTTGCCTAAGCACTGCAGAAATCCGATCTAGAGGAGAAACTATGCACTTGAGGAACGGGTAGCACGTGGCTGAAATTCTAGTGCAAAAACCCTAAAACCTCTAGTATATATAAGAGGGAGGGAGGAGAGGCCTTGGCGCAAGGGCCAAGCCTCCTTGGTTTGACAGAAGTGGGGAGGAGAGGAGGACTCCTCCTGCAATCCTAGTAGGACTAGGATTCCTCCTTTTTTGCCTTTTCCACCCTTTTCCCTTTGGGATTTTCTTCCCTAGCCGCATGGTCCTTGTGTGGGACTTCCACCAGCCCACTAAGGGCTGGTATTCACTCTCCCACAGCCCATGAAGCCTCCTGGGTCGAAATACCCCTCCCGGTGGTCTCCCGGTACACTACCGGCACTCCCAATACACTACCGATGAGCCCGAAACTTTTCTGGCGACCAAAACAGGACTTCCTATATATGAATCTTTACCTCCGGACCATTCCGGAGCTCCTCATGATGTCCGGGATCTCATCCGAGACTCCGAACAACCTTTAGTCACCACCATACATAACTCTATACTACCGAAACGTCACCAAACCTTAAGTGTGCAGACCCTGTGGGTTCGAGAACTATGTAGAGATGACCGAGACACCTCTACGATCAATAACCAATAGTGGAACCTGGATGACCATATTGGTTCCTACATATTCTATGAAGATCTTTATCGGTCGAGCCTCTATGTCAAGGATTCAGTTAATCCCGTATGATGTTCCCTTTGTTCTTCGGTATGTTACTTGCCCGAGATTCAATCGTCGGTATCTCCATACCTAGTTCAACCTTGTTACCGGCAAGTCTCTTTACTCGTTCCGTAATACAAGATCACGTGACTAACACTTAGTCACATTGCTTGCAAGGCTTATTGTGATGTTGTATTACCGAGTGGGACCTAAGATACCTCACTGTCACACGGATTAACAAATCCCAGTCTTGATCCATGCCAACTCAACAGACATCCTTGGAGATACCTGTAGAGCACCTTTATAGTCACCCAGTTATGTTGTGACCTTTGATACACACAAGGCACCCCTCCGGTGTCCGTGAGTTACATGATCTCATGGTCATAGGAACATATACTTGACATGCAGAAAACAGTAGCAATAAACTGACACAGTCATATGCTACGTTTGTAGTTTGGGTCTTGTCCATCACATCATTCTCCTAATGAAATGATCCTGTTATCAAATGACATCACATGTCAATGGCTAGGAAACCTTGACCATCTTTGATCAACGAGCTAGTTCACTAGAGGTATACTAGGGACAAAGTGTTGTCTATTTACCCACACATGTAATGTGTTTCCAATTAATATAATTATAGTATGGATAATAAACGATTATCATGAACAAGGAAATACAATAATAAACACTTTATTTATTGCCTCTAGGGCATATTTCCAACACTTCACTCCCCGGAAACGGTGCCAAAAAAGAGTCTTAATGACCCACAAGTGTAGGGGATCAATCGTAGTCCTTTCAATAAGTAAGAGTGTCGAACCCAACGAGGAGCAGAAGGAAATGATAAGCAGTTCCCAGCAAGGTATTCTCTACAAGTGTTGTGAGTAACAGTAATTGATAGTTTTGTAGCAAGATAATTCTTAATAAGTAGTGAGTGACAATAGTAACAATGGTACAACAAGTTAGCCCAATCCTTTTTGTAGCAAAGGACATGCCTGAAAGTACTCTTATATTAAGCAAGTGCTCCCAAGGACATATGGGAATTCCTATCTAGTCATGTTCATCGTGTTGAGTTGATTCACGTTCGCTACTTTGATAATTTGATATGTGGATGGAATGGTGCTAAGGTGTTGTTCTTACTTGAACTAACAACACACTTATGATTACCCCCTCTCGCAAGCATCAGCAACTACAAAATATGAATTAAGATAAATCTAACCATAGCATGAAACATATGGATCCAAATCAGCCCCTTATGAAACAACGCATAAACTAGGGTTTAAGCTTCTGTCACTCTCGAAAGCCATCATCTACTTGTTACTCCACAATGAATTCCCTTAGGCCTGTAGCACGGTGAAGTGTCATGTAGTCGATGTTCACATGACACCACTAAGAGAAGTAACAACATACATATCATCAAAATATCAAACGCATACCAACTTCACAAGATTACTTATAACAAGACCTCTCCCATGTCCTCAAGAACAATAGTAACTACTCACACATCATCAACATGTTCAAGATCAAAGGTATAATAATGATAATTAAGGATCCGGACATAATATCTTCAACCAAGTATCAACTACGAGATGTAATCAACACAACTAGTAACCCACAGGTACCAATCTGAGGTTTTGGGACAAATATTGAATACAAGAGATGAACTAGGTTCGGAGATGAGATGGTGCTGGTGAAGATGTTGATGAACATTGGTCCTCCCATGAAGGAGGAAGCATTGGTGATGACGGTGGCTTCGATCTCACCCTCCCGGAGAGGGATTTCCCTGACAGAATCTAACTGCTAGAGTGCAAAAGGGCATCTGCCCAACTTTCCGCCTCGAGAAGGCGACGCTTTGTCCCGAAAGGTTGCTTATGTTTTTACTAGGGTAAAACACACCATATAGGAGAAGAGGGGCATCGGAGGACCAGCAGGGGGCCCACAAGCCATCAAGGCTTGCCCCTAGGGGGCACCCTATTGGCTTGTGCCCTGCTGGTGGCCCCCCTCTTGTATATTCTGATTCCAAAAATTCTTAAATACTCCAAAAATATTCTCCATGAAGTTTAAGATCCTTTGGAGTCTGGTGATTTTTCTGCCTTTTTCTCGGTTTTCCGGTCGAGAATTCCAGTTTTTAGATATATCCCTCCTTGTGTTGCACCTTGCATATTCAGAGAGAAAAGGCATAAGAAATGTATAATAATGTGCAATAATGGACAAAAATGAAGTAAATAGTGCTCAGAATTTATAATTGAAAATGGACATATCAACTCCACCAAACTTAGACCTCGCTTGTCCTCAAGCGAAAGCCGAACTCTAATGTAATGACCACATAATTGGAAAGAGAGGTGTCGATAAAAACAGAATACAAACATGAGAGCATCATGTCAACAAAAAATATGTGTATGTAGACTTCATTGTGATTGATATTGATTGCAATCCTTCTTGTCCCGTAATACTTGGAAAGCCTTTCTTGCGAACTATAGGTACAATTATTGACATGAAAGAGGGAAACATAAGGTTCCAATTACACACTTCCTAGGAATAGAATTAAAACACCATATGAATCAATCATGAGAGCCACTTATGGGTGGGGTGTCAAAGATGACAACACTTGAAACTATGCATTATGCCTAGATAGGGGCATAAAACAATAGAGCTTGTTGGGAGGCAACCCAATATTTATCTTAAATTTTGTTGTTACTTTATTTTATTTTTTGATAACATGTTTATTGACTTTGTAATGATTATGTTTTTAAGTTTTAATTAATGTTTGTTCCAAGTAAAGCCTTTGGCATAACTCACAAGATGAGTAGAAATGATGCTATAACAAAACATAAACTTTTGACTCAAGTTTTGGGTGTGATCATCATCGACCACAGAATAAGGAGTAGCAAGAGCCTTAGTCTGGGGATCCCCAAGGCACCCCACGGTAATATTGTAAGGAAGACTGAAGCATCTAAGCTTGGGGATGCCCCGGAAGTCATCCCCTCTTTCGTCTCAATCCATCGGTATGTCACTTGGAGCTACATTTTTATTCATCAAATGATATGTGTTTTTCTTGGAGAGTTGTTTTCTTTTGCTTGCTTTTACTTTCAGTTTGCCACAATAATTCTTTGCTGGACACACCTATTTGAGAGAGACACACCTTCATCATAATTTGCTAGAATACTCTAAGTGCTTCACTTATATCTTTTGAGCTTGGCAGTTGCTCTAGTACTTCACTTATATCTTTTTGAGCACGGTGGCATTTAGATTTTATAGAAATAATGTGCTCTTGTTCTTCACTTATATTTGTTTGAGATAATAGTGACACTAATTTGCATGGGTCATAAGACTACTCCAAAAATAATAGGTATCCAATGACTGATAATCAAAAGCATCATGTAGCAGCTATAGAGAAATTTTGTATTAATGACATTAATGTGACAATATGAAAAATGTGTGAGTTCACAATTATTGGAATCCTAGTGTTGTTTTGAGTCGGGGGCACGCGATGGTTAACTCCTCCCAACCTCCTCCCTCGGGGCATGCGAGTAGTACTTTGATTTATGATTAAACTAATAAAACTTTGCAATAAGTATATGAGTTATTTATGAGTAATATGACACCATGGACATATGCATCTTCACCTTCTCATATTTTCTAGCCTCTTCGTTATTGTGCATAGCCCGTTCTCACCTCGAGGATCGGTGCAACTTTCGTCGGTGCATCCAAACCCCATGACATGATACGCTCTGTTGCACATAAGCCTCATTATATCTTCCTCAAATATCCACCATACCTACCTATCATGGCATTTCCATAGCCATTCTAAGATATATTTCCATGCAAATTCCATCCTCACTTAACATGACTAGTTCGTTCATCATCATATTGCTTTCCATGATTTTATATAGATGACATAGTATTTGTGGCAAAGCCACCGTTCATCATATTTTTGATACATGTCATGCTAGATCTTGCACATGTTGGTACACTACCAGAGGCATTTATACAGAGTCATATCTTCCTATCAGTTCTTCATATTGAATTGTATGTAAATAAAAGTGTGATGATCATCCTTATTAGAGCATTCTCCCAGTGAGGAAATGATGATGGATACTATGATTCCCCCACAAGTCAGGATGAGACTCTGGACTAAAAATAAATATAAAAATGGGGGAGGCCACATGAGCCCACCATATAAAAATGAATGGGGGAGGCAAAAAAAGAATAGAAAGCCCACCATGAAAAAAGGGAGAAAATAAATGAGAGAAAAATAGAGAAGGGGCTTTGCTACTATCCTTTACCACACTTGTGCCTCAAAGTGGAACCATGTTGTTCATATATACAGTCTTCTATTTTGTCACTTCTATATGCTAGTGGGAATTACCTTTTTATTATAAACTTGGATTGTATATTCCGATGACGGGCTTCCTCAAATGACCGAGGTCTTCATGAGCAAGCAAGTCGGATGAACACCCACTTAGCTTCAGTTGAGCTTTCATACACTCATAGATCTAGTGCATCATTTGCATGGAAATCCATAATTCTTGCATTGACATCTATTGATGAGCATCTCCATAGCTTGTTGGTATGCCTAGTTGATCTGAGACTATCTTCTCCAATTTCCCTTTGATATCTACCATCGTATTCTATTCCACCTATATGTTATGTCCAATGGTTCACGCTCATTTATTGTGTGAAGAATACAAAGTTGATGCATACTAAAAAAGTACGAGCAAATTTCCCGACTTGGACACCGTGGTGCTTAACATTTGTATTGATGTGGTGAAGACGGAGTCATGCCTTTCTAATATACTAAAATGAATGGGGGTCAACATTCTTTTAGGACCGTATACTTTGAAAATCAATGATTTTGTTTCTTATACTTGTACATATTGTTATGTTGATGTTTTTTAATTCATCATTTCTCAGTGAGCATACGTACAAAAGATTACATAATGGGTAGCATGTCAAATCAAAATTCTGTTTTTATCATTTACCTACTCGAGGACGAGCACGAATTAAGCTTGGGGATGTTGATACGTATGAAATGTATCTATAATTTTTGATAGTTCCATGCTTGATATATTATCATTCTATGATACTTTTTGGGACATTATTTACCGATTTATAATATTTTTTAGCACTAACCTATTGACGTAGTGCCCAGTGCCAGTTGCTTTTTTCTGCATGTTTTTTACTTTGCAGGTTCACCATATCAAATCAAGTCCAATTGCCAAGAAACTTTTTGATAAAAAAATTGGACATAAACAAGACCTAGAAGCTTTGGAAGATGGTCAGGAGCCGCACCAGGGCCCCACAAGTCATCAGGGGGAGCCCTGATGGCTTGTGGCCCCTGGCAGCTCTCCCGACGTTGTTCTCTCGCTTATAAATTATCATCTCACCTAAAACATCAGAGGAGGTCCCTAAACACTTTTTACGCTGCCGCAAGTCTCTGTTTCGACGAGAGCCCATCTAGATCTCCGTCCCGGCACCCTGTTGGAGGAGGGATCAATCACGGAGGGCTTCTTCATCAACCTTCCTGCCCTCATGACGATGTGTGAGTATTTCACCACACACCTACAGGTCTGTAGGTAGTACCTAGATGGAAATCTCTCTCTCTTGATCTTCAATACAGCGTTCATCACATCTTTTTCTAGATCTATCCGATGTAATCCCTTTGTATGGTGCATTTGTTGGGATCCGATGAATTGTGGGTTTATGTTCAGATTATTCCTGATAAATATTTGATTCTTCTATGAATTATAATATGATTATTATGTGCATGATCATCATAGCTTCGTAATGCTCTCCTAGCTATTAAGATAGTTTAACCACCTAGATTGATATTTCTTCAGTGGGAATAGTGCGTTGTGGTAGGTTCAACCTGATGAGTTTCTACATCCCAGTGACAAAGCAGAGGACAACATACGTCTGTGTTTCTTCTACTAAGAATAAAACGATGGGGGTTAATTCATATTGATTGAGTTTACTTTGTCTACATCATGTCATCATTCACCAAGCATTACTCGGTTTTACTTAATACTCTAGATGCATGCTGGATAGCGGTCAATGGGTGGAGTTATAGTAATAGGTGCAGGTAGGATTCGGCCTATTTTCTTATGGATGTGATGCCTATATACACATGATCATTGCCGTGAATATTGCATAACTATCCGCTTTTCTATCAAGTGCCCAATCGTAATTTGTTTACCCACCATATGCTATTTCCATGAGAGATGCCACTAGCGAACACTATGGCCCCTAGGTCAATTCACTCATATATTCACAAACGCTATCATTACCTCTCTGTTCTTATTTACCTTCTATTTTATTTTGCAATTTACAATTATCTACACGACTCACTTGCTTGCAAATAACGAGATCAAGTGGATTGACAACCCTATTGACGACGTTGGGTGCAAGTTGTTTGTTCTTTTGTGTGCAGACGCTGAAGACGGTTGAGGATTGGTATTCCTATTAGTTCGATAAACCTTGGTTTCATAACTGAGGGAAATACTTGCCCACATTGTGCTGCGATAACCCGTTGCACTTCACGGAGAACCCAACACAGATCACAAGTATTAGTGGCAAGCTTCAAGCATGATCTCTTAGTGATGCACCACTTGAACTTGCACACCACCGCAACCCTCATTACCATCACCACCTAATGTCATCCTCCATGGTGTCGGTGTTCTGGGAACGGGGGTACCTAGACTTGCCTGCCTGCGGCCTAGGGCGTGGCCCACTTCGACGGCCAAGTACGGCCCAACGCGGCCCCACTCAAGACAAGACCCTCACGAGGGCCCTGAGCTCGCGAGGACCCCGAGCTCGCGAGGGAAGCAGCGCCAAGACCCGTGGGGGAATAGGCCTTCGTAGGCCCCCTCCTGAGCGATGGAGATCTCTATGCAATGCTTGGCCTCGGGAGGCCAAGGATGACGCGAGGCGGGCCAGGTAGGCACCAGCGTGCCAGACGGGACAGGTTCCTCTTTGGTGCAAAGGGGGCAAGGATGTATGTAGGTTCCCAAAGCACCCCCAAAGGTTTCCATTCTAGTGCAACAATACCAAGACCGTGAGCCCTATAGGACTGATGTCATCGCTGAGCCTACCACTACATCACCAACAACTACTTTGCAGGTGAAGACCACCTTTCGTCAGGATAAGGATGTTCCCCTTGCCCCCCTTTGAATTGGGCCGTTGTGGGATCCCTTCCCGCCATAGAGACAATGGAAGAGGACCCGTGCCACTATAAATAGAGGCTAGACTGCTCCATAGAGAGGGGGACAAGAGAAGAAGGAAGACCACCAAAACGCCCTCACGACGCAACTCACCACTGTACTAGTTCGTCCACAAACCTCCTCATGAGGCAATCCACCTAAGCAGGAGTAGGGTTTTATGCTTCACAGTGGCCCGAATCTAGGTAAATCTTTTTGTTCCATATTCTTCCTCGTCGTCGTGCGAGTTCCTCGAGCTAGGTTACCGGGTTGTGAGCTTAGGAGGGGCGAAGCTATTAGGGATCTTCTCACACACCCCTATGTTCGAACTCTCTTGGGTTTAGCGGAGCCCGAAATCCGACATTTGACGCGCCAGGTTGGGGGCATGTCAAAGCTTCCCCACCCACGGCTGCAATCAGGCCCCGATTTGCCGACCCCATGATGGATCCTACCCCTGAGGCCAGGCGTCCCTTGGCACGCGGTGGCGCCATAACTCGCAGGGCCGACCCGGCGGTCGCGTGCATCCTTGGAGGCTCGCAGGCGCCCGCCTCCAACCGCCAGATTAAGTAGTTCGTCCGCCAAGCGAGCACGATTCGGCCATGGTCCGAGGCCCCACAGCCTCGAACGTGGTTGGAGATCGACATCATCTTCGGCCCCGACGACCACCCCAAACCAACGACTGCCACCGATACGCTTCCCATGATGTGCACACCAACCATAAACAACATGGCCATCACTAGGATCCTCATAGACAGTGATGCCAGCCTTAATGTCCTCTCCATGGAGACCTTCAACGTGCTGTAGGTGCCCCATGGCCAGCTCGCGACTTCAAGGCCCTTCTCTAGAGTGTCCGCAGGCACCGTCGCCCCCTTGGGGTGGGTGCGCCTCCCCGTCACCTTTGGCACCCTTTACAACTACTGCACCGAGCATATCGACTTTGACGTCGCCCACATCCACCTCTCTTACAAAACGATACTTGGCTACCCCGCCCTTGCCCAGTTCATGGCGGCAACGCACCCGGGCTACAACGTCATCAAGATGCCTGGGAGCGACGGCATCCTCACCGTCATCGGAGATGCCAAGGATGCAGCCCGCACGCTCAAGCTCGCCTACAAAGCGGCAGCGTGGCGTGCCCCGATGCTGGGGACACCGCGTAGGCCTCAGAGGGCACTGGGACGACCTCGACGTCGCACCGGTGAAGAAGAAGCAATTGTTCTCTCTGAACCGGGCAGAGATGAAGCAGGTGCCCGTAGACAACGAAAATCCTGGCCTTACCTTCACCATCGGTGCTGGTCTGCCTCAGGAGCAGGAAGAGGTGTTGGTGGCCTTCCTCCACGCAAACAAGGATGCGTTTTCGTGGAACGCTTCTGACCTCATGGGGGTCCTGAGGGATGTAATCGAGCACCACCTCATGGTGTGCCCCAATGCACGCCCAGTGAAGCAAAAGGGCAGGGGGCAGGCTTAGGAGAAGCATGCATTTGTCGCCCAGGAGGTGGGCAAGCTGAAGGAGCCCAGAGTTATCCGGGAGGTGCAGTACCCGGAGTGGCTCGCCAATCTGTTGGTCGTCCCAAATAAGTGCGGGAAGGAGCGTATGTGCATCGACTTCACAAACCTCAACAAGGCCTTTCCCCAAGACCCATTCCCACTGCCGTGCATCAACCAGATCATGGACTCCACCGCCGAGTGCGACCTTCTGTGCTTCCTGGACGCTTTCTCAAGCTACCATCAGATCAAATGGAGGTGGAAGACATTGAGAAGATGGCCTTCCTCACCACGCACGACGTGTTCTACTACATGTGCATGCCCTTCGGGCTATGGAATGCCTATGCAACCTTCCAGCGGCTGATGTGCATTGCCCTGGGGTAGCAGCTCAGGAGGAACAAGGAAGCCTACGTCGACGACATCATGGTCCGGTGGCAAGAAACTAGGACCTTGATCGAGGACCTGGAGGAGATGTTTGCCAGCCTTAGGCTCAACCCTGAGAAGTGCGTCTTTGGGGTCCTGTCGGGCAAACTAGACGGTTTCTTGGTGCCGCACCAGGGGATCAAGGCGAACCCAGAGAAGATAAAGGCTATAAGAAAGATGAGTCCACCTCAGACCCTCAAGGAAATGCAGAAGTTGGCCAGTTGCGTGACCTCCTCGAGACGTTTCATCTCCAAGCTCGGTGAGCGGGCCCTGGCATTCTTCAAGATCATGAAGAGGAAGGGCCCCTTCGAATGGACTCCAGAGGTAGACACGGCATTTGAAGACCTCAAGCAGTACCTCACGAGTCCGCTAGTACTGGTGGTGCCTCGCCCCCGGGAGCCCCTACTGCTATACCTAGCTTCCACCCCACACTCCGCCGGTGCTGCGCTGGTGGCGGTCAGGGAGGAGCATGTCGACACGCGTTGTGCTACACCATCAGGCGCAAGCGGGGCCCCGAGCATGAAGCAAGGTGACTCGCAAGATCGTAGGGAGCCTTCCCCTCCTCAAGACGGTGCTCCTGAGGCCACGGCCGCCCTAGTGACCCCCGAGGCACCCAGGCCTCATGAGCCCGTTATGATGTAGGGCGTCGTGGAAGACCTCTCCCTCATCGGGCACCTAGTGTACTACGTCAGTACAGTGTTGCGGGATGCACGCTCACGCTATCCCATGTAGCATAAGGTCTTGCTCGCACTTCTTGTCGCTTCAAGGAAGTTGCGCCATTACTTTTAGGGGCATCCCATCAAGGTCATCTCTGTGTACCCCTTGGAGAAGGTGCTGCACAACCCCAATGCAGCAGGGAGGGTCGTAGAATGGAATATTGAGCTACAGGCCTTCAATATAGAGTTCAGCACGACCAGGGTCATCAAGGGGGCGGCCGTGGCAAACTTTGTAGCAGAATGGAAGGATGCTCCCGACTGAGGGCTTGACAAGGGCCGGTCCCTCACCCCCGGCGGCGAGGCACCTGAGGGTTAGACCATGCACTTCAATGGGGCCTTCGCGCGCAGGGGAGCAGGGGCAAGAGTTGTGCTCATCTCCCCGGCCGGGGACAAGCTCTACTACGCTGTGCAACTCAGTTTCCATCGTGGTGAGAAGGTCTCCAACAACATCGCGGAGTATGAGGGCATCATCACCGGCCTCAAGGCCGCAGCTACCTTGGGGATTCAGCGCCTCACCATCAAGGGAGACTCCCAACTCCTCGTCAACTTCTCCAACAAAGAGTATACGCCTATGGATGAGAACATGGGGATGTACTTGGAAGAGGTACGTAAGATTGAAAAATGTTTCCAGGGCTTGGAATTGCAGCACATCTAGCGCAACGTGAACAAGGAGGCTAAGAGGGCATCGCGCAGCGAGCCTCAGGAGTCGGGCATCTTCGAGGAACGGCTCTTCAAGCCCTCCGCTATGCCACCAACCAAGAATCAGGCACCGCGAAGCAAAGAGCTGCCCCTAGCACCACCCTCAGGGGCTCCAGCTTGTGGTCCGGCCTCAGGAGCCAACTGCTCCTGGCGCTGGAGCCCCAAATCGATGACTGGACACAGGAGTTCAAGGCATACCTGCTTCATGACACGCTACCAGAAAAGGAGGAAGACACGGAGTGTCTGGTACAACAGGCCACAACTTATTATTTGCGGGACGACGAGCTGTACCGGAGGCGCCCGAACGACGTCACGCTGCAGTGCGTATCAGGGAACAGGGGTGCGAGGTGCTAGCCGACATCCATGGGGGAGACTGTGGACACCACTCCTCGTCATGCACCCTTGCAGGGAAAGCGTTACGATATGGCTTCTACTAGCCCATGACTCTTAATGATGCCATCGAGCTAGTCCGGTCCTGCGAGGCCTGCCAGTTCCATGCCAAGCAGATTCATCAGCCCGTGCAGGGCCTCCAAACCATCCCGCTCTCCTGGCACTTCGCGGTCTGGGGGCAACATATATTGGGGCCCTTTCCATGGACAGCAGGCGAGCACCACTACCACTACGTCTTCATCGACAAGTTCACCAAGTGGGCGGAGGTGGAGCCTGTTCACAACATCCCTGCTGGATCGGCCGTCAAGTTTATCAAGGCCATTGTGAGCCGCTTCGGTGTCCCCAACCGCATCATCACCGATAATGGTTCGCATTTCACAAGTAAACTCTTCAGGACCTATTGCGCTAACCTTGGAACGCAGATATGCTATGCCTCGGTGGCACACCCATGGAGCAATGGTCGGCAGAACGCACCAACGCGGAGGTCCTGCAGGGCCTCAAGGCAAGGGGCTTCAAGAAGAAGCTTGAGGCATGCGGCAGGGGTTGGGTCGACAAGCTTCAGTCTGTGTTGTGGTCCATACGCACCACCACGACTAAGCCCACCAACGAGACCCCATTCTTTCTCGTCTACGGAGCCAAAACCGTCCTCCCGCACGAGGTCAAGCACCGATCCCCGCGGGTTTTGGCATTCGACGAGGAGCGTCAGGATGACACGCGAGGGACATACCTCGTGCTTGGGGAGGAGGCCCGTCGTCAAGCCTCGCTCCGAGCTGCAAGGTACCAGTAGGCGCTACGGTGTTACCATTGTCGTAACATCCGCTCCAGGACCCTCGAAGTCGGAGACCTCGTCCTAAGGAGGGTCCTTTTAAGGGAGGGCTTGCACAAGCTCTCGCCCATGTGAGAAGGCCCGTTCAAGGTCGCCCACATCTCCAGGCCTGGCATCATGCGCCTGGAGACTCAGGACGGGGTCCCCATCCATAATGCCTAGAACATCCAGCACCTTCGCAAGTTCTACACGTGACACTCTCACATAATAATGAGTGGGTTGTATATGCCTGGAGCCCCCTGAGGATGCAGAGGGGTTCCCACCAACGCCCAGGTGGAAGCCCCATGCTCTGTGCTGGCGGACAACACTGCCCTCCAATGGCTATGCCCATGCAACATGGATACCCTATGCTCCCGCGCTGTGGGAAGACGAAGATGAAGACAAGCCTAGGTGTCGGACGCGGCTGTTATTCACTTTTCTTGTGTTTGAATTCGCCAACTTTTCTAGAAGGAAACTCGGGGATTTTTCAATCATGCTTTAAGAAAAAGGGGTCGGGGATTTCTCATTGCCGTTTCCTATCTTGAAATTTCTCTCCTTAGGTCGATCACTTGCCAGCTTCTCTCCCTGTCGCACCCCGTGAGTGGGGGCTATGGGGCATGGTGCTCGCACCTCGCCAAGGCCTTGGCGCCCTGGTCCTCGCGCGGCGCTCCCGAGTGAGCTAGCAGACGCGTGCCGCTTCGTACTCGCTTGGGGGCTCCATCGCGGCCCGGTGCACCGTCTTTCGGCCTCTGGAGGCCCGTGCCTCCCGGGGCAAGGAATGGCAAAATTTTGGGAGCTGCTTGAACATCAAGGGGGGCTCCTGAGCAATGCGCCTCAGGAGCCTTACTGTTCATATAGACCCTCGCCCCTTAGTGTCATCCTGGTGATCCAGACACCCCAATGGTGTCGAGGCCTCGCCCCTTGGTCTCATCCTGGTGATCCGGACGCCCCCAACGGTGGTCGAGGAATGTGTGGGACTGGGACCTGTAGACGTAGAGTGTTGCTTGAATGTCATGGGGGGCTCCTAAGCAACGCGTCTCAGGAGCCTTACTGGTCATATAGCCCCTCGCCCCTTGGTGTCGTCCTGGTGATCTAGATGCCCAAGTGGTGTCGACGCCTTGCCCCTTGGTCACGTCCTGGTGATTCGGACGCCCCAACGGTGGTCGAGGAATGTGCGGGACTGGGTCCCGCCAATGTAGAGTGCCAAAAGGGCTCCCAACCTGCCTCACTCATAAGAATAAGGAGCCCCCAGGACATCCAGACTCCCCAAGTGCCTTTGTGAGGCCTCCTCGGCACAAAAGCCTACTGCAAATGTGTCAAGCTAGGTACCCTAATCACGACTAGTAGGAAGTCTCAATTAACAGCAACACATGGACCAGGATGCATGATAAGAGTACTAATAAAAGGGAGCAAGTGCCAAAGTTCATTACATGCCCGGAGGGCCCCCTCCCCCTTGTGATTTTTGGGTTGCAGGGTAAGGAGAAGAAGAATAAAGCGAAGGAGTCCCCCTAGGGGTCTGCCACCCCTGAAGCCCTGCCTTCGATGCACGACGCTCAATCGGAGTCCTCCTCTTCCTTGATGAGCCCATGGTGGCGCGCCGGCATATCCGCTTCACGGGCAGGGGAACAAAACCGTCGCGGCTGGCTGGCCCCCGAAGTACGGGCGCGCCGGCGCGATGGTGCGTTGTAACTACTATCGCTCGGGCTCTCCTCCGAGGAGGTGTTGCTGCTGCTGGAATCTTGACGGCCATTGCTAAGGCCAAGATCACCTCCAAGGTCATCGGTGTTGTCGCCCTCTGGGCAGCACCCCAAGCGTCTGCCATCTTCCTTGAAGACCCTGACGAAAAGCGTCATGACCCCATCGTGCTTGAAGAGGAGTGTGAGCCTCCCCTCCAGGTCACGGGCATGGGTGAAGGTCTGCCACCCGCGTCACAAGAAGGCGTGGCCTGCGGAGTAACCTCGAACTCCACCCATAGCGCGCCACTACAAGAACCGTCGGCCTACAGCCATAGGCCTACGGGATCGCTATCCCAAAGTACCTTCATGAAGAAGTGCGGAAGCTGCAACCGGGAGGCCACTGGCTTCTCCACCGACACCAAGAACTCCCGGCCCGTGATACGTCTCCAAAGTATCTATAATTTATGAAGTATTCATGCCATGTTTACAATAATTCTATATGATTTTGGTATGATTTTATTAGAACTAACCCGGATTGATGCTGTTTTCAGCAGAACTACCATGGTGTCGTTTTTTTTGTGTAGAAATAAAAGTTCTCGGAATGGGCTAAAAATTTAGTATGATTTTTGTGGACCAAAAGAGACCCCCTAAGCATTGGAGTTGGGCCAAAAGAGCCACGAGGCCGCCACAAGCCACTAGGGCGCGCCCTACTCCCCGGGAGGGTGCTCCTAGCTTGTGGACTCCCCGAGAACCCCCTTGACATGAGACCAACGCCAAAAATTCCTATAAATACCAAAAACTCCAGAAACAAACCTAGATCGGGAGTTCTACCGCCGCACACCTGCAGAGCCATGAAAAAACAATCTTGGACCTCTCTGGCACCCTGCCGGAGGGGGTCACCATCTCCGGAGGCCATCTTCATCATCTTGGAGGGGCCATAAACACCATGGAGGCCAAGGACTAGGGGGAGAACCTCTCCTCACAGAGGGGGAGGCCATGGAAGAGGAAGCACAAGGGGGATACCCTCTCCCCCTCTCTCTCGGTGGTGCCGCAGTGCCACAGGGGGAACCATCGCCGCGTTGATCGTCTTCTTCAACATCACCTTCTTCATCACCATCCTCATCTCCTTTTAGCGGTCCACTCTCCCGCACCCTGCTGTAATCACGTACTTGAACATTGTTCTTTATGCTACATATTATGATCCCATGATGTGTTGCCATCCTTTGATGTTTTGAGTAGATTACTTTTGTCCTTTGGGTTGATTGATGATCTAGATTGGTTTGAGTTGTATCTTTATTTTGGTGTTGTCCTATGGTGCCTTCCGTGCCGCGCACATGTGTAGGATTCCCATTGTAGGGTGTTGCAATATGTTCATGATTCGCTTATAGTGGGTTGCTTGAGTGACAAAAGCATAAACCCGAGTATGGGGGTTGTTGCGTATGGGATAAAGGGGACTTGATGCTTTAATGATATGCTTGGGTTTTACCTTAATGATCTTTAGTAGTTGTGGATGCTTGCTAGAGTTCCAATCATAAGTGCATATGATCTAAGTAGAGAAAGTATGTTAGCCTATGCCTCGCCCTCATATAAAATTGCAATAATGATTTCCGATCTTGTTAACAATAGCCTAGGATAATTCCGCACACCGACTCATCATTATTCCACACTGGCTATTTGTAATATATTTTAATATTATTATAACATCAACTATTTTTATATTTTAGTTCTCCGGTATCATGCAAAGCTATCCTGTTCATACCCACAACGTAGTTTTATTTCTTCTTTCTAGATGGAAGCAAACGTTCGGTGTACGTAGAGTCGTTTCGGTGGCAGATAGGACTTGAGAGAATATTGATCTTAACTTTAGCTACTTGTGGGTTTGACACTCCATACTTATCACTTCCAACTTTAGAAATTTCTACGATGATTCCTTGCACTTGGGGATTATCAAGCTCTTTTCTGGTGCCGTTGTCGGGGAGGAATAGCGTGGGGTTGATATTCTCGTGTGTGCTTGTTTGCTTTCTTCACTATATAGATTTTGTTTTCCCTTTTTGCTTTCTTTAGTTGTGGGTGAAACAAACAAAAAATGAAAAAAATGAAAAAAACAAAAAGATTTACTTGCCCCTTTTTGCCTAAGAAGTTTTTCAAAAAGAGAAGTGATTGGAAAGTTTTGCATTGGAGAAGTGAGGGTCGACCTTGAACACTTGTGTTCATGCTAGTGGAAACAATGTAGAATTTTTCATGGAAGCTTCTATAAAATAATTATCACCTTTTATATATCCATTTTATTATAAAAGTAATGTGCCAAAATTTACTGTCAGGATGATTAGATTGCTTGTTGGGTGTGTGCAGTGCAAAAACAGAAACTTTGGATGTAGTGCGTGAATTTAATTTTTTTACTGGAACGTCAAAAGTTTCTTAAATTCTAGTACAGTACTGATATGCAATGCTTTTAATTTTTCCTAAAGTTTCAGAATTTTTTGAGTTACGGAAGTATACGAAGTTTCTAGATTACTACAGACTGTCTTGTTTTTAACAGATTCTGTTTTCTATGAATTGTTCTCTTATTTTGATGAATCTATGGCTTGTATCGGGGAGTATGAACCATGGTGAAGTTGGACTACAATATATATAATGTTAATATGAATTTGGAATTTGTCCACAATAGTAATTAAAGTAGTATTTTGCTTTATTATACTCACGGATCTCACGAGGGTTTTGTTAAGTGTTCGAAGATCGAGGAGGTATCGATATAAGAAGAATAAGGAGAGACAAGAGTTCAAGCTTGGGGATGCCCAAGGCACCCCAAGTAAATATTTCAAGTACACTCAAGCGTCCAAGCTTGGGGATGCCCCAGAAGGTATCCCATCTTTATTCTTCAACAATTATCAGTATACCTCGGTTTTTGTTTTGTTCACATGATATGTGTCTTTAATGTTTGTCTTTTCCTTTATGCTCCCTTCAATTATGAGATAGTCCTTGATGGATTTGTAGAATGATCTTTGTGCGTCACTTAAATATTTTGAGTACGGATTTTTAGAATGCTCTTTGTGCTTCACTTAAATCTTTTGAGTATGGCTTTGTACAATGCTCTTTGTGCTTCACTTAAACCTTTTGAGTATGGCTTTATAGAACGCTTTGTGTGCTTCACTTATATATTTTGAGCTTGGATATTGGTTAATATATATTAATTGTAGAATTCTCTATGAATTTCATCTATATATTTTAGAGTATGAATAAAATGATCATCGGAATTTGGCTTGGAAGAGTATCATTGACATATCATGCTTAGCTAAAAGGCATTAAAGAAAAGCGCTTGTTGGGAGACAATCCAACACTTTTACTTTCTGCTTTTATGTGTTCACATGATTAAGCTACTGTATTAATCAATTTTTGTGCCTTTTATTTCAATAAAGTGCCAAGTAACTGTTGGGGAACGTTGCATGGGAAACAAAACAATTCCTATGCACACGCAAGATCTATCCATGGTGATGAGCATCTACGAGAGGGAGAGTGAATCTACATACCCTTGTAGATCGCTAAGCGGAAGCGTTAAGAAACACGGTTGATGTAGTCAAACGTTTTCACGATCCAATTACGATCCGTCCCGCGATCTCATCACGAGCCATCCCGCGATCCCATCGTGGTCCTTCTGATCTAGTGCCGAACGGACGGCATCTCCGCTTTCAGCACATGTACAGCTCGATGACGATCTACACCTCCTAGATCCAGCAAGCAAGGGTGAAGAGGTAGATGAGTTCTTCGGCAGGATAATGGCATGGTGGCAGTGGCGGTGAACTAATCCTGCAGGGCTTCGCCTAAGCACCGTATAACTAATCTAGAGGAGAAACGGATCTAGAGGAAGAAGAGGGCAGCACGTGGCAATTAGGGTTAGATTTCCCCTCTAAATCCTCTAGTATATATAGGAGGGAGGGAGGGGAGGAGGCAGCCTCAAACCCTCATGAGTTTGCCAAAATTGCAGGTGGAGGAGTCCTACTCCAATCCTATTAGGAGTAGGATTCCTCCTTTCCACTTGGAAACTCTTTCCACCTCTCCACCTTTGGATTTTTTCCTTCTCAAACCACTCCATCCACATGGTACTTAGAGGAGGCTTCGGCCAGCCCCTAAGGGTTTGGTTTACCTCCTCCCACAGCCCATGTAGCCTCTTGGGTCGAGACACCCCTCCCGATGGTCCCTTGGTACCCTCCCGGCACTCCCGGTACACTACCGATGAGACCGAAACTTTTCTGGAGACCAAAACAGGACTTCCTATATATCAATCTTTTCCTCCGGACCATTCCAGAGTTACTCGTGACGTCCGGGATCTCATCCGGGACCCCGACCAACCTTCGATCACCACCATACATAACTCTATACTATGGAAACGCCACCGAACCTTAAGTATGCACACACTGCGGGTTCGAGAACTATGTAGACATGACCGAGACACATCTACGGTCAATAAACAATAGCGGGACCTATATGCCCATATCGGTTCCTACATATTCTATGAATATCTTTATCGTTTGAACCTCTATGTCAAGGATTCAGTTAATCTCGTATGTTGTTCCCTTTGTTCGTCGGTATGTTACTTGACCGAGATTCGATCGTCTGCATCTCCATACCTAGTTCAACCTCGTTATCGACAAGTCTCTTTACTCATTTCGTAATACAAGATCCCGTGGCTAACTCTTTAGTCACATTGCTTGCAAGGCTTATAGTGATGCGGTATTACCGAGTGGGCCCTAAGATACCTCTCCGTCACACGGAGTAACAAATTCCAGTCTTAATCCATGCCAAACCAACAGACACCCTCGAAGATACCTATAGAGCACCTTTATAGTCACCCAGTTATGTTGCGACGTTTGATACACACAAGGCACTCCTCTGGTGTCAGTGAGTTGCATGATCTCATGGTCATAGGAACATATACATGACATGTAGAAAACAGTAGCAATAAACTGACACGATCATATGCTAAGTTTCTAGTTTGAGTCTTGTCCATCACATCATTCTCCTAATGATGTGATCCCATTATCAAATGACATCTCATGTCCATTACTAGGAAACCATAGCCATCTTTGATCAACGAGCTAGTCTATTAGAGGCATACTACGGACATGGTGTTGTCTATGTATCCACACATGTATGTGAGTTTCCGATCAATACAATTATAGCATGGATAATAAACGATTATCATGAACAAGGAAATATGATAATAACCAATTTATTATTGCCTCTAGGGCATATTTCCAACAGTCTCCCACTTGCACTAGAGTCAATAATCTAGTTCACATCACCATGTGATTCGCTTGTTATGAATCTAACACCCAATGAGTTCTGGGGCTCGATCATGCTTTGCATGTGACAGAGGTCTTTTAGTCAACGGGTCTGCGACATTCAGATCTGTATGTAGTTTGCAAATCTCTATGTCATACTGTAGACACTGCTACCACACTCCACTTGGCGCTATTCCAAATGTCTGCTCCACTATACGTATCCGGATTCCTACTAAGAGTCATCCGGATTGGTGTTAAAGCTTGCATCGATGAACTCTTTATCACCTCCATAATCGAGAAACATTTCCTTAGTATTTTAGTTACTAAGGATAATCTTGACCGTTATCCAGTGATCCACTCCTGGATCACTCTTGTACCCCTTGACGGACTCATGGCAAGGCACACATAGGTGCGGTACACAGCATGGCATACTATATAGAGCCTATGGCTAAAGCATAGGGGACGACCTTCGTCCTTTCTCTTTCTTCTGCCGTGGTCGAGCTTTGAGTGTTACTCAACTTCACACCTTACAAATCAGGCAAGAACTCTTTCTATGACTGATCCATTTTGAACTCTTTCAAAATCTTGTCAAGGTATGTACTCATTGAAAGTCTCATCAAGTATCTTGATCTATCTCTTTAGATCTTGATGCTCAACAATTAGTTAGCTTTATCCAGGTCTTCCTTTGAAAAACTCTTTTCAAACAACTGTTTATGCTTTCCAGAAATTCTACATCATTTTTGATCAATAATATGTCAACCACATATGCTTATGAAAAATTCTATAGTGCTCCCACTCACTTTATTGTAAATACAAGTTTCTCATAAACTTTGTATAGACTCAAAAACTTTGATCACCTCATCAAAGCGTATATTCCAACTCCGAGATGCTTGCTCCAGTCCATAGAAGGATCAGTGGAGCTTGCACACCTTTTAGCATCCTTAGGACTGACACAACATTCTTGTTGTATCTCATACAACCTTTCCTCAAGGAAGGAAATGATGTTTTGACATCCATCTACCAGATTTCATAATTGAAAAACACAGTAACTGCTAACATAATTCCAACAGACTTTTAGCATCGCTACGGGTGAGAAGGTCTCATCGTAGTCAACTCCTAGAACTTGGCGGAAACTTCTTTGCGACAAGTCGAGCTTTAAAAATAGTGACATTCACCATCAACGTCTGTCTTCATCTTAAAGGTCCATTTGTACTCAATGACTTGCCGTTCAACGGTCAAGTCTACCAAAGTCCATACTTGGTTTTCATACATGGATCCTTTCTCGGATTTCATGGCTCCTAACCATTTGTCAGAATCTGGGCCCATCATCGCTTCTCCATAGCTCGTAGGCTCATCGTTGTCCAACAACATGACCTCTAAGACAGAGTTGCCGTACCACTCAGGAGCAGTATGCGTCCTTGTCGACCTACAAGGTTCGATAGTAACTTGATCCGAAGCTTTATGATTATCGTCATTAACTTCCTCTTCAACTAACGTAGGCTCCATAGAAACAACTTTCTGCGCTGCGCTACGCTCTGGTTGAAACAAAGGTTCAACAACCTCATCAAGTTATATCTTCCTCCCACTCAATTCTTTCGAGGGAAACTCTTTCTCAATAAAGGACCGGTTTTCAGCAACAAACACTTTCCATTCGGATCTAAGATAGAAGGTATACCCAACTGTTCTTAGGGTATCCCATGAAGATGCATTTGTCTGCTTTGGGTTCGAGCTCATTAGCTGAAAACCTTTTTCACATAAGCGTCGCAGCCCCAAACATTAAAAAAATGATAGCTTAGGTTTCTGTCAAACCATAATTCATATGGTGTCATCTCAACGGATTTAGATGGTGCCCTATTTAAAGTGACTGTAGTTGTCTCTAATGCATAACCCCAAAACGATAGTGGCAAAACGATAAGAGACATCATAGTGCGCACCATATCCAATACAACACAACTATGACGTTCGAACACACCATCACACTATGGTGTTTGAGGTGGCGTGAGTTGTGAAACAACTTTCACATTGTCTAAAGTTGTATGCCAATATTGTAACTCAAATATTCACCTCCATGATCATATCATAGATATTTTTATCTTCTTGTGACGATGATCTTAAACTTCACTTCGAATTTGCTTGAACTTTTCAAACGATTCAGACTTGTGTTTCATTAAGTAAATATACACTATATCTACTCAAATCATCAATGAAGGTAAGAAAATAACAATATCCACCGCACGCTACAAGACTCATTGGATTGCATACATCAACATGTATCATTTCCAATAAATCACTTTCCCCCTCCATCAAACCGGAAAACGAGGTCCTTGGTCATCTTGCCCAAGAGGCATGGTTCACTTGTCTCAACCGATTCGAAATCGAATGAGTCCAAAGATCCATCAGCATGGAGTTTCTTCATGCAATTTATACCAATATGATGGCAGTGCCACAAGTATGTGGTACTATTATTATTAACTTTGTATCTTTTTGCATCAATGTTATGAACATGTGTATTACTACGAGCAAGATTCAAAAAACCATTCTCACTGGGTGCATGACCATTGAAGGTATTATTCATGTTAACAAAATAACCATTATTCTCTAACTTAAATGAATAACCGTGTTGCAATAAACATGATCTAATCATGTTCATGCTTAACACAAACACCAAATAACATTTATTTAGGATTGTCACTAATCCTGATGGTAGAGAGAGTGTGCGATGTTGATCACATCAACCTTGGAAACATTTCCAACACACGTCGTCACCTCACACATAGCAAGTCTCTGTTTATTTTGTTGCTTTTATTTCGAGTTACTAAAATTTAGCAACCGAACTGGTATCCAATACCCAGGTGCTACTAGGAGTACTATCAAGGTACACATCAATAACAGATATATCAAATATACTTCTGTCGACGTTGCCAGACTTCTTATCTACCAAGTTTCTAGGGTTGTTCCGCTTCAACGACCGCTCTCCTCATAATAGAAGCACTTAGTCTCAGGTTTGGGTTCAACTTTGGTTTGCTTCACTGGAGCACCAACTGACTTGCCATCCATGAAGTTTCCCTCCTTGCCCTTGCCCTTCTCGAAACTAGTGGTTTTACTCACCATCAACAGTTGATGCTCCTTCTTGATTTCTACCTTCGTGGTGTCAAACATCACGAACAGCTCAGGGATCATTATTTCCATCCCTGGCATTTTATAGTTCATCGCGAAGCTCTAGTAGCTTAGTGACAGTGACTTGGAAAACTATATCAATCACTATCTTATCTGGAAGATCAACTCCCACTCGATTCAAGTGATTGCAGCACCTAGACAATCTGAGCACATGCTCAACGATTGAGCTATTATCCTTCATCTTGCAGGCAAAGAATCTTGTTGGAGATCTCATCTCTCACAACACGGGCACGAGCCTGAGATCCCAATTTCAGCTCTTAGAATATCTCATATGTTCCGTGATGTTCAAAATGTTTTGGAGCCTCAATTCTAAGCCATAATGCATGACGCACTAAACTATCAAGTAGTCATTAGAACATGCTTGTTGGATGTTCACAACATCTATAGACGACGCTAGAGGGAGTGGCGCACCGAGCGGTGCATTAAGGACATAAGCCTTCTGTGTAGCAATGAGGACAATCCTCAGATCATGGACCCAATCCGCAATATTGCTACCATCATCTTTCATCTCTATTTCTCTAGGAACATATAAAAATTCAAGGGAGCTACAGCGTGAGCTAGTAATCTACAACATAATTTGCAAAGACACTACTAACTATGTTCATGATAATGAGTTCAATTAATCATATTACACAAGAACTCCCACTCAAATTGACATCCCTGCGGTCATTCGAGTGATACATGATCCAAATTCACCAACTCAAGTCCGATCATCACGTGAGTTGAGGTGGTTTCAATGGTGAACATCATCATGTTTATCATATCTACTATATGACTCATGTTCGACCTTTCGGTCTCTTGTGTTCCGAGGCCATGTTTGTACATGCTAGGCTCGTCCAGTTTAACCCGAGTGTTCCTCATGTGCAATACTGGCTTGCACCCGTTGTATGTGAACGTAGAGTCTATCACACCTAATCATCACGTGGTGTCTCGACATGAGGAACTTTCGCAACGGTGCACACTCGGGGAGAACACAATTCATCTTGAAATTTAAGCGAGGGATCACCTTATAATGCTACCGCCGTCCTAAGCAAAACAAGGTGCATAAAAGGATCAACATCACATGCAAATCATAAGTGACATGATATGGCCATGAACTTGTGCTTTTGATCTCCATCTTGAAAGCATCGGCATGATCTCCATCATCACCGGCATGACACCATGATCTCCATCATCTTGATCTCCATCAACGTGTCGCCATCGTGGTTGTCACGCCCACCATGCTTCTACTACTATTGCTACCGTTTAGCGATAAAGTAAAGCATTACATAGCGCTTAATGATTGACACGCAGGTCATACAATAATTAAAGACAACCCTATGGCTCCTGCCGGTTGCCATACTCATCGACATGCAAGTCGTGATATTCTATACAACACATGATCATCTCATACAGCACATATATCTCATCATGTAACTGGCCATATCACATCACAACATACCCTGCAAAAACAAGTTAGACGTCCTCTAATTGTTGTTGCATGTTTTATGTGGCTACTACGGGTATCTAGCAAGAACAATTCTCACCTATGCATAAACCACAACGGTGATACATAAGATGCTTTTCAACCTTCTCAAGGACTGCCTTTGTGGAATCCGATCTAACTAAAGTAGGAGAAACAGACACCCGCCAGCCATCTTTGTGCAACGAGGATACACGTCAGTCAATGGAACCGGTCTCTCGTATGCGTACGAGTAAGGTTGGTATGGGCCGCTTAATCACAAAATACTGCTGAACCAAAACACGACCAAGGGAGGAAGCAATCTAAGCATCAACGCCCACAAACTCTTTGTGTTCTACTGGATATCTCATCTACACATAGACCTAGCTCATGATGCCACTATTGGGGAACGTTGCATGGGAAACAAAAAATTCCCTATGCACACGCAAGATCTATCCATGGTGATGAGCATCTACGAGAGGGAGAGTGAATCTACATACCCTTGTAGATCGCTAAGTGGAAGCGTTAAGAAGCGCGATTGATGTAGTCGAACGTTTTCGTGATCCAATCATGATCCGTCGTGCGATCTCATCACGAGCCGCCCCGTGATCCCATCGTGGTCCTTCCGATCTAGTGTCGAACGGACGGGACCTCCGCATTGAGCACACGTACAGCTCGATGACGATCTACACCTCCTTGATCCAGCAAGCAAGGGTGGAGAGGTAGATGACTTCTCCGGCAGCACAATGGCATGGTGGCGGTGGTGGAGAACTAATCCTGCAGGGCTTTGCCTAAGCACCGTAGAACTAATCTTGAGGAGAAACGGATCTAGAGGAAGAAGAGGGCAACACGTGGCAATTAGGGTTAGCTTTCCTCTCTAAATCCTCTAGTATATATAGGATGGAGGGAGGGGAGGAGGCAGCCTCAAATCCTGAAGAGTTGGCCGAAATTGGAGGTGGAGGAGTCCTACTCCAATCCTATTAGGAGTAGGATTCCTCCTTTCCACTTCGAAACTCTTTCCACCTCTCCACCTTTGGATTTTTTTTCCTTCTCAAACCAATCCTGCCACATGGGCCCTTAGAGGAGGATTCGACCAGCCCACCAGGGGTTGGTTTACCTCCTCCCACAGCCCATGTAGCCTCTTGGGTCGAGACACCCCTCCCGATGGTCCCCCGGTATCCTCCCGGCACTCCCGGTACACTACCGATGAGCCCAAAACTTTTCCAGCGACCAAAATAGGACTTCCTATATATCAATCTTTACCTCTGGACCATTCTGGAGTTTGTAGTGACCCGACCTGGAAAGGTCGAGCCTCTGTGTGTTCTGTGCCATCCCTGGATCAGTATGCTGGCACACACAGTACATCAATGTATATATCAAAGTGCAATCACATGTAATTAACGATAAAACTGATATATACCTTAAAATCTCAGCGGAAATAGTCAACGGGAGTGGAATCCCAATAAACACCAATGGCAGGTTGAGTGCAGACAGTAACCTTGAATCGTACTCTTACCCGTCGTAGAGCTTATCTGCAACATAAGACGTTGCAGCCATGTAGGTGAGTACATTGAATGTACCGGCAAGATCACCATAGTAGAACAGAAGATAAAAAACTATTCTATATTTAGTAAGGCTTTGTGGCTCTCTGTCTGAGTTTTGGCATAAAAGCTGATTTTATTTTATTTTCCTACAACAAAGGAATATCAGGAGTTTTCACTACAGAGTTACCTAACATGACATGGTTCCGCCAACCGATGTCTTAATGCCCACAAGTATCAATGGTTGCCCACAATTAATTATCAGTCTAGTGTTGAGAGTTCAGAGATAGATCCAAGTCCAGAGGCTCAAGTTGTCCGTAATCGGGGACACGGCTAATCGATTATGTTTAACTCTGCAGAGTGTTGTGTACTTTACCCACAAGATTCGTTCCCTCCTGGTAAGTCCTCGCACTGCCGGGTGTTTGAGAACAGGACGAACGAAACATGGTCTTTCAGAGTGTTTCCCTGACTACTGTCAGTGCCCATCCAATCCTAACGTCGACTACATCTCGTAGCACTGCCCAGCCAGAGTCACAACAAAGATCAACCAAGCGAGATCCCATAATGACTTGTGGCTACACAGGTAAGCTTCCGGGCATGAAGTATTCATCCGCCTCTTTGAGTCTGGGTGAAGCTTTCCGCAAGATGTCATGGCGCTTCTCCATGCATCCCGTCCATCCACTGGTTACTCCAGGGATGCCCAATCAACCATCCTTCACCCAGTAGTGTGTATTGAAAACTTGTTTCTCGAGTCTCGAAGTCTTGAGGTCTTGAAGATGCAGGACTTGAAGATGCCTTCATGAAGTTGTCGTCTTGACGTAGAGTCCTCCTTCTCACACCACTCAACGAACACTCATACCAAACCCCGTCTACTTTAGCATAGCATTAAAATAACTAATGTTCTCGGGGCTTTAGTAACAAGTGGTGGGTTCCTACCTCATGCATTCTACTTGACTACAAGAATTTTCAATAACACTACTGGAGGGATTTGTTGAATGGTATCACTACATGCAATAAAACATAGGTATGAAATAGATGGTCAAAGTGAACTTGCCTGTACTGTTGATGAAGTAAAATGTCGCTCTCAAAAATACTTGATAGACTATTCGTCACTCTTCGATAAAAACCTATATAATCAAAAAATGCATTCATATAAGCAATCATACTAGCAATCAATTCTAACAATCAAAAAGTAACACAAAACCAAAAGCAACAAGGTTATGATGAAGGAAATAGTTAAGACAAACTCAAAACAACAAAGTTTCAGCAACACAACTAAGGTTCGTTTTCTCTACAAGTAAATCCTATTTTCAAAAGTAAAAACACAAAACAAAAACAAATTAATATATAACAAAAGTATTTTCGTAAATATTTTACTTAGCAAAAAGAATTACTTTTGAAAAACAACTAAGAACTAAGAAAGTATTACTGTAAACAACATAAGTTTTTGCCTAATAAACCTAACAATAAGAAAAACAAATGAAATATTAAAATAACAGAAACAAGATATGTAATAACTAAATTAACAGAAAGTATATTTTATAAAACAAATTTTATTTAAAGGTATTTCCAAAAGCAAATCAAACTAGCAAATGGAAATCAATTACAAGTTATAATTAACTAGAATTGATTTTCATGCAATCAACTAATAGAATAATATTTGTTTGTAGGGCTACTGTTATCTAATAGAACACTTTATAAAATCTATCAACTAATATAAAAGAAAATAAATTAAAACAATTTAAAACAAAAGAAATATAAAAAATCCTAAAAATAACTAAAACAGAATCTGTTTTCCATGAAACCCTAATTTAAACTATTCTAAAAAATCTTAAGTTCTACCAACTGTTAAATAAAGTCACTAGTGAAAAGTAGGAAAAAGAATCAACTCAAAATAAAATTTTAAGCTCAAGATATTCAGAAAATAAGATTTGAATCAAATCTGTTTGAATTCAATTTTAAATTTTTCAAATATTGTCAAACTTTATATCTACAGAAACTATATAATTTTTTGACAATATGCAAAAAGAATCAATTTAAAAAAATTAAAAACATAAAAGATATAAAGAAAACAAAAACATAACTATTCTGTTTTAAAAACAGAAAACAGAAAAAGAAAAAATCTAACTAACGGATAGGGTTGCTACGTGGCGCTTTCTCATTGGCTACGGGGTGTGCGCTGCGGCGGCTAACAAGCAAACGGCCGTCAACTAAACAAAACGATTTGGCCTACTTAAAAATGAGTAAAACTGGCCGGTTTATTGGAGCTTAACCGGATCTAACGAACCGGTACGATGGGGATCTAATCCTAGCCGTCGACGGAGATCAAACAGAGGGGAGCTCACCGAGGTGGTGGACGGCGGCGAGCTCGTCGAGCATCGACGGTGGCGGCACTCCGGTGGTCTTCGGCGTTAGTGATGGCACCGGTCAACGCAGGCGAGGACAGCGAGCACGATGGTAGCATCAACGGGGCTTGGGGGCGACGGTGTCGATGACGGCGAGCTCGGGGGCAGCGGCGGCGCTCGGGTGTTGATGTGGAAAGGGGCTCCGGTGGGTGCGGGGCTCAGGCAAGGGCACTGGGAGGTGCGTGCGAGCGAGGGGGAGCAGTTGGTGGCGGTGGGAGAGCTCGGGGTGGTCAAGGGCGAGCGGCAGCTCAACAATGGCGCGGCGGTGGCCGGGAACTCCGGCGAGCGATTGCGGCGGCAAGAGGGCACGGGGGATGGGGTTTCGGAGGGGAACGGGTCGAGGAGGCCTCGGGCTTTGGTTGGGGTGCGAAATAGGCAAGGGGAGAGGAGATCACGGCAGACCCGATCTCGCCAGCGAGGGAAGGAAGGAGGGAGGAGAAAAGGAAGGTGACGTCCGACATGGGATACGGTCGGGCGGAGGGGTCCACGAGTCAGAGGGAGAGAAGGAGAGGGCGCGGCGTCGGTGGCCAATTCGAAGGAGGTGGGCCGCGGTGGACTTTCCTAATAAAAACGGTTTTCCTTTTATAAAATAACAGAGAAGTAAACTATCTTTATGGCAATCAATACATTTCCAAAAAATCAAGATTTATATATTAAATTGACCAGGGGAATAAATGCAATTTAATGAACAATTTTTTCCATGGCCAAAATAAATTCTTCAAAAAAATATTTTTCAGAAAAATGCCAAATTTGATTTTAATTCTTTTTGCAATAAACTTTCAAATAACCCCTTGGGTTTTATGGTTCAAAACTTCACAAAAATAACCCTGGGGTGGAGTGTCAAGTTACTCCTCTCAAAAATCTTGTCAAGGGTATTTGAATTCTTTCAAAATTTAAAATGGAACCAAATATGAAATGAATTCAAAAAAAGAATAATTCAGAGATTTTCAAATACACTTTTCAAATTCCTTGTTTATGAAGAAGTCATGTTATCTTCTCTCACTGATTTGAAATGGAATTGAATTTTTGAATTCAAATCACAAAAGGGGAAAGTCATTTTATTCCCTCTCATTCAAAAGTTTTCAAAAAGTTTCAAATTTCACCCAATTCAATCACTCAGACAAACAAACATTCATTCTAATATTTATTATAACATTCCAAAATTTGGGATGTTACAGGCTTCCTCGTGACATCCGAGATCTCATCCGGGACACCGAAAAACCTTCGATCACCACCATACATAACTCTATACTACCGAAACGTCATCGAACCTTAAGTGTGTAGACCCTACGGGTTCGAGAACTATGTAGACATGACCGGGACACCTCTACAGTCAATAACCAATAACAGGACCTGGATGCCTATATTGGTTCCTACATATTCTACGAAGATATTTATCGGTCGAACCTCTATGTCAAGGATTCAGTTAATCCCGTATGTTGTTCCCTTTGTTTTTCGGTATGTTACTTGCCTGAGATTCGATCGTCGGCATCTCCATACCTAGTTCAACCTCGTTATCGACAAGTCTCTTTACTCGTTCCGTAATACAAGATCTCGTGGCTAACTCTTTAGTCACATTGCTTGCAAGGCTTATAGTGATGTTGTATTACCGAGTGGGCCCTAAGATACCTCTCCGTCACACGGAGTAACAAATCCCAGTGTTGATCCGTGCCAACCCAACATACACCCTCGGAGATACCTGTAGAGCACCTTTATAGTCACCCAGTTACGTTTCGACATTTTATACACACAAGACACTCCTCCGGTGTCAGTGAGTTGCATGATCTCATGGTCATAGGAACAGATACTTGACATGCAGAAAACAGTAGCAATAAACTGACACGATCATATGCTACGTTTGTAGTTTGGGTATTGTCCATCACATCATTCTCCTAATGATGTGATCCCATTATCAAATGACATTTCATGTCCATGACTAGGAAACCATTGCCATCTTTGATTAACGAGCTAGTCTATTAGAGGCATACTAGGGACATTGTGTTGTCTATGTATCGACACATGTATCTGAGTTTCCGATCAATACAATTATAGCATGGATAATAAAAGATTATCATGAACAAGTAAATATGATAATAACCAATTTATTATTGCCTCTAGGGCATATTTCCAACAGTAAAGCCTTTGGGATAGTGTGGATACTTGCTTGTTTGATTCTGTGCAAAAATAGAAAGTTTTGCGTCCAGTATATGAATTGTCTGATTTTACTAGAGAGTCAAAAAAATCTGAAATTTTTGAAAAACATTTCTATGCAAATTCTGTGATATGTACTAATTTTTTCAGAAGTTTTAGACACAGTGTAGTATGGTGATCATTCAAATCTTTACATATTGTTCTGTTTTTGACAGATTCTATTTTGCATGCATAGTTTGCCTGTTTCAAGTGTTCCTATAGCTTATATTGAGTAATATAAATTATGGGAATGATATAATACAGTAGGTATCATGGGGAAACAATTATGAATCTTGTCTTGACAGTACCTAAGTGAATGATTTATCTTTATTACACTAACCCTTCTCACGAAGTTCCGTTAAGTTTTGTGTGATTGAAGTTTTCAAGTTTTGGGTAAGATACCGATATGAGGTGAATAAGGAGTGACAAGAACCAAATCTTGGGGATTCCCAAGGCACCCCAAGTTAATATTAGAGTAACACTCAAGCGTCTAAGCTTGGGGATGCCCCGGAAGGCATCCCCTCTTTCGTCCGCAACATTATCGGTATATCTTACTTGGAGCTATATTTTTGTTCGTCACATAATATGAGTTTTGCTTGGATCATCATTTTATTTTATTTTTGTTTGTTAGGTGTTATTTATAATCTTGTTTTTCAATAAAAATTTCCAAGAATTGCGTTAGGATGCTTGCATTGTATGTTTTGATATGTGCTGTGTAAAAACAGAAACTTTTGCTATAGTGTTTAAATTTTAACATTTTACTGGAACATGTAAAGTTTCTGAAATTTTTACACGGTGTTTTCATATAAATTACTTAGAGTTTTCTCAGTTTTCATAATTTTTAGAGTTCCATGTGTACACTGGTTTAATAAATTACTACAGAGGTTTCTGTTTGGACAGATTGCTGTCATAGTTTTGTTATCTACTTATCCTATAGTTTCCATAGCCTATATTGGTAAATATAAATTGTGGAAATGATGGTATACAGTACCTAATGTTTTAAAATTATTGTGCAACTTGTCTTGGCAGTACATGAAGTGTTGATTTGTTCTTATGTGTACTAACCTATCTCACGAGTTCTTTTTGAGTTTTGTGTGGATGAAGTTTTGAAGAATAGGTGAAACCGGGATATGAGAAGATTGAACAAGATACAAAAGATCAAGCTTGGGGATGCCCAAGGTACCCCAAGAAAATATTTCAAGAACACTCAAGTATCTAAGCTTGGGGATGCTACGCATCCCACCTCTCTTAATCAACAATTATCGGTTAGCCTATGTTGAGCCTAAATTTTTATTCGTTCACGTGATGCGTGCTATTCTTGGACTGCCATTTTATATTGTTTTCTGTTCCAATAAAATCTTTGGATCTGAAATTTTGAATAAGAGAGAGTCCTCACATGTCTATTTAACTAATTAACTACACATTGATCTTCACTTATATCTTTTTGGAGTAGTTTGTCATTCACTCTCGTGCTTCACTTATATCCTATAAGTAAATGGTTGAATGAATTGAATATCATAAATCTAAAATTAAAAATGCTTCATATACTTATCCCATGGGGAGTAATGACTTCACACACAATAAGTACAAGTGGTAAAATTTATTGAAAGTTAGCAAACACCGCATTGGTCACTTAAACAATTCATGAAAGAATATTGAAGGAAGAGAGTTTTCACATATAAATATACTATCTTGGACATCTTATATGATTGTGAATACCCATTAATTATTTTTAAACTTGAGAAAATTAGTTGAAGTTGGACAAGGAAGACAACATAATGAGTTATGCTTGGGTATATTTGTATAGAAGTTATATTGTTTTGGATCCTCCAACACGTGGTGCTTGCTTCCACCTCATACTAGCCAAAACTTCCGCACCAAGTAGAAATACTACTTGTGCATCCAAACACCCTTAAACCAGTTTTGCCATGAGAGTCCACTATACCTACCTATGGATTGAATAAGATCCTTCAAGTAAGTTGTCATCGGTGCAAAAAGCAATAAAAATTGCTCCTAAATATGTAAGATCTTTTATTGTAAGGGAAAATAAGCATTGTACGAATTTGTGATGACAAAGAAATAAAAGTGACGAACTGCATAATAACGGTTGCTATCACAAAGGGCAATACAATGTGACGTTCCTTTGCATTAAGAGTTTGCACATCCAAAAACAAGAAGCGCATGACAACCTCTGGTTCCCTCTGCAAAGGGACTATCTTCTTTTTTCTAGTACTTACCTTTACACAAGAGTCATGGTGATCTTCACCACTTCCTATATTTTGCCTTTTTCTCTTGGCAAGCATCATGTGGGGGGAAAGATCCAAGCATATATGACCATCCAAATATATTTGATCATGAATTATTATTGTTGACAATTATCTATATGATAAATAAGTTGGGAGGCGAAACTCTAAGCCCCTATCTTCCTTTGTGTTCGATGGATGCTATTTGTTCTAAAAATATGCTTTTAGTGCCAATAATCATGGAAGTATTTATGATAGTTGAGTATGTGGAATTCACTAAATCAAACCTCTTACATAGACTCTTCCTGAAAATAAGATGAATTGCAATTGTTCGATGACTAGGAATATGTTTTGCTGGTTTTCAAGAAACTTTTTGGCCTATACTTTCAAATAGCTTGTTACTTGATCATGAGAAGTTTATGAGATGAGCTACTATTTATGGTTTATATTGATGCTATAAAAAGTGATTGGAATTATCATTGATCAAACTTGTGCACTAGTTAGCATTCACACTTCATAAATTATTTCTATTATCATTTACCTACTCGAGGACGAGCAGGAATTAAGCTTGGGGATGTTGATACGTCTCCAATGCATCTATAATTTATGAAGTATTCATGCCATGTTTACAATAATTCTATATGATTTTGGTATGATTTTATTAGAACTAAAACGAACTGACGTTGTTTTCAGCACAACTACCACGGTGTCGTTTTTTTGTGTAGAAATAAAAGTTCTCGGAATGGGCTGAAAATTTAGTATGATTTTTTGTGAACCAAAAGAGATCCCCGAAGCATTGGAGTTGGGCCAAAAGAGCCACGAGGATGCCACAAGCCACTAGGGCACACCCTACCCCCCCTAGAGGGTGCTCCTGGCTTGTGGACTCCCCAAGAACCCCCTTGACGTGAGACCAACGCCAAAAATTCCTATAAATACCAAAAACTCCAGAAACAAACCTAGATCGGGAGTTCCACTGCCGCACAGCTCCAGATCCATGAAAAACCAATCTTGGCCCTCTCCGGCACCCTGCTGGAGGGGGTCACCATCATCGGAGGCCATCTTCATCGTCCTAGAGGGGCCATCAACATCATGGAGGCCAAGGACCAGAGGGAGAACCTCTCCCAACAGAGGGGGAGGCCATGGAGGAGGAATCACAAGGGGAGACCCTCTCCCCCTCTCTCCCAGTGGTGCCGGAGTGCCACCAGGGGAACCATCGCCACGGTGATCGTCTTCATCAACATCACCTTCTTCATCACAATCCTCATCTACTTTTAGCGGTCCACTCTACTGCACCCCACTGTAATCACGTACTTGAACATGGTGCTTTATGCTACATATTATGATCCAATGATGTGTTGCCATCTTTTGATGTTTTGAATAGATTACTTTTGTCCTTTGGGTTGATTGATGATCTAGATTGGTTTGAGTTGTATGTTTATTTTGGTGTTGTCCTATGGTGCCTTTGATGCCGCGCACACATGAAGGATTCCCATTGTAGGTTGTTGCAATACGTTCATGATTTGCTTATAGTGGGTTGCTTGAGTGATAGAAGCATAAACCCGAGTAAGGGGGTTGTTGCGTATGGGATAAAGGGGACTTGATGCTTTAATGCTATGGTTGGGTTTTACCTTAATGATCTTTAGTAGTTGCGGATGCTTGCTAGAGTTCCAATCATAAGTGCATATGATCCAAGTAGAGAAAGTATGTTATCCTATGCCTCCCCCTCATATAAAGTTGCAATGATGATTTCCGATCTTGTTAACAATTGCCTAGGATAATTCCAAACACCGACTCGTCGTTATTCCACACTCTCTATTTGTAATATATTGTAATATTATGATAACAACAACTATTTTTATATTTTAGTTCTCCGATATCATGCAAAGCTTTCCTCTTCATACCCACAATGTAGTTTTATTTCTCCTTTCTATATGGAAGCAAATGTTCGGTGTACATAGAATCGTTTCGGTGGCAGATAGGACTTGAGAGAATATTGATCTTACCTTTAGCTCTTGTGGGTTCGACACTCCATACTTATCACTTCCACCTTTGGAAATTGCTATGATGATTCCTTGCACTTTGAGATTATCAGCCCGCATCGTCCGTGCGGGAACGCGGGCATGATGGCGAGCGCTTGATGCAGGCCTCACACCCCGACCACGGTCGTCGTGCCCGCCGCTTCCGGTGGTGCTAGTTGAGGCACCAGCCCACGCGGAGGCGTGGCCACACACACGGGGAACATCCATCTATGCCTCGATGTAGTTGCGTGGCCGGACCCGACCCCTCCTGGGAGGCGTATGGTCTGGCCCCGTCTGACAGGCCTTCCCTTTCTCCGCAGCAAAAAACCTCCTCACCGGCATCATGAGCCAGGAAGCAAAGGATGAAGGCGAAGGAGTGAAGTGTAAGAATGAGCTAGGGGCTCCCCCCCCCCCTCCCTCCCATTTATAACAGGGTGGAGGCCGACTAGCACACTTGCTCATTCCGAGCAACCAAGCCATGTGACATGCACCAACTGTAGATCGGACGGGGCAGTTGCCGAGGCGTCGTGGGGAGTGGAGGCGTCGTGCGCTCCTTGGGCTCCGCGTGACGGACTCGGTCGGCGTGCAAACCTGCCTCACGCCACCTCACTTTCCCTCATAGGGTCACATCCAAGTGGCCCGAGGAGTGAAAACGAAAGGAGGCAGTATCATTAAAGGAAAGGGCAATAATGGCTAGCGCGACATGCGGGCATCGCGTCAGCCTGGCTTGGTGCGGTTCCCAATGACTTCAGGGAGTTGAGGCTTTGGCGTCTCGGTGAGCGACGCATGTCAAGCCTAGCCTGTAGGCGTTTGGGGCCCATGGCGCTTCGGGACGTCCTCAATGGCTTCGCCTAGAAGCCAGTTCGAGCGCGCCTTGGGCTCGAGGGCTATTCTCGGCATTCTGGGAACGGGGGTACCCACACTTGCCTGCCTGTGGCCCAGGGCGTGACCCAATTTGACGGCCAAGTACGGCCCAACGCAGCCCCACTCAAGGCAAGGCCCTTGCAAGGGCCCCGAGGTCACGAGGGAAGCAACGCCAAGACCCGCGGGGAATAGGCCTCCCCAGGCCCGCTCCTAAGCGGAGGAGATCTCTATGCAATGCTTGGCCTCGAGAGGCCAAGGATGACGCAAGGCGGGCTAGGCGGGCACCAACGCACTAGACGGGACATGTTCCTCTTTGCTGCAAATGGGGCAAGGACGTACGCAGGTTCCAAAAGCACCCCCAAAGGTTTCCATTCCGGTGCAACAAGACCAAGACCACGAGCCCTGCAGGACGGATGTCATCGCCAAGCCCACCACTGCATCACCAACAGCTACTTTGCAGGCGTAGACCACCTTTTGTCAGGATAAGGATGTACCCCTTGTCCCCCTTTGAATTTGGCTGTCGTGGGATCCCTTCCCGCCATAGCGATAAGGGAAGAGGACCCGGGCCACCATAAATAGAGGCTAGGCTGCTCCGTAGAGAGGGGTACAAGAGAAGAAGGAAGACCACCAGAACGCCCTCGCAAGGCAACTCACCACTGTACTAGTTCATCCACAAACCTCCTCGTGAGGCAATCCACCAAAGCAGGAGTAGAGTTTTGCGCTTCTCAGTGGCCCGAACCTGGGTAAATCTTCGTGTGCCATATTCTTCCTCGTCATTGTGCGAGTTCCTTGAGCTAGGTTACCGGGTTGTGAGCTTAGGAGGGGCGAAGTTGTTGGGGATCTTCGCACACGCCCCTGCATTCGAACTCTCTTGGGTTTAGCGGAGCCCGAAATCCGACACATGGGTTGTATGAGATCTTCCTATTGATCCAAGCCCATAGAAAGATAGATAACTGCACATAGAAACCTGACAAAACCATGGGTTATCACACAAAGCGTAATGGAATATGCTTACCATACCATGGGATCACTTGATCCCACTTGTTAGATCTTCTATGCTTTGTGCTATGATCAACTTGAATCACTCTTTGTCTTAGTCTTAAATAACCTTGTATCGTATCTTCTTTGTTCATAAAGATGAGGTCTTGAAGGTAAACATGAATGTTCACACAATCTTCTTCTTCAAGACGTGCTTGCAATAGGCTCAACTCTCACACTACCAATCTTTGGATAATTCATTGAATAACACCTTGGTCAACACATAATCTCCTTCTTATATTTTTTTTCTAGTTTGACAAAGCATCCCCAAGTTTGTCAAAACATCCCCATCGGCCTCTCAGGGGTGAATGAGGGAGTTGGTCTATTACCTGTCTACAGCTAGACCGGCTCCCACTCAAGGCTACTTGCCGGATCCATATTTCGCATCCACTTGCGCGAGTTTAATATCCATATATAGCAAGGCGCTTGCAGATAACCATCCCTCATGGCATGGGGCAGAGGGAACGAATTTGCTTCGTCCCCTTCCTTTTAAGAGGTCTTAGATTTCCTATTCATCCATTTCTTAGGGGTTTCTTAGAGTTCTATGGGATCCAACTCCACCATATTACCCCCAACTCGATTTTGCCCATCGCGGGGTTCTTCGCCCTCTGCGAGATGTACCTTGATACGTCTCCAACATATCTATAACTTTTTATTATTCCATGCTATTATATTATAAATCTAGGATACTTTATATGTAATTATGCTATTTTATATCATTTTTGGGACCTAACTGATAACCCACAAGTATATGGGATCGCAACAGTCTTTGCGGGTAGTATAACACCCTTATTTATTGATTTGACACAAGGGGAGCCAAAGAATATTTATCGGCCCTAGTAGTTGAGTTCTCAATTCAACCACACCTGGCATATCTATCTATAGCAAAGATTTAGTAGCACGATAAGTAATAGTAGTAAAAATGATAGTGACAGTGGCAATTTTGTAGAAGTTGTGACAGTTGCAGCAGCAGTAGTAACTTAGCAAGATTCGGTATATGTAAAGTGTAGGCACATGGACCGATGATGGATAATGATCATGTAATAGTTACATGGTTGCAATAAGAACTTTGGATAACATCTTTTGTCCTACCCTCCCGTAGCAGCGGGGTGGTAATGGAAACTAAGGGATATTAAGGCCTCCTTTTAATAGAGAACCGGAACAAAGCATTAACACATTGTGAATACATGAACTCCTCAAACTACGACAATTACCGGAAAGAATCTCAATTATTGTCACCTTGGGGTATGCAGATCATGACACGTAATTGGTGCATATAACTTGTAAGATAGAATCCAAATCACTCTTATATTCATGAAAATATAATAGGTTCAGATCTGAAGTCATGGCACTCGAGCCCTAGTGACAAACATTAAGCAAAGCAAAGTCATAACAACATCAACCTCAAAACGTAGTGGATACTAGGGATCAAGCCTATCAAATTAACTCGATTACATGATCAATCTCATCTAATCTCATCATCGTCCATGAATCCTACAAAGAAATTACTCACTCCCAGTGGTGAGCATCATGGCGGTGTTGATGAAGAAGGGTTGGTGATGACGACACTAACGAATCCCCCTCGGGGGGCCCAAATAGACTCCAGATCATTCCTCCCGAGGAAGAACATGAGGTGGTGGCGGCTCCGTCTCGTAAAACGTGATGAAATCTTCTCTCTTATTTTTCTCTAAAGATGTGAATTATAGGACTGGAATTAGGGTCGGGGGAGCCATTGGGCCCCACAAGCTAACATGGCACGCCCAGGGGGTGGGCGCATCCTGTTGGCTTGTGGCCCACAGGCAGCCCCCCTCCAGCGGGTCTTCGCTCCATAATTCCTCATATTTTATAGAAATAATTCATAAAAAGTTTCATCCGATTCTAAGAACTTTTATTTCTGCACAAAAATAACACCAAGGTAGTTCTGTTGAAAACAACGACAGTCTGAGTTAGTTTCATTCAAATCATGCAAATTAGAGTCGCAAACCAAAGTAAAATTGTTTGAAAAAGTAGATACGTTTGAGATGTATGACTAATGTATTAACCCAATGCCAAGTGCCAGTTGTTGTTTTTTGCTTGTTTTGGTTTTCCAAGAAATCTATACCAAACGAAGTCCAAACACTAGAAAATGTTTTGATGATTTTTTCTGGACAAAACAGACCCATGAAGCTTAGGGAGGAGTCAGTAAGCGAGACAAGGAGACGGTAAGGCAACAACGCGCCCAGGGGGTAGGCACGCCATGTTACCTTGTGGTGCCCTCATGGATTCGCCTAAGCTAATTCGACCTCTATAAATTCTCTAAAATCGGTAAACCAATAGAGAGCCACCCGAAACATTTTTCTACCGCCGCAAGGCTTTGTTCCGATGGGAGGCCATCTGGAGATCTTTTGCGGTACTTTGCCGGAGGGGAATCAATCATGGAGGCCATCTACATCAACATTGATGCCTCCATGATGATGCTTGAGTACTCCACCATAGACCTACAAGTCCATAGCTAGTACCTAGATGGCTTCTTCTCTCTCTTTGATCTTCAATACCATGTTCACGGCGATCTTCGTGTTGATCTATCCGATGTAATCTTCTTTTGCGGTGTGTTCGTTGGGATCTAATGAATTGTGGGTTTATGATCAGATTATTCATTGAAAGTAATTGAGTATTTTCCTAATTCTATTGTGCATGATTGTTATAGCTTCGTATTTCTCTCTGATCTATCGGTTTGGTTTGGCCAACTAGATTGATTTATCTTCTGTGGCAGTGGTGCATTGTAATGGGTTCAATCTTGCGGTGCTCTATACCCCAGTGACAGAAGGGGACAAGACACTTATTTGTATTGTTGCAATTAAGGATAAAACGACGAGATATGAACATATTCCTTGTCTTATTTTGTCTACATCATGTCACCTTGCTCCAAGCATTACTTTGTTTGTCATGAACTTAATACCATAGATGCAGATAGGAGTCGGTCGATTGGTGGAGTAATTGTAGTAGATGTAGAATTGTTTTGGACTATATACATGATCATTTCTGTGAATAACACCGTCATAACTATGCGCAATTCTGCCAATTTCCTAACAGTAATTTGTCTACCCACCGTATGCTATATTCAGGAGAGAAGCCTCTAGCGAAAACTATGCTCCCGGGTCTAATTAAACGTAAATACAAAAACTCCAAAATTACTTTGCTGAATTTTACTTCCTTTTATTTATTTATTTGCCTTTAGAATATCTAGTTCTATCAAGATTTAATCCTTGGAAGTAACGAGTTCAAGGGGCTTGACAACCCTGTTACCCGTGTTGGGTGCAAGTGTTCGGTTTTGTGTGTGTAGGTGCTGTTGAAAGAAGTTTGCTTGCTTTTCCTATTGGTTCGATAAACTTGGTTCTCACTAAGGGAAATACTTATCTCTACTATGTTTCATCTCCTCTCGTTTTCAGGGAAAATCCCAATGTAGCTCACAAGTAGCATACCTCGGCAGTGAGGCTCACTTTGGATTGTGGAGAAAATATTTCTATTTAATGCCTTGCTTCTGAGATGGAAAATCCATGAAGTTGGAGGAACCGAGGTATGCCACATCATGGGGATCGACTATCTCCCGGGTAATCCCAAGGAGGAAGACGAGACGTGGGTCACATAATGGTTCTACATGACTAACGTCCCACTTTACGACCTGGTCCGTCCTGGGCTTCCTCTCTTCTCCCATGCCCCTCCAAAGAAGCGCTTCAACTGGTGGCCGAAAAGTCCCTCTCAAGAGGACGATCCCGAGGTGGCTCGCCTAGCATCCCAAGTTGTCTTCTTATCCCGCAGTATGGTGACCATTATTATTGTGATGGCCATCACCATCCTCTGCGGAGTCCAACCTCTCAACAATGCATATATCTCCTATGGAGGTATAACGGGAACGATGATGCCACCCGGTCCATGATAAAGGGTGTTAAAGACCAAGCAGCCATCACGGCCATTCTAATTGGTATCTACAAGGGACAAGAGGAGGATTGCACCAAGGGAAAGTTTATGGACTTCTTTTCTTATCATCTACCCGTTAAAGTGATGAGTCCTTTTATAGCACCTCATCCATCCAAGCATTGTATTTAATACTCCTAACTAGATGTTCAACATATCCGAGCAAGGATGGAGACGCTTGGTTGAACATTGAGTTGTTCGTCTCTAGAGCCGGAGTCTTATGCTCGCGACAACGACCCTAGATTTCAAGAGGATCCTGAGCTCTCCCTTATCTTTAAGGATGGGGTTTTCTACCAAGAGAGTGTGGATCGCATAGAAGTAGCCTTTATTTTTGATCTACCAGGGGTCATGCCATACTCTATGGTAAGTGCTCCTCCAGTTTCTTCTCGAAAAAGATCAGCTTCTCCTACAGCTCCGAGCACTGTGAATCCTCTCCCCAAGTGTCGTTGTTCCAAGTGGCGGAAAGCGATACAACCTCTCGAGGGAATCGGGCAGAGAATGCATGTGGCACAAACAGGTGACAGGATGTCGAGGAGTCAACACAAGTTATGCCTTGTTCCAGCTAGTAAGCTATTGCTATAGTAAGCTAGTTTGACAACCACTACTCAATTGGCTTCTAACAACCAAATTCCACAATCCGTAGGCAACGACTCCAAGTTCCTTCGTCCGAGGATATCCTATGATGCCCATAGGAGCGTTGCTATCCCGAGGACAGACTCAGAGCAAGTTGCTCCTCCTGAGGTACCTAGGAGGGTCCTCTGGCGGAGACAACAGGGGCCTGCTCTGCCACCAATTCCAAATTCTAAAGTGTGATGCATCATAGTCTAAGAAAAGAGTCTTTAAGGGACCTCATCTTCTTGACCCAGGAGTTCAACGCTATGAATTCTATGGACACCTATCGGGGAGCTGCCCAAAATTGTTTTAAAGATGCAGTGTGCATACTGTCTGTTAGTTTGCGGGTAAGCTTTATTAAAGTATTTTGACAATAAATATCAAAGGAGCCTAGTATCCCTTTGGATGGATGTATGCACGTTCCTTTGAAGAAGAGCATGTCATGCGATCTCAAAGTAGTAGAATTATTTTATTATTTCGAAGGACCTATTGGTGCGATAAACAAATGTGATGTTGGAAATATGCCCTAGAGGCAATAATAAATTAGTTATTATCATATTTCCTTGTTCATGATAATCGTTTATTATCCATGCTATAATTGTATTGATCGGAGACTTAAATGCATGTGTGGATACATAGACAAAACCATGTCCCTAGTATGCCTCTAGTAGACTAGCTCGTTGATCAAAAGATGGTTAAGGTTTCCTAGCCATGGACATGAGATGTCATTTGATAACGGGATCACATCATTAGGAGAATGATGTGATGGACAAGACCCAAACTACAAACATAGCATATGATCGTGTCAGTTTATTGCTACTGTTTTCTGCATGTCAAGTATATGTTCCTATGACCATGAGATCATGCAACTCACGGATATCGGAGGAGTGCCTTGTGTGTATCAAACGTCGCAACGTAACTGGGTGACTATAAAGCTGCTCTACAGGTATCTCCGATGGTGTCTGTTGAGTTGGCATGGATCGAGACTGGGATTTGTTACTCCGTGTGACGGAGAGGTATCTCAGGGCCCGCTCGGTAATACAACATCACAACAAGCCTTGCAAGCAATGTGGCTAAGTGTTAGTCACGGGATCTTGTATTACGAAACGAGTAAAGAGACTTGCCGGTAACAAGATTGAACTAGGTATGGAGATACCGACGATCGAATCTCGGGCAAGTAACATACCGAAGAACAAACGGAATGTTATACGGGATTAACTGAATCCTTGACATAGAGGTTCGACCGATAAAAGATCTTCGTAGAATATGTAGGAAGCAATGTGGATGTCCAGGTCCCGCCATTGGTTATTGGCCATAGAGGTGTCTCGGTCATGTCTACATAGTTCTCGAACCCGTAGGGTCTGCACACTTAAGGTTCGGTGACGTTTCGGTAGTGTAGAGTTATGTATGGTAGTGACCGAAGGTTGTTCGGAGTACCGGATGAGATCCCAGACGTCACGAGGAGCTCCGGAATGGTCCGAAGGTAAAGATTCATATATAGGAAGTCCCAGTTTGGTCGCCGGAAAAGTTTCGGGCTAATCGGTAGTGTACCGGGAGTGCCGGTAGTGTACCGGGAGGCCTTCGGGAGGGGTATTTCGACCCCAAGAGGTCCATGGGCTGTGCTAGAATAATAACCAGCCCTTTGTGTGCTGGGAAAACAGCCACAAAGGCCCATGGCGCAGGAGAGAAAGTCCTAAAGCAAAAAGTGGAAAATCAGCCAATAGTAGGCAATCCTACTCCAACTAGGATTGGAGGTGAAGTAGGATTGCTTCCCACCTCCTATTTCGGCCGACCCAAAGGCCTTGGCTGCCTCTCCTCTCCTCTCCTCCTATATATACTAGTGGATTGGGTGGTTTTTGGACAGAATTTCCGGCCACGTGCTACCCGTTCCACCGGTGCATAGTTTCTCCTCTAGATCGTAGTTCCGCAGTGCTTAGGCGAAGCCTGGCCGGAATTGCTCCACCACCATCACCGGAGCGTCGTCATGCTGCCGGTGAACTCTCTCTTCTCGCCACCTCCTCTTGCTGGATCAAGACGGTGGAGATCGTCATCAAGCTGGACGTGTGCTGAACGTGGAGGTGTCGTCCGTTCGGCGCTAGATCGGAAGAACCGTGATCGAGATCGCGAGACGGTTCGTGATGAGATCGCGAGACGGATAGTGATGAGTTCGCGGGACAGATCGTGATCAAGATCGTGATGGGACCGCGGGACGGATCGTGATGGGATCGCGGGACGGATCGTGATGAGATCGCGGGACGCTCGGCGATTTGGATCGCGAAGATGTTCGACTACACCAACCGCATTTCTTAACGCTTCCCGCTTAGCGATCTACGGGGGTACGTAGATCCACTCTCCCTCTCGTAGATGCTCATCGCCATGGATAGGTTTGCATGTGCGTAGGAAAAAAAATTCCCATGCGACGTTCCCCAACATGTGAATCCCAGTACCCCCGAGACACTAGTTGGATACTCCATCTGACGAGTGGTTCGATATGTTTTAATTAACTTTGTAGATTTAAGCGCAAAGCCCGGTAGCCCTGAGCATTAATTTGGAAACGAGTGTCCAACTTAAGGATCTTATATTATGTATGATTAAAGCATGTGTTTATTGAAACAAACTGCTCGGATGGAGAATAATTAACTATTCGAGGAGCTGAAACTGACGAAGACACAACTTGACTCTACTAGGATAGAAGTAGCTGACGTCAAGTAATTTACATGGGAGGCACATAGTGAGTGTGTCTAATCCCTTTTTGTGCTACTAGCCATATGGTTCACACCATAATAGAAAGTATTTCTTCTAGTAGCAGAGACCATTGGCCAGCTTGAAAAGGACTTAAAAGATGCCCGGGAGGCCCTTCGGCATGCCAAATCGCAAGAACAAGTTGGTCGTCATGTGCTTCTCGTAGAATTGATGATATTGTGGGAAATATTGCCTAGAGGCAATAATAATTTATTACTCCATATCCATAATTAAGAGTTTATATTCTATGCTATAACTGCTATGATTCTGGAATATGCATTTCAGTGGAAAACTCATATGCACGTGTGGAATGATAAACGGTAAAATAAAGGTTCCTAGTCTTGTCTCTAAGACTGGCTCAAATGTTGTTAGTGATCATGTTTTACACATCTTAGGATATCGTTAAGTGTAACGATAGTCCTAAAACAACATTGAGAGTATGACATTAGAAGAACAATCACATTGAACAAACCGAAACTTATTTTTTATACTTTCAGATAATATCGTCTAAAATCAGTTGTTATAACATGGAGTGTTAACACGTGTTTTATTTTCCTTAGACCATGACAGTATCAGTCACTTCTTACCGTACAATGAGCTTTGGGGTTTCTCAAAAGCCATCTGTAACTAGGTGACCATTACGACAACTTATAGGCTCATCGAAGAGTTTGACAAGGGGCTAGATAGCTCAAGAGTGGAATTTTCTACTCCGACGATGGCGAGATATTCTTAGGGCCCTCTCGATTAATTGCATCCATCATCGTCTAGTGAGACACAAGTCACTATGTCATGGGGATGCCGGGACAAATTAACAAGAAATAAGAACAAAACTGGTAATGACGATAAGGGTATACTGAGCATGTGATGACTTAGGAGGATACTGATGCTTCTGGGGTTTTGTGAAGTGACACTAAGCAAAGGGAACATCACATGATAATTATCTTTAACTCGAATATCATTTGTGTGCTCATAGGGATTGATATGGACGTCCACGCAGCTATCAGTCATTGAACGAAGGGGCTTCGTTCGTGTCTATGAGTTACCGAACCTATGGGGTCACAAGCTTAAGGCAATCACGATCTACCAGGCGTTAATTGGACGGGACTAATGAGAACTTATTTTTGAATTTTGTTTCATTAATATTCAAAATAGTTTCGAGAGGACCCGAAAGCGTTTCGGGGTCATGGGAAGTGTTTCGGAGGTTATCGGGCAATACCGGGTATTATCGATAAATAATATATAGGTGGAAAATGTTTTTGGTGACATTGACGCTAAATTTTGCAAGACTAAATAATACCACATATGTGTGGCACTGCATTTTGTCACATTGTAGAAACACGCATGGAGAAATTCCATATTGATGGATTTTGAAGTCATCTAATTTTGTATCATCTCACACTTGCAACTTTTATCCAAATAGTGAAGTAAACAAAAATACCATTCACAGGCCATAAAGAACGAATAGCAAAAGCAACTGAAATATGCATATTGATGTATGTAGTCCACTAATTGTTGCTTCAAGGAGTGGATTTCTCTATCTTCAAGGATGACTCAAGTAGATATTTATATTTACTTATTGAGATATAAGTCTGGATCCTTTGAAATATTTCAAAGGCTTTTCAGAAGGAAGTAGGAATGATTGTAACAAGAGAGTTATATTTCTACAATTGGATTGCAGAAAGAAAATTTGAGTTACAATTTTACGGAATGTATGATGAACTATGAAAATAATTTTATAGCTTGCACCTCCATGAACACTACTAAGAGTATAGTGTTTTGAGTATATGTACTCAAGATATGTATGACATAGTTAGATCAAATATGCCATTAATAAAATTTTCCAATATACTTTTAATGTGATGCTTTAAAGACTGTGGCATTTACAGTAGAGAAGAGCGTTATCAAAACTGTCGAAATGACACCATATAAGATATGAAATAATAAGTGCTACTTTGTTGGTTATCCCAAATGGTTGGGTACACCTCTACCACTACGCCAAGAAAAAAGTGTTTTGTCAGAGTGTGTAGAATTTTGAAGAAAATGTTTTCTGAATAGATTAAATGGGAAGACAGTGCAACTTGACGTCATTACAGCATCTTCATAATCAGGTCAAAGAAAAGAAACACTAGAACTAGTTCTAGAAATTCCTGCATCGACTTATATGAGAGCCTCTACATGAGATATGGAGACTTAGATCAAACTTGAAACTGAACTATATAGGTTGAGGAAAATCCGTGCAAACCTTCATGGTGCGTAGATGAAATATTGTTGAAACAATGAACCTATATATGATATATAGAGAAGCTTTGATAGGCCCTGACTCGGAAAATGGCTATATGCTAAAATAATTTGAGATAGTATCTATATACCTGAATCAAGTTTATAAGTTGATGAACCCTCCGAAAGACTTAGAGTCTGACGTATAGTAATGGATCTATAAACTGACAAAGATAAAAATGTTTTGTAAAGCTTGACTTGCTGCAAATAGTTTATGACAAAGATCAAGGAATTGACTATAATGAGATGATCTCGTCATAGCAACAGTTAAAGTCAGTTCTAGCAATTACGACATATTTCAATTATGAGATAACATAGATGGATGTCAAAAGAATTCCCATGAGATGAAAATGGAACCAGGATTGTATGTATGATACGATCCAAAGTAATTTTGTCAATCCAGAGGATGCTAGAAAGTATGCAAACTTCAAGATATGCTATAATGGACTAAAGCACGCATAATGGAGTTGGAATCATTGTTCTAAGGAAATGGTCAAATAATTTGATTTCATCAAGGAAATCAAAGATACTTGTATTTACAAGACAAGAAGTTGGAGCATGATAATATTTCAAAACACTGTGTGTGCATGACACATTGATGTTTTGAAATTTTATAAATTTCTTGACACGAATCAAGATTTTATTGAAACTAGTTTTTGTAAAGTACTTACACAATATAGCCTTGGTATTAGACATAATAATCTAAGAGATAATAATGTCTAATCAGGCTTAGCCAAAATACATATTGAAAAGATACTAAAGATGTTTAGTATGAAAAATAAGACAATAAGAGTTTCTTGTCGAAGACACATGGAAGGAGTTTCAAGCAAGAATTTGTACGTCGAAATACTGATGAGTAAAATACATGATTTGAGTCACAATTGTGTTAATTATATTCCATGGTATGTAAACAAGTAGATATGTCCAGTACTCCAAGTAAGTTGTGAGTAAAGTTACAAGAATAGTTAAATTGTTGATCACAGGACAAAAGTAAAAAAATGTTGTTAAGTACCGATGACATGCTTCTTACATACACAGAAAATAAAGAGATTACGTAAGGAATTACATTAATACATGATCGATGTAAGTAGTACATTAACAAAAATTTCATCGATGCTCCAAGTGATTTTTGATTTTAATTAAATGATTTATTATGGCATGGTAAGTTGGAATGGTCCTAGAAAGTTACTGTCATGAATTCTATAATGGAAGGCTGAGTATATTGTCACTTTAAGAAGCAACAATGGATGATAATGAATCAAAAGTTTATGAACTTGTATGGTTTCCACATAATTATGCCAACGGAACACTATTATTAATAGTGGTTCCATAGCTAAGTCTAAGGAATCAAAGTTTTGATAGTGGTTCAATATATAGAAAGCCTATTTCACAAGATTATGAATTCTTGTGAAAGCATGGTAGATGCATTGAAATTTAAATGATACACATGGTTCTGAAGTTGTGAGATTTTATAGGACGAAGTCTATACCTCAAGCAAAGCATGGACTTACACAAGATTGCCATTGGTGTGAAAATAAAATGTGCTAACCAGATTATTGACTCTAGTGCAAGTGGGAGACCGTTGGAAATATGCCCTAAAGGCAATAATAATGCATTATTATGTTTTCATATTCATAATTAATAGGTTACATTCTATGCTATAACTGTTATGACTGTGGAATATGCAATTTTGTGGAAAACTCATATGCATGTTTGGAATGATAAACGATAAAATAAAGGTTCCTAGTCTTGCCTCTAAGACTGGCTCAAGTGTCATTAGTGATCATGTTTTTCTGATCTTAGTATATCATTAAGTGTAACGATAGTCCTAAAACAACATTGAGAGTATGACATTAGAAGAATGAATCAATCTAAACTTGTTTGTTATACTTTGAGATAATATCATCCAAAATCAATTGTTATTATACGGAGTCTTAACATGTGTTTTATGTTCCTTAGACCATGAGAGTATCATAGTCACTTCTTAATATACGATGAGCTTTGGGCTTGCTCAAACTTCATCTATAACTAGGTGATCATAACGACAACGTACAGGTTCATCACAAAGTTTGACAATGGGATAGATAGCTCAAGAGTGGAATTTACTAATCCGATGATGGAGGGATATTATTAGGGACCTCTTGGTGTGACAACATCCATCATCATCATGCCAGACACAGTTGACTATGTCACGGGGATGCCGGAACACATCAACGAGAAAGAAGAGCAAAACCGGTAACGAGGATAACAGTATAGTGAGTATGTGATTACTCTGGAGGATACTGATGCATCCCGAGTTTTATGAAGTATAGTGAAGCAAAGGGAACATCACATGATGACCAAAGGTTCACTCAAATATCATTCCTGTGGTCATAGGGATCGATATGGACTTCCATGGTTCCATTGTCAGTCATTGACTGAAGGGGTTTCGTTCATGTCTATGAGTTACCGAACCTACGTAAGCTTAACACAATCACGATTTGCTGAGTGTTATAAGTACGGGAGTAATGAGAACATATTTGTGAAATTATTTCATTAATATTAGAAATAGTTTTGAGAGGATCCGTAAGTGTTTCGGGGTCACCGGAAGGGTTTCAGAGGTTATCGGGTAATACCGGGTATTACCGATAAATAATATATAGGTGGAAAATTTCCGATGATGTTAAATTATATATAAGGGTCTAATAAACACTACAAGGATTTATAAATAATTAAATATCAACGGGCCTTAAAAGGCCAAGAGTTATAAGGCAACTGGGGCCACAAGGGCCCAAGTGGAGTTGGCGCCCCCCTTTCCTTGTGGGTGGCGAATTGGTGTGGGGGAGGAGTCCAACTCCTCCTCCCGGCCAAGGAGGGAGCTCTTTCCTTCCTTGTGTGGAGCCCCTCCTATCCCTTCCAATGTATATATACTAGAGGATTTCCACCTTTTTGTGATAAGTGAGCCTCCTCTAGTTCTTCTAGTGCTAGTTCTAATTAGGCCTAGTCGACTAATTTGAGCTAAACCTAGATCCTGTAATCCTCAAAATTAGAATCCCAATGTGGTTATAATCTCCTCCCTCTAATTCTCAGGCAACGATTATCTCTGCATGGCGAAGCGCTGTCGGATTGTGAAGATTGCATTCTTGCAACCAAGTAGAGAGGTCGTGCTTTCGGTCTTCGGTTCGAGGGACTGTTCATGGGAGGTTCATGGGATCATTCGTTGATGGTTCGATGGACTCCAAGTATGATCTACAGCAACGCGTTCTTCTTCCATTACATCTCGATGATGGTAAGGATCGTGATCCCAACCCATAATGTATATCCATAGTGTTCCTGGTTGATCGTAGTGTGAAATTATTTGTTTTCTACTACGTTTCCCAACAGATATAACCATCTTAAGGCTCACAATGCCAAACAAGCACTCAAGATCAAGAGGCTAAAGGCTCAATTATCCGCATCCGAGGAGCAGAATAAGGAATAAGTGGATCTATCTCCAGTAGGTATGATGTATCTAAGTTTTTCATAGTACCAGATTAAAAACTAACATACCAAGCTCACGGGACACACCCCTAGGTCACGCCGTCTGAGCTTGTGGGGACCTTGAGCCTCCGTCTGCTGAAATTCAAAGCCTACATATACCATTTTCCCAAGAAAAATGTTAGAGAGAAACTTTCATCACATTTTATGATGCAGATCCACGGCCATCTTCTGTTCTTCAGTGGGAGGCCTAATCTAGAGTTTGATTGGGGCTCCGGAGAAGGAAAACCATCATTGTTTTCATCAAGAACCCTTCTTCACCACAACCTCATGATGTTCACCACCAGGAGTGAGTAATCTTACTGTTGGCATACTAGAGGTAGATGGAAATGGATTAATTTTCCATGTAATCGAGTCAATTTGTTAGGGCTTGATCCCTAGTACCCATTATGTTTTGAGATTGATGTCGCTATGACTTTGATATACTTAATACTTGTCACTAGGGCCTCAGTGCTATGATTTTTGATTTGAACCTGTTATTTTTTCATTAATATACTTGAGTTCTTGATCCTATCTTGCAAGTTATATGCATTTGTTATTGTTCTAACCGTAGACCCCCAGGTAACAATAATTGTGATACTCTCTATGGATGGCTATAATTTGAGGAGTTCATGTATTCACTATGTGTTAATGTTTTGTTCCAGTTCTCTATTAAAAGGAGTGCCTTAATTACCCTTAGTTTCCATTAGGACCCCGCTGCCACGAAAGGGTAGGACAAAAGATGACATGCAAGTACTTATTGCAAGCATGTATGACTATATACGGAATACATGCCTACATATGATTGGAATTCTAGCAAGCGTCCACAACTACTAGAAATTCATTAAGGTAAACTCAACCATAGTATTAACACATCAAGTCCCCTTTATCCCATACGTAAACAATCTCCTTACTCGAGTGTAAGCTTTTGTCACTCTAGCCACCCACTATAAGCAAATTATAAACATATTGCAAACCCTCCATCGGGATTCCTTCACGTGTGCGCCTCACGGAAGGCACCTTAGGACAGCACCAAAATATAGCATACAACTCAAACCAATCACGATCATCAATCAACCCATAGGACAAAAGAAATCTACTCAAACATTATAAGATAGCCCCACATCTTTGGATAATAACATATAGCATTAAGCACCATGTTTAAGTAGAGATTACAGCGGGGAAGATAGGTTTTACACCACTGCATAGAGGGGTAGAGTGTTGGTGGTGATGGCACAGAAGTCGTTGGTGTAGATCGCCCTCACGATGGATGCCCAGTGGCGCTTCGGTGCCACTAGGAGAGAGGGGGAGCGAGCCCCTCCTTCTACTTTATCCTTGACCTCCTCCATAGGTGGGAGGAGGATTTTCTTGTCCATGGCCGACATGGCTCCCGGAAGGCAATAGCCCCTCCGAGATTGGATCTCTCTTTGTTTCTCTCTTGTTTTCGCGACTGTTTCGAATCCCTTCACTGTTTCTTAAATATACTAAGATCCATAACTCCGATTGGGCTGAAATTTTGAGGGTTTTTTATCGCAAAAAATATAGTTCTTGCGGCGGAAGAAGAGCCCCAACCGATTTAGCGGGCACAAGCCATTAGGGCGCCTCCCTAGGCCATGCCCTGTTGGCTTGTGCCTCCATCGAGCACCGTCTTGCATTGATTCCGACTCCCAAAATTCATGTATATTCCCAAAAAAACTCCGTAAACTTTTATCACTTTTGGACTTTGTTTGATATGGAATTTCTCCAAAACAAAAAACACAAAAAAACAAGAACTGGCACTGGGCACTAGGTAAGTAAGTTAGTCCCGAAAATAATATAAATGTTGCCAAAAGTATATGAAAGTTGTAGAATATTGGCATGAAGCAATCAAAAATTATAGATATGAAAGAGATGTATCAGCATCCCCAAGCTTAACCTGCTCATCCTCGAGTAGGTAAATGATAAAAACATAGTTTTTGATGTGGAATGCTACCTAGCATAATCTTGAGCAAATATCTAATCATGGGATGAATATTAAGATACAAGTGATTCAAGGAAACAGACTGACAAAAAGACATCCATACTCAGGTATACTAGCAACAATCATGTCCTTTCAAAAGAGCAATACGAAAGAATGGTATCCCTACAAAATCATATAGCCCGTCAAGTTTGGTCTTCCTGGCATAAAGTATAAATCATGAGCACCTCGGTGTCAAACCAAGCAATTTGACCATGGTTTTTCAATGCGCAACAACTTTTTATTCTTCACGCAATACATGAGTGTGACCCATGGACATAGAATAAGGGTGGAATAGAATATCGTGGTAGATATCAAAAGGGTTGAAAGTGGAGAATAAAGTCTCGCATCAACTCGGCGTATCAATGGGCTATGGAGATGCCCATCAATAGATATCAATGCGAGGAGTTTCCATGCAACAAATGCACTAGAGCTATAAATGTATGACAGCTCGACTGAAGCTAAGTGGGTGTGCATCCAATTTGCTTGCTCATGAAGACCTCGGGCATTTGAGGACGCACGTTATCGAAATATACAAGCCTGATAACCCACAAGTGCAGGGGATCAATTGTAGCCTTTCTCGATAAGTAAGAGTGTCGAACACAATGAGGAGCTAAAGGTAGAACAAATATTCCCTCAAGTTCTATTGACCACTGATATAACTGTACGCACGCTTAATGTTCACTTTACCTAGAACACGTATGAAACTAGAATTACTTTGTAGGTGTGATAGGATAGATTTGCAAGATAATAAAGAGCATCGAAATAAAAACTAGGGGCTGCTAAGATAAAGAAACAACTAAGTTAGTTTAATGAGTGTGGAAAAGTGGTGGTAGGAGTTGCGGAATTGTCCCTAGGCAATTGATAACTAGACCGGTAATCATTATTGCAATTTTATATGAGAGAGAGGCATAAGCTAACATACTTTCTCTACTTGGATCATATGCACTTATGATTGGAACTCTAGTAAGCATCCGCAACTACTAAAGATCATTAAGGTAAAACCCAACCATAGAATTATAAGGTATCAAGTCCTCTTTATTCCCATACGCAAACAACCTACTTACTCGGGTATGTGCTTCTGTCACTCACGCCACCCACCATAATCGAATCATAAACACATTGAAAACCCTACAGCAGGGATCCCTCACGCTTGCGCGACATAGAGAGCACCATAGGACAACACCAATAATAAAACACGCAACTCAAACCAATCATGATCATCAATCAACCAATAGAACAAAATAGATATACTCAGACATCATAGGATGGCAACACATCATTGGATAATAATATGAAGCATAAATCACCATGTTCAAGTAGAGGGTACAGCGGGTTGCGGGAGAGTGGACCGCTGTAGATAGATGGGGGAAGGTGATGGAGGTGTTGGTGAAGATGACGGAGTTGTTGGAGTAGATCGCCATCACGATGACGGCCCCGGTGGCGTTTCGGTGCCACCGGGAGAGAGGGGGGAGATCCCCCCCTCCTTCTTCTTCTTACTTGACCTTCCCCCTAGATGGGAGAAGGGTTTACCCTCTGGTCCATGGCCTCCATGACGGCGGAGGGGCGAGAGAGCCCCTCCGAGATTGGATCTCTCTTTGTGTTTCCTTCTGTTTCTGCGCTCTCAGATTCTGTCCTTTCATCGTTTATTAAATATCCGAAGTTCGTAACTCTGATCGGGCTCAAATTTTGAGGAGGCTTTCCTTATAAAAATATCTTTCTTGCGGCCGAAGGATAGCTCCAACCGACCTAAGGGGTAGCCACAATTCCTCAGGGCGCGCCCTACCCCCTAGGGCGCGCCTGGCAAGCTTGTGGGCCCCTCGGGCATCGCCTTTTGTTGATTCCACTTCCCAAAATTCACATATATTCCAAAAAAATCTCCGTAAGTTTTTATCCCGTTTGGACTTCGTTTGATATGGATTTTCTGTGAAACAAAAAACATGCAACAAACAGGATCTGGCACTAGGCACTGGATCAATATGTTAGTCCCAAAAATAGTCTAAAAAGTTGCCAAAAGTATATGAAAGTTGTAGAATATTGGCATAAACAATCAAAAATTATAGATACGACGGAGACGTATCAGCATCCCCAAGCTTAATTCCTGCTCGTCCTCGAGTAGGTAAATGATAAAAAAGATAATTTTTGATGTGGAATGTTACCTAGCATAATCTTGATCATATAATCTAATCATGGCATGAATATTAAGACACGAGTGGTTCAAAGCAATAGTCTATATTGACATAAAAACAGTAATACTTTGAGCACACCAACAATGCAATCATGTCCTTTCAAAATAACATGGCCTGAGAAAGTTATCCCTAAAAAATCATATGGTCATGCTATGCTCCATCTTCCCCCACACAAAGTATCTAAATCATGCACAACCCCAATGACAAGTCAAGCATTGTTTCACACTTTTTATGTTCTCAAACCTTTTCAACTCTCACGCAATACATGAGAATGAGCCATGGATATAGCATTATAGGTGGAATATAATATGGTGGAGGTGATGAGGAAAGAGGAGAAGATAGTCTCACATCAACTAGGCATATCAACAGGCTATGAAGATGCCCATCAATAGATATCAATGTGAGTGAGTAGGGATTGCCATGCAACGAATGCACTTAGATCTATAAGTGTACGAAAGCTCAAAAAGAAAACTAAGTGGTCGTGCAAAAAATTCCACTAGTTATGTGAAAGTGACAAAATAGGAGACTCTCTATCATGAAGATCATGGTGCTACTTTGAAGTACAAGTGTGGAAAAAGATAGTAGCAATTGTCCCTTCTCTCTTTCTCTCATTTTTTTCTTTTTTATTTTCTTCTTCTTTTTTTCTTTTTTTTATTTTGGTGGGTATCTTTGTCCTCTTTTTTTATTTGGGCTTCACTGGCCTCTTTTAATTTTTTGTTAAGTCCGGAGACTCCTCCTAACTTGTGAGGGAATCATAGCTTCCATCGTCCTTTTCTCACACGGGACAATTCTCTAATAATGAAAATGATCACACTTTTATTTACTTACAACTCGATACCTAGAACAAAAAATATGACTCTATATGAAGGCTTCCGGTAGGATACCGGGATGTGCAACGATCTAGCCTAGCAAATGACATCAAAAACGGACAAGCCATGAAAATATCATGCAAGCTGTCTTACGATCATGCCAAGCAATATGAAAATGATTGTGCATGTCATACTAAACGGGACGGTGGAAGTTGCATGGCAATATATCTTGGAATGGCTATGGAAATGTCATAAAAGGTAGGTATGGTGGTTGTTTTGAGGAAAATATATGGTGGCTGTTTAGAGGAAGGTGGGTTTGATGCACCAGCGAAAATTGCGCGGTACTATAGAGGCTAGCAAAGGTGGAAGGGTGACAGTGCATATAATCCATGGACTCAAAATTAGTCATAAAGAACTCACATACTTATTGCAAAAGTCTATTAGTTATCAAACAAAGCATTAGACGCATGCTCCTAGGGGATAGGTTGGTAGGAGTTAACCATCGCGCGCTCCCGACCCTCACACAAAGGTTGACAATCATTAAACTAATCATGCTCCGACTTCATTACATAACGGTTCACCATACGTGCATGCTACGGGAATCACAAACTTCAACACATGTTTTTCTCCAATTTGCAACTACTCACTAGCATGAATCTCATATTACCATCTTCACATTGCAAAACTATTGCAAGGAATCAAACATATCATATTCAGTGATCTACAAGTTTTATGTAGGATTTTATGACTAACCATGTGAATGACCAACTCATGTTAACTCTCTAAATAGATATAAGTGAAGCATGAGAGTTTAATTCTTTCTACAAAAGATATGCCCATGCTCTAACAAATATAAGTTAAGCAAAAGAGCATTCTACAAATGGCGGTTCTCTATGTGTGAGAAACAGGCAATCCAAACTTCAAATGATATAAGTGAAGCACATGAAGCATTATATAAAGCCATACTCAAAAGATATAAGTGAAGTGCATGAAGCATTCTATAAATCAACCAAGGACTTTCTCATACCAGCATGGTGCATTATTAAAAGAAAAATAAAAAGCACACGATGCTCCAAGATTTGCGCATATCATGTGATGAATAAAAATATAGCTCCAAGTAAAATTACCGATGGTTGTTAGAAGAAAGAGGGGATGCCTTACGGGGCAAACCCAAGCTTAGTTTCTTGGGAGTCCTTGAATATTACCTTGGGGTGCCTCGGGCATCCCCAAGCTTAGTCTCTTTCCATTCCTTATTCCTTCATCCATCGTGATCTCACCCAAAACTTGAAAACTTCAATCACACAAAACTTAACAAAACCCTCGTGAGATCCGTTAATATAATAAAGAAATTCACAACTTTATGTACTGTTGCCAACCAATTCATATTTTATTTTTGAATTTAGCTATTATATTATAATTTTATCATGGCTTATACCACCGATACAATCGATAGTTTCATCAAAACGAGCAAAACAATGAATCAAAAAATAGAATATGTCTTAAACAGGACAGTCTGTACCAATCTAAACATTCACCATACTTTTGTACCTCTAAAAATTCTGAAAATATAGTAAAAAAATAAAAAAAATTGCATAGCAGTACTATGTAAAAATTTCATAAAGTTTTGGCATTCCAGTAAAAAATGTAACTTCACACACTACTGCCAAAGTTTCTGTTTTTGCACTGCACACACCAAACAAGCAATCTAATCATCCTAAAGGCAAATCTTGGCACATTATTTTTATAATACAATGGTTTTATACAAGGGGATAATTATTTTTGTTGAAAAGTTTCTGTAATCAAGATTTGTGAAGTTTCCATGGGCATGAACAAAGTTCAAGGCTAGCTCCCACTTTCACAATGCTCGTCTCTCCCACTTTCACTTTTCTTTTTGAAAAAACTTTAGGTTACCTTATTTATTTTTTTGTTTTTAAACTATATAAAAGCACACAACTGAATTAAATGACTCTCTAAAACTCCTGGGGTGTCTCCCTGGCAGCGCTTTCTTTAAAGCCATTAAGCTGGGCATAAAGTGATCAAGTAATGGACCCACCCGGATCCCAAGGTATATCAAAGCCAATTTTAATTAACAATGATTTGTAATTTAGTATTGAGCACAAAGTAACATATATCATGCAACAACAAAGTCTAACTCTCTTCCTATGCATCGGCATGTCATAAAAGAACAATTCATGCACACAAAGTGAAGGCCAATACATAGCATAAGGAGTTTTTTGCAGTTTTATAATATTGGAAACATAGAGAGGTGGAGATGTAGTTCCTATCTCATAATAATTGAAAGTAGGAGCAGTAAGCACATGCATCTTATATCTATCAAAATCATCATGTGTAATAGTAAAAGGCAACCCATCTATATAATCTTTAATAAGTGCAAACTTCTCTGATATAGTGTAGTTGGAAGAATTCAAAAGGATAATAGGACTATCATGCGTGGGTGCAATAGCAACAATTTCATTCTTAACATAAGGAACTATAGAAAGTTCATGTCCATAAGCATCTTTCATATTGGCATCATGGCCACAAGCAAAGCAAGCATCAAGTTCATCAAAAAGGGATATTTCAAGTGAATCCAAGGGATCGTAGCAATCAACATAGCATTCATCCTTCGGTAAGCACGAAGGTAAATTAAACAATGTATGAGTTGAAAAGTTACTCTCATTAGAAGGTGGGCACGGGTAGCTAATCCGCTCTTCCTCCTTTTGTTCCTAACTCTCCTCCTCATCTTTTCCATCTAATGAGCTCACAGTTTCAGCAATTTCTTCTTCCATAGTTTCCTGCAAGATATTAGTCTCTTCCAAAGCAGCGGTCATTCTTTCAATAAATTCAATAATATCAGCATTGCAATCATAATTCTCATAGCAATATCGAAGTATGGCAAAAATTTCAGATTCGTAAGGAACATCATCTTCATACTTTTCAAGCAAAGAAGAAATTCTATAAGAACCTTTAAAAACAACAAATTCTTCTATTCGTTCGACATCATAGTAATCATAAATACCTTTAGCATATTAAGCTAAGGTTTCATTATCATTAAATTTCCGTTGGAAGGGAAGGTGTCGAGCTTCTATATTAGAGCAACAAGTAAAGTCACATCTCGAGCATGCATCCCAAGGAAACCATCCCAGTATTCTAATTTGATCCCATAAGTGTTTCCCTATTTGAGATAAGCGATAATCCCTAAAGTATTCACGTTGATCCAATGTGTATCCCATTATCAAGTTGAATGGGTTTTTCTCAGGATTATCAAAGTAGTGCATAATATTTTCCACATAACGAGCATTGAGGGTTTTACGAGGTTCCCCATATCCTTGAGTAGCAAGTACACCTAATTATTTTGGTATTTTGTGTTCCATATCCATAACTAAAGATAGAGAACAACTTATAATAGCAAATAAAATCTACTTAGTGATAAAGAAAACAAGCACATACGAAAATATTCACCCCCACGCTATTGCTCCCCGACAACGGCGCCAGAAAAAGGTCTTGATAACCCACAAGTGTAGGGGATCAATTGTAGCCTTTCTCGATAAGTAAGAGTGTCGAACCCAACGAGGAGCTAAAGGTAGAACAAATATTCCCTCAAGTTCTATCGACCATCGATACAACTCTACGCACGCTTAACGTTCACTTTACCTAGAACACGTATGAAACTAGAAGTACTTTGTAGGTGTGATAGGATAGGTTTAAAAGATAATAAAGAGCATGGAAATAAAAACTAGGGTCTGCTAAGATAAAGAAACAACTAAGTTAGTTTAACGAGCGTGGAAAAGTGGTGGTAGGAGTTGCGGAATTGTCCCTAGGCAATTGATAACTAGGCCGGTAATCATTATTTTAATTTTATCTGAGGGAGAGGCATGAGCTAACATACATTATCTACTTGGATCATATGCACTTATGATTGGAACTCTAGCAAGTATCCGCAACTACTAAAGACCATTAAGGTAAAACCCAACCATAGCATTATAAGGTATCAAGTCCTCTTTATTCCCATACGCAAATAACCTACTTACTCGGGTCTGTGCTTCTGTCACTCACGCCACCCACCATAAGCGAATCATAAAAATATTGCAAACCCTACAACGGGGATCCCTCACACTTGTGCGGCACGGGAGCACCATAGGACAGCACCAATAATAAAACATGTAACTCAAACCAATCATGACCATCAATAATAGGACAAAATAGATCTACTCAGACATCATAGGATGGCAACACATCATTGGATAATAATATGAAGCATAAAGCACCATGTTCAAGTAGAGGGTACAGCGGCTTGTGAGGTAGTGGACCATTGTAGATAGATGGGGGAAGGTGATGTAGGTGTTGGTGAAGATGACGGAGTTGTTGGAGTAGATCGCCGTCACGATGATGGCCCCGATGGCGTTTCGATGCCTCCGGGAGAGAGGGGGGGAGAGCCCCCCTCCTTCTTCTTCTTCTTCCTTGACCTTCCCCCTAGATGGTAGAAGGGTTTACCCTCTGGTCCATGGCCTCCATGGCGGCGGAGGGGCGAGAGCCCCTCCGAGATTTGATCTCTCTCTCTCTGTTTCCTTTTCTTTCCGCGCTCCCAGATTCTGGCCTTTCACCGTTTATTAAATATCCGAATATCCGTAACTCCGATCGGGCTGAAAGTTTGAGGGGATTTTCCTTGTAAAAATATCTTTCTTGCGGTCGGAGTACAGCTCCAACCGACCTAAGGGATAGCCACAAGACCTCAGGGTGCGCCATACCCCCAGGGCGTGCCATACCCCCCGGGGCGCACCTGGCAGGGTTGTGGGCCCCTTGGGCACCGTCTTCTGTTGATTCCACTTCCCAAAATTCACATATATTCCAAAAATCTGCGTAAGTTTTTATCCCGTTTTGACTTCATTTGATATGGATTTTCTGCAAAACAAAAAGCATGCAACAAACAGGAACTGGCACTGGGCACCGGATCAATATGTTAGTCCCAAAAATAGAATAAAAAGTTGCCAAAAGTATATGAAAGTTGTAGAATATTGGCATGAAACAATCAAAAATTACAGATACGATGGAGATGTATCAAAGCCAAGTTCTATAATGAAAAATTATCATTGGGATATGGAAGTGAAAAAACAAGAGACCCTTTATATGAACAACATGGTGCCACTTTGAGGCACAAGTGTGGTAAAGGATAGTAGCAAAGTCTCTTCTCTCTTTTTCTCTCATTTATTTATTTTTTCATGGTGGGATTTTTTCTTTTATTCGCCTCCCCCATTTTTCCTTTTTCATCCGGAGTCTCATCCCGACTTGTGGGGGAATCATAGTCTTCATCATCCTTTCCTCACTACGACAATGCTCTAATGATGATCATCTCACTTTTGTTTACTTACAACTCGATATGAAAAACTGATATGACTCTATATGAATGCCTTTGGCAGTATATGAGGATGTCCAATGATCTAGCGTAGCAAAAGATATCAAAAAACATACAAGCCATGTAAATATCATGCTAGCTATCTTATGATCATGCAAAGCAATATGACAATGAAAATACAATTCATATGAAGTGACGATGGAAGTTGCATGGCAATATATCTCTAAATGGCTATGAAAATGCCATGATAGGTAGGTATGGTGGCTTTTTTGAGGAATATATAATGAGGCTTATGTGCAACAGAGCATATCATGTCACGGGATTTGGATGCACCTGCGAAAGTTGCACCGATCCTCGAGGTGAGAATGGGCAAGGCACGGTACCGAAGAGGCTAGCAAAACATGAATAGGCGAGTGTCTGTATGTGCATGGTTTCACATTAGTCATAAAGAACGCATATACATATTGCAAAGTTTTATTTGTTTTATCACAAAGCAAAGTACTACTCGCATGCTCCTAAGGAGGAGGTTGGGAGGAGTTAACGATCGCGTGCCCCCGATTCAACAGCACAAAGGCTTTCAATCAAGGATAAATTATGCTCCAATTTTCATAGCATAACTAGAGACTATACGTGCATGCTTCGGGAATCACAAACCTTAATATCAATATTCTTACTAATACACAATCATCCACTAGTGCACCCACATATTACTGTCTTAATGTCGCAAAACTATTGCAGGGAACCAAACATATCATATTCGGTGATCTACAAGTTTTATGTAGGATTTTAAGACTAACCATGTAAATGACCAATTCCCGTTGACTCTCTAGATAGGTATAAGTGAAGCATGAGAGTATAATTCTTTCTACAAAATACCTGGACATGCTCTAATAAATATAAGTGAAGCAAAATAGCATTGTACAAATAACGGTTTTCTTTATATAGAGAAACAGGCATCCAACTTCAAATTATATAAGTGAAGCACATGAAGCATTCTATAAAGCCATACTCAAAAGTTATAAGTGAAGTGCAAAGAGCATTCCATAAATCAACCATGGACTTTACCATACCATCATGGTGCATTTCTAAAAGTAAAATAAAAGGCACGCAACGCTCCAAGAATTTACTCATATCATGTGAACAAAACAAAAATTGAGACATACCAATAATTGTTGAAGAAGTAAGATGGGATGCCTTCTGAGGCATCCCCAAGCTTAGACGCTTGATTCTCCTTGAATATTTACTTGGGGATCCTTGGGCATTACGAAGCTTGAGATCTTGCCTCTCCTTATTCTTCTCATATCAATACCTCCTCGATCTTCGAACACTTCATCCACACAAAACTTGACAAAACTTTTATTTGAAATGTTAGTACATAATCATCAAATCTCGTCATGTACTGCCATAAAATTATTCAATAACTAAACTATAATATTACCCATTGTATTCTATCACAATTATATGGCTCCCAAGTCAAGGAGGCTCAACAAGAGTTCAAACATAAGCACGCAAAGCAACTATAACACCAAGTTGTGAAAAACAGGACAGTTTGTATAGATGCAAATGGATACCATACTTATGTAACTCAAAAAATATGAAACATTATTAAGTAATAAATAATTTGTATAAAAGTATTTTGTAAAAATTTAAGAAGCTTTTGACATTCCAGTAAAATATGAAAAATCAAACACTACAACCAAAGTTCTTGTTTTTGCACAACACATATCAAACAAGTAATTTAAACATCCTAAAGGTAATTCTTGGCACATTATTTTTATAATACAATGGATTTATAAAAGGGGGTAATTATTTTTGTTGAAAATTTTCTGTAATCAAGATTCACAAAGTTTCCATAGGCATGAACAAAGTTCAAGGCTAGCCCCCACTTCAACGGTGCTCATCTTTCTCACATTCACCTTTCTTTTTTAAAAGGATTTAAGTTACCCACTTTATTTTGTTTGTTTTTAATTATTTAAAAAGCACAAAAAATAAATAAATGACCCTCTAAAACTTTCGGGTTGTCTCCCTGGCAGCGCTTTCTTTAAAGCCATTAAGCTAGGCATATAGTGCTCAAGTAATTGATCCACCCGGATCCCAAGGTATATCAAAGCCAATTTTAATTAACAATGATTTGAAATTTAGTAGTGAGCACAAAGTGATGTATTTCATGTGACAATGAAGTATAACTCTCTTCCTATGCCTTCACATGTCATACAAGAACTATTCATTCACATGAAGTAAAGGCCAATACATAGCATAAGTAGTTTCTTGCAATTTTATCGTATTGGAAACATAGACACGTGAAGATTTGGTTACTCTATCATAATAATTGCACGTAGGAGCATCAAGTAAATGCATATTATATTATCAAAATCATCATGTGTGATAGTAAGACGCAAGCCATCAATATAATCCTTAATAAGTGCAAACTTCTCCGATATAGTGTAGTTGGGAGAATTCAAAAGATAATAGAACTATCATGTGTGGGTGCAATAGCAACAATTTCGTGCTTAAAATATGGAACTATATCAAGTTCATCTTCATAAGCATAATTCATATTGGCATCATGGCCACAAGCATAGCAAGCATCAAGTTCATCAAAAAGGGATATTTCAAATGACTCCAAGGGATCATAGCAATCATCATAGCATTCATCCTTAGGTATGTGTGAAGAGAAATCAAACAATGTACGAGTTGAAGAGTTACTCTCATTCGAAGGTGGACACGGGTAGATAATACACTCTTCCTCCTTTTGTTCTTCGCCCACCTCCTAGTGTTTTTCATCTAATGAGCTCATAGTTTCAGCAATTTCTTCTTTCATAGATTCCTGCAAAATATTAGTCTCTTCCAAGGCAGCAGTCATTCCCTCAATAAATTCAATAATATAAGCATTTTATTCATAATTCTCATATCAATATTTAAGCATGGCAAAATTTTCAGATATGTAAGGAACATCATCATACTTTTCAATCAAAGAAGCAATTTCATAAGCACCTTTAAAAGAAACAAATTTTTCTATTTGTTCCACATCATAGTAATCATATATACCATTAGCATAAGAATCCAAGTTTTATTATCATTAAATTCACATTGAAAGGGAAGGTCAAGACCCATAATCTTAGGGCAACAACTATAATCACATCTCAAACATATATCCCAAGCATACCAACGCAATATTCTAATTTGATCTCATAAGAGTTTCCCTTTTTGAGATAAGAGATATTCACTAAATTAATCACGTTGATCCAACGTGTCTCCCATTATAAAGTTGACTGAGAATTTCTAAGGATTATGAAAGGAGTAATTAACGTGTTTCACATAACTAGCATCGAGGGTTTTAGGAGGTTCCCCATCTCCATGAGTAGCAAGTACCACTAATTTTTTTGGCGTTTCGTGTTCCATAACCATAACTAAAGATATAAAACAAGTAATAACAGAAAATAAAAATTACTTAGTGATAAGGCAAACAAGCACACGAACACAAGAATATCAACCATTACGCTATTGCTCCCCGACAACGGCGCCAGAAAAAGGTCTTGATAACCCACAAGTGTAGGGGATCGTTTGTAGCCTTTTTCGATGAGTAAGAGTGTCAAACCAAATGAGGAGCTGAATGTAGAATTAATATTATCTCAAGTTTATCGACCACCGATACAACTCTGCGCACGCTAATGCTTACTTTAACTAGAACAAGTATGAAACTACTTTGGCGAAAGAAACTAGAAGTACTTAGTAGGTGTAATAGATAGTTTTGCAAGATAAATAACAAGTAAATAAAAGTTAGGGGTTGTTTAGATAAAGAATAATAAAGTAAATTTTTAGTAGAAAGCTTTTTGTGTAACACAAGAGAAAGATTTGTCCCTAGGCAATCAATAACTAGACTGGTATCATTGTTGCAGTTTTATATGAGGGAGAGGCATACGCTAATATAATTTCCATACTTGGATCATATGCACTAATGATTGGAATTCTAGTAAGCGTCCACAACTGATAACCCACAAGTATAGGGGATCAATTGTAGCCTTTCTCGATAAGTAAGAGTGTCGAACCGAACGAGGAGCTAAAGGTAGAACAAATATTCCCTCAAGTTCTATAGACCACCGATACAACTCTACACACGCTTAACGTTCGCTATACCTAGAACAAGTATGAAACTAGAAGTACTTTGTAGGTATGATAGGATAGGTTTTCAAGATAATAAAGAGCACGTAAATAAAAACTAGGGGCTGCTAGGATAGAGAAATAACTAAGTTAGTTTAACGAGTGTGGAAAAGTGGTGGTAGGAGTTGCGGAATTGTCCCTAGGCAATTGATAACTAGACCGGTAATCATTATTGCAATTTTATATGAGGGGGAGGCATAATCTAACATACTTTATCTACTTGTATCATATGCATGTATGATTGGAACTCTAGCAAGAATACGCAACTACTAAAGATCATTAAGGTAAAACCCAACCATAGCATTATAAGGTATCGAGTCCTCTTTATTCCCATACGCAAACAACCTACTTACTCGGGTCTCTGCTTCTGTCACTCACGCCACCCACCATAAGCGAATCATAAACATATTGCAAACCCTACAGCGGGGATCCCTCACGCTTGCGTGACACGGAGATCACCATAGGATAGCACCAATAATAAAACATGGAACTCAAACCAATCATGATCATCAATCAACCAATAGGACAAAATAGATCTACTAAGACATCATAGGATGGCAACACATCATTGGATAATAATATGAAGCATAAAGCACCATGTTCAAGTAGAGGGTACAGCGGGTTGCGGGAGAGTGGACCGCTGTAGATAGATGGGGGAAGGTGATGGAGGTGTTGGTGAAGATGACATAATTGTTGGAGTATATCGTTGTCATGATGATGGCCCCGGCGGCGTTCCGATGCCACCGGGAGATAGGGGGAGAGAGCCCCCCTCCTTCTTCTTCTTCTTCCTTGACCCTCCAGCGGGATTCCTTCACGTGTGGCATCGGAAGAAGAATAAGGAGGTGGGCTCTCTCCCCCTCTCTCCCGGTGGCATCGGAACGCCGTCGGGGCAAGCATCGTGACGGTAATGTACATCAACAATCTTGCCGCCGTCAACACACTCTCCCCCTCTTGCAGCGGTGTAACACCTCTCTTCCCCGATGTAATCTCTATTTAAGCATTGTTCTCAACTCCATATATTATTTCACAATGATATTTGGCTATCCTATGATATTTGAGTAGATCGCTTTTGTCCTATGGGTTAATTGTGGTATGATGTTATGGATGTGGGTCGTATGTTGATATGGTGTTGTCCTATGGTGCCCTCCGTGTCGTGCAAGCATGCTGCGTGAGGGATCCACGTTGTAGGGTGTTGCAATATGTTCATGATTTGCCTATGGTGGGTTGCATGAGTGACAGAATACACAGATCCGAGTAGGTGGGTTATGGCATATGGGAGTAAAGAGGACTTGATACTTAATGTTATGATTAGGTTTTACCTTAATGATCTTTAGTAGTTGCGGATGCTTGCTAGAGTTCCCATCATAAGTGCATATGATCCAAGTAGAGAAAGTATGTTAGCTCATGCCTCTCCCTCATTGCATATAACAAGTATATATCATATCATATTCAATTGCCTAGGGACAATCTTTCTCTCGCGTTACAAAAATCTTGCTACGTCACTACTAAGTTTACTTCCTCTCAAAGGACTTCTCATTTACTTCCCGCAAAGTAGTTTCATACTAATTCTAGGTAAATCAAGCATTAGCATGCATAGAGTTGTATCGATGGTCGATAGAACTTGAGGGAATATTAATTCTACCTTTAGCTCCTCGTTGGGTTCGACACTCTTACTTATCAAAAAGGGATACAAACGATCCCCTACACTTGTGGGTTATCAAGACCTTTTTTCGGCGCCGTTGCCGAGGAGCAATAGCATGGGGTAATATTCTCGTGTGTGCTTGTTTGCTTTATCACTAAGTAATTTTTGTTTTCTGTTATTAGTTGTTTTATATCTTTAGTTATGGATATGGAACACGAAACACCAAAAAAATTAGTGGTACTTGCTACTCATGGAGATGGGGAACCTCCTAAAGCCCTCGATGATAGATATGTGAAATGCGTTAATTACTCCTTTGATAATCCCGACAAATCCTCAAAGAACTTTATAATGGGATACACGTTGGATCAATGTGAGTACTTTAGGGAGTATAGATTATCTCAAAAAGGATAACACTTATAGGATCAAATTAGAATTCTAGAATGGTTTGCTCGGGATGCATGCTTGAAATGTGATTATACTTGTTACCCTAAGATAGAAGCTCCACACCATCCCTTCCAATGTACGTTTAATGATAACGAAACATTGGCTTCTTATGCTAAAGGTATCAATGATTACTATGATGTGGAATGAATATAAGAATTTGTTGTTTTTAAAGGTGCTTATGAAATTGCTTCTTTGATTGAAAAGTATGGCGATGATGTTCCTTACGAATCTAAAATTATTGCCATACTTAAAATATTGTTATGATAATTATGAATGCATTGCTGATATCAATGAATTTATTGAGAGAATGTCCGCTGCCTTGGAAGAGACTAATATTTTACAGGGGCCTATGGAAGAAGTTGCTGAAATTGTGAGCTCATTAGATGAAAAAGATGAGGAGGAGAGCAAAGAACAAAAGAAGGAAGAGCGGATTGATCACCCGTGCCCACCTTCTAATGAGAGTAACTCTTCAAATCATACATTGTTTAATTATCCTTCGCACATACCGAAGGATGAATGCTATGATGAATGCTATGGTCCCTTGGATTCATTTGAAATATCATTTTTTGATGAACTTGATGTTTGCTATGCTTGTGGCCAAGATGCCAATATGAATTATGCTTATCAAGATGAACTTGCTATAGTTCCTTATGTTAAGCATGAAATCTACCAACTACAATATATCAGAGAAGTTTGCTCTTGTTAAGGATTATATTGATGGGTTGCGTTTTACCACTACACATGATGATTTTGATGAATATAATATGCATGTTCTTGCTGCTACTACTTTCAATTATTATGAGAGAAGGTACCAAATCTTCACCTCTCTATGTTTCCAATACTATAAAATTGCAAGAAACTACTTATGCTATGTATTGGACCTTACTTGGTGTGAATGAATTGTTCTTTTATGACGTACCAATGCATAGGAAGAGAGTTAGACTTTGTTGTTATATGCTACACGTCACTTTGTGCTCACTACTAAATTGCAAATCATTGTTAATTAAAATTGGCTTTGATATACCTTGGGATCCGGGAGGATCCATTACTTGAGCAGTTTATGCCTAGCTTAATGGCTTTAAAGAAAGCGCTGTAAGGGAGACAACCCGGAAGTATTAGAGAGTCATTTATTTCTTTTATGTGCTTTTGTATTATATTGTGCCAAGATTTTCCTTTAGGATGATTCATAATATGAGTAGAAGCAATGTTGAATCTGTAACAGAAACTTTGTACCCAGTGGATGAATTTTCATATTTTACTAGAACGTTAGAATGGGCTAAAAAATTAACACAGTATTTCTATACAAATTCTTTACATTTTACTAATGATTAAGGATTTTTAGAGTAACAGAAGTATGGTCAAAGTTTAGATTACTACAGACTGTCCTGTTTAAGACAGATTCTGTTTTTTGACGCATTGTTTTGCTTGTTTTGATGAAACTATCGATTTTATCGGTGGTGTAAGCCATCGAAAAGTTATAATACATCAGGGATAATGCAAATATAAAATATGAATTGGTTGCAAAAGTACTTAAAGTATTATTTTGCTTTATTATACTAACGGATCTTACCAGTCTTTTGTTAAGTTTTGTGTGAATGAAGTGTTCGAAGATCGAGGAGGTATTGATATGAGGAGAAGAAGGAGAGGCAAGAGTTCAAGCTTGGGGATGCCCAAGGAACCCCAAGTAAATATCCAAGGAGACTCAAGCATCTAAGCTTGGGGATGCCCTGGAAGGCATCCCATGTTTCTTCAACAAGTATCGGTATGTTTTCTAATTTGTTTCATCCGTGTGATATGTGCAACTCTTGGAGCATATTTTGTGTTTAGTTTATGCACCATGCTGGTATGAGATAGTCCATGGATGATTTATAGAATGCTCATTGCACTTCACTTATATCTTTTGAGTATGGCTTTATAGAATGCTTCATGTGCTTCACTTATATCTTTTGATGTTTGGATTGCATGTTTCTCTTCACATAGAAAACCGTTATTTGTAGAATGCCCTTTTGCTTCACTTATATTTATTAGAGCATGGTCTTTTGTAGAAAAAATTAAACTCTCTTGCTTCACTTATATCTATTTAGAGAGTCCATAGGAATTGGTCATTTGCATGATTAGTCATAAAATCCTACATAAAACTTATGGATCACTGAATATTGTATGTTTGATTCCTTGCAAAAAAATGCGATATATAGAGATGATAATATGTGGGAGGTACTAGTGGACGACCATGTTTAGTAAAATATTGGTGTTAAGGTTTGTGATTCCCGGAGCATGCACGTATAGTCTCCCGTTATGTTAGGAAGTTGGAGCACAAATATCCTTGATTGTCTATCTTTGTGTGAAGGTTGAGGGCGTGTGATGGTTAACTCCTACCAACCTCCCCCCTAGGAGCATGCGTAGTAATACTTTGCTTCGAGGGCTAATAAACTTTTGCAATAAGTATGTGAGTTCTTTATGACTAATGTGAGTCCGTTGATTATACTCATTTTTACCTTTCCGCAATTTGCTAGCCTCTATGGTACCGCACATTGCCCATTCTCACCTCAAGAGTTGGCAAACTTCGCCGGTGCATCCAAACCCCACGATATGATACGCTCTATCACACATAAGCCTTATTATACATTCCTCAAAACAGCCACCATACCTACCTATTATGGCATTTCCATAGCCATTCCGAGATATATTGCCATGAAACTTCCACGGTTTTCATGTTGATGACTTGAGTAGTCATTGTCATATTGCTTTACATGATCATAAGATAGCTAGCATGATGTTTCCATGGCTTATCCGTTTTTGATATCTTTGCTATGCTAGATCTTTGCACAACATTCATATAGAGTCATACTTTGTTCTAGGTATCGAGTTGTAATCTTGAGTTATAAGTAAATAGAAGTGTGATGATCATCATTATTCATTATTAAAGCATGTCCCAGTGAGGAAAGAATGATGGAGACTATGATTCCCCCACAAGTCGGGATGAGACTCCGGACGAGAAATAAAAAAAGAGAAGAAAAAAATAAAGAAAAAAAGAAAAGAAAAAATGATGAGAGACAAAGGGAGAAGAGGCATGCTAATTTCACACTTGTCCTTCAAAGTAGCATCATGTTTTCCATATAGAGAGTCTCCTATGTTGTCACTTTCATATACTAGTGGAATTTTTTTCATATAGAGTTAGATGCATACCCGCTTAGTTTCATATTGATTTCTCATACACTTATAGATCTTAGTGCATCCGTTGTATGGCAACCCTACTCCTCGCTTTGATATCTATTGATGGGCATCTCCATAGCCCGTTGATACGCTGAGTTGATGCGAGACTTTCTTCTCCACTTTTACCCATTTGAAACCTACCACCATATTCTATTGCACCCATAGTGCTATATCCAGGGCTTGCGCTTATGTATTGCGTGAGAGTTGAAAATGTTGAAGTGCGTTAAAAAGTATGAACCAATTGCTTGGCTGACACCGGGGTAGTACATGATTTATACTTTGTGTTGATAAGACAAAGCATGACAAAGCTATATGACTTTGTAGGGATAGTGTTCTTTAGCCTTGATATTTTGAAAGACATGATTGTTTGTTGGGATGCCTTAGTATTAATGTCTTTATGTTAAAACTAGACTATTGCTTTGAATCACTTGTGTCTTAGTATTCATTCCATGATTAGATATATGATCAAGATTATGCTAGGTAGCATTCCACATAAAAAATATAGTTTTTATCATTTACCTACTCGAGGACGAGCAGGAATTAAGCTTGGGGATGCTGATACGTCTCCGTCGTATCTATAATTTTGATTATTTTATGCCAATACTATACAACTTTCATATATTTTTGGCAACAAAAATTTATTGGACTAACCTATTGATCTAGTGCCCACTGCCAGTTCCTGTTTTTTGTGTGTTTTTTGTTTCGAAAAATTACCATAACAAATGAAGTCCAAACACGATAAAAATTTACGGAGATTTTTTTGGAATATTTGTGAATTTTGAGAAGTGGAATCATCATAAACGGAGGCCCATAGCCCCCACAAGACACCAGGGCGCGGCCAAGGGGCCCAGGCGCGCCCTGGTGGGTCGTGCTCGGCTCGTAGGTCGGTTGGAGCTCTCCTTCGGCCGCAAGGAAGCTAATTTTTGGATAAAACTCCCTTCAAAATTTCAGTCTGATCGGAGTTACGGATCTCTAGGAATATAAGAAACGGTTTTCGGCCGGAAAACAGGAACGCGAAACAAAAGAGAACAGAGAGGAGGATCCAATCTAGGAGGGGCTCCCGCCCCTCCGCCGCCATGGAGGCCATGGACCAGAGGAGGAAATCTCCTCCCATCTAGAGGGGGCAAGGAAGAAGAAGAAGGAGGGGGGCTCTCTCCCCCTCTCTCCTGGTGGCATCGGAACTCCGCCGGGGCATCCATCATGACGGCGATCTACATCAACAATCTTGCCGCCATCAACACCAACTCTCTCCCCCTCTTGCAGCGGTGTAACACCTCTCTTCCCTGCCGTAATTTCTACTTAAACATGGTGCTTAGCTCCATATATTATTTCACAATGATATTTGGCTATCCTATGATGTTTGAGTAGATCTCTTTTGTCCTATGGGTTAATTGTGGTATGTTCTTATGGATGTGAGTCGTATGTTGATATGGTGTTGTCCTATGGTGCCCTCCGTGTCGCGCAAGCGTGAGGGATCCACGTTGTAGGGTGTTGCAATATGTTCATGATTTGCCTATGGTGGGTTGCGTGAGTGACAGAATACACAAACCCGAGTAGGTGGATTATGGCATATGGGAGTAAAGAGGACTTGATACTTAATGTTATGGTTGGGTTTTACCTTAATGATCTTTAGTAGTTTCGGATGCCTGCTAGAGTTCCAATCATAAGTGCATATGATCTAAGTAGAGAAAGTATGTTAGCTCATGCCTCTCCCTCATTGCATATAACAAGTATTTATTGTATCATATTCAATTTCCTAGGGACAATCTTTCTCTTGCGTTACAAAAAGCTTGCTACATCACTACTATGTTTACTTCCTCTCAAAGTACTTCTCGTTTACTTCCCGCAGAGTAGTTTCATACTAATTATAGGTAAAGCAAGCATTAGCGTGCGTAGAGTTGTATCGGTGATCGATAGAACTTGAGGGAATATTAATTCTACCTTTAGCTCCTCGTTGGGTCTGACACTCTTACTTATTGAAAAAGGCTACAAACGATCCACTACACTTGTGGGTTATCAATGGCAGCGAAGTTGTTGGTGTAGATCGTTGTCACGATGGATGCCCCTGTGGCGCTTCGGCGCCACCGGGAGAGAGGGGGAGAGAGCCCCCCTCCTTCTTCTTCTTCCTTGGCCTCCTCCCTAGGTGGGAGGAGGGTTTCCCCTCTTGTCCTTAGCCTCCATGGATCCCGGAGGGCAGCATCCCCTCTGAGATTGGATCTCTCTCTCTCTTTGTTTCTCTCCTGTTTTCGCGACTATTTTCAGACCCCTTGACCGTTTCTTAAATATTCGGAGATCTGTAACTCCGATCGGGCTGAAATTTTGAGGGTACTTTTATCGCAAAAATATATTTCTTGCGGCGGAAGGAGAGCCCCAACCGACTCAAGGGGGAGGCACAAGCCATAAGCCCCCCCCCCCGGGTCGCTCCCTGTTGGCATGTGCCTCCCTTGGGCACCGTATTGCATTGATTCCGACTCTCAAAATTCACATATATTCCAGGAAAAATCTCCGTAAATTTTTATCACGTTTGGACTTCGTTTGATATGGAATTTCTGCCAAACAAAAAACACACGAAAAACAAGAACTGACACTCGGCGCTGGGTATGTAAGTTAGTCCCAAAAATAATATAAAATGTTGCCAAAAGTATATGATAGTTGTAGAATATTTGCATGAAGGAATGAAAAATTATAGATATGACGGAGATGCATCACTCCTCCCCTTCCGTCGATGCCAAGCTTGGTGGGTTGAACATCAATGGCTAAATACTCGCTTGGCGGTGACGTGGAGGTGGACATCTGCGCCTATCGGGCCTCCGTAGGAGGAGGTTACGGAGGCGGAGCTCAAGAGTGTTGACGGAGCACCGGAGGAGGCGAAGCTTGAGTTCTAGGGGCTCATGGCCGGACATGAGGAACGGGCGCCCGCGACCATTTAGATTAGGTATTAATTATACCTCCAGAGCCGGACTAGGGTGTAAATGGAAATCCGTCGTGTTTATATGAAATCCGTCTATGTTTGATCGAATTTCGCCCGGTTGGTTCGAATTGTTGGCCGGGTGTATGCGGCTAGCTTTGGATGGCGGCCTCCCGCATCTATGTCTGTGAACTGGTCCCCACTGTTCGCAGATAGATACGACGGGAAATTTGTGGGTCGCTGTTGGACATGCCCTAACGCACGCCCTGGCCTGCATGTCGAGTCCTCCAGGCGCTGCCCTCCTCTCTCTGTATACTTATGTTGTAATGTGTAACCAAATGTCCAAATCAATTCATGGCAAGTGAATCGATCTCTCTAACTGCCCTTGTAGATTTTGCGGGAAGAGGGCTAGAATTAGCTTAAGAGCATCAATAGCAGATCCCGCAAAAGCCCGGCGATCTATGCTTTCCCGACCGCTGTACGGGATGAAGCAAAATTATGGCCCAACCAGATACCCAAAAAAGCGGCACGTCCCATAAAAACTTTATGGGAGGCCCGCAAACCGCCCCCGCATCGGGTATATATGTCGGTGCCCGGGCATTTTAGGGTATCCGTCCTCCTTTCCCCCTTTCCTCCTCCGCCGCGTTTTCTCCTCTCCGGCGACAAATCCACTCCACTCCGGTAGTGATTTGTCGCGTTCTCCGGCATGGAATCTCGATGGTGATGGCGTCTGCGGGTGCGGTGCGTGATGGCGGCAGGGGGTTCGTCGACGGCGGTGGGTTTGGGTGCCGCGGGGGCTCGGCGGCCGCGGATTCGCCGGCCGCAAGCGTCTCAAAGACGATGAGGCCGACGGCACCGGCCTCCGCCCTCCTGTGTCGAACAAGCAATAGGAGACGGCGCGCATGCGCGACGCGAGGTCCCGCGGCGCCGGATCGAGGTTAGAGGCATGGAAGACCTTCCGGCGCTGCAACCGGCTCTTTAACCCGGCGATCCAACGGCAACGTGCCGCCGAGCGGGCCTTCATAGAGGCAAGGGCAGCCGCCGCCGCCGGAGATGCCGATGTGGCTCTACAACTTTCGGAGCTCCGAGAGGAGTACCCGCTCCAAACCCCGCTCTCCGGCCAGCTGATCTACGACACCATGTACGGCGGCGAGCAGCTGCCCGTCGTGGTCATCTCTAGCGACGAGGACTGCAATGACAGCGACTCCGACACATAGAACCCCGGTGACGTTTAGAAGTAGACCCCCGCGTATGAACTACTTTAAATTTCCGGTTGTACTATGTTTAATTAATTTGTATGAACTATGTGTGAAACTCCGTCGAACTCTGGCTATGTATGACTATGCTTAATTTAGGCGCAAACTGCTAGCTCTCAAAATCGTGGTGAATTCCGATCCAGATGTGGGATCTGTTTTGTTTTGTCTTCACGTGTTTCGTCCCGTAAAATTCGTTTGAGGGATCTCTTATACACGTTTTGTGGGAGGTGCGGTTGCGAAGTCTGCTAGAGATGCTTTAACTCCTCAAACGATTTTTTTTCAATGAGTTATAAGCATTTTTTGAACGGCCAGAAATGATCTAATCCTACAGTACTTTTCAATCGCCAATACGCTTTTGAGCTCACAGGACCAACAACTTAAGGAGGTTATCACGTTGATTTCATCTTAACCTGAGGAATGATCCAGGAAATTCTAATTCTTCCACGAAGGAATCACTATCTGATAGGAGTACTACAGCTGAGGTCACAGATCGTCAAAGTGTGTGACAGGGTCTGGTCATGAATTAGCATGTGCAACTAAGGTACGTACATGACAATTCTTGCACAATCTAATCAACAAACAGTAATGTGAAAAGCAAAGACCAGAATCGAATTGTTCTCTAGGGACTAATGGAAGTCCAGGGTGCAGCAGCTAGGAAAATAATGCCCCACGCGCTCCCCAGAAGAAGTCTTCCCGCCTGCTTACCAAGTCGTGACAGGGGAGAGGACAGTCGAATGACCTGAGCCGACAACAGAGAATCCTTGGAGACAGTGGTGCGCAGCAGGTGTAACTTTAGGTGATTTACCTTTTCCTTGCGTCCACAGAACACAAACTTCGTCAAGATCAGCCTGATAGAGGCCATGGGTTCAGCATATAAGCTCTTGTATGAATAAGATCAGGCTACTAGGAATATGGTATTCTAAATATAAGTTTTCTTTAAAGATTCCGTTACAGACTACATACAAATATACGTAGACATATTATAAAGTATGGATTCATTCATTTTGCTTCGTATGTAATCCGTAGTGAAATCTTTAAAAAGACATATACTTCCTCCGTCCCAAAATAAGTGACTCAAAAATGACTTCACTTTGCACTAACTTTAGTACAAAGTGAAGTCATTTTTAAGTCACTTATTTTGGGACAGAGGGGTATTTAGGAACGGAGGAAGCATATCTTGCTAAACGGAGTTGCTGGCTGACGAACCAAATGGAGCTGCTGGCTTTGCTGCACAGCCAAATGGAGCAGTTTGGCTTTGTGAACCAACTCCACACTGCGCTACATAAGCAAATCGCATAGCAAATGCCCGTAACCTAGCGACCGAGCCAAGATGCAACGTGCCCACATCCTCAGCAGAGCCTGCATTGCTCTCATGCTCCTACTAACCACGCTAAACACCGCGTCAAGCCGCCGTCCGGCAAGCCACAGCCCCCAGCCACCTCCCCACGGCTCCGGCAAGACCACCATAACGCTCTACACCAACGGAGCCGCACCACCAAATGCCGGCGGCAACCCTTCCTCCAAACACGCCGCCTTCACCAGTCAAGGCCCGATCGGCCGCCCCGGCACCTGGCTGCGTGCTTTGACGCGGCCTGGGGCGCTCCGGCCCGGCACGGTGACCGTCGTCGACGAGCAGTTCCACGGCAAGAGAGAGTTTGGGCTGCCCTTGGCTGGGAAGCTGCAGGGCGTTCTTGTCACCAGCTTGGATGATAACAGCAGCCGTATGGTGGCAGTGAAGGCCCTGTTCACCGGCGGTGGCGCGCAGGATAGCATCAGGTTCTTCGGAGTCCATCACGACGGCCAGGAGGAGTCTCATGTCGCGGTGGTTGGAGGGACGGGGAGGTACAACGGCGTCACCGGCTTCGCTGTTATCAGAGCAGCAGATGTACCTGAAACAAGCAGAAATGTCAACTTCAGCAGGAATCTCAGCTTCAGTGTGCACCTCAAGTGAAAGCTGTGGAGTCTCACATACCATTATGCAAACTAACTTCTCTGCAAGAAGCTTCAGAGTTTTTGACAAGTGGAACATTTAGATTGACAGTTCAACATACATCGAGGGAACGAAATTTAACTGGACAGGATATATATGCAATCTCATCCCATTACATTTCACTTGTATCAAGTATTCATTTTACAGTTAGGAGTTAACTGAAAGTCCAAAACTGAACCCAATAGCTCCTGAAATACAACCTCTTCACCTATCTTTCACTGCACTTCTATAGTTCCACATGTGGAGAAAAAACAGTTTACTACTTCTCTGTCCAGTCTCACCAAGACGGAAACAAATTTAAATGATTCTACAAGGTCGTTATACAAACACAGAATTGTACTGGATGGATCCGGTTGGTGAAGCACGTTTGCCTATATTCGCAGAATTCAGAACCAAATAGATTCATCTCAGTGTTGCCTTGATTTACTCATCCAAGATCCTTTTGCGGAAATCTGTCACCATCAAGGGAAGGCCTTCCTTCAGAGATACCTTTGGTTCCCAACCTAGCAGTTGCTTGGCCTTGGTGATATCAGGCTTTCTCATATGGGGATCATCAGCAGTATTGGGCTTGAATTCAATTGTTGACATTGGGTCAATTATTTCCTTCACAACCTGGAAAAGGCAGGATATTCATTTACTACGAACCAATTTAAATATAGAAGTATCTAAACCAGTCTTGTACAGACCTCTGCAAGTTCCAACATGGTGAATTCTCCTGGGTTTCCCAGATTGAAAGGGCCAATATGATCACTCTCCATCAGAGCCATCAGTCCAGCAACCTAAAAGACATGGATGGAAAGATCATGACAAACTTAAGACTTGATAAAAGCAATCAAAATGTATGTGTAGCCATTGATCAGCATTCATTTAATTAAGATAAGCAAGCTGGTGATACGATTAGAAAACATTTGATATTTGTATGCAAATGGGAAAAGAAGAGGCAACAGGCAAGACTATTGAAGCTATTTTTTTCCTTGTGTACAAACTTATCAACAGCTAATTTTCTTGGCCTCGGCTTATGTTAGTTATTTGAAACTTTGAAAGTGTTTCTTTGAAGGTGGGACTGGAAATTATTGGTGTCAACAAAAAGCACAAGAAGTTTCTACGGACAAAACATTTCATTTCATCCAAGTGCATTGAGTATACAGCTAAACTACAAAATAAAATGTTACTCTGCAAAATTATAATAGGGAACAGTGAAAAGGAATTGCAATTAATGAGTATATTAGCACATGAGGCAATCAATGCACAACAAGAATACTGCACAGTGCTTACCAGATCAGAAACATACTGAAAACTTCGAGTTTGTTTTCCATCACCATATACTGTCATTGGATGTTTGCGCAGTGCCTGCAAGGATACCCATGAGACTTATAGATCAGGGCTTCAGCAAATGGTGCATCTAAAAACTAGGAATACATGATATGTGGCTAACATACCTGTGCAACAAAATTGCTAACCACGCGGCCATCATCCAGGCACATACGAGGGCCATATGTATTGAAAATACGAGCAATTCGTACCTGCATTTATGCCAGTTAGCAAAAGTTTGTAGACATTTGGCAACAATTAAGACGTTCTGGTCACATGATGTTGTGCCAAGACACTAACACATAGAGCATGTTAATGTTAATGGCATTTTAATCATTTATTGTCCCATAAATAATTCTAGGATTAAAACAAAATTTAATGAATGAGTTGAAAAGACCTGGATATTTTCACTGCTTAATAACTGAAATGGGATAGATCAATTATGGTAACTAGAGATGATTGGATTATGCTTTCACTAGTTCACATTTTGCCAGCTAAGTGAATGCAAAGGAAAATCTTAAAGCATCTAAGAGCATACAAGAGAGTATTTTCCTAATTATAACATAAACCCAGTCGAAGAGATAGAGTGGATATAATTAGATAATTACCGCAACACCACCACCGCGATGGTAGTCCATAGTCAAAGTCTCTGCTGTTCTTTTGCCTTCATCATAACAACTCCTAACACCTGAAAAAGGCCAGGGTTGAATCCACTGGAGGTAATATGAGGTGCTGAGCAGTGAGCAAAATGAAGTGGTATAAACTAATAATGCAATACCAATAGGATTAACATGCCCCCAATAAGTCTCCTTCTGTGGATGCTCAAGTGGGTCACCATAAACTTCACTTGTGCTAGTCAACAAGAACCTTGCACCAATTCGCTTTGCCAGACCCAACATATTCAAGGTTCCCATGACATTTGTCTTGTACTAATTGTTAAGAAAACAAATTATACATCGCTGAAGAACAATAAGAGTACTCTCACATGATAGTGAAATAAAAAACAGTTACAAATAAGAGAACCCTCGCAACTAGTCGTCTAAGGCAGTGTCAAATCTGAGAAAACAGTTAGGTGCATCATGACAGACAATTATTTGTTCGAGATCCCCCTATTGCAAATGTATGCTTTCTATGCAAAAAGTGGTAAATTAATGAAACAGAGCGCTCCTAAGTCCAAGCAAAACAGCCAGACAACCACCTCGTGCGCTTGATCCGGGCCACAACCATCACTATTGTGCCCGATCTGCATCAAGCATACATCCTACCAACCGCGCAAAAAGAAGATCGAAATCAAGTCGCTATCAATGTAAGCAAATCAAACAGTATGCACAGATCCGGGCCTCGAGAAGGATATGATCGTCTTGATGGGGTTGTACTTGTAGTGCACGGGCGATGCGGGGCACGCGAGGTGGTAGATCCGGTCGACCTCGAGAAGGATGGGCTCGACGACGTCGTGGCGGAGCAGCTCGAACCTGGGGTTCCGCAGGTGGTGCGCGACATTCTCCTTCCTCCCGGTGAAGAAGTTGTCCACCACGATCACGCTGTCCCCCTGCTCCAGCAGCCTGTCGACGAGGTGGCTGCCCACGAAACCCGCCCCGCCGGTGACGACGACGCGGCGGGGCGGCGGGCGGAAGCCCGCGGGGACGCCGCGGGAGTCGGACGAGTGGGCGGCGAAGGAGAATATGGGGCTGCGGTCTACGGCGTTGGAGGCCGACAGGGAGAAGAGGTAGGGGCGGAGGAGGAAGAAGGAGGTGGCGATGAGCGCGCCGAGGAGGACGAAGAGGAGGCGCTGCTCGCGGAGGAGGTAGCCAACCCAGGTGCGCGGCCCGGGGCGCGCGGGCTTGGAGATCTTGGACGCCGGCGCGTGCGCCGGCGACGGCGCGTGGGTGGGGGATTTGTGGAGCTGCTTCATGGCGGGAGAGCGGCGGGGAGGAGGCGGTGTTTGGTGCGGTGGGTTGCCGGTGGGGGGAGGCCAAGAAAACGAGCTCAAGTGTGCGAGGACGGGTTCTCCGTTTGTTGCGAATTGGCCCTCCAATTTGTTCCTTTTTTTGTTAGGAAATGGAAACAGCTTTATTTTGCACCCTGGAACTTTATGAAAAGGTGTGTGTGGTACACTCAACTTCAAGATCACGTGTTACTCCACAAACATATAAAAGCATCCGCGTGTCTAGATGCTGAGCAGACGTTAAAGATGAGAGAAATTATGTAACGTCAATACTAAAAGATATGAGTATAGTGTTAAAATCAAAAAAGAGCTTATCAATCAATGTTAATCTAAATCAAATAACTTGTAGTTTGTTTATGTATATCAAATTTTCATTCATTAATAAAAATGGAAGTCCTTAGCGGCCGTAGATGATGCTCAGCGATATGGTCAGAAGAAAAAATAAGTAGAGAAATAAAGAAAGTTGAGGTGTCCAATAAGAAAGTTTGGATATATAGTTTAAATTTGTATTTAGTATTAGACTATCCAAAGATACCTCCAGCTAGATAAGATTTATAGTGACCTGGACGTTAGCTCCTTAATGTAATTTTACTCGGCATGGTCTACACAACACCAATAAAATATATGTCACCATAGTGTCAATATTCATTTCATTGGCCTCCTTTTTTATTGCGTTTTATGTTAGCCCTCACTTCATCTCATTTAATAGCCATCAACAACATTGGTCCCAACTACCTTAGAGTGTAGTCTAACCTTGTTTTGCTCTTTTAGGTGTTTAATGGATGAATCACAATCAGGATGTTAAGTAGACCAATATTGATGTAGACCTTCCCACATATACATGGTGCAAAATGGATCAAATAAGAGAAAACATCACATTTCTTACTTAAAATAGACCAAATGCACCAAACAAAACACGAGATAATGAGCAACACATGCAACTTTTATGAGAGGCAACTTGAGAGAGAGGATCATCGTCTCGTTACCACAACTCGGTGTGGTCATTAGCTTACTTTCTTTTTGACTAGGTAACATCAAGGAGAATGGAATACAATGAGCATCCTCCTTTCATCCCAGATGAAGGATGCATCACCATGTCTACCTTTCATTTTCACAATAATGTCTGCCAAACCATAGTTGCAGCAATCATAGAATAAGATGGCTCGTGAGAGAATTAAATTTTAAAAAATCAAAAAGTATGTATGAGTGACCACATATTCACGTTGATTCTTATAAGCTAAACATGTAAAATGTCGTCACACCATTGAAACTAACCTAGAAATTATATTACGTGGTTTGAAGCTGGAAAAACGTTCAAGGTTTTCTTGCTTCTATGTGATTCGGTCAATGTTGAGAACGAAATAAACTACCATAAATAGAGAAGTATAGTCATGTCAAACATTGACTAGCACTCAAGAAAGATCAAAATTTTGGTGACTACAAAATAATTGCTAAAGTAGTTTTTTGTGAAACACAATATTGATGCAGACATTCGCATAAACCGGCAATAGAGCATGCTTCAATCAAAGAAGTAAGCAATCACCAGTGAATATCAAGCTTACATGTTCCCAGCACTGGAAAACTATAAATGGCATGTTAGGCATGACCATCTGGTTAGGCTCACATATAATTTTTATAGCGATAATGGCATGTTGGACATTGTTGGAAATATGCCCTAGAGGCAATATATAAAGTGTTTATTATTATATTTCCTTGTTCATGATAATCGTTTATTATCCATGCTATAACTGTAGTGATCGGAAACACATTGCATGTGTGGATAAATAGACAAACACTATGTCCCTAGTATGCCTCTAGTGAACTAGCTCGTTGATCAAAGATGGTCAGGGTTTCCTAGCCATTGACATGTGATGTCATTTGATAACGGGATCACATCATTAGGAGACTGATGTGATGGACAAGACCCAAACTACAAACGTAGCATATGATCGTGTCAGTTTATTGCTACTGTTTTCTGCATGTCAAAGTATATGTTCCTATGACCATGAGATCATGCAACTCACGGATATCGAAGGAGTGCCTTGTGTGTATCAAACGTCGCAACGTAACTGGGTGACTATAAAGGTGCTCTACAGGTATCTCCGATGGTGTCTGTTGAGTTGGCATGGATCGAGACTGGGATTGTTACTCCGTGTGACGGAGAGGTATCTCGGGGCCCACTCGGTAATGCAACATCACAATAAGCCTTGCAAGCAATGTGACTAATTGTTAGTTGTGGGATCTTGCATTACGGAACGAGTAAAGAGACTTGCCGGTAACGAGATTGAACTAGGTATAGAGATACCGACGATCGAATCTCGGGCAAGTAACATGCCGAAGAACAAAGGGAACGTTATACGGGATTAACTTAATCCTTGACATAGAGGTTCAACCGATAAGATCTTCGTAGAATATGTAGTAACCAATGTGGACATCCAGGTCCCGCCATTGGTTATTGGCCGTAGAGGTGTCTCGGTCATGTCTACATAGTTCTTGAACCCGCAGGGTCTGCACACTTAAGGTTCGGTGACGTTTCGGTAGTATAGAGTTATGTATGGTGGTGACCGAAGGTTGTTCGGAGTCCCGGATGAGATCCCAGAGGTCACGAGGAGCTCCGTAATGGTCCGGAGGTAAAGATTCATATATAGGATGTCCCAGTTTGGTCGCCGGAAAAGTTTCGGGCTCATCGGTAGTGTACCGGGAGTATCGGTAGTGTACCGGGAGTGCCGGTAGTGTACCGGGGGACCTCCGGGAGGGGTATTTCGACCTCAAGAGGTCCATGGTCTGTGGGAGAATAATAACCAGCCCTTAGTGGGCTGGGAAAACAGCCACAAAGTCCCATGGCGCAGGAGAGAAAGTCCTAAAGCAAAAAGTGGAAAATCAGCCAATAGGAGGCAATCCTACTCCAACTAGGATTGGAGGTGAAGTAGGATTGCTCCCACCTCCTATTTCGGCCGACCCAAAGGCCTTGGCTGCCTCTCCTCTCCTCTCCTCCTATATATACTAGTGGATTGGGTGGTTTTTGGACAGAATTTCCGGCCACGTGCTACCCGTTCCACCGGTGCATAGTTTCTCCTCTAGATCGTAGTTCCGCAGTGCTTAGGCGAAGCCCTGCCGGAATTGCTCCACCACCATCACCGGAGCGCCGTCACGCTGCCGGTGAACTCTCTCTCCTCTCTACCCCTCTTGCTGGATCAAGACGGTGGAGATCGTCATCAAGCTGCACGTGTGCTGAACGCGGAGGTGTCGTCCGTTCGGTACTAGATCGGAAGGGTCGTGATCAAGGCCACGAGACGTTCATGATTGGATCGTGGGACGGATCGTGACAAGATCGTGGGACGGTTCGTGATTGGTTCGCGGGACGTTCCGTGATTGGATCGCGGGACGCTCGGCGATTTGGATCGCGAAGAAGTTCGACTACACCAACCGCGTTTCTTAACGCTTCCCGCTTAGCGATCTACAAGGGTACGTAGATCTACTCTCCCTCTCGTAGATGCTCATCACCATGGATAGGTTTGCGTGTGCGTAGGAAAATTTTTGTTTCCCATGCGACGTTCCCCAACAGTGGCATCATGAGCTAGGTTGATGGTTCGATGAGATCTCGAGTAGAACACAAAAGGTTTGTGGGCGTTGATGCTTAGATTGCTTCCTCCCTTGGTTGGATTTTGGTTCAGCGGGATTGTGAGATGAAGCGGCCTGGACCAACATTACTCGTACGCTTACGAGAGACCGGTTCCCTCGACGCAACTTGTTGCTTAGATGGCTTGCGGGTGACAGTTTCTCTCACTTTAGTTGGATCGGATCCGACAAAGGCGGTCCTTGAGAAGGTTGAAAAGCAATCTATGTATCACCGTTGTGGTTTATACGTAGGTGAGAATCGTTCTTGCTAGATACCCGTAGCAGCCACGTAAAACATGCAACAACAATTAGAGGACGTCTAACTTGTTTCTGTAGGGTATGTTGTGATATGATATGGCCAATTACATGATGAGATATATGTGATGTATGAGATGATCATGTGATGTATAGATTATCACGACTTGCATGTCGGTGATTACGGCAACCGGCAGGAGCCATAGGGTTGTCTTTAATTATTGTATGACCTGCGTGTCAATCATTAAGCGCTATGTAATGCTTTACTTTATCGCTACGGTAGCAATAGTAGTAGAGCATGCAGGGCGTGACAACCCCGATGGCGACACGTTGATGGAGATCATGGTGTCATGCCGGTGACGATGGAGATCATGCCGGTGTTTCGAAGATGGAGATCTTAAACACAAGTTGATAGCCATATCATGTCACTTATGAATTGCATGAGATGTTAATCCTTTTATGCACCTTGTTTTGCTTAGTACGACAGTAGCATTATAAGGTGATCCCTCACTTAAATTTCAAGATGAATTGTGTTCTCCCCGAGTGTGCACCGTTGCGAAAGTTCGTCATGTCGAGACACCACGTGATGATTGGGTGTGATAGACTCTACGTTCACATACAACGGGTGCAAGCCAGATTTGCACGTGCAGAACACTCGGGTTAAACTTGACGAGCCTAGCATGTACAGACATGGCCTCGGAACACAAGAGACCGAAAGGTCGAACATGAGTCATATAGTAGATATGATCAACATAATGATGTTCACCATTGAAGCCACCTTAACTCACGTGATGATCGGACTTGAGTTGGTGAATTTGGATCATGTGACACTCAGATGACCTGAGGGATGTCAATTTGAGTGGGAGCTTTAGTAATTTGATTAACTAAACTCATTATCTTGAACAATAGTCTAAGTAACCTTTGCATATTTATGTTGTAGATCAATGGCTCGCGCAGTAGCACCCCTGAATTTTAATGCGTTCCTAGAGAAAGCTAAATTGAAAGATGATGGAAGTAACTTTGTTGACTGGGCCCGTAATCTGAGGATTATCCTCACGGCTTCCCAGAAGTCATATGTCCTTGATGCACCGCTTGGTGACCAGCCAGAAGACATGACCTCCGAAGACGTTAAGAACGCTTGGGAGGCTCGTGCTGGAGACTACTCAATAGTTCAGTGTGCAATATTGTATGGCTTAGAACCGGGACTTCAAAGACGTTTTGAACGTCATGGAGCATATGAGATGTTCCAGGAGTTGAAGTTTATCTTTCAGAAGAATGCCCGGATCGAGAGGTATGAGACCTCCGATAAATTCTATGCTTGCAAGATGGAGGAGAACGGGTCTATTAGTGAGCACATACTCAGAATGTCTGGGTACTCAAACCGTCTAGCGGAGTTGGGAATTACCCTTCCGCCGGAGGCGGTCATTGATAGAGTTCTTCAATCGCTGCCACCTAGTTACAAGAGCTTTGTGATGAACTATAACATGCACGGGATGAACAAGTCAGTCGCCGAGCTGTTTGCGATGCTGAAAGTCGCTGAGTCTGAAATCCAGAAAGAACATCAAGTGTTGATGGTCAATAAAACCACTAGTTTCAAGAAAAACGGCAAAGGCAAAGGCAAGAAGGGTAAAACCAAGAAGGATGGCAAAGCAGTTGCTACTCCTACAAAGAAGCCTAAGCATGGACCTAAGCTAGAAACTGAGTGCTTTCATTGCAAAGGAACTGGTCACTGGAAGCGGAACTGCCCCAAGTACCTGGCTGGCAAGAAGGCGGCCAACGACAAACAAGGTATATATGATATACATGTTATTGATGTGTACCTTACTAGTTCTCGTAGTAGTGCCTGGGTATTTGATACCGGTTCGGTTGCTCACATTTGCAACTCGAAACAGGAACTACGGAATAAACGAAGACTGGCAAAGGACGAAGTGACGATGCGCGTGGGAAATGGTTCCAAGGTTGATGTGATCGTCGTCGGCACGCTCTCTCTTCGATTACCATCAGGATTAGTGATGAACCTAAATAATTGTTATTTAGTGCCTGCGTTAAGCATGAACATTATATCTGGATCTTGTTTATTGCGAGACGGTTACTCATTTAAATTAGAGAATAAAGGTTGTTCTATTTATATGAGTGATATCTTTTATGGTCATGCACCCAATGTTAGGGGTTTATTCATATTGAATCTTGATAGTGATGACACACATGTTCATAACATTGATGCCAAAAGATGTAGAGTAGTTAATGATAGTACCACTTTCTTGTGGCACTGCCGTTTAGGTCATATTGGTGTAAAACGCATGAGGAAGCTCCATGCTGATGGACTTTTGGAGTCACTTGATTTTGAATCACTGGACACATGTGAACCATGCCTTATGGGCAAGATGACCAAAACGCCGTTCTCTGGAACAATGGAACGGGCGAGTGACTTATTGGAAATCATACATACTGATGTGTGCGGTCCAATGAATGTCGAAGCGCGCGGTGGTTATCGTTATTTTCTCACCTTCACTGATGACTTGAGTAGATATGGGTATATTTACTTGATGAAGCACAAGTCTGAAACATTTGAAAAGTTCAAGCAATTTCAGAGTGAAGTTGAGAATCATCGTAACAAGAAGATTAAATTTCTTCGATCTGATCGAGGAGGTGAATATCTGAGTTATGAGTTTGGCAATCACTTAAGACAGTGTGGAATTGTTTCACAGTTGACACCGCCCGGAACACCACAGCGTAATGGTGTGTCTGAACGTCGTAATCGGACCTTATTGGATATGGTGCGTTCTATGATGTCTCTTGCCGATTTGCCACTATCGTTTTGGGGTTATGCATTAGAGACAGCTGCATTCACTTTAAATAGGGCACCATCAAAATCCGTTGAGACGACGCCATATGAACTGTGGTTTGGCAAAAAGCCGAAGTTGTCGTTTCTTAAAGTTTGGGGATGTGATGCTTATGTCAAAAAGCTTCAACCTGAAAAGCTGGAACCCAAAGCGGAAAAGTGCGTCTTCATAGGATACCCGAAAGAGACAGTCGGGTATACCTTCTATCTTAGATCCGAGGGCAAAGTGTTTGTCGCTAAGAACGGAACATTTCTTGAGAAAGAGTTTCTCTCGAAAGAATTGAGTGGGAGGAAAATAGAGCTTGATGAGGTTATTGAACCTTTACTTCAACCAGAGAGTAGCGCAGCACAGAAAGATGTTTCTGTGGAACCTACAACGGTAGAAGAGGAAGTTAATGATGATGATCATGAAGCTCCGAATCAAGCTGCTATTGAACCTCGTAGGTCGACAAGGACGCGTACTACTCCCGAGTGGTACGGCAACCCTGTCTTAGAGGTCATGTTGTTGGACAACAATGAACCTACGAGCTATGGAGGAGCAGTGATGGGCTCGGATTCTGAGAAATGGTTAGAGGCCATGCAATCTGAGATGGGATCCATGTATGAAAACAAAGTATGGACTTTGGAAGTACTACCTGAAGGGCGAAAGGCCATTCAGAACAAATGGATCTATAAGAAGAAGACGGACGCGAACGGTAATGTCACCGTCTATAAAGCTCGACTTGTGGCAAAGGGTTTTTCACAAGTTCAAGGAGTTGACTACGATGAGACTTTCTCACCCGTAGCGATGCTTAAGTCTGTCAGAATCATGTTGGCAATAGCTGCTTATTTCGACTATGAAATTTGGCAGATGGACGTCAAAACGGCGTTCCTCAACGGTTTCCTTGAGGAAGAGTTGTATATGATGCAACCCGAAGGTTTTGTCGATCCAGAGAATGCTGACAAAGTTTGCAAACTCCAGCGATCCATTTATGGACTGGTGCAAGCATCTCGGAGTTGGAATAAACGCTTTGATGAGGTGATCAAAGCGTTTGGATTTATACAAGTTTATGGAGAAGCTTGTATTTACAAGAAAGTGAGTGGGAGCTCTGTAGCGTTTCTAGTGTTATATGTGGATGACATATTGCTGATCGGAAACGATATAGAAATGCTGGAAAGCGTGAAGGAATATTTGAATAAGAGTTTTTCAATGAAGGACCTAGGAGAAGCTGCTTTCATATTAGGCATTAAGATCTATAGAGATAGGTCGAGACGCTTAATAGCACTTTCACAGAGCACATACCTTGATAAAGTTTTGAAGAAGTTCAAATTGGAACAGGCCAAGAAGGGGTTCTTGCCTGTGTTGCAAGGTGTGAAGTTGAGTAAGACTCAATGCCCAGTGACTGCAGAAGATAAAGAAAAGATGAGCGTAATCCCCTATGCTTCAGCCATAGGCTCTATTATGTATGCAATGCTGTGCACAAGACCCGATGTCAGCCTTGCCATAAGTATGGCTGGAAGGTTTCAAAGTGATCCTGGAATGGAGCACTGGCAAGCGGTCAAGAATATCCTTAAGTACCTTAACAGGACTAAGGACATGTTTCTCATTTATGGAGGTGATGAAGAGCTCGTCGTAAAGGGTTACGTCGATGCAAGCTTTGACACTGATCCGGACAATTCTAAATCGCAAACCGGATACGTATTTATTCTTAACGGGGGAGCGGTAAGCTGGTGCAGTTCCAAGCAAAGCGTGGTAGCTGATTCTACGTGTGAAGCGGAGTACATCGCAGCCTCGGAGGCAGCAAAGGAAGGTGTCTGGATGAAGCAGTTCATGACAGATCTTGGAGTAGTGCCTAGTGCACTGAATCCAATAAATCTGTTCTGTGACAACACTGGTGCCATTGCTCTAGCCAAGGAACCAAGGTTTCACAAGAGGACCAGACACATAAAGCGACGCTTCAACTCCATCCGGTTCTACATCGAGGAGAAGGACATAAATATTTGCAAAGTGCACACGGATCTGAATGTTGTAGACCCGTTGACTAAACCTCTTCCAAGGGCTAAACATGATCAACACCAGAACTGTATGGGGTTTGATTCATTACCATGTAAATCACATAGTGATGTGAACTAGATTATTGACTATAGTGCAAGTGGGAGACTGTTGGAAATATGCCCTAGAGGCAATATATAAAGTGTTTATTATTATATTTCCTTGTTCATGATAATCGTTTATTATCCATGCTATAACTGTAGTGATCGGAAACACATTGCATGTGTGGATAAATAGACAAACACTATGTCCCTAGTATGCCTCTAGTGAACTAGCTCGTTGATCAAAGATGGTCAGGGTTTCCTAGCCATTGACATGTGATGTCATTTGATAATGGGATCACATCATTAGGAGACTGATGTGATGGACAAGACCCAAACTACAAACGTAGCATATGATCGTGTCAGTTTATTGCTACTATTTTCTGCATGTCAAAGTATATGTTCCTATGACCATGAGATCATGCAACTCACGGATATCGAAGGAGTGCCTTGTGTGTATCAAACGTCGCAACGTAACTGGGTGACTATAAAGGTGCTCTACAGGTATCTCCGATGGTGTCTGTTGAGTTGGCATGGATCGAGACTGGGATTTGTTACTCCGTGTGACGGAGAGGTATCTCGGGGCCCACTCGGTAATGCAACATCACAATAAGCCTTGCAAGCAATGTGACTAATTTTTAGTTGCGGGATCTTGCATTACGGAACGAGTAAAGATACTTGCCGGTAACGAGATTGAACTAGGTATAGAGATACCGACGATCGAATCTCGGGCAAGTAACATGCCGAAGAACAAAGGGAACGTTATACGGGATTAACTGAATCCTTGACATAGAGGTTCAACCGATAAGATATTCGTAGAATATGTAGGAACCAATGTGGACATCCAGGTCCCGCCATTGGTTATTGGCCGTAGAGGTGTCTCGGTCATGTCTACATAGTTCTCGAACCCGCAGGGTCTACACACTTAAGGTTCGGTGACGTTTCGGTAGTATAGAGTTATGTATGGTGGTGACCGAAGGTTGTTCGGAGTCTCAGATGAGATCCCGGACGTCACGAGGAGCTCCGGAATGGTCTGGAGGTAAAGATTCATATATAGGATGTCCCAGTTTGGTCGCCGGAAAAGTTTCGGGCTCATCGGTAGTGTACCGGGAGTGCCGGTAGTGTACCGGGGGACCTCCGGGAGGGGTATTTCGACCCCAAGAGGTCCATGGTCTGTGGGAGAATAATAACCAGCCCTTAGTGGGCTGGGAAAACAGCCACAAAGGCCCATGGCGCAGGAGAGAAAGTCCTAAAGCAAAAAGTGGAAAATCAGCCAATAGGAGGCAATCCTACTCCAACTAGGATTGGAGGTGAAGTAGGATTGCTCCCACCTCCTATTTCGGCCGACCCAAAGGCCTTGGCTGCCTCTCCTCTCCTCTCCTCCTATATATACTAGTGGATTGGGTGGTTTTTGGACAGAATTTCCGGCCACGTGCTACCCGTTCCACCGGTGCATAGTTTCTCCTCTAGATCGTAGTTCCGCAGTGCTTAGGCGAAGCCCTGCCGGAATTGCTCCACCACCATCACCGGAGCGCCGTCACGCTGCCGGTGAACTCTCTCTCCTCTCCACCCCTCTTTCTGGATCAAGACGGTGGAGATCGTCATCAAGCTGCACGTGTGCTGAACGCGGAGGTGTCGTCCGTTCGGTACTAGATCGGAAGGGTCATGATCAAGGCCACGAGACGTTCGTGATTGGATCGTGGGATGGATCGTGACGAGATCGTGGGACGGTTCGTGATTGGTTCGCGGGACGGTCCGTGATTGGATTGCGGGACGCTAGGCGATTTGGATCGCGAAGAAGTTCGACTACACCAACCGCGTTTCTTAACGCTTCCCGCTTAGCGATCTACAAGGGTACGTAGATCTACTCTCCCTCTCGTAGATGCTCATCACCATGGATAGGTTTGCGTGTGCGTAGGAAATTTTTTGTTTCCCATGCGACGTTCCCCAACAAACATGACCATGACCAGTGAATCTCATTAATTCTTTTTTGAATGTTTTTTGCATCGGTCATTTACTGGGACTATGCCTCCTAATGTTATTGAAAAAACATGAGAAAATTGCCACTATACCACTAGTGGAAACCACAAGTGCCAAAATACCACTACAAAAAACCGAAGTGTCAAAATAACACCCCTCTCTTAGTTTTTCATGCCACAATACCACTCCCGTTAGATGTCAAACCAATTATGTGAGTCAAACCGTTAGCATCTTGTAATTTTTTGGTATTCCCAAAATGCCCCCGATCTTCTAAACCTAAAGAGACAAGTTGCTCTCCCCCGTATTCCCCATCTCTCCCGTATCCACTGCTGGTGGTGTATTGGTGCCGACGCCGCTGCCCTTCCGCTCGCCCCGCCGCCCTCCCCAAGCCGCCCAGGCCCTAGCACCGCTCGCCCCCGACGAGGCCCGGCCCCAGCGCCGCCCTCCCGCTTGCCGCCAAGGAAGTCCATGCCCGAGCGCTGCTCGCCCCCAACGAGGCCCAGGCCCCAGCGCCACCCTCCCTCTCGCCATCGACGAGGGCCCAGCGCCACCCTCTTGCTCGCCCGGGCGAGGCCCCAATGACGCCCTCCCACGTGCCCCCACGAGGCCCCAGCGAGGTCCTCCTTCGGCCTCGACGCCAGCTGCTGGGGTGGCTTCTCCAGGTCTCGGAGTCGCCCTCCCCTCGCTCCCGACAAGGCATGGCGCCGTCCTCCTAGGCCTGTGACGCCAGCTACTAGGGCGGCCTCTTCAGGCTCCCGACACCGCCTCCGTTCCAGGCCCACGACGGTAGCTGCTGGGTGCATATCAGATGCTTTAAAATTGATATTTTTATTGCATTTAAGGCTTGTAGTATGAATTGATCCTTTTGACATGTGATCCTAAATGATGAGCATCTGCTTGATTTTTTAGTTTCAATGGCTTTCAAAGTAGACATAGATGTTCAAACTTACTTGATGGTTGTAGACGGCAGAAGAGTGGGCACAATGGGCAAAACATGGAATTTTACGGTCGGTCGGGGCTTGTGCGTGGCGCGGATAAAGGAGGTTGTGGAGAAGAGGTACAAATGGTCTGTTGATCAGAGAATGATCATTTGGTATGGATCCGGAGGTAACACTGTCCCATTGATCTCTGAATCAGAGATAACTCGATTGTTTGATATATATTCTACCACAAAAATAGTAAGGTTCAGTGTGACCACTGAGAGCAAACAACAACACAATGAAGATGCTGAAGTTATGACTGAGGAGATGGATGATCAGTTGGTTCATTCTCCATTCTTTGCTTGGCCTAAGCAACCCTATGAAGGGGAGCATGAGGATGATGAGCCTGTGGGATGCAATGAGGAGAAAACCTATTTGCGTGAGGAGAATGCCGAGTCAAAGGAGAATGTCGAGCTGCAAAAAAATGCCGAGCCAAAGGATGCAAGAGTTCCATTGGGAACACTGGATGTGGACAACTCTTATGATCCACAACATGTGTGAGGTGCTGTTTTCATGTCAAAATATGCTCAAATGTTGTCAAGATGCTGCTGAAATACTGTTATATTGATGTTAAATGATGTAAATTCAGATTATGTTGAATTGGTGTTGTTTTCATGTCAAAATGCTGCTGAAATCTGTCAAAATGCTGCCAAAATGATGTTGAAATACTATCGAAATGGTGCTGAAATGTTGATATATTGTTTTTGGATGATACAAAGTAAGATTATGGTGAGTTGGTGATGTTTTCATGTCAACTGATCGTTGAAATGTTGCATTTTGGCTGCTCTTTGTTTGCTGAAATGTATACTTTGGCTGTGAAGAGGTAAGGGCATAGAAGTCTTTTTTGGATGGTGTTAGTCACAGTTAGTCACTAGTGGTATTTTGGCTAGAAAAAACTAAAAGTAGTGCTATATTGGCAAGTTTGTTTTTCATAGTGGTATTTTGGCAAGTTTGGTTTCTCATGGTGGTATTTTTGGCTACTGTCTCAAAAAACATCCCTATGTACAAAGAAGAGGACAAATCAAGAAGATGAGGGAAAGAAACAAAGATAGGAGAATTTGGTCAGATAACAAATGAATGGAATAGGAGTGTGTACATGGCGACGGCAGTTCCAAACCATTTTCTATCCCGAGACATTTAAACTATTATTTTTTATACTAAAATTTCATAGTTGTTTAAACTAATTGTGCCATATTATAATTTTTATGAGTATAATTTTCTATTGCTTAATTAGCTATCATATTTACCACACAACAATATTGTTGAATCATAGTTACAAGATTCTGGGTTATGGAATTCCAATGTATATCATTGATAATTTTCTTCTGTCAAATCAAAACTGTATGATGTAACAAAATTATCTTTTTTCAAAGCAAATCTTGAACCAATTTGTAGGTCTATGTGTGTGTACACATACTTTTAAATATTATAAATATCACAATGAAGTTGTCTAAATCATGCACACTAACATATACATCCTCAGTCCTGAATTAGATGACTCGGAATTGTCTAGATATTGATGTGTCAACTAATTCAAGACAGCGATAGTATATTGTAATAGTGGTTTCTAGTGTATACTAGGTAAGCATATTCAACGAAATTATAGTGCATGGCATATGTGACTTCTAAACTCGGTTCAGTGATATGTTGAAAACATATGCATTCTTTGTGCCTCTATTTAAATCAATGTCATTAATGTAATCATCAGATGTTGTACTTTTGCATATGATTTAATTGTCTAATATGTTCATTTAGAATTCACTAGGTTTTATTCGGTGCATATGAGCTCCTAGCACTTTCTCAAATAAAAAATTGTGCTTATTCGGTGCATATGAGCTCCTAGCACTTTCTCAAATAAAAAATTGTGCTTATACTTTGAGTGTGCTTATACTTTGTGGAAAGATTTGGAGAATATATATCCAAACTACTCTTTGAAAAATCTTGATGTCATTCTCCATAAAACTATTGACTTTCATAAAATGAAGCCTAGCTAGTGATCCAAACTTAGATAAATGCTTGTTTGAGCTTCGTGACCTCATGCGTGCTAAAGGATATGTCATTACAACATCATTGTTGAAGCCATTTGCATTCATAAACTTGAACATTGTCATGGTTGCAATTCTAACGAATCTCTTGATTTTTGTGACGATAATATTCCACTTGACGATGTGGAACATGGCTATTATGATGAAGATGAGAAGATTGACATTGAATGTGAGAAGACTATGAAGAGTCTAAGTCTCATGGCGAACTTCAAAAACTACATGTCCGGAGGAAAGAGTGGATGCTCCATAATGGATGCACCGATCACATGACCAGAGATATAGACATGTTTCATGAGATCACACCAAACCATGGACCACGAAGGTATGTGACTTTTGAAGACAACTCCAAGGGTAAGTTACTAGGTCTAGGTAAGCTAGCCATATCTCATGATAGTTCTATTCAAAATGTCATGCTTGTTGAATTCCTTGGCTACAATCTTCTTTCCTCATCTAGACTAGCCGATTTTGGATTCAATGTGCTATTTACTAAAGTTGATTGCCAAGTGTTTCGTCAAGATAATCATAACATGGTCTTTACCGACATTCGTAGAGGTGATCTATACATTGTCTATTTCACTAAGAGAGCCCAACCTCGTACTTGTGTTATTGAAAAATCTTCTAAAGGTTGACTATGTCATAGAAGGTTATGACATGTTGGTATGCGTAGTCTAGACAAGCTCATCAAAGGTGATCATATACTTGGTGTTAAACATGTTATCTTTGATAAAGATAGACTTTGTAGTGCTTTTCAAGCAGGAAAACAAGTGGGTGGAAGTCATCTCGTAAAGAACATCATGACTAGGAGACCACTCGAGTTGCTTCATAAGGATCTTTTTGGTAATGCTTACAAGAGCCTTAGTGGAAAATCCTTTGGTCTAGTTATAGTTGATGATTTTTATAGATTTACGTGGGTATTCTTTCTTGATGGCAAGTCACAAGTTCAAAATATCTTCAAGAACTTCGCTCGCAAAGCCCAAAGTCAATTTGAAGTGAATATCAAGAAAGTTCAGAGTGACAATGGATCGAAGTTCAAGAACACTAATGTGGATACCTTTCTTGACTAAGAAGGTATCTCACGACCCTTCATGGGTGGATCCCTCCGTGGACTCTCACGACACCCTCCGTTGGTTGAAATCGCCATCAACATGGACGTATGATAGCACCACCTATCGAAAACACGAAAAAAATCTTCGAGTCCCATTGCGTTTGATCTTCCTATCTCTACTCCTTACATTCATGTGTATGTCTTTACTTTCTGCTGCCATACTCATTGACCTGCATGTTTAGGGTGTACTAGACTTGCTAGAATTGCTAAAACTTGTCAATCAATAAAATTGGGAAAAGGCTAGGTTTTATTTTGTCAAGTAGTCTACTTACCCCCCCTCTAGACATCCTTTCTCTATCCCACAACATCACGGCTTGCCGGAATGAGTTGGTTGTGGCCCAGGCTGAGGCCCGGGCTTGGGAAGCTCACGTACCCCTGCCTAACTCCTGCGCTCCTAGACCATATGGGTATTACAGATGGTGATTGCCAAGCTAGGACAATGCCTAAGCTTGAAGGTACGTATTTCTCACCGACATTACATTCATGTTCACACATTTCATTCATCGGTGATCATCCTTTTTCATTGTATATCCATGTTAGTTTTATTTTTATTTTTCTTCTTGTGTGTTTGAAAAACTTCGAAAATCCCAAAATATTTCTTGCTTATTTTTGGTTTTTCTTTCTTGTTTTATTAGTTTGTAGTATTAAAATAAAACCCTAAAAGATTCCCCGTTTCTTCTTTTACTTCTTGGAAGACTTCCCGTGTAAATAGTTGTTCTCGCCTTTTGTTTTTTCTTCTTTAATTTGCATTCTTCATAAAAACTAAGAACTCTAAAAATATTTTAGTGTGCTTCTCTGAAATTCTTTTTTTTGAGTTTTCGAAAGGAGAAGACCACGATGAAAATGTTGAGTGGCTCTCATATGGTATATTGTGGACCTAACAAAGATTCCATGCTACCTTGTATTCTCCTTTGAATAAATGTTTTGCATATTCCAGCTTACTCCAGATGCACACTTGCATTATTATTATTGTTACATCATTTGGTCGTGCAAGTGAAAGGCAATAATGACGATATTTGATGAAGTGGTTGTGGTAAAGAAAGTTGGTATGGACTCTTCTTGTTTTCTACTTTTGTAAATATGTTTAGCTCGGTCGTTCTTGATTCGGCATATTAGTTTCTCATGCCATGCTTAAGTAGCTAGGAGTTGATAATGATTTATCTTGCGTGTCAAGATGCATTAAAATCGTTGTGGTGTAGTATGTTAGCATAGTATCCTCCTCTGAGTAATTCGGGTAGCTTGATTTGGCACATGTGCAAACATTTAGTTGAATCAAATAGAATGGAGAATTCATGATATTTATGTTGAGAGTGTTTATATCCTACTCATGCTAATATTCAATGTTAAATAGTCACAATGCATGATTATGACAGTTGTCGCTCTCTAGTTGATTGCTTCCCGTCTATTTGCTAGCCTTCATCTGTACTAAGCAGGAATGCTGCTTGTACATCCAAAATCCTTAAAGCAAATATATTCCATATGAGTCCATGATATCTACCTATATGCGGTATTACCCTACCATTCCAAGTAAATTTGCATGTGCCACCTTGAATCATTCAAATAAATATATGTCTTGTGTGCTCGGATCGCTCATGGAGTGATCGAGTGGCCAGTACCTTCCATGCTAAGAGGGTTATTCTCACGACGGTGTTTATTCACTTATCATTGCATGAGAAAGGCTGGTAAAAAGGATGCTCAGTCTTGCATAATAAAAAATAAATTAAGCAAACTCCTTTGGAAAGACGAACTGTTGGAGGGCACCCATGGATACGGCCAGCCATGGCTTGTGTATGTATGGTGGTTGGGATAAATTTACAATTCTGTTTGGGAACCACTTATAATGTGTTGGGCATGTAAGATACCAAAGTCCTTCCTCATGATGTTGACACGAAAGGCACACCACCCAAAATAATGTTTTTCTCTGTTTTAAACCATGAGCTCTAGCACCTCTATAAGCCAATGATTCCCTCTGCGAAGGGTGTTTCTATTTACTTCCATGTTATTTACTTTTATTGTTGAGTCATTATCTTCTTATCAAAAGCACCAATCCTGAGAGCGCTATTGTCATTTTTATTCACTGAGTCTAGTTAATGTTGGATGTTAGTATGACTCGATCTCTTCTACACTGAATTACAATGTTTAGTCACTGCTTGAACCTCATAGGTGCTCTACATTTATGTTTTGCAATCGCAAAAAAGGCTAGTGAGATACCATGTTGTCATATTATATCATGATTGTTTTGATAAATTTTTGGCATCTGAGATATCTTATTGTTGCTCGCTAGTTGATTATATTATTATCATGAGTAAATGGGAGACCTAATTGTTATCATTGACATGATTAGTTCATGATCTCTGCTGAAAACCTAAACATGAGTTTTCTTTATCACTTTTAGTTTGCCAACTGAATTGTTAGAGAACAAGAAATGAGTTAATCTTGGGGATTTGATACGTCTCCAATGTATCTACTTTTCCAAACACTTTTGCTCTTGTTTTGGACTCTAATTTGCATGATTTGAATGAAATTAACTCAGACTCGCGTTGTTTTCAGCAGAACTACCATGTATTGTTTCTATGCAGAAATAAAAGTTCTCGGAATCAAACGGAACCTTTTGAAGATTTTTTTTGGAATACATAAAAAATACTAGAGTGAAGACCTACCAGAGGGGGGGGCACCAGTTGCCCACAAGGTAGCTGGGCGCGCCCACCCCCTTGGGCATGCCAAGGTTGTTGGAAATATGCCCTAGAGGCAATAATAAAGTGGTTATTATTATATTTCCTTGTTCATGATAATCGTTTATTATCCATGCTATAATTTTATTGATTGGAATCTCAAATGCATGTGTGGATACATAGACAACATTGTGTCCCTAGCATGCCTCTAGTAGACTAGCTTGTTGATCAAAGATGGTCAAGGTTTCCTGGCCATAGACATGAGATGTCATTTGATAAACGGTATCACGTCATTAGGAGAATGATGTGATAGACAAGACCCAAATTATGAACATAGCATATGATCGTGTCAGTTTATTGCCATAGTTTTCTGCATGTCAAGTATATGTTCCTATGACCATGAGATCATGCAACTCACTAACACTAGAGGAATACCTTGTGTGTATCAAACATTGCAATGTAACTGGGTGACTATAAAGATGCTCTAAAGATATCTCCGAGGGTGTATGTTGAGTGGGCATGGATCAAGGCTGTGATTTGTTACTCCGTGTGACGGAGAGGTATCTTAGGGCCCACTCGGTAATACAACATCACAACAAGCCTTGCAAGCAAAGTGACTAAAGTGTTAGACACGGGATTTTGTATTATGGAATGAGTAAAGAGACTTGCTGGTAACAAGATTGAACTAGGTATAGAGATACCGACGATTGAATCTCGGGCAAGTAACATACCAAAGAACAAAGGGAACAACATACGAGATTAACTGAATCCTTGACATAGAGGTTCAACCGATAAAGATCTTCATAGAATATGTAGGACCAATATGGGCATCCAGGTCCCGCTATTGGTTATTGACTATAGAGGTGTCTCGGTCATGTCTACATAGTTCTCGAACCCGTAAGGTCTTCACACTTAACGTTCGGTGATGTTTCGGTAGTATTGAGTTATGTATGATGGTGACCGAAGGTCGTTCAGAGTCTCGGATGAGATCTCGGACATCACGAGGAGCTCCGGAATGGTCCCGAGGTAAAGACTGATATATAGGAAGTCCCGTTTTGGTCATCGGAAAAGTTTCGGGTATTTCCGGTAGTGTGTCGAGAGTGCCGGGAGGGTTCCGGGGGGCATCGGGAGGGGCCACCCATGTCGGGAGGCCACATGGGCCTTAGGGGTGGCACGCCATCCCTTAGTGGGCTGGGCAAGCCACCCCCTAAGGGTCCATGCGGCTAGGAGGTGGGAAAAGGACAAAAAACAAGAGGGGGAAGGGTTTCCAAGTAGGATTGGAATCTTACTTGGAGTAGGATTGGAGGTGGACTCCTCCACCTCTCCCTTCGGCCGACTCCTAGGGGAAATCCTAGGGGGGCCGGCCCCTCCCCTCCCTCCTATATATATTGGAGGGGAGAGAGGGTGGCAATACCCAACCCTAAGCCACGATGCAGCCCTCTCTCCCCACTAGATCGTCTCCCTAGTTTTTCGGTGGTGCTTAGGTGAAGCCCTATCAGAACAGTTCCACCACCACCGTCACCGCTCCATCGCGCTGCCAAATAACTCATCTACCTCTCCGCTCCCTCTTGGTGGATCAAGAAGGCAGATATCGTCATCGAGTTGTACGTGTGCTGAACGCGGAGGTGTCGTCCGTTCGGCGCTAGATCGGGACAGATCGTGATTGGATCATGAGACGACTAGCGATTTGGATCGCAAAGACATTCGACTACATCAACCGCGTTTCTTAACGCTTCCCGCTTAGCGATCTACAAGGGTATGTAGATCCCCTCTCCCTCTCGTAGATGCTCATCACCATGGATATATCTTGCGTGTGCGCAGGAATTTTTTTGTTTCCCATGCATTGTTCCCCATCAAAGGTGCCTTGTAGGGCCCACGCATCTCCGTTGACCCTAATTCCAAGCCTATAAATTCATATTCTCCGAGGAAAAAAAGAGAGAAGTTATTCATCGCGTTCTACGAGACGGAGCTGTCTCCACCTCCTCTTCTTCCTCTGGAGGGCTGGTCTGGAGTCCGTTTGGGGCTCCGAAGAACAGAATTCATTGCCATCGTCATCACGAACCCTTCTCCATCAACAATTCCATGATGCTCACAACTGAGAGTGATTAATTCCATTGTAGGCCTGCTGGGTGGTGATAGGATTGGATGAGATTGATCATGTAATTAGTTAAATGGTAGGGCTTGATCCCTAGTATCCATTATGTTCTGAGATTGATGTTGCCATGACTTTGCTATGCTTAATGCTTGTCACTAGGACCCGAGTGCCATGGTTTTTCATATCTGAACCTATTACGTTTCCATGAATATGAGAGTGTTTTAGATCCTATCTTGCAAGTTGTATGCACCTACTATGTGTTATGATCCGCATCCCCCAAGGTGACAATAATTGAGATTCTTTTTGGTGATGACCATAGTTTGAGGAGTTCATGTATTCATCATGTGTTAATGCTTTGTTTTGGTTCTCTATTAAAAGGAGGCCTTAATATCCCTTAGTTTCCATATGGGCCCTGCTGTCACGGGAGGTTAGGACAAAAGATGTCATGCAAGTTCTTATTATAAGCACGTATGACTATATACAAAATGCATGCCCATTATATTGATGAATTGGAGCTAGTTCTGTGTCGCTCTAGTGTGTAAATGTTACATGATGAATGTCATCTAAATCAGTCAGTCACTGATCCATGGCCTACTCTTTTCGCTTATTGGTGTCCGTTAAGTTACTTTCGTTACTATTGCTGTTACAATCAATACAAATCTTCTTCTAGTACTGTTCCTATTGCTTTTGTTACTGTGATACTGAAATTCCAGGTATGGTTGAACTGACAACTCAACTGCTAAGACCAATGAATATTTTTTGGCTCCCCTTGTGTCGAATCAATAAATTTGGGTGAAATAGTACCCTCGAAGACTGTTGTGATCCCCTATAATTGTGGGTTATCATGGTGGCATGGCGAACTCTCTCTTGTGGCGTTGTGTTTCCCCATCAGATTCAAGGTCGAGGTGGCAGCCGACCATTGCGTTTGTGCTTTCCCATGTGTGGATGTGCTCAAGCGATGCGACAGTGCATGACCTTCTCCTCCATGGCGCGGCGGAGCGCCGTTGGCTACTAACAAGGCGCCCTTCCATGTGGAAGGCTCGACGGCGTCCTCGCGTTGAGGTGCAGGTGCCTGCCGACCCCTCTGATTTGATCCGGGATGACATGTCGGCATGGGGGCTGCGGGTTCGTCCTGAGCTAAGGGCGCGGTCCTAGGGTTCCTCAAGTGACAAGAGGAAGATCTGCCTGACGCATGTACTCTTTGATCTGGTCCGAGTGTCGGGTTTCGGAAGGCTCCGCCGACGAAATCCCATGGGAGCGTTATGCCTAGAGATTGCTGGATTGGGTGGGATTCGACTGTGTCCACTTGTTCTCCGTTAAGGAGGGAGCGGTGCGGCGCTCTGCTACCTATTGCCATCATGGGATATGTTTAGTTCTAGGTTGAAGTCAGAGGCGGAGAATGTCATGGAAGCCGAGATCGGAAGACTAGTAATGGTGATCGGAGCCTTTGTGGCAATGAGGAACTTGCTTGGAGTTTCAGATTTTGTAGCAATGAGGAACTTGCTTGGAGTTTCAGATTTTGTAGCAGCGGTATGTAAGTGGGGGTGACAACACAAGTGCAGTTCAAAGTCTTACTTTTGAGGGTGAAAATCTAAGGTCTGGCCTTAATTGGTTGTGTCTGGCAATGGCCTTGTTGAAGACATTGTTTTGAAAGTGGGGACTATCTTGAGGGTGAAAACCCAAGATCTATGATCGGGTGACAACGGTGTTTGTGCAATGTTTTCTTGTTTGAGGCGTTGCTTTGGAGAACTTGGCCTTCAGGTGTTGTTTTGATGGTGGTTGCATTGCCGCTGTAAGAACTAGAACTCCATAGCAGGGCTTTTCTTTTCTTTTTCTATTTTAGCTCCTTGTTTTTTTTGGTTGCGTTTATTTGTAATCCTATTAGGGTATTGCATTATTGCAGAGGCTGGGCTTAATTAATATCTTCGCGATAATAATATATTTCATTTATCGAAAAAATTAGTTTCAGTTTAAATATGTGATATGTATATGATCACACAATGTGGTGATTTTCTCGTATTTATTTTATGGTATGATTGAAGTTTTGATCTGATCAATTTTTTGTGCATGTACCTTGTTGAGTCTATGTCGGGTGCAGAGAGGAAGGAAGCCACGGCACCATGAATCGCACACAAAGCTGATCAGGTTACTGATAAGGCAATATTATGATCCATCGGTATGAGTTGTGTGCATGAACCGCATATGTTCTAGTTAATCCGTGTGTGGGATTTTATCTCATCCAGTCGTCCGAGCCGCTCTCGCGGGCGGCAGGGCAAAACCCTAGCCGCCGCCCGCCAGCGTCTCCTCATTGCCCTCCCTCCTCCTCGCCGCCACCGGAGGGCGCCGTCGGGCAAAGCCCGGCTGGCGTCTGTGGCGGCAGGGCCATCTCCCCTCCATCACTGGCTCTCTGCAGCACGGGACGCGGCGTACTCATGAGGAGCGCGGCTCTCGCGCAGGGCGACGCGGCGGCAATGCGGCCGACCGTACTACGGGCGCGGCGGTGCGACGGTGCGGCGGCGGCTACGCGGATCACATGATGGGATGTGCTGGCGCGTGGTGAAGGCGGGGCGGCTAGCTTCGGCGGCGACTTCATCAGATCCAGGCGGTTGGCGACGAGGGCTGCGGCGGCGCCGGATCGCTGGATGGGGTCGCTGGTTTCGGCCAGATCTGGCCGCGGCTGGTGGCTGGACACGTTTGTGAGGTCCGGTGACTGTCCATGGTCACCGGGTTGCGGACGGCATGGTGGCGGGTGCGGCACGTCGGCAATAGTGGCGGATCTTGACGGGCTCTTCGGATCACGCCGGGATCCTGTTCTGGGTCCTTGACACTGCAGGCAACTCCGAGGGAAACCCTAGGTCCCATTGGGATCGAGCGACGACGGTGCTTCTGCGTCGTAGTCCCTCTTGAGGGCATCGTATTTGGAGTTTGCTCAGGCTGAAGGGACCAGCGACGCCGGCGGCGCACGGCCTGGTGGCGCGACTGCCGATGAAAGTCGCGCCGATTCCGGTCATGGCAGACGATGGCGGCGTCTCTGATGTCGTTTCCTTGTTGAGGCATCGTCATTGCTGTTTGCGTCATCACACTCGGGATGCTCCGGGGGAAGCCCTAGATCTGGGTCTCCCGGATCGGACGATGACGGCGCCTTTGGTGTCGCTCTCCCTCCTGGTGGCATCATTTTGGAGCAAGTGCTGGATGGAAAGGACTACAAGAGGAGCGGTATTTCATCTACTGCAAGGCCGACGACGGATCCCGGCGACATGGCGCTGCGGAGCTTCGGCGATGGGCGCGGACGGATGGATACGTGCAAGATGGTGGCGCTGTCTGACGCCGTGGTGGCATCGACAGCAGGCCTGGCAAGGTCGGTGCGTCAGTATCTGCTCTGGAGATGGATCGGTGAAGACGGCGGTGGCGGCTTCTGAGAGTGCGCCGGACCGGTGTGTGACACAGTCCCGGTATATGGCTGGGCTGGGGCATCCCGCTTTAGATGTTAGGCTTTGGTGCGATATCTGTTTGGTATTCGGTTCGGATATTCGGCACCCCTTCATCAACGAAATAGGAGTAGCGACAGATGTTGCCCAGATGGTGGCTTCAGGCTTACTAATGTATTACTTTATACGTTCTTTGTGAATAATTAATAAAATGACTGCATGCATCACCAAGATGCAGAGGCGGAGGTGTATCCTCCTTTTTTTTTTAAAAATGAGTCGTGTGCATTGTTTACAGGTGCTCCTGCAGATTTGACATCGGCTCACCCCATCAGAACTGGGAGTGCACTCAACTTCCATGTGTTCTACTGTGTATATGTGTGTGTATAAAAATATCTATGTATCGTGTTTGCCACAAAAAAAAGCAGCTATTGCAACCAAAACCTATGTTGAAGTGTCATTGTCGATAAACTCGGTCCATCTGCTCTGAATTTCCAAGGGAGAAGCCACATCTTCCACACAAAAACGAGACGATACAGGGTGCAAAACGCAAAACCTATCACTGCAATGGGACTGATTCGTTTAGATGCTTTGACTTTGAAAAGAAGTATGTTCCCCTCAGATCTAACCCACGCACGGCACGGCCCGGGCGGCCGCATTATTCAAACCGGTCTCCAACCTGTGCACGTATGCGCGCGTGACCATGAGATGTGGATCTACGTACGTACGTACAAATCGTGATGCTGAATCAATGTCTCGAACGTTGTCCAGGATCTGGTGCGGGGAGAACATGTCGCTCTCGTGGCCTGGCAGAAGGCTTTGAGTCAGGCTGAAGCAAATCATCTGAACTGCCATGATCCCCTTTCTTTCCTTTAATTTATTTCCAAGACAAAGAACAACAACTTTGTTAGGCTTGTTAGTTAGGATGCACATCACCGACGCGTGCTACACCCACCGGCTTAATTAGCACCGGCAATTTCTGATCATCCAGTTTCAGGTATCTATTTGGAGCAGTGTTTAAGAAAGAACGGTATTGCTAAAGCATATCTAAGTTCTATATTGTTGATTTTATATGAAGATTCATATGAGTATTTTTTTTCCTTTTCCTTTTCATCTGAAAAAATGGAAAAAAAATCAAATCCATGAACATTTTTCAAGTTCATGAACTTTCTTAAAACCATGAACAATTTTCAAAAATTTCAGTTTTTTGTAGTTCGTTACTTTTTTTCAAATTCATATACTTTTATGTTTTTTTGAACTGTATTCAAAGTCATGATTTTTTTCAAAATCACATTTTCCTCAAACTCGCCAATTTTTTTTCAAATTTATGACCTTTTTCAAATACATCAAGCTTTTTCAAATTAGTATTTTTTCTCAATTTAAAAACCAATAGCCGATTGTGTATCTAGACGTGTACGAGGTCACTTAGATGTGCAGTAACTAAGGCATATCTAGATGTGCCAAAAAAATCAAAAATGTATCTATTTCAGCATTATAGATTTATGGTTTATTTTCTCAGATACAACTGCATACTACGTGCTTGTGAAAATGTTTTGGTTATATTGGATATGTATTGTATTTGCTATCTCTGTGCATGTTGAACCCGCACCGCGTTCGTCTGGAGACTCGGGGAATACCTTAGCGGCTACTGTTAGGTCCTCCAATTCTGTGACCTCTGGGCTAGACTGGAACAAGTTCAACTTCAAGATGATACTGCCTATGATATTGTTTGGAAATTCACGGCCAACGGCATGTACTTCCCGGCATCCGCTTACAAGGCACAATTCTACGGGACGACCGGCACATGCATGGTGCCTGCCGTTTGGGGCAATTGGGCTCCCCCTAAATGCAAGTTTTTTGCTTGGCTTGTCCTCCAAAACAGGATTTGGACAACTGACTGATTGGAGAAGCGGGGTTGGCCGAACTGCGGCCTTTGCTAGTTATGCAAACGCGAGCCAGAGTTAGCGGCACACTTGCTTTTTAAATGCAGATTTTCCACCCGCATCTGGAACGCCTTCAAATCGTGGGTCGGGGCGCCAGAGATCAACACAGAAGTGTGGCAAGCGCTCCCCTCGGTTAATGTTTGGTGGGAGAGAACGACGCTCACAGATGGCCACAGAAGACGCGTTGCGTCCACGCTGATGATGTTGGCTGTCTGGGAGATCTGGAACGAGAGGAACTGTCACACCCTGTGTTTGTATCACTTGTTATGCTTAGATTTATAAAATTTGAAACCAATTAAAACTTTTTTCAGTGCTTGTACTTGTTTGATTTGGTGATTGTTGATTGTTTGCTTGTTGTGTATGACACTCTTAGATTCTATCCCTCTTCATATTCATCTTCCCTGACTCAAACTTCTTGCCCAATGATCATGCCATGTGAATAGTGCCCAAAACTATTTTCATCAAATTTCTTTTTCGACCAAAAAAGATTTATTCAGATTAGGTTTTCAAAAACCCCTGAAATGAGGTTTGCATTGCAAGTCCTCAAATTGGGTGGATCCTTCTTCCCCAAAGACTTTACTTCAAACCTACTATATATATATGACTTCCCAACCACCAAATATTATTTTTAAAGATTATTTTTATATTTTATTTAAAGGCTTTTTCTTAAGACCAAAAATGGTTTTTCATAGGTAAAATTATTTAAATGCTTTCAAAATATTTGAGAAAATTTAGGGAAACTCAGTGGACATATATTTTCCATATATATGAGTTTCAACACATGGTCATGTTCAAAATAATGGGCAAACCCCTCAAACCCCTTTTTGTCCAAATCAAGCTTTTGGAATAATTTTATAAGAAATATTCTTAATAAATTCCAGGAAAATTCCATCAAGTCAACACTATCATAGGTGATGATCTTGCAAAGTTTCATCCCAATCCAAGTTGATTTGATTCATCAAACTATTCCAAACCCCTCCCTGACTAGATTCAAATTTGAACAACTATGCATTGTGAAGTTTCTTCCCTTGACCCCAAACTTTGTCGACATGTTATAATAACCAAATAATGATGCTACACTAAGTGGTGCATCATGAGTATTAGCTTAACATGAATAGATCTACAAAAACCTGATTTTGTTAGTTTCTAGGGTTCACAAAGTTTCTATTGTCTACTTTGCTCATTTGAGCTCAAACCTGGTGATCCATCTCATTTTTACCCACCATTTGATCATGTTAAATGTCACAGTAAGTGGGTAAATTTATCTTGCCCAAACATCCATCAAACACCTTCTGGTGAAATGGTAAAGTATTTGTTTTCACCACTTCTACTCTTCCCTTTGCTCTCAATTTTTTACCACACCCTATTGCAATGCTCAATCACATCCAGTAAAAATTTCAAGTCCATAAGCTAGTGGATGATGGGGTAAAACCCTCAATTTACCTCCTGGACAGCAGTAAAATCCTATTCTCTCCCCTTCCCTCTTATTCTAAGCCACCCACCAGAGCATACAAGGCCATCTCCAACTTTCCTATTCCCTCCTCTACCCCCTAGACACCTATGGTCGCACCTAGGACACCATTGGCATGCCAAACGCGTGCTCCAGAGTGCGCTACAGTGCGTACCCGCACTGTAGCTACTGCCCAACCAGAGCCCCTGGCAGCCTCGGGAACCCCAGACTTGTCCCCGAGATGCCCTCGACGTCCGCAAAGCACCAGGAGGTAGGGCCCCTCCCCTCTCCTCCTCTCCTGCCCCCTTCGCTTGTGCACGGCGTCGCCCGAGCCGGCCAACGGATGAGCTTGCACGCGCGGGCGCTAGGGCCCTTCCTCACTCTCTCTCCCTTCCCCTAGACATGGACCACGCCCAGGAACACCCAGGCATGCTCTCTCCCTCTCCCGCGCCCTCCAGCGGGCGTTTCACCCTTGCCGGCGCACCGCAGTGCGGTGGGCCGCTTCTCCCCTATAAAAGCCCCCCCTAAGCCCCTCTCCTCTCCCCTGGTCCCCTTCCCTACCCATTCAACGCCCGGCCAAGCCCCAGCTCCTCTCCCTCCCTCTGTGCTCGGGATCAAGCCGAGCCCCGCCGCTTCGGGCCGCCGGCTTTCGCGAGGTAACCAACCTCCTCTGACCTCATTTATCCCCGATCTGGAGCCCCTGCTTCCTCCTGACCCATTTCCTTCCATCTCCACCTCCGTTTGATGCATAGGTCGACCGGAGCATCCCCTTCCCGAGGAGCCGCCGCCGGACTTCCTCGTCGCCGGCGAACGGGAGCCTCCCAACGTCCCCCTCCTCCACCACTCGACTGGCAGCGAGCCCCTGAGCACGATGGTGCCCTCCATTCGCCTCCCCGTGCCCTGTAGCCACCGGTAAGCCCTCGCGCCCTTCCCTAGCCCGAGGAAGGTGATGACAAGCGGGCCCCGCTTGTCATCCTCCCCAGGTCCCCCGCCTCCCTCTCTCTCTCTTGCTGACCAGCCTAGCCCACTTTCAGGTTTGAAGCAGCACGCGCGCGCCAGGCTCGCGCGGGTCGGCTCCACTGGCTAGGCCGATTCGGCCAGCTGCTTTTGTCCAATTCTCCCGAGCCACTTCCCTTTTTCTTTTTCCCTGAAAACCCCAAAAATCAGCCAAGACAAATTATTTGTCCTGTTGAGATAATTCCAACTCCACAAATCTTAAAATGTTCCATAGAATTTAAAAGTGCCTTTTGCATAATTTTTTGAAAATATTTTATGCACTGTTTTATTTTAAAATCTATCTTTGGCATCTTTTTGCCTCTGTTAGATAGTTTTCAAAAATGTTTTTCATAGCAAAACCTTAAACAAATATTTTAGTATAGTTTTTAGTATTTATCAGAATAGGGCAGCATTTTTAATAGTAGCTTGTGTGCTATGTTTTTGGGTGATGCTTATTTTTTTATCGCTATTTACCGCGACGATAGATTACGCTGTTGACGAGGAAGTCGGACCCGAAGACCTTGTTGAGCCAGGCAAACAACCCTTTGACCATGTTAAGAAACTTTTTCATGCATGACATATAGCACTTGTTGTTTTGATGATTGATCATGATGTGGTGTTCCCCCTTCGAAGGGATGCCTATGATACTCTACCATTGATACTTGCATCGTGCATGACCCTACCATTCTTATGAGGGTCATGCGGGTGGGTGTAGATAGGATGCTAGTAGATGCTACGCAAGTGGGGTGGGAATTATGCATGCTGATGAAGATGAGGCAATGATTTCAAAGGCTTTTCTAAAACCCCGCCGGGTGCCACTAATGCCCGAGGGAGATGACGATGAGTTGATGGGTGACCACTTGAGAAAGAAGTGGTGTGCCGGAACAAGTTGAGGGTGTGTTTTCAAAAATGGATTAGATTCAAGATTTGTCGACCATCCCAACCCTACATGTGCGGCCACGATACCCCTTATGGGATGGGGCTTTGTTGATTACTATGGTTGGTGCTAGCAAGGAGCCCGCATTACCAGTGGCGAGAGTGAAGTGGTCACTCTCGAGACGGGGTCGTCCTGGAAGTGGAAGGCCATGCGCTGTCTTTACAGGCATCGGGCACACCGTTGCGTGCCCTCATGGATGATACGCGTGATGTATATCATGAGGGATGGCACCAACGAGTGGGCTCTTTGTTTAGTATCACCATGGGAAAGGCATTGTTTGGGTGCTTACCTCGAGTACATAATGTACCGCGAGTTGTGGATGACACGGAAGTTCCCCGAGTCTTGTGGGTAAAGCGCGCAACCTCTATAGAGTGTAAAACTATTCTAATAGCCATGTCCACGGTCAAGGACAGTTTGGTGGTGCTGCTTAGACTATGTCCAGATGTTTTCGCAAACTTGGTGTGAGTGTGTGCGGATGACAGAAGAATGATAATTGAGTCAAGTCTGAATACTTGATGTGATGATTGAACATGAGATGTTCAACCCCTGCTTATGATGATATCTGTAACTTGCTCATATGGATATCCGCCAACTGTTGATGCATGATTACACATAGTTACTTGATCATGACATTGTATTTAAAACTAGCTTTTTGCAAAATATCTACTTAGTGATATATCATGTATCATTATTACTTGTTCCATAACTTGGGTTGCTTGCGAGTACATTCAAAGTACTCATTGGCTTGCCACTGGTTATTTAATTGGCCAGGCATGGAAGAACATGAGTACGTTGAAGAGTTCGTTGGTGATGAACATGTGAACTAGGACGCTTCCCAGTCAGAATGCGTGCAGGTTTAAGGCAGATGTCATGGGTTCACGCTTTCGATCAAGATTTCCGTTGCTTGTTGAGTTTAGGTATTTGGCCCTTGTGGCCCTACCTTTGTAAGACTAGACCTTCATGGTCTTTATTTGTGTAAGATGCTAAATGTGGATGTAAGACTCTTGTTATTCAGTTTCTGCGTGTTCAGTGAGCATTGATCTCTGGGATCACTGTACACGTGCATTCGGTGATCACGACTTATGAGTCGGGGTCCCCATAGAGTTGGTACTAGAGCCATCCTGACTGTAGGAAGCCCTTAGTTAGCATGGACATTAGTTAGGACAAACCCATTTTCTAAACTACACCTAGCACCTATACTTAGGAATTCTGTACTATTTACCTCTTCTATTCTTCACACAACACTCTGCTGACTCTCCTCCCTTCAAACCTTTGTAGATGGCCGTCGTACCCAAAGCCTTCCTGACATCCGGCTTTCCCTTACTCCTTGGGGATAGCCTGGAGAAGTGCCAGTTTCGCCAACCACCTGTTTTCCTCTACCACGAGCACTGGGTCGATGCCATCACGAAGGAGTGCCACGTGGATGTGGTCGTGAAGGCAAACGACTCCCCGACCAGTTGGTTCTTTGAAGGACCACGGATGAAGACCATGATACTTGCAGACGAGTCAGCTACACGCAAGGCACTTCTGCACCTACGAGACATCATTCCAGAGATGGCTGATGAGCCAGCTACTCGCTACCTTCCTTTCAGAAAGGATGATCTTGGCGAGAGTTGGACATTGGTTCCGACCCAGGAGGATGGCACACCACTTAGGTTCCAGACCTACTTCAGCCTCTCCACCGATAGTCTGGTTCACCACTTCATTAAGGAGTCCGTGAAGCTCCGCAAGGAACTTCACCACACCCGAGAGCTACTTCGACAAGCCAAGACGAAGCCAGACAAGATCAAGAAGGATGGAGCCCCTGAGGGATGACCAACTGTCGCTTATAGAGGAGGAGTACCCCTCAGCTAGAGATGCACCCACACATCTCATCGCATGAGTGCGAAGGAGTACCGTGATCTCTTCACCGACCCGCCAGCAAAGCATCATCGGGATGGACCTCCTCGCTCCCCGGCCCCTTCGATCGGCAATGATGCCCATTCAGATGATGAATAGGAGGAATACCCAAAGGAGCATGACTACGAGATCGAGCACTCCACCACCTGAGTTCGAGAACCCCTAGGGTAGGATCAGCCATGTACCCCTCATGCGAAGTCGAGTCTGTGTAATGGTTCATATGAAACCATGTGTGCTTGTTGATTGTTTTGCTATTTGTGTTCCGACGCAAGTCGCGCTTTTGCCTTAGGCAACATGTAAGCGACTCCATCATCTATCTTATCTTAATATGTGTGTTGGTCTTTCGACCTTTCTTTTACCACACTTGCACTCGGCCAAACCCCTTAGGCGCGCTTTTCCATTGTTGCTTTCCCTCTCGTATATCCCAATTGTTTGACTTGGCTGCTCCAAACAGGATGGTGACTGCTACACGCAATAGCTCCTTCGCCAACCCTGAAGCCGACAACTCAAGCCAGCAACAAGGAACTGGTGGGACTGCTCACGCTGGAGGACACCAGGAGCAGCCACAAGGCGACATTCCCCCGCCACCACCTCCACCAGAAAACATGACCATAGCTCAGTTTCTCCAAGTTCTTCGGGAAGAGCGCCAAGCCAACAATGCTGCTATCTAGCAGATGGCTCAGGCCCTTGTGAACAACCAGCAACAAGGCAAGAACGGCAATGGCCGCTCCACTTTGTCTGAGTTCATGAGGAATTCGCCCCCAACCTTCACCGAGACTGCTGAACCTTTGGATGCTGACGAATGGATCCGCACCATCGAGGAACTCCTTGCACTGGTCAATTGCAATGAGGACTATGAGAAGGTGCTCTATGCCTCTCACTACCGCGGAGGTACCGCCCGAGCTTGGTGGGATGGGTTCAAGGTCATGCAAGGTGAGCGCGTGATCACTTGGAATGACTTCAAGGAAGGATTCAACACTGCCCATATTCCTTCTGGGATCATGGATATCAAGAAGAGAGAATTCCGAGTGCTGAAGCAAGGAAGTGGCTCTGTCAAGGAGTACCCGCAGAAGTTTAACCTGTTGTCAAGGTATGCACCTGAAGATCTCAACACAGAGGCTGCCAAGAAGGAACACTTCATGGAAGGACTTCAATAGACCTTGCAGTATCAACTCACCGTCTGCGACTGTCGTACCTTCTTCGACCCGGTGAACAAGGCCCTCATGCTGGAAGACAAGCGTCATGCCATAGACAACACTCGCAAGCGCAAGATGACTAGCAAGGGTAGCTCCAGCAACCAGAAGCCTCGCCCCTGGCAGCCAGCCCCAGCCAAGCCAACTTATCAGCCACAGCAGGCTAGACCTCCCGCGCCTCCTCCGAGCTACCAGCCTCAATAGTATGCCAATCCTACGCCAGCTTACAACAACCCCAATAACAACAATGGAGGCAGGAACTACAACAACAACCCTGGGCAAGTCACCTGTTTTGGATGTGGTCAGTCTGGACACATCTCTATACTTTGCCCCAACAAGAAGCTAGATGCCCCGCGCCCCAATGCGCCAGCTCAAGGTCAAGGCCGTGGAGCACCACCAAGGAACCCCGCTCCCCGCAACCAGCCCAATAATGGCAAGGGTCGTGTGAATCACGTCATCGCAGAGGATGCCCAGGAAGACCTGGACGTCATACTGGGTATGTTCCTTGTCAACTCAATCCCAGTAACAGTACTGTTTGATTGTGGAGCTTCGCATTCTTTTGTCACCCAAAAGTTTGCATTAGAGAGTGGCATGAAACCTACACCCCTGGGTAGTCGTATGTTGATACAAACCCCGGGATCAGTTATGAAGTCTGGGATAGGTTGTAAAGGAGTGGAGATTAACATCAACGGGGTAGACTTCCTAGCAGACCTTATAGTTCTGGATTCACCGGGCTTGGACGTCATCCTTGGCATGAATTGGTTGACCAAGCACCAAGGCTTGTTAGACTGTGCCAAGAGGATTGTTACCATGACCAATAGCCAAGGAGTGGAAGTCAAGTATGCTCCCAACCCTGCCTCCACTCAAGCCCCTCAGGCTAACTGTCTATCGGGAATTAAGTTGGATCAAGTTCCAGTGGTACGTGAATACCCGGATGTGTTTCCTGATGAACTATCTGGAATGCCTCCTGAACGTGGCATTGAGTTCATCATTGAGCTTATGCCCGGATCAAGGCCCATCTATAAGAAGCCCTATAGGATGGGATCCGAAGAGTTGGCTGAATTGAAGAAGCAACTGGCAGAGCAGCTCAGGAAAGGATTCATTCGCCCAAGTGCCTCTCCTTGGGGATCACCTGTTCTATTTGTGTCAAAGAGGGACGGAACTATCATACTCTGTGTCGAATACCGTTCTCTCAATGAAGTCACAATAAAGAACAAGTACCCACTCCCCAAGATCAAAGACTTGTTCGATCAGTTGAACAGGGCCAAGGTGTTCTCCAAGATCGACCACAAGTCCGGGTACTACCAGCTGAAGATTAGACCCCAAGACATTCCGAAGACGGCGTTTGTAACCCGATATGGCCTATATGAATACACAGTCATGTCATTTGGGTTAACGAATGCCCCTACCTACTTCATGTACCTCATGAATAAAGTCTTCATGGAATACTTGGACAAGTTCGTTGTCGTCTTCATTGATGGCATACTCGTCTTCTCCAAGTCTGAAGAAGAGCATGAGGAACACTTGAGATTGGTCCTAGAGAAGCTTCGAGAGCACCAGCTTTATGCCAAGTTCAACAAGTGTGGATTCTAGCTACATGGAGTTGGGTTCTTGGGTGATGTGTTGACCGTAGAAGGATTGTCAGTGGATCCTGCCAAGATTGAAGCCGTGACTGAATGGCAATCCCCAACCACCGTGAAGGAAGTCAGGAGCTTCCTCGGACTCACGGGTTATTACCGCAAGTTCATGGAAGGGTTCTCGAGCATTGACCGACCCATGACCCAGCTTTTGAAGAAGGACAAGAAGTTCGAATGGAAAACTAAGTGCGAGGAAAGCTTCCAGGAGCTCAAGAAGAGATTGACCACAGCCACAGTTTTGGCCACCCCCGATATTCACAAGGAGTTTGTGATATATTGTGATGCATCGAGAACCGGGCTTGGAGGTGTTGTGATGCAAGAAGGAAGAGTTGTGGCATATCTATCCACATAGCTACGACCTCATGAAGAGAACTATGCTACTCATGATCTTGAGTTGGCAGCCGTGGTTCATGCCTTGAAAACATGGCAACATTACCTTCTAGGGAAGCGATGTGAGATATACACAGACGACAAGAGTTTGAAGTATATTTTCACCCAAAGGGAATTGAACATGAGGCAGCGAAGATGGTTGGAGTTGATCAAGGATTAGGACCTCAGTGTTCAATACCACCCCGGAAAGGTCAACGTGGTAGCAGACGCCTTAAGCAGAAAGGCTTGTTCCTTGAATGCCATGATTAAGGAAAGGCTACCCGCCCTGTATGAAGAGCTTGAAAGCTTCGGCTTGGAACTGATTGCACCTAGATTCCTCGCCAACCTCGAAGCAAAGCCTACCTTGATGGATGATATTAAGGAAGCTCAGAAGGGACACGAGAGCATTGAAGGCATCAAAAGGAAGATCAAGGTAGGCAAGGCCCCAAGATTCTTAGTGGATGAATAAGGAGTTGTATGGTTTGGGAAGCGCATCTGCGTACCCAACAAAGAGGATCTCAAGAACTTGATCTTGCAAGAGGCTCATGACACTCTGTATTCCATCCATCCTGGAGAAACCAAGATGTATCAAAACCTCAAGGAAAGATTCTGGTGGCATGGCATGAAACGAGAAATAGGCACATTTGTCGCTAAGTGTGACATATGCCAGAGAGTCAAAGCTGAGCATCAGCGACCCGCTGGACTACTACAACCTCTCAAAGTGCCTGAATGGAAGTGGGACAAAGTCAGGATGGATTTCATCACCGGATTACCAAGGTCAAGCAAAGGACATGATTCTATTTGGGTCATTGTCGACCACCTGACCAAGGTAGCCCACTTCATTCCTGTTAGGACCCCCTATGATGGAAGCCAGCTCGCAAACCTCTACATCAACCGCATCGTAAGTCTTCATGGAGTTCCAAACGAAATTGTGTTAGATCGAGGAACTTAGTTCACCTCAAGATTCTGGAAGAAGTTTCAAGAAGCTATGGGAACTAAGCTCTCCTTCAGCACTGCTTTTCACCCCCAGACCGGAGGACAGACAGAACTAGTAAATCAAATACTTGAAGATATGCTCCGCGCTTGTGTTTTGGCGTATGGAGCCAAGTGGGAAGATTTCCTACCGTTCGCCGAGTTCTTCTACAACAACACCTATCAGTCGAGTCTTCTGTTGGAAATATGCCCTAGAGGCAATAATAAAATGGTTATTATTGTATTTCCTTGTTCATGATAATTGTCTATTGTTCATGCTATAATTGTGTTAACCGGAAACCGTAATACATGTGTGAATACATAGACCACAACATGTCCCTAGTGAGCCTCTAGTTGACTAGCTCCGTGATCAATAGATGGTCACGGTTTCATGACCATGGACATTGGATGTCGTTGATAACGAGATCACATCATTAGGAGAATGATGTGATGGACAAGACCCAATCCTAAGCATAGCACAAGATCGTGTAGTTCGTTTGCTAAAGCTTTTCAATGTCAAGTATCGTTTCCTTAGACCATGAGATTGTGAAACTCCCGAATACCGTAGGAATGCTTTGGGTATGCCAAACGTCACAACGTAACTGGGTGGCTATAAATGTGCACTACGGGTATCTCCGAAAGTGTCTGTTGGGTTGGCACGAATCGAGACTGGGATTTGTCACTCCGTGTGACAGAGAGGTATCTCTGGGCCCACTCGGTAAGACATCATCATAATGAGCTCAATGTGACTAAGGAGTTAGCCACGGGATGATGTATTACGAAACGAGTAAAGAGACTTGCCGGTAACGAGATTGAACAAGGTATAGATATACCGACGATCGAATCTCGGGCAAGTATCATACCGATAGACAAAGGGAATTGTATACGGGATTGATTGAATCCCCGACTCGTGGTTCATCCAATGAGATCATCGTGGAGCATGTGGGAGCCAACATGGGTATCTAGATCCCGCTGTTGGTTATTGGCCAGAGAAGTGTCTTGGTCATGTCCACGTGTCTCCCGAACCCGTAGGGTCTACACACTTAAGGTTCGATGACGCTAGGGTTATAGGGAAATGGTATACGTGATTACCAAAAGTTGTTTGGAGTCCCGGATGAGATCCCGGACGTCACGAGGAGCTCCGGAATGGTCCGGAGGTAAAGATTGATATATAGGAAGTCCAGTTTTGGTCACCGGAAAGTTTTTGGGCTCATCGGTATTGTACCGGGAGTGCCGGGAGGGTGCCGGAGGACCCCCGGGAGGGGTGTGACGACCATAGGACTTTGTGGGCCCGTAGAGGAGGTGTGCCAGCCCTTGTTGGACTGGCCAATACCTTCTAGAAAGGCCCATGCGGCTGGAGGAGTATAGATAAGGGCAAAGGAGTTTGAAAAGGAGGAGATCCACCTCCCTTGTGGGAGGTGGACTCTCCCTTTGATTCGGCCGAAGCTCTCCTCCTTGGAGGAGAGTCCAACCCAGACCTGCCTCTCCCTCCTCCTATATATACTTGAGGTTTTGGCCTTTTGAGGATAGTTCTAAACTCTCTCTCTCACGGCAAAGCCCTACCTCTCTTCTTCCTCCTCTGCAGCGCTTAGGCGAAGCCCTGCCGGAATACCTTGCTACTCCACCACCACCATGCCGTCGTGCTGCTGTTGGAGCCCTTCCCTAACCTCTCCTTCCTCCTTGCTGGATCAAGGCGTAGGAGACGTCACCGGGCTGCAGGTGTGTTGAACGCGGAGGCGCCGTTGTTCGGCACTTAGATCGGAATCCACCGCAATCTGAATCGCTGCGAGTACGACTCCATCAACCGCGTTCTTGTAATGCTTCCGCTTAGCGATCTTCAAAGGTATGAAGATGGAATCTCTCCCCACTAGTTTCTGGTTTCTCCATAGCTAGATCTTGGTGAAACGTAGGAATTTTTTTATTTACTACTACGTATCCTTACAGTGGCATCATGAGCTAGGTCTATGCGTAGAATCTATGCACGAGTAGAACACAAAGCAGTTGTGGGCGTCGATTTTGTTAATTTGCTTACCACTACTAGTATTATCTTGATTCGGCGGTATTGTGGGATGAAGCGGCCCGGACTGACTTTACACGTACGCTTACGTGAGACTGATTCCACCGCCTGACATGCACTTGTGACATAAGGTGGCTAGCGGGTGTCTGTCTCTCCCACCTTAGTCGGATTGGATTCGATGAAAAGGGTCCTTATGAAGGGTAAATAGCAATTGGCATATCACGTTGTTGTTTTGACGTAGGTAAGAAACGTTCTTGCTAGTAACCTATAGCAGCCACGTAAAAACTTGCAACTACAAATTAGAGGACGTCTAACTTGTTTTTGCAGCATATGCCTTGTGATGTGATATGGCCAAAGAATGTGATGTGATGCATTGTTATGTATGAGATTGATCATGTTCTTGTAATAGGATTCACGACTTGCATGTCGATGAGTATGACAACCGGCAGGAGCCATAGGAGTTGTCTTATTTTATTGTATGGCCTACGTGTCAATCATAAACGCCATGTAATTACTTTACTTTATTGCTAAACGTTAGACATAGTAGTAGAAGTAATAGTTGGCGAGACAACTTCATGAAGACACAATGATGGAGATCATGATGATGGAGATCATGGTGTCGTGCCGGTGACAGTGATGATCATGGTGCCCCGAAGATGGAGATCAAAGGAGCAAGATGATATTTGCCATATCATGTCACTATATTGCTTGCATGTGATGTTTATCATGTTTACATCTTATTTGCCTAGAACGACAGTAGTAAATAAGATGATCTCTCACTAAAATTTCAAGAAAAGTGTTCACCCTAATTGTGCACCGTTGCTAAGGATCGTTGTTCTGAAGCACCACGTGATGATCGGGTGTGATAGGTTCTAACGTTCACATACAACGGGTATAAGCCAGATTTACACACGCGAAACACTTAGGTTGACTTGACGATCCTAGCATGTACAAACATGGCCTCGGAACACGGAAGACCGAAAGGTCGAACATGAGTCGTATGGAAGATACAATCAACATGGAGATGTTCACCATGGATGACTAGTCCGTCTCACGTGATGATCGGACACGGGCTAGTTGACATGGATCATGTGTCACTTGGATGACTAGAGAGATGTCTATCTAAGTGGGTTCATTAAATAATTTGATTATGTGAACTTAATTATCATGAACTTAGTCTAAAATTATCTTTACAATCTATATTGTAGATCCAATGGCCAACGCGAATGTCACCCTCAATTTCAATGCGTTCCTAGAGAAAACCAAGCTGAAAGATGATGGAAACAACTATGCGGACTGGGTCCGTGGCTTGAGGATCATCCTCATAGCTTCCAAGAAATTGTATGTCCTTGATGCACCACTAGGTGACCCACCCCTTCTTCCAGCAGAGCAAGACGTTGCGAACGCTTGGCATTCTCGCTGCGATGATTACTCCATTGTTCAGTGCGGCATGCTTTACAGTTTAGAACCGGGGCTCCAAAAGCGTTTTGAGCAACACGGAGCATATGAGATGTTCCAAGAGCTGAAACTGGTTTTCCAAGCTCATGCCCGGGTCGAGAGATATGACGTCTCCGACAAGTTCTTCAGCTGTAAGATGGAGGAGAATAGTTCTGTCAGTGAGCACATCTCAAGATGTCTGGGCTACACAACCGCTTGACTCAGCTAGGAGTTAATCTCCCGAATGACTCGGTCATTGACAGAATCCTCCAGTCGCTTCCACCTAGATACAAGAGCTTTGTGATGAACTACAACATGCAAGGGATGGAGAAGTCCATTCCTGAGTTGTACTCGATGCTGAAATCAGCAGAGGTCAAGATCAGAAAGGAGCATCAAGTGTTGATGGTAAATAAGACCACTAGTTTCAAGAAAGGAAAGGGTAAGAAGAACTTCAACAAGGACGACAAAGCTATTGCCGCGCCCGGTAAGCAAGTTGCCGGGAAGAAGAAGAACAAGCATGGACCCAAGCCTGAGACTGAGTGCTTTTACAGCAAGGGTACCGGTCACTGGAAGCGGAACTGCCCCAAGTACTTAGCGGATAAGAAGGACGACAACATTAAAGGTATATGTGATATACTTGTTATTGATGTGTACCTAACCAGCGCTCGTAGTAGCTCCTGGGTATTTGATACCGGTGCAGTTGCTCACATTTGTAACTCCAACCAGGAGCTGCGGAATAAGCGGAGGCTAGCAAAGGACGAGGTAATGATGCGCGTCGGGAATGGTTCCAAGGTCGATGTGATCGCCGTTGGCACGCTACCTCTACATCTACCTTCGGGATTAGTGTTAAACCTTAATAATTGTTATTTAGTACCAGCTTTGAGCATGAACATTGTATCTGGATATCGCTTGATGCGAGATCGCTACTCATTTAAATCTGAGAATAATGGTTGTTCTATTTATATGAGAGAAATGTTTTATGATCATGCCCCGCTGGTCAATGGTTTATTTTTGATGAATCTCGAACGTGATGTTACACATGTCCATAGTGTGAGTACCAAAAGGTGTAAGGTTGATAACGATAGTCCCACTTACATGTGGCACTGCCGCCTTGGTCATATTGGTGTTAAATGTATGAAGAAGCTCCATACTGATGGACTTTTGGAGTCTCTTGATTTCTAATCATTTGACACGTGTGAACCATGCCTCATGGGCAAGATGACTAAGACTCCGTTCTCCGGAACAATGGAGAGAACAACTGACTTGTTGGAAATAATACATACCGATATATGCGGTCCAATGAGTGTCGAGGCTTGTGGTGGCTACCGTTATGTTCTCACCCTCACTAATGACTTGAGTAGATATGGGTATGTCTACTTAATGAAACATAAGTCTGAAACTTTTGAGAGGTTCAAGGAATTTCAGAGTGAGGTAGAGAATCAACGTGACAGGAAAATAAAGTGCCTACGATCTGATCGTCGCAGAGAATATTTAAGTCACGAGTTTGGCACGCACCTAAGGAAATGTGGAATTGTTTCACAACTCACGCCGCCTGGCACACCTTAGCGAAATGGTGTGTCTGAACGTCGTAGTCGCAGTCTATTAGATATGGTACGATCTATGATGTCTCTTACCGACTTACCGCTATCATTTTGGGGATATGCATTAGAGACTGCCGCATTCACTTTAAATAGGGCACCGTCAAAATCCGTTGAGACGACACCATATGAATTATGGTTTGGAAAGAAACCTAAGCTGTCGTTTCTAAAAGTTTGGGGATGCGATGCTTATGTGAAGAAAATTCAACCTGAGAAGCTCGAACCCAAAGCGGAAAAGTGCGTCTTCATAGGATATCCCAAAGAGACTATTGGGTATACCTTCTACCTATGATCCGAGGGCAAAGTCTTTGTTGCCAAGAATGGATCCTTTCTCGAGAAAGAGTTTCTCTCGAAAGAAGTAAGTGGGAGGAAAATAGAACTTGATGAGTTAATTGTACCTCCACTCGAACTGGAGAGTAGTGCAACACAGGAAGTTGTTTCTGTGGAGCCTACACCGACTGGAGAGGAAGTTAATGATGATGATCATGAAACTTCAGATCAAGTTACTATTGAACGTCGAAGGTCCACTAGGACACGTTCCGCACCAGAGTGGTACGACAACCCTATCCTAGAGATCATGTTGTTAGACAACGGTGAACCTTCAAACTATGAAGAAGCGATGGCGGGCTCAGATTCCAACAAATGGCTTGAAGCCATGAAATCTGAGATAGGATCCATGTATGAGAACAAAGTATGGACTTTGGTGGACTTGCCTGATGATAAGCGAGCCATTGAAAATAAATGGATCTTTAAGAAGAAGACTGACGCGGATGGTAATGTGACCATCTATAAGGCTCGGCTTGTCGCTAAGGGTTATCGACAAGTTCAAGGAGTTGACTACGATGAGACTTTCTCACCCGTAGCGATGCTGAAGTCTGTCCGAATCATGTTAGCAATTGCCGCATTTTATGATTATGAGATCTGGCAAATGGACGTCAAAACGGCATTCCTTAATGGCTTCCTCAAGGAAGAACTGTATATGATACAGCCGGAAGGTTTTGTCGATCCTAAAGATGCTAACAAGGTATGCAAGCTCCAGCGCTCCATCTATGGGCTGGTGCAAGCATCTCGGAGTTGGAACATTCGCTTTAATGAAGTGATTAAAGTGTTTGGGTTTGTACAGGTTTATGGAGAACCCTGTATTTACAAGAAAATGAGTGGGAGCTCTGTAGCTTTTCTCGTATTATATGTGGATGACATACTGATAATGGGAAATGATATAGAACTCTTGGAAAGTGTAAAGGCCTACTTGAATAAGTGTTTTTCAATGAAGGACCTTGGAGAAGCTGCTTAAATATTAGGTATTAAGATTTATAGAGATAGGTCGAGACGCCTCATAGGTCTTTCACAAAGCACATACCTTGAAAAGATATTGAAGAAGTTCAATATGGATCAGTCCAAGAAGGGGTTCTTGCCTATGTTACAAGGTGTGAGATTGAGTACGACTCAATGCCCGACCACAACAAAGGATAGAGAAGAGATGAGTGTCATCCCCTATGCTTCAGCCGTAGGCTCTATTATGTATGCCATGCTGTGTACCAAACCTGATGTGAACCTTGCCATAAGTTTGGTAGGGAGGTACCAAAGTGATCCCGGAGCGGAACACTGGACAGCGGTCAAGAACATCCTGAAGTACCTGAAAAGGACAAAGGACATGTTTCTCGTATATGGAGGTGCCGAAGAGCTCGTCTTAAAGGGTTACGTCGATGCTAGCTTCGACACAGATCCGGACGACTCCAAGTCGCAAACCGGATACGTGTATATTTTGAACGGAGGGGCAGTCAGCTAGTGCAGCAGCAAGCAAAGCATCGTGGCGGCATCTACATGTGAAGCGGAGTACATAGCTGCTTCGGAAGCAACAAAGGAAGGAGTCTGGATGAAGGAGTTCATCACCGACCTAGGAGTAATTCCAAGTGCGTCGGGCCCGATGACTCTATTCTGTGACAACACTGGAGCTATTGCCCTTGCGAAGGAGCCCAGGTTTCACAAGAAGACAAGACACATCAAGCGCCGCTTTAGCTCCATCCGTGATTACATTCACGAGGGAGATATAGATATTTGTAAAGTGCATATGGATCTGAATGTCGTAGATCCGTTGACTAAATCTCTCTCACGAGCGAAACATGATCAACACCAGAATGCTATGGGTGTACGATTCATCACAATGTAACTAGATTATTGACTCTAGTGCAAGTGGGAGACTGTTGGAAATAAGCCCTAGAGGCAATAATCAAATGGTTATTATTGTATTTCCTTGTTCATGATAATTGTCTATTGTTCATGCTATAATTGTGTTAACCGGAAACCGTAATACATGTGTGAATACATAGACCACAACATGTCCCTAGTGAGCCTCTAGTTGACTAGCTCGTTGATCAATATATGGTCACGGTTTCAGGACCATGGACATTGGATGTCGTTGATAACGGGATCACATCATTAGGAGAATGATGTGATGGACAAGACTCAATCCTAAGCATAGCACAAGATCGTGTAGTTCGTTTGCTAAAGCTTTTCAATGTCAAGTATCGTTTCCTTAGACCATGAGATTGTGCAAATCCTGGATACCATAGGAATGCTTTGGGTATGCCAAATGTCACAACATAACTGGGTGGCTATAAAGGTGCACTACGGGTATCTCCGAAAGTGTTTGTTGGGTTGGCACGAATCGAGACTGGGATTTGTCACTCCGTGTGACGAAGAGGTATCTCTGGGCCCACTCGGTAAGACATCATCATAATGAGCTCAATGTGACTAAGGAGTTAGCCACGGGATGATGTATTACGGAACGAGTAAAGAGACTTGCCGGTAACGAGATTGAACAAGGTATAGAGATACCGATGATCGAATCTCGGGCAAGTATCATACCGATAGACAAAGGGAATTGTACACGGGATTGATTGAATCCCCGACATCATGGTTCATCCGATGAGATCAATGTGGAGCATGTGGGATCCAACATGGGTATCCAAATCCGCTGTTGGTTATTGGACGGAGAAGTGTCTCGGTCATGTCCACGTGTCTCCCGAACCCGTAGGGTCTACACACTTAGGGTTCGATGACGCTAAGGTTATAGGGAAATGGTATACGTGATTACCGAAAGTTGTTCGGAGTCCTGGATGAGATCCCGAACGTCACGAGGAGCTCCGGAATGGTCCGGAGGTAAAGATTGATATATAGGAAGTCCAGTTTTGGTCACCGGAAAGTTTTCGGGTTCATCGGTATTGTACCGGGAGTGCCGGGAGGGTGTCGGAGGACCCCCGGGAGGGGTGTGACGACCATAGGACTTTGTGGGCCCTTAGAGGAGGTGTGCCAGCCCTTGTTGGGCTGTCCAAGACCTTCTAGAAAGGCCCATGCGGCTGGAGGAGTAGAGATAAGGGCAAAGGAGTTTGAAAAGGAGGAGATCCACCTCCCTTGTGGGAGGTGGACTCTCCCTTTGATTCGGCCGAAGCTCTCCTCCTTGGAGGAGAGTCCAAGCCAGACCTCCCTCTCCCTCCTCCTATATATACTTGAGGTTTTGGCCTTTTGAGGATAGTTCTGAACTCTCTCTCTCTCACGGCAAAGCCCTACCTCTCTTCTTCCTCCTCTACAGCGCTTAGGCGAAGCCCTGCCGAAATACCTTGCTAGTCCACCACCACCACGCCGTCGTGCTGCTGTTGGAGCCCTTCCCTAACCTCTCCTTCCTCCTTACTGGATCAAGGCGTAGGAGACGTCACCGGGATGCACGTGTGTTGAACGCGGAGGCGCCGTTGTTCGGTGCTTAGATCGGAATCCACCGCGATCTGAATCGCTGCGAGTACGACTCCATCAACCGCGCTCTTGTAATGCTTCCTCTTAGCGATCTTCAAAGGTATGAAGATGCAATCTCTCCCCACTCGTTGCTGGTTTCTCCATAGATAGAACTTGGTGAAACTTAGGGAAATTTTGATTTACTACTACGTATCCTGACATCTTCAGATAGCACCATTTGAGGTGTTGTATGGATGCAAGTGCCGAACTCCCCTCAACTGGTCAGAGACCAGAGAAGGGTTAGTCTTTGGACCAGACATCCTCGGTGAGGCATAAGAGCAAGTTCAACTCATCCGAGAGCGTCTAGAGACTGCCAAATCAAGACAGAAGAGTTGCGCCGACTCTCATCGCCGAGAAGTGAGCTTCAACAATGGAGATCATGTCTATCTTCGAGTCACACCTCTTAAAGGAACGAAGCGTTTCCATGTCAAAGGAAACCTTGCACCCAGATACATCGGCCCCTTTGAAGTCACTGCAAGATGAGGAGAAGTTGCCTATTAGCTAGATCTACCTTCCGTGCTATCATATGTGCACAAAGTCTTTCATGTGTCACACAACTCCGGAAGTGTCTCCAAGTTCCCAACCGCCCCGACCTCTACAAGGACATCGACCATCAAGCCCTCGATCTTCAGCCAGACCTCACTTATCATGAGAGGTCGGTTCGCATTTTGGATGAAGCTGAGCGCTGCACCCGAAGCCGCACCATCAAGTACTTCAAGGTCTAGTGGAGCAACCATACTAAAGCTGAAGCAACCTCGGAGCGTGAAGACTATCTTAGATCTGAGTTCCCTTATCTTTTTAGCGCTTAGCCTAGGAATCTCGGGGACAAGATTCTTGTAAGGGGGTAGGTCTGTAACACCCTGTGTTTGTATCACTTGTTATGCTTGGATTTAAAATTTTTGGAACCAATTAAAACTTTTTCAGTGCTTGTGCTTGTTTGATTTGGTGATTGTTGATAGTTTGCTTGTTGTGTATGGCACTCTTAGATTCTATCCCTCTTCATATTCATGTTCCCTGACTCAAACTTCTTTCCCAATGATCATGCCATGTGAATAGTGCCCAAAACTATTTTCGTCAATAAATTTTTTGACCAAAAAGGATTTATTCAGATTAGGTTTTCAAAACGCCCTGAAATGAGGTTTGCACTGCAAGTCCTCAAATTGGGTGGATCTTTCTTCCCCAAAGGCTTTACTTCAAACCTACTATATATATGAATTCTCAAAACCACCAGATATAAATTTTAAATATTATTTTTATATTTTATTTAAAGGCTTTTCTTAAGACTAGAAATGGTTTTTCATATGGAAAAAAAATATATAAATGCTTTCAAAATATTTGAGAAAATTTAGGGAAACTCAGTGGACATATATTTTTCCATGTATATGAGTTTCAACACATGGTCATTTTCAAAATAATGGGCAAACCCCTCAAAACCCTTTCTGTCCAAATCAAGCCTTTGGAATATTTTTATAAGAAATATTCTCAATAAGTTCCAGGAACATTCCAGCAAGTCAACTGTAAGAGTGCATTTCTCCATGTGTGGTTTTGGGTCATTGATGACACCCCTATGGACTAATGGTTGCCTTGAGTTATATTCGAAGGATTTGTCCATAGGCACTTCTTGAAGTCCATCTGTTGGGTTTCAAGGAGTTTACATGGTGACCAAGGTGGTATTCAAGGTTTATCCAAAGATTAGTCGTGTGGGAGTTGAGCTTATTGCAAGCATGTCTTGAAGAAGATGATTGTGTAAGCATTCATGTTTACCTTCAAGACATGATATTTATGAAGAGAGAAGCTAAGATACAAGGTTGATCAATACTAAGTCAAAAAGTGAATCAAGTTGATCAACACACAAAGCATACAAGATGTACCGAGAGGGATCAAGTGATCCCATGGTGTGCTAAGCATTGTCCATTACGCTTTGTGTACTAACCCATGGTCTATGTGAGAGTTCTTTGTGGGGTTGGGTATATTTCCATGGGATTGCATCAAGAGGCAGATCCCATACATCCCATGGAAGATGACATCAAGTGGAGATCATCATCAAGGTTGCGATGTGCAAGATCAAGTGAAGCATCACGGAGAGATCATGCTTGAGACTTGCCGTTCATTGTGGTGGACTTGTGAAGATGTGCCGAAGAGTGGCTCACCCATAGTGAAGTATGGGGGAGCAATCATCTAGTCTTCATCAAGCCAACACAATCAAGAAAGGTGGTCCATCTTGAGGAAGTCAAGATCGTCATCATCTAGGTCAAGTGGACTATGCTCAAGGCTAAGGTTTGACATTGATAGGGTTTTCTATTTTATCGGTCTCATGGTGGTAGTTGAGAGACCAGGTTATAGGATCGATTGCCATACTATCAAGGGGGGCTCTCACGTGAGTAGCTTGATCGTATCGTTCGTTGAGAGCTCAAACCATTGCATTCTTGGCATCATCATATTTCTTGGTTCTTAGTTGGCTTTTCTCTATGTGGGTTCTTGATCATGTGGTTATCTTCGTGACAAGCTCTAGTTCATCGAAAACGGATTTCATATGCTTCGTCTATTGCGTTTTCGGTGTTGGAAGTTTTACCGGTCTTATTCGAGGAAGGGCTCTCACCATTTTCTTATGGGCCTTTTCTCATTTGCTTCTTATTGATATTTCAATCAAGATTGTGTTAGCCCATGTCGTTAGCTTTCCAACAAACTTTGTTTCATTGAATTCGGAGTCCGTTTGCAAAAGTTGTGGCAGTTTTGGTGTTCTTAAAAGGCCGTAGCGGTACTACCGTGGCTTGAGCGGATGTAATTTTTTTACTACCGCTCCGGAGCGGTACTACCGCAGCTCCAAGAGCGGTACTACCGCTCCAAACCAAAATCTCATGTTAAGTCCAGCCGTGGTAGGCACAGATGTAATGTTTTAGTACCGCTCGCAAGCAGTAGTACCGCTACCCATAGCGGTAGTACCGCTATCCATAGCGGTAGTAGCATGAGGACGAGCGGTAGTACCACTTCAGAAGTTCTTTTGGCCCTTTGCCTCCTTGGTGTTGTTTTTCAAAGGGGTACTACTGCCCTAGCGGTAGTACCGCTCCTTGGAGCGGTAGTACCGCTCTGTGCGGGTTGTGAGGATAACGGTTGGATTTTTCCCCACCTATAAAAGGGGGTCTTATTCTCCGATGGACCTTATCCTTTGAGCTCGAGTTTGCCCCCCATTGTTGACCTTCTTCGAGCTTTCTAACTCTCAATCCCTCCAATGATTCTTACTAGTTCTTGAGGGAAAAGAGAGAGGAGATCTAGATCCACATTTCCACCAATCACTTTCTCCTCTAAGTGAGGGGAACCCCTTGGATCTAGATCTTGGAGTGCTTCGTGTTCTTCTTTGTTCTTCCTCTCATTTTCCTCCCTAGAATTAGTTGCTTTGGTGGGATTTGGGAGAGAAGGACTTGTCCACTTCGTGTGCCCTTGCCATTGCATTTGGTGCATAGCTTTGAGTTCTCCACGTTGATATGTGGAAGTGATAAGTTGAGAAGCTTATTACTCTTGGGTGTTTGAGCACCCTAGAGCTTGTTCCTCTTGGGTGCTTTGGCGCCCTAGATGGTTGGTGGTGCCTTGGAGCTCAATCATTGTGGTGCAAAGATTTGGGCAAGCTTCGGGGGCTCCAATTAGGTTGTGGAGATTGCCCCGAGCATTTGAGGTCATTTCGGAGCCACAATCCATTGTGGTGAAGCTTCTTGGTGTTGTTGGGAGCCTCCAATTCAGTTGTGGAGATTGCCCCAACCTTATTTGTACAGGTTCTGTGACCACCCTCAAGGGTCCCTTAGTGGAATCACGGCATCTTGCATTGTGCAAGGGCGTGAGGAGATTACAGTGGCCCTAGTGGCTTCTTGGGGAGCATTGTGCCTCCACACCGCTCCGAACGGAGATTAGCATCCGCAAGGGTGTGAACTTCGGGATACATCATCGTCTCCGCGTGTCTCGGTTATCTCTTACCCGAGCCCCTTTACTTATGCACTTTACTTTGTGATAGCCATATTTTTTATTGTTATATATCTTGCTATCACTTAGTTGTCTATCTTTCTTAGCATAAGTTGTTGGTGCACATAGGTGAGCCTAGTTGTTTTAGGTTTTGCGCTTGACTAATTAAACGATAGTTTTATTCCGCATTTGTTCAAGCCTAAACCATAATTATTTTAAAGCACCTATTCACCCCCCTCTAGGCGACATCCACGTCCTTTCAATTGGTATCAGATCTAGGTCTCTCATTATTAGGTTTAACAACCTAGAGAGTAAGGATGTCGAGTAGGGGATTAGGATTCTATGACACTCTTAGTTCCAATGGCACAAATTTTGATGTTTGGGTAATTCGCATGTTTAATCTCTTTAGGGTCATGGACCCAAATTTAGAGAGAATTGTAGATGTGAGTTTTTCTCCTCCAAAGGATTCTCAACACATATTTTTAGAGGATGAGAAAAACTCTTATCTCAATGCTCAAGCTTCTAATGTGCTTTTTGATGCTTTGATCAATGTAGTTATATTTGAACTCATGTCGTTCCGAGATGCTCATGAGTTGTGGACAAAGCTTCAAGATAAATTTGGTGACTCCAAGATTTGTAGGGATGATTATTCTTCCTCCACCTCCGGTCGTGTTGTCTTCTCAACTTCATCTACTTCACCTACATGTGGATTTCTACAAGGTAATTATATGGTGAGAAGTGATGAATAGTGGGCTTATTGTTGATAATTCTAATTCACTATATTATTGCAATGCTTCATCTTTGTACTTTAACACCTCGAGCACTTTAAATGTTTCACATTCTTGTGTTGGTAGTCCTTGCATATCATGTACAAATTGCTTGACTAAATCTCATGATGATATGCTGCTATATCTTGTTGCCATGATAAAAATGTATCTATGTCCTCGAGTTGTTGTGCTAACAATGTAGAGGATACCCAACACTCCATGTAACAAGATATGGTCTTGAATGGTGCTTCAAGGGATACTGCATCATCATCTATTGTTTCTCACTTTTGCCTTATGGCTAAGGCTTCAAAGGTATCTCCTACTTTGAATCCCAATATATCTCACGATGATGATGTTGACGATAATGATGAAGAGAGTGATAATATTGCTTCATTAAAACTTAAGGGAGAAATGGTTTTTAAAGCTCTTCATAAGAATAATATTGCTAGTTCCAACTTCATCGAAATCATGTCTATTGCCATTCAGGGCAAGAAATATATTAAGGAGTTGGAAGCTCATCTCGAGGAGCATGAGGCCACCATTGAGAAAATGGAAGTTCATGAACGTGATTACGCTAATGATATTGTGGAGCTATCTCAAGCTCTTGAAAATGAACAAACCACCAAGGAATCTCTTGAGGAGACATTTGCTCTAGAATTATCTAGATTAAAGGAATCCCATGAAAGAGCTCTCAAGGTGGCTAATGATTTTACAACTAAAAATGATAAGCTTGAAGTTGCACATGCTAAACTCCTTGAGGACTTTGAGCACCTCAAAAATGGCTCAAGGGTCATTAAGAGTTCGCTCATTGAACTCACCGAGTCTCATGCTCAACTTAAAGTTTCATATGCTAAAGAGCTTGCCAAGTTGCTTTCTCCTCTTGTTGTTAATGATGATGCTTGTGCTACTAACTCTATTTCTTGTGAAACATCCATTAAAGGAGAATGTTGAGCTAAGGGCTCAACTTGAGTTGCTATCTAGCAATTATGGGAAATTGGAAGAAAGTCATGAAAAGCTTTCTAGCTCTCATGGCGATCTTCTAGTATCTCATAATGTGCTAAAGATAGCTCATGAGGCTAGTACTACTAAGGTAACATCTAGTGAGCCTCATGTGTAAATTAGCACTACATCTAGTAGAAATGCTTTATTGCCATGTGCTGGTCCTCGTAGTTCATCTACTCATAATGTTGGTACATCTTGTGATGAACTACTTTCCTTGCCTTGTTGCTCTAACGATGAAGCTTATACTTCCAATAGCACTTGTGTTGATTCTAACCATGTAGAGGAAATCAATGAGCCCAAGGCCCAAGTCACTTCTTTGAAGAAATACTTGGAAAAGAGTCATGAAGGGAAGTCCACACTCAACAATATCTTGAGGGTGCAAAAACTCCCAAATGACAAAGGTGGACTTGGATTCAACTCCAAGAAGAAGAAGAAGATGTCCACGAACTACAAGAATAAGGGCCAAGAACAAGTCAAGAATTCAGCCAAGATTATTTGCTTCAAGTGCAAAATTGAAGGGCACCATCTTAGATCTTGCACATTAAATAATAAGCCCCAAAGTAGCAAGCAACAAGGGAAGCGGCCACAAGTTCAATCTCATGCTCAACCACAAGTTGAAGAAAGGCCTCTTCCCAAGAAGACCCAAGTCACCGCTCTTCAAGTTGAGAAATCAATTGAGCAGAAAGCAAAGGGTAAATGTTGCTACTTATGTCGTGAAGGATAAGCTTGGCAATGTGTTAAAGGACCCACTTCACTTCTTCGTGCACAAAAGGCAACTTATCCAACCCAATCATTATTGATGATATCTATTCTCTTGGGAAGGATAAGCTTGGCAATGTGTTTGCCAAATGTGTTGGTACTCAAAGTGGTTTCAAGAAAAGAACCATTTGGGTAGCCAAGCCTATTGTGACTAACCTCTTAGGACCCAACTTGGTTGGGGACCAACAAGCTCAAACTTGATCAATATGCATTAATGGAGGGCATTGGTGACTTGGCTACATCATGAAGAATTAAGGGATCTTCATCATTCATATTATCTCAAGCCAAGTGATGTGTATTATCAAGTTTCTCACTTATATCCAATGTTCCTCCTTGTGGTAACATGTACTTAAATTTAATACATTGTTAGTTACTTGCCCTTTGTATGTTGTGGTTTTGTACCTTGCATGCGGTTGTATATGTTGTGCGTCCTATTTGTTTATCTTGAGAAATCAAGTATGTATGATGGGTTGCACATCATATATGTGTGAGTCTTATGTTGAGCCTTTTTGCATCTTGTCTTATCTTAGTTGGCTTTCTTGAGAGATTAATGGATTATCCCATTTTTGGGGAGTGATGTGCTTTGTGCACTTCACAATCCTAAAAATGTGTGTACATGAGGAATGCCACTTATTATTGATATTACAAGATTATCTAGATTCTATGTGGTATGTCGTCTCATGAGAAATTCAAATTCTAAAAGGTCCATTAATCATCTATTGTTGTACTTCATTTTCCACTTGTTATTATCGTTGGGTTACCACATTATGGGGGGGGGGGGGGGTAATATGCTATGTGCATATTACAATCCCAGAGAATGTGTACATTTGAGATATTGCCACTTAGATTTGATATTATAATTTATCTTGTTCCTAGGTGGCATGTTAGCTCTACAAGTGTCATTTGCTTATGATTTACGTGTAATGATGATGTTGGATTTCTTTGCAATCTACGAATAGGAAATATTTCGAATTACTTCTTGTCCTTCGACATTTGGTATCCTTTCATGGTATAAATTGCTAATCATCTTTACATTGTATTTTGTTTATCGTTTGTCTTCCTTGTCTCTTGTGGATCTTTTTGAGCATGTCTAGTGTTTCTATAGATACAGGGAAAGTGAATCCCATCAAGTGCATGTTGTATCCAAATGCAAATTCTATATAATGCACATCTCTTGGGTGAGCCCTCCTATTTTCCTTAGAACACTCTCTTTATGTGTTTATCATAAAATCTTTTGATCCTCATCAAGTGTGTGTTGGTGGGAGGCAAGCCTTTTCTCTATGGTACATTGTGCGAGCATGAAAATTTGTGAAGGGTGTGGTTTGTGGAACCTAGCTCTCTTTTGGGAACTTGATACCTCTTGTTTTCCTTCAATTGGTATCTTGTTTCCTTCTATTTGGCATGTGTCAATGGATATCTCATTCCTTGATATATATTTTAGTTGGTATCCGTCAAGTGATTTTTTTGTTTGGTATCTTTTTTTCACTTGATTCCTTTTCTCCCGGTATCTTATCAACTGTGTGTTGATTTGATTCTCGAAAGCCTTGAGCATGCATATTTACTACATGTACTTTCGTTGGCATGTTCTCTTTCCTTGACCCAATATATAGGGGAAACTCTACTATGACATAAATTGGCTAAAGTGTGCATGAAATTCAATTTCATATCTATATGCACATATTTATGTGGAGTTTTGTCCTATATATTGTTGGTACACTAACTTTTTGGTCCCAATAAGTTTGGGTACCACTTTGTTTGCGGTGTTGTTCTAGGAACAATTGGAGATACATTGGACACTCGGCTCACTTACAAGGAAGGTGTTGACACCATGTGCTTATTGGAGCCTTGCTAGGATGATCGAAGAACCATTGTCTACTACATCAATCCAATGCTATCTCGGTAACAAGTATCTACTTCATGCATACATTTCTCGCATTCAACTGTTTATAGGTTGCATCATGGCAGGAATTTCTTGAGTCATTCTTGTGGTACTTGTTTCCTTTCTCAAAGAGTCTCAACGATGATGTCATATTGCTAGTTGTGATGTATTTGATGTTTGTGTATTGGGAGTTCATGTATGTACAATAAGAAAATATTAGGCTATGTGCTATGCTTTCAAGCAAAGATCTTATTGGTATAGTTATGACTTCCTTGTGGATATCTTGTTTGTTCCTTCTTGTAACTATTTCGTGTGTACATTATTCTTTGTGGATATATCATCATGATTGCCCTCTACCTAGAATCTTATACACATGAGAGAAGTTACATCTCTAGATATCCTCTTTTCTTTCACGTCCACAATTGCATTTCATTTTTGTTTACTTGGTGGTTTCGTTAAAGAATCTGTCTTGAGTGTGGATCTTATATCCTAGCATCTTGATGCACTCTTTGGTGGTGAAGATTATTTTCCTCATGCTTGTCTTCACGAGGGTTTTGCCATTTCGGTTGGTATACCTCCTCTTGACAAGGCTATCATTTTCCTATATTCACTAGGGTTTGTCACAAGCTTTGGTTTTTAAATTTTCCTATTAGTAATCTAGTGAACCCTTTTGCTAGTGGTTTGTGTGTGGGAAGGATATGGTTTGCACTTTGTGTCTCATTTCATCAAGACTATGTTGATGCTTTATGCTCATCCTTATACTAGTCTTATCAAGTGCTTTTCCATGACTCACACACATCATTTTGGTTGAGCCTATTCTTAAGATTGCCTCTTTTACACGTTGCTCAACCATATGTTTAGTGCAAGTACTATGCTCTTTGTCTTATCTTCTTGCTTGCACTTGTGGTGTGTTTATATTGATTTTGGGGGAGTCATGATCCTTTTTGTGCACTTGTATTCAAATACAAATATTATTATTTGTGCACAAATCATGGGGAGTTCCTCTAGTTTCTTTATAAACATTGTTTTTCCCATATCATAATATCTTTTATTCATGTGGCTCGTTGGTCCATGTGATTTATTGTTCCAATTAGTATCTTTTGATTGCTTGCTTCACTCCGGTGTATGTCTTTGTGCCATACGATCCTTTGTGCAATCTTTGGGTTCTCAATATAGTTTGTCTTCCTCCAACTACTTATCATTGGATATGTGTATTTCTTTGCACACGTATTTGAGATATACAAATTTTTGGAGGAACACCTATTATATTGGATTTCTAAACTTTTTGTCCATTTTGGCAATCGATGCCAATGGGGGAGAAGTTTAAAGAGTTTAGTTTTGAATGCTTTGAGACTTTTGCTTTTGTTTTTAAGCATTTGCATCTCACATCCATGCATTGCATTGTGTGTGCTTGGTTGTGCTTATTTTCTTATATAAACTCTCTTGAAAGTGGTTGTCATCAATTACCAAAATGGGGGAGATTGTAAGAGCACATTTCTCCATGTGTGGTTTTGGGTAATTGATGACACCCCTATGGACTAATGGTTGCCTTGAGTTATATTCAAAGGATTTATCCATAGGCACTTCTTGAAGTCCATCTGTTGGGTTTCAAGGAGTTTATATGGTGACCAAGGTGGTATTCAAGGTTTATACAAAGATTGGTCATGTGGGAGTTGGTATTATTGCAAGCATGTCTTGAAGAAGAAGATTGTGTAAGCATTCATGTTTACCTTCAAGACATCATCTTTATGAAGAGAGAAGCTAAGATACATGGTTGATCAATACTAAGTCAAAAAGTGAATCAAGTTGATCAACACACAAAGCATACAAGATGTACCCAGAGGGATCAAGTGATCAAATGGTGTGGTAAGCATTGTCCATTATGCTTTGTGTACTAACCCATGGTCTACGGGAGAGTTCTTTGTGGGGTTAGGTATATTTCCATGGGCTTGCATCAAGAGGCAGATCCCATACATCCCATGGAAGATGACATCAAGTGGAGATCATCATCAAGGTTGTGATGTGCAAGATCTAGTGAAGCATCACGGAGAGATCATGCTTGAGGCTCTCCGTTCATTGTGGTGACAATGGACTTATGAATATGTGTCGAAGAGTGGCTCACCCATAGTGAAGTATGGGGGAGCAATCATCTAGTCTTCATCAAGCCAACGCAATCAAGAAAGGTGGTCCATCTTGAGGAAGTCAAGATCGTCATCATCTAGCTCAAGTGGACTATGCGCAAGACTAAGGTTTGACCTTGATAGGTTTTTTTATTTTACCGGTCTCATGGTGGTAGTTGAGAGACCGGGTTATAGGATCGATTGCCGTACTATCAAGGGGGGCTATCAAGTGAGTAGCTTGATCGTATCGTTCGTTGAGAGCTCAAACCATTGCATTCTTGGCATCATCATATTTCTTGGTTCTTGGTTGGCTTTTCTCATGTGGGTTCTTGATCTTGTGGTTATTTTCATGATAAGCTCTAGTTCATCGAAAACGGATTTCATATGCTTCGTTTATTGCATTTTCGGTGTTGGAAGTTTTACCATTCTTATTCGAGGAAGGGTTCTCACCATTTTCTTATGGGACTTTTCTCATTTTCTTCTTATTGATATTTCAATCAAGATTGTGTTAGCCCATGTCGTTAGCTTTCCAACAAACTTTGTTTCATTGAATTCAGAGTCCGTTTGCAAAAGTTGTGACAGTTTTGGTGTTCTTAAAAGGCTATAGTGGTACTACCGCGGCTTGAGCGATTGTAATTTTTTACAACCGCTCCGGAACGGTACTACCGCGACTCCACGAGTGGTACTACCGCTCTGGACCAAAATCTCATGTTAAGTCCAGCCATGGTAGGCACAGATGTAATTTTTTAGTACCGCTCGCAAGCAGTAGTACCGCTACCCGTAGCGGTAGTACCACTATCCATAGCGGTAGTACCATGAGGACGAGCGGTAGTACCGCTCCGGCGGTTCTATTGGACTTTTGCCTCCTCGGTGTTGTTTTTCAAAAGGGTACTACTGCCCTAGCGGTAGTACCTCTCCTTGGAGTGGTCGTACCGCTCTGTGCGGGCTGTGAGGATAACGGTTCGATTTTTCCCCACCTTTAAAAAATGGGTCTTCTTCTCTGATGTACCTTATCCTTTGAGCTCGAGTTTGCCCCCCGTTGTTGACCTTCTTCGAGCTTGATAACTCTCAATCCCTCCAATGATTCTTGCTAGTTCTTGAGGGAAAAGAGAGAGGAGATCTAGATCCACATTTCCACCAATCAGTTTCTCCTCTAAGTGAGGGGGAACCCCTTGGATCTAGATCTTGGAGTTCTTCGTGTTCTTCTTTGTTCTTCCTCTCATTTTTCTCCCTAGCATTAGTTGCTTTGGTGGGATTTGGGAGAGAAGGACTTGGTCACTTCGTGTGCCCTTGCCATTGCATTTGGTGCATAGCTTTGAGTTCTCCACGGTGATACGTGGAAGTGAGAAGTTGAGAAGCTTATTACTCTTGGGTGTTTGAGCACCCTAGAGCTTCTTCAGCTTGGGTGCTTTGGCACCCTAGACGGTTGGTGGTGCCTCGGAGCTCAATCATTGTGGTGCAAAGCTCCGAGCAAGCTTAGGGGTCTCCAATTAGGTTGTGAAGATTGCCCCGAGCATTTGAGGTCATCTCGGAGCCACAATCCATTGTGGTGAAGGTTCTTGGTGTCGTTGGGAGCCTCCGATTCAGTTGTGGAGATTGCCCCTCCCTTGTTTGTACGGGTTCGGTGACCACCCTCAAGGGTCCCTTAGTGGAATCATGACGTCTTGCATTGTGTGAGGGCGTGAGGAGATTACGGTGGCCCTAGTGGCTTCTTGGGGATTATTGTGCCTCCACACCACTCCGAATGGAGATTAGCATCCGCAAGGGTGTGAACTTCGGGATACATCGTTGTCTCCGCATGCCTCGGTTATCTCTTACCCGAGCCCCTTTACTTATGCACTTTACTTTGTGATAGCCATATTGTTTCTTGTTATATATATTGCTATCACTTAGTTGTGTATCTTGCTTAGCATAAGTTGTTGGTGCACATAGGTGAGCCTAGTTGTTTTAGGTTTTGTGCTTGACTAATTAAATGATAGTTTTATTCCGCATTTGTTCAAGCTTAAACCGTAATTATTTTAAAGTGCCTATTCACCCCCCTCTAGACGACATCCACATCCTTTCATCAACACTATCATAGGTGATGATCTTGCAAAGTTTCATCCCAATCCAAGTTGATTTGATTCATCAAACTATTCCAAACCCCTCCCTGTCCAGATTCAAATTTGAACAACTTTGCATTGTGAAGTTTGTTCCCTTGACCCCAAACTTTGTGGACATGTTCTAATCACCAAATAATGATGCTACACTAAGTGGTGCATCATGGGTATTAGCTTAACATGACTAGATCTACAAAAACCTCATTTTGTTAGTTTCTAGGGTTCACAAAGTTTCTATTGTCTACTTTGCTCATTTGAGCTCAAACCTGGTGATCCATCTCATTTTTACCCACCATTTGATCCTATTAAATGTCACAGTAAGTGGGTAAATTTATCTTGCCCAAACATCCATCAAACACCTTTTGGTGAAATGGTAAAGTATTTGTTTTCACCACTTCTACTCTTCCCCTTGCTCTCAATTTTTTACCACACCCTATTGCAATGCTCAATCACATCCAGTAAAAATCTCAAGTCCATAAGCCACTGGATGATGGGGTAAAACCCTCAATTTACCTCCTGGACAGCAGTAAAACCCTCTTCTCTCCCCTTCCCTCTTATTCTAAGCCACCCACCAGAGCATCCAAGGCCATCTCCAACTTTCTTATCCCCTCCTCTACCCCCTAGACACCTATGGCCGCGCCTAGGACACCGTTGCCATGCCATGGAATGCCAAATGCATGCTCCAGAGCGCGCTAAAGTGCGCACCCACCGTTTAGGTCATATTGGTGTAAAACGCATGAGGAAGCTCCATGCTGATGGACTTTTGGAGTCACTTGATTTTGAATCACTTGACACATGTGAACCATGCCTCATGGGCTAGATGACTAAAACGCCGTTCTCTGGAACAATGGAACGGGCAAGTGACTTGTTGGAAATCATACATACAGATGTGTGCGGTCCAATGAATGTCGAAGCGCGCGGTGGTTATCGTTACTTTCTCACCTTCACTGATGACTTGAGTAGATATGGATATATTTACTTGATGAAACACAAGTCTGAAACGTTTGAAAAGTTCAAGCAATTTCAGAGTGAAGTTGAGAATCATCGTAACAAGAAGATTAAATTTCTACGATCGATCGAGGAGGTGAATATCTGAGTTATGAGTTTGGCAGTCACTTAAGACAATGTGGAATTGTTTCACAGTTGACACCGCCCGGAACACCACAGCGTAATGGTGTGTCTGAACGTCGTAATCGGACCTTACTAGATATGGTGCGTTCTATGATGTCTCTTGCCGATTTGCCGCTATCGTTTTGGGGTTATGCATTAGAGACAGCTGCATTCACTTTAAATAGGGCACCATCGAAATCCGTTGAGACGACGCCATATAAACTGTGGTTTGGCAAAAAGCCAAAGCTGTCATTTCTTAAAGTTTGGGGATGTGATGCTTATGTCAAAAAGTTTCAGCCTGAAAAGCTGGAACCCAAAGCGGAGAAATGCGTCTTCATAGGATACCCGAAAGAGATAGTCGGGTATACCTTCTATCTCAGATCCGAGGGCAAAGTGTTTGTCGCTAAGAACGGAACATTTCTTGAGAAAGAGTTTCTCTCGAAAGAATTGAGTGGGAGGAAAATACAGCTTGATGAGGTTGTTAAACCTTTGCTTCTACCAGAAAGTAGCGCAGCGCAGAAAGATGTTTCTATGGAGCCTACGACGGTTGAAGAAGAAGTTAATGATGATGATCATGAAGCTTCGGATCAAGTTACTAATGAACCTCGTAGGTCGACAAGAACGCGTGCTACTCTTGAGTGGTACGGCAATCCTGCCTTAGAGGTCATGTTGTTGGACAACAATGAACCTACGAGCTATGAAGGAGCGGTGATGGGCCTGGATTCCGAGAAATGGTTAGAGGCCATGAAATCCGAGATGGGATCCATGTATGAAAACAAAGTATGGACTTTGGAAGTACTACTTGAAGGGCGAAAGGCCATTCAGAACAAATGGATTTTTAAGAAGAAGACGGACGCAGACGATAATGTCACCGTCTATAAAGCTCGACTTGTGGCAAAGGGGTTTTTCACAATTTCAAGGAGTTGACTACGATGAGACTTTCTCACCCGTAGCGATGCTTAAGTCTGTCAGAATCATGTTGGCTATAGCTGCTTATTTCGACTATGAAATTTGGCAGATGGATGTCAAAACGGCGTTCCTCAACGGTTCCCTTGAGGAAGAGTTGTATATGATGCAACCCGAAGGTTTTGTCGATCCAGAGAATGCTGACAAAGTTTGCAAACTCCAGCGATCCATTTATGGACTGGTGCAAGCATCTCGGAGTTGGAATAAGCGTTTTGATGAGGTGATCAAAGCGTTTAGGTTTATACAAGTTTATGGAGAAGCTTGTATTTACAAGAAAGTGAGTGGGAGCTCTGTAGCGTTTCTAGTGTTATATGTGGATGACATATTGCTGATTGGAAACGATATAGAAATGCTGGAAATCGTGAAGGAATATTTGAATAAGAGTTTTTAATGAAGGACCTAGGAGAAGCTGCTTTCATATTAGGCATTAAGATCTATAGAGATAGGTCGAGATGCTTAATAGCACTTTCACAAAGCACATACCTTGATAAAGTTTTGAAGAAGTTCAAAATGGAGCAGTCCAAGAAGGGGTTCTTGCCTGTGTTACAAGGTGTGAAGTTGAGTAAGACTCAATGCCCAGTGATTGCAGAAGATAAAGAAAAGATGAGTGTCATCCCCTATGCTTCAGCCATAGGCTCTATCATGTATGCAATGCTGTGCACAAGACCCGATGTTAGCCGTGCCATAAGTATGCCCGGAAGGTTTCAAAGTGATCCTGGAATGGAGCACTGGCAAGCGGTCAAGAATATCCTTAAGTACCTTAACAGGACTAAGGACATGTTTCTTGTTTATGGAGGTGATGAAGAGCTCGTCATAAAGGGTTACGTCGATGCAAGCTTTGACACTGATCCAGACGATTCTAAATCGCAAACCGGATACGTATTTATTCTTAACGGGGGAGCGGTAAGCTGGTGCAGTTCCAAGCAAAGCGTGGTAGCTGATTCTACGTGCAAAGCAGAGTACATCGCAGCCTCGGAGGCAGCGAAGGAAGGTGTCTGGATGAAGCAGTTCATGACAGATCTTGGAGTAGTGCCAAGTGCACTGAATCCAATAAACCTGTTCTGTGACAACACTGGTGCCATTGCTCTAGCCAAGGAACCAAGGTTTCACAAGAGGACCAGACACATAAAGCGACGCTTCAACTCCATCCGGTTCTACATCGAGGAGAAGGACATAAATAGTTGCAAAGTGCACACGGATCTGAATGTTGCAGACCCGTTGACTAAACCTCTTCCAAGGGCTAAACATGATCAACACCAGAACTGTATGGGTGTTCGATTCATTACCATGTAAATCACATAGTGATGTGAACTAGATTATTGACTCTAGTGCAAGTGGGAGACTGTTGGAAATATGCCCTAGAGGCAATAAATAAAGTGTTTATTATTATATTTCCTTGTTCATGATAATCGTTTATTATCCATGCTATAATTGTATTGAATGGAAACACATTGCATGTGTGGGTAAATAGACAACACAATGTCCCTAGTATGCCTCTAGTGAACTAGCTCGTTGATCAAAGGATGGTTAAGGTTTCCTAGCCATGGACATGAGAGGTCATTTGATAACAGGATCACATCATTGGGCGAATGATGTGATGGACAAGACCCAAACTACAAACGTAGCATATGATCGTGTCAGTTTATTGCTACTGTTTTCTGCATGTCAATGTATATGTTCCTATGACCATGAGATCATGCAACTCACGGATATCGGAGGAGTGCCTTGTGTGTATCAAACGTCACAACGTAACTGGGTGACTATAAAGGTGCTCTACAGGTATCTCCGATGGTGTCTGTTGAGTTGGCATGGATCGAGACTAGGATTTGTTACTCCGTGTAACGGAGAGGTATCTCGGGGCCCACTCAGTAATGCAACATCACAATAAGCCTTGCAAGCAATGTGACTAATTGTTAGTTGCGGGATCTTGTATTACGAAACGAGTAAAGAGACTTGCCGGTAACGAGGTTGAACTAGGTATGGAGATACCGACGATCGAATCTCGGGCAAGTAACATACCGAAGAACAAAGGGAACGTTATACGGGATTAACTGAATCCTTGACATAGAGGTTCGACTGATAAAGATCTTCGTAGAATATGTAGGAATCAATGTGTATGTCCAGGTTCCGCCATTGGTTATTGACCGTAGAGGTGTCTCGGTCATGTCTACATAGTTCTCGAACCCGCAGGGTCTGCACACTTAAAGTTCGGTGACGTTTCGGTAGTGTAGAGTTATGTATGGTGGTGACCGAAGTTTGTTCGGAGTCCCGGATGAGATCCCGGACGTCATGAGGAGCTCCGGAATGGTCCGGAGGTAAAGATTCATATATAGGAAGTCCCAGTTTGGTTTCCGGAAAAGTTTCGGGCTCATCGGTAGTGTACCGGGAGTGCCGATAGTGTACCGGGAGTGCCGGTAGTGTACCGGGAGACCTCCGGGAGGGGTACTTCGACCCCAAGAGGTCCATGGGCTGTGGGAGAGTATTAACCAGCCCTTAGTGGGCTGGGAAAACAGCCACAAAGGCCCATGGCGCAGGAGAGAAAGTCCTAAAGCAAAAAGTGGAAAATCAGGCAATAGGAGGCAATCCTACTCCAACTAGGATTGGAGGTGAAGTAGGATTGCTTCCCACCTCCTATTTCGGCCGACCCAAAGGCCTTGGCTGCCTCTCCTATCCTCTCCTCCTATATATACTAGTGGATTGGGTGGTTTTTGGACAGAATTTTCCGGCCACGTGCTACCCGTTCCACCGGTGCATAGTTTCTCCTCTAGATCGTAGTTCCGCAGTGCTTAGGCGAGGCCCTGCCGGAATTGCTCCACCACCATCACCGGAGCGCCGTCACGCTGCCGGTGAACTATCTCTCCTCTCCACCTTCTCTTGCTGGATCAAGACGGTGGAGATCGTCATCAAGCTGCACGTTTGCTGAACGCGGAGGTGCCGTCCGTTCGGTACTAGATCGGAAGGATCGTGATCAAGGCCATGGGACGTTCGTGATCGGATCGCGGGACGGATCGTGACAAGATCACGGGATGGTTCGTGATTAGATCGCGGGACACTCGGCGATTTGGATCACGAAGAAGTTTGACTACACCAACCGCGTTTCTTAACGCTTCCCGCTTAGCGATCTACAAGGGTATGTAGATCCACTCTCCCTCTCGTAGATGCTCATCACCATGGATAGGTTTGTGTGTCCGTAGGAAATTTTTTGTTTCCCATGCGACGTTCCCCAACACGTTTATCCCCGATCTGGAGCCACTGCTTCCTCTTGACCCATTTCCTTCCATCTCCGCCTACGTTTGATGCATAGGGCGACCGGAGCATCCCCTTCCCGAGGAGCCGCCGCCGGACTTCCTCGTCGCCAGTGAACGGGAGCCTCCCGGCATCCCCCTCCTCCACCACTCGACTGGCGGCGAGCCCCTGAGCACGATGGTGCCCTCCATTCGCCTCCCCATGCCCTGTAGCCGCCGGTAAGCCCTCGTGCCCTTCCCTGGCCCGAGGAATGTGATGACAAGCGGGCCCCGCTTGTCATCTGCCCCAGGTCCCCCGCCTCTCTCTCTCTCTCTCTCTCTCTCGTTAACCAGCCTGGCCCACTGGTCATGTTTGAAGTAGCACGCGCGCGCCAGGCTTGCACGGGTCGGCTCCGCCGACTGGGCCGATTCGGCCAACTGCTTTTGGCCCATTCTCCCGAGCCACTTTCCTTTTTATTTTTCCCTGAAAACCCCAAAAATCACGCAGGACAAATTATTTGTCCTATTGAGATAAATCCAACTCCAAAAATCTTAAAATATTCCATAGAATTTAATAGTGCTTTTTGTATAAATTTTTGAAAATCTTTTATGCACTGTTTTATTTTAAAATCTATCTTTGGCATCTTTTTGCCTCTGTTAGATAGTTTTCAAAAATGTTTTTCATTGCAAAACCTTAAACAAATATTTTTAGTATAGTTTTTAGTATTTATCAGGATAGGGTAGCATTTTAATAGTAGCTTGTGTGCTCTGTTTTTGGGTGATGCTTATTTTTTTATCGCTATTTATCGCGACGATAGATTGCGCTATTGACGAGGAAGTTGGACCCGAAGACTGAAGACCCCGAAGACCTTGTTGAGCCAGACAAGCAGCCCTTTGACCATGTTAAGAAACTTTTTCATGCATGACATATAGCACTTGTTGTTTTGATGATTGATCATGATGTGGTGTTCCCCCTTCGGAGGGATGCCTCCGATACTCTACCATTGATACTTGCATCATGCATGACCCTACCATTCTTATGAGGGTTGTGTGGGTGGGTGTAGATAGGATGCTAGTAGATGCTATGCAAGTGGGGTGGGAATTATGCATGGTGATGGAGATGCGACAATGATTTCAAAGACTTTTCGAAAACCCCGTTGGGTGCCACTAATGCCCGAGGGAGATGATGATGAGTTGATGGGTGACCACTTGAGAAAGAAGTGGTGTGCCAGAACAAGTTGAGGGTGTGTTTTCAAAAACGGATTAGATTCAAGATTTGTCGACCGTCCCAACCTTACATGTGCGGCCACGATACCCCCTATGGGATGGGGCTTTCTTGATTATTATGGTTGGTGCTAGCAAGGATCCCGCATTTCCAGTGGCGAGACTGAAGTTGTCACTCTCGAGACGGGGTCGTCCCGGAAGTGGAAGGCCATGCGCTGTCTTTATAGGCACTGGGCACACCGTTGCGTGCCCTCATGGATGATACGCGTGATGTATATCATGAGGGATGGCACCAATGAGTGGACTCTTTGTTTAGTATCACCATGGGAAAGGCATTGTTCGGGTGCTTACCTCGGGTACGTAATGTACCACGAGTCGTGGATGACACGGAAGTTGCCTGAGTCTTGTGGGTAAAGCGTGCAACCTCTGCAGAGTGTAAAACTATTCGAATAGCCGTGTTCACGGTCAAGGACAATTACGTGGTGCTGCTTAGACTATGTCCAGATGTTTTCTTAAACTTGGTGTGAATGTGTGCGGATGACAGAAGAATGATACTTGAGTCAAGTCTGAAGACTTGATGTGATGATTGAACATGAGATGTTCAACCCCTGCTTATGATGATATCTGTAACTTGCTCATATGGATATCCGCAACAGTTGATGCATGCTTACACATAGTTACTTGATCATGACATTGCATTTAAAACTAGCTTTTTGCAAAATACCCACTTAGTGCTATATCATGCATCATTATTACTTGTTCGACAACTTGGGTTGCTTGCGAGTACATTCAAAGTACTCATTGGATTGCCACTGGTTATTTAATTGGCCAGGCATGGAAGAACATGAGTATGTTGAAGAGTTCGTTAGTGAAGAATATGCAAACTAGGACGCTTCCCAATCAGAATGCCTGTAGGTTTAAGGCAGATGGCACGGGTTCACGCTTTCGATCAAGATTTCTGCTGCTTGTTGAGTTTAGGTATTTGGCCCTTGTGGCCCTACCTTTGTAAGACTAGACCTTAATGGTCTTTATTTGTGTAAGACGCTAAATGTGGATGTAAGACTCTTGTTATTCAGCTTCTATGTGTTCAGTGAGCATTGATCTCTGGGATCACTGTACACGTGCATTCGGTGATCACGACTTATGAGTCGGGGTCCCCACAGGAACGCAAGGGTGTTCAGAAACAAATCAACCTTGTCATCGCTAATCATCAATCGTATCAAACGCGAGGCTATAGTTTGGGTCTCCGCCAAGGCAAAATGCTTGAGCTCAATTATGCTGCGAGAGTAGATCATTGTTTTATTTTCCATCTATGGAGGGATGATGGCCCTCACTTATGTCCTTGTTAAACCTTCTTATTTATTAATGAGATGAATCAAAGCTTTTGCCTCCGTTTCAAAAAATACTGCTAGGTCCTCCCTTTCTTCTTCTTGCTCCTCGTCTTACCGTCACCAGAGGCGTCCACTAGTGAATCCTATGCGGTGCGTGCATCATGGACGGTGGCAACAGGGCACTTAGTTCCACGACATTGTGGTGTGACGGTGGCTGCTTGGTGGCACAAGCAAAGCTCAACTCCGGGGTGGTGACCTGGCTCGCGGTGGGCCGTCGACGGTCTCGACGCGTGTGGAGGCGATGTCAAACTGGCTCAGCTGGTGCGTTGTCAGTCGGATCTGGTGCATGGCGGCACTGTGAGTGACATCCCTTACCATGTCTGCTTTCGGTGCTCGTGGTGGCGATGTATATCTCATTCAGTGGTGGCATCGATAGTTCGGATCTAGCATGTGGTGGTGTTGCAGTGGCGAGCATGACACGTTTGGCGTTGAATGTGAGGCTGACGGCAAAGGTCGAGCAACGTAGTAAATGTGACACATGACGGTAAGAAATTTGTGCTCTGGTCATTCGTGTCCTCCTTGCCAGTTCCATTGGCTGGATACACGTCCTTCATGCACATTGGTAACGAACATGAGGCATGCAACTATGGTTGAACAACGTGAGTGTGGCACAGGGTTGCTCAGCTTCATGTTTTCAATAATTGTTAGCTGACTATGGTGAACACGACATGGGGCTACCTGTTGGGCCCATGTGGGATCTTGGCGGCACCGACGACTTAATGCATGCAGTCTACGTCCAACCATTGTTACTTTTTGTTCAAGATATCCTCCGATATGCCGATAAATCAATCGACTTATCGCTTACCGGTGTCTGATCGATAAGATAAATCGGTCGATAACGTTGCTGATATGCCAATAAATCGACCGATATGTCGATAAACCGGGCGATTTACCGCTTATCCTGGATCGACCTATAAGTTCCCGATAAAAGATATCCCCAACATTGTTCTTGGCAATATGTGTCACTGGCCAATACCCTAAGCCTGCTAATAGTGGCAAATGCAGGTCAACACTAGTAGAAAAAGGCCCATTTGTCTCGGTTCGTAAGGCCCATTTGTCCCGGTTCTGGAACCGGGACTAAAGGGTCGGGACTAAAACCCAAAACCTTTAGTCCCGGTTCTCTTACAAACCGGGACAGAAGGGGCTCCACGTGGCCTCTGCGGGGAGCCCAGGCAGGAGGACCTTTAGTCCCGATTGGTAACACCAACCGGGACCAAAAGGCATCCACGCGTCAGCATCTAGCAGTTTCTGTTTTTTTTGAAAGGGAGGGGGGTTTAGGGGGTTTTGGACGGTTAGTTTAGGGGTTTTATATTGTTTTAGCTAGCTAATTAATAGAGAGAAGTGTCCTCTCTTTCTCCGTGCTTGGTCGACGCTAGCTACTATAGAGAGAACTCGACACGCTAGCTAGTAAGCAAATGAAGGAACCATTAAGTACAGAAGATCGTCATGAACATATAAAGATAGAAGTGATCGACCTCTCTTTCTCCGAGAGATTGGCCGTATAACAAGTTTTCGTATATATATCCGACGCTACTAGCTACATATATACAATATAAGATCTCTTACAATCCCTAACATCTAATGTCAACTTTCAGATGGTATTCTCCGGTTTTATTTATGATGTGGTCAAGAAAGAATCCCGCCAATTCTTCTTGAATTGCTCGTATGCGATCATGTGGTAGGAGTTCATCCCGCATCTGTCACATCTAATTTGAAGAAGGGGGTCAATACATATATATGGTAATAAAATAAAATTGTGAATATTATTGCTTACGCACTTGAAATTGTTTTTCAGAGTAGCCCCGCTTAGGGGTCGTTGCGTTGTAGATGAACCCGCAAACGTAGTATCCACATAAATTATTCCCGGTTTCCTGCCACAAGCACTTTACGAGAAATAGAGTTCAATCAAACTGATAATCAAGCATGATAAATGGTATTGATGAAACTAGAATCAATAGGAGATGCACGGAACTATCTAGTAGTACTTACTTTCGGGTGCGTAAATCGCAGCTCCCCCGGCAGTGCCGGAACAATTGCTGTGAACTCTTTCGAAACCCTGCCAGACAAAGAAAATAATTACTTGATATCAAAAAATGAACAAAGTTGCCGATATGATGCGATAATGATCGATTGAACTTACTTCTGGAGAATTTTAGTCATGTCCGCATATTCCAGGGGATCTTTTCGTTTTGAGTCTAAGACGGTTACTACTCCCCGCTCAAGCTGAATCTCTAGCAGAATATAGTGGAAACTGCGCACACATGCATAACTCATCAATTACATTACTATAAACCTCGAGTAATAAGGGAAACCGAATATGCACAAGACAGTAACACTCACTTGAAGTTATAAGGAAAGAGTATTGTCCCTTTGTTTTAATTTTTAAGCAACGATTATAGCAAGTTTTCCTCGGTTTGTGTGGGATACTTTTGGAAATTATACTCATGTATGACATTTGGGTTAATGAACCCAATGTCATAGATTTGTGCTTTTCTGCATTCGGCGATCTTCAATCTGCATAATATAGTAGTGAGGATAATTATATATACATGCAATGAAAGAGCTGAGCTATATACATAGAGAGACTTCATTACAGAAGTAGTACTTACAGACAGTAGCAAGTCACGATTGTTTTGTCGAGGGCCTTTTGATTGTATAACTGGAATATCTCCTCAAATTCAATATTCAACAGTTCCATTCCAACGAGGTCATGTTGCTCTTTAACTGACAATATCAAAGAATCCGTCCCAGACTTGCGACAGGTTTTCATGTACCATTCATGGAATTTTTGCATCATCGTTGTTAGAGGAGGATGATCAGGTTTGACGAGAGGCCGCCTGTGCCAGTAACGGAATTCGTCCACCTCCAACGGCTTAAACTGTACATCATCGCTCAGGTAATCACCAGGTTTGGTACCGGGCACCATCCCCGAATGATTAGCGACGATATCGCTAGACACCTTGAGCAGGGGGCACGATTGGTTCGCCTGTTCGCCGAGCTGGGGAATTTTTTCCCACTTCTTCGTTTTGCTAACCTTGCATGACTGGAAGTACTTCCCGACCGGCACGCAGCTTGATATGTCTTTTTAATATAGCGGTCAAAGTTGGAATCCGGTAGAGGCAGTGGTGGTCGCTTCAGGGCATCGATAGTGCGCATCGCTTTCACCGGATCTATCTTCTCCTTCGGAGGTGGTCGCTTCAGGGGAGGGTAGTTGTCGTCATCCTCTTCTTCTTTGTTGTCTTCTATCATAACCCCTCTTTCTCCGTGCTTGGTCCAAACATTATAGTGTGGCATAAAACCCTTCTGAAGCAGGTGGAAGTGAAGGGTTTTAGAGTTGGAGAAAGACTTCGTATTCGCACAGACAGTACATGGACAAGGCATAAAACCATTCTGCTTGTTTGCCTCAGCCGCTTCGAGAAAATTATGCAGGCCCTTAATATACTCGGAGGTGCGTCGGTCACCGTACATCCATTGCCGGTTCATCTGCGTGTGTTATATAATAAAGTGTATTAAAAACCATTACAACACATCATGAATAGAGAAGTAAACAATAATAAAAGTAAGAAAATCATACGAGTAAGTATATTGTCTTTTAGCAAGAAGATAAGATCAAGAGGCTCATCACGCGCGGGCGATCAACGGCGGTTTCAAGACAGGGACGGGACAGGACGGACTGCCAAACCTAGACAAATCTTGACAAAAATGGAGTTTGGACAAGGAGCTTGGAGAGGAAAAAGCTTAAGTTTGGTTTAGGCATTCATCAAACACCTCATGTGCATAGGAGGTGAGCTAGAGCACCACAAAGCTCTCCCCTCGCCGACCAAAAAAACAGAGCAGTGTGGAGTGCTCTGCTTGCTGGCGAGGGGGTATATATAGGCATTTCATTGGTCCCGGTTCATGGCTGGAACCGGGACTAAAGGACCCCCTTTGGTTCCGGATCCAGCCACGAACCGGGACCAATGGTTGTGGGCCAGGAGCGAGGCACATTGGTCCTGGTTCGTGTCTGGAACCGGGACCAAAGGTTCCAGACGAACCGAGACCAATGCCCCACGTGGCCCGCTCGGCCCCCTGGCCTCACAAACCGGGACCGTTGGCCCCATTGGTCCCGGTTCGTGACTGCGACTAATGGGCTGACCCGGCCCGAACCAATGCCCTATTTTCTACTAGTGAACACTTAGGATTGGCGGTGTGGATGACCTTGGCAATGCTGGAATGGGCATGTTCGATTGTGTGATGATGTCCACATCAGGTTGTGAACATGTATGAGTGTCAAGGCATGACGGTCTAGCTTGCAGCAATGATTTCTTCACTAAAAACAGAGACACTATAGGTTTGGCATGCATGGGTTGTACTCCATTCGTTCCTAAATATAAGTCTTTTAAGAGTTTTCATTAAAGGACTACATACGGATGTATATAGACATATTTTAGAGTGTAGATTCATTCATTTTGTTCCGTATGTAGTCCCCTTGTGAAATCTCTTAAAAGACTTATATTTAGAAACAGAGGAGTACGTGCTAATGGTCATATTCCACGTTATTTCTTTGTTGAGGCATTATCTAGGGTAAACCTAGGCATTCCTTGGGCCGGACCTATAAAAGCCTGACTTACAATGTCTAGGCCCGAGCACGACCCAAGCACGGCCCGCCCCGGCCCAAAAAAACAATATGTAGGCCCGAGCCTAGCCCGACAAGACTAAAAAGATCAATTTGGGGACAAGCCGGGTTGGGCCTCAGTGTAAACTATCTAATTTTCCAGACCCGAGCCCGGTCCAAAATACACACCGGGCCAAAATTTCAGGCCTGGGCTCGACCCGAACACAAAGCCTAGCCCGGGCCGGGTTTTTTGTGCCGGGTTTAGGCTAGGCTGTCCATACCCAGGCTTAATCTAGAGTTTACTCAAAATTCCTCTCCAAGGGTGAAAACCCCTTGACCTAGCCTCCCTGGATGGACCTAAGAACGGCATCCCTCGTGAATTGTTTCCTTTCGAAGACATCGTTTTGAAGCACCTTTCTCATAGTTCTGTGTTATCGATGGCGGTGATTGATATTTGATGGTTGTTGCTTATGTTGTTGTAGTACATTTCAACATATCTTTCGGCGGTCGTTTTCTGTGTTGATGTTGGCTTAAACTTTATACATCTTACTTATGCAGGGTATATGTATGCCTAGAGTGGTGGACATTACAAGTCAATAAATTATCGAAGAAAAAGCAACATCTCTGCATTCCGCAATGCACTCGCCTATACTACATACACATTTCAGCACTTTCCGGCGCTCGCCGCCCTCTCATCGAGCCACGAAATCACGTCTGCGAAGATCCGTTCCACGTCGGCCGGCGGCTCGGCCATGAGTACGTGCCACATCCCAGGGTACAACTTCAAGGTCTTGTCCCTGCTCGACGCCCGCTCGTGGAGCAACTTGCTCCCCTCGGGATCGGACACCACGTCGTCCTCCCCTTGCAGCACCAAGAACGGCAAAGTGACCTGCATAATTATATAATTATATTACTCACAATTCAGCGGCGCACAGAATTGCGCGAGCACAATAGTGAGATTAAGGCGATTATTTGTCAATGGTACTATTTTCTGTTGGAAATGACATGATTCCTACATTCATTAAGAAAAAAGGAACTGTTCGGATAATTAGGAGAAAAAATTACCCAATCAATGGTATTATTGGCTTCTACTAATTTATACATACCTCATGCATGTTCTTCTCGATGTCTAGGCTGACCGCGAGGATTTCGTGGCCTGTCTGCAGTGCGAGGTTTCCCTTGTACATGTATGGGTTGGAACGGATCTGTGAAAGATTTCAAAGAAGCGAGTGAGAACATATCTGATGCTTCCTCCTATTAGGTGCTTCTGTGCTACTTAAATAAAACTACTGCAACAAATTGTTGAACAAAAATATCTCACCTTCCTACAGCAGAATTTCAGCTTACAATTCGATACATGAGTCAGAGAAACAACAAGGAAAAACCGGCCAATGAGGACTAAGAGCAACTTCAACCGGACGACCCATTTCGTCCGCACGCATCTGTTTGGATCGTTCCGGACAGAAAACGTGGGCCAACGCGTCGACGTAAACGAACGCGTGTGCATTTTTCGTCCGCCCGTGACCCATTCCATGCCTATTTTGGGCTTTTTTGCGTCAGCGCATACACGAAGCGGACACGCGTCTCGCCTGCGTGCTCCTTCCCCGACCCCCCTAATGGGCGGCACAATCTCCTCTTTTTATCCTCTTTCCCACCCGTCACCGACAAAGCACGCAAACCCTAGGATGACCCTATTTTTCCCGGCCACCTTGCTCTCCAGGTCCCTCCCTCCTCCACCCAGCAACACATCCACTGGCGGGGTGCCTCCCTCGACCCGGTGAGGGAGGCCTAGTGGTTGGACTGCTCTTGCCGGCGGCGGATTGCTCTTGCCATGGGTTGGTCGGGAGCCGGTCCACCTAGTCTGGGAAAAGCCTCGGTGTTGCATGCAGGTAGTCAAGCCGCTCGGATCTGTATCGTCGTCAGTCCGCCAGCAAAGTCACGCCCGGCTAGCGTCCTGGGTCGGCGCTGGCCCAGAGACTGGCCGGCTCACCGTTGTCGCTCATAAAGTGCGATTACTGCGAGCTTCATATCGTCCGACGCGTTTCTTGGACGTCAGAACATCCCAGTTGGGTGTTCATCAAGTACATAAACGATGGGGGTGCCTTTTGTGCTGCCTTTTACTCTTTGATTCGATGAAATTTCGATAGCTTATTATTTTGCTCAAATTTTTGTGTAGACCGAATGTAATTTTTGGTTTTGGGAAGAAGAACACATCGATCTATTATTTAGCATTCGTTTGACAAGAATAGAGGTACTAGATTCGTAGGGGTTGTGCCCATATTGACTTAATTCCTAAGGATTCTTAGCATTATGTAAACCTGGTAGAAAATGCCTAACAAATAGAGTGGACATGCCATGTCAATTATTTACTTTTCGTATTCCAGAGATTTGAAAAGCCTGAAAACTGAATGAACCAGGAAAAACAATGTTATCATGTATGTTCAAATCACAACATTCTAGTATCAAGGTTGTTGATTTTTTGGATAACTTTCATGCATTCCTTTTCAGCTTTTTCACACATTGTACCGAAGTACTGCAAGGAGAGGAAACCCCGGAGAGCTTGGTGGACTATGTTTGCAACAAGTTTCTCACATTGTGAAAAACAAAATTTATTATAAAAATAACTAGCACAAAGCATTAATACATTCTAAAATGTCGATATGTTTTCTTCGTTCTAATGTGTAGCATACCAGAGAGCTTAGAGCATCTCCAGCCGCGCCCCCAACAGGACCCCCAAGCCCCTTTTTAGCGCCGGCGATGGAAAAATGGCCCGGTCGCGCCCCCGCGAACTCGTTTTTTGCCGGTTTGGACCGAAATTGACGCCAGTGGACCTAGGCCAAACCCAGCGTGTCGAGGGGCGCTTGGGGGCGCTAGCTGAAGCGAAAAGGTGCGTGGGGCCACCGTGTCAGCGACACCAGCTAATTTTCCTGTCGATTCCCTCCTTTTCCCTCCCCATCGCCCACATTCCCCCGCCATTCCCCGCCATTCTCTCCATCTCCCTCCCCCGCCATGTCACCGAAAAAGTACGCCGCCCCTCGCCGAGCCACCGAACCCGCCGCACGAAAGGAGAGGAAACCTCGTGCGCCAATGGCAAGGCCCTCGGGGTTGTCAAAAGCGGAATGGAAGGCCGACACTGAACGCCGGTCGGCGGTGACCATCGATCGGTGGAACAAGCTCCTAATAAAGAAAGCCAGGGATGCGGCGGCGGAGCAGGAGGCGTCGTCTCGCTCGGCCATGGCGAACGAGCGGCCGATCTTTCCACCTCAATAGGCGGGCCCGTTCCCGCAAGGCAGGTGAGGCAGCCAGCAGAGCGTCGTGTCGCTGGCCAACTTCCCGTCGCCGGCGTGGGGCTACGCGCCCTCGTCGTAATATGTCGACGGCGACGTCCTCGGCGGCTTCAACCCCAACATCACCTTCTCGCGCTCGCCTTCCACCTTCACCGCCAGCCACCACAACTACGCCTACTCGTCGATGTACTCAGGTTCGTCGACGACGGCTCTGCGCCGTGGCCCCCTGCCTTTCGCACCGGGATCCGTGCCTCAGTTCAGGAACACCGACGCCGAGATGGAGGAGATGATCACCAACGGCTCAGCCGCCGCTGCGTCATGCCCCGGATTCGGCGGCACGCAAGAGGAAATGCTGGACATCGACGATGACATGGATGATGACGTCGAACCGGAGGAGGTGGAGGTGGAGGTGGAATAACCGACGCAAAGGGAGAAAGAAGAAGACACGGGCGGTGAACGGAAAGCTGGCAGAGCCCCGCGTCAAGTGGACGACGAAGGAAGACGAGTGCCTCGCCAAAGCATGGAAGGCGGTCAGCATGGACCCGATCACCGGCGCGAATCAGAATGCCGATAAGTACTGGAGAAGGATCAAGACGGCGTTCGACGAACGCAAGTTGGCCGACTCCGAGTTCGCCAGCATACACATGGAGCGCGGCGACAAGGCCATGTCCAACCATTGGGAAAGCATCCAAACGGCATGCAACAAGTGGCATGGGATCCAAGAAGAGGTCCAGGCTCGCCCTGAGAGCGGCGAGAACGTCGGACGACAGGTACGTCCATGGCTTGCCTATCCATGATCTTCGCTGACACTTTTTCTTCGTGAAGATGGTTCGAATGTTCGAGTTGTTCCGCAAGGACAACAACATCAACGCTGACTTCAAGTTCCTTCACGTGTTCACCAGGATCGAGTCATGCGAGAAATGGGCGGAGGTTCGGCTTGCCCTCGCCAAGGCCAAGGACGACATGTACAACCCGGGCGCGCCTGTCTCGGGGGCGGCCAAAGGGAGACCTGATGGCAACAAGAAGGCGAAGAAGGCCAGGGACGCGGCGCCCGCGGCCGAACGGCTGCAGGCGTCGATCGAGCAATGCATCGCCGACACCAAGAGTCACTCCGCCATGAGGAAAGAGAAGTCCGAGGAGAGGTGGTCGGCGTTGATGACGAAACAGGACGTCAAGCTCGACCTTCTCAGGACCAACGTCGGCGCAAAGAAGCGCAACACCGACCTAATGTTCCTTATGGGAGGCGATACGGCGACGATGGACCCACAGGTGAACGCGTGGTACTTGGCGGAGCGCAACCTCATCTTGAACCTCATGCTGGGACCGGCGGCCACGCCAATGCCCATGCCAACGCCGAGCGCTGCTACTCCGACGCCGACTGCGACCTCACCGACGCCAAGTGCGGTCCGCGACATCACCGACGCCGAATGCGCCCCCGTAAACGCCGAGCACTGCTACCCTAATGCCTACGCCGGCCTCTCCCGTCTCTACGGGAGATGACGAGCTTGTCATTTGAGTCCTATGTGTATGTCTCCCGCCTTTTTGTTTGTCGGACTATTGACATGCTGGATCGTCGAACTGTGGTGGCGATCGCCAGCCTGTGGCATGATGGACACCACGCATGGCATGACGACGCCGACATGTGGCATGATTGCCGACTCGCGTCATTTTTTGGCCGCGGGAAAGAATTTTTTGATTTTTTATATGCGTGTACAGTCGAAACTCGAGAGTGCGACTGGGAACGTGAGCCCCCCTGCCCCCCAAACCGAAAAAACCGCCGGCTGAAACGCGAAGCGCCTTCGCCCGGAGCGCTGGGGGCAAACGGCCGGAAATGAATGTTCACCGGGTTATAAAATTGTCTTTACTATATGTTGTTCAGTCGACTAATTTCCGGTCGATTTTACAGAAAAATAGTCTTGTAATATCCGGTGGTGGTGGTCAGATCTACGAAAATGTTCACCACATTGTAATATATTTTTCATCTAGTCTAGTGCAAAAAATTGAAGTGTTTCTTCCCAAAGTTCGAAAAACTAGGAAATCTTGCACATATTTCAACGTTAGATCAATGGTTGTCCGTGTCGATAGTTTGACCTTACCTCTTTCTTGAACTGGGGATCTTTGCAGACCTTGTCGAGCTGATCTGGGGCAGGGATGATCCTCCAGCTCGGCACGACGGCGCAGATCATCTTCAGAGCGCTCACCACCACCGGATGAGGCCGCATGCCATCACCAAGCTGATTGATACCACCGCAGAACAAAGAAAAAAGTTCAGCCATCTTCAGAAGACATAACCGGGCCATCACCCATCAGGCGAGAAATCAAGCTTCGTTTTGAGGATTCTAGAACAATTTGACATGTTGATCAAGTCAAGAAGCGGACCTTGACCATGGGAGCGAGCAAGACGGCGGCGTCCCAGTACATGGAGTCCTTCCTGTGGACCTGGAGCGCCACGGTGCCTCCTATGGAGAAGCCGTAGAGGAACCTCTTCTTCGTCTTATTCTCCGGCTTCTCTGAGATGGTTGCCAAATCGAAACCCCTTTCAGAGTTCGTTTTTCTTCTTCTAAATGAATGCGATGCATAATGGAGCTGTGAATGAAGAAGTTCTGTTCTTCTGTTCTTACCGCAGACGCTCTTGAAGTAGTCGGAGCAGTCCTTGACGATGTCGCTGAAGCTCGATATGTAGCCCTTGGAGCCGGAGGACTTGCCGTGGCCCTCTTGGTCTATCCCGTGGACGGCGTAGCCGGCGTGCACCAGTCGCGCGGCGGTGTCTGAACATTCGTGAGAGTATGTTAGTACCACTTCGTGGATGTTGGATGGTGAAATCGTTCTGAATCGACGGACATGATTGCAACGCTGAAGAATAGAGGTCATACCTGCCATCGATATGCTGCACTCTCCTCCATAGCCTACACGTTTCGACGACGAAAAAGACAACGAATTTTCTTTACTTCTTTTTTTATAAGCTTGACGAACCGCAGAATGGAAACTATGGAGAGTGGATTGGTACCATGGCAGATGAAGATGAGAGCCTTGCGCTGTTGTTTCTTGGGCGTCCATTTGCAGGTGAAGAGCCTGCTGCCTCGTGAATTCAAGGTGAAGCCCTGCCCAAAGTTGAAGTTTGCATCTATGCGTTAGGAAACCAACAAAACATGAACCCAGCTGAAAGACCCCCGGTGTTCAAAAAACTTCTGATCAACAGATTCAGAACAGACCTCTTCGTACTTGATGCCATCTTTGTAGTGAGCCTGCAGAGATCACAAAAACCCGGAGCTAAATTCACCGGTGCAAGAACAAAGCGAACGAACGAACTAGGAAAGAAGAGCGGGTCGCTTCTGAATTTACCATTGGAGAGCTTTTCGAAATGCCCTGCGGATAACTGGTCAAACGATCAAAGTCCCCAAGCGATCTCTGAATATAGCAAGCGACCTGTGGGGATGGAAAACGAGGGGTTGCTGGATATGTATATACGGACTTTTCTGCCTGGAGAAAAATTCAGCGCCAACCGGTCGAGGCGAGGAAATTTCTTCGGGTTTCAGAGAAGAAACACATCGTGCTTCAGCACTAAGAATGCACATTTTCTGTTTTTAATTTACGCTGTCTCGGCGGAAAACATCGTGCTGGGAAGATGGGGCGCCCGGTCAACGGAAGAATCAAACTCGGACGGGTGAAAGCGAGAAATCGAGGGAGGTTCCCATGCATCGAGGAGAAGAGGTAAAATGCTACACGCAGCGGAGATGGTTGTGCTGAGCGGCACGGTGTGATCCGCCTGAAGGCTGCTTAGTCAAAGGCTTTCGTCGAAGACAACGGGATGTCATGCTGTTGTTGTACAGTAAATCAACGTGCTTTTCTTCGTGACCAGCATCCAGTGGCAGTGCTTCTTATACATTTCGAAAGTCAAAGCGATTCGTGATTAGAAAGGTTGTATATTTTTCGGGAAACAAGGCAGGTCTGAATTTTTTCGTAAGGGCATCCGCATCTCCAACGCTCATTCTTAAACCACCCACAAATGCCTGGATCATATGGTTCATACGAGGTTTGCTATTTAATGTGGGCTTATATCGGTCTGGAGGTATTTTTTCGGCAAATCTAAGACAAACGTCGGGCTTTGAGGAATTTCGGACAGCAGTCGCATAGGCCTCTCATGCTCCCGACCCAGCCAACACCCTTCCCGGACCCTGCGCCTGCATCCTCCCTATTTTCTCTCCTTCCTTTTCTCCCTCTTGCCTTTGTCGCTGCTTCACCACCAGGGCCGCCACGCCACATCCATGCCGGAACTCTAAGTCTCCGTCACCTCTCCATCTGGCCTCCACCCCGCTTATCCTCCATCGATGTTCCACCCCTTTCCTTTGACCGTCCTGGCATGTACCATTCGCTACTGCTATATTTACCATGCCCGGCAATTGTTCGGTGAATTGTCGGAGCTAAAAAATCGCCCCTTCTTCTTTCAAGCAATGAATTCGAATTTGGAATACATATACGAGCACTATGTTGAGTCGTCCGACTAGGAGGCACGAATGAGATGGCGATGATGCAGAGGGTCCTTGAAGACGCAGAGCATGCGGAGGAGCATTTTCTCAAATTCAAGGGTTCCATCAAGGGTCATCGAGTGCTGAACTGCAACAGGGCGCGTGACCATTTGACATTGATGGACGACTGCTTTACCCCCGATGTACTCTTCACTCTTCACTAACCATTTTCGCCGGCGTTTCCAGATGCGCAAGATTGTCTTCGATCGTTTGTACTTTGTACCATAGTGTCTGGTCCTATGATGACTACTTCATCTTGAATTAGGACGTCGTGGGAACTTTTGGGTTCTCAGGTTACCAGAAGTGCATTGCCGCACTATAGATGCTTGCATATGTCATGGGTGTTGATTCGTCGGACGAGTACCTCCGGATGTGTGAGAGCACATGCGGAGATGCCATGGTCAGGTTTGCAGTTGTCGTGGTCGAGGTGTTTTAACCTCAGTACCTGAGAGAATCAAGTGTGGTAGACACCGAGAGGCTCTTGGCAATCTCAGAAGCAAGAGGGTGGTCATGTTTGCTTTGATCTCTTGACTGCTTGCATTGGAAGATGGAAGAATTGCCCAAAAGTTTTACAAGGGCAATATCAAGGTCATGTTAAGAAGGTTACCATCATTCTTGAAGCAATTGCATCACATGATCTTTGGATTTGGCACACTTTCTTTGGCATGCACGGGTCTCACAATGACATCAATGTGTTGCAGCGATCACCATTGTTTGCGAGGCTGACTAAAGGAAAATCTCCTCCTCGCCATTATACTGTCAATGGACATGAGTACAACCTGGGATACTATCTGATTGACGGTATATATTCTCCGTGGACTGGCTTTGTCAACACCATCTTTAACTCAGTTGGCAAGAAAAAAAAGTCTCACTCTGCCCAAAGACAAGAAGCAGCTGTAAAGGATGTCGAGAGGGCATTTGAACTTCTGCAGGCCCGTTTTGCAGTTGTTCATCGGCCTACTAAACAATGAGATCTAGAGACCTTGTGAAAGGTGATGACATGTTGTTTGATCATGCACAACATGACCGTGGAGGATGATGGTGTGGATGCTGCCGTAACTCTATGTATGTGGGCAGTGTTGAATGGCCGACTTCCGCATTCGTGTCCACAGACAGATGCAGGAGGAAATTTACGGGTCGACGTTGGAGATGTCCTAATAGTAGTTATATGCTTCAAAGCCTCTGTAGTGTGATACTCTCATGGGCTCATAGCATCTCCGAGGGCCATCCCAAACCCGCCTATTTTGTCCAAGCGAATAGACAAAAAAGCTCAGTCTAACAGGTCTTTCCAAACTATTCACATTTGTTCAAATGTTTGAACCATCCAAAACCAACATAAATGAGGGCGGATATGAAGCTATCCGAACATGTCCGTCACGTCGACTCGTACCGGCCCACCTAACTCCACAACCCCCACCCCCTCCGATTTGGCCAAAACTCGAAACCCTAGCTCACTCTCATCTTGTCATCTCTCCTCTTTGAACCGATCCGCTCCTAAAACCTAGCCGCCACTATGTTCGGCTCCCGATCAAAGGACAACGGGGTTGATGTCTACTACACAACCTTCTTCTTGTAGACTCGTGTTGGGCCTCCAAGCGTAGAGTTTTCTAGGACAATGGAAATTCTCTCTCAAGTGGATGACCTAAGGTTTATCAATCCGTGGGAGGCATATGATGAAGATGGTCTCTCTCGAACAACCCTGCAACCAAATAACAAAGAGTCTCTTGTGTCCCCAACACACCCAATACAATGGTAAATTGTATAGGTGCACTAGTTCGGCGAAGAAATGGTGATACAAGTGCAATATGGATGGTAGATATAGGTTTTTGTAATCTAAGATTATAAAAACAGCAAGGTAGCAAGTGACAAAAGTGATCAAAAATGGTATTGCAATGCTTGAAAACAAGGCCTAGGGTCCATACTTTCACTAGTGCAATTTCTCTATACAATATTGACATAGTTGAATCATATGTAAGTACCTCTCATGCGACAAAGAGTTCACTCCAAAGTCACAAATAGCGGAGAACTAATGAAGAAATCATTGTAGGGTACGAAACCACCTCAAAGTTATCTTTTCTGATCAATCTTATGAGCTATCCTTATAAGTGTCACAAACATCCCTAGAGTTCGTACTAAAATAACACCTTAAGATACACATCAACCAAAACCCTAATGTCACCTAGATACTCCAATGTCACCACAAGTACCCATGGGCTTGATTATACGATATGCATCACATAATTTCAGGTTCATCATGTTCAATCCAACACAAAGAACTTCAAAGAGTGCTCCAAAGTTTCTATCGAAAAGTCAAGACAAAAACGTGTGCCAACCCCTATGCATAGATTCCCAAGGTCACATAACCCGCAAGTTGATCACCAAAACATACATCAAGTGGATCAATAGAACATCCCATTGTCACCACAGATATCCCATTGCAAGACATACATCAAGTGTTCTCAAATCCTTAAAGACTCAATCCAATAAGAAAACTTCAAAGGGAAAACTCAATTCATCACAGCAAGATGGAGAGGGGAAAACTCCATATGATTCATCTATATCAATAAAGCTCGCGGTACATCAAGATCGTGCCATCTCAAGAACATGAGAGAGAGAGAGCAAACACATAGCTACTGGTACATACCCTCAGCCCCGAGGGTGAACTACTCCCTCCTCGTCATGAAGAGCGTCGGGATGATGAAGATGGCCTCAGGTGATGGTTTCCCCATCTGGCAAGGTGCCGGAACGGGCTCCCGATTGGTTTTTCGTGGCTCTAGAGGCCTGCGGCGGAACACTCGATCTAGGTTCTGCATTGTTTTTTTGGTATTTATAGGAATTTATGGCGGTGCAAATAAGTCAGGATGGGCCACGAGGGAGTCACAAGCCTGCAGGGCGCGCCCAGGGGGGGTGGCCATGCCCCTGAGGCTTGTGAATGCCTCGTGGGTCTTCTGGCCCAACTCGGAAGCTCCGTGGGTCTCTTCTGGTCCGAAAAAATCACCGTAAATTTTTATTCCGTCTGGACTCCGTTTGATATTCCTTTCCTGTAAAACCCAAAAATACGGAGAAAACATGAACTGGCACTAGGCTCTAGGTTAATAGGTTAGTCCCAAAAATAATATAAAGTTGTGGTAAAATGATTGTAAAACATCCAAGAATGATAATATAGCAGCATGAAACAAGCAAAAATTATAGATATGTTGGAGACGTATCGGCCTCCCCAAGCTTAATTCCTGCTCGTCCTCGAGTAGGTAAATGATAAAAACAGAATTTTTGATGTGGAAAGCTGCCTAACATATTTATCCATGTAATATTCTTTATTGTGGCATGAATATTCAGATCCGTAAGATTCAAAACAATAGTCTAATATTGACATAAAGATAGTAATACTTAGAGCACACCAACAAGGTAGTCGTGTCCTTTCGAAATAACATGGCCTTAGAAAGTTATCCGTACAAAATCATATAGTCTGGATATGCTCCATCTTCCCCACACAAAGTATCTAAATGATGCACAACCTCGATGAATAAGTCAAACAATTGTTTCACACTTTTGGTGTTCTCAAACCTTTTCAACTCTCACGCAATACATGAGCGTGAGCCATGATATAGCATTATAGGTGGAATAGAATATGGAGTAGGTGCAAGGAGAAAAAGGAGAAGATATTCTCACATCAATTAGGCATATCAACGGGCTATGGAGATGTCCATCAATAGATATCAATGTGAGTGAGTAGGGATTGCCATGCAACAAATGCACTTAGAGTTATAAGTGTATGAAAGCTCAAAAAGAAAACTAAGTGGTCGTGCAAAATGAATATCCACTAGTTATATGAAAGTGACAAAATAGGAGACTCTCTATCATGAAGATCATGGTGCTACTTTGAAGCAAAAGTGTGGAAAAAGGTAGTAGCAATTGTCCCTTCTCTCTTTCTCTCGTTTTTTTCTATTTTTTTAGGGCTTCTTTGGCCTCTCTTTTTTGTTTGGGTTTTTTCTAGCCTCTTTTATTTTTTGTAAAGTCCGGATACTCATCCCAAATTGTGAGGGAGTCATGGCTTCCATCATCCTTTTCTCTCAAGGGACAATGCTCTATTGATGAAAAATAATCACAGTTTTATTTACTTATAACTCAAAAAAATAAATTACAACTCGATACCTATGACAAAGTATGACTCTATATGAAATATGAAGTGATGGTGCAAGTAATGAACAACTACAATGTGGAAGTTGCATGGAAATATATCTCGGAATGGATACAGAAATGCCATAATAGGTAGGTATGGTGGCTATTTTGAGAAATATATGGTGGCTGTTTTGAGGAAGGAGGGTTTGGTTTAGCGGTGAAAGTTGCGCGGTACTAGAGAGTCTAGCAAAGATGGAAGGGTGAGAGTGCGTATAATCCATGGACTCAACATTAGTCATGAAGAACTCACATACTTATTGCAAAAGTCTATTAGTCATCAAACAAAGCATTAGACGCATGCTCCTAGGGGATAGGTTGGTAGGAGTTAACCATTGTGCGCTCCCGACCCTCACACAAAGGTCGACAATCATTAAACAAATCATGCTCCGACTTCGTTACATAATGGTTCACCATACATGCATGCTACGTGAATCACAAGCTTTAACACAAGTATCTCTTCCAATTCACAACTACTCACTAGCATGACTCTCATATTACCATCTCTATTATCTCAAAACTATGTGCAAGGAATCAAACTTCTCGTAGCTTTTAATGCACTTAATATGAAAGTTTTTATTATATCCCTCTTGGATGCCCATTATAATAGGACTAAATTTATAACATAAAGAAAATACCATGCTGTTTTAAGAAACTCTCAAAATAATATAAGTTAGGAACGAGAGTTCAATAATTTCTATAAAATATAACACCACCATGCTCTATAAAGATATAAGTGAAGCACTAGAGCAACATTGCCTAGCTCAAAAGATATAAGTGAAGCACATAAGCAAATGACAAGCTACTCTCAAAGGATATGAGTAGTCAAACAATTAAGGAGCTATGTGAGGACTCTCTCTCCCTCAATAAATATTTTAGAACTTAAATACTTTATTCAAACAGCAAGCAAAATAAAAATAGTACTCCAAGAATAGCACGCATCATGTGAACGAATAAAAATTTAGGCTCAACATAGGCTAACCGATAATTGTTGATGAAGAGAGGTGGGATGTGTAGCATCCCCAAGCTTAGATGCTTGAGAGTTATTGAAATATTTACTTGGGGTTCCTTGTTAATCCCCAATCTTGAGCTTTTATATCTCATTCAATCCTCTCATATCATGGTTTTACCTATTCTCAAAAACTTCATCCACACAAAACTCAAAAAGTACTCGTGAGATAGGTTAGTACACATAATAATAGATCAACTCTTTATGTACTGCCAAGACAAGTTGAATAATAATTTTCAAGCATTAGGTACTGTATACTATCATTTCCACAATTTATATCTACCAATATAGGCTATGGAAAATATAGGATAAGTAGATAACGAAACTATGACAACAATCTGTCTAAACAGAGCAGTTTGTAGCAATTTATGAAAACGGTGTACTTATGTAACTCAAAAAATTATGAAAATTTAGGGTATGATATAAAATTTATATTACCATAATGTGTAAATATTTCAGAAACTTTCCACGTTCCAGTAAAATATCGAAATTCAAACACTACAGCCAAAGTTTCTGTTTTTACACAGCACTCATCAAAACATGCAATGCAAGCATCCTAAAGGCAATTCTTGGAATATTTTTTATTGAAAAACAAGATTATAAATAACACATAACATAAATTAACAAAATATAATGACGATCCAAGCAAAGAACATATTGTGTGACGAACAAAAATATAGCTCCAAGTAAGATATACCGATAGTGTTGAAGACGAAAGAGGGGATGCCTTCCGGGGCATCCCCAAGCTTAGGCGTTTGAGTATTCCTTAGATATTGACTTGGGGGTTCCTTGGTAATCCCCAAGCTTAGGTTCTTTTCACTCCTTATTCTTCTCATATCAGTATCTCACCCAAAACTTGAAAACTTCAATCACACAAAACTTAATGGAACTTCATGAGATGGGTTAGTATAATAAACAAATATCATTCACTTTGGTACTGTCAAGAAAAGATTAATAATTGTTCCCACATGATACCTACTGTATTCTACCATTCCCATAATTTATACCACTGAATATAAGCTATCGGAACACTAAAACAAGCAAACTATGCATGCAAAACACAAACTGTTAAAAAACAGAACAGTCTGTGAAGATCTGTAGTGTAACCATACTTCCGTGTATCTAAAAATTCTTAACAATTAGAAAAACCTGGGAAATTTGTATATAAATCATGTGTAAAAAATTCAGATCAAAAGCACATCCCAGTGAATTTACAAAATTCCTGGACTGAGAATAAAAGTTTCTGTTTTTGCACAGAATCAAGTCAACTATCATCCACACTATCCCAAAGGCTTTACTTGGCACTTTATTGAAATAAAAGGCACAAAACATGATTACTACAGTAGCTTAATCATGTGAACACATCAAAACAGAAAGTAAAAGTGTTGGGTTGTCTCCCAACAAGCGCTTTTCTTTAATGCCTTTTAGCTAGGCATGATGATTTCAATGATGCTCGTATAGGAATAATAGTTGAAACATGCAAAAGAGCATCATGAATCTCATGAAAAGCACATTTAAGTCTAACCCAATTCCTATGCATAGGGATTTTTTGAGCAAACAAATCATGAGAACAAGAATCAACTTGCATAGGAAGGCAAAACAAGCAGAACTTCAAAACTTTGAACACATAGAGAAGAAACTTGATATTATTGCAATTCCTACAAGCATATGTTCCTCGCTCATAATAATTTTCAGTAGAATCATGAAGAAATTCCACAATATAAACAGCACATAAATCATTCTTTTCATGATCTACAAGCATAGAAATTCTAGTACTCTCCACACAACAAAATTTCTTCTCATGCAAAGTAGTGGGAGAAAACTCAACAAAATAACTATCATGTGACACTTGATTGACATAACCACATTGAATATTAGAATCATTATAATAGGTTTCATGGTTGTCATTACTCTTTATAGCATACATGTCATCACAATAATCATCATAGATAGGAGGCATGTCATGATCATAATAGTTTTTCTCATCGAAACTTGGGGGACTAAAAATATCTTCTTCATCAAGCATAGCATCCCCAATCTTGTAGATTTGCATATCATTAGCATCATGAATATTCAGAGAATTCATACTAACAATATTGCAATCATGCTCTGTTGGGAGACGTAGTAGTAAATCAAAAAAACTCCTACGTGTTCACCAAGATCCATCTATGGAGAAACCAACAACGAGTAAGGGAAGAGTGCATCTTCATACCTTTGAAGATCGCAAAGCGAAAGCGTTACTAGAACGCGGTTGGTGGAGTCATACTCGCAGTGATTTAGATCGCAGTGGAATCCGATCTGAGCGCCGAACAAGGCGCCTCCGTGTTCAACACACGTGCAGCCCGGTGACGTCTCCTACGCCTTGATCCAGCAAGGAGGAAGGAGAGGTTGAGGGAGAGCTCCGGCAGCACGACGGCATGGTGACGGTGGAGCTGCATGGTTCTCCGGCAGAGCTTCGCTAAGCACTACGGAGGACGAGGAGAGGGAGGAGTAGGGCTGTGTCATGGGAGAGAGAGATGCGTGACCCTGGCAGCCCCAAGGGCTCCTCTATTTATAGGAGGAGGAGGAGGGAGGGCTGCGCCCTAGGGTTCCCACCCTAGGGTGGTGTGGCAGCCCCCAGATCCCATCTGGCCGGCGGCCACAAAGGGAGAGGGGTGCGGCTATCCTAGGGTGGGCCTTAGGGCCCATCTGCCCTAGGGTTTGCCCCCTCCCACCTTCTGTTGGGCCTTGTGACCTTGTGGGGGCCGCACCAGCCCACCTAGGGGCTGGTTCCCTCCCACTTGCGGCCCATGTAGCCCTCTAGTGCTGGTGGCCCAACTTGATGGACCCCCGGAACCCTTCTAGTGTTCCCGGTACGTTACCGGTAATCCCCGAAACACTTCTAGTGACCAAAACCTCACTTCGTATAGATGAATCTTTACCTCTAGACCATTCCGGAGCTCCTCGTGACGTCTGGATCTCATCCGGGACTCCGAACAACCTTCGGTAACCACGTACACTATTTCTCTATAACCCTAGCGTCATCGAACCTTAAATGTGTAGACCCTACGAGTTCGGGAGGCACGTAGACATGACCGAGACACCTCTCCGGTCAATAACCAATAGCGGGATCTGGATACCCATGTTGGCTCCCACATGCTCCACGATGATCTCATCAGATGAACCACGATGTCGGGGATTCAATCAATCCCGTATACGATTCCCTTTGTCTATCGGTACGATACTTGCCCGAGATTCGATCGTCGGTATCCCTATACCTTGTTCAATATCGTTACTGGCAAGTCTCTTTACTTGTTCCGTAACAAATCATCCCATGGCTAACTCCTTAGTCACACTGAGCTCATTATGATGATGTCTTACCAAGTGGGCCCAGAGATACCTCTCCGTCACACGAAGTGACAAATCCCAGTCTCGATTCGTGCCAACCCAACAGACACTTTCAGAGATACCCGTAGTGTACCTTTATAGCCACCCAGTTATGTTGTGACGTTTTGCACACCCAAAGTATTCCTACGGTATCCGGGAGTTGCACAATATCATGGTCTAAGGAAACGATACTTGACATTAGAAAAGCTTTAGCAGACGAACTACACAATCTTGTGCTATGCCTAGGATTGGGTCTTGTCCATCACATCATTCTCCTAATGATGTGATCCCGTTAGCAATGACATCCAATTTCCATGGTCATGAAACCATGACCATCTATTGATCAACGAGCTAGCCAACTAGAGGCTCACTAAGGACACGTTGTGATCTATGTATTCGCACATGCATTACGGTTTCTGGTTAATACAATTATAGCATGAGCAATAGACAATTATCATGAACAAGGAAATACAATAATAACCATTTGATTATTGCCTCTAGGGTATATTTCCAACAGACTCCCACTTGCATTAGAGTCAATAATCTAGTTACATTGTGATGAATCAAACACCCATAGTGTTCTGGTGTTGATCATGTTTTGCTCGTGAGATAGGTTTAGTCAACGGATCTGCGACATTCAGATCCGTATGTACTTTACAAATATCTATATCTCCCTCCTAAATGTAATCACGGATGGATTTGAAGCGGCGCTTGATGTGTCTTGCCTTCTTGTGAAACCTAGGCTCCTTGGCAAGGGCAATAGCTCCAGTGTTGTCACAGAATAGTCACCGAGCCCGACGCATTGGGAATTACTCCTAGGTCGGTGATGAACTCCTTCATCCAGACTCCTTCCTTTGCTACTTCCGAAGCAGCTATATACTCCGCTTCACATGTAGATGCCGCCGCGACGCTTTGCTTGCTGCTGCACCAGCTGACTGCCCCTCCATTCAAAATATACACGTATTCAGTTTGTGACTTGGAGTCATCTAGATCTGTGTCGAAGCTAGCATCGACGTAACCCTTTACGACGAGCTCTTCGGCACCTCCATAAACGAGAAACATGTCCTTGGTACTTTTCAAGTACTTCAGGATATTCTTGACCGTTGTCCAGTGTTCCGCTCTGGGATCACTTTGGTACCACCCTACCATACTTATGGCAAGGTTCACATCAGGTTTGGTATACAACATGGCATACATAATAGAGCCTATGGCTGAAGCATAGGGTATGACACTCATCTCTTCTCTATTCTTTGCCGTGGTCGGGCATTGAGTTGTACTCAATCTCACACCCTATAACACAGGCAAGAACCCCTTCTTGGACTGATCCATATTGAACTTCTTCAATATCTTGTCAAGGTATGTGCTTTGTGAAATACCTATGAGGCGTCTCGATCTATCTCTATAGATCTTGATGCCTAATATGTAAGCAGCTTATCCAAGGTCCTGCATTGAAAAACATTTATTCAAGTAGGCCTTTGCACTTTCCAAGATTTCTATATCATTTCCCATCAACAATATGTCGTCTACATATAATATGAGGAATGCTACAGAGCTCCCACTCACTTTCTTGTAAATAAAGGGTTCTTCATAAACCTGTATAAATCCAAACGCTTTAATCACCTCATTAAAGCGAATGTTCCAACTCCAAGATGCTTGCACCAGCCCATAGATGGAGTGCTGGAGCTTGCATACCTTGTTAGCATCTTTAGGATCTACAAAACCTTCCGGTTGCATCATATACAGTTCTTCCTTAAGGAAACCATTAAGGAATGCCGTTTTGACGTCCATTTAACAGATCTCATAATCATAAAATGCGGCAATTGGTAACATGATTCAGACAGACTTCCGCACCGCTACGGATGAGAAAGTCTCATCGTAGTCAACTCCTTGAACTTGTCGATAACCCTTAGCGACAAGCCGAGCCTTATAGACGGTCACATTACCATCCGCGTTAGTCTTCTTCTTAAAGATCCATTTATTTTCTATGGCTCGCTTATCATACATGGATCCTATCTCAGATTTCATGGTTCAAGCCATTTGTTGGAATCCGGGCCCGCTATTGCTTCTTCATAGTTCTAAGGTTCACCGTTGTCCGACAACATGATCTCCAGGACAGGGTTGCCGTACCACTCTGGTGTGGAACGTGTCCTAGTGGACCTTCGATGTTCAATAGTAACTTGATCTGAAGTTTCATGATCATCATCATTAACTTCCTCTGCAACCGGTGCAGGCTCCACAGAAACAACTTCCTGTGCTGCGCTACTCTCCGGTTCGAGTGGAGGTACAATTACCTCATCAAGTTCTATTTTCCTCCCACTTACTTCTTTCGAGAGAAACTCTTTCTCAAGAAAGGATCCATTCTTGGCAACAAAGACTTTGCCTTCGGATCTAAGGTAGAAGGTATACCCAATAGTTTCTTTGGGGTATCCTATGAAGACGCATTTTTCCGCTTTGGGTTCGAGCTTCTCAGGTTGAAGTTTCTTCACATAAGCATCACATCCCCAAACTTGTAGAAACGACAACTTAGGTTTCTTTCCAAACCATAATTCATATGGTGTCGTCCCAACGGACTTTGACGGTGCCCTATTTAAAATGAATGCGCCAGTCTCTAATGCATATCCCCAAAATGATAGCGGTAAGTCGGTAAGAGACATCATAGATCGCACCATATCCAATAGAGTGCGATTACGATGTTTAGACACACCATTTCGCTGAGGTGTGCCAAGCGGCGTGAGTTGTGAAACAATTCCACATTTCCTTAGGTGCATGCCAAACTCGTGACTCAAATATTCTCCGCCACGATCAGATCGTAGGCACTTTATTTTCCTATCACGTTGACTCTCTACCCCACTCTGAAATTCCTTGAACCTTTTAAAGGTTTCAGACTTGGTTTCATTAAGTAGACATACCCATATATGCTCAAGTCATCACTGAGGGTGAGAACATAACGGTAGCCACCGCGATCCTCGATGCTCATTGGTCTGCATACATCGGTATGTATTATCTCCAACAAGTCAATTGCTCGCTCCATTGTTCCGAAGAACGGAGTCTTGGTCATCTTGCCCATGAGGCATGGTTCGCACGTGTCGAAATGATTCGAAATCAAGAGACTCCAATAGTCCGTCAGCATGGAGCTTCTTCATGCGTTTGACACCAATATGACCAAGGCGACGGTGCCACATGTAAGTGGGACTATCGTTATCAACCTTACATCTTTTGGTACTCACACTATGGATATGTGTAACACCACGTTCGAGATTCATCAAAAATAAACCATTGACTAGCGGGGCATGACCATAAAACATTTCTCCCATATAAATAGAACAACCATTATTCTCATATTTAAATGAGTAGCCATCTCGCATCAAGCGAGATCCAGATAAAATGTTCATGCTCAAAGCTGGTACTAAATAACAATTATTGAGGTTTAAAACTAACCCCGAAGGTAGATGTAGAGATATCATGCCGACGCTGATCACATCGACCTTGGAACCATTCCCGACGCACATCGTCACCTCGTCCTTTGCCAGTCTTTGCTTATTCCACAACTCCTGCTTGGAGTTACAAATGTGAGCAATTGCACCAGTATCAAATACCCAGGAGCTACTACGAGCGCTGGTAAGGTACACATCAATAACAAGTATATCACATATACCTTTAACGTTGTCGACCTTCTTATCCGCTAAGTACTTGGGGCAGTTTCGCTTTTCAGTGACCGGTACCCTTGCAATAAAAGCACTCAGTCTCAGGCTTGGGTCCATTCTTGTTCTTCTTCCCAGCAACTTGCTTATCGGGCGCGGCAACAGCTTTGCCATCCTTGTTGAAGTTCTTCTTACCCTTTCCTTTCTTGAAACTACTGGTCTTATTCACCATCAACACTTGATGCTCCTTTCTGATCTCGACCTCCGCTGATTTCAGCATCGAGTACAACTCAGGAATGGACTTCTCCATACCCTACATGTTGTAGTTCATCACAAAGCTCTTGTAGCTAGGTGGAAGCGACTGGAGGATTCTGTCAATGACCGAGTCATCCGGGAGATTAACTCCCAGCTGAGTCAAGCGGTTGTGCAACCCAGACATTTTGGGTATGTGCTCACTGACAGAACTATTCTCCTCCATCTTACAGCCAAAGAACTTGTCGAAGACATCGTATCTCTCGACCCGGGCATTAGCTTGGAAAACTAGTTTCAGCTCTTGGAACATATCATATGCTTCGTGTTGCTCAAAACGCTTTTGGAGCCCCGGTTCTAAACTGTAAAGCATGCCACATTGAACCAGGGAGTAATCGTCACAGCGTGACTGCCAAGCGTTCGTAATGTCTTGGTCCGCTGGGAAAATGGGTGGGTCACCTAGCGGTGCATCAAGGACATACAATCTCTTGGAAGCTATGAGGATGATCCTCAAGCTACGGACCCAGTCCGCATAGGTTCTTCCATCGTCTTTCAGCTTGGTTTTCTCTAGGAACACGTTGAAGTTGAGGGTGACATTAGTGTTGGCCATTGGATCTACAATATAGATTGTAAAGATAATTTAAGACTAAGTTCATGATAATTAAGTTCACATAATCAAATTATTTAATGAACTCCCACTTAGATAGACATCTCTCTAGTCATCCAAGTGATACATGATCCATGTCAACTAGCCCGTGTCCGATCACCACGTGACACAGACTAGTCATCCATGGTGAGCATCTCCATGTTGATCGTATCTTCTATACGACTCATGTTCGACCTTTCGGTCTCCCGTGTTCCGAGGCCATGTCTGTACATGCTAGGCTCGTCAAGTCAACCTAAGTGTATCGCGTGTGTAAATCTGGCTTACACCCGTTGTATGCGAACGCTAGAACCTATCACACCCGATCATCACGTGGTGCTTCGGAACAATGATCCTTAGCAATGGTGCATAGTTAGGGTGAACACTTTTCTTGAAATTTGAGTGAGAGATCATCTTATTTAGCTACCATCGTTCTAAGCAAATAAGATGTAAACATGATAAACATCACATGCATTCAATATAGTGACATGATATGGCCAATATCATCTTGCTCCTTTGATCTCCATCTTCAGGGCACCATGATCATCACTGTCACCGGCACGACACCATGATCTCCATCATCGTGTCTTCATGAAGTTGTCTTGCCAACTATTACTTCTACTACTATGGCTAATGATTAGCAATAAAGCAATGTAATTACATGGCGTTTATGATTGACACGTAGGTCATACAATAAATTAAGACAACTCCTATGGCTCATGCCGGTTGTCATACTCATCGACATGCAAGTCGTGAATCCTATTACAAGAACATGATCAATCTCATACATCACAATGCATCACATCACATCCTTTGGCCATATCACATCACAAGACATATGCTGCAAAACAAGTTAGACGTCCTCTAATTTGTTGTTGCAAGTTTTTACGTGGATGCTATAGGTTTCTAGAAAGAACGTTTCTTACCTACGCAAAAACCACAACGTGATATGCCAATTGCTATTTACCCATCATAAGGACCCTTTTCATCGAATCCAATCCGACTAAGGTGGGAGAGACGAACACCCGCTAGCCATCTTATGCAACAAGTGCATGGCAGGTGGTGGAACTGGTCTCACGTAAGCATACGTGTAAAGTTGGTCCAGGCCGCTTCATCCCACAATACCGCCGAATCAAGATAAGAATAGTAACGGCAAGCAAATTAATAAGATCGACGCCCACAACAACTTGTGTTCTACTCGTGCATAGATTCTACGCATAGACCTAGCTCATGATACCACTGTTGGGAGACGTTGTAGTAAATCAAAAAAATTCCTACGTTTTCACCAAGATCCATCTATGGAGAAACCAGCAACAAGTAAGTGGAGAGTGCATCTTCATACCTTTGAAGATCACAAAGCGGAAGCGTTACTAGAACGTGGTTGGTGGAGTCGTACTCGCAGCGATTCAGATCGCGAAGGAATCCGATCTAAGCGCCGAACAACTGTGCCTCCGCGTTCAACACATGTGCAGCCTGGTGACGTCTCCTATGCCTTGATCCAGCAACGAGGAAGGAGAGGTTGAGGGAGAGCTCCGGCAGCATGACGGCGTGGTAACGGTGGAGCTGCGTGGTTCTCTAGCAGAGCTTCGCTAAGCATTACGGAGGACGAGGAGAGGGAGGAGTAGGGCTGCGCCGTGGGAGAGAGAGATGCGTGTCCCCGGTAGCCCCAAGGGCTCCTCTATTTACAGGAGGAGGAGGAGGGAGGGCTGCGCCCTAGGGTTCCCACCCTAGGGTGGTGCGGCAGCCCCCATATCCCATCTAGTCGGCGACCACAAAGGGAGTGGGGTGCGGCTGCCCTAGGGTGGGCCTTAGGGCCCATATGCCATAGGGTTTGCCCCCTCCCACCTTCAGCTACGCCTTGGGCCCTTGTGGGGGGCGCACCAGCCCACCTAGGGGCTGGTTCCCTCCCACTTGCGGCCCATGCAGCCCTCTGGTGCTGGTGGCCCAACTTGATGGAGCCCCGGAACCCTTCCGGTGGTCCCGGTACATTACCGGTAATCCCTGAAACACTTCCGGTGACCAAAACCTCACTTCCTATATAGGAATATTTATCTCCGGACCATTCTGGAGCTACTCTTGACGTCTAGGATCTCACCCGAGACTCCGAACAACCTTCGATAACAACGTACACTATTTCCCTATAACCCTAGCGTCATCGAACCTTAAGTGTGTAGACCCTACGGGTTCGGGAGGCACGTAGACATGACCGAGACACCTCTCTGGTCAATAACCAACAGCAGGATTTGGATACCCATGTTGTCTCCCACATGCTCCACGATGATCTCACCGGATGAACCATGATGTCGGGGATTCAATCAATCCCGTATACAATTCCCTTTGTCTATCGGTATGATACTTGCCCGAGATTCGATCGTCGGTATCCCTATACCTTGTTCAATCTCGTTACCGGCAAGTCTCTTTACTCGTTCCATAACACATCATCACGTGGCTAACTCCTTAGTCACATTGAGCTCATTATGATGATGTCTTACCGAGTGGGCCTAGAGATACCTCTCCGTCACACGGAGTGACAAATCCCTGTCTCGATTCGTGCCAACCCAACAGACACTTTCGGAGATACCTGTAGTGTACCTTTATAGCCACCCAGTTACATTGTGACGTTTGGCACACCCAAAGTATTCCTACAGTATCCGGGAGTTGCACAATCTCATGGTCTAAGGAAACGATACTTGACATTAGAAAAGCTTTAGCAGACGAACTACACGATCTTGTGCTATGCTTAGGATTGGGTCTTGTCCATCACATCATTCTCCTAAGGATGTGATCCCGTTATCAACGACATCCAATGTCCATGGTCATGAAACCGTGACCATCTATTGTTCAACGAGCTAGCCAACTAGAGGCTCACTAGGGACATGTTGTGATCTATGTATTCACACATGCATTACGGTTTTCCGGTTAATACAATTATAGCATGTACAATAGAAAATTATCATGAACAAGGAAATAGAATAATAACCATTTTATTATTGCCTCAAGGGCATATTTCCAACATGCTCATCACTCAAAGATTTAGTGCCAAACATTTTAATAACTTCTTCTTCTAACACTTGAGGACAAGTCGGTCAGAAAAACACTTGAGGACAATTTTCCTTTCCATCATTTTCATGAAAGACATTAAAAAGATGAAGCATACGAGGCGACCTCAATTCCATTTTTTTGTAGTTTTCTTTTATAAAACCAACTAGTGAAAAACAAGAAACTAAAAGATCCAATTGCAATATCTAAAGATATACCTTCAAGCACTCACCTCTCCCCTAACGGCGCCAGAAAAGAGCTTGATGTCTACTACACAAGCTTCTTCTTGTAGACTCGTGTTGGGCCTCCAAGCGTAGAGTTTTGTAGTACAATGGCAATTTTCCCTCAAGTGGATGACCTAAGGTTTATCAATCTGTGGGAGGCGTAGGATGAAGATGGTCTCTCTCGAACAACCCTGCAATCAAATAACAAAGAGTCTCTTGTGTCCCCAACACACCCAATACAATGGTAAATTGTATAGGTGGACTAGTTCGGTGAAGTGATGGTGATACAAGTGCAATATGGATGGTAGATATAGGTTTTTTAATCTGAAATTATAAAAACAGCAAGGTAGCAAGTGACAAAAGTGATCAAAAACGCTATTGCAATGCTTGAAAACAAGGCCTAGGGTCCATACTTTCACTAGTGCAATTTCTCTCAATAATATTGACATAGTTGAATCATATGTAAGTACCTCTCGTGCGAGAAAGAGTTCACTCCAAAGTCACAAATAGCGGAGAACTAATGAAGAAATTATTGTAGGGTACGAAACCACCTCAAAGTTAACTTTTCTGATCAATCTTATCAGCTATCCCTATAAGTGTCACAAACACCCCGAGAGTTCGTACTAAAATAACACCTTAAGATACACATCAACCAAAACCCTAATGTCACCTAGATACTCCAATGTCACCACAAGTACCCATGGGCTTGATTATACGATATGCATCACATAATTTTCAGATTCATCATGTTCAATCCAACACAAAGAACTTCAAAGAGTGCCCCAAAGTTTCTACTAGAAAGTCAAGACAAAAACATGTGCTAACCCCTATTTATAGATTCCCAAGGTCACGGAACCCGGAAGTTGATCACCAAAACATACATCAAGTGGATCAATAGAACATCCCATTGTCACCATGGGTATCCCATCGCAAGACATACATCAAGTGTTATCAAATCATTAAAGACTCAATCCGATAAGAAAACTTCAAAGGGAAAACTCAATTCATCACAACAAGATAGAGAGGGGAAAACTCCATATGATTCATGTATATCAATAAAGCTCGCGGTACATCAAGATCATTTCATCTCAAGAACATGAGAGAGAGATCAAACAGGGTGAAATACTCCCTCCTTGTCATGGAGAGCGTCGGGATGATGAAGATGGACTCCGGTGATGGTTTTCCCCTCCGGTAGGGTGCCAGAACGGGCTCCCGATTGGTTTTCGTGGCTCTAGAGGCTTGCGGCGGCAGAACTCCCGATCTAGATTCGGTGTTGGGGTTTTTGGTATTTATAGGAATTTATGGCGGTGAAAATAAGTCAGGATGGGCCACGAGGGAGTCACAAGCCTGCAGGGCGCACCCAGGGGGTGTGGTCGCGCCCCTGAGGCTTGTGACTGCCTCGTGGGTCTTCTGTCCCAACTTCGATGCTCCGTGGGTCTCTTATGGTCCAAAAAAATCACCGTAAATTTTTATTCCGTTTGGACTCCGTTTGATATTCCTTTCCTGTAAAACCCAAAAACACGGAGAAAACAGGAACTGGCACTGGGCTCTACATTAATAGGTTAGTCCCAAAAATAATATAAAGTTGTGGTAAAATGATTGTAGAACATCCAAGAATGATAATATAGCAGCATGAAACAAGCAAAAATTATAGATACGTTGGAGACGTATCAGGGGTCGACTAGAACCTCCTAATAATGGAGTACATCGCCCTCTGTGTTGCTCCCCGCCAGTTCTAGATGGAGACCCGTGATTGGCCACCATCCCCATCGTGCCAGTTCTGTGGCTCAATCAGTCGAGCGTCGTCTCCATCACCCTAGTGTTGTGGCTCGATCAATTGAGCGTCGTCCACTCCGCCCCATCCGCATGGATTGGGCACTCAGGCACCATCCACATGTTGGGAACATTGCATGGTAAACAAAAAATTTCCTACGCACACGCAATATCTATCCATGGTGATGAGCATCTACGAGAGGGAGAGCGGATCTACATACCCTTGTAGGTCACCAAGCGGAAGCATTAAGAAACATGGTTGATGTAGTCGAATGTCTTCGCGATCCAAATCACAAGCTGTCTCGCGATCCAATCGCGATCTAGCACCGAACGGACGACACCTCCACGTTCAACACACGTACAACTTGATGACGTCCTCGCCTTCTTGATCCAGGAAGAGGGGCAAAGTAGTCGATGAGTTCCGGCAGCACGATGACGTGGTGACGGTGGTGGTGAAGAACAAACTCCGCAGGGCTTTGCCAAGCACAATGGAAACTATGATGGAGGATAAACTAGAGGGGCGGGGTTGCCGGCACACGGCTTGGGAAAATCTTGATGTGTTCTAGGTGCTAGCCCTGCCCCTCTATTTATATGTTGAGCCCTAGGGTCAAAACTTGGACAAAGAACCTCCTCAAAGTCGGTTTGGCACGCAAGGCAAGAGTCCTCCTCGGATTCTAGGACCAAACGCCAGGGTCCCTGGCGTCTGTCCCCTTGCCTCCACAAAATTCCTTTTTGCACCTTCCTAAAGACTCATGGGTTTTACCCCTTGGCCCAAATAAAGTGTTCTCGTACCCGAACATTTCAGGAAACATCTGAAACCCCTTCCGGTGAGTTCAGGAACCCTTCCGGAGACCAAAGACTATCATCCCATATATCAATCTTTACCTTCGTACTATTACGGAGCTCCTCGTCATGTCCGGGATCTCATTCGGGACTCCGAACAACTTTCAATCACCAATATAATAACTCAACTATACTTATATCGTCACCAAACGTTAAGTGTGTAGACCCTGCAGATTCGAGAACTATGCAAACATTACCGAGACACCTCAACGGTCAATAACCAATAGCAGGACCTAGATGCCCATATGGGTTCCTACATATTCTACGAAGATCTTTATCGGTTGAATCTCTATGTCAAGGATTCAATTAATCCCGTATGCAATTCCATTTGTTCATCGGTATGTTACTTGCCCGAGATTCAATAGTCGGTATCTCCGTACCTAGTTCAATCTAGTTACCGGCAAGTATCTTTACTCGTTCTGTAATACAATGTCTTGTGGCTAACTCTTTAGTCACTTTGCTTGCAAGGCTTATTGTGATGTTGCATTATTGAGTGGGCCCTGAGATACCTCTCCGTCACACGGAGTAACAAATCCTAGTCTGGATCCATGCCAACTCCACAGACACCCTCGGAGATACCTGTAGAGCACCTTTATAGTCAGCCGGTTATGTTGCGATGTTTTATACACACAAGGTACTCCTAGTGTCAATGAGTTGCATGATCTCATGGTCATAGGAACAAATACTTGACATGCAAAAAACAATAGCAATAAACTGACACGATCATATGCTATGTTGATAGTTTGGGTCTTGTCCATCACATCATTCTCCTAATGATGTAATCCCGTTATCAAATGACAACACATATCTATGGCAAGGAAACCTTAAGCATCATTTATCAATGAGCTAGTTTAGTAGAGGCTTACTACGGACACTTTGTTGTCTATGTATCCACACATGTATCTGAGTTTCCAATCAATACAATTATAGCATTGATAATAAACGATTATCATGAACAAGGAAATATGATAATAACTAATTTACTATTGCCTCTAGGGCATATTTCCAATAGTCTCCCACTTGCACTAGAGTCAATAATCTAGTTCACATCATCATGTGATTTACACCCAATGAGTTCTGGGGTTTGATCATGTTCTGCTTGTGAGAGAGGTTTTAGTCAACGGGTCTACAACATTCAGATCCGTGTGTACTTTGCAAATCTCTATGTCATACTCTAGATGCTGCTACCACGCTCCACTTGGAGCTACTCCAACTGACTACTCCAATATATGTATTCATACTACTACGAAGAGTCATCCAGATTAGCATCAAAGCTTGCATCGACATAACCCTTTACGACAAACTCTTTATCACCTCCACAATCGAGAAACATTTCCTTAGTCCTCTAGTTACTAAGGATAATTTTGACCGCTGTCCAGTGATCCACTCCTGGACCACTCTTGTACCCCTTGACAGACCCATGGCAAGGCACACACTAGGTGCGGTACACAACATGGCATACTGTATAGAGCTTATGGATAAGGCATAGGGGGCGACCTTCGTCCTTTATCTTTCTTCTGCCGTGGTTGAGCTTTGAGTCTCACTCAACTCCACACCTTACAAATCAGGCAAGAACTCTTTCTTCGACTGATCCATTTTGAACTCTTTCAAAATCTTGTCAAGGTATGTACTCATTGAAAGTATTATCAAATGTCTTGATCTATCTCTATAGATCCTGATGCCCAATATTTAAGTAGCTTCATTCTAGGTCTTCCTTTGAAAAACTCCTTTCAAACAACCCTTTAAGCTTTCCAAAAATTCTACATCATTTCTGATCAAAAATATGTCATCCACATATACTTATCAGAAATTCTATAATGGTCCCACTCGGTTTCTTGTAAATACAAGTTTCTCATAAAATTTGTATAAACCCAAAAATTTGATCACCTCATCAAAGCGTATATTCCAACTCTGAGATGCTTGCTCCAACCCATAGAAGGATCACTAGAACTTGCATACCTTTTAGCATCCTTAGGACTGACAAAACCTTCTGGTTGTATCACATACAACCTTTCCTTAAGGAAACCGTTAAGGACACAATGTTTTGACATCCATCTGCCAGATTTCATAATCGAAAAATGCAACAACTGCTAACATAATTCCAACAGATTTTAGCATCGCTACGGGTGAGAAAGTCTCATCATAGTCAACTCCTTGAACTTGTCGGAAACTTCTTTGCGACAAGTCGAGCTTTATAAATGGTGACATTTACCATCAGCGTCTGTCTTCTTCTTAAAGGTCCATTTGTACACAACGGACTGTCGTTCAACGGGAAGTCTACCAAACTCCATACTTGGTTTTCATACATGGATCCTTTCTCGGATTTCATGGCTCCTAGCCATTTGTTGGAATTCGGGCCCACCAATGCTTCTTCATAGCTCGTAGGTTCACTGTTGTCCAACAACATGACCTCCAAGATAGGACTGTTGTACCACTCAGGGGCGATACGATTTCTTGTCGACCTATGAGGCTCAGTAGTAACTTGATCCAAAGTGTTGATAGCACATTTGCTCCCTTGGTGGTTTTGGTAATTAATAACAACATATAAGTCATTGAACTAATGTTTCCACCAAGTATATTTCAGGAAAAGTTCAATGATAGGGATGGCTGAAGGATTGAGGAGATTGTGGTAGTACCCCAAGCTTCAAGCAAGAGGACTCTACATTTTACATTTGTGAGAAATCACTTTGAGTCCATAGGAAAGACAGTACTATTAAAAGGAGTTAAGGTTTTGATGGTGAACATTATGCTCATACGTGCACAAGTAATACACACCAAAAACATCCACAAACTCTCCCACCAAAGTCTGTCTCTAGCCAAACATGAAAAATCGGTGCAACCAACTTTCCTATCCCGGTGCCACCGATTCCAAACCCTAGACAGACTCAGCCAAACCCTAGCCACTTCGGTGCAGCCGACACTGCTTTCGGTGCCACCGAGTTGGGTTGCCAACTTTCTGTTACGCAAGTTCACACTTTTTGTCCGACCGAGAACGTTGAATTGGCGTCACCGAGTTTGGGAATTCTGACCGTTGGTCACCTTGTCGGTGCAACCGAGATTCCTATATCGGTCTCACCGAGATTCAAAAGTTGCCACCTTCTGGTCACTTCGGTACAACCGAGATTAACACATCGGTGTCACCGAGTTGGTCATTTTGTGTGTAACGATTGGATTTTTGGGGATGCCTATATATAACCGTTCACCACCCACTCGAATGAGAAGCACTCAGAACTATTCCATACCTATCCTACTCAGTTTTCTGAGAGAGAACCACCTACCCTTGTGTTGAGGTCAAGATCTTCCACTCCAACCATATGGATCTTGATTTCTAGCCTCCCCAAGTTGTTTTCCACCAATCCCATCTCTTCTACCAAGCTAAATCTGTGAGAGAGTGATTGTGTGTTGAGGAGTCTATCATCTTGAATCACAAGAGCAACGAGTTAATCGTCATTATCGAACCTAATACCTTTGGGAGGGTGGTGCCTCCTAGATTGGTTAGGTGTCGCTTGGGAGCCTCCTACTTCGTGTTGTGGAGTGAACCAAGAAGTTTGTAAGGGTAAGGAGATCGCCTACTTCGTGAAGATCTACCCCGAGTAAGGCTAGTCCTCCATGTACGTAGGCCGTCATGGTATAGTCAAGGTTGCTTCTTCATGGAACCCTCCGTCGGTAGAGCCCTCCGTGGACTCTCGCGTTCGTTACCCTCCGTGGGTTGAAGACTCCATGAACATGGATGTACGATAGCACCACCTATCGGAACCACGGGAAAAATCATCGTGTCTACAATTGTGTTTGATCTTCCTACCCTATCCTTTTACTCATGCTTGTTGTTACTTTCCGTTACTATACTCTTAGACTTGCATGCGTAGGGTGTACTTGATATGTTATGAATGCTAAAACTTGCCAAGAATTAAAATTGGGAAAAGCATAGTTTTATTTGGTCAAGTAGTCTAATCCCCCCCTCTAGACCTACTTTCGATCCTACAAGTGTCATGATCATTATCATCAACTTCCTCTTCATTCGGTGTAGGCGCCGCAGGAACAACTTTCTACGTCGTGCTACCATCCAACTGAAGTGATGGTTCAATAACCTCATCAAGTTCTACTTTCCTCCCACTCAATTCTTTTGACTGAAACACTTTCTCGACAAAGGACCCGTTTTTAGCAACAAACACTTTGCCCTTGGATCTGAGATAGAAGGTGTCGGTGTCAAAAGCGGTAGATCTCGGGTAGGGGGTCCCGAACTGTTAAACTAGGATCGACGATAACAGGAGACGAAGGGGACACGAGTTTACCCAGGTTTGGGCCCTCCAATGGAGGTAATACCCTACGTCCTGCTTGATTGTATTGATGGTGTAAGGGATTATAGAGTTGATCTACCTTGAGATTGTATGTCTAACCCTATATGAGTTCTTCTATGTATATACCCTAAAACCCTCCAGCTTATATAGATGCCAAGGGGGCCTAGGGTTTACACATGGTCGGTTACATGCCGAAGATATAGACATGCCTATTTACTACATCAAACGTGGCACGCAAGCCATGCTCCTCGAAGCTTCCATCCTAGAAATTGGGCCTTCAAATCATCTAGTGTCCGGCCAGTAGCTCATATAGTCCGGCCCATAAAGAATAGGACGGCTATTTGAGGACCCCTAGTCCAGGACTCCCTTAGTAGGCGCCGAACTTGCCTCCAATGCCAAGGGTATTCAGCTCCAATTGCTTCGGGAACAGAGTCTTCGGCTTGCGAGGTGAGTTCCTTCCTGTCGAACCATAGTTCAGCCTCCGATGATAAGTAGTTTTCCGCATAGTGGCATGTCTGAATCCTGTGAGATAAGTTGGCTTTGGAGGCCAAACGTCGGGGAAAAAAGGTAATGTTTCCTGACGACCTTTCTGACGAAAGGTCACAGCCCACCACGACCGATAGGCCAGTTATTGGCACTCGATGCGCGGTTCAAGGCCGTTCCATCCACACAATCTATCAACATGTCGATTGTGTCCTGTTTTATATGGGATATACTTAATCACGCATGCACAACGGTTCGCACGTCTTGGGAAGTGGAGGGATTCATGACACAACAAGGGGATCCCGAATTGGCAGACCTCATAAAAGGAGAAAGAAAAAACCCCAAAGGCCTTTCATGCTCTCCATTCGACATCTTCGCCTCCTATTCTCTTGTGCCTCCAAAGCACAGATCTAGGTTTCTCCACCCCCGCTCCCGAGCTCAACAATGGCGTCCTCCAATGGCCAGTGGGAAGTTTCCATGGTCACCAATAAAGACATCCTCGATCTCAAGAAGGCCGGCTACCTCCCCGCAAACATTCCTCACCGTGCGGTGGAGGAGGGCCATGTGATTCCCACTCCCAGGACAGGTGAGAGGGTGGTGTTCATCCCCCGATTCATCAGGGGGTTGAGCTTCCCCCTCCACCCCTTCGTCGAGGGGTTAATGTTCTTCTACGGCCTCGACTTCCACGACCTCGTGCCGAACTCCATCATGCATCTCTCAGCCTTCATCCTCGTCTGCGAGGCTTTCCTGCATGTCGAGCCGCATTTCGGGCTCTGGCTACCGGTATTCAACATCAAGCCAAAGTGCATCGGCGACAAACACGCTGACTGCAGCGGGGCCGTTATCAGCAAACTCACCCGTGTCGGGTCACTGTCGGGCACCCTCATCGACACCATCAAGGGGTGGCAAAAGGAGTGGTTCTATGTCAGCAAACCACAAGAAGGAGGTCAGCGCCCTGCCACATCATTCAGATCCGGTCCCTCGAAAAGGGCCATGCCTAGGGGTCGAGCAAGGAGGTGACCGATCTGCAAAAGCGCATCTGTTCCTTGGTCGAGGACAACACCATGCTGCCCGATGTGGTCTACGTGATGCTCCGAAGATGCATCCTCCCCTGCCAGCACCGGGACACTCCCATGTGGGCTTGGAAACTCGAAGCTGAGCCCACAGTCTGGAACCTCTTCCGCACTATGCGGGAGAAGCTGTGGAAGGCGTTCTTCAAATCAATGAAGAGCTGGCCGGCCAAGGAGGAGGACAAGGGCCTGCACGACACCAAGCCGTATTCTAAGGTACGATACACACTTGCTTGGTCGGACTTATTACATAGAAGATATATAACCATGTGTCCGATCAGTTTATGCAGAGATGGCTGAAGAAAGCCATCAATATCAGAAGTCCGACTCCTCTGCCCGAAGACGAGAGGACCGGGCTGCTGGCCAGGATGCTTGTGCATAGGCCTTACGTGGCTCCTACTAAGAAGGAGAAGAAGAAGAAACCAGGTCAGGCTGGCCTTCGCATCAAGGACCAGCCTGATGTGCATCCGAAGACACTCCCGCCTCCTCAAATTAGGAGGAGGCCAAAGAGGAGGAGGAGGAGGCCGAGAGCAAGGGGGGAGGCAACTTCCCCCGCACCAAGAAGAGAGCGGTGTCTTTGAACACCCCGGGCAGGCAGCTTCTCCTGCCCCAAAGAGGGCGCGACAAGTACGGATGATCCTGTCCGATGACAGCTCAGACTCGAGATCCACATCAGAAGACCCCGAGGAGGTTCCACGAAGGAGCGTAAGGGTCAAGCCCCTTCCATCTAGGTTAGGATCCGAAGACCCTCCTTCCTATAACTAGTAAATTCATAGTTTGCTAACACGAAGGTTATTGGTCCTACAGCCCCCCACGCGTCATCCTCACCGAGGTGGTATCGGATGGGGAGACCCCGCCCGCCGAACTAGCGGAGAGCGGGGACGCCTCGCACCCCACCACTCCAGGCGCTACGAAGGACGCCATGGAGGTGTCGTCCCAGCCTACTCCAATGGAGGCGAACCCAGGGGGCGAGGGAGATATCACCGTGGCTGAAGCTAATACTTTGGCCACCGAAGACTAGGGGAAGATCCCCCATCCGAACACCGAGGAGACCGGATGGACGAGCCATTAGTCCCCTCCAAGGACATCTCCGGAGCGCATTGTGCCTCTGGAGGCGCCGGTCCAATATCCTGTGGGTGATCGGGAAATCCGATCATCCCCGACACCGCCGACCAACCGGTGGTCGGCCATGGAGGATGCTCTATCAAGCGCCTCCATCCCCGAGGATCACCGCACCCTTATGGGTGCGGTACTACAAAGCATCCAGTCTGTTGACCACGGACTAAAGGAGGCCTTCAAAGGTCTCCTTGCGGGCTTTCAAGTAAGTCACCCGATGTTTTCGCTAAGATTATTATTTATTCGTATTGTAGACATGGCAGCCCCCGAGCCCTAGGTGAGATGGTCCATCTCGCCTAGGGGACATATCTATAATTCGGGAAGTGAGTGCCGATATAATGTATGCTTTGTGTGTAATGCAGGCTTCGTCATTAGTGGCGGCCAAAAATGGTGCCGAACTGGACGAGCTACATCGGAAGCTCAAGCGTTCTTAGGATGAGGTGGAAGCCCTCAACAAGAGGTTCGACGAAGTGCAGGGTAAGTCTGAACTAAATCTGGATGTGTTCCCCCTGAATAGTGTCAATGCAGATTCATTTTGAAATAGAGTTGCATCGTGTTGCAGCTTCGTCGAAAGAGATCGAAAATCTCAAGGCCGAGCTTCAACGTGCCAAAGACGAAGCGACCGTGTAGAAGGCGGCGGCCAAAGAAGCGGCCATTGCTCTCTCCGCCCTGCGAGTCACAAGTGACAAACACCAGGCTCATGTGGCGGAGATACAGGATAAGCTCAAGGACGCTAGCAACATGTGTGAGTCCTTGGAGCAAAAGAACAAGGCAGTCTCGGCCGATCTGTCCACCATGAGGTCCGATATCCAGAAGTAGCGGGTGGACAGACGATTTTTCGAGGAACAAGTTCGTCAAGCCAAGGAGATAGCCGATGGTAAGCTGTACTCACTAAAGTGCCTATTCAGGGATAGCAAATTCGAATTGCTAACCCAGGTGTGGTGATCCGCAGGCGCGGCCGCCGATCTCCAGAAGAGCGTGGCAGACGCCAATCAGCTATTTGCCTCGCGGAGAGAGGAAGATGAAGCTCAGATGTTCTGGGCACAGTTCGGAGCCCCCGAGCGTCCTCCTCTTCTGGTGGAGCAGCTGAAACAGTTGATGGAGATGCAGCAGATGGCGGAGCCGGCCATCAAGGACCTCTGTGTCCGCTTATGGCCCGGCGAGTCACTCCGAGGCAGCTACTTCGGCCTGGTGCAATAGCTGATTGATGCTACGCCTTGCCTCGATGCCGTCAAGCGCTCCTCCTGCACCGAAGGAGTTCGGATAGCCCTTGCGAAGGCCAAAGTACATTGGCTGGGTCTCAATCTGATGAAGGTCGCCAATGATCCACCGCCGCTCGGAAAGGAGCACCGACGCCCCGAGCTTTACTTCGATGGAGTGATGGAGAGTGTGCGAGTGATAGTGTCGCAGTGTCCGGGCAGAAAAATATTTGAATGAGCTTGTAATATGTCCGAAGACTTGTTATAACTTTCAATGATATTAGTATCCTCTCTTATATGGTTTTGCATTCCTTTATAACTCCTGTATGGTTGTTTGATACCGAAAGATGCAAGTCGTCAGCTTCAGCCCCCACGTAGATACTACATTGGTTGTCTATGCCAATGCACCATGTCCCTTAGCCAAATTATAGGAACCCGAAGGTGGTTTAGTGCGGCAGACTAGGGAATCGGACCATTATGCTTTATTTCTTTCACTTAACCAAAGGGGCGCAAAAAGGACTGCGGGAAGCGTATGATTAGCCACCAGGGTTTTTGCGATGCTCGGACGAGCCGAGGCCGAAGACGACATCATAGTTTTTGCACAAAGGGTGAATTCCTCATATAACACGGAATAACCGCTTACGAGGGTTGAAGTGTAATACTTCTAACTTGGGGTTCACAGATCGGATCTCGCATACTATGACGGTCCGTTTTTGGCTTTCTCCGACCGGACTATCCGGAAGCACAATTGCAGGGGTGCTCCCTTTGCCCTTTTAGCCGAACGAGCGGAACATAAAGGGGCAAGCACAGGAGCCGGGAAACCCAACTTAATGACCAAAGACATAGTTCGGATCCGATGCATATAAAGCAAATGTCAAGACGCCGAGCACACAATGGTTAATGTAATTTGTGTTTGAAATCGAGCCCCCGGTCTATTAGCCGGTGACCTCAAGTCATACCGAACAGGTTCACGAGAAGAGGGAGGCAAGAAAAAGGTATGTTCCAAAAACAGGACAAATGAGGCGTACTTGCGCCATGCAATTTCGCATTTCCTCAAAAACTCTTATAACTCGGATTGCCGAAGCAACTATTTACAAGTATGTAATAAGAAATAAAGTCCTGCAGGAGCTGTTGTACCAGGGGTCTTCAATTGGTGACTAGACGTCTTTGATATGCCCTGTTGTTAGTTGACTCCGGATTTTAGAGGCACCTTGACAGGTATTAGTGCGAGCAGATCTTGCGAACAAAATCTTGAGAGGTCATAGTGTGAAAGGTGAGCTTTACACTGTGGGCAGGCTCTGTTAGGAGCGGCTGCATCTTGTCCGAAGATGTGTTGATGGTAACAGTTCGGGACATCCGAACACCCATCGTAAGTCCCCCACCACTACCCATGGTTTCTTAAGTGCAAAGTTGTGCCTCCTTGGCACGTACTTTGTTGGTCCTTAGGTTGTGCGGTGGGGGCGAGTCCCTATTGAGGGGAGGGGGGAGGGTCAGAGTTTTTGGTCTGAATCCGAACTTGCTTCCCAACCTTTCGTGCCTTTACGGCGAATGCCAAAGCTTGCCGATTGTCTTTGTAGTTGAATTCGGCCGCCAGTGCTAGTGCATGTTCCTCTGTTCTAAGGGACCGCTTTGTATTGCCATTGACAGTGATGACCCCCTTGGGGCCCGACATCTTGAGCTTGAGGTATGCGTAGTGCGAGACTGCATTGAACCGAGCGAACGTCGTCCGGCCAAGCAGCGCGTGATAGCCGCTGCAAAAGGGCACAATGTCGAAGATCAAGTCCTCGTTGCGGAAGTTATCTGGCGAGCCAAACACAACCTCCAAGGTTATAGAGCCCGTACGTCGGGCCTCAACACCTGGGTTCACTCCCTTGAAGGTAGTGTTGCTGGGTTTAATCCTTGATGGATCTATACCCATCTTTTTCACCGTGTCTGAGTAAATCAAATTGAGGCTACCTCCTCCGTCCATTAGGACTTTAGTGAGGTGATACCCATCTATAATGGGATCTAGGATGAGGGTAGCCAAGCCCCCATGACAGATACTGGTCGGATGGTCGCGCCGATCAAAAGTGATCGGGTATGCTGATAATGGGTTATACTTCGGAGCTACGGGCTGCACAGCATAGACCTCCCAAAGGGCCCACTTCCTCTCCTTCTTAGGTATGTGGGTGGCGTATATCATATTCACCGTTTTGACTTCGGGAGGGAATTTCTTCTGACCACCACCCATTGGACCCCGAGGTTTGTCTTCGTCCTTGCTGCGCGAGCTTTTACCCTGGTCTTCGGGTTGTATCTTGCCGGACTTTTAAACACCCAGCAATTGCGGTGTATATGATTGGCTGGCTTTTCCGAAGTTCCATGGATTTGGCAAGTCTTGTCCATGATCTTCTCGAGCTGAGTGGGTCCATCACGATTGCCTTTTTAGGGCTTCTTCCGCTGCTCGGGTCGGGAGTTGCGGAAGCCGGCATTAACCACCGTGTCCATGGCGTCATTGTTGTTGTGCCAACGTTTGTTCTTATTGCGTTTTGGCTTTGAGTTGCCATCCTGGGCTTCAAGTGCCACTAGTTCTTTAGAATTGTGGCTGCGTGTTGCGAGCCAGTTATCTTCGTGTGCACAAAAGTGGGTCATGAGGGAGGTAAGGGCGAACATAGTCCGAGGCTTGTCCTGGCCTAACTAGCGGGCCAGCCATTCGTCCCGAATATTGTGCCGGAAGGAGGCAATGGCCTCGGTGTCTGGATAGTCGACAATTTGGTTCTTCTTAGTCAAGAACCGATTCCAGAACTGCTGAGCACTCGTCGGGATTCTGAACGACGTTACTGAGGTCAGAAGAGTCCGGTGGGAGAACATAGGTCCCCTGGAAGTTAGAGCGAAACACGTCTTCCAAGTCTTCCCAGCATCCTATGGAGTTTTCAGAGAGGCTGTTTAACGAGTGCCGAGCTGGCCCCTTAAGCTTAAGAGGTCCATATTTGATGGCATGGAGATCATCTCCTTGTGCCATATGGATATGGAGGAGGAACTCGTTGATCCATACAGTTGGGTCAGTGGTCCCGTCGTGCTGTTCTATATTTACAGGTTTAAACCCTTTGGGGAACTGATGCCGCATTACTTCATCTATGAAGCACAGTGGGTGAGTGGCGCCTCTGACCCAAGCTATGTCCCGCTTGTACTCGGTGCCTGTATGGGGCCGGTTGCATTCCCGGCCTCTATGGTTTTGGTCGAACCATGGTCTATACTCTTCTTGTCTATTCGGTGAGTAATCTCTGGATTCGTAGATGGATCTTGTGCGACCTGCTTATGATTTAAGTCGTCACGCAGGTTGAACCTGTCATTGGGCTCGAATAGCTCCTTACCCTGTCTTTGGGGCATCTCCGATACATAACCGGTGTCTTTGGCCGCTCTGTCACGCTCACGAGGAGGGAGGTCTGGCTTGTCATATGGGGTATGATGCGGAGGCGGAGAGTCAGTGAGCTCATTATCGAATTGTGGCAGCAGTCTTCTCCAAGGGTAGCTTTTGGGCTGGTTTGACAAACCAATGTCATATACTTCCTCGGCTGAGCGGACTTTCATCCACCGATCAGTGAGGTCGGCTTGTTCGGCTTTGAGTTGCCGCTCCTTGGCCTTTAGGCTGTGAGCCGTTGCTATGAGCCGCTGCGTGATTTCTTCCTGATCCTTGAGGTTATCAGGGATGTACAAGTCATTGGCTTCTAGTAAGTCTTCCCCCTCGACCGGGGGAAGGTAACCGTTGCCTTTGGGGTCATTGACGGTATTGGGGCCGTTCTGGTCCTCAGGCTCTTCCAGACCCTCGAACGGGTGCTCAGGGATATCAGGATTGCCATGATCGGCGGGGGTATTACCGTCCCCGTTCCTAATAATAGCTTTTCTTCCCTTTTTTTCTTTTGGACCTCTTATGCGATTTCTGGCGCCTTGATGGCGCATCACCCGATTTGTCACCATCGTTATGAGGCGTATTGTCGCCGTTGGTGGTAGGAGTATCCACCATGTAGACGTAGTATGTAGAAGTGGTGGTCCAATTCCCGATGTTAACGAGGGTGGGAGCACGGTCCTCTTCATCCATGTATTCTGCCTCCTCGGAGGAATAGTCTAGCACGTCTGTTAAGTCTTCGACGGTGTCTATCAAGTGGGTGGTGGGCGGGTCGAAAAATCAGTTCCTGCCCGAAATGTCACCTGGTAGGACATCGATCGGGGCTAGATCGTTGGTGATCCTCATCAATGAGAATTGCTCCAAGGCCTTGTCGACTGCTGAGGGCCCAATCGGATTGAGCTGTTCAGAACTCGTGGAGTTAACCCCCATGAAGCCCACCCATGGGGAGTGTTCGGCAGGAACACATGTCCAGTCATATGGCTTGATGGCTAAACCGGGATTAGGGATCGGACTGCCGCCATGGGTGACCCTATTGGCATGTCCGAAGAAGGGGCTTGAGGTTAAAGCCTTAGAGTCCTCGGGGGATACGGGCGAAGCCATGAGCCCGATTAGTGACAAGTCGCCTTGAGAGTCGACGGAAAACTCTAGGTTTCCAAATCTAACTTCCCGATCGGGGGCGAAGTTCTCCACGCGTCCTAGATGGCCGGTGGAATCAGCATGCAACACAACGCTGCCAAAGGCGAAGATCTGGCCGGGAGAAAAAATATCCATGTTGCGGACCTCTTCGTTGATGAAAAGGCGAGGCGTCGATCCCATCTCGCTCATAGAGGAACAACTCTCAATGAAAGCACCAATGTTGGTGTTGTCGGGGATATGCCCCGCGGTATGACCCGGGAGATAGTTATAACCCGGAAATAGTTATGACCTGGCCTGAGGATGACTCTCCGGTTGTGAGTCCCTGAAGATGACTCACCGGTTGTAAGTCCCTAAGGATGACTCTCCAGTTGTAAGTCCCTGAGGATGACTCACCGGTTGTAAGTCCCTGAAGATGACTCTCCGGCTGTAAGTCACTGAGGATGACTCACCGGTTGTAAGTCCCTGAGGATGACTCACCGGTTGTAAGTCCCTAAGGATGGCTCACCGGTTGTAAGTCCCTAAGGATGACTCACCGGTTGTATGGCCCTGAGGATGACTCACCAGTTGTAAGTCCCTGAGGATGACTCACCGATTGTAAGTCCCTAAAGATGACTCTCTGGTTGATGAGTCTCCGGACGTAAGTCCCTGGAGGTGAGTCCCTGAAGCTGAGTCCTCGGGTGTAAGCCGGCCGGTGTAAGCCGCCCGGGACTCACAAGCCCATGAAGAGAAGCCCGCGATGGGAAGTCATAGTAGATAAGTCTCAGTCTGACTTAGACTCTACATGTAAGCCGCCCCTTCAACTTATATAAGGAGGGGCGGGGCACCCCGAGAGGGTCAAGTTTTTTAGACGTCTCAATAGATAGGTCTTAGGTAGACAAGAGATTAGAGACTCTCGTGATTAGAGCTGGCAAAACAGCAACCTTGTAACCGAGAGATCTCCTTCATCATCAATACCAGACAAGCAGGACGTAGGCTTTTACCTCCATCGGAGGGGCCGAACCTGGGTAAACTCTGTGTCTCTCGATTCCGACCAACCCCTTCAAGCCACCACATAGTTGCATTTCTGCCCCGAATTTAATTCTGTTCACCCAGACATCTGCCATGACAAATCCACGACAGGTGTCAAAACCGGCGGCTCTCTGGTAGGGGGTCCCGGACTGTGAGACTAGGATCAACGATAACAGGAGACATAGGGGATGCGAGTTTACCCAAGTTCGGGCCCTCCAATGGAGGTAATACCCTATGTCATGCTTGATTTTAGTGATGGTGTAAGTGTTGGGGAACGTTGCATGGGAAACAAAAAATTTCCTACGCTTCACCAAGATCAATCTAGGAGATGAACATCTATGAGAGGAGAGATTGGATCTACGTACCATTGTAGATTGCTAAGCGAAAGCATTAAAGAATGCGGTTGATGGAGTGGTACGTCTCCGCGATCCAAATCGCAAGCCGTCCCACGAACTCCCGGTCAAGTACCGAACGGACGGCACCTCCGCGTTAAGCACACGTGCAACTCAGTGAAGATCTCCGCCTTCTTGATCTAGCAAGAGGGAGCGGAGAGGTAGATGAGTTCTCTGGCAGCACGATGGTGTTGCGGCGATGGTGGTGGAGCAATTCCAACAGGGCTTCACCAAAGCACTACTGAAAACCGATCTAGAGGAGAAAACGATCTCGAGAAAGAAGAGGGGAGCACTTGGTAGAATTAGGGTTGGGTCTGCCCTCAAAATCCTCTAGCATAAATAGGAGGGATGTGAGAGGAGGCAGCCCTAGCCTCTCCTCCAAGGAGAGGTTCGGCCGAAGCCAAGGGGAAGAGTCCACCTCCCACAAGTGAGGTGGATTCCAAGTGAGACTCCTTCCCTAACTTGGCCCCTACTCTACCTCCTTCTCCATGCGCATAGGGCCTCTTGGGCTGGCTTGCCCAGCCCACCAGGGGCTGGTGCGCCACCTCTAAGGCCCATGTGGCCCCTTGGGGTATGTGGGCCCCACTTGGTGGTCCCCGGAACCCATTTTTCACTCCCGGTACACTGCCGGAAATGCCCGAAACTTTTATGGAGTTCAAATACCACTTTCCTATATATCAATCTTTACCTCCGGACCATTCCGGAGCTCCTTGTGATGTCCGGGATCTCACCCGGGACTCCGAACAACCTTCGGTCACCACCATACAAAACTCTATACTACCGAAACGTCACCGGACCTTAAGTGTGCAGACCTTGCGGGTTCGTGAACTATGTAGACATGACCAAGACACCTTTATAGTCAATAACCAATAGCGGAATCTGGATGCCCATATTGATTCCTACATATTCTACGAAGATCTTTATCGGTCGAACCTCTATGTCAAGGATTCAGTTAATCCCGTATGATATTCCGTCTGTTCTTCAGTATGTTACTTGCCCGAGATTCGATCGTCGGTATCTCCATACCTAGTTCAACCTTGTTACTGGCAAGTCTCTTTACTCATTCCGTAATACAAGATCCCGTGGCTAACACTTAGTCACATTGCTTGCGAGGCTTATTGTGATGTTGTATTACCGAGTGGGCCCTGAGATACCTCTCCGTCACACGGAGTAACAAATCCCAGTGTTGATCCATGCCAACCCAGCAAACACCCTCGGAGATACTTGTAGAGCACCTTTATAGTCACCCAGTTACGTTGCGACATTTGATACACACAAGGCACTCCTCGGTGTCCGTGAGTTGCATGATCTCATGGTCATAGGTACATATACTTGACATGCAGAAAATTGTAGCAATAAACTGACACGATCATATGCTACGTTTATAGTTTGGGTCTTGTCCATCCCATCATTCTCCTAATGATGTGATCCCATTATCAAATGACATCTCATGTCAATGGCAAGGAAACCTTGACCATCTTTGATCAACGAGCTAGTCCACTAGAGGCACACTAGAGACAAAGTCTTGTCTATATATCCACACATACCATGTGTTTCCAATCAATACAATTATAGCATGGATAATAAACAATTATCATGAACAAGGAAATATAATAATAAACACTTTATTTATTGCCTGTGGGGCATATTTCCAACAGTCTCCCACTTGCACTAGAGTCAATAATCTAGTTCACATCACTATGTGATTTACATTGTAATGAATCGAACACCCATGCAGTTCTGGTGTTGATCATGTTTAGCCCTTGGAAGAGGTTTAGTCAACGGGTCTCCAACATTCAAATCCGTGTGCACTTTGCCAATATTTAAGTCCTTCTCCTCAATGTAATCGCGGATGGAATTGAAGCGTCGCTTTATGTGTCTGGTCCTCTTATGAAACCTTGGTTCCTTGGCCAGAGCAATGGCACCAGTGTTGTCACAGAACAGAGTCATTGGATTCAGTGCACTGGGCACTACTCCAAGATCTGTCATGAACTGCTTCATCTAGACACCTTCCTTCGCTGCTTCTGAGGCTACGATGTACTTCGCTTCACATGTAGAATCGGCTATCACGCTTTGCTTGGAACTGCACCATCTTACCGCTCCCCTGTTGAGAATAAATACGTATTCGGTTTGCGACTTAGAGTCATCCGGATCAATGTCAAAGCTTGCATCGACATAACCCTTTACAACGAGCTCTTGATCACCTCCATAAACGAGAAACATTTCCTTAGTCCTTTCAGGTACTTAAGGATATTCTTGACCGTCGTCCAGTGCTCCATTCCAGGATCACTTTGAAACCTTCCGGCCATACTTATGGCAAGGCTGACATCGGGTCTTGTGCACAACATTGCATACATGATAGACCTTATGGCTGAAGCATAGGGGATGACACTCATCTTCTCTTTATCTTCTGCAGTCACTTGTCATTGAGTCTTACTCAACTTCACACCTTGTAACACAGGCAAGAACGCCTTCTTGGACTGATCCATTTTGAACTTCTTCAAAACTTTATCAAGGTATATGCCTTGTGAAAGTGCTATCAAGCGTCTCGATCTATCTCTATAGATCTTAATGCCTAATATGAAAGCAGCTTCTCCTAGGTCCTTCATTGAAAAACTCTTGTTCAAATATTCCTTCATGCTTTCTAGCATTTCTATATTGTTTCCAATCAGCAATATACCATACACATATAATATTAGAAATGCTATAGAGCTCCCACTCACTTTCTTGTAAATACAAGCTTCTCCATAAACTTGTATAAACCCAAACGCTTTGATCACCTCATCAAAGCGCTTATTCCAACTCCGAGATGCTTGCACCAGTCCATAAATGGATCATTGGAGTTTGCAAACTTTGTCAGCATTCTCTGGATCGACAAAACCTTCTGGTTGCATCATATACAACTCTTCCTCAAGGAAACCGTTGAGGAACGTTGTTTTGACACCCATCTGCCAAATTTCATAGTCGAAATATGCAGCTATTGCTAACATGATTCTGACGGACTTAAGCATCGCTACGGGTGAGAAGGTATCATCATAATCAACTCCTTGAACTTGAGAAAAACCCTTTGCCACAAGTTGAGCGTTATAGACGGTGACATTACCGTCTGCGTCCGTCTTCTTCTTAAAGATCCATTTGTTCTGAATGGCCTTTCGCCCTTCAGGTAATACTTCCAAAGTCCATACTTTGTTTTCATACATGGATCCCATCTCGGATTTCATGGCCTCTAACCATTTCTCGGAATCCGAGCCCATCATCGCTCCTTCATATCTCGTAGGTTCATTGTTGTCCACCAACATGACCTCCAAGACAGGGTTGACATACCACTCAAGAGAGAACGCGCCCTTGTCGACCTACGAGGTTCAATAGTAACTTGAGCTGAAGCTTCATGATCATCATCATTAACTTCCTCTTCAACTATCGTAGGCTCCAGAGAAACATCTTTCTGCGCCGCACTACTCTCTGGTTGAAGCAAAGCTTCAATAACCTCATGAAGCTCTATTTTCCTCCCACTCAATTCTTTTGAGAGAAACTCTTTCTCAAGAAATGTTTTGTTCTTAGAAACAACCACTTTGCCTTCGGATCTGAGATAGAAGGTATACCCAACTGCCTCTTTCGGGTATCCTATGAAGACGCATTTCTCTGCTTTGGGTTCTAGCTTTTTAGGCTGAAGCTTTTTGACATAATCATCACATCCCCAAACGTTAAGAAACGACAACTTTGGCCTCTTGCCAAACCACAGTTCATATGGCGTCGTCTCAACGGATTTCGATGGTGATCTATTTAAAGTGAATGCAGTTGTCTCTAATGCATAACCCCAAAATGATAATGGCAAATCGGCAAGAGACATCTAGAACGCACCATATCTAATAAGGTTTGATTATGACGTTCGGACACACCATTACGTTGCGGTGTTCCAGGCGGTGTCAATTGTGAAACAATTCCACACTATCTTAAGTGACTGCCAAACTCATAACTCAGATATTCACCTCCTCGATCAGATCATAGGAATTTAATCTTCTTGTTACGATGATTCTCAATTTCACTCTGAAATTGCTTGAACTTTTCAAACATTTCAGACTTGTGTTTCATTAAGTAAATATGCCCATATCTACTCAAGTCATCAGTGAAGGTGAGAAAATAACGATATTCACCACGCGCCGGAACAGTCATTGGACCACACACATCAGTATGTATGATTTCCAACAAGTCACTTGCATGTTCCATTGTTCCAGAGAACGGCGTTTTAGTCATCTTGCCCATGAGGCATGGTTTACATGTGTCAAGTGATTCAAAATCAAGTGACTCCAAAAGTCCATCAGCATGGAGCTTCCTCATGCGTTTTACACCAATATGACCTAAACGACAGTGCCACAAGAAAGTGGTATTATCAGTATCAACTCTACATCTTTTGGCATAAATGTTATGAACATGTGTATCATCACTATCAAGATTCAATATGAATAAACCCCTCACATTGGGTGCATGACCATAAAAGATATTACTCATATAAATAGAACAACCATTTTTCTCTGATTCAAATGAGTAACCATCTCGCAATAAACAAGATCCAGATATAATGTCCATGCTTAACGCAGGCACTAAATAACAATTATTTAGGCTCATCACTAATCCTGATGGTAGTCGAAGAGCGAGCGTGCCGACGGCGGTCAAATCAACCTTGGAACCACTTCCCACGCGCATCGTCACTTCATCCTTAGTCAGCCTCCATGTATTTTGTAGGTCCTGCTTTGAATTGCAAATGCGAGCAACTGAACCAGTATCAAATACCCATGCACTACAAGGAGAGCTAGTAAGGTACACATCAATAACATGTATATCATATATACCTTGTTTGGTGTTGGTCACCTTCTTGTTGGCCAGATACTTGGGGCAGTTCCGCTTCCAGTGACCAGTTCCCTTGCAATGAAAGCACTCAGTTTCTGGCTTGGGTCCAGCCTTGGGTTTCTTCACGGGAGGAGCAACTGCTTTGCCACCCTTCTTGGAGTTACCCTTCTTGCCCTTGCCATTCTTATTGAAACTAGTGGTTTTATTGACCATCAACACTTGATGTTCTTTCTGGATTTCAGACCCAGTGACTTTTCGCATCGCAAACAGCTCGGCGATTGACTAGTTCATCCCGTGCATGTTATAGTTTTGCACGAAGCTCTTGTAGTTAGGTGGCAGTGATTGAACAACTCTGTCAGTGATTGCCTCCGGCGGAAGAGGCATCCCTAACTCTGCAGATGAATCGAATACCCAGACATTCTGAGTATATGTTCACTGATAGACCCGTTCTCCTCCATTTTGCAAGCATAGAACTTATCGGAGGTCTCATAGCTCTTGATCCAGGCATTCTTATTAACGATAAACTCCAACTCCTGGAAAATCACATATGCTCCATGACGTTCAAAACGTCTTTGAAGTCCTGGTTCTAAGCCATACAATATTGCACACTGAACTATTGAGTAATCTCCAGAACGTGCCTCCCAAGCATTCTTAACGTCTTCAGACAACAAGTCTGCGGGTTGGTTACCAAGCGGTGCATCAAGGACATATGCCTTTTGGGAAGCCATGAGGATAATCCTCAGATTATGGGCCCGGTCCACAAAGTTACTTCCATCATCTTTCAACTAGCTTTCTCTAGGAACGCATTAAAATTCAGGGATGCTACTACGCGAGCCATTGATCTACAATATAAATAAGCAAAGGTTACTAAGACTATTGTTCAAGATAATGAGTTTAGTTAATCAAATCACTAAAGCTCCCACTCAAATTGACATCCCTCAGGTCATCTGAGTGACACATGATCCATATTCACCAACTCAAGTCCGATCATCACGTGAGTTAAGGTGGTTTCAATGGTGAAATCATCATGTTGATCATATCTACTATATGACTCATGCTCGACTTTCGGTCTCTTGTGTTTCGAGGCCATGTCTGTACATGCTAGGCTCGTCAAGTTTTACCCGAGTGTTCTGCATGTGCAACACTGGCTTACACCCATTGTATGCGAACGTAGAGTCTATCACACCCGATCATCATGTGGTGTCTCGACACGACGAACTTTCGCAACGGTGCACACTCGAGGAGAACGCAGTTCATCTTGAAATTTAAGTGAGGGATCACCTTATAATGCTACCATCGTCCTAAGCAAAACAAGGTGCATAAAAGGATTAACATCACATGCAATTCATAAGTGACATGATATGGCCATGAACTTGTGCTTTTGATCTCCATCTTGAAAGTACTGGCATGATCTCCATCGTCACTGGCATGACACCATGATCTCCATCATCTTGATCTCCATCAATGTATCGCCATCGGGGTTGTCGCGCCCACCATGCTTCTACTATTATTGCTACCGCTTAGCAATAAAGTAAAGCATTACATAGCGCTTAAAGATTGACACGCAGATCATACAATAATCAAAGACAACCCTATGGCTCCTGCCGGTTGCCGTACTCATCGACATGCAAGTCGTGATATTCTGTACAAAAACATGATCATCTCATACATCACATATATCACATCATGCAATTGGCCATATCACATCACAACACACCCTACAAAAACAAGTTAGACGTCCTCTAATTGTCGTTGTATGTTTTACGTGGCTGCTATGGGTATCTAGCAAGAACGATTCTTACCTACGCAAAACCACAACGGTGATATGAAGATTGCTTTTCAACCTTCAACAAGGACTGCCTTAATCAAATCCGATCCAACTAAAGTGGGAGAGACAGACGGCTGCTATCCATCTTTATGCGACGAAGTCACATGTCAGTCGATGGAACACGTCCTCTCATAAGCGTACGAGTAAAGTCGGTCCGAGCCGCTTCATCCCACAATACCGCTGAACCAAGAAAAGACTAAGGAAGGAAGCAATCTGAATATCAACGCCCACAAACTACTTGTGTTCTACTCAAGATCTCGTCTATGCGTAGACCTAGCTCTGATACCACTGTTGGGGAACGTTGCATGGGAAACAAAAAAATTCCTACGCTTCACCAAGATCAATCTAGGAGATGAGCATCTATGAGAGGAGAGATTGGATCTACGTATCCTTGTAGATCGCTAAGCGGAAGCGTTAGAGAACGCAGTTGATGTAGTGGTATGTTTCTACGATCCAAATCGCAAGTCGTCCCACGAACTCCCGATCAAGTACCGAACGGATGACACCTCTGCGTTCAGCACACATGCAGCTCGGTGAAGATCTCCACCTTCTTGATCCAGCAAGAGGGAGCGGAGAGGTAGACGAGTTCTCTGGCAGTGCGACGGCATTGCGGTGATGGTGGTGGAGCAATTCTAGCAGGGCTTCGCCTAAGCACTACTGAAAACCGATCTAGAGGAGAAAATGATCTAGAGGAAGAAGAGGGCAGCACTTGGCAGAATTAGGGTTGGGGATGCCATCAAATACTCTAGTACATATAGGAGGGAGGGGAGAGGAGGCAGCCCTAGCCTCTCCTCCAAGGAGAGGTTCGGCCGAAGCCAAGGGAAAGAGTCCACCTCCCACAAGGGAGGTGGATTCCAAGTGGGACTCCTTCCCTAACTTGGCCCCTACTCTACCTCCTTCTCCATGCGCATAGGGCCTCTTGGCTTGGCTTGCCCAGCCCACTAGGGGCTGGTCCACCACCTCTAAGGCCCATGTGGCCCCTTGGGGTATGTGGGCCCCACTTGGTGGTCCCAGGAACCCATTTGTCACTCCCGGTACACTATCGGAAATGCCCAAAACTTTTCCGGAGTTCAAATACCACTTTCCTATATATCAATCTTTACCTCCGGACCATTCCGGAGATCCTCATGACGTTCGTGATCTCATCTGGGACTCCGAATAACCTTCGGTCACCACCATACATAACTCTATACTACCGAAACGTCACCGGACCTTAAGTGTGCAGACCCCGCGGGTTCGAGAACTATGTTGACATGACCGAGACACCTCTACAGTCAATAACCAATAGTGGGACCTGGATGCCCATATTGATTCCTACATATTCTATGAAGATCTTTATCGGTCGAACCTCTATGTCAAGGATTCAGTTAATCTCGTATGATATTCCCTTTGTTCTTCGATATGTTACTTGCACGAGATTCGATCGTCGGTATCTCCATACCTAGTTCAACCTCATTACTGGCAAGTCTCTTTACTCGTTTCGTAACACAAGATCCCGTGGCTAACACTAGTCACATTGATTGCATGTAACATCCCAAATTTTGGAATGTGATAATAAATATAGAATGATTGTTTGTTTGCTTGAATGATTGAAAGAGAGTGCAATTTGAAACTTTTGAAAATTTTGAAAGTTTGATGAGAGGGAATGAAATGACTTTCCCAAAAAAAATTCAATCTGCATTTTGATCACCAGGAATTCAAATTCATTTCATCAGAAAACCATAGAGTGAAGATGAAATGACTTCTTCCATTTAAAGAAATGAAAAGGGATTTGAAAATGATTTGAATTTCCATTTTGAAAATATTTCAAATTCAGAAAACTTTATGCAACTCAATGATTTTCTTGAGAGAGGATAATATGACTTCCTCAAATTTTAAGAAATATGAGTTGGAAGTTTAAAAGAAGGAATTGAAAGAGCTTTTGAAAACCTCTGGATTATTTTGAAAATCCACTTCATATTTGGTCCCTATTCAAAATTTTCAAAGTATTCAAACCCCTGACAAAAATTTGAAAGGAGTAACATGACACTCCAAGCCAGGGGGTAATTTGTGAAGTTTTTTTGAATCATCATACCCAAAAAGTTATTTGAAGAATATTTGCAAAATTAAATAAAGCCAACTAAGGCATTTTCTGAAAAATGATTTTTTTAATGTATTCAAATGCCAGAATAAAAATGTCCATTAAATGGCATTTATTATTATGTTAATTCTGATATAAAATTTGACTATATTTGGAATTTATTCGAATGCATTGAACACGTTTTATCGCTCTGGAAAAACATTAAATAGAAGAAACGGTAACGGTTACTGTATTAAACGGGCCGGCCCAACGGCTTTAAAGCCGAGAGCGTTACCGGTCGGTCGCCCGCTAATAACGCCCCCTCCCTCTCCCCACTGACAAGCCGGACCCACCACCCGCTCCCTCTCAATCCCGCGGTCGCCCTCCTCCTCCCACGCGCCCGACGACCACCGGCGTGGACTCGCCGTGGATCTCGCCTCCTTCCATTCCCCGACCCTCTGAGCCCCCTATAAGAAGCCGCATACCCCTGCGCCTCCATTCCCCCTGTTTTCCCCTTCTCCCGTGCACCACCCTCACCGGAATCTCTCGCCGGAGATACCCACAGCCGCCACGCCATTGTTGCTCCCCTACTCCACCCTGCCCTCCCTGAGCTCTCCCGAGCCCATCACCGAGTTCCCCTCGCTCGCCCGCACCTCCCCATCCCCTGCCTGAGCCTCGGAGACCCCCAGAGCCGCCACACCATCGACCTCGCCGGAGTCCGAACCGCCCCCGAGCTCGTACCTCTCATCTCCGTCGTCCCCAAGCTCGTCCGACGCCACCACTGGACACGCCACTCATCGCCGCGTCGACCAATGCCAACGCCGTCGTCGGAGACCCACCAGAGAGCTCGCCTGCATCACGCGGTCGCCGTCGCCGTCGCCGGAGACGCGCATCGCCGGCAAACCTCCCCTGTGAGCTCCCCCTCTATCCCCGTCCGTCCGATCTTAGATTAACGCATAGGATTAGAGCAATTTATAACGCCGAAGCGTTTTCTTCTAAGGTTCGGTCACCTGCTCGTATTCGCCCGCACACACACGGCCACAGCCAACCAGAGAGCGCCACGTCACCCCCCTGTCCGTTAGAATTGTTTTCTCTTTTTCTGTTTTGATTTCAAAAACAGAAATAGTTCTGATTTTGTTTTTATTATATCTTTTATGTTTTTAAGTATTTTAACTTGGTTCCTTTTTCATTAGATCACAATTTTATTCTAGTTTCTGTAGATGCCAAATTTGGCTATGTTTGAACATTTAAATTTGAATTTGGACAGATTTGATTTAAATTTTGTTTTCTGAATATCTTGAGTTCTAAAATGAATTTTTGAATGATTCTTTTTCCTACTTGTCACTAGTAACCATAGATATCATTTGGTAGAGCTTGAGAAATTTTAGAGTAAATTTGATTAGGGTTTTAACTATAAACAGAATCTGTTTAGTTTGTTAATATAGTTTAATTAGTTTTATTTTGTTAGTTTAAATCTGAGTTAATTATATATTTGATTTAGTATATTCTGTTAGTTAAACTTTATGTGAATTACTTGTTGTTAAAATAAAAATAATTTGCTTAGTTTACTACCATGTTGTTATAGGAACACTATACATTTTCAAATAGGTTTAAATTGTGATAAACAAACTAGTTAGTAATAATTTATTCCAACAAAGTTTAAGTAAACAGATTCTGTTTTCAAATAAAAATTTGTACTTATTACCTTCTGTTAAGAAATGCTTAGTTAATAAAAATAATTTAATTTTGCTCTATTATGATAGGAAAGTAGATTATTTTTCATTAGGTAATGTGCTATCAAACAATTTAGTTTTTCATAGAAACTCTTTTCAGAAAATTTTAGATGATTTAATTCTGCTTTATAATAAAGATTTTATTTAATTATTTTATGTTAACTTAGTTGTTTTACAATATGTTTTCTCTTAGTTTATGTTTGCTTGTTGTTAAGTTCATTAGGCAAACACTTATATTGTTTAGAAGGTTGTTTTTATAGTTCTAGTTGTCTCTCAAAAGTGATTCATTTTTTCTAGAAAAATATTTACAAAAATCTTTTATTATATTTTACCTTGTTTTGGGTTTTGTGTTACTTTTGAAATTGTTGGAGTTTTGTGTTTCAACTTCGTCTTAAGTATTTCTTCCATCAACCTTGTTGCTTTTGTTTTGTGTTACTTTTGATTGTTAGAACTGATTGTTAGTATGATTGCTTATATGAATGCAATGCTTGTTTATATAGACTTTCATCGGAGAGTGACGAATAGTCTATCAAGTTATTTCTGAGAGCGATCTTTATCTTCATCAACAGTACAGGCAAGTTCACTTTGACCATCTTTTCATACCTATGTTTTATTGCATGTAGTGACACCATTCAACAGATCCCTCCCATAGTGTTATTGAAATTCTTGTAGTTGAGTAGAATGCATGAGGTAGGAACCCACCACTGGTTACTAAAGCCCCGGGAACGCTAGTTAGTGCAATGCTATGCTAAAGTAGACAGGGTCTGGTATGAGTGTTCGTGAGTGGTGTGAAGAAGGACTCCACGTTAAAACGACGACTTCATGAAGACATCTTCAAGTCCTGCATCTTCAAGACCTCAAGACTTCAAGACTCGAGAAGACAAGTTTTCAATACACACTACTGGGTGAAGGATGGTTGATTGGGTACCCTGGAGAAACCAGTGAGTGGCCGGGATGCATGGAGAAGCGCCGTGACATCTTGCGGAAAGCTTCACCCAGACTCAAAGAGAAGGATGAATACTTCATGCCCGGAAGCTTACCTGTGTAGCCACAAGTCATTATGGGCTCTGGCTTGGTTGATCTTTGTTGTGACTCTGCTGGGCAGTGCTACGAGATGTAGTCGACGTTAGGATTGGGATGGGCACTGTCGGACAGTCAGGGAAGCACTCTGAAAGACCATGTTTCTTTCATCCTGTTCTCAAACACCAGGCAGTGTGAGGACTTACCAGGAGGGAAAGAATCTTGTGGGTAAAGTACACAACACTCTACAGAGTTAAACCTAATCGATTAGCCGTGTCCCCGGTTACGGACAATTTGAGCTTCTAGACTTGGATCTATCTCTGAACTCTCAACACTGGACTGATAACTAATTGTGGGCAACTTATGATACTTATGGGCATTGAGACACTGGTTGGCGGAACCATGTCATGATAGGTAACTCCATAGTGAAATTCCTGATATTCCTTTGTTGTAGGAAAATAAAATCAGCTTTTACGCAAAAACTCAGACACAGAGCCACAAAGCCTTTGCATATAGAATAGTCTTTATTCTTCTGTTCTACTATGGTGATCTTGCCAGTACATTCCATGTACTGACCTACACGGCTGCAACGTCTTATGTTGCAGATACTCTTCTACGACGGGTAAGAGTACGATTCAGGGTTACGGTCCGCACTCAACCTGCCGTTGGTGTTATTGGGACTCCACTCCCGTTGACTGTATCCGCTGCTATTTTAAGGTATATATCAGTTTTACGTTAATTACATGTGATTGCACTTTGATATATACATTGATGTACTGTGTGTGCCAGCATACTGATCCAGGGATGGCACAGAAAACACAGAGGCTTGACTCGTTTTGAGTCGGGTCGCTACAGAAATGGTATCAGAGCACATGTTGACTGTAGGACGTGACCCTAGAAACTGGAAAGCCTTAGGAAATTATTTCTCGAAAATTTTGTGTTCAAAATATCTTTTACTTCTCCTCTCTTCTGAGTTTTATCAAGAGCTAGAAAATACCCTTTTCCCTTTTGACCACACGAAGGATCAACTGAAGCCACTCCAAGAAGGACAAGATATCAGACAACTGGTGACCAACTCAGACAAAGATGTATTCCATTATGGAAGAGCTACAAAAGGATTGAAGACTATACAGACCTCAAGAAATTGAAGACCATGAAGAATTTTCCAAGATATTATGCCCCTAGAAGACCAAACCCCTGTTGTATACTTACGTTAGATACGAGGAATTGTGCGCTGTCATTTGTGTGTAAGTTTTATTTTTGACAGCCACAACAAAAATCTATTTTTAAAACCATTGTTTGTATTGTGTGTATCCCCTCCTCTCTCTCTCTTACCCATCTCATCCCAAAACCTTGAACCCAATAGATGACGAATGAAGCTGGACTTGTACTTTCTGGACCAATGACCCAGTTAGAGGCAGAAGTATGGATACACAACATGGAGAATCACTTCAGGAGCAACTCGATAGCACAGAAGTATGAGGTTCAATATGCTCTCCAGGACTTTACCCAAAGTGCCGCAACTTGGTGGAAAATGCATCATGCCATACAAGGATTTAATGGAGCAAAGAATTGGGAAGAACTCAAGAAGACTCTGTTAAGATCCCGTCTCATTCAGAAGCATTGTGTTATCCCGATGAAGAAGACCCGAGCATGTAAAATCTGTGGAGAAATAGGACACACCCAAGAAGAACACAAGGAAGGATGTCCTTATTGTGAAGAAAATCACCCTGCTGAGGAATGCCCAACTGGGCAGGTGACATGTTTCTTGTGTGAAGGAACCAACCACTACCCGGCTCAATGCCAAATATACCCCAAGGTACAGGAAGTCATCAAGCAACAGAAGGAAGCCATGAAGGAAGCCTTCAGAGGAGAATTTGGAGAATTTGTGATGAAGAAAGATATTGAAGACCCTGATGGAGAAGGATTAACCAGATTTTACTCAAATGTCTGCTATACATGTGGAGAAGAAGGACATTTCTCACAGGACTGTACGAAGGAAAGAAAAGAGTATCTGGGAAACTTCCCGATAGAAGAAGTGGAGTTTGATCCACAGGAAATTGAAGCTTTGATCGGAACAAAGAACCTTAGGAAGAGACGAACCCCTGAACAGAAGGACCTGAGTCATATTAGATGTTACAAGTGTAAGGATATGGGCCACTATGCCGATAAGTGCCCAAGAAAGAAATCAAGAACCCAAGGAGCAAGCACCAACATCAAGAAGCCCCGAGATTTGTCAGAAATCATCTGTTTTCGGTGCAAGAAGACATGACACTACTCCTATACCTTCCCAGAGAAGAATGCTAAGCATGAGTAGTTTGAGTTCGGAAGTAATAAATGTAATAGGTAGCACTCTTATCCTTTGAGGTTATGTAATGGATAATCCATTTGTTTTAAGGATGACAATACTCTCTAAAGATGTTGGAAAGTGAAATTGAAGTTTGATTTTGAATAACATGGATGTTTACCCAAGTCGAGACATATGTCAATTCTGAGTACCTTTTCTGACACACGTAGATGACCACCCTTTATGAGTCTTTCCTCAAAGGCCCGGAAACAATCATGACCCTGATCAGTGATCATGACTACCCAAGGATCCTGAAGGATATGATGAAGCACATCCATCTTGAAGGAGATGCAGTCTACAAAGGCTACCCATTCATGGATAATGGAGTGAAACTTTGGTATGTGGAGGTACACCTTCACCGTGCAAAGGGAGTTTGCCCAAAGACTATTGGACGATACTTTTACATATCTAGTGTACCACAAGCTATTTTCTTTGATGCTGTTCGTGAAGCTGCCATGGAAGCCATACGCCATATTGGAGAAATACTTGAAGCAAGACTCCGTCATACTCAGGAATACCTGCAAGAGGTGCATACGGAGATGATGGAGATGAAGCTCATGTCCACCCTAATCAAGGAAAAGATGGAGGATTTCAAGGAGCACATCGCAAAGTTCCAGTGGTACTAAAATATCTCCAAGAGGGGATAAAGGAATAAAGTTGGGAGTGAAACTGACCCATACCAAAGTATGTGGATGGCAACACTTGTAATAAAGTATTTTGGAATTTTAAGAAGAGATTGAAGTTATGTAACGGAAGTCTTAGTGTTTGTAATAAAAGTCATGAGATGAATGGAATTTATGATGTCATGACTCTCCTGTGTTAAATTATATGAGTTGCCATTCTAAGAGCAATAGTCTCCGACCAATTTTCGAGGATACGAGAGAAAATTTTGGTCAAAACAGACCTGAGTGCATTTCATTTTAAGTGTGGTAGTGACCACAGGTACCTCCCGGTTAAGGAATTTGGATCAGTGAATACGGATGAAGAGAATGTGGAATCACCACAAACTATCCGGATAATAACCTTTGAGACAAAGAGTTTTCGAAGCTGGAATGCTGAGAAACGGAATGATTATGGTGAAAACCACACCCAAGGTTAAACAAACCAATGGAAAGGAAAATGGATTCTGCAGAGTGGAATCTAGACAAGAATAAGTCTGAGATTTCTTACCTCAAGGGTATGGTGTAGTGAACTGAAGGTAATGCTGGAATATGGATCGATAGTCACCCCACGGGTGAGATGAAGCTATTCAAGGATTCAAGTGAAACCACAACTCACAGACCATCACGATTGATCAGGATCAAGCCCCACCTTGGTTAAGGAAGAAACTTGGAAGAAGCTACGACTGATCAGCAAACGTTTTCTTAGGAGCATACGATAACCTGAGAGTTGTGAAGAAACGATAGATGTTTTGTTCGGCTTGCAGGAAAAAAAAGGGATTTATCCGAACCTCGTTCGTTGACAAGAGAAATTTCTGCAATGCTTGTGAGGAAGACCAAGTGTTAGAATACGAGATTCACTAAACCTTATACAAGGTAATGATTTCAGTGCGACATGGTTTGGCCACCATGACGACTTACTCTTATCATTCTCTTGCTATTCGGATTGGTAAATCTGAGTGACTTACCCATAGTAAAGAGACGACGTTCTTTGAAGCTTTTTGTTTAAGCCTTAGAATGGTAGGATGAAACCCCTTGTACATGACAGTTTCTGTCACACGTAGGAATTTTATGGTGAGGATAAAGCCAAGACCCATTTCACTGCAGGATAACCACTAAAGGTAGACCACCATGAGATCTTCGATAAGTTATTTAGAATGATCGCGAGACTTGTCAGCTAAGAAGACCCAGTATTTGAGAAAGTACACCTTGTTGTGAGGACACAAGATTTTGATATAACCGAAGATCATCACCAAGGAAGATGCTGTGAAGAATGTGAACAGACAGATGCACCATAGGACTGTCAAGATTTTGAAGGACCAGTAACTCTCATTTCAAGTGTGGTAGACCCACATTTCCAAGTCAATGGAGTTTTGTTGGAAGACCCCACACCTTCCAGGACAGTGGATTTGTTAGAAGACCCCAAACCCTAACCTTTTCTTTCTAGCCTCTCCGAATCTCGAGGACGAGATTCATTTTAAGTGTGGTAGGTTTGTAACATCCCAAATTTTGGAATGTGATAATAAATATAGAATGATTGTTTGTTTGCTTGAATGATTGAAAGAGAGTGCAATTTGAAACTTTTGAAAATTTTGAAAGTTTGATGAGAGGGAATGAAATGACTTTCCCAAAAAAAATTCAATCTACATTTTGATCACCAGGAATTCAAATTCATTTCATCACAAAACCATAGAGTGAAGATGAAATGACTTCTTCCATTTAAAGAAATGAAAAGGGATTTGAAAATGATTTGAATTTCCATTTTGAAAATATTTCAAATTCAGAAAACTTTATGCAACTCAATGATTTTCATGAGAGAGGATAATATGACTTCCTCAAATTTTAAGAAATATGAGTTGGAAGTTTAAAAGAAGGAATTGAAAGAGCTTTTGAAAACCTCTGGATTATTTTGAAAATCCACTTCATATTTGGTCCCTATTCAAAATTTTCAAAGTATTCAAACCCCTGACAAAAATTTGAAAGGAGTAACATGACACTCCAAGCCAGGGGGTAATTTGTGAAGTTTTTTTGAATCATCATACCCAAAAAGTTATTTGAAGAATATTTGCAAAATTAAATAAAGCCAACTAAGGCATTTTCTGAAAAATGATTTTTTTAATGTATTCAAATGCCAGAATAAAAATGTCCATTAAATGGAATTTATTATTATGTTAATTCTGATATAAAATTTGACTATATTTGGAATTTATTCGAATGCATTGAACACGTTTTATCGCTCTGGAAAAACATTAAATAGAAGAAACGGTAACGGTTACTGTATTAAACGGGCCGGCCCAACGGCTTTAAAGCCGAGAGCGTTACCGGTCGGTCGCCCGCTAATAACGCCCCCTCCCTCTCCCCACTGACAAGCCGAACCCACCACCCGCTCCCTCTCAATCCCGCGGTCGCCCTCCTCCTCCCACGCGCCCGACGACCACCGGCGAGGACTCGCCGTGGATCTCGCCTCCTTCCATTCCCCGACCCTCTGAGCCCCCTATAAGAAGCCGCATACCCCTGCGCCTCCATTCCCCCTGTTTTCCCCTTCTCCCGTGCACCACCCTCACCGGAATCTCTCGCCGGAGATACCCACAGCCGCCACGCCATTGTTGCTCCCCTACTCGACCCTGCCCTCCCTGAGCTCTCCCGAGCCCATCACCGAGTTCCCCTCGCTCGCCCGCACCTCCCCATCCCCTGCCTGAGCCTCGGAGACCCCCAGAGCCGCCACACCGTCGACCTCGCCGGAGTCCGAACCGCCCCCGAGCTCGTACCTCTCATCTCCGTCGTCCCCAAGCTCGTCCGACGCCACCACTGGACACGCCACTCATCGCCGCGTCGACCAATGCCAACGCCGTCGTCGGAGACCCACCAGAGAGCTCGCCTGCATCACGCGGTCGCCGTCGCCGTCGCCGGAGACGCCCATCGCCGGCAAACCTCCCCTGTGAGCTCCCCCTCTATCCCCGTCCGTCCGATCTTAGATTAACGCATAGGATTAGAGCAATTTATAACGCCGAAGCGTTTTCTTCTAAGGTTCGGTCACCTGCTCGTATTCGCCCGCACACACACGGCCACAGCCAACCAGAGAGCGCCACGTCACCCCCCTGTCCGTTAGAATTGTTTTCTCTTTTTCTGTTTTGATTTCAAAAACAGAAATAGTTCTGATTTTGTTTTTATTATATCTTTTATGTTTTTAAGTATTTTAACTTGGTTCCTTTTTCATTAGATCACAATTTTATTCTAGTTTCTGTAGATGCCAAATTTGGCTGTGTTTGAACATTTAAATTTGAATTTGGACAAATTTGATTTAAATTTTGTTTTCTGAATATCTTGAGTTCTAAAATGAATTTTTGAATGATTCTTTTTCCTACTTGTCACTAGTAACCATAGATATCATTTGGTAGAGCTTGAGAAATTTTAGAGTAAATTTGATTAGGGTTTTAACTATAAACAGAATCTGTTTAGTTTGTTAATATAGTTTAATTAGTTTTATTTTGTTAGTTTAAATCTGAGTTAATTATATATTTGATTTAGTATATTCTGTTAGTTAAACTTTATGTGAATTACTTGTTGTTAAAATAAAAATAATTTGCTTAGTTTACTACCATGTTGTTATAGGAACACTATACATTTTCAAATAGGTTTAAATTGTGATAAACAAACTAGTTAGTAATAATTTATTCCAACAAAGTTTAAGTAAATAGATTCTGTTTTCAAATAAAAATTTGTACTTATTACCTTCTGTTAAGAAATGCTTAGTTAATAAATATAATTTAATTTTGCTCTATTATGATAGGAAAGTAGATTATTTTTCATTAGGTAATGTGCTATCAAACAATTTAGTTTTTCATAGAAACTCTTTTCAGAAAATTTTAGATGATTTAATTCTGCTTTATAATAAAGATTTTATTTAATTATTTTATGTTAACTTAGTTGTTTTACAATATGTTTTCTCTTAGTTTATGTTTGCTTGTTGTTAAGTTCATTAGGCAAACACTTATATTGTTTAGAAGGTTGTTTTTATAGTTCTAGTTGTCTTTCAAAAGTGATTCATTTTTTCTAGAAAAATATTTACAAAAATCTTTTATTATATTTTACTTTGTTTTGGGTTTTGTGTTACTTTTGAAATTGTTGGAGTTTTGTGTTTCAACTTCGTCTTAAGTATTTCTTCCATCAACCTTGTTGCTTTTGTTTTGTGTTACTTTTGATTGTTAGAACTGATTGTTAGTATGATTGCTTATATGAATGCAATGCTTGTTTATATAGACTTTCATCGGAGAGTGACGAATAGTCTATCAAGTTATTTCTGAGAGCGATCTTTATCTTCATCAACAGTACAGGCAAGTTCACTTTGACCATCTTTTCATACCTATGTTTTATTGCATGTAGTGACACCATTCAACAGATCCCTCCCGTAGTGTTATTGAAATTCTTGTAGTTGAGTAGAATGCATGAGGTAGGAACCCACCACTGGTTACTAAAGCCTCGGGAACGCTAGTTAGTGCAATGCTATGCTAAAGTAGACAGGGTCTGGTATGAGTGTTCGTGAGTGGTGTGAAGAAGGACTCCACGTCAAAATGACGACTTCATGAAGACATCTTCAAGTCCTGCATCTTCAAGACCTCAAGACTTCAAGACTCGAGAAGACAAGTTTTCAATACACACTACTGGGTGAAGGATGGTTGATTGGGCACCCTGGAGAAACCAGTGAGTGGTCGGGATGCATGGAGAAGCGCCATGACATCTTGCGGAAAGCTTCACCCAGACTCAAAGAGAAGGATGAATACTTCATGCCCGGAAGCTTACCTGTGTAGCCACAAGTCATTATGGGCTCTGGCTTGGTTGATCTTTGTTGTGACTCTGCTGGGCAGTGCTACGAGATGTAGTCGACGTTAGGATTGGGATGGGCACTGTCGGACAGTCAGGGAAGCACTCTGAAAGACCATGTTTCTTTCATCCTGTTCTCAAACACCAGGCAGTGCGAGGACTTACCAGGAGGGAAAGAATCTTGTGGGTAAAGTACACAACACTCTGCAGAGTTAAACCTAATCGATTAGCCGTGTCCCCGGTTACGGACAATTTGAGCTTCTAGACTTGGATCTATCTCTGAACTCTCAACACTGGACTGATAACTAATTGTGGGAAACTTATGATACTTATGGGCATTGAGACACTGGTTGGCGGAACCATGTCATTATAGGTAACTCCATAGTGAAATTCCTGATATTCCTTTGTTGTAGGAAAATAAAATCAGCTTTTACGCAAAAACTCAGACACAGAGCCACAAAGCCTTTGCATATAGAATAGTCTTTATTCTTCTGTTCTACTATGGTGATCTTGCCAGTACATTCCATGTACTGACCTACACGGCTGCAACGTCTTATGTTGCAGATACTCTTCTACGACGGGTAAGAGTACGATTCAGGGTTACGGTCCGCACTCAACCTGCCGTTGGTGTTATTGGGACTCCACTCCCGTTGACTGTATCCGCTGCTATTTTAAGGTATATATCAGTTTTACGTTAATTACATGTGATTGCACTTTGATATATACATTGATGTACTGTGTGTGCCAGCATACTGATCCAGGGATGGCACAGAAAACACAGAGGCTTGACTCGTTTTGAGTCGGGTCGCTACATTGCAAGGCTTATTTTGATGTTGTATTACCAAGTGGGCCCTAAGATACCTCTCCGTCACATGGAGTAACAAATCCCAGTGTCGATCCATGCCAACCCAGCAGACACCCTTGGATATACCTGTAGAGCACCTTTATAGTCACCCAGTTACGTTGCAACATTTGATACACAAAAGGCACTCCTCTGGTGTCCGTGAGTTGCATGATCTCATGGTCATAGGAACATATACTTGACATGCAGAAAACTGTAGCAATAAACTAACACGATCATATGCTACGTTTATAGTTTGGGTCTTGTCCATCCCATCATTCTCCTAATGATGTGATACCATTATCAAATGACATCTCATGTCAATGGCTAGGGAACCTTGACCATCTTTGATCAACAAGCTAGTCCACTAGAGGCACAATAGGGACAAATTGTTGTCTATATATCCACACATGCAATGTGTTTCCAATCAATACAATTATAGCATGGATAATAAACAATTATCATGAACAAGGAAATATAATAATAAACACTTTATTTATTTCCTCTAGGGCATATTTCCAATAGTAAGGGGTTACAGAGTTGATCTACCTCGAGATCGTATGTCTAACCCTAGATGAGTTGTTCTATGTATATACCCTAAAACCCTCCGGCTTATATAGATTCCAAGGGGGCCTAGGGTTTACACATGGTCGGTTACATGCTGAAGAATAAACATGCCTATTTACTACATCAAATGTGGAGCACAACCCATGCTCCTCGAAGCTTCCATCCTAGAAACTAGGCCTTCAAATCCTCCAGCGTTCGGCCAGTAGCCCATATAGTCCGGCCCATGAACAACAGGTCGGCTATCCGAGGACCCCCTAGTCCAGGACTCCCTCAGAAGGTATACCCAACTGTTTCCTTACGGTATCCTATGAAGATGCACCTTTTCACTTTGGGTTCGAGCTTATCAGACATAAGTGTCGCATTCCCAAACTCTGAGAAATGATAGCTTGGGTTTGTGCCAAGCCATAATTCATACGATGTCATCTCAATAAATTTAGATGGTACCCTATTTAAAGTGAATGTAGTTGTCTCTAATGCATAACCCTAGAACTATAGTGGCAAAATGATAAGTGACATCATAGAATGCACCATATCCAATAGAGCACGACTACGACATTTGGACACACCATCACACTATGGTGTTCCAGGTGGCTTGAGTTGTGAAACAACTTCCACATTGTCTTAAGTTGTATACCAAACTCGTAACTCAGATATTCACCTCCACGATCATATCATAGACATTTGATCTTGTTGTCACGATGATCTTAAACTTCACTCTGAATTTGCTTGAACTTTCAAACATTTGAGACTTGTGCTCCACTAAGTAAATATACCCATATCTATTCAAATCATCAATGAAGGTAAGAAAATAATGATATCCGCCGCATACTACAACACTCATTGGACCGCATACTTCAACATGTATCATTTATAATAAGTCAGTTGCCCGCTTCGTCATACCGGAAAACAGGGTCTTAGTCATCTTGCCCATGAGGCATGCTCCACATGTCTCAACTGATTCGAAATCGAGTGAGTCCAAAGATCCATCAGCATGAAGTTCATGCGCTTTACACCAATATGACCTTTAGCAGCAGTGTCACAAGTATGTGGTACTATCATTATTAACTTGGCATCTTTTGGCATCAATATTATGAACATGTGTATTACTATGATCGAGATTCAATAAACCATTCACATTGGGTGCATGACCATTAAAGGTTTTACTCATGTAAACATAATAACTATTATTCTCTAACTTAAATGAATAACCGTATTGCAATAAACACGATCTAATCATGTTCATGATCAACGCAAACACCAAATAAAATTTATTTAGGTTCAACACTAATTCCGAAGGTAGAGGGAGCATGTGATGGTGATCACATCAACCTTGGAAACACTTCCAACACACATCGTCACCTCACCCTTAGCTAGTCTCCATTTATTTTGTAGCTTTTACTTCGAGTTACTAGGAGTACTAGTAAGGTACACATCAACAACACGTATATCAAATATACTTCTATTGGCGTTGCCAGCCTTCTTATCTACCAAGTATCTAGGGTTGTTCCGCTTTAACGACCATTCTCCTCAAAATAGAAGCACTTAGTCTCGGGTTTGGGTTCAACCTAGGGTTTCTTCACTAGAGAGGCAACTCGCTTACCATTCATGAAGTTTCCCTTCTTGCCCTTGCCCTTCTCGAAACTAGTGGTTTTACTAACCATCAACACTTGATGCTCCTTCTTGATTTCTACCTTCGCGGTGTCAAACATCGCGAATAACTCAGGGTCATCTTTTCCATCCCTGGCAGGTTTATAGATCATCATGAAGCTCTAGTAGCTTGGTGGCAGTGACTTGGAGAATTATATCAATCACTATCTTATCTGGAAGATCAACTCCCACTCGATTCAAGCGATTGTAGCACCCAGATAATCTGATCACATGCTCACTGATTAAGCTATTCTCCTTCATCTTGCAGGCAAATAATCTTGTTGGAGGTCTCGTACCTCTCAACACGGGCATGAGCCAGAAATCAAATTTCAGCTCTTGGAACATCACATATGCTCCGTGACGTTCAAAACGTATTTGGAGCCTGAATTCTAAGCCGTAATGCAAGACGCACTGAACTATCAAGTAGTCATCAGAACATGCATGTTAGATGTTCACAACATCCACAATCGTTGCTTGAGGGGGGTGGCACACCGAGCGGTGAATTAAGGACATAAGCCTTTTGTGCAGCAACTAAGTACAATCTTCTAATCACGTACCTAGTCCGCATAATTGCTACCATCATCTTTCAACTCTATTTTCTCTAGGAACGTATCAAAAACATAGGGGAGCTACAACATGAGCTATTGATCTACAACATAATTTTGCAAAGACAACTTTAGACTATGTTCATGATAAGGAGTTTAGTTAATAATATTACTTAAAAGCTCCCAGTCAAATCAACATCCCTCAAGTTATCTAAGTGTGACATGATCCAAATCCACCAAACCAAGTCCGATAATCACGTGAGATGAGGTGGTTTCAATGGTCAACATCTCGATGTTGATCATATCTACTATATGACTCATGTTTGACCTTTCGGTCTCTTGTGTTCCGAGGCCATGTCTATACATGCTAGGATCGTCAAGTTTAACCCGAGTGTTCCGCACGTGCAACACTCGCTTGCACCCGTTGTATGTGAACGTAGAGTCTATCACACCCGATCATCACGTGGTGCTCGAAACGATGAACTTTCGCAACGGTGCACACTGGGGGAGAACACATTTTTATCTTGAAATTTTAGTGAGGGATCACCATATAATGCTATCTCGTCCTAAGAAAAATAAGATGCATAAAAGGATTAACATCACATGCAAATCATAAGTGACATGATATGGCCATGAACTCGTGCTTTTGATCTCCATCTCCAAAGCACCGGCATGATCTCCATCATCACCGACATAACACCATGATCTCCATCATCATGATCTCCATCATTGTGTCGCCCTCAGGGTTGTTGTGTCCACCATGCTTCTACTATTATTGCTACCGCTTAGCGATAAAGTAAAGCATTACATAGCGCTAATGATTGATTCGCATGTCATACAATAATTAAAGACAACCCTATGGTCCTACCGGTTGCCGTACTCATCGACATGAAAGTCGTGGTATTCTATACAAAACATGATCATCTCATACATCACATATATCTCATCATGTCATTGGCCGTATCATATCACAACATACCCTACAAAAACAAGTTAGACATCCTCTAATTGTTGTTGCATGTTTTACGTGGCTGCTATGGGTATCTAGCAAGAACGATTCTTACCTACGCAAAACCACAATGGTGATACGCAAATTGCTATTCAACCTTCTCAAGGACCGCCTTTGTCGAATTCGATCCAACTAAGGTGGGAGAGACAGACACTCGCCAGCCATCTCTATGCAACAAAGTCACATGTCAGTCAATGGAACCGGTCTGTCGTACGTGCACGAGTAAGGTTGGTCCGGGCCGCTTCATCCCATAAAACCGCCGAATCAAGAAAAGACCAAGGAAGGAAGCAATTTGAGCATCAACACCCACAAACTCCTTTGTGTTCTACTCATGATCTCATCTACGCATAGACCTAGCTCATGATGCCACTATTGGGGAACGTTGCATGGGAAACAAAAAAATCCCACGCACACGCAAGATCTATCCATGGTGATGAGCATCTAAGAGAGGGAGAGTGGATCTACATACCCTTGTAGATCGCTAAGTGGAAGCGCTAAGAAACATGGTTGATGTAGTTGAACATCTTCACAATCCAAATAGCAAGCTGTCCCGCGATCCAATCATGATCTAGAGACGAACAGACGACACCTCCGCGTTCAACACACGTACAACTTGATGACGTCCTTGCCTTCTTGATCCAGCAAGAGGGACAAAGTAGTAGATGAGTTTTGGCAGCACGATGACGTCGTGACGGTGGTGGTGAAGAACAATCTCCACAGGTCTTTGCGAAACACAACAGGAACTATGATGGGGGATAAACTAGAGGGGAGGGGTTGCCTGCACACGGCTTGGGGAAATCTTGATGTGTGCTGGGTGCTAGCCATGCCCTTCTATTTATATCTTGAGCCCTGGGGTCGAAACTTGGAGAAAGAGCCTCCTCAAAGTCGGTTTGGCACACAAGGCAAGAGTCCTCCTCGGACTCCAGGACCAGATGCTAGGGTCCCTGGCGTTTGGCCCTAGACGCTAGGGTCCCTAGCGTCTGGCCCCAGACGCCACGGTCCCTAGAGTCTAGCCCCTTGCCTCCGCAAAACTTCTTTTTGCACCTTCCTAAAGCCTCATGGGCTTTATCCCTTGGCCCAAATAAAGTGTTCTTGTACCTGAATATTTCGGGAAACATCTGAAACCCCTTATGGAGACCAAACACTATCATACCATATATCAATATTTACCTCCGGACTATTCCGGAGCTCCTCGTCGTGTCTATGATCTCATCCGGGACTCCGAACAACTTTCGGTCACCAACATAATAACTCAACTATACTTATATCGTCCCCAAATGTTAAGTGTGTAGACCATGCAGGTTCGAGAACTATGCAGACATGATCGAGACACCTCTACGGTCAATAACCAATAGCGGGACCTGTATGCCCATATTGGTTCCTACATATTCTACGAAGATCTTTATTGGTTGAACCTCTATGTCAAGGATTCATTTAATCCCGTATGCAGTTCCCTTTGTTCATCGGTATGTTACTTGCCCGAGATTCGATCATCGATATCTCCATACCTAGTTAAATCTCCTTACCGGCAAGTCTCTTTACTCGTTCCATAATACAAGATCTTGTGGCTAACTCTTTAGTCACTTTGCTTGCAAGGCTTATTGTGATGTTGCATTACCGAGTGGGCCCTGCGATACCTCTCCATCACACGTAGTAACAAATCCCAGTCTGGATCCATGCAAACTCAACAGACACCCTCTATTGTCAGTGAGTTGCATGATCTCATGGTCATAGGATTAGATACTTGACATGTAGAAAACTATAGCAATAAACTGACACGATCATATGCTATGTTTATAGTTTGGTTCTTGTCCATCACGTCATTCTCCTAATGATGTGATCCTATTATCAAATGACAAAACATGTCTATGGCTAGGAAACCTTAACCATCTTTGATCAACGAGCTAGTTTATTAGAGGCTTACTAGGGACACTTTGTTGTCTATGTATCCACACATGTTTCTGAGTTCCCAATCAATACAATTATAGAATGGATAATAAACTATTATCATGAACAAGGAAATATGATAATAAACAATTTATTATTGCCTCTAGGGCATATTTACAAAACCACACCGTCCCAGCCACACAGTTCGAGTGGTGGCGGGCATCCCCGCCGCCCCGACGGTGGCTACCCACTCCGTTCTCGTCATCACCTCCATCCTGGCCACCTGGCTTGAGCAACCGAGCACCACCCCGACAGCATGGTCCGAGCAGCAACATGCCTCCTCGCCGCCATGATAGTGGTTGATCACTCAGCGTCCGTCATCCCCACTGCGACCCTCGTGGAGTAGCGACAGAAGCTACTCTGATATCCTCGAGTCATCATCACAGACCTCTCGTGGATCTAGCTCCCACATGACTGGTGCGTGCTCCTCATCGATGATACTTGTGATGTCCTTGACCCGAGGAGGAGGAGCTTCTCCACAACATCCTTTGTGGCTCCTTGAACATCACAGAGTCTGACATGTGTAACTAGTTCTGGCAGAATGAGAAGATGTTGAGGGAGGGCATCGAGGCATTACAACACATTGCTGGAGTTGTCAACGAGCAAGTTCGGGCCGCTCGAGACCTTGCCGTACTATAATACCACTCCGACGACCCCTACACACCCTTCAATGTCCACTTCCACTTCGTAGAAGGGAAAAGCCGGCGAAGCAAGCAAGCTCAGCCATAGCCCTAACTCTCATAAGGTGAAGAACATATGAAAGGATCGTTATGGTTGACTAGGGGCGGTGAATAGGCGACTAACAATTTTTAACTTATTTTAACAAATTAGGCTTAACAAGAAAATAGATTGTTTATATATTCATTTATGTGGATGATGTCTACTACACAACTTGTTCTTATATACTCGTGTTGGGACTCCTAGCATAGAGTTTTGTAGGATAGTAGCAAATTTCCCTCAAGTGGATGACTTAAGGTTTATCAATCCATGGGAGGCATAGGATGAAGATGGTCTCTCTCAAACAACTATGCAACAAAATAATAAAAGTCTCTTGCGTCCCCAACACACCAAATACAATGATAAATTGTATAGGTGCAGTAGTTCGGCGAAGAGATGATGATACAAGTGTAGTAATGATAGTAGATATTGATTTTTGTAATAGTAACAATAAAAAACAGCAAGGTAGCAAATAACAAAAGTGAGCACAAACGGCATTACAATGCTTGAAAACAAGGCCTAGGGTCTGTAATTTCGCTAGTGCAATCTCTCAACAATGCTAATATAATTGGAACACATAACCATCCCTCAACATGCAACGAAGAATCACTCCAAAGTTCTTATCTAGCGGAGAACGTAAGAAGAAATTATTTGTAGGGTATGAAACCACCTTAAAGTTATACTTCCCGATCGATCTATCAACGAGTTCGTACTAAAATAACACCATATGATACGCATCAACCAACTCTAATACCACCTAGATACTCCAATGTCACCACAAGTATCCATCATTTAATTATGCGATACACATCGAACAAATTAGGATTCATAATACTCAATCCAAAACAAAGAACCTCAAAAGAGCACCCCAAGATTTCTACCAGAGAAAGTACAACGAAAACGTGCATCAACCCCTATGCATAGATTACCCAAATGTCACCTCGGGAATCCACGAGTTGAGTGCCAAGACATAGATCAAGTGCTCTCAAATCCATAAAAGTATTCAATCCGGTAATAAGAAAATCTCAAAGGGAAAACTCAATTCATCACAACAAGATAGAAAGGGGAAAACACCATATGATCCAACTATATTAACAAAGCCCGCGATACATCAAGATCGTGCCAAATTAAGAACACGAGATAGAGAGAGAGATTAATCACATAGCTATCGGTACAAACCCTCAACCCTGAGGGTGGACTAATCCTTCCTCATCGTGGAGACCATAGGGATGATGAAGATGGCCTCCAGTGATGATTTCCCCCTCCGAAAGGGTGCCGGAACGAGGTCTAGATTGGTTTTTCGTGGCTCTAGAGGCTTGTGGTGGTGGAACTTCTGTTCTAGGGTTATTTATGAGGGTTTCTGAATATATAGGATTTTTGGGTGTGGGTTTCACGCGAAGATGGGCCACGAGGGGCCCACAAGACTTCAGGGCGTAGATGGGGCTGGCATGCCCTGGTGGGTTGTGGCCACCTCGTGGCTCTTCTGGCACTCCCATGAAGCTTCTAGTGCCTCTTTTGTTCCAAAAAAAATTGTCAAAAAGTTTCGTTGCATTTGGAGAACTTTTATTTCTGCACAAAAAACAACACCACGGTAGTTCTACTGAAAATAGCGTCAGTCCGGGTTAGTTCCATGCAAAATATACCAAAACCATATAAAATTGTTGTAAATATGGCATGAATACTTCATAAATTATAGATACATTGGAGACGTATTAGCATCCCCAAGCTTAATTCCTACTTGTCCTCGAGTAGGTAAGTGGTAAAAGAAATAATTTATGAAGTGTGAATGCTAGCATAGTACATAAGTTTGATCAGTGATAATTTCAACCACTTATCCTACCATCATAACAACGACTCTTTCTCATAAAACTGATCATGATAAAGTAGCAACCAATTCACATGTTCTAGTTCAAACAATGATTTTTCTTGAAACTTAACAACCTATGTTCTTAGTCACCAAGCAGTTGCAATTCGACTTATTCTCAACAAAGTCTAAGTAAGATCTCCACATACTCAATCATCATATAGTCTTCTATGATTGCTAGTACTCAAAGCATATTTTAGAACAAATGGCATCCATCGAACATAGAGAAAGATAGAAGCTTAATTTTTTCCTCCCAACTCATGTATCATAGAGATAATTGTCAACAATAATAAGTCTTCATCAAATATATTTGACTGGCCATATGTGACTAGATCTTTCCCGACCACATGAAGGTTGCCAACTAGAGAATAAGTGAGGTTGAAATGAGAATGCATACTATCGACTCTTGCATGAAAGTAAATACTGAAAGGTAAAAGATAGGCCCTTCGCAGAGGGAAGTAGAGGTTGTCATGCACTTTTTGCTTTTTTATGCACAATCCCTTAATTCAAAAGAACGTCATGTTATATTGCCCCTTATGATATCAGTCTTTATTATGCAGTTCGTTGCTTTTATTACTTTGCCATCACAAGTTCGTACAACGCTCAATTTTCTCTTACACTAAATGATCAAACACATTTAGAAGCAATTTTTATTGCCTTGTTGCACCGATGACTACTTACTTGAAGGATCTTATTCAATCCATAGGTAGGTATGATGGACAATCATGGCAAGAAATTGGGTTTAAGGGTTTTTGGATGCACAAGTAATATCTCTACTTAGTACGAATTTTTGGCTAGCAAAAGATCCTAAGAAAACACCACATGTTGGAGGATTCATAACAATATAACTTCTATGAAAATATACATAGCCATAACTCATTACGTTGTCTTCCTTGTCCAATTTCAAAAAAATTGCTCAAGTTTGAAAATAATTAATGGGTATTCACAATCATAGAAGATGTCCAAGATAATATATTTGTATGTGAAAGTTATCTTCCTTATACTAATCATTCACGAATTTCTTGTATGACCAATATTGTGATTGTCAAGCTTCAAAAGATTTCACTTTCCAAACCCAATGTGAAGCTACTACTAGGCAGGATATGAACATATAATTTCAACTTTATGGTATTCAATTCATTCAATAATTTACTCATAGGATATAAGTGAAGCACAAGAGTAAATTTCAAGGTACTCCAAAAAGATATAAGTGAAGATCAAGCGAGTAGTTAAGTAAATGGGTAGCCATTTGAGAAATCTCTCTCATCTAAAAAAACTTTCGTATCTAAATATTTTATTAAAACATCAAGCAAAAAAAAAATGGCATTCCAAGAATAGCACACATCATGTGAATAAGCAAAAACTTAGGCTCAACCGATACTAACCAATAATTGTTGATGAAGAAAGGTGGGATGCCTATCGAGGCATCCGCAAGTTTAGATGCTTGATACTTCTCGAAATATTATCTTGGGATTCCTTGGGAATACCCAATCTTGAGATTGTGTAAATTGTTCGATCCTCTCATATCACGGTTTCACCTATTCTCAAAAACTTCATCCACACAAAACTCGAAAAGAACTCGTGAGATAGGTTAGTACACATAAGAATAAATCCACACTTCGTGTATTGCCAAGACAAGTTGCAAAATAATTTTAAAACATCATCTATTGTTTACTATCGTTTCCACAATTTATATCTACCAATATAGGCTATGGAAACTATAGGATGAGTAGATAACAAAACTATGATAGCAATCTGTCCAAACATAATAGTGTGTAGCAATCTACTAAACCAGTGTACTTCTATAACTCAAAACATTCTCAAAATTTAGGACATGATAAATAATGTATATGACAATATTGTGTAAAATTTTAGAAACTTTCTACATTCCATTAAAATATGAAAATTCAAACACTACAACAAAAGTTTCTGTTTTTATACAATACACATCAAAACTTGCAATGGAAGCATCTTAAGGCAATTCTTGGAAGTTTTTATTGAAATACAAGATTATAAATAACATCTAATAGAGAACATCAAAATAAAATGACGCTCCAAGCAAAACATATACTATGTGCTGAATAAAAATACAGCTATAAGTAAGATATACCGGTAGTGTTGAAGACGAAAGAGGCGATCCCTTCCGGGGCATCCCCAAGCTTAGACGTTTGAGTATTCCTTGGATATTGTCTTGGTGTGCCTTGGGAATCCCCAATCTTAGGTTCTTTTCACTCCTTCTTCTCATCATATCGATATCTAACCCAAAACTTGAAAACTTCAATCACACAAAACTTAACGGAACTTCGTGAGATAGGTTAGTATGATAAAACAAATCATTCACTTTGGTACTGTCAAAGACAAGATTCATAATTTTTATCACACAATTCATACTGTACCTTATCATTTACACAATTTATATTGAGCAATATAAGCCATATAAACTAGGAAACAAGCAAACTATGCATTGAAAACAGAATCTGTCAAAAACAGAATTGTCTATAAAGATCTGAATAGAGACCATACTTCTGCAACTCCAAAAAATCTTAAAAACTTAGTAAAACTTAGAAAATTTGTATAAAAATCATTTGTAAAAATTTCATAGAAAAATCGCGTTCCGGTGAATTTTAGAAATTCATGGACTGGGCACAAAAGTTTCTGTTTTTACACAAAATCAAGTCAACTATCATCCACACTATCCCAAAGGCTTTACTTGGCACTTTATTGAAACAAAAGCTATAAAACATGATTACTACAGTATAATAATCATGTTAATACACAAAAACAGAAATTAAAAGTGTTTGGTTGTCTCCCAACAAGCGCTTTTCTTTAATGCCTTTTTAGCTAGGCATGATGATTTAAAATGATTCTTGCATAAAAGTAAAGGGTTGAAACATAAAGAGAGCATCATGAATCACATGGCAAGCACATTGAAGTCTAAACCACTTCTTATGCATAGGTATTTTGTGAGCGAGCAAATTATGGGAGTAAGAATCCATTAGCATAGGAAGGCAAAAGAAGTATAACTTCAAACTTTCCAACACATAGAGAAGAAACTTGATATTATTGCAATATGTAAAAGCACATGTTCCTCTCTCATAGTAATTTTAAATATAATCATGAATAAATTCAACAATATAGCTATCACATAAAGCATTCTTTTCATGATCCACGAGCATAGAAATTTTATTACTCTCCTCATAAGCAAATTTCTTCTCAATCATAATTGTGGGAGCATCAACTCAAACTCGAATACTATGATTTTTTTCCAAAGTAAAAGAGTAATGTTCAGTAAAAGGATATTCAAAATTATGACAATAATTATCACTACTTTTTGTAACATAAGTATCATCACAATAATCATCATAAGTAGCAACTTTGTTCTCATCATAGTCAAGTAAAACCTCTTCCGAAATAGTGGAATCATCACTAAATAAAGTCATGACCTCTCCAAATCCACTTTTATAATTATAATAAAATTCAACACCCTCCAAACTAGTGGTATAATAATTATATAAAGTTGACAGTCTTCGAAACCCACTTTCATAAATACTGTAATCATCATAAATAGGAGGCATGCAATCATCATAAGAAATTTGATCATTCAAAGTAGGGGAACTAAAATGATCATCTTCGTTAAGCATAGCATTCCCAAGCTTGGGACAAACATTAATTGCAGCAAATAAATTCTCAAACCTGTCATTCTCATCAAACATAGCACCCCCAAGCTTGTGTCTTGGCATATCATAACCATAATCGCTCTCTTCATTAATATTATGAATAGCACCAATAGTATAACAATAATTATCATCATAATTTACCAAGTTGGTGCCAAAAATATTTTCAAGATTGTAAGAAGTATCATTATCTTCCCAATCATAGTCATCAAAAGAAGCAATAGACATAACAGAATCATCATCAAGTGTATCATCTTCCACAATTATTTTTTATTCATCCTCGTGAGGCACAACAATAATAGGAGCAACATCATTTGGGAGAGATACCATTTTACCTCTACTCTTTCTTCTTTTCTTCTTCTTCACCACATCATGTGTGGGTCTAATTAATTTTTTCGAGCTTATTATTGATGAGATTGGTTGAATAGGGAGCTCCTTCTCGTCACCTATTTCATCATGAGAGACAATAGGAGTGAAAGTAGAAATATTTACCCTTTCATTAGTATTCCTTTTATATTCTACTGGTTTTCCCATCTTTCTATAGTTGGCAATATAAGCATTCTCATTGCAATTTACCATGCAATATTTAGATTAGTTTCAGTATCGTTCGTGAGAATGAATACTTCAAACAAACTCTTTTTATGTGTCAATTCTTCACTCCCCAAAAATAGAGAAATATTGTTATAAAGTTCAAGGGTGATCAAGTCATTAAAATATTTGGCCATGATTTGATCATGAAAAAATTTGAATTAGAAATTAAGATGACCAACTTTACTGCAAAGTTCACAAGTAATAGGACAAAGAGAACATAATTTTGTAGCAAATTCGTCTATCACTTTGAGCAAATAATTGGTTCTATCATGTTTATGCTTCTTACAAAATATAACATCCCTATAAGGCACGTCTTCACAAACTTTATGTACTCCACAAAAATTGACATGCTTAAAAGAAACATTTTCAGCATGACTAGTGCAATCATCATTAGTATTTTGGATATTCATAGAATTCGTCCTAACAATATAGCAATCATGCTCATCATTTATGCCAAACATTTTGTTGAATTCTTATTCTATCAATTGAGCACAATTTTCCTTTCCATCATTTTCAAGAAATACATGATAAAGACGAATAATATTAGGCCACCTCAATTCCATTTCTTTAGTTTTCTTTATAAACCAAACTAGTGATAAAACAAGAAACTAAAAGATTCAGTTGCAACATCTAAAGATATACCTTCCAGCACTCACCTCCTCACCAGCGGCGCCAGAAAAGAGCTTGATGTCTACTACACAACTTGTTCTTGTAGATTCGTGTTGGGTCTCCAAGCGCAGAGTTTTGTAAGATAGTAGCAAATTTCCCTCAAGTGAATGACCTAAGATTTATCAATCCATGGGAGGCGTAGTATGAAGATGATCTCTCTCAAACAACCCTCGAACCAAATAATAAAAAGTCTTTGTGTATCCAACACACCAAATACAATGGTAAATTGTATAGGTGCAGTAGTTCAGTGAAGAGATGGTGATACAAGTGTAGTACTAATAGTAGATATTTAGTTTTGTAATAGTAACAATAAAAACAGCAAGGTAGCAAATAAAAAAATGAGCATAAACATTGCAATGCTTGAAAACAAGGCCTAAGGTTCGTACTTTCGCTAGTGCAATCTCTCAACAATGCTAATATAATTGGATCACATAACCATACCTGAACATGCAACGAAGAATCACTCCAAAGTTCTTATCTAGCGGAGAACATAAGAAGAAATTGTTTGTAGGGTACGGAACCACCTAAAGTTATCCTTTCCGGTCGACCTATCTAAGAGTTTGTACTAAAATAACACCATATGATACGCATCAACCAAGTCTAATGTCACCTAGATACTCCAATGTCACCACAACTATCCATGAGTTAATTTTACGATATGCATCAAACAATTTTAGACTCATAATACTCAATCCAACACAAAGAACCTCAAGGAGTGCCCCAAGATTTCTACCGGAGAAAGTAGGACAAAAACCTGCATCAACCCTATGCATAGATTACCCCAATGTCACCTCGGGAATACGCGAGTTGAGTGCGAAGACATAGATCAAGTTCTCTCAAATCCATAAAAGTATTCAATCCGGTAATGATGGAATCTCAAAGGCAAAACTCAATTCATCACAACAAGATAGAGAGAGGAAAATACCATATGATCCAACCATATTAACAAAGCCCGCGATACATCAAAATCGTGCCAAATTAAGAACAAGAGAGAGAGAGAGATAAATCACATAACTACCGGTACAAACCCTCGGCCCCGAGGGTGGACTACTCCCTCTTCATCATGGAGACCATAGGGATGATGAAGATGGCCTCCCGTGATGATTTTCCCCTCCGACAAGTTGTCGGAACGAGATCTATATTAGTTTTTCGTGGCTATGGAGGCTTGCGGCGGCGGAACTTCTGATCTAGGATTATTTCTGGGGGTTTCTGAATATATAGGATTTTTGGGCATAGGTTTCATGCGAAGATGAGCCACGAGGGTTCCACAAGACACTAGGGCGCGCCAGCGCGTCCTGGTGGGTTGTGGCCACCTCGTGGCCTTCTAGCCCTCCCACAAGCTTCTAGTGCCTCTTTTGTTCCAAAAAATCGTCAAAAAGTTTCATTACATTTGGAGAACTTCTATTTGTGCACAAAAAACAACACCACAGTAATTCTACTGAAAACAACGTCACTTCGGGTTAGTTCCATGCAAATTATACCAAAACCATATAAAATTGATGTAAATATGACATGAATACTTCATAAATTATAGATATGTTAGAGACATATCACTGGACAACCTATATGATGAGCACAACAACAACAACAACAACAACAACAATTGCAAGCACACGACAGAAAAACAATATAAGTTTGCACCGAGTAAATGTAAGATGTAACCACAAGTGTAATCGGTGGAGACAAGGATGTGTTAACGAAGTTCCCTCCTTTTGGGGATGGTACATCTTCGTTGGAGTGGTGTGGAGGCACAAGGCTACCCAACAAGCCACTATCTTCACTGTATTCTCGTGACGCCCTCGCACGATGCAAGATGTCGTGACTCCACTAGCGGTGCATTTGAAGGCAGCAATCAGACCTTTAAAAACAAGGTTGGTGCTATCTCCACAAATTAATTGGAGACTCCCAACACACCTACGGAACTTCACCACAATGGATTGTGGCTCCACATGACCTCTTTTATCTAGGGTGCCCAAACACCCAAAGGGTAACAAGTTGATGATGATGGAGAAACCGAGGAACAAAAAACAGTTTGGTGGAAGTGTAGATCGGGTGAACCTCCTCTTGTTATCGAAGTAGAGTTTCGGTGGTTGTGGAAGGGGATCTCAAGGTTTTAGAGGTTAGGGTTAGGAGGAAGAAGAAGGGGGTACCTGTACCCCCAAGGGAATTCGGTCATTGCTCAACTGCCACCCTGGGCACCCGAACAAAATGGGTCCGAGCACCTAGACAAAACCGAAGAAAACATACTTCCAGAGAGGACCAGGCACCCAGAACTCGGGCACCTTGCAAACATGCGGGTAACCCCGGGCACATGGACTTGGCTAATCTTGCACTAAAACTCTCGGGTCATCCCGGGCACCCGGAACCCCAGGCGCCCATGCCCGGCCCAACCACCTTGAGCACTCACGATTGACTCTAGGCACACGAGACCCTAGGCACCCGGACTACAAGCAACGGTGCCATTCCAAACATATCTTCATTCTATGAGACCTAATACGGATAGGGAGAAAACTGTATGAAAGAGTATTAAGTTCCCCAACTCCAAAATTGCAACAACCCCTCTTAATAGTATAGATGTTTCTAGGACAAAAATAAACCAAAAAACTTCCTGAGTCGCCAACGAACATAGTGTTTTTTATTTTGTGTATTGATGGGGCTACCAACGTCCATAGACAAAATAGAGAGGCCAATGTCCTGAGATAAACGTGACAACCGACATTAGTCCTCGCAAACCAAATTGTAAGCAATTCCCAAAATCGTAATTGCATGACAATTGCACTTTCAACATACCACTCAAGTAAGGAAGAAAACCCTCAAAGAGGAAAAGAAATCCCAATCTCGTATAACAACAGATAGTTGCCTTTTAGATGAACTATCAACACCAATCCTCAAGGTGGAGGTACCAAGATGCCACTAGGCAATACCATTATACCACATAAGGTGAACCTTCATTTGTTAACTTGGGCTACTCTAGTGAGCCCCAGATGATCGGAAAAATTGGGTGAAAACAGAGCCATCTATCACATATAAGCATTCATTTGCAATATAAAATATAGGTATATTACAATTGGAACCCATTATAGTTTTCGGCACCGGAAATGCCATTCATAAATCAAAACTAGGGTCCTCCGCCTCTGGTCCTCCGCCTCGGCGGAGCAAACTTTATAAACCCGGAGCTTGTAGAGGCAACTGCTAGGAAATCGCTGCCCCGCTCTGCACGCCCTCCGTTGGCGATAAGCACACCAATAGAACAGAGAAAGGGTGGGGAGTACATTATTTCTACACTGGGATTGCACCACAACCTCGTCGTCCAAAACCAAGCAACGTGACCTCCTAAAGAAAACATGAAAAGATCACTCATGTCATTGCATCATAGGTCCGGGTGTGATGTCGAGCTTGCCACCGTCCAGAACTGTGCATCAACACTCTCTTCTTTGGTGACCTAGCCAATCTGACCCATCATTGACGAACGTTGTACTAGATCTCGTCGGCCGCCGCCGATATCACCAATGTTGTCGTCGAGTAGTGCATGACGTGGATCACTCGAACGTGCATGTCCTTCACCGCCTCACAACAACCTTCGATCCTCCACGTGAGACATCCCTGAATAGAATGTCCTCGCCGTCGTCGCGAAGGCTTTGTCCAGCGACATGCCCAGGCGCTGGTGAGAGGAAGAGAAGACGGGTGCCGGCTAGGGTTTCATAGTCGGCCATGCAACCGCCTCTCACGAAGCGGTATCCCTGTACACATTTTCAATGCCTTACTTATCATTAGAACAAATTTAACCTACAAGTAATTAACACATTAAAAGGATCCCCCTCCCCCCTCCCGCACTTTATTTTATAAAGCAACTTCCATCAATCACAAGATAACTGCTCGGGGGGAACAACACAGCAAGCCCAAAAGAGAGAAAAAGAACTAAATGCCAGCAATGGCATCTAAACAAAGCACAGATGACCCGCCACCACTACGCCCTCCGGATTCGTTCCACCGCACACCAAGGCTTCGAACTACCTTGTACCAAGCAGAACCTCCAAGAAAGGATGTGACATCGACAACGCTGTTGCCCGAACATGTCCTAGGATTTCCCCTAGCACCCGGAAAGGAGTGCGGGATGGGTAACACTGACGCCCTTCAGGAAGGAAATGCGACACCCACAGGCGACACCGTGTCGGAGCCGGATGAACCGGTGGGGATTTCTCCCGCATCCCAACTATTGGTGTCAAGACCGGCGGATCTCGGGTAGGGGGTCCTGAACTGTGAGACTAGGATCGATGGTAACAGGAGACGAAGGGGACACGAGTTTACCCAGGTTTGGGCCCTCCTATGGAGGTAATACCCTACATCTTGCTTGATTGTATCGATGGTGTAAGGGGTTATAGAGTTGATCTACCTCCAGATTGTATGTATAACCCTAGATGAGTTGTTCTGTCTCTATACCCTCAAACCCTCCGACTTATATAGATGCCAAGGAGGCCTAGGGTTTACACATGGTCGGTTACATGCCGAAGAGATAAACATGCCTATTTACTACACCAAACATGGAGCGCAAGCCGCGCTCCTTGAATCTTCCAACCTGGTAACTGGGCATTCAGCTCATCATGTGTTTGGCAAGTGGTCCATACAGTCCGGCCCATACACAACAGGTCGGCTATCCGAGGACCCCCTAATACAGACTCCCTCAGTAGCCCCCAAACTTGCCTCCAACACCAAGATTCTTTAGCTCCAATTGCTTCATGAACAGAGTCTTCGGCTTACGAGGTGAGTTCCTTCCACCGAACCATAGTTCCGCCTCCGATGACAAAAAGGTTTCCGCATGTGGCACATCCAAATCCTCCTAGATAAGTTGGCTTTGAAGGCCAAACGTTAGGGAGAAAAAGGATAATGTTTTCTTGACGACCTTTTTGATGAAAGGTCATAGCCCACCACAACCGATAGGCCAGTTACAGGAACTTGATGCGTAGTTCGAGGCTATTCCATCCACACGATCTATCAATATGTCGATCGTGTCCCGTTTTATGCGAGATACACTTAATCAGGCGCCTGCAATGGCTCGCAAGTTTCGGGAAGTGGAGGAATTCACGACATGGCAGAGGGAACCCGGATCGACAAACCTCATAAGAGGGGAAAGAAAACCCCACAGGCCCTCCACGCTCTCCATTCAACTTCTCCGCCTCCTACTCCCCTGCGCCTCCAAAGCATAGATCTAGGTTTCTTACATCTCCGCTTCCGAGCTCAGCAATGGCGGACTCCAATAGCTAGTGGGAAGTTTCCACGGTCACCAACCAAGACATCGTCGACCTCAAGAAGGCCGGCTACCTCCCTGTCGATATTCCTCATCGCGCGGCGGAGAAGGGACAAGTAATCCCCACCCCCAAGCCAGGCGAGCAGGTGGTGTTCATCCCCCACTTCATTAGGGGTTTGAGCTTTCCGCTGCACCCCTTCGTCAGGGGCCTAATGTTCTTCTATGGCCTCGACTTTCACGATCTTCCGCCGAACTCCATTATGCACCTCTCTTCCTTCATCCTCCTCTGTAGGCATTCCTGCATGTCGAGACGCACTTCGGGCTCTGGCTGTAGGTTTTCAACATCAAGTCGAAGTGTGTTGGTGATAAGCATGCCGACTGCAGTGGTGCCGTCATCGGCAAACTCACGCGCATCGACTGCCCGGCGGGTACCCTCATCAACACCATCAAGGGGTGGCAGAAGGAGTGGTTCTACATCACCGAACCACAGGAACAAGGTCTGCACCCTCCTGTTGGAAATATGCCCTAGAGGCAATAATAAAATGGTTATTATTGTATTTCCTAGTTCATGATAATTGTCTATTATTCATGCTATAATTGTGTTAACCGGAAACCATAATACATGTGTGAATACATAGACCACAACGTGTCCCTAGTGAGCCTCTAGTTGGCTAGCTCGTTGATCAATAGATGGTCTCGGTTTCATGACCATGGACATTGCATGTCGTTGATAACGGGATCACATCATTAGGAGAATGATGTGATGGACAAGACTCAATCCTAAGCATAGCACAAGATCGTGTAGTTCGTTTGCTAAAGCTTTTCAATGTCAAGTATCATTTCCTTAGACCATGAGATTGTGTAACTCCCGGATACCGTAGGAATGCTTTGGGTGTGCCAAACGTCACAACGTAACTGGGTGGCTATAAAGGTACGCTACGGGTATCTCCAAAAGTGTCTGTTGGGTTGACACGAATCGAGACTGGGATTTGTCACTCTGTGTGACGGAGAGGTATCTCTGGGCCCAATCGGTAAGACATCATCATTATGAGCTCAATGTGACTAAGGATTTATTCACGGGATGATGTATTACGGAACGAGTAAAGAGACTTGCCAGTAACAAGATTGAACAAGGTATGCGGATACCGACGATCGAATCTCGGGCAAGTACCATACCGATAGACAAAGGGAATTGTATACGGGATTGATTGAATCCCTGACATCGTGGTTCATCCGATGAGATCATCGTGGAGTACGTGGGAGCCAACATGGGTATCCAGATCCCGCTGTTGGTTATTGGCCGGAGAGGTGTCTCGGTCATGTCTACGTGTCTCCCGAACCCGTAGGGTCTACACACTTAAGGTTCGATGACGCTAGGGTTATAGGGAAAAGGTATCCGTGATTACCGAAGGTTGTTCGGAGTCCCGGATGAGATCCCGGACGTCACGAGGAGCTCCGGAATGGTCCGGAGGTAAAGATTGATATATAGGAAGTCCAGTTTTGGTCACCGGAAAGTTTTCGGGCTCATCGGTATTGTACCGGGAGTGCCGGGAGGGTGCCGGAGGACCCCCGGGAGGGGGTGACGACCAAAGGACCTCATGGGCCCTTAGAGGAGGTGTGCCATCCCATATTGGGCCAGCCAATACCTTCTAGAAAGGGCCCATGCGCCAGGGATCTGGAGATAGAGGCAAAAGGGATTTAAAAAGGGGGGGTCCACCTCCCGTGTGGGAGGAGGACTCTCCCCCCACTTCGGCCGAATCCCTCCTCCTTGGAGGAGGGGCCAAGCCAGCCCTCCCTCTCCTTCCTCCTATATATATGCAAGGGTTTGGGCAGGTTTGAGACGACGAACTCTTTCTCTCTCGCTGCAGCCCTATTCTGCTTCTTCCTCCTCCGCAGTGCTTAGGCGAAGCCCTGCCGGGATACCTTGCTACTCCACCACCACCACGCCGTCGTGCTGCTGCTGGAGCTCTTCCCCAACCTCTCCTTCCTCCTTGCTGGATCAAGGCGTAGGAGACGTCACCGGGCTGCACGTGTGTTGAACGCGGAGGTGCCGTCCGTTCGGCACTTGATCGGATCTACCGCGATCTGAATCGCTGCGAGTACGACTCCATCAACCGCGTTCTTGCAACGCTTCCGCTTAGCGATCTTCAAAGGTATGAAGATCCAATCTCTCCCCACTCGTTTGCTGGTTTCTCCATAGATAGATCTTGGTGACACGTAGGAAAATTTTGATTTACTACTACGTCTCCCTTCAGTGGCATCATGAGCTAGGTCTATGCGTAGAATCTATGCACGAGTAGAACACAAAGCAGTTGTGGGCGTCGATTTTGTTAATATGCTTGCCGTTACTAGTCTTATCTTGATTCGACGGTATTGTGGGATGAAGCGGCCCGGACCAACCTTACACGTACGCTTACGTGAGACCGGTTCCACCGCCTGACATGCACCAGTTGCATAAGGTGGCTAGCGGGTGTCTGTCTCTCCCACCTTAGTCGGATTGGATTCGATGAAAAGGGTCCTTATGAAGGGTAAATAGCAATTGGCATATCACGTTGTGGTTTTGGCGTAGGTAAGAAACGTTCTTGCTAGAAACCTATAGCAACCACGTAAAAAACTTGCAACTACAAATTAGAGGACGTCTAACTTGTTTTTGCAGCATATGCCTTGTGATGTGATATGGCCAGAAGGATGTGATGTGATGCATTGTGATGTATGAGATTGATCATGTTCTTGTAATAGGGTTCACGACTTGCATGTCGATGACTATGACAACCGGCAGGAGCCATAGGAGTTGTCTTATTTATTGTATGACCTGCGAGTCAATCACAAATGCCATGTAATTACTTTACTTTATTGCTAAGCGTTAGCCATAGCAGTAGAAGTAATAGTTGGCGAGACAACCTCATGAAGACACAATGATGGAGATCATGATGATGGAGATCATGGTGTCGTGCCGGTGACAATGATGATCATGGTGCCCCGAAGATGGAGATCATAGGAGCAAGATGATATTGGCCATATCATGTCACTATATTGATTGCATGTGATGTTTATCATGTTTACATCTTATTTGCTTAAAACGACGGTAGTAAATAAGATGATCTCTCAATAAAATTTCAAGAGAAGTGTTCACCCTAACTGTCCACCGTTGCTAAGGATCGTTGTTCCGAAGCACCACGTGATGATCGGGTGTGATAGGTTCTAACGTTCGCATACAACGGGTGTAAGCCAGATTTACACACGCGAAACACTTAGGTTGACTTGACGAGCCTAGCATGTACAGACATGGCCTCGGAACATGGAAGACCGAAAGGTCAAACATGAGTCGTATAGAAGATACGATCAACATGGAGATGTTCACCATGGATGACTAGTCCGTCTCACGTGATGATCGGACACGGGCTAGTTGACATGGATCATGTGTCACTTAGATGACTAGAGAGATGTCTATCTGAGTGGGAGTTCATTGAATAATTTGATTATGTGAACTCGATTATCATGAACTTAGTCTAAAATTGCCTTTAATATCTATATTGTAGATCCAATGGCCAACGCAAATGTCAACCTCAATTTCAACGCGTTCCTAGAGAAAACCAAGCTGAAAGATGATGGAAGCAACTATACGGACTGGGTCCGTGGCTTGAGGATCATCCTCATAGCTTCCAAGAGATTGTATGTCCTTGATGCACCGCTAGGTGACCCACCCATTCTCCCAGCGGACCAAGACGTTACGAACGCTTGGCAGTCACGCTGCGATGATTACTCCCTTGTTCAGTGCGGCATGCTTTACAGTTTAGAATCGAGGCTCCAAAAGCGTTTTGAGAAACACGGAGCATATGAGATGTTCCAAGAGCTGAAACTGGTTTTCCAAGCTCATGCCCGAGTCGAGAGATATGACATCTCTGACAAGTTCTTCAGCTGTAAGATGGAGGAGAACAGTTCTGTGAGTGAGCACATCCTCAAGATGTCTGGGCTTCACAACCGCTTGACTCAGCTGGGAGTTAATCTCCCGGATGACTCAGTCATTGACAGAATCCTCCAGTCGCTTCCACCTAGCTACAAAAGCTTTGTGATGAACTACAACATGCAGGGGATGGAGAAGTCCATTCCTGAGTTGTACTCGATGCTCAAATCAGCAGAGGTTGATATCAGAAAGGAGCATCAAGTGTTGATGGTAAACAAGACCACTAGTTTCAAGAAAGGCAAGGGTAAGAAGAACTTCAAGAAGGACGGCAAAGCTGTTGCCGCGCCCGGTAAGCAAGTTGCCGGGAAGAAGAAGAACAAGAATGGACCCAAGCCTGAGACTGAGTGTTTCTATTTTTAAGGGTACCGGTCACTGGAAGCGGAACTGCCCCAAGTACTTAGCGGATAAGAAGGTCGGCAACGTTAAAGGTATATGTGATATACTTGTTATTGATGTGTACCTAACCAGCGCTCGTAGTAGCTCCTGGGTATTTGATACCGGTGCAGTTGCTCACATTTGTAACTCCAAGCAGGAGCTGCGGAATAAGCGAAGGTTGGCAAAGGACGAGGTGACGATGCACGTCGGGAATGGTTCCAAGGTCGATGTGATCGCCGTCGGCACGCTACCTCTACATCTACCTTCGGGATTAGTTTTAAACCTTAATAATTGTTATTTAGTACCAGCTTTGAGCATGAACATTGTATCTGGATCTCGCTTGATACGAGATGGCTACTCTTTTAAATCCGAGAATAATGGTTGTTCTATTTATATGAGAGAAATGTTCTATGCTCATGCCCCGCTGGTCAATGGTTTATTTTTGATGAATCTCGAACGTGATGTTACACATGTCCATAGTGTGAGTACCAAAAAGTGTAAAGTTGATAACGATAGTCCCACTTACATGTGGCACTGCCGTCTTGGCCATATTGGTGTCAAACGCATGAAGAAGCTCCATGCTGATGGACTTTTGGAGTCACTTGATTTCGAATCATTTGACACATGCGAACCATGCCTCATGGGCAAGATGACCAAAACTCCGTTCTCCGGAACAATGGAGCGAGCAACTAACTTGTTGGAGATAATACATACCGATGTATGCGGTCCAATGAGTGTCGAGGCTCGCGGTGGCTACCGTTATGTTCTCACCCTCACTAATGACTTGAGCAGATATGGGTATGTCTACTTAATGAAACACAAGTCTGAAACCTTTGAAAGGTTCAAGGAATTTCAGAGTGAGGTCGAGAATCAACGTGACAGGAAAATAAAATGCCTACGATCTGATCGTGGCGGAGAATATTTAAGTCACGAGTTTGACACGCACCTTAGGAAATGTGGAATTGTTTCACAGCTCACGCCGCCAGGCACACCTCAGCGAAATGGTGTGTCTGAACGTCGTAATCGCACTCTATTGGATATGGTGCGATCTATGATGTCTCTTACCGACTTACCGCTATCATTTTGGGGATATGCATTAGAGACTGCCGCATTCACTTTAAATAGGGCACCGTCTAAATCCGTAGAGACGACACCGTATGAATTATGGTTTGGAAAGAAACCTAAGCTGTCGTTTCTAAAAGTTTGGGGATGCGATGCTTATGTGAAGAAACTTCAACCTGAGAAGCTCGAACCCAAAGCGGAAAAGTGCGTCTTCATAGGATATCCCAAGGAGACTATTGGGTATACCTTCTACCTACGATCCGAAGGCAAAGTATTTGTTGCCAAGAATGGATCCTTTCTCGAGAAAGAGTTTCTCTCGAAAGAAGTAAGTGGGAGGAAAATAGAGCTTGATGAGGTAATTGTACCTCCACTCGAACCGGAGAGTAGCACAGCACAGGAAGTTGTTTCTGTGGAGCCTACACCGGCTAGAGAGGAAGTTAATGATGATGATCATGAAACTTCAGATCAAGTTGCTATTCGAAGGTCCACTAGGACACGTTCCGCACCAGAGTGGTACGGCAATCCTGTCCTAGAGATCATGTTGTTGGACAACGGTGAACCTTCGAACTATGAAGAAGCGATGGCGGGCCCGGATTCCAACAAATGGCTTGATGCCATGAAATCCGAGATAGGATCCATGTATGAGAACAAAGTATGGACTTTGGTGGACTTGCCTAATGATAAGCGAGCCATTGAAAACAAATGGATCTTTAAGAAGAAGACTGACGCAGACGGTAATGTCACCGCCTATAAAGCTCGGCTTGTCGCTAAGGGTTATCGACAAGTTCAAGGAGTTGACTATGATGAGACTTTCTCACCCGTAGCGATGCTAAAGTCTATCCGAATCATGTTAGCAGTTGCCGCATTTTATGATTATGAGATCTGGCAAATGGACGTCAAAACGGCATTCCTTAATGGCTTCCTCAAGGAAGAACTGTATATGATGCAGCCGGAAGGTTTTGTCGATCCTAAAGATGCTAACAAGGTATGCAAGCTCCAGCGCTCCATCTATGGGCTGGTGCAAGCATCTCGGAGTTGGAACATTCGCTTTAATGAGGTGATTAAAGCGTTTGGGTTTGTACAGGTTTATGGAGAACTCTGTATTTACAAGAAAGTGAGTGGGAGCTCTATAGCGTTCCTTATACTGTATGTGGATGACATGCTGATAATGGGAAATAATATAGAACTCTTGGAAAGTATAAAGGCCTACTTGAATAAGTGTTTTTCAATGAAGGACCTTGGAGAAGCTGCTTACATATTAGGTATTAAGATCTATAGAGATAGATCGAAACGCCTCATTGGTCTTTCACAAAGCACATACCTTGAAAAGATATTGAAGAAGTTCAATATGGATCAGTCCAAGAAGGGGTTCTTGCCTGTGTTGCAAGGTGTGTGATTGAGTACGACTCAATGCCCGACCACGGCAAAGGATAGAGAAGAGATGAGTGTCATCCCCTATGCTTCATCCATAGGCTCTATCATGTATGCCATGCTGTGTACCAGACCTGATGTGAACCTTGCCATAAGTTTGGTAGGGAGGTACCAAAGTGATCCCGGAGCGGAACACTGGACAGCGGTCAAGAATATCCTGAAGTACCTGAAAAGGACAAAGGACATGTTTCTCGTTTATGGAGGTGCCGAAGAGCTCGTCGTAAAGGGTTACGTCGATGCTAGCTTCGACACAGATCCGGACGACTCCAAGTCGCAAACCGGATACGTGTATATTTTGAATGGAGGGGCAGTGAGCTGGAGCAGCAGCAAGCAAAGCGTCGTGGCAGCATCTACATGTGAAGCGGAGTACATAGCTGCTTCGGAAGCAGCAAAGGAGGGAGTCTGGATGAAGGAGTTCATCACCGACCTAGGAGTGATTCCGAATGCGTCGGGCCCGATGACTCTACTCTGTGACAACACTGGAGCTATTGCCCTTGCGAAAGAGCCCAGGTTTCACAAGAAGACAAGACACATCAAGCGCCGCTTCAACTCCATCCGTGATTACATTCAGGAGGGAGACATAGATATTTGTAAAGTGCATACGGATCTGAATGTCGCAGATCCGTTGACTAAACCTCTCTCACGAGCAAAACATGATCAACACCAGAATGCTATGGGTGTTCGATTCATCACAATGTAACTAGATTATTGACTCTAGTGCAAGTGGGAGACTGTTGGAAATATGCCCTAGAGGCAATAATAAAATGGTTATTATTGTATTTCCTAGTTCATGATAATTGTCTATTATTCATGCTATAATTGTGTTAACCGGAAACCGTAATACATGTGTGAATACATAGACCACAACGTGTCCCTAGTGAGCCTCTAGTTGGCTAGCTCGTTGATCAATAGATGGTCTCGGTTTCATGACCATGGACATTGGATGTCGTTGATAACGGGATCACATCATTAGGAGAATGATGTGATGGACAAGACTCAATCCTAAGCATAGCACAAGATCGTGTAGTTCGTTTGCTAAAGCTTTTCAATGTCAAGTATCATTTCCTTAGACCATGAGATTGTGTAACTCCCGGATACCGTAGGAATGCTTTGGGTGTGCCAAACGTCACAACGTAACTGGGTGGCTATAAAGGTATGCTACGGGTATCTCCGAAAGTGTCTGTTGGGTTGACATGAATCGAGACTGGGATTTGTCACTCCGTGTGACGGAGAGGTATCTCTGGGCCCACTCGGTAAGACATCATCATTATGAGCTCAATGTGACTAAGGAGTTAGTAACGGGATGATGTATTACGGAATGAGTAAAGAGACTTGCCAGTAACGAGATTGAACAAGGTATGCGGATACCGACGATCGAATCTCGGGCAAGTACCATACCGATAGACAAAGGGAATTGTATACGGGATTGATTGAATCCCTGACATCGTGGTTCATCCGATGAGATCATCGTGGAGTACGTGGGAGCCAACATGGGTATCCAGATCCCGCTGTTGGTTATTGGCCGGAGAGGTGTCTCGGTCATGTCTACGTGTCTCCCGAACCCGTAGGGTCTACACACTTAAGGTTCGATGACGCTAGGGTTATAGGGAAAAGGTATACGTGATTACCGAAGGTTGTTCGGAGTCCCGGATGAGATCCCGGACGTCACGAGGAGCTCCGGAATGGTCCGGAGGTAAAGATTGATATATAGGAAGTCCAGTTTTGGTCACCGGAAAGTTTTCGGGCTCATCGGTATTGTACCGGGAGTGCTGGGAGGGTGCCGGAGGACCCCCGGGAGGGGGTGACGACCAAAGGACCTCATGGGCCCTTAGAGGAGGTGTTCCAGCCCATATTGGTCCAGCCAATACCTTCTAGAAAGGGCCCATGCGCCAGGGATCTGGAGATAGAGGCAAAAGGGATTTAAAAAGGGGGGGTCCACCTCCCGTGTGGGAGGAGGACTCTCCCCCCACTTCGGCCGAATCCCTCCTCCTTGGAGGAGGGGCCAAGCCAGCCCTCCCTCTCCTTCCTCCTATATATATGCAAGGGTTTGGGCAGGTTTGAGACGACGAACTCTTTCTCTCTCGCTGCAGCCCTATTCTGCTTCTTCCTCCTCCGCAGTGCTTAGGCGAAGCGCTGCCGGGATACCTTGCTACTCCACCACCACCACGCCGTCGTGCTGCTGCTGGAGCTCTTCCCCAACCTCTCCTTCCTCCTTGCTGGATCAAGGCGTAGGAGACGTCACCGGGCTGCACGTGTGTTGAACGCGGAGGTGCCGTCCGTTCGGCACTTGATCGGATCTACCGCGATCTGAATCGCTGCGAGTACGACTCCATCAACCGCGTTCTTGTAACGCTTCCGCTTAGCGATCTTCAAAGGTATGAAGATCCAATCTCTCCCCACTCGTTTGCTGGTTTCTCCATAGATAGATCTTGGTGACACGTAGGAAAATTTTGATTTACTACTACGTCTCCCTTCACCTCCATCGTATTTAGATCCGGTCCTCCGACCAGACTAGCTTCATGGATCGAAAAGGGGCTCGTCTGGGGGTCAAGCAAGGAGGTCACCGATCTGCAAAAGCGGATCCGATCCTTGGTCGAGAACGACATCAAGCTGGCTGATGTGGTTCAGGTAATACTCCTAAGACGCATCCTTCCCTACCAGCACCGAGACACTCCCCTGTGAGCTCGGGAAATCGATGTCGAGTCCACAGTCCAGAAACTCTTCCGCACTACGCGGGAGAAGCTATGGAAAGCTTTCTTCAAATCCATGAAGAGCTGGCTAGATGAGGAGGAGGACAAGGGCCTACACGCCGCCAAGCCGGACTCCGGGGTATGCCACATCCTAGCCTGATCGGTTTTATTACATAGAAGGTCCATAACCCTATATCTGATATGCTTGTGCAAAGGTGGGTGAAGAAAGCCAACAACAACAACAGTCTAACCCTTCAGCCCGAGGACGAGAGGATCGGGCTGTTAGCCAAGATGCTCGTGGAGAGGCCTTACAAGCCTCCCACGAAGAAGGAGAAGAAGAACAAACCAGGTCATGCTAGTATCCGCATCAGGGATCAGCCTAATGCTGCTTCTGAAGACACACCCACCTCCTCAAATCACGAGGAGGCCGAAGAGGAAGAAGAAGAAGAGGAAGGAGGAGGAGGAGGAGGTCGAGAGCGAGGGGGGAGGCAATCCCCCTCGTACCAAGAAGAGAGCGGCTTCTTCAGACTCCCCAGGGCAGGCAGCCTCTCCTGCCCCAAAGAAGGCACGACAGGTGGGGATGGTCCTGTCCAACGAATGTTCGAACACGAGCTCCGCGTCCGAAGATGCCGAGGAGGTTCCCCGAAGGAGCCTCTGGGTCAAGCCCCCTCCATCCAGGTTAGGATCCGAAGACCCTTCTTTCTGTCGCCAGTAGGCTTAGAGTTTGCTAACGTGCAAGTTGTTGGTCCAACAGCCCCCTGCGTGTCATCCCCACCGAGGTTATATCGGATGGGGAGACCCTGCCTACCGAATTGGCAGAGAGCAGGGACGCCTCGCACCCCCCCACTCCAGGCGCTATGAAGGACACCATGGAGGTGTCGTCCCAACACACTCTAATGGAGGTGGACACAAGGGGCACGAAGGATACCCCCATGGCCGAAGCTAATGCTTTGGCCACCGAAGAACAGGGGACGACCCCTTGCTCAAACATCGAGGAGATCGGACGAGCGGGCCGTCATTCCCCTCCGAGAATGTCTCCAGAACGCATGGTGCCTCCAGAGGCATCAGTCCAAACCCTGGTGGGTGATCGGGAAATCCAATCATCCCCGGTACCGCCGACCAATAAGTGGTCGGCCATGGGGGAGGCTCTAACAAGCGCCTCCATCCCCGAGGACCACCGCACCCTTATGGGTGTGGTATTACAAACCGTCCAGTCCATTGACAACGGATTGAAGGAGGCCTTCAAAGGCCTCCTTGCAGGCTTTCAAGTAAGTCGCCCGTCGTTTTTGCTGAGATTTCATTTAGTCGTATTGTATACATGGCAGCCCCTGAGCCCTAGGTGAGTTTGAACAAACTCACCTAGGGGTCATCTCTATAGTTCGGGAAGTAAGTGTCGATGTAATGTCTGCATTATGTGCAGTATAGGCCTCGTCATCGGCGGCAACCAAAAATGGCACCAAACTGGACAAGCTAAATTGGGAGCTCCAGCGCGCCGAGGATGAGGTGGAAGCCCTCAACAAGAGGTTCGACGAGGCACAGGGTAAGTTCGATTTGAATTTTACTATTCCCTAGAATTCTGTCAATGCATATTTCATTTATATAAGGTTTTAATCGTGTTGCAGCCTCGTCGAAAGAGATCAAAAATATCAATACCGAGCTTCAACATGCCAAAGATGAAGTGGCCGTGGAGAAGGCGGTGACCAGAGAGGCGGACACCGCTCTCTCCGCCCTACGAGCCACCAGTGATAAACACCAGGCTCGTGTGGCGGAGATACAGGACGAGCTCAAGGATGCTAGTGATAAGTGCGAGTCCTTGGAGCAGAAGAACAAGGCGGTCTTGGCCGAACTGTCCTCCCTAGGGTCCGATCTCCAGAAGGAGCGGATGGACAGACGGTTCTTCGAGGAACAAATTCGACAGGCTAAGGAGATAGCCGATGGTAAGCCGTACTCCCTAAAGTGCATATTCGGGAATAGCAAATTCAAATTGCTGACCCGGGTGTGCCGATCCTCAGGTGCGGGCGCCGATTTCTAGAAGAGCGTCGTGGACGCCAATCAATTGCTTGCCACGCGGTGAGAGGAAGACGAAGCTCGTATATTCTGGGCGTAGTTCGGAGCCCCCGAGCATCCTCCTCTTCTAGTGGACCAGCTGAAGCAGCTGATGGAGATGCACCGAATGGCGGAGCCGGCCATCAAGGACCTCTGCATCCGTCTATGGCCCGGTGAGCCACTCCCAGGCAGCTACTTTGGCCTGGTGCAACGACTGATTGATGCGACACCCTGCCTTGATGCCATCAAGCATTCCTCCTGCATTGAAGGAGTCCAGATGGACCTTGCCAAGGCAAAAGTGCATTGGCCCGGGCTCAATCCGATGAAGGTTGCCACCGATCCACCGCCGCCCGGAAAGGAGCACCGACGTCCCGAGCTCTACTTCGATGGAGTAATGGAGAGTGCGTGGGTGATAGCGTCACAGAGTTCGGGCGAAAAAATATTTGAATGAGATTGTAATGTGTCCGAAGACTTGTTTATAATTTTCAATGATATTAGTATCCGCACTTATATTGTTTTTGCCTTCCTTTATAACTCATGTATGGTTGTTTGATACTGAAAGATGCGAGTCGTCGGCTTCAGCCCCCACGTATATACTACATGGGGTGTCTATGCACTATGTTCCTTAGCCAAATTGTAGGAACCTGAAAGTGATTCAGTGCGGCAGACTAGGCAATCGGACTATTATGCTTTATTTATTTCACTTAACCGAAGGGGCGCAAAAAGGAGTGCGGGGAGCGTATGATTAGCCACCGGTGTTTTTGCGATGTTCGGACGAGCCGAGGCCGAAGCCGACATCATAGTGCTTGCTCAAAGGGAAAATTCCTCGTATAACACGGAATAACCGCTTATGAAGGTTGAAGTGTAATACTTCTAACTTGGGGTTCACAGATTGGGCCGCGCATACTATGACAGTCCGTTTTTGGCTTTCTCCCCTGAGGTGCTTGACCGGACTATCCGGAAGCACAATCGCAGGGGTGCTCCCTTTGCCCTTTTAGCTGAACAAGCGAAACATAAAGAGGAAAGCACAGGAGTCGGGCAACCCAACTTAATGACCAAAGACATAGTTCGGAAACCAATGCATATAAAGTGAATGCCAAGACGCCGAACGCACAATGGTTAAGGTGATTTGTGTTTGAAATCGAGCCCCCGGTCTATTAGCCAGTGACCTTGAGTCATACCGAACAGGTTCACGAGAAGAGGGAGGGAAAAATTATATGTCGAAAATAGGACAAATAAGGCGTACGTGCGCCAAGCAATTGTGCGTTTCCTCGACAACTCTTATAACTCGGATTATCGAAGCAGTTGTTTACAAGTATGTGACAAGAATAAAAGTCATGCAGGAGATGTTGTACCAGGTGTCTTCGATTGGTGACCATCCGCCTCCGATATGCCATGTTGCTATTTGACTCCTGCTTTTGATGTACCTTGATGGGTGTTGATGCGGGCGGATTTTGCGAACAGAATCTTGAAAGGCCGCTGTGTGTAAAGGTGAGCTTTACACCATGGGCGGGCTCTTTTAGGAGCGCCTGCAGTTTGTCCGAAGACGTGTGGATGGCAACAATTCAGAATAACTGGATGCCTATCGTAAGTTCCCCACCGCTACCCATGGAATCTTAAGTGCGAAGTTGTGCCTCTGTGGCACATACTTTGCCGGTTCGGAGGTTGTGCGGTGGGGGTGAGTCCCTATTGAGGGTCAGAGTGTTCGGTCTGAATCTGAACTCGCTTCCCGACCTTTGGTGCCTTTACAGCGAATGTCGAAGCTTGTCGGTCGTCTGTGTACCTGAACTCGGCCGCCAGTGCCAATGCATGCTCCTTTGTTCTAAGGGACCACTCAGTATTGCCATTTACAGTAATGACCCCCTTGGAGCCCGGCATCTTGAGCTTGAGGTATGCGTAATGCGGGACTGCATTGAACCGAGCAAACGTCGTCCGGCCGAGCAGCGCATGATAGCCGCTGCGAAAGGGGCACAATGTCGAAGACCAAATCCTTGCTGTGGAAGTTATCAGGCGAGCCGAACACAACCTCTAGGGTTATAGAGCCCGTACATCGGGCCTCAACGCCTAGGATCACTCCCTTGAAAGTAGTGCTGTTGGGTTTGATCCTTGACGGATCTATACCCATCTTATACATTGTGTCTGTTAAATCAGATTGAGGCTACTTCCACCGTCCATTAGGACTTTAGTGAGGTGATACCCATCTATAATGGGATCTAGGACGAGGGCAGCCGAGCCCCCATGACGGATACTGGTCGGATGGTCATGTCGGTCAAAGGTGATCGGATATGCTGACCATGGGTTATACTTCGGAGCTACGGACTCCACAGCATAGACCTCTCGGAGGGCCCGCTTCCTCTCTTTCTTAGGTATGTGGGTGGCGTATATCATATGAACCGATTTGACTTTGGGAGGGAATTTCTTCTGACCACCACCTATTGGATCCCGAGGCTCTTCTTCGTCCTTGCTGCGCGAGCTCTTGCCCTGGTATTTGGGTTGTATTTTGTCGTCCTGTTTAAACACCCAACAGTTGCGGTGTGTGTGGTTAGTTGGCTTCTCTGGAGTTCCATGGATTTGGCAAGTCCTGTCCATGATCTTCTCGAGCTGGGTGGGTCTGTCACGATTGCCATTAGGGGGCTTCTTCCGCTGCCTGGGGCGAGAGTTGCGGAATCCGGCGTTGACCGTCGTGTCATCGGCGTCATTACCATTGTGTCGGCGTTTGTTCTTATTGCGCTTCAGCTTTGAGTTGCCATCCTAGGCTTCAGGTGCCACAGGATCTTTAGAATTGTAATCGCGTCTTGCCAGCCAGTTATCTTCGCCCGTGAAAAAGCGGGTCATGAGGGAGGTAAGGGAGGACATAGTCCGAGATTTGTCTTGGCCTAGCTGGCGGGCCAGCCATTCGTCCTAAATGTTGTGCTGGAAAGAGGCGATAGCCTCGGCATCCGGAGAGTTGACAATTTGGTTCTTCTTAGTCAAGAACCGATTCCAGAATTGCCGGGCAGACTTGTCGGGCTTCTGGACGACGTTGCTGAGGTCGGAAGAGTCCGGCGAGCGAACATAGGTCCCCTGGAAGTTAGAGCTAAACGCGTCTTCGAAGTCTTCCCAGCATCCTATGGAGTTTTCGGGAAGGTTGTTTAACCAGTGCCGAGATGGCCCCTTAAGCTTAAGAGGTAGGCATTTGATGGTGTGGAGATCGTCTCCACATGCCATATGGATATGGAGGAGGAAGTCCTCGATCCATACGGTTGGGTCAGTGGTCCCGTTATACTGTTCTATATGGATGGGTTTAAACCCATCGGGGAACTGATGCCGCATTACCTCACCCGTGAAGCAGAGTGGGTGAGCGGCGCCCCTGACCCGAGCTATGTCTTGCCTGTAGTCGGTGTCTGTATGGAGCCCACTGTACTTCCGGGCTTTGTGGTTTTTGTCGAACCATGGTCTATACTCTCCTCGTCTATCCGGTGAGTAATCCCTGGATCCATAGATGGATCTAGTATGACCTGCTCTGTGATCTAAGTCATCGCGCAGGTCGAACCTATCATTGGTTTCGGATGGCTCCTTACCCCGTCTTTGGGGCATCCCCGGTATGTAACCGGTCTCGTTGGCCGCTCTATCACGCCCACGAGGAGGGCGGTCTGACTCGTCATATGCGGTACGATGCGGAGACGGAGTGTCCATGAGCTCATCGTCAAATTCTGGCAGCAACCACCTCCGAGGGTAGCTTTTGGGCTGGTTTGACGAACCAGTGTCGTATGCTTCTGCGGTTGAGAGGACTTTCGTCCATCGATCAGTGAGGTCGGCCTATTCGGCTTTGAGTTACCGCTCGCCTTCAGGCTGCGAGCCGTTGCTATGAGATGCTGCCTAATTTTTTCCTGATCCTCAAGGTTATCAGGGATGTACAAGTCATCAGCTTCTGGTAGGTCTTCCTCCTCGGCGGGGGGAAGGTAATCGTCGCCCTTGAAGTCCTTGACGGTATCGGGGTCATTTTGGTTCGCGGGCTCGTCCGGTCCCTTGAACGGGTGTTCGGGTACATCGGGATGATCATATCGGCATGGGCGTCTGTTGGGGAATGTTGCATGGGAAACAAAAAAATTCCTACGCACACGCAAGATCTATCCATGGTGATGAGCATCTACGAGAGGGAGAGTGGATCTACATACCCTTGTAGATCGCTAAGCGGGAAGCGTTAAGAAACACGATTGATGTAGTCGAACGTCTTCGCGATCCAAATCACCGAGCGTCCCACGATCCCGTCATGATCTGTCATGCAATCCAATCACGATCCATCCTACGATCTCATCATGATCCGTCCCACGATCCAATCACGAATCGTCTCGCGATCTTGATCACGATCCTTCCGATCTAGCGCCGAACGGACGGCACCTCCGCGTTCAGCACACGTATAGCTCGATGACGATCACCGCCTTCTTGATCCAACAAGAGGGAGCAGAGAGGTAGATGAGTTCTCCGGCAGCACAACGGCATGGTGGCAGTGGTGGTGAACTAATCCTGTAGGGCTTCGCCTAAGCACCGCAGAACTAATCTAGAGGAGAAACAGATCTAGAGGAAGAAGAGGGCAGCACGTGGCAATTAGGGTTAGGGTTGCCCTCAAAACCTCTAGTATATATAGGAGGAGGGGAGGGAGGAGACTTGGCTCCCAAGGAGACAAATCTGGTTTGGTCGAAGTGGGAGGGAGGAGTCCTCCTCCTCCACTCCTAGTAGGATTACGACTCCTTCCTTATTTTCCCACTTTTGCCTTCTTTTCACCCTGGGTTTTCTTTCCTAGCCGCATGGGCCTTCTGTGGGACTTCAGCCAGCCCACTAAGGGCTGGTATTCCTTCTCCCACAGCTCATGTAGCCTCTTGGGTCTAAATACCCCTCCCGATGGTCCCCCGGTACCCTCCCGGCACTCCCGGTACACTATCGATGAGCCCGAAACTTTTCCGGTGACCAAAGTAGGACTTCCTATATATCAATCTTTACCTCCGGACAATTTCGGAGCTCCTCGTGATGTCTAGGATCTCATCCGGGACTCTGAAAAACCTTCGGTCACCACCATACATAACTCTATACTACCGAAACATCACCAAACCTTAAGTGTGCAGACCCTGCGGGTTCGAGAACTATGTAGACATGACCGAGACACCTCTATGGTCAATAACAAATAGCAGGACCGATATACCCATATTGGTTCCTACATATTCTACGAAGATCTTTATCGGTCAAACCTCTATGTCAAGGATTCAGTTAATCCCGTATGATGTTCCCTTTGTTCTTCGGTATGTTACTTGCCCGAGATTCGATCGTCGGTATCTCCATACCTAGTTCAACCTCGTTACCGGCAAGTCTCTTTACTCGTTCGAGAATACAAGATCCCATGACTAACACTTAGTCTCATTGCTTGCAAGGCTTATTGTGATGTTGTATTACCGAGTGGGCCCTGAGATACCTCTCCGTCACACAGAGTAACAAATCCCAGTCTTGATCCATGCCAACCCAATAGACACCCTCGGAGATACCTGTAGAACACCTTTATAGTCACCCAGTTACATTGCGACGTTTGATACACACAAGGTACTCCTCCGGTGTCAGTGAGTTGCATGATCTCATGGTCATAGGAACATAGACTTGACATGCAGAAAACAGTAGCAATAAACTGACACGATCATATGCTACATTTGTAGTTTGGGTCTTGTCCATCACATCATTATCCTAATGACGTGACCCCGTTATCAAATGACATCTCATGTCCATGACTAGGAAACCATAGCCATCTTTGATCAACGAGCTAGTCTATTAGAGGCATAATAGGGACATGGTGTTGTCTATGTATCCACACATGTATCTGAGTTTCCGATCAACACAATTATAGCATGGATAATAAACGATTATCATGAACAAGGAAATATGATAATAACCAATTTATTATTGCCTCTAGGGCATATTTCCAACAGTCTCCCACTTGCACTAGAGTCAATAATCTAGTTCACATCACCATGTGATTCGCATTATTATGAATCTAACACCCAATGAGTTCTGGGGCTCAATCGTGCTTTGCGTGTGAGAGAGGTCTTTTAGTCAACGGGTCTGCTATATTGAGATTCGTGTGTACTTTGCAAATCTCTATGTCACACTGTAGACACTGCTACCACACTCCACTTGGAGCTCTTCCAAATGGGTGCTCCACTATACGTATCCGGATTGCTACTAAGAGTCATCCGGATTGGTGTTAAAGCTTGCATCGACGTAACTCTTTATGACGAACTCTTTATCACCTCCATAATAGAGAAACATTTCCTTAGTCTTTTAGTTACTAAGGATAATCATGTTCGTTGTCCAGTGATCCACTCCTGGATCACTCTTGTACCCCTTGACGGACTCATGGAAAGGCACAGATAAGTCCGGTACACAGCATGACATACTATATAGAGCCTATGGCTAAAGCATAGGGAATGACTTTCGTCCTTTCTCTTTCTTCTGCCGTGGTCGAGCTTTGAGTCTTACGCAACTTCACACCTTAAAAATCAGGCAAGAACTCTTTCTCTGACTGATCCATTTTGAACTCTTTCAAAATCTTGTCAAGGTATGTACTCATTGAAAGTCTCATCAAGCATCTTGATCTATCTCTATAGATCTTGATGCTCAACAATTAGGTATCTTTATCTAGCTCTTCCTTTGAAAAACTCTTTTCAAACAACCGTTTATGCTTTCCAGAAATTCTACATCATTTTTGATCAATAATATGTCAACCACATATGCTTATCAAAAATTCTATAGTGCTCCCACTCACTTTATTGTAAATACAAGTTTCTCATAAACTTTGTATAGACTCAAAAACTTTGATCACCTCATCAAAGCGTATATTCCAACTCTGAGATGCTTGCTCCAGCCCATAGAAGGATTGCTGGAGCTCGCACACCTTTTACCATCCTTAGGACTGACAAAACCTTTTGGTTGTATCTCATACAACCTTTCCTTCAGGAAGGAAACGGTGTTTTGACATCCATCTGCTAGATTTCATAATTGAAAAATGTAGCAACTACTAACACAATTCCAACAGACTTTAGCATCGCTACGAGTGAGAAAGTCTCATCGTAGTCAACTCCTTGAACTTGGCGGAAACTTCTTTCCGACAAGTTGAGCTTTATAAATGGTGACATTTACCATCAACGTCCGTCTTCATCTTAAAGATCCATTCGTACTCGACGACCTGCCATCCAACAAGCAAGTCTACCAAAGTCTATACTTGGTTTTCATACATGGATCCTTTCTCGGATTTCATGGCCTCTAACCATTTGTTGGAATCTGGGCCCATCATTGCTTCTCCATATCTCGTAGGTTCATCGTTTTCCAACAACATGACCTCCAAGACAGGGTTGTCGTACCACTCAGGAGCAGTATGCGTCCTTGTCGACCTACGAGGTTTGATAGTAACTTGATCTGAAGCTTTATGATCATCATCATTAACTTCCTCTTCAACTGACGTAGGCTCCATAGAAACATCTTTCTGCGTTGCACTACTCTCTGGTTGAACAAAGGTTCAACAACCTCATCAAGTCTTATCTTCCTCCCACTCAATTCTTTCGAGAGAAACTCTTTCTCGAGAAAGAACCCATTTTAGCAACAAACACTTTGTGCTCGGATCTGAGATAGAAGGTATAGCCAACTGTTCTTAGGGTATCTTATGAAGATGTATTTTTCCGCTTTGGGTTCGAGCTTATCAGACATAAGTGTCCCATTCCCAAACTCTAAGAAATGACAGCTTAGGTTTCTGCCAAACCATATGGTGTCATCTCAGTGGATTTAGATGGTGCCCTATTTAAAGTGAATGTGGTTGTCTCTAATGCGTAACCCGAAAATGATAGTGGAAAAACGATAAGAGACATCACAATTCACACCATATCCAATAGAGCACGACTACGACGTACGGACACACCATCACACTATGGTGTTCCAGGTGGCGTGGGTTGTGAAACAACTTCCATATTGTCTTAAGTTGTATACCAAACTCGTAACTTAGATATTCACCTCCACGATCATATCATAGACATTTTATCTTCTCGTCACGATGATCTCAATCTTCACTCTGATTCTGCTTGAACTTTTCAAACGCTTCAGACTTGTATTTCATTAAGTAAATATACACTATATCTACTCAAATCATCAGTGAAGGTAAGAAAATAATGATATCCACCGCACGCTATAACACTCATTGGATTGCATACATTAACAGGTATTATTTCCAATAAGTTACTAGCCCGCTCCATCATACTGAAAATGGGGTTTGTAGCCATCTTGCCCAAGAGGCATGGTCCGCATGTGTCAACCGATTCAAAACTGAATGAGTCCAAAGATCCATCAGCATGGAGTTTCTTCATGCGATTTATACCAATATGACATTTAGCGGCAGTGCCACAAGTATGTAGTACTATCATTATTAACTTTGTATCTTTTGGCATCAATGTTATGAACATGTGTATTACTATGATCAAGATTCAACAAACCATTCTTACTGGGTGCATGACCATTGAAGGTATTATTCATGTAAACAGAATAACCATTATTCTCTAACTTAAATGAATAACCGTGTTGCAATAAACACAATCCAATCATGTTCATGCTTAACGCAAACACCAAATAACATTTATTTAGGTTCGTCACTAATCCCGAAGGTATAGAGAGCGTGCGATGTTGATCACATCAACCTTGGAAACATTTCCAACACACATCGTCACCTCACCCTTAGCTAGTCTTCGTTTATTCCATAGCTTTTATTTCGAGTTACTAACATTTAGCAATTGAACCGGTATCCAATACCCAGGTGCTACTAGGAGTACTAACAAGGTACAAATCAATAACACATATATCAAATATACTTATGTCGACGTTGACAGCCTTCTTATCTACCAAGTATCTAGGGTTGTTCCACTTCATCGACCGTTCTCCTCATAATAGAAGCACTTAGTCTCGGTTTGGGTTCAACGTTGGGTTTCTTCATTGTTGCAGCAACTGTCTTGCCATCCATGAAGTTTCCCTCTTAGCCCTTGCCCTTCTCGAAACTAGTGGTTTCACTAACCATCAACACTTGATGCTCCTACTTGATTTCTAACTTCGCAGTGTCAAACATCGCGAACAGCTCAGGGATCATTATTTCCAACCCTGGCATTTTATAGTTCATCACGAAGCTCTAGTAGCTTAGTGACTGTGACTTGGAAAACTATATTAATAACTTTCTTATTTGGAAGATCAACTCCCACTCGATTCAAGCGATTGTAGCACCCAGACAATCTGAGCACATGCTCAACGATTGAGCTATTCTCCTTCATCTTGCAGGCAAAGAATCTTGTTGGAGATCTCATATCTCACAACACGGGCACGAGCCTGAGATCCCAATTTCATCTCTTAGAACATCTCATATGTTTCGTGATGTTCAAAACATTTTTCGAGCCTCAATTCTAAGTCGTAATGCATGGCGCACTAAACTATCAAGTAGTCATCAGAACGTGCCTATCAGATGTTCACAACATCTACGAACGACGCTAGAGGGGGTGGCGCACCGAGCGGTGCATTAAGGACATAAGCCTTCTATGCAGCAATGAGGACAATCCTCAGATCATGGACCCAGTCCACAATATTTCTACCATCATGTTTCAACTCTATTTCTCTAGGAACATATAAAAAACAAGGGAGCTACAGCGTGAGCTAGTAATCTACAACATAATTTGCAAAGACACTACTGACTAAGTTCATGATAATGAGTTCAATTAATCATATTACTTAAGAACTCCCACTCAAATTGACATCCCTCCGGTCATTCGAGTGATACCTGATCCAAATTCACCAACTCAAGTCCGATCATCATGTGAGTTGAGGTGGTTTCAATGGTGAACATCATCATGTTGATCATATCTACTATATGATTCATGTTTGACCTTTCGGTTTCTTGTGTTCCGAGGCCATGTCTGTACATGCTAGACTCGTCATGTTTAACCCGAGTGTTCCGCATGTGCAACACTGGCTTGCACCTGTTGTTTGTGAACGTAGGGTCTATCACACCCGATCATTACGTGGTGTCTCGACACGACGAACTTTCGCAATGGTGCACACTCGAGGAGAACAAAATTTATCTTGAAATTAAGTGAGGGATCGCCTTACAATGCTACCGTCGTCCTAAGCAAAACAAGGTTCACAAAAGTATTAACATCACATGCAAATCATAAGTGACATGATATGGCCATGAACTTGTGCTTTTGATCTCCATCTTGAAAGCACAGGCATGATCTCCATCGCCACCGGCATGACACCATGATCTCCATCAACGTGTCGCCATTGGGGTTGTCACGCCCACCATGCTTCTACTACTATTGCTACCGCTTAGCGCTAAAATAAAGCATTACATAGCGCTTAATGATTGACACGCATGTCATACAATAATTAAAGACAACCCTATGGCTCCTGCCGGTTGTCGTACTCACCGACATGCAAGTCATGATATTCTATACAAAACATGATCATCTCATACGTCACACATATCTCATCATGTAATTGGCCATATCACATCACAACATACCCTACAAAAACAAGTTAGACGTCCTCTAATTGTTGTTGCATGTTTTACGTGGTGCTACGGGTATCTAGCAAGAACAATTCTCACCTACGCAAAACCACAACGGTGATACATAAGTTGCTTTTCAACCTTCTCAAGGATCGCCTTTGTCGCATCCGATCCAACTAAATTAGGAGAAACAGACACCCTCCAGCCATCTTTGTGCAACGAAGTTACACGTTAGTCGATGGAACCGGTCTCTCGTAAGCGTACGAGTAAGGTTGGTCCGGGGCGCTTCATCCCACAATACCTTTGAACCAAAACACGACCAAGGGAGCAAGCAATCTAAGCATCAACGCCCACAAACTCTTTGTGTTCTACTTGAGATCTCATCTACACATAGACCTAGCTCTGATACCACTGTTGGGGAATGTTGCATGGGAAACAAAAAAATTCCTATGCACACGCAAGATCTATCCATGGTGATGAGCATCTACGAGAGGGAGAATGGATCTACATACCCTTGTAGATCGCTAAGCGGGAAGCGTTAAGAAACGCGGTTGATGTAGTCGAACGTCTTCGCGATCCAAATCGCCGAGCGTCCCGCGATCCCATCACGATCCGTCCCGCGATCCAATCACAATCCGTCCCGTGGTCTCATCATGATCCGTCCCGCGATCCAATCACAAATCGTCTCGCGATCTTGATCACGGTCCTTCCGATCTAGCGCTGAACGGACGGCACCTCCGTGTTCAACACACGTACAGCTCGATGACGATCTCTGCCTTCTTTATCCAGCAAGAGGGAGCGGAGAGGTAGATGAGTTCTCTGGCAGCACAACGGCGTGGTGGCGGTGGTGGTGAACTAATCCTCCAGGGCTTCGCCTAAGCCCGCATAACTAATCTGTGGCTAACACTTAGTCACATTGCTTGGAAGGCTTATTGTGATGTTGTATTACCGAGTGGGCCCTGAGATACCTCTCCGTCACACGGAGTAACAAATCCCAGTCTTGATCCATGCCAACCCAACAGACACCCTCGGAGATACCTGTAGAGCACCTTTATAGTCACCCAGTTACGTTGCAACGTTTGATACACACAAGGTACTCCTCCGGTGTTAGTGAGTTGCATGATCTAATGGTCATAAGAACAGATACTTGACATGCAGAAAACTGTAGCAATAAACTGACACGATCATATGCTACGTTTATAGTTTGGGTCTTGTCCATCACATCGTTCTCCTAATGATGTGATCCCGTTATAAAATGATATCTCATGTCCATGACTAGGAAACCATAGTCATCTTTGATCAACAAGCTAGTCTATTAGAGGCATACTAGGGACATGGTGTTGTCTATGTATCCACACATGTATCTGAGTTTCGGATCAATACAATTATAGCATGGATAATAAACGATTATCATGAACAAGGAAATATGATAATAACCAATTTATTATTGCCTCTAGGGCATATTTCCAACAACGTTACCATCCCTGCTGTTGATAATAGTTCGTCTTCCCTTTTTGCTTTTGGACCGCTTATGCGATTTCGGGCGTCTTGATGGCGCGTCGCCCGATTTGTCACCGTCGTTGTGAGGCATGTTGTCGCCGTTGGTGGCAGGAGTATCCACCATGTAAATGTCGTACGTAGAAATGGTGGTCCAACTCCCAGTGTTAACGAGGGTGGGAGCATGGTCCTCTTCGTCCATGTATTCTGCCTCCTTGAAGGCATAGTCTAGCACATCGGTTAAGTCTTCAACGGTGGCTATCAAGTGGGTGGTGGGTGGGTCGAAATATCCGTCCCTGCCCGAACTGTAACCGGGCCGGGCATAGATCGGGGCTGGGTCGTCAGTGATTTTCAAGGATGAGAATTGCTCCAAGACCTCGTCGATCGTTGAGGGGCCGATTGGATCCAGCTGTCCAGAACACGTGTAGTCGACCCCCATGAAGCCCACCCCTGGGGAGTGTTCGGTAGGAACACAGGTCCGGTCATATGGCTTGATGGCTAGGACGGGGTTAGAGATCGGACTGCCGCCATGGGTGACCCCATTGGCATGTCCAACGGAGGGGCTCGAGGTTAAGGCCTTAGAGTCCTTGGGGGTTACGGGCGAAGCCGTGAACCCGATTAGTGACAAGTCTCCTCGAGAGTCGACAGAAAACTCTAGGTTTCCAAATCTGACATCCTGATCGGGGGCGAGCCTCTCAATGTGGCCTAGATGACCGGTGGAACCAGCATGTAGCACAACGCTCCCGAAGGCGAAGATCTGCCCGGGGACAAAAACGTCCATGTTACGGACCTCTTCGTTGATGAAAAGGCGAGGCGTCGATCCCACCTCGCTCATAGAGGAACTCTCAATGAAAGCACCAATGTCAGTGTCAAGACCGGCGGATCTCGGGTAGGGGGTCCCGAACTATGAGACTAGGATCGACAGTAACAGGAGACGAAGAGGACACGAGTTTACCCAGGTTAGGGCCCTCCTATGGAGGTAATACCCTACGTCCTGCTTGATTGTATTGATGGTGTAAGGGGTTACAGAGTTGATCTACCTCGAGATCGTATGTCTAACCCTAGATGAGTTGTTCTGTCTCTATACCCTCAAACCCTCCGGCTTATATAGATGCCGAGGAGGCCTAGGGTTTACACATGGTCGGTTACATGCCGAAGAGATAAACATGCCTATTTACTACACCAAACGTGGAGCGCAAGCCGCGCTCCTTGAAGCTTCCAACCTGGTAACTGGGCCTTCAGATCATCATGTGTTCAGCGAGTGGTCCATACAGTCCGACCGGTACACAACAGGTCGGCTATCCGAGGACCCCCTAATACAGGACCCCCTCACCAACCACCACTACCCCCGATCCGGGGCCAACCAGCCAGCTTGCAACCCGCCAACATGCGCCACCGTAGTCTTGAAGTCATCCATGTCGTCTCACTAAGGTCGCCATCACGAGGCCTAAAGGACAGAGAGAGGAACGCCAGGAATTGGGAGTGGCAACACCGAAGTCACGCCGGAGGGAACCACCTCCACCGCCATCGTGCGGGAGGCCTGTGCCTCCAGCGCCGTCGCGGTAGCCGTTCGGACGTGGCAGCAGTGGCACACCAGGCCACCCGGGCCCGAACAGGCCCATCTCGGGCCCGCAAAGCCGCTGCCACCCCGCTACAGCAAGTCGTCAGCGGCGTCGCCCCCTCCCAGCCTCCCAACACCCCACCTCCACCTCCAGGTGACTCCGTCGTCGATGAAGAAGTCGTCGGCCCGCCTCGGTCCAGATGGGGTCGGAAGGGGGCCTAGATCTGGACCGAGCGAGCGCCACCACCCTACATCACCGTGAAGCCCCACCGCCAACAGTTGCGTCGCCGCGCAGTCGATCCCCCGCACGAGCGCCAGATCGCGTCGCCGCCGCACCAGACCATCGCTGCCTAGGGGTACCGCCCAACGCTGCTCCGCCCCCGGAGGAGCGTCACCAGGAGGGAAAAAGCATCGGGCCACCTCCCGAGCTGAGCCCGACGGCACACGCCGACGACTGCGAGGGGGGTGGAGGGGGCGTTAGGGAAGAAGGACGGGGGGCGGCCGGCCGCCCGCGGGGGGACGGACGCGGTCACGAGAGGAGGAGACGGGTTTTACACTGACTACCAAGTAATTAACACAAACAGTATAAATTATGCAACCCTTCATGCCCTGCCCAAGCGGCATGAAACGACAGTTGACATCTGCCAAGAAAACGGACACGTGACTTATTTTCCATTTTGCATAACTAACATCTTTTAGGCGCTTGCCGTGTCAACATCTACCGAAACGTTAGCTGCACAATTCGCTCGCTGGTCCAGCCAAGAGATGATGTCGGAGTAGACGCGCTCGGCGTCCTGAGGGAGCTCTGCCGTGAGCGCGTGCCACATTCCAGGGTAGAGCTTGAAGGCCTTGTCCGCGCTCGACGCTTCCTCGAATAGCAGCTTGCTCGCCGAAGGATCCGTCATGACGTCGTCCCCGCCGTGAAGGACCAAGAACGGCAGGCTCACCTGCCAATCTCAAAACGTTAGCAGCCTCCATGAATCGAAGACTAGGCACAACTGTACAACCTATAGTCTTCCAACTAGCATGAAGGAAGATCACCTCGTGCAAGTTCTTCTCGATGTCCAGGCTCACCATGAGGAGTTCATGACAGGTCTTCAGTGGGAGCTTTCCCCTGTAAATGTACGGATTGGAGCGAACCTGCACGCAAATACAGAGAGAAGTAGTAGAAAAACTCAGCAAGTATCGGCAATACCTTTTCTTCCAATCGTTAAGAGCGTTTAAAAAGTCGTGCTGTAACATACTGTATTATCAGACCTGTTTTCTCATCTCTGGATCTTTGCAAACTTTGTCGATGATGTCGGGGATGGGTATGATCCTCCAACCGGGCGCCACCGCGCATACCATCTTCAGAGCGCTGACCACCACCGGATGAGGCCTCATGTCATCAGAGATCTGTTACCATAACGAATTAACAAATAACCATGCAGAAAAAAAAATCATCACGAAAAAACAGAGAAGACCTTGCACATCGGAGCAAGCAGAACGGCGCCGTCCCAGAAGGCCGTCTCTTTCCTGTGGAGGAGGAGCGCCACGCTCCCGCCCATGGAGATCCCGTATAGGAACCGCTTCTTCCCCCTGTTCTCCGGCTTATCTGAAATTGGTCAGTCGCCACAAAATTCAGAGCTCGGTTGGTGTTTTCACTTTTCAGTTTGTGTGTCCGGGAAGGCATATATAGTTCGTCACTCCATACCGCAGACGCTCATGAAATGGCTGGAGCAGTCGGCGACGACGTCGCCGAAGTTCGGCACGTAGCATCTCCGGCCCGACGACCTGCCGTGTCCCTCGTGGTCTATCCCGTAGACGGCGTAACCGGCGCGCACCAACCGAGAGGCAGTATCTGGCCATTGTTTCCATGCAGCTTGTCAGTATCTAGCATCTACTCACCGTAGTTTGTTCGTCCGTTTTGGCTGTTGAAACATAGATTCAGCCGGTTAAGAGAACTTAAGGGTTGTGAGTTGTACTACCTCTCATTGATACACTGCACTCTGCTGCAATCCCTGTCAAAGATAAACCGACAAAAACACTTACTCTTTTGGTTATGAAATTGATTGAGCACAGATATATAGTGGGGAGTGCACTAGTACCATGGCAGACGAAGATCAAAGCTTTGGGCTCTGAACTGTGCGGCGTCCATGAGCAGGTGAACAGCTTGGTGTCCCGGGAGTTCACAATAAATTCCTGGAAATTCAGTTCAGACTTCAGAGTTAGCAAGCACGAGCAACAATGGTACTGCAATGGAACTTGTTTAGACTTTGTAGTGCTCCAGCAATATGAACCGACCTCTTCATACTTGACATCATCGCTGTGCTGATCCTGGAAACAAAATTTGAGCATCAGGATTTAGGTCTGGATCATAACAGTATGAAATGGCTGTTGTAGGATGCTCCTTAACATACCATGGCCATGTCTTCAGAACTCCCTTTGAACAAGTGAACTTGGCATGATGCGTGCGCGTACATACATATATACTACTGCACCCTGAACACATAGAATCGATCCTCTAGTCTAAGAAAAAGAATACGCAAGTCGGCCAACACCACAAGAAACCGAAGAAAACCAACGGTATGAAACGGTGTAGTAGTACGAGCCTGTGTGCACTGCAGACGGGAGATTTAAATCCGCGACTTGTGAAACGAAACCCCGGCGAGCATGGGAAACAACGAGCGTGAGAAATCTCTGCGAATGCATTCGGTCAGAATCAGTGGTACAGTCAGTTCATCTGTTCTCAGTCACGTGGCAATCTTATTCCAATAGGACAATCGTCAGATCCACAGACTTGGTTGCACCGACTATAGAATTCAGAGTTTCAGACATCCTTCATAGTATTGACCATACATCTTCTTTTTTTGCGGGGGAATTGACCATATATCTGTCAGAGATAATAGTACCGTGACAACAACTATCTCCGTGGTTCGTTATTATTCGTGTGAATTTGTTTAGATCGTGTACTGTCACAGTGGCTCAGCAGCAGCTGGCGTTCTTGTGAAGCAGACGTCGTCTTCGGGCAACGGAACCGGCTGCCAGCCGGTGCAGGACTCGAGGAGCTCCTTGAGCGCCATCGACGCGGGCTGCACCGACCACGGCTTGTAGCAATCCCGGACCTCAAAGTCCCACAAATCATCTTGTGCAGTCTCCGAGTAATTTTCGGTGTGCTCCTCCGCGCCGTTCAGGAACAGGTCGCCTTCAGACCGGATGCGCCCGCTCGAACTGCAGTCTCTGTCCGCCGCCTGTATCAGTCACAAACTCAAAGCCTTTCAGTAACAAATCGCGTACATAAACTAAAAGGAAGTACAGATCTGCATCTTAAAGGGAACCACCTGTTCTTTCATGTACATGAACACTTTCTTCTTCTCCCCTGCCTCGTAGATGTTGGACTGGGACACAATCTGCGGCCATACCAAGCGTGCGGGTTAGCACTATACACCACACGCTTATGGCATGCAACGTGTGTGTAGTTTCGAGGGAACCGTACGGTACCTGCGACTCTACGCTGGCGCAGACGGCGTAGATGCCCCAGCCCCTGGTGTAGTTGTTGTAGAGGTGCACCCGGCCGAACCGGACGCGGGGCTGCCGCTGCCGCGTGCCGTCGAAGAGGCAGTGGTGGATGGTCACCCGGATGCGCCGGTCCCCGACGTGGCCCCTGCTGGCGCCGATCAGCACGGCCTTGTCGTGCGCCGAGAAGCGGCACCGGGAGACGGTCACGTCCGTGCTGCCGCAGGTCACGTCCAGCAGGCCGTCGGCGAAGTCGCGCAGGCTGCAGCGGTCCACCCACACGTGCCTGGACCCGGGCTTGATCTGCACGGCGTCGGCGTCGTGCCCGCGCCCGCCCTCCACTTCCAGGTTGCAGAGGATCACGTGCTCGCACTCGCGAAGAAGAAGGCCCTTGCCGGACAGCGTCACGCGCCGCCCGCGCCCGTCCACCGTCTTGTGGGAGGACACGCGCAGCCCCGACGCGAGGCGGATGGTGCCGGACACGTCGAAGACGATCCACAGCGGCTCCTGGCGTCGGCAGCCGTCCCGCAGCGAGCCGGGCCCGTCGTCTTTTGAGGTTTAACACATCGTTCAGCTTCAGCGCTATGAATCCATGGCAGAATGACAGCAGATGATGATGCAGAGAATTAACGGAGAGACGGTGCCGTGCGTACCGTTGAGGGTGGTGACGTGGTAGACGTCGCCGTGGAGGCCGCCGATGGCGTGCCGACCGAAGCCCTCGGCCTGGGCGGCCATGGCGCGCAGCGAGGAATCCACGGCTGCGTACGGCATTAGCGTGGCTTGCGGCACGTTCCCGAGTTGTTGCTCGTCGGAGGATCGAGCAGGGGCTGTGTCTTCCGTGATCGGCTCACCACCGAAATGCTCGTCGGGATGAGGAGGAGTGATTTCCACCATGGCAGGATCGTCGACGAGCTGATCGTCGGACTGAGGAGGCGCCATGGCGTAGGACAGTGATCGGGTGAACGAACAGAGAGGATGCTGGTTCGGTATTTGTTGAGGCGCGCTCCGGAAAGAATTTACTGTCGGAGTTAATTGCTGGGCCGTTTCCACTGGTCAGTTGTGTCGCGGGGGCGTTTCAGGCCGGCCCAAAGAGAAGTAAATTTGAACCGGAGAAATGCTCATAAATAGTTTTTTTACTGTTTCTAAAAAAAACTTGTTTGCAACTAAAAAATATCCGTCTGTAACACGAGATCCGGTCACGTCTCTCTCCGCCACTGGCACATGAGATCCCGTCAATCCATGCCAAAAAACCGATTGAGCACGTTAAGAACTGGGTAACTTCACTTCAATAGCAAGCCTCGCGAGAGAGATGCACACATTGCATCTGCAAAGACACACGTGCTACCGGAGATTGTTGGTGTACGCACTACCTTTCGCAGAGCATCATTGTTGCCATGTCACCCCGCAACACTACAACTCGGACTACACTGGTCTACAGACAAGAAGTTGCAAGGACAAACCTAGGACATGTCAGACATACGACGACGAAGGACATGTCATTGTCCAGCTCCTCTTTCTACAATCATCATTGACACACGAGTCATAACAGCATCGGATCCGTGGTCACCCTGACATCCGCACGACTAAGTTGTCACATCACTCGTCCTTCCACCATCACCACCAAGTAGAAATCCAACATGTATGAGACTACTATAAGGGCATATTTCTCCTTAAGTGGTTTTGATGATTGATGACAATGCCTTTGTGGATTAATCGTGTGCATTGAGCATTTCAGATATCTCATGTCTAGGCACAAGACAATTCAGTTCCCCTCAGAGCCTATCGAAGACGGTTGTTCTCTACGTTTCCTTTCGATGGATTTGAGTTGTAGGAAAGCCATACTATTAAGAGGGGGTCCGCTTCGGAAAGGTTTGGGTGGAATCAGCACATACACATCTATTCCATTGCACCACCTTTCCTTCGCTTCAATGGAGCTCCAGCTCGTTTTTCATTCTTGTGCAAAGTAAAAGCCTGCGAGGGTGTTTGCTTTCAGTGGCCAGCGGTAGTACCGCAGGAGCCAGCGGTAGTACCGCTCGGTGGAGTAGTAGTATCGTTGTCCCTTGCCCTAGTACATACGCCTGCGGTAGTAGGCGTGGATGTAATTTTTTACATCCGGCCTCTTACGGTATTACCGTGATCCATGTCCGGTACTATCGTGCCGGACTTTTTCGCATATTCGCCCTCTACGGAGGTAGGCACGGAAGTAATTTTTTACTTCCATGCATCTCCAGTGCCAGCCTCTGCCGACCATGCGGTAGTACCGCATGGGCTCGCGATAGTACTGCTCCGACGGTTCTATCGCTTGTTTCCTAGTGCAATCGGCTTGAGCCTGTTACTTCCATGCAAGCGGTAGTACTGCATGTGGCAGCGGTAGTACTACATGTGGCAGCGGTAGTACCGCAAGCCCTTGCAGTAGTACCGTGGTCTTTTGCGGTAGTACCATGTCGTGCGGGGCTGAGGGTGGGGATAACGGTTGGATCCTTTCCCCCACTATAAAAGGGAGGTCTTCTTCCTCAAGAAGATTACCTCTTCCTTTCCCAAACTCCATTGTTGCTCAAAGCTCCATTTTAGCCCGATCTCTCTCCCTAGCCAATCAAACTTGTTGATTTTCTAGGGATTGGTTGAGAAGGCCACGATCTACACTTCCACCAAGAGAAATTTGATTCCCCCCCCCCACTAATCCCTTGCGGATCTTGTTACTCTTGGGTGTTTGAGCACCATGGACGGTTGAGGTCACCTCGGAGCCACATTCCCTTGTGGTGAAGCTTCGTGGTGTCGTTGGGAGCTTCCAATTCAGCTGTGGAGATTGCTCCAACCTTGTTTGTAATGGTTCGGTCACCGCCTTCGAGGGCACCAATAGTGGAATCACGACATCTCGCATTGTGTTAGGGCGTGAGGAGAATACGGTGGCCCTAGTGGCTTCTTGGGGAGCATTGTGCCTCCACACCGCTCCAACGGAGACGTACTTCCTCACAAGGGAAGGAACTCCGGTAACACATCCTCGTCTCCACCGGCTCCACTTTTGGTTATCTCGTACCTTTACTTCTTGCAAGCTATTATTATTGTTTCCCTTGCTTGCTTGTGTACTTGTTGTGTTTAGCATCATATAGGTTATTCATCTAGTTGCACATTTAGCCAACTTATTTGATGCTAAGCCTAAATTGTTAAGAAAAAGTTAAAAAGTGTTAGTTGCCTATTCACCCCCCCCCCTCTAGTCAACCATATCGATCCTTTCAATTGGTATCAGAGCCACGTCTTTTTATTAAGGGTTTTACCACCCAAAGAGTATGGCTGGCGAAGAGGAGCGTGTGGGAGAACTTCCCGAGGCTGTGGGTGTGAACACGGTCTCACGTGAGGATTTGAATGAGGCCTTGTCCTTACTCAAATCCTCCATGGAGACCGAGGTTCAATCCATGTTCAAAGATTTCCTTAATACTCTTAAAGTGTCTACCGATGCGGTGCAAGTGGTCAAACCCACTAACTCGACATCGGATGTCAACTCCGGTAAGGAGGGGGCTAGTGCTGACAAGGATAATCATTCTCGAGGAGTTAATGGGTCAGGGAGCTTTGCCTCAGTTCCCCCTCCCGTGGTCTATGGAGGATCGGTGCACCCACCTCATATAGTTAATCTTGGTCCTCCTCCTAAACTTGTTAAGAATGATTTTCCTAACTGGGTTTTCAGTATCAAGTCTCATTTAGATCACAGCTCAATTGATCTCATGAGAGTCATTGAAGAAGGATACTATCCTCATGATCCACGCAATCTTACTCCAAGAGAACAAGCGGATAAACAGCTAAATTCTTTCGCCTTGTTCATACTCCAAGCTGCTATTCCTACTGAAGACCTACCTCACCTGCGTCCCTTCACTGTTGCTAAAGAGTGTTGGGAACACATCATCTCCATGTACAAGGGCAGTTCAAGCATTCAACGGTCAAACTATGAAGTTGTCCTTGATCAGTCAGATGAGTTTGTGATGATAGAGGATGAGGAACCGCGTGAGCTCTATAGAAGAGTGACTGCTCTCGCTGTTTCCCTCAAGGATCATGACAGCAAGGATGTGGATGATACCTGGATCAAGCGCAAGTTTCTGAAGGCCATCATGCCCTACAACAAGGCCATGTCTGTTGTCATCCGTCAAAGGCTGGACTTTCACACCTTGTCTTCTGGTGATGTGTTGAATGAATTTATTGCAATGAACATCCTGAACACGACAGCTGACAATGCTCTCGCTCGCGTTCAACGGTCAAAGAAATCCTCTCCCAATCTTTCTTTGAAGGCCACAGTCAAGAGGAAGAAGAAGAAGAAGAAGAAGAAGAAGAAGAAGAAGAAGAAGAGGGTTGCCCTGAGGACACCAAATATGCTTATCATGAGCACATGGCTCTTGCGTCCAGACAATTTTAGGGTAACAATAGAAACACAAGGCCCAACTTCTCCAAGAACAACTCAAATGGGTCAAAGGGCAAGCAACGTGTGAGAACATGCTACAACTGTGGTAATGTGAGTCACTTTGTGGTGGATTGCCCATATGAGAAGAGGGAATACAATGGTGGCAAGCTCATTCGCAAAGATAAGGCCAAGTCCTTCCCCAACAAAACCAAATTCATCAAGAAGGCTCCTCACAAAGTATTGGTGGCTCAAGAAGAGTATGCCTCGGATGATGATGTTGATGATGAAGACACAAGCGGTGAAGGAATGGCAATGGCATCCGTGGCAATTTCTTCCTCTACCCCAACAAAGGTGTCACTCTTCGATGCCCCCAATGAGAACATCGTCGCGAGGTGCCTCATGGCTAAACGTATCACCAAGGTAACCTCCAACGCCAAAACCTCAAACATTAAGACTTCTATTTCTTCCACTCCATCTCCAGAATGTGAGGATGAACATGAGGAGGCGAAAGAGGATAAAAATCAGTTTGACAAATTCATGTGTAAACTCAAGGGAGAGTCCAAGAAGCACTCTGTTGCTCTCTTGGAACAACTTGGTGAGGCCCATGACACTATTGAGTCTCAAGAAGAATTTCTTGAGGAGTTGAGAGGCCATAGTCGTGATTATGCCGACGAGATAGAGGATCTATCTATTGCTCTTGAGGAAGAGCTAGGTCTTCGTATGACTCTTGAGGAGTCACAGAATGATGACCTTGCTAAATTACGTAAAGATTATGATCATGCTATTGTTCTTAACCATGTTCTCAAGTCTGAAAAGGTTGCACTTGGGGTTGACCATGATCGACTCAAGGATGAGCTTGACACACTTGACAATGCTCACAAGGAGTTGAAGTGTGCTCATGCCTTTCTTAAGGAGTCGCATGATCAACTCCAAGGGAAATTCACTAAGGAGATTACCACGTGTCCTCCTTTTGTCCTAACTGATAATGCATCTGCTACTAACCCGTGTTGTGAGCATGCACATCTTGTGGAGTAAAATGCTAAGCTAAAAGAGCAACTTGAAAAGGTCTTGGTGACGTGTATCCAAGGTGAGAAGACGCTCAATGACCTTCTGAGTAATCAGAAGGAAGTTGTGGCAAAAGAAGGAGTGGGGTTTGCACCCAAAAATAAGAAGGAGAAGAAGGTGAACACCAAGGAAGTTCCACCACTCAAGCAAACCTTTGTAAGAGCAGGAGAAGGTCCTCATGAGAAGAATAAAGACAAAGTTATGTTTGGGAATGTCAAGAAGGGCAAGAACAAGAACACCCACCCCAACAAGACCGGCGACTTTAACCCCTCTTATGTTTTGTGTCGTGCTAGTGATGGGCATGTTTATGCCAAATATGTTGGTTCTTCTTATGAGTACATTGAATGGTGTATGGGTTCCTAAGACCCTTGTTGCTAACATCAAAGGACTCATTAAAGAATGGGTACCTAAAACCAAACATTGATCTCTTGTAGGGTTTTGCTTCCGGAGGAACGTCATGGTTGCTCGGTAGTGGAGCGACAAATCATATGACCGGAAGCAAGGACTTGGTGGTGGACGTTCATCCTGACACATCTGTGGCCACCCAAGTCTCATTTGGTGATGATGCAATTTCAAAGGTATTGGGTCTTGGCAAGGTGATAATATCTCCACAAATCTTCATAGAGAATGTTATGCTTGTTGAGACCCTCGCATACAATTTACTTTCTGTTCATCAACTCGCAATCATGGGTTTTAGTACCTTCTTTGGTATTGACTTTGTGACCCTTTTGTGGAGCAAGACTCTTAAAGTAGCTTTTGTTGGGCATGTCGAGAACGGTATCTATGTGGTGAACTTCTCGGAGTGACCCACTAAGACCGCGACTTGCTTAATGGCTAAAGTTGATGTGGGATGGCTCTGGCATCGCCGGCTAGCCCATGTCAATATGAGATCTTTGCAAAGCCTCCTCAAAGGGGATCAAATTCTTGGACTAACAAACATGAGTTTTGCCAAAGATCGTGCTTGCAGTGCTTGTATCGAAGGAAAGCTACATGAAAAGGCTCATCGTCCAAATACTACAATCTACTCAAAGAGGACCTTAGAGCTCCTTCACATGGATCTCTTCGGCCCTCCATCTTTTGATAGTCTTGGTGGAAGAAGATATTGCTTGGTGATTGTGGATGATTACTCGAGATATACTTGGGTATATTTCTTCAAGAGGAAGAGTGAGACCCAACAGACCATCATCGACTTTGCAAATGAAGTCCAACGTCAACATGATGCAAAGATTCTGATGATTAGAGTGACAATGGCACTGAGTTCAAGAACTACACCCTAAATGTGTTTCTCAGTGATGAAGGGATAAAGCACCAATATTCCACACCTTACACCCCTCAACAAAACGGTGTTGCAGAGAGGAAGAACCGGACGTTGATGGATGCTGCAAGAACCATGATGGCGGAGTTTAAATCTCTGTACAACTTTTGGGCCGAAGCCATCAACACAGCGTGTCATGCATCAAATCGGCTCTATCTCCACAAAGGCTTGAACAAGACTCTTTATGAGATTCTTACCGGGAACAAGCCCAACCTCAAATACTTCTGGGTGTTCGGTTGTAAGTATTTCATTCTCAAGAAAGGTGCTTGTTTCTCTAAATTTGAATCTAGATCCCATGAGGGCATATTTGTTGGTTATGCTGCAAACTCTCATGCTTATCGTGTCCTCAACAAGTCCACGGGACTCATTGAGGAGACGAGTAACATAGAGTTTGATGAAAATAATGGCTCCCAAGTGGAGCAAAGTGGTCTTTGTGATGTAGGTGATGAAATTCCTCCCCAAGCCATAAGAATAATGGGTGTGGGATACTTCCTACCCATTGAGGAACCCCTTGTGGCCGAGAGAGAAGAACAATGTTCCACTCAAGTGGAACCATCACCGACGCAAGACCCACACGCTTCCGAAGAACAAAATGAAGGTCCTCTACCACATGGACAAGATCAAGGGCAAGATCAATCTACTGAAAATGGTGTTTCACCAAGTGATGCCCAAGATCAAGTTCTTGTCTCCAGGCAAGCTCAAGATCAAGATCTTCTTCAAGATCAAGAGCAAGCTCACGAAGACGCTCAAGATCATCAAGATGATGACTCTCAGAATGTTGTCCCTCAACCTTCCATGGAGGAAATCTTAGAGAGACGAGCCGCCAAGAATGCTGCCAAGCTCAAAGTTAGACAACATCTGTTGGAGAACGTCTACGACGACTTGCAAAAAGGGGTAACCACTCGTAAACAATTAACAAACTTTTGTGAACATCGTGCATTTGTTTCTTGAATTGAGCCCCTTAAGGTTCAAGATGCGCTCGAGGATATGGAGTGGGTTGAAGCTATGCACGATGAACTCAACAACTTCGAGCGCAACCAAGTGTGGCGATTGGTGCTAAGACCTAAGGAGAACCACAATGTTATTGGAACTAAATGGATCTTCAAAAACAAGCAAGATGCAAACGGTATCGTCATTCGCAACAAGGCAAGATTGGTGGCACAAGGATACTCCCAAGTCGAGGGTATCGACTACGGTGAAACTTTTGCTCATGTTGCTCGCCTTGAATCTATTTGCATATTGCTTGCATATGCCTCTCATCATAACTTTAAATTATATCAAATGGATGTCAAGAGTGATTTTCTTAATAGTCCTCTTAAGGAGTTGGTATATGTCAAGCAACCCCCGGGGTTCGAGGATCCCAAGTTCCCCAATCATGTATACGTTCTCGATAAGGCTCTCTATGGCCTTAAACAAGCCCCACGCGCGTGGTATGAGCACCTTACCGAGATGTTGCAAGACCGTGGGTTTGAAATTGGGAAAATTGATCCCACTCTTTTTACAAAGAGGGTCAACGGGAACTTGTTCATATGCCAACTATATGTTGATGATATTATTTTTGGTTCTCCTAACAAAGTTTTCAATGAAAAATTTGCCACTTTGATGACAAACAAGTTTGAGATGTCTATGATGGGAGAGTTGAAGTTCTTCCTTGGTTTCGAAGTCAAGCAACAAAGTCAATGTACCTTCATCAATCAAGCTAAATACACTCAAGACATGCTCAAGAGGTTCAAGATGGATGAGCTCAATCCTCCCAAGGCCAACACTCCCATGCCACTAAAATGCCATCTTGACAGCGATCCCAATGGTAAAGCAGTGGATCAAAAGGTATATCGCTCCATGATTGTATCCTTGCTTTACCTTTGTGCGTCTAGACCAGATATCATGTTAAGTGTGGGTATTTGTGCACGATTTTCAATCCGCACCTAAGGAGAGTCACCATGTGGCTGTCAAGCGAATCTTTCGATATTTGGCTCATACCCCATACTTTGTCTTATGGTATCCCAAGGGGGCTTCGTTTGATCTCATTGGATATACTGACTCGGATTGGGCGGGAGACCGTGTGAATAGAAAGTCCACTTCTGGAGGCTGCCAATTTCTTGGTCGGTCTTTGGTAAGATGGTCTTCAAAGAAACAAAATTGTGTTTCTCTCTCGTCCACCGAGGCCGAGTATGTAGCTGCTGCCAGTTGATGTGCATAGATTCTTTGGATGAGGCAAACTTTAAAGGATTATGGTGTCAATTGTGACAAAGTGCCTCTTTACTGTGATAATGAAAGTGCCATTATGATCTCCAGCAACCCAGTTCAACATTGCAAGATGAAGCATATTGATATTCGTCATCACTTCCTTCGGGAACATGTCAAACGAGGAGACATCAACCTTATCCATCTGAGCACTAACAAACAAGTGGCTGATATATTTACGAAGCCATTGGATGAAGCAAGATTTCGTGAGTTAAGGCATGAGCTAAATATCATTGATCTGAGCAATGTGGATTGACTTAGTGCACACCTCACCACACTCATCATTATGTCTTGTCTAGGTGTAGGCATGGATTTAGGGGGAGTCTAGTTCTCTCAATGAACTATCCCTCCTCCTATTATGCATAAACTAATCAAAGTCTTTCACATTCGCCAGTTTTGATGGTTACTGTGCTTCAAAAGATGAGTCTTGGTCATGGGCCCAAGGATAATTCTTCGCGGTGCCATACCATTTGACTCAAACATAGGTAGCTCTAGGGCCACCGCCCTCTCTTCATGCGAAGTAGTGGCTCACTATTTGGTCCTATTTTATCTTTCTACTCCTTTGGACCCTGCTCTTGTTGTGACTTGCATTTTTGTCTTATCGTGTCTCTCATTTTTGTGCGAAAAGAGAACTTTTCTTTCTCTTCTTCTCTTTTCTGTCTGAAAACTTGCACTTTGTGGACAGCACGGTACTACTATGGCAATCCATGGTACTACAGCTGGAGTTGGACTGCCCCTGTGCTTGCACAGGTGTGCTCCCAGCATGGTACTACCGCACCAAAACGCGGAAGTAAGAAATTACTTCCGCTCTGGGAGCGGTACTACCGCTTATCAGGTGGAAGTAGAAAATTACTTCCGTTCGTTGAGCGTTACTACCGCGATGACCGCGGTACTACCGTGTCGTCGAGTGGGCGTGGGGGTTAAGAGCCGGCAGGGGGGTTCAACCTCCCCCATACCCATTATCTCTTCCCCACATGTTTCTCTCTCTCTCCTCCTCACAACCAGCGTCGGAGCACCTTGCCGGATCTCCATCTCCGGCCACCCTCCTCTCATTCCCTCCGGTGGGATCGTTCCCCACCTCGCCCTCTTGCCATGGACCTCGATATTTCCCCGAACTCTTCTCATTTTGCTTCTCTATTTTTGAATCTATGTTTAGGGGAAATATGAGTTGGTTCAGTGTTTCTTTGATCCAATTTGTGCATGAGGGGATGGTTTGATTTGTTAGTGCAGTAGAAGTGTGTATTGATAGGATACAACGGGATAACTTTCGATCTACAGTAGTACCGATCTGGTCTTTGATCTGTGTTCATGTGAAATCCGCCCCGTGCGGTACTACCGCACCTTCTGCGGTACTACTGCTCGTCGGACGGAAGTAAAATTTTACTTCCGCTCCGGCCACGATACTACCGCTCGCCGCGGTACTACCGCGTCCGGAGCGATAGTAATGTATTACTTCCGCTCGTTGGGCGGTAGTAAATTTTTACTTCCGCTCCTGCCACGGTACTACCGCTCACCACGGTACTACCGCATCCGGAGCGGTAGTAATTTTTTACTTCCACTCGTTGGGCGGCAATAAAATTTTACTTCCGCTCCCGCCATGGTACTACCGCTCACAGCGGTACTACCGCGTCCGGAGCGGTAAATTTTTTTACTTCCGCATGAACCACCCGTACTATAGCTCGATCAGAAGCTACCTCATTTTGTCCTGTTCATTCTCACCTCTACATGGTTTTCGTGTCTTCTTTCATCTTTGCCTTACCTTTTTCGTTTGTCTCTTGTGTTTGCATTGTGTGACATAGGTGGTGGCTTTGGTTTCGGCTTTGTTCCACGATGCTCGAATCCCTCTCGTGACACTAGCTCAAAGCGTCTTCGCAATCCAGATGCTCCTGAGGGATCCAATGCCTAGCCACACCATTTCAAGCGGAACGCATCCAAGCTCAAGGTACCGGTTGACAACTATGAGGACATGCCTCAAGCTGAGTTTCTGTCTCGACAGTTGATCGACCCCTATGTCAAACCAAGGGAACAGTCCAGGGCCAATGAGTTGTTTTGGACCAAGCAGCAGTTTCTCATCCACATTGATGTGATCAAGGGCAAGAAGAATCTATATGTTCCTGTCCAATGGATTGAGATGACTCATATGAGGAAGCACCCGACATACTTTGGTGAGGCTCTGAGTTTGGTGGAGCAGATTGCTATCGAGGACATCATCTCGTTCCACCCTGACTTTGATCCCGAGATTGTGGGCCAGTTCTTTGCCTCTGTCCACTTCCACACTTATGAGCAGCAGACCATGACTTGGATGACCAATGGAGAGAGGTTGTCTGCCACCTGGAAGGACTTCATGGATCTGCTGCATGTTCCTGATGCGGGGATTGATGTGCCAGTTGGACTGCACCCTCACGGCAAACCCCACCCAACACGTAAGGAGCAGGTCATGCCATACTATATATTGAAGACTTTGCCCTCTGGTGAGAAAGTTTCTATGCTCAACCCATTTCTTGATGGCATGCACCGGATCTTCCGCAACACTCTGTTTCCTCGCATGGGAGACAATGACAAGGTGCACTCCTATCTGGTGGATATGTTGCTACTATGTGAGAAAGGAAGAACTGAAGAACTTGACACCCTTGATGTGTCTCACATTATGTGGACTAAGCTTCGCACTGTTGTGTTTCATCGTAAGGTCCCCATTTATGGGCCCTACCTGTTCCTCCTGATTCATTCTACTTGGGAGAAGACCCTTTCGGATGAGGACCATCAAGAGCACTTGTTTCTTCATGATTCCAGTCGTCTGCATATGAAGGACAAGTGGGCCAAAACCACCACTAAGCCAGCTACTGCTCGTATGGAGGTTGATGAGGACGAGATCGAAGAGGAGGGAGATGACAGTTCTGAGTCATATGTGCCACCGTCTTCTAAGCCATCTTGGGCCAAGAAGCTCTCTCACAAGATGAAGACCTTGTTCTGTATGCAGGCCAAGGGACAGTACCAGGCTCACGTTGCTCAGAAGGAGAGTCGCCAGCGTGACAAGCGGATTTTGAGGAAGCTTGGCGAGGCCATCTCGAGTGGATCTGAGAAGGACATCACTCCTAAGGCTACTTGGATTGTGAAGCAGCAGTTCCAGTGGGCTGATTCAGATGCGGAGTCCATCCCAGACGCATCAAAGGAGCCAGATGACTGATCTTTCTGCGTGGGAGCTACCACCTATGTGTTAGGTGTCCTCTCTGCCTTTTTGGCGTCTCGATGCCAAAGGGGGGAGAGTGTAGGATTTGCGAGTATTTGTGGTGTTTTATCGTTGTCTCTTTGCTTTCTTTGAACTTTGGTTTATGTCGTTTGTGTGTGAGACCAGGAAACTTCCTATAACATATGGTGTGAGACATATGCTATCACTACTATCTTATTATTGTCCAGTATGATTCGTAGCTTGTGAGTCTGTCTCATATGTACCCTTATCTTCATGCTCACATGCTATGCCTTGTTTCCGTACTTAGTGATATACATTCTGTTACAAGGATTGCATTGTTTATAAAATATAAGGGGAGTGTTGATCCTAGTGTGTGTGCCTTGCAGTCCAAAGCATATCTATAGAATGCACACATCTAGGGGGAGCCTAGCTATATTTTATAGATCTTGGGTTTGCATATGCTCATTTTATATCTTTTTGTGCAAATCATGTATTGTCATCAGTCCACCAAAAAGGGGGACACTATAAGGGCATATTTCTCCTTAAGTGGTTTTGGTGATTGATGACAATACCTTTGCGGACTAATCATGTGCATTGATCCTTTCAGATATCTCATGTCTAGGCACAAGACGATTCAGTGCCCCTCGGAGCCTATCGAAGATGGTTGTTCTCTATGTTTCCTTTTGGTGGATTTGAGTCGTAGGAAAGTCGTACTATTAAGAGGGGGTCCGCTTCGGAAAGGTTTGGGTGGAATCAACATGTACACATCTATTCCATTGCACCACCTTTTCTTTGCTTCAATGGAGCTCCAGATCGTTTTTCATTTCTGTGCAAAGTAAAAGTCTGCGGGGGTGTTTGCTTTCAGTGGCCAGCGGTAGTACCGCTCAAGGGAGTGGTAGTACCACAGGAGCCAGCGGTAGTACCGCTCGATGGAGCGGTAGTACCGCTGTCCCCTACCTTGGTACATACGCCTGTGGTAGTAGGCGTGGATGTAACTTTTTACATCCTCCCTCTTACAGTAGTACCGTGATCCACGTCCGGTACTACCGTGCTAGACTTTTTTGCATATTCTCCCTCTACGGAGGTAGGCACGGAAGTAATTTTTTACTTCCTTGCATCTCCAGTGCCAGCATGCGGTAGTACCGCATGGGCTCGTGGTAGTACCGCTCCGGCGGTTCTACCGCTTGTTTCCTAGTGTAATCGGCCTGAGCCTGTTACTTCCGTGCAAGCGGTAGTACCGCATGTGGCGGCGGTAGTACCGCAAGCCCTTGCGGTAGTACCGTGGTCTTTTGTGGTAGTACCGCATCGCACAGGGATGAGGGTGGGGATAAAGGTTGGATCCTTTCCCCCACTATAAAAGGGAGGTCTTCTTCCTCAAGAAGATTACCTCTTCCTTTCCCAAACTCCATTGTTGCTCAAAGCTCCATTTTAGCCCGATCTCTCTCCCTAGCCAATCAAACTTGTTGATTTTCTAGGGATTGGTTGAGAAGGCCTCGATCTACACTTCCACCAAGAGAAATTTGATTCCCCCCACTAATCCCTTGCGGATCTTGTTACTCTTGGGTGTTTGAGCACCCTAGACGGTTGAGGTCACCTTGGAGCCACATTCCATTGTGGTGAAGCTTCGTGGTGTCGTTGGGAGCCTCCAATTCGGTTGTGGAGATTGCCCCAACCTTGTTTGTAAAGGTTCGGTCGCCGCCTTCAAGGGCACCAATAGTTGAATCACGACATCTTACATTGTGTGAGGGCGTGAGCAGAATACGGTGGCCCTAGTGGCTTCTTGGGGAGCATTGTGCCTCCACACCGCTCCAACGGAGACGTACTTCCTCGCAAGGTAAGGAACTCCGGTAACACATCCTCGTCTCCAACGGCTCCACTTTTGGTTATCTCATACCTTTACTTCTTGCAAGCTATTATTGTTGTTTCTCTTGCTTGCTTGTGTACTTGTTGTGTTTAGCATCATATAGGTTATTCATCTAGTTGCACATCTAGCCAACTTATTTGATGTTAAGCCTAAATTGTTAAGGAAAAGTTAAAACATGTTAGTTTCCTATTCACACACCCCCCCCTCTAGTCTACCATATTGATCTTTTCAACTACTCCCATCAAAATCCAATGGATCAAACTCAAAAAAAAATATGCCCTTAGACGTCAAAATGACGTTATCATCTGACCCATGGATCTGGGGTTTCCAGGAGCTGACCTAGGCATAGAATCATCTTTTTCAATATATCAAAAAGATATCAATTACACGCAACCCCTACACGGGAAAAAATTAAAAACTACTCAAGACAACCAAAAAATACAAAAGGAATAAATAAACCAACATGAAAATTTGTAGCAAACAATAGCAGCAACCATCCATAATCGCAGCTCTATGTACATGATAGGTACTCCAACAATGACTCTTCCAGAAAAGAAACAACAGATGAGCATCATCATCGTTGGAGCCAACCATTGAGGCTAGATCATGGGGTTTCGCCCCCGGGGAGGGAACGAGAAATCTCCATCCAGCGTCTTCATTAAGGAACATTGTGTGAACACCAACATTACTAGGCTCAACCAATGAAGGTCGGGCCTAGAGTTTTCGCCTCTGGGAACTCAAGCCATGCATTCAAAAAGCACCACTTAACCAACTCCAACAAGCCAAGACATCCTTAACCATGCTTGTATCTTGGACATTATGGAATGAGTGAAACGCGAGGGTCTTCACGCACAAGAGCGTCCCATCGCCAATCTTGCTTTGCTCCACCTACACTAAGGACAGCCTTTTGGTCATCGCGGGTGCAAAGAGACCAGGGTCTTTTATTTCGCGCGAGTGAACCGCATGACATGTTTTTGGGGCGTGTTGTAACAAACAAACTTTATTCTCTCTTATTTAATGGATGAGGCAAAGCTTTTGCCTCCGTTTTAACAAAACGTTGCCCTGTGTCGCAAGCACCCCCCAATCCATCATTGCATAGCCACACAGAATCACAAGAACACAACCACATATACCTTACCACATAATTAGAACTATGTCTGCTAAACACATGTTGCCAAGTAGCATACAAGATTACCCACCATCTCCACTAATCCCATGCCGCTGAGAGTCTAGATCGCCCATGTAGCCAATTTAGGGCAGCCACATGGGGCACCTCGGGGCAAGGAAGGGACCCACATGTCAAAACAAAATTAAATCACCTTAGAGCATCTATAGACGGACTTCTCAAACCCGTCTCAAATGCCGGGGCAGGCCGTCTGGTCACTGTTCAGTCACGAAAATGCGACCCAGACGGGCCTCTCGAACGGACCTCAGACGCCCGGGCTGACCGACACCCCCCATTTCTATCCCAAATATGGGGGAGCCCGGGAACGCCCGCCACGTCGGATCCGACAGCTCGACCCCACCTCAAATTGCCCCCAAATTCTCCAAACCCTTCCTCATCCTCCCGCCGCCCTCCAACATTTCCCATGCCTGATCCCTTGCCGCTCGACACCCTTGCTCTCCATACTCACTACATATCCTGATCCACCGTTGTGATGTCTTTCAACCTGTCCCCAACCACTGCGGCGGAGACGCGGTCCGCCTCGTCTGTCGGCGTCCCTTCCTTCGCTTTGTTTTGCAAGCCGGAGAACATCGCTTGTAAGATGCGCCATCGCCCGCAACAACGGAGGGAGGCGGAGTTGGTAGCCTAGGTAGGTGCGGGCATCGTCAACGAGATGTCTCCCCTGGTACGACGGGCTCCCCTCCCCCATCCATCCAAGCACCAACGCGGATTGTTGAAAGCACAATGTGCTCCCTTGGTGGTTTTGATAATTCATGACAACATACATTGTCTCTTGGACTAATACTTTTATCTAGTGTATTTCAGATAAAGTTCATAGAGTGAGATGGGTTGGCAAAAAGGAGTGTGGGGAGTATCCCCATGAAGAAGAAGGAGAAGGAATAGCATTGGCCAAGCTTCAAGCAGAGGACTCTACATTTTACCTTTTGTGAGAAATCACTTTGAGTCCATAGGAAAGCCAATACTATTAAAAGGGGGTAAGGTTTTGTTGGTGAACAAAATGCTCATACGTGCACAAGTGATAGTCACCACATACACCCACAAGCTCTTCCACAAAAGTCTGTCCAAAGCCAAATATCCAAAATCGATGCAACCAACACTTTCCACTCGGTGCCACCGATTCCCAACCTCAAACAGACTCAGCCAAACCCTACCTTTTCGGTGCAACCGATTCCACTTCAGTGCCATCGAGTTTGGGTTGCCAACTTCCTGTTATGCAAGTTTACAAAATCGGTCCCACCGAGTATTGTGAATCGACGTCACCGAGTTTGGCAATTTGACCGTTGGTAACCTTATCGGTGCAACCGAGTTTTATGTATCGGTCTTACCTAGATTCAAAAGTTGCTACCTTAGAGGCAACTCGATACAACCGAGATTTACACATTGGTTCCATCGAGTCTGACTTATTAGGTGTAACGGTTACATTTTTGGAGATGCCTATATATACCCCTCCACCACCACTCACTCGCAAGAGAAGCACTCAGAACAGTTCCCCACTCATACCTACTGATTTTTTGAGAGAGAGCCACCTACTCATGTGTTGAGATCATGCCATTCCACTACGATATGAATCTTGATTTCTAGCCTCCCCAACTTGCTTTCCACTCAATCAACCTCTTCCACCAAGCCAAATTTGTCAGAGAGTGATTGTGTGTTGAGGAGTCTATCATCTTTAAGCACAAGAGCAAGGAGTTCATCGACATTATCGAGCCTATTACCTTTCGGAGTGTGGTGCCTCCTCGATTGGTTAGGTGTCGCTTGGGAGCCTCCTACTTCATGTTGTGGAGTGAACCAAGAAGTTTGTAAGGGCAAGGAGATCGCCTACTTCATGAAGATTTACCCCGAGTTAGACTAGTCCGCCGTGGACGTAGGCCATCATGGTATAGTCAAGGTTGCTTCTTTGTGGAACCCTCCATGGGTAGAGCCCTCCGTGCACTCTCGCGACCATTACCCTCTGTGGGTTGAAGACTCCATGAACATGGACGTACGATAGCACCACCTATCGGAACCATGGGAAAAATCTTTGTTTCCTTCATGCGTTTGATCTCTCTATCTCTACTCCTCACTTTCATGTGAAATGTCTTTACTTTCCGCTGCTATACTTGATGACTTGCATGTGTAGGGTGTTCCAGACTTTCTATATATGTTAAAACTGCCCACCCTTGAACTTATGCTTGTGGTAGTTTTAAATTCTTTCTAGTAGTCTATCCCCCCCTCTAGACTTACAGTTCTAGTGATCCCGCAATCGGTATGAGAGCATTGGTCTCCATTGCTTCGGTTTCAACACCATGGAGGAAGATGGATGTGTCTAGTGTGGAGAGTTTGTATTGTAGAGTGCCCATTCTTGATGGAGAGTACTATAGTCGATGGAAGAATGCCATGATTGATCTATTTGACAAATTCCATTTGAGAAAACATATTGAAAATCCCTATGTGCTTCCTGTTGATGAATTGTATCCCACACACGAAGAGGAAATTAACATGCTCGGTAACCTTAGAACTATCAATCTCATTGTTAGAGGCTTACCAAGATTCGTGATTTCTCAATTGAAGAACTTTGCATGTGCTTATACCTTGTGGACTGATCTGGAGAAATGATATCCAAATCTTTCATTAAGTAATCTTGATGAAATTCTTCATAAAACTATTGTTTTTCACAAATGAAGCCTAGTGATCCAAACTTTAATAAATGCCTATTTGAGCTCCGTGATCTCATGCATGCTAGAGGAGATGTCACTACTGTAAAAAACATTGTTATTAAAGCTATTTGCATTCATAAACTTGAACATTGTCATGGTTATAATTGTAACGAATCTCTTGGTTTCTATGACGAGGAGATTCCACCAACTGATGACAATGATGAACATGGCTACTATGATGAAGATGAGTTGTTCGACATCGAGCATGAAAAGATCATGAGTAATCTAAGTCTAATGGCAAACTTCAAGGATTGCATGTCCGGCGGAAAAGAGTGGATTCTCGACAGTGGATGCACTGATCACATGACTGGTGATAAAGAAATGTTCCAAGAGATCATGCCAAATCAAGGTCCTCGAAGGTACATGACCTTTGGGGACAACTCTAAGGGTAAGGTACTTGGCCTTGGTATGGTGGCCATATCTCATGATAGCTCCATTCAAAATGTAATGCTTGTTGAATCCCTTGGCATAATCTTCTTTCCGTATCTAGACTAGCAGACTTCGGTTTCAATGTGTTATTTACCAAAGTAGATTGCCAAGTGTTTCAATTTGATAATCATAAAATTGTCCTTACCAGTATTCATAGAGGTGATCTATACATTGTTGATTTCACTAAAAAGGCCCAACCTCGTACTTGTCTCATTGCAAAATCTTCTAAAGGTTGGCTATGGCATAGAAGGCTTGGACATGTAGGCATGTGCAATCTAGATAAGCTTATCAAGGGCAATCGTATTCTTGGTGTTAAAGATATTATCTTTGACAAAGATAGACTTTGTAGTGCTTGTCAAGCAGGAAATCAAGTAGGTGGAAGTCATCCGATCAAGAACATCATGACCAGTAGGAGACCACTCGAGTTACTTCATATGGATCTCTTTGGTCCCAATGCTTACAAGAGTCTCGGTGGAAATTCTTATGGTCTAGTTGTAGTTGATGATTTTTCCAGATTTACGTGGGTATTCTTTCTGAATGATAAGTCACAGGTACAAAAGATCTTCAAGAACTTCGCACACAAAGCGCAAAATCAATTTGAAGTGAAGATTAAGAAGGTTCAAAACGATAATGGATCAGAGTTCAAGAACACCCATGTGGATACCTTTCTTGATGAAGAGGGTATCTCACATGAGTTCTCAGCTACGTACATGCCTCAACAAAATGGAGTTGTTGAGAGAAAGAACCGAACCCTCATTGAGATGGCAAGAACGATGCTTGACGAATACAAGACGCCAAGACACTTTTGGGCAAAAGCTGTGGAAACAACATTACATGCCACAAACCAACTCTACTTGCACATGCTTATCGGTAAAACGGCATACGAGCTTCTCACCAGTAACAAACCCCAAGTTGGATACTTTCGGGTATTCGGCTCTAAGTGTTACATTCTTGACAAGCATCGTCGTGCTAAATTTGCTCCCAAGTCTCATGAAGGTTTCCTACTTGTTATGGATTGAACTCTCACACCTACCGTGTCTACAACAACTTCACTCGAAAAGTTGAAGAGACAATAGATGTGAAGTTTGATGAATCTAATGGTTCACAAGTCGAACAATTGCCAAATGATGTAGGTGATAAAGATCCTTCGGAAGCTTTCCAAGACTTTCCTGTCGGCAAGATTCGTCCCATGGAGGTGAAGAAAAATACTTCATCAACCCAAGTGGAATCTCCTACTTCGGATCAAGGCTACCAACAATACGACATGGAAGCATCCACAAGAAGTACACGACAAGATGAAGAGGAGGAGGAAGTACATCATGAAGATCCACCAAAACCTACTTCACCACCACCTCAAGGAGATGGCCACGTTGACAATAACGGAGATGAAGGAGATGATGAAGAAGAAGAAGCTCCACCAACTAACAAGCCTAAGCTACCCCGAGTTCGAGCTCAAGTGACCAAGAACCATCCCCTAAACCAAATCTTTGGTGATATACAAACATGAAGGATCACTTGCTCTAAAACTAGCTTGGCTAACTTTTGTGAGCATTATTCTTTCATCTCTAGCATTGAACCCCTAAAGGTTGAACAAGCTCTTGAAGACGCGGATTGGGTGAACGCTATGCATGAAGAGCTTCACAACTTCGAGAGGAACGGAGTATGGACACTCGTGGAGAACCCCAAGGACGAGCATAACATCATCGGCATGAAATGGGTATTTCGGAACAAGCAAGATGAAGACGGTCAAGTCATTCGCAATAAGGTTCACCTCGTAGCTCAAGGATATACGCAAGTCGAAGGTATGGACTACGGTGAGACCTACGCCCCTATTGCTAGACAAGAAGCTATTCGAACTCTTCTTGCTTATGATAATCACCATGATATCACGCTTTACAAAATGGATATTAAAATTGCATTTTTTTTATGGTGAGATTGAAGAAGAATTCTATGTGAAGCAACCACCTGGTTTTGTAAATCCTAAGAAACCTGACCATGTTTACAAACTTCGCAAAGCTTTATATGGTCTTAAGCAAGCTCCTCGTGCTTGGTATAAATGCCTAACAAAGTTTCTCATTGAAAAGGATTTTGAAATTGGTAAAATTGATGCAACCTTATTCACAAAGAGAGTTAATGGTGAACTATTTGTGTGCCAAATTTATGTGGATGATATCATCTTTGGATCTACTAACCCACATTTTAGTGAGAAGTTTGGAAGGTTGATGTGAGAGAAGTATGAGATGTCTATGATGTGTGAGCTGAAATTCTTTCTTGGTCTACAAATCAAGCAAACAAGAGAACGTAGATTCATATCTCAAACAAAGTACACCAAGGACTTACTCAAGAAGTTCAACATGCAATAGTGCAAAGGTATGAAAACTCCCATGCCCACTAGCGGACACGATGATCTCACTAAGGAGGGTGAACCGGTTGATCAAAAGGTTTATCGATCAATGATTGGTTCATTGCTTTATCTACGTGCCTCTCATCCCAATATTATGCTTAGTGTTTGCATCTGTGCTAGATATCAAGCTGCACCTAAAGAATGTCATCTTAAGGTTGTTAAACGCATTGTGAGATACTTGATACATACACCATACTTTGGCATTTGGTATTCCAAGGGATCTTATTTTAATCTTGTTGGCTACTCCGACTCGGGCTGTGCTGGTGACAAGGTTGATAGAAAATCCACCTCGGGTACATGTCAATTTCTCGGTAGATCTCTTGTGTCTTGGTCCTCCAAGAAACAAAACTCGGTATCTCTATCTACTGCCGAAGCAGAATATATTGTTGCTGGATCATGTTGTGCACAATTGTTATGGATGACACAAATGCTTAAATATTACGGAATTAATGTTAAAAATGTGACATTACTTTGTGACAATGAAATGCTATTAAGATTGGACATAATCCTGTGCAACACTCTCGAACCAAGCATATTCAAGTTTGACATCATTTCATTCATGATCATGTTGCCAAAGGAGATATTAATCTTAAGCATGTTTGTACCAACAAGCAATTGGCCGATATCTTTACTAAGCCACTTGATGAAAAAGTTTTTTGTCATTTGAGGAGTGATTTGAACATCATTGATGCTTTGAAATTGATCTAAGCTCACTGGATGCATGCCAGGGGATGAGCTTCATTGTTTATTCCCTAATATTACCTTGATTATCATATATCTTGGAATTCTATGCTCCCTTGTCTTGCATCTAACCCTTTTGTAGGTACTTGGAAGAACAACAATCCAAAAGATTGCCATCAACTCATATATTAAGCAATCTTGTCATGACCAAGTATCCACATTCTCGCTTTGATGATGGAAGGAAGAAGACACCAAAACATATCCTTGACATAAAATCCCTCAATTGCTAAATCTCAATTGGTATCATATCAATTGGATATATTATGTTCCTCCTTGCGTGACTAACCTTTGTAGGTGAAGAGTGAACGAAATAAACAAGGATTGCTCCCAACTCAAGATGCCCTTCATCAACTTCGAGCATCCTCATCAAGTTCACCTACAAGCTACGTCAACAACATCACTCAAAGGTATGTACTCATATCTTTGATATAGCTTTACTCCAAGTCATGGGATAAAGCAACTCAAGAGATATGAAGACATTAAAATGCTTAATCGAAAAATGGTAACCCCATTTTGAGCTTAACAATGAGTATGACATATGATCAACTATTCTTGCTTGGCTCCTAAGTCAATACACTCTAATATAGGTGACCTAGTCACCGCCTATCATCTAGATAGGAATCTTGTTTGGTTCATTCTCTATAGCAAAATGTCTTGGAACCATTCAAATCTTTACTAGTTGATACCTATCTGTATATTATCTGCAATTTGTATCCCTTAATTTGCAACTCATTTTTTTCTTCCTTGGTTGATTTTCATTTACAACTTTGTCTTTGGTTCAAATTTTCCATTTGCCAAGTTTCTGTTTGTTGCCTCGGCGCCTCCGATCCAAAGCACTCGGTTCTACCGATTCTGCACATAAGCTGCACAACACCATATCGGTACCACCGACAACTTTGCCTTGGAGCCACCGACTTTCCATTTTATTTCAGTCTGTATTTAAATATGTATATCTTTGTGTTCCTTCTGTGATTTCTCAATCCTTTGATGATCCCTTATCTTAAAAAAATGATGAAGGGGGAGAAATACATTCAAGGATCCCTAACTCAAAGGAGAAGTTCTGCAAATTTTTAGTTTAGCCTAAGGAAGAGAAATTATTTTCAATGATTCCCTCATTTTTTCTCATGATTTTCATATTCTATGATTCCTACATTCTTTGACCCTTGTTGTCAAGGATCCCTTCTTAATCAATGATCCTTGTATCTGACCCTATATCTGAACTTTTTGGCAATTAATGCGAAAGGGGGGATATACAAAGCTTCAAAGCTAAAGAGGGAGATACATGCTTATGCAAAGGGAGAGATATAACTTAGGGGAGAGAAGGATATCAAAGTTTATACTTATATATAAACAAGGGGAGAATACCAAAGTATGGGGAGAAAATTTTCTTGAAATAAATTTATTACATTTGATTTCTCATGTTAGAATTTTTTCACCCTATCCAATACCGATATATACATGCTAAGATTCAGGGGGACAGGATGTCCTACTATTCCATATCTAGGGGAGAAAGTTCTAGATGATCTTGGAGACATATCAATTCTTGAGGAATACTATCTTCTATATGTTCTCCATATCTTGGTATCTTTGAGTTCTATTGCTTTTGATTGGTAGAATACTCCTGTGTTTCCTAACATTGTTTTCTCAAGTGTATTTCTACTGCTAAAATGCTCAAGAACTCAAGGCAAGTATATGCATCATATCCTTGATCAAGATGATCTCTTGGTTCTTGCACATATTGTTTGAAAGAGTGAAGTCTTGAATAAGGATACGCCTCATTCATATACAGTTGATGCACATGGACAAGATACACATGACTTATCATATCCCTTCTACTACATGTGTGTCCATGCATTCCAAAGCAACTATCCTTTAAAGGGATTGCACACATTTAGGGGGAGCAATTCCAAGTCATGTGTCTCTCAAAGTCTTCATTGTATACATGCATATCTTTATTTGAATCTTTGATTGTATGTTGTCATCAATTACCAAAAAGGGGGAGATTGAAATCACAATGGGCTCCCTTGGTGGTTTTGATAATTCATGAAAACATGCATTGTCTCTTGGAGTAATACTTTCATCTAGTGTATTTCAGATAAAGTCCATAGAGAGATATCGGTTGGCAAAAAGGAGTGTGAAGAGTATCCCCATGAAGAAGGATAAGGAATAGCATTGTCCAAGCTTCAAGCAAAGGACTCTACATTTTACCTTTTGTGAGAAATCACTTTGAGTCCATAGGAAAACCAATACTATAAAAAGGGGGTAAGGTTTTGTTGGTGAACAAAATGCTCATACATGCACAAGTGATAGTCACCACATACACCCACAAGCTCTTCCACAAAAGTCCGTCCAAAGCCAAATATCCAAAATCGGTGCAACCAACACTTTCCACTCGGTGCCACCGATTCCCAGCCTCAGACAGACTCAGCCAAACCCTAGCTTTTCGGTGCAACCGATTCCACTTTGGTGCCACCGAGTTTGGGTTGCCAAAAGTTTACAAAATCGGTCCCAGCGAGTTTTGTGAATCGACGTCACCGAGTTTGGCAATCTGACTGTTGGTCACCTTATCGGTGCCACCGAGTTTTATGTATTGGTCTCACCTAGATTCAAAAGTTGCTACCTTTGAGGCAACTCGGTACAACCGAGATTTACACATCGGTTCCATCGAGTCTGACTTATTAGGTGTAACGGTTGGATTTTTGGAGATGCCTATATATACCCCTCCACCACCACTCACTCGCAAGAGAAGCACTCAGAACAGTTCCCCGCTCATACCTATTTATTTTCTGAGAGAGGGACACCTACTCATGTGTTGAGATCATGCCATTCCATTCCTACCATATGAATCTTGATCTCTATCCTCCCCAACTTGCTTTCCACCCAATCAACCTCTTCCACCAAGACAAATCTATGAGAGAGTGATTGTGTGTTGAGGAGTCTATCATCTTTAAGCACAAGAGCAAGGAGTTCATCGACATTATCGAGCCTATTACCTTTTGGAGGGTGGTGCCACCTAGATTGGTTAGGTGTCGCTTGGGAGCCTCCTACTTCGTGTTGTGGAGTGAACCAAGAAGTTTGTAAGGGCAAGGAGATCGCCTACTTCGTGAAGATCTACCCTGATTCAGGCTAGTCCTCCGTGGACGTAGGCCATCATGGTATAGTCAAGGTTGCTTCTTCGTGGAACCCTCCATGGGTAGAGCCCTCCATGGACTCCCATGACCGTTACCCTCCGTGGGTTGAAGACTCCATGAACGTGGACGTAGGATAGCACCACCTACCAGAACCACGGGAAAAATCTTTGTGTCCTTCATGCGTCTGATCTCTCTATCCCTACTCCTTACTTTCATGTGCAATGTCTTTACTTTCCGCTACTATACTTGATGACTTGCATGTGTAGGGTGTTCTAGACTTGCTATATCTGTTACAACTACCCACCCTTCAACTTATGCTTGTGGTAGTTTTAAATTCTTGCTAGTAGTCTATCCCCCCCTTTAGACTTACACTTCTAGTCATCCCGCAATTGTGCCATCCGGCACCATCGAGACCGAGGAGGATGGGATGGTCGGTTGGACCATTTCTGAAAGCTATGATTTCATATTGGCATGTCCATTTTGTTGAACTATGGTATCATTTGCTTTTGTTTAAAACTGTTGAATTCAGACTATTTGTATCGCATGATCGACGTGCATGGCTTTGCATGATTTTGATAGTCCGGATAGGAGGTATGTAGATGCACGGAGCGAAATATGAGGGGCCGTCCGGATGTGTTTGCGGACGTGCTCGGGCGGGTCCGTGGATGTAAGGGAGACGGATTTTCCTAGTCCGGCTGTAGATGCTCTTACCTACCATCGCATAGACCATATTGGCCCATGTCGAGCACTCCAAACTCTATACCGAATAGAGATACCAAATCAACGGAGCCTGCACAGGGAACGCGCCGAGCTTGTGCCCCGTATAGATGGTTAGACGGCTAGGTCACGCCAATGCACACGCAACCATGCCAGTACATAAATCTTCTTATACTAGGACCAATAATATGTGCCACCACCGCTTGGAATGGGAACTGACAAAAATCACCAATGTTCGGTGCTACTTCTCGAGCATGCGTTGGTTTCTGTGAAGAGGAACGGGTGATGCAGCAAAGTAGATAAGTATTTCCCTCAGTTGTTGAGAACCAAGGTATCAATCTAGTAGGAGATACAAGCAAGTCCCCAATAGGTGTACCTACACAAGGAATCAAACTCTTGCACCTAACGCTATAAAGGGGTTACCAATCCCTTTAAGGTTACTTGCAAGGATGAGATCTGATAGAGATAGATTGCTTGAACAGAAAGTAAAACAAAAGGTAAAAATAATGCAGCAAAGTATTTTTGGTATTTTTGGTATTTTTGGTTTTAGATCTGAAAGTATACGATGGAAAATAGACCCGGGGGCCATAGGTTTCACTAGAGGCTTCTCTCATGATAACAAGTATTACGGTGGGTGAACAAATTACTGTCGAGCAATTGATAGAAAAGCGAATAATTATGAAGATATACAAGGCAATGATTATGCATATAGGCATCACGTCCGTGTCAAGTAGACCGAAATGATTCTGCATCTACTACTATTACTCCACACATCGACTGACTCCTGCTTGCATCTAGAGTATTAAGTTCATGAAGAACAGAGTAACGCGTTAGGTAAGATGACATGATGTAGAGGGATAAACTCAAGCAATATGATGAAAACCCCATATTTTTATCCTTGATGGCAACAATACAATACATGCCTTGCTACCCCTACTTTGTCACTGGGTGAGGACATCACAAGATTGAACCTAAAACTAAGCACTTCTCCCATTGCAAGAATTACCAATCTGGTTGGCCAAACCAAACCAATAACTCGAAGAGACTTGCAAAGATATGAAATCATGCATATAAGAATTCAGGAAAGACTCAAATAATATTCATGGATAATCTGAACATAAACCCACAATTCATTGGATCTCGACAAACACACCCAAAAAGAGTATTACATCGGATTGATCTCCATGAAGATCATGAAGAACATGGTATTGAAGATCAAAGAGAGATAAGAAGCCATCTATCTGCTAGCTATGGACCCGAAGGTCTATGGTGAACTACTCACACATCATCGAGGGGCAATGGAGTTGATGTAGATGCCCTCCGTGATCGAATCCTCTCCGGTAGATTACCAGAAAAGGCTCCAAGATTGGATCTCTCGGGAACGGAAGCTTCTGACGGTGAAAAAGTGTTTTCGTGGCTCGTTCTGATAATGATGAAATATTTGGGAATTTTATAGGCCGAAGATTAGGGTTGGGAGAGCTACCATGGGTCCACAAGCCTGCCCAGCACGTCCTACCCCCTGGGCGCGCCCCTAGGTCTTGTGGCCCCACGGTGGCTCCCCTGCCTTGGTTCTCAAGTCTCCTTGTTTCCTTTCATTCCAGAAAAAATCATTCCGAAGGTTTTATTCCGTTTGGACTCCGTTTAATATTCCTTATCTGCAATTCTCAAAAACAAGGGAAAAACAGAAATTGACACTAGGCTCTAGATTAATAGGTTACTCCCAAAAAATAATATAAAATAGCATATAAATGCATATAAAACATCCAAAACAGATAATATAATAGCATGTAACAATCAAAAATTATAGCTACATTGGAGACGTATCATCCGACCTCTATTGCAAATCATCACCATTGTCCAGCTAAGTTTTTTCCCATCCGTAGGCATCTATCCTGTGAGTAGAGAATCATCTACACTAAAAAAGCATGGATCATTCATCAAGATGGTTAGCAAGCACGGATAAAAAGGTGCCCCGATGCTTGTTCGCAAGACGTAAGATCATCTATATTAGGTGCATCTAACCCGACTTAAATGCTATGGCAAACGGCCTGGTCGCTAATCGGTCACAAAATTTCAACCTAGACAGACGCCTCAAATGGGCCTCAAACATTCGGGTTAACCGACACCCTTATATTCAATTCAAATATGAGACGGATATGGAGCATCTAGGCGCGACCATCACGTCATACTGGCGAATCGGGCCCATGCGAAATCGCCCGGAAACCCAACGGTCAGACGGACGTCTCCTCCCGTGGGGGGGGAGCCGCTTCGGCTTCCCCGCCCAAGGCCAAATTCTGTTATTTAATCTGTTCGGCATCCCTCATCCCTAGACCATCCACCCCCTCCATCTTCATGCCGCCAACCCGAGCCCATCAACCTCCTCTCTCTCGCTCTGCCGCTCTTTCTCATGCTCCCTGACAGCGTCATGGTCCGACCGAAGATAACCACCTATGCATGCTCAAGCTGGAGCGTTTGTACCAGATTAAGCAGGAGATCTGGGCGAGGTGTGTCGCCCGCATTGCTACTGGGCTACCTCCGGACTTGCCGAAGTCGAAGGAGGAGCAGGAGAAAGAGGAGGGAGAGGAGTTTAACCCGTTCTAATGGAGGAGGAGAAGGTGGACAAGGAGGCAGAGCAACCGGAGCAGGAGATGGTGTCGGCTTTGGGCTTCAGCATAGACTAGGCGGAGGTGGAGTTCGCCGTTGCTCAGGCAAACAAGATGGCAGAGCAGCAGGCTATCTTGGAGTCCATCCAGGATGAGGCCTATGCGAACACACATGGACGTGGAAGACGTAGAAAATGCCCGGTTCGTGTTCTCCTCCGACCCAAATGTGACCCAGATTTGGGATGGAAATGTGTTTGAGCAGGCGCGAAACGAAGGCAATATGGGAATGGGCGCCGCGTTGGACACTCATTTTTCGTCAAGCGGACACAGACAGACACAAGCAGAATAAATGGGACATTGCCTTGGAGTTGTTCTAAGAGAAACTCCAATGCACCGACCTATTTCGTCCGCATGTGTCCGTTCTGGTCAAAACAGACACAAAAGTTGGCCCAACGTGCGCCCCAAACGGATGCGCATCTGCTTTTCATTCGCCTGCCGACTGATAACCCACAAGTATAGGGGATCAATTGTAGCTTTTCTCGATAAGTAAAAGTGTCAAACCCACCGAGGAGCTAAAGGTAGAACAAATATTCCCTCAAGTTCTATCGACCATTGATAAATCTCTACGCACGCTTAACGTTCGCTTTACCTAGAATGAGTATGAAACTAGAAGTACTTGTAGATGTTCCGGGATAGGTTTGCAAGATAATAAATAGCGCGTAAATAAAAATTTAGGGTTGCTTCGATAAAGAAATAACTAAGTTAGTTTAACGAGTGTGGAAAAGTGGTGGTAGGAGTTGCGAAATTGTCCCTAGGCAATCGATAACTAGACCGGTCATCATTATTGCAATTTTATATGAGGGAGAGGCATAAGCTAACATACTTTCTCTACTTGGATCATATGCACTTATGGTTGGAACTCTAGCAAGGATCCGCAACTACTAAAGATCATTAAGGTAAAAACCAACCATAGAATTATAAGGTATCAAGTCCTCTTTACTCCCATATGCAACAACCCACCTACTCGGGTTTATACTTCTGTCACTCAAGCAACCCACCATAGGCAAATCATGAACACATTGCTAAACCCTACAGCAAGGATCCCTGTGATAGCCTGGCTTATTAGGGATGATAGACTACTCATATCAATAAGGAATTCCTTCTTTTCCGGGAGCCCATTCAAATAGAACCCCCAGGTTAAGCGTGCTTGTCTTGCAGTAGTTCTAGGATGGGTGACCGACCGAGAAGTTGGTCCCGGGTGCGCATGAGTGAGGACAAAGTGCACAGAAAAGACTAGTATTGATCTGTGAGGCCAGTCTAGATCCCGCCAGGAGTAACAACCACCGACGGGTGTGTCCAGGGCGTTACAATCCCTCACGCTTGTGCAACACAGAGAGCACCATAGGACATCACCAATAATAAAACATGCAACTCAAACCAATCATGATCATCAATCAACCCATAGGGCAACAAAAATCTACTCAAACATCATAGGATGGCAACACATCATTGGATAATAATATGAAGCATAAAGCGCCATGTTCAAGTAGAGGGTATAGAGGATTGCAGGAGAGTGGACTACTGTAGATAGATGGGGGAAGGTGATGGAGGTGTTGGTGAAGATGACAGAGTTATTGGAGTAGATCATCGTCACGATGATGGCCCCGACGGCGTTTCGGTGCCACCGGGAGAGAGGGGGAGAGAGCCCCACTCCTTCTTGTTCTTCTTCCTTGACCTCCCCACTAGATGGAAGAAGGGTTTCCCCTCTGGTCCATGGCCTCCATGGAGGTGGAGGAGCGAGATCCCCTCCGAGATTGGATCTCTCTCTCTGTTTCCTTCTGTTTCTACGCTCCCAGATTCTGGCCTTTCACCGTTTCTTAAATATCTGGAGATCTGTAACTCCGATCGGGCTGAAATTTTGAGGGGATTTTTATCTGGATATTACCTTTCTTGTTGCGAAAGGAGAGCTCCAACCGACCTAAGGGCTGGTCACAAGGGCCCAGGGCGCGGCCAGGGGGGTAGGCCGCGCCTGACAGGCTTGTGACCTCCTCGGGCATCGTCCCACATTGATTTTTTCCCCAAAAATCACATAGATTCCAAAAAATCTCCATAAGTAATTATCGCATTTGGACTTCATTTGATATGGATTTTCTGCAAAACAAAAAACATGCAACAAGCAGGAACTGGCACTGGGCACAGGATCAATATGTTAGTCCCAAAAATAGTATAAAAAGTTGCCAAAAGTATATGAAAGTTGTAGAATATTAGCATGAAACAATCAAAAATCATAGATACGACGAAGACGTATCAGCATCCCCAACCTTAATTCCTGCTCGTCCTCGAGTAGGTAAATGATAAAAGTAATAATTTTTGATGTGGAATGCTACCTAGCATAATCTTGTTCATATGATCTAATCATGGCATCAATATTAATACATGAGTGATTCAAAGCAATAGTATATTATTTTACATTAAGACAATAATACTTCAAACATACTAATAAAGCAATTGTATCACTTCAAAATATAATGGCAAAAGAAAGTTATCCCTACAATATCATATAGTATGGCTATTCTCCATGTTCCCCACACAAAGTATTTATATCATGCATCACCCCGATGACAAGTCAAGCAATTGTTTCACACCTTTTAAGTTCTCAAACTTTTTCAACTCTCACGCAATACATGAGCGTGAGCCATGGATATAGCACTATAGGTGGAATAGAATATGGTGGAGGTAGTGAAGAAAAAGGAGAAGATAGTCTCACATCAACTAGGTGTATCAACGGGCTATGGAGATTCCCATTAATAGATATTAATGTGAGTGAGTAGGGATTGCCATGCAATGGATGCACTAGAGCTATAAGTGTATGAAAGCTCAAAAAGAAACTAAGTGGGTGGGTGATACGTCTCCAACGTATCTATAATTTTTGATTGTTCCATGCTATTATATTTTCTTTTTCGGATGTTTTATATGCATTAATATGCTATTTTATATTATTTTTGGGACTAACCTATTAATCTAGAGCCTAGTGCCAGTTTATGTTTTTTCCTTGTTTTTGAGTTTCGTAGATAAGGAATATTAAATGGAGTCCAAACGGAAAAAAACCTTCGGAATGATTTTTTCTGGAACAAAAGGAAACTACGAGACTTGAGAACAAAGGCAGAGGAGCCACCGTGGGGCCACAAGCCCTAGGGGCGCGGCGAGGGGGTAGGCCGCGCTGGGCAGGCTTGTGGGCCCACGGCAGCTCCGCTAACCCTAATATTCGGCCTATAAATTCCCAAACATTCCATCATTATCAGAACGAGTCACGAAAACACTTTTCTGTCGCCAGAAGCCTCCATTCTCGAGAGATCCAATCTTGGATACTTTCCGGTAATCTGCCGGAGGGGAATTCGATCGTTGAGGGCATCTACATCAACTCCATTGCCCCTCCAATGATGCGTGAGTAGTTCACCACAGACCTACAGGTCCATAGATGATAGCTAGATGGATTCTTCTCTCTATTTGCTTCTCAATACCATGTTCTTCATGATCTTCATGGAGATCTATCCGATGTAATACTCTTTTGCGATGTGTTTGTCGAGATCTGATGAATTGTGGGTTTATGTTCAGATTATCCATGAACATTATTTGAGTCCTTCATGAATTCTTATATGCATGATTTCATATGTTTGCAAGTCTCTTCGAGTTATTGGTTTGGTTTGGCCAACTAGATTGGTAATTCTTGCAATGGGAGAAGTGCTTAGTTTTGGGTTCAATCTTGCGGTGTCCTCACCCAGTGACAAAGTAGGGGTAGCGAGGCAGGTATTGTATTGTTGCCATCAAGGGTAAAAAGATGGGGGTTTCATCATATTTCTTGAGTTTATCCCTCTACATCATGTCATCTTACTTAATGCGTTACTCTTTTCTTCATGAACTTAATACTCTAGATGCAGGCAGGAGTCGGTCAATGTGTGGAGTAATAGTAGTAGATGCAGAATCGTTTCGATCTACTTGTCACGGACGTGATGCCTATATGCATAATCATTGCCTTGGATATCTTCATAATTATTAGATTTTCTATCAATTGCTCGACAGTAGTTTGTTCACCCACTGTAATACTTGCCATCATGAGATAAGCCATCCAGTGAAACCTATGGCCCCCGGGTCTATTTTCCATATTATACTTTCAGATCTAAAACCAAAAATACCAAAAATACTTTCTGCATTATGTTTACTTTTAGTTTTACTTTCCGTTCAAGCATCCTATTATATCTATCTCTATTAGATCTCATCCTTGCAAGTAATCATGAAGAGATTGCCAACCCCTTTATAGCGTTGGGTGCAAGAGTTTGATTATTTGTGCAGGTACATCTATTGGTGATTGGCTTGTATCTCCTACTAGATTTATACCTTGGTTCTCAAAAACTGAGGGAAATACTTATCTACTTTGCTGCATCAAACTGTTTCTCTTCACGGGAAACCAACACATGCTCGAGAAGTAGCAAGAAGGATTTCTGGCGTCGTTGCCGGGGAGATACATAGCAAGTCAAGATACCAAGTACCCATCACAAACTCATCTATTGCATTTACATTATTTGCCATTTGCCTCTCGTTTTCCTCTCCCCCACTTCTAAAATGATTTTCAGAAAATACCCAAAAGATTTGTCTTTTTATTCGCCCATCTTTCGTTTGCCTTTCGTTTGCTTGTGTTGCCATGTGCCTTCTATTTGCTTGCACCTTCTCTTGATAAAAATCTATCTGTATGGATCCTCATCCACTTTCTAATCTTTTCAAAAGACCAAATTATGATGAACCAATTGCTAGTGAGTTGAGTGCATTTGATTATCTCTATGAAGTTTTGCTTGAACATCATGAAATTTTTGATGAAGTGTTGAAAGAAGAAAATTATAAAGTGATTCATGATATCTCCTTGAATGAAAAACATGATTGCCATGTTGTTAGTATGAATTCTCTGAATATCCATGACGCTAATGATATGCAAAACCACAAGCTTGGGGTTGCTATGCTTGATGAAGATGATATTTTTTGTTCCCCAAGTTTTGGTGATGACACATATGCTATAATTGATCATGAAAAGAATGCTTTGTGTGATAGTTATATTGTGAGATTACTTCATGATGTTACTGAAAAGTACTATGGGAGAGGAACATATGCTTTTACATATTGAAATAATATCAAGTTTCCTCTCTATGTGTCCAAAGTTTGGAAGTTATGCTTGTTTTGCCTTCCTATGGTAGTTGATTTTTGTTTCCATAATTTGTTTGCTCAAAAAATCCCTATGCATAGGAAGTGGGTTAGACTTAAATATAATTGCCATGTGATTCATGATATTCCTATTGTTGCAAATAGGAATTATGTGCCCGTAGATTTCATTGTTCTTGATATAGAATGCAATCCTACATGTCCTATTATTCTTGGTAGACCTTTCCTTAGAACGATTGGTGCAATTATTGACATGAAAGAAGGAAATATTAGATTTCAATCTCCATTAAGGAAAGGCATGGAACAATTTCCTAGAAAGAAAATAAAATTACCTTATGAATCTATCATGAGAGCTATTTATGGACTGCATACCAAAGATGACAATACCTAGATCTATTGCGTTTTGCCTAGCTAGGGGCGTTAAACAATAGCACTTGTTGGGAGGCAACCCAATTTTATTTTGCTTTATTCTTTTTGCTTCTGTTTTGGTGTGTTTTCCACATTATTACTTCTGTAGTAATTGTGTTTTTGTGTTTTGATTAGTGTTTGAGCCAAGTAAAACCTTTGGGGTGATCTATGGTAGTTGTTGATTTGATCCTGATGAAAAACAGAAACTTTTGCACTCAGTCGAGGAATTTTCAAATTTTTAGAGCGTTGAATTGATCTTAAATTTTTACACAATATTTATATACAAATTTCCCTGATTTTCCTATTTTATAAGAATTTTTAGAGTTCCATGAGTATTCGAAGTTTACAGATTGCTACAGACTGTTCTGTTTTTGACAGATTCTATTTTCTTTGTGTTGTTTGCTTATTTTGATGTATATATGGGTCGTATCGGGGGGGGATGAGTCATGGAAAATTTAGAATACAGTAGGTATTACACAAATAAAACTAAAGAATGAGTTCACAACAGTACCTAAAGTGGTGATTTATTTTTCTTATAGTAACGGATCTCATGAGTTTTCTGTTGAGTTTTCTGTTGTGAAGTTTTCAAGTTTTGGGTGAAGATTTGATGGACAATGGAATAAAGAGTGGCAAGAGCCTAAGATTGCGGATTCCCAAGGCACCCCAAGTAATATTCAAGGATACCAAAAATCCTAAGCTTGGGGATGCCCCGGAAGGCATCCCCTCTTTCGTCTTCAATCCATCGGTAAATTTACTTGAGGCTATATTTTTATTCACCACATGATATGTGTTTTGCTTGGAGCGTCTTGTATGATATGATTCTTTGATTGTTAGTTTGACACAATCATCCTTGCTTCACACATATTTTGAGAGAGATACGCTGAATCGTGAATTTGTTAGAATACTCTATGTGCTTCACTTATATCTTTTGAGCTAGGCAATGTTGCTCTAGTGCTTCACTTATATCCTTATAGAGCATGGTGGTGTTAAATTTTATAGAAATTATTGAACTCTCATTCCTCACTTATATTTTTTAAGAGTTTCTTAAAACAGCATGGTAATTTGTTTAGGTTATGAATTTAGTCCTAATATAATGGGCATCCAAGAGGGATATAATAAAAACTTTCATATTAAGTGCATTAAAAACTATGAGAAGTTGGATTCCTTGCATATAGTTTTGAGATAATAGGGATGGTAATATGAGAGTCATGCTATTGAGTAGTTAATTTAAGAGATATGTGTGTTAAAGCTTGTGATTCCCGTAGCATGCACGTATAGTGAACCGTTATGTAACGAAGTCGGAGCATGATTTGTTTAATGATTGTCGACCTTTGTGTGAGGGTCGGGAGCACATGATGGTTAACTCCTACCAACCTCTCCCCTAGGAGCATGTGTCTAATGCTTTGTTTGGTAACTAATAGACTTTTGCAATAAGTATGTGAGTTCTTTATGACTAATGTTGAGTCCATGGATTATACGCACTCTCACCCTTCCATCTTTGCTAGCCTCTGTAGTACCGCGCAACTTTCGCCGGTACACCAAACCTTCCTTTCTCAAAACAGCCACCATATACTCCTCAAAACAGCCACCATATATTCCTCAAAACAGCCACCATACCTACCAATTATGGCATTTCCATAGCCATTCCAAGATATATTGCCATGCAACTTCCACCATGTAGTTTTTCTATGACTTGCATCATCACTTCATATTGCATATAGAGTCATAGTTTGTCATAGGAATCGAATTGTAATTTATTTTTCTTTGAGTTATAATTAAATAAAAGTGTGATGATTTTTCATTAGTAGAGCATTCTCCCATGAGAGAAAAGGATGATGGAGGCTATGACTCCCTCACAAGTTGGGATGAGTATCCGGACTTTACAAAAAATAAAAGAGGCCAACGAAGCCCAAACAAAAAAATAAAAGAGGCCAAAGAAGCCCACCGAAATAAAATAAAATGAGAGAAAGAGAGAAGGGACAATTTCTACTACCTTTTTCCACACTTGTGCTTCAAAGTAGCACCATGATCTTCATGATAGAGAGTATCATATTTTGTCACTTTCATATAACTAGTGGATATTCATCTTGCACGACCACTTAGTTTTCTTTTTGAGCTTTCATACACTTATAGCTCTAAGTGCATTTGTTGCATGGCAATCCCTACTCACTCACATTGATATCTATTGACGGGCATCTCCATAACCCGTTGATATGCCTAGTTGATGTGAGACTATCTTCTCTTTTTCCCTTGCACCTCCTCCATATTCTATTCCACCTATAATGCTATATCCATGGCTCATGCTCATGTATTGCATGAGAGCTGAAAAGGTTTGAGAACACCAAAAGTGTTAAACAATTGCTTGACTTGTTCATCGGGGTTGTGCATGATTTAGATACTTTGTGTGGGGAAGATGGAGCATAGAAAGACCATATGATTTTGTAGGGATAACTTTATAAGGCCATGTTATTTTGAAAGGACACGACTACCTTGTTGGTGTGCTCAAAGTATTACTGTTTTTATGTCAATATTAGACTATTGTTTTGAATCTTACGGATCTGAATATTCATGCCACAATAAAGAATATTACATGGATAAATATGTTAGGTAGCATTCCACATCAAAAATTCTGTTTTTATCATTTACCTACTCGAGGACGAGCAGGAATTAAGCTTGGGGATGCTGATACGTCTCCAACGTATATATAATTTTTGATCGTTCCATGCTATTATTTTTTGTGTTTTGGATGTTTTATATGCATTAATATGCTATTTTATATTATTTTTGGGACTAACCTAATAATCTAGAGCCTAGTGCCAGTTTATGTTTTTTCCTTGTTTTTGAGTTTCGCAGATAAGGAATATTAAATGGAGTCCAAACGGAATAAAACCTTCGGAATGATTTTTTTCTGGAACAAAAGGAAACTACGAGACTTGAGAACCAAGGCAGAGGAGCCATCGTGGGGCCACAAGCCCTAGGGGCGCGGCCAGGGGGTAGGTCGTGCCGGACAGGCTTGTGTGCCCACGACAGCTCTCCTAACCCTAATCCTCGGCCTATAAATTCCAAAATATTCCATCATTATCAGAACGAGCCACCAAAACACTTTTCCGCCGCCAGAAGCCTTCGTTTCCAAGAGATACAATATTGGAGCCTTTTCCGGTAATCTGTCGGAGGGGGATTTGATCATGTAGGGCATCTACATCAACTCCATTGCCCCTCCGATGATGCGTGAGTAGTTCACCACAGACCTACGGGTCCATGGCTAGTAGCTAGATGGCTCTTCTCTCTGTTTGCTTATCAATACCATGTTCTTCATGATCTTCATGGAGATCTATCCGATGTAATACTATTTTGCGGTGTGTTTGTCGAGATCCGATGAATTGTGGGTTTATGTTCAGATTATCCATGAATATTATTCGAGTCTTTCCTGAATTCTTATATGCATGATTTCATATCTTTGCAATTCTCTTCGAGTTATTGGTTTGGTTTGGCCAACTAGATTGGTAATTCTTGCAACGGGAGAAGTTCTTAGTTTTGGGTTCAATCTTGCGGTGTCCTCACCCAGTTACAAAGTAGGGGTAGCAAGGCATGTATATTGTTTCCATCAAGGGTAAAAAGATGGGGGTTTCATCATATTGCTTGAGTTTATCCCTCTACATCATGTGATCTTACTTAATGTGTTACTCTGTTCTTCATGAACTTAATACTCTAGATGCAGGCAGGAGTCAATCAATGTGTGGAGTAACAGTAGTAGATGCAGAATCATATCGGTCTACTTGTCGCGGAAGTGATGCCTATATGAATAATCATTGCCTTGGATATCTTCATAATTATTAGCTTTTCTATCAATTGATCGACAGTAATTTGTTCACCCACCGTAATACTTGCCATCATGAGAGAAGCCATCTAGTGAAACCTATGACCCCCGGGTCTATTTTCCATATTATACTTTCAGATCTAAAACCAAAAATACCAAAAATACTTGCTGCATTATTTTTAATTTTAGTTTTACTTTCCATTCAAGCATCCTATTATATCTATCTCTATTAGATCTCATCCTTGCAAGTAACTGTGAAGGGATTGACAACCCCTTTATAGCGTTGGGTGCAAGAGTTTAATTCTTTGTGTAGGTGTCATGCCCAAGATGCGGTCCTATCCTTATTTTGGCACGAGGGCCTCGACAGGGATAGAAGTGCATCTCGATGCGTTCGCAAGAATGGATATCATTACAAGTACATGTACAGAAGAGATGAGTATATGGAATTGGCTTACACTCGCCACAAGCTACATCAGAGTCACATCAACACAATAACATTCTTAGACATCACCAGAAGAGCAGGGTCCAACTACGGACGAAACCAAACGATAAAATGACATCCACCCTTGCTATCCCAGGCTGCCGCCTGGAACCCATCCAAGATTGATGAAGAAGAAGAAGAACTCCAAATCAAATCAAGCAATGCGCTCACGTCAAATCATCGCATTACCTATACCTGCAACTGTTGTTGTAGTAATCAGTGAGCCACAGGGACTCAGCAATCTCATTTCCAAGGGTATCAAGACTATTAAAGCTTAATAGGTGAGGTATGGCTAAGTGGTGAGGCTGCAGCAAGCGACTAAGCATTTATTTGAGTGGCTATCTTACGAGTACCGAAAGTAAAGTATGGTGGTCTATGCATAACGGTCGTGAACTAGTAATGATCACTAACTGATCTTGAACACCTACTTACGTCAAACATAACCCCACCGTGTTCTCTTTCGGATAAGGACTCACGAGAAGAGACAGTCATGGTTACGCACACAGTTGGTGTATTTTATTAGAGTTTACTTCAAGTTTGCTATGACTGGGTGTTAAACAAAGTGTCCAAGTTTGCCACATAACCGCGAGCACGGCTTCTCGAAAAGATTTAACCCTGCAGGAGTGCTCCAACTCATCCATCACAAATTAACCACACTCAGCGGGAATAACCTCAACCACGGATCTCGTGATCTTCCTAGGCAATTCCAAAGGAAATCCAACACCTCGAGATGGCCCGAAGAAAATCAGAGTTCCTCACTCGAGACATTCGAGAAAGGTAAAACAAATCTAGCAAGGCCTCCCTAGGTGTCGACGATCCCGATAGGAGCCGCGTATCTCGTTCTCAAGACACGGCGGATAAGCTAGTGTACGGTGGCCTGATAGAAATCTCCCGAGTTGCCCCGGGTTGGCCCCGCACACTGCTCTAGTTTGGACCAACACTCATGACGAGCACTAGCCCGGGGGTTGATTAAATTATCCGCGGGTGCCGGCAGGTCCCTATGCAATTTATTAGTTATTAGGCAAATGTAGTACCAATGTTGGGCCTTGCCAGACAAGCTTTATTCTCACCCGAAAATCAAGGGGGTCCCCATAACAACCCCGAGCATGTTAGGAGCGCTCATTTATGGAACATAACACCAGTGCACAAGTAACTAGGGGTGGCAAGAGTGGAACAAAACACCAAGCATAAGGCCAAGCCTTCCACCCTTTACCAAGTATATATGTGCATTAAATTAAATAGCAGCAATATTGTGATATAACCAAAGAATGTCCATGTTGACACATGGAAGCAAATGCACCTACAACTAGAAACGCTATAAGAAGGGTTGAGCAAGCGGTAACATAGCCAAACAAAGGTTTGTTGAGATGTGGAGGGGTTAGAGGCTTTTCATGGCAATGTTGGGAGGCTTATCAAACAAGTGGTAGGTAGCAAGACATAACGCTAAAAGACGAGACAACTAGCATGGAAATGATAGTAATGGTATCCAGGGAAATGTGTCATCTTGCCTGAGGTCCTGCTCATAAGAAGAATGAATCCATGAAGAAGACGAGCCAACATAGTCGAACGAATCCTCACACTCCGAACGCTTTCGGAACTCTATCGAGAAGAAGCAATCTGAAACAAACAATCAATACAAGATACACCACAACATATGCATGACACGATGCGCAAACAAATATGATGCATGCCCGGCTTAAATATGCGAGGCATGACAAATCACAACAATCAACTTCTACACATTAAAGTGAAGCTCAATATGCAACGAGTTGCATATTGATGAAACTTCACATTCAAATTATTTAGTTCACTCTTGTTAGGTACACGACAACATTAAATGTCGTTAAACATGGCAAGAGGTGAAGCATAAGTAAACTATCTATCTAGGCATCTTAAATGAGGTCGGAAATAACTTATAGCATTTCCGAAATGACCTCATATGTTAATTTCGAAATTGGTCCAGATCGGAACTAATCATATTTTATATTTGTTAAACAGCAAAATAAATAATACCATGCAATTCTACACGTCGTTCTAGTCTATATACATATAAAGAACATCTCAAACGGAGCTACGGTCTAAAAGATATGAGCAATACAAGATGTACATGTCACGAATGCAAATGCATGGGAAATGCAATCACAAACATCTCAAATCATGAATGCAGCAAGTCATTATGAAACTACAAGAGATTCTAAGCAAGTTTCATATGCAACATGTTCAAAACGGAGCTAGGGTTCAATCACAATCAACGAAACAAGTTTTAGTTGAAATCTGCCAAAAACAACAAATTAGCATTTTGCACACATGAAAACAACAAGCTACAAGATTCCAAAATGCACAAACTAAGCATGGGGCAATAGCATACAACATCCACTTCATTTCATCTTCACAAATCATATTCAAAACATGCATGGATCACAAGGTAGGAAGCTCACAAGAAGGCTACTTGAAAACAGTTTCAGACTTGGTGAAAATATCAGTTTTTGACATAGCAACTTTTATCACGAAGGCATATTGACAGCAGTGAAACTATATGCTACAGGTCATGAAATGGCATGAAACTTAACAGCATGCTAGAGGACAATATCAACAACAAATTACTCCATTACACCTACCACAAAAGAGTTCTAGATCACTAGCAAATCACATGGCAGGACAGCAACAAAATATAACAGACTCCAGACAGAAATATTTTGGACCCTCAAAATAGCAGAATTTAATAGCAAGTTGACAACAAGAAAACAACACCTAAACATGCATTTCTATGACAAGCAAAATGTCCATGGGCTAGGACACATATCAAAGAGCATTTCTCATGTTGAAACTTAATTCATATCATGCACGGATTAAATCCTACGAAAATGAAAAAAGGGCATCACGGCATAAATGACATGCACAAAAAATGCTCAAATGGCAAAACTAAATGCAGAGCTAAATATTAGGGATTTTTCTACCCCAAAAAGATATATATTATGCATGGGTTCATGTAGAAAATTAATCACAATTAATCATGCGAGTATTAGGCCTAATCACCTTATAGCAATTCATTAATGCAAATAATATTCAAACATCATGCCAACAATTTTCTCATGCATAAAAATGCGATGCCAATGAGATGAACATTTTAACATGTGATTTTATTAATTTCGATGCACGGTTAAATAATTATGCAAAAATGCAAAAATATGGCATATATGCAAAATGGCAGGAAATCACATGTTACTTATTTTAGGCATGGCTGAAAATGACATATTATTAATCTACGTAATGTACTAACCATTTACATGTTCAAAATATTTAATTCCCACGCACGTTTAATTATATACTAGCGTTTTAAATTGCAATGGCCTAAATATAAAAAAACACAAAAAGGGGGGGCTGCTCACTACGGGCCGGCCCAATCGGCAGGAGGCGGCTGGGGAGGGAGGCTTGCGAGTGGGCGCACGGTCAACGGCTCGGGATCGAGCGGCTCGTCCTCCCCGCTCGTTCCCAAGCGAAGGCAGCGGTGGCGCAGGCAACCGGCGGTGGGGCGGCGCATCTCCGGCGACGAGGCGGCCGGAGGGAGCGGGGACGCCCGGATCCGGCGGGGGGGAGACCCGTTCCCGGCGGTGGAGTGAGAGGAAGAGAAGGATAGGAAGGGGAGGAAGAGGGGAGAAGGCCGGCGACGAGGAGCTGCTGGTCCGGCGGCGCTCCGGCGAGGGCTGCGCTCCTGCAAGGCCGGTGGTGGAGCTGCGGCTGCAGGGCTACGCGAGGAGCTCGGGCACCATGGGAGCACGGGGCAAGCTCCGGGAGAGCTCCGGTTGGGCCCGGATGGGCTTTCCCGGGCCTCAAGATGGGCTTGGCGGGCCCACTACAGCTAAGAGGAGAGAGGTGGGTGGCTGAGAGGGGTTTGGCACGGGAGGCGAGAAGGATTAGGCTAGGGGTCCTATATATAGGTTTAGGGGCTAGGGTTTACGTCGTTGTCCGTTTTCGGACCGTCGGGTGTCGACTCGACGGACTGGAAGCGGAGAGGGGCTATGGCGGCTGTGAAGAGGGCTATGTGGGGAAGAGAGAGAGAATGGTGACCCGTGGCACAGAGGTTTAAAAACACCGACACGTCCGATAATAAAACGATGACCTCACTACTACGACTGTCCGACGGGGTATCTAACGAACTCGGAACGCGACGAAATTCGACGGGCGGTCTACCTAGACTATAACAAGACCGCATGCCAAGTTTCAACCCAATCCGAGAATATTTTGCGCGCACTTAAAAAAATGGTTTTATTTTTCAAACGATGCCGCGGGCGCGGGCGTGTGTGGTTGGTCTCGAAACGGGCAACGACAAGAATGAAGAGGACCGGCGACTACGAACGGATGCAAGTTTTCAAAAATGGGTGACGATGTTATGCAGATGATGCGAATGATGCGATGATGAATGCAACAACCATATGAACACATGATGAGAACGGAAATAAAAGGGGGATCTTCTGGAATCTTCTGGAGCGTTGGTCCCGGGCTGTCACAACTCTCCTCCACTACACGAGGATCTCGTCCCGAGATCTAGAATGAAAAAGGGGAAGAGAAGAGCAAAGGTAAAACTTGGCTGCTTCTTGACAAACGAGTGAAAGCAATGAATCTTGAAGGATGCATAGAGATGAAGAATGAGGAACAAGCAGAATTCACAAGAAATTTTGGCAGCACTTCGGTAGGAAAGAGAGGAAAATTTTGATATGATGGAAAGAAATTGAAAGAGAGGCACCAAACTTCGGCTGGATTAGAATCAAAACTTCAAAGATAGAAGGATCATGAAAAGATTCCACAGCACTCCGGTTAAAAGAATAAGCAAAGAAAGAACATGATCTTGATACAACAAGATGATGGATTGAAGAGAGCAACATCACAAGGCCTCCAGAACAAAGAATAGAAGCTAGATCCTTGGGAAGAAGAGAACTAAGAAGAAAATGACAACTTCCAGCACAAATGGATTGAAAATCATAGGTTGAATGGAGTTGATGAAGAATTAACAACGAAAGAATTAGCTTGTTATGGGCTTATGGAAAACAACTCAAAATTATGAGGTGACAACCTGCCACAACAGAAACAATTGATTGCTTGAGGACACCAAGATATGCAAAACTTCTTTCACCAAGAGGAGGAGGAGGAAACTTGGACCATTTATAACACCATGATAGCAACAATCCTTAGGAAATGCTTTAGGTGAAATCCAACCCAAGATAACTCCAAGAAAGGAATAATGGGTTTACTTATCTTATTCTTGACAGTTTTTCCTTCGAGACCTGTTGGGGATATAACCCCGCAATATGACCCGCCTTAGAGGCTCCGGTTCATATTGATGACTTGTAAGCCAGCCCATGGGTGAGCCGTAAGACTGGTGGCCCAGGAAGATAGATGGTTCAAGATGTGGGCCGCATGATGGCCCGGGTGTAGAAGACCCGGGTGTGTAAGCCGCCTCAAGGACAACTTGGACAGAAAGATAGAAAGAGACTCGGAGTCACAAGAAGACCCGGATAGATAATTGTAAAGACCCGGTGGTCCTGACCTCCTATATAAAGGCAGACCCGGGGCGACTTAGAGGACAGGTGATCGAGAACTAGGTCAAGCTTCTAGCTCTTTGTAATCGATACTCAAGCAATACAAACACAAGCAGGACGTAGGCTATTACCTCGACTTGAGGGGCCGAACCTGGGTAAATCTATGTCTTTCGTCCTGATCAACCCCTTTGAGTCCACCCCGTTAGCGATGGCCTTGAATCCAAGTCCGTTCACCTAGACATCTGCCGTGATAAATCCACGACAGTTGGCACCCACCATGGGGCTAGCGCTTGGTGGTGTTGAGTTCTCAAAGGGCTCTCTCCCAGGGCTCGAGGGATACGTGGTTGGAAGGATGAGCAAGAGTCGCCGCGGCCGGCTCTACATCGACGATGCCGGCTGGGGGCTTGATGCTGATTCTGTGGAGTATAGATTTCGGGTTCCGTTTGGTGGGATCCAGGTTTTCATTGGAAAGGTTGATGGATCTACACCCGGGCCGGACATCTGCACCAACATCGTCGAGCCGGCTCGGCGTCTCCAATCTACGAGTGGTGTGTGGCCTACCCGTGCCCATCCAGGTCAAAAGCATGTTCTCGTGGGCTTCACTCAAGGTAGGGACATGGAAGCGTCTGGGTCACAGGGAACTCTTGTTTGCTCGGAAGATGAGTCCTCTAGTGGGGAGACAGAGTCAATGTATCGGCTCAGTAACGGTGGCCTTGGGGGCTACTACGACACCTATTCTGAGGTAGAGGGCTTTGAGTCGGATGCTCCGAGACCCCCGGTTCATGCGGTGGTGTTCATGGCGGGATCGGCTCCAGCTGCCGGTCACACAGCTGCGGGAGTCGCCGCAGCGGGTGATAGCCCGCCGCCGCCGGCTCAGGTTCTAGTAGAATTGATGGACGAGCTTACAGCTCTCATGGCCACGGAAGTAACACCGAGGTGACACGGATCAAGGGCCGGATGGCAGAGGAACGACAAAGGATGGCTGAGCTGAAGATCCGGAGGGAGGAAGAAGCGGAGCGTATCAAGGCAGATGCTTTCCGTCTGGAGCTGGAACAAAGGTCAGCAGCCGCGGTGCACCGGAGGAGGCATCAATCCTGTCTTCCAAAACATTACGAAGCAAGGAACCTGTTTAATACCCCTGGTGCGGGGCGGGTTGCGGGCGCGCCGGAAAGCCGCCTGATGGAACGCCCGGCAACTCATCCACCCCAGCATAACCAAACTTCACCTAGAGCTTTTCCGACACCAGTGGGTCATTACTCTAACCCGGTCGAGAACATGGTGGCGGCGGCCACCCGGCTTGGGACGATTCCCATCCCAGATTAAGCACCCTTTGCGGAGGACGTGCGAAACGCCATTGGATATTTACAGATGGCCATGGCCCAGCAAGAGAGATATGCTCACAGCCAGAGCCGGGTTCACTCAACCCCCCTCCCAAGTCGAAGTTTCAGCCGGCGCGGTGAGTCGCCGACGTGTTCTAGCAGTCATCCATGTTGGGGACCACCGGAGGATGAGCAGGCGGCTCTAGATGCACAAGCCCTCACGGACCGGGCGAGGAACAGGCGAGAGGCAGAGATAGCGGCAACCCGTCCAGAGCCGGCGCTTTCCGTCTCAATGGGAGCAGTTAGCACTAGAGCCGTAGGGGTGCCATGTTTAACTCCGGCTCTGAGAAGTGAATGACTACCGAAAGATTTTAAGGGGCCTCAAAAAGTTCCAAATTACACAGGTGATCTACCCCCTGAGGCTTGGGTTGAGAGTTATGAGCTGGCCATGGAGATGCTGGACGTCAGTGAAGCGGTATGTGCAAAATATTTCATCATGATGCTCGAGGGTCCGGCTCACACATGGTTGAAAGGTCTGCCACCTAACACGATAAGTTCATGGGCGGAGCTGAGAGCGAAGTTTATTAAGAATTTTTAGGGGACCTGTAAGCATCCTATGACCATTGTAGACTTGGACCATTGTGTTCAACAGGAAAATGAGTCGGTCCATCATTGGATCCGGCGGGTGTCGACCATTATTCACTCCTCAAAGCAGATCACGGCAGCTCAAGCAGTGCTTATTCTGGAAAAGAACTGTCATTTTGTTCCATTGAAACAGAAGCTCGGCCGGTTCAAGCGCACGTGTCAGGATATGGGAGAGCTCATGACGGCCCTGGCAAAGTATGCCGACTCAGATAACACCAAGGATCCAGGCTCGGATGATGAGAAAGCCAATCAAGGGAAGAAGAACAATCAAGGCAAAAGCTTTGTGAACAATGGGAATCAGAATAAACGGAAGAACGCTGATGGCGGGTCAGAGCTAGTGGCAAACACAAACAAAGAACAGAACCATCCCAAGGGGAACGGAAAATTCAGGACGTTTCACCAAAGGAATAGAGGTCCTTTCAATTTAGAAGAAGTGCTTAAGAAGCCTTGTCCGGAGCACGGCATGCCTGATAAGCTGGTGTTACATGCGTGGGGTGATTGCTTTATCATGCAGAGATTCAAAAACCAGCATTCCCAGCCAAGCAATAACCAGGGCGGTGGCCCGCCTGGCGGCTCAGGGCACGGCGGTTCAGGAGCCGGGCATCCGGGTCAAAATTTGAGTTGAAGTGGTTTGTTCGCCGTCAAAACGGCTGATCTATCATTCGGCTTTATGCCCTATCAAGCGCTGTTGCAGGGAGGCTTCTTGCCTTCGGGTATAGCTTACATCTCCCCTGCACAGTCTACTTTTACGCTGTTGCAAGGAGGCTTCTTGCCTTTGGGTATAGCTTACATCTCCCTTGCACAGCCGGCGTTATGCCCAATTAAGCACTATTGCAAAGAGGCTTCTTGCCTTCGGGTATAGCTTACATCTCCTTTGCATAGCCAGATGTTATTAAACTGTTGCAAGGAGGCTTCTTGCCTTCGGGTATAGCTTACATCTCCCTTGCATAGCCGGCGTGATGCCCAATTAAGCACTGTTACAAAGAGGCTTCTTTCCTTCGGGTATAGCTTACATCTCCTTTGCACGGCCAGTTGTTATTAAACTGTTGCAAGGAGGCTTCTTGCCTTTGGGTATAGCTTACATCTCCCTTGCACAGCCAGCGTTATGCCCAATTAAGCACTGTTGCAAAGAGGCTTGTTACCTTCGGGTATAGCTTACATCTCCTTTGCACAGCCAACTGTTATTAAACTGTTGCAAGGAGGCTTCTTGCCTTCGGGTATAGCTTACATCTCCCTTGCACAGTTGGCTTTATGCCTAGTTTGGTTACATTAAGCGTTGTTGTTGATGGAGGCTTCTTACCTTTGGTATAGCTTACATTACCCTAAGACAACAGCGTGTACACCAAATTCCAGTTGCTTATCAACTGCGGCCATCGAAGGGGGCTTCTTACCGACGGGTATCGTTTATCTCACCCTAATGGTCGGCTTTATGCCACTTCCGGTTACTTATTAACCGAGGGGGCTTCTTACCGACGGGTTCGCTTATCTCACCCTAACAATCGGCGTTTACGCCAAAACTCAGTTGCTTATCAACTGTAGCTGTTGAAAGAGGCTTCTTGCCTTCGGGTATAGCTTACATCTTCTTTCAAACAGCCGGCTTTATGCCATCTCAGGCTAATTATTAGCCGCGGCTGTCGATGGAGGCTTCTTACCTTGGGGTATAGCTTACATCTCCCATCGACAGTCGGCGTTCACGCATACAACATTTGCTGTTAAAAGGAAGCTTCTTACTGTCAGGTATAGCTTACATTACCCTTCATACAGCCGGCTTTAGGCCGCTTCCGGTTCATCAATAGCCGCAATTGTCGATAGAGGCTTCTTACCATTAGGTATAGCTTACATTATCCTAAGACAACCGGCTCCTTAATGGATTCATCCGACAAGAGCCGGAGCCATGTTGCTCCGGTTGACAAAATTCAAATTTCCAAAGATATTATCCGGCTCTAATATTTTGGAGAAGGAATGACGTCTTCAAAGACAAACACCCCTCATTAGAAAAGCTCAAGGTATATTTATGCAAAGGAGCGATCAATCAATGGAGAGCCGGCAACACATCAAATTGAAACACGGAGAGACGGAAAGTATACACAAAGAGATGGAAATATATACAACTGGCACTATCTTTAGAACGGCAGAGTCATCCTTAAGCTATTACAAAAATTGCTCTCATAAGGAGCAAAGGCATCACCAAGTTTCAACCGCCCACGGCGGGTCATTGCATGAGCCATCGCTCAGAAGATTACAGAATACAAAGTCAGACGGCCAGATCATCCTGCTCCGGCTCTTCTACTGGCTTCATCTGGAGAGTTTCCAAATCCCAGCTGCAGTCAGCCAGCGCGGCGAAGGACCCTTCTTCAAAAAAGGGAGATGTGTCGAGATCATTAGGAAAGAGTTCCTTACTATGGGCGGGTGTTAGAGATTTCCACTCGTAGAGAGGCCCGCGGATCCTCTTATCCTCGCCATCATAAGCCACCTGATAGACATTTAAGTTGGCTTGATCTGCAAGTACAGACGCCAAGAAGCGGGAGTCCTTGACACACTAGATGTAGTCCGCCTCTGTGAATTCTGAGCCGTCGTCTTTCTTCGATGGATAGTCATCCATCATTTCAGCCTGCGTCAGCTCAGGGGCGAAGGCCAGAGCCCGGCTCAATCCGGCGACTGCTCCTTGATGAAAAGCTGATTTCTTCGGTTCTTCAATCTATTTTGGCATGGTGGAGAAGAGTTCCAAGACCCCTTTCAGAGCGGTGGGTATCTTCTCCTTATATTGAACACTCTTGATCGTGAAGATGGCGCCGCAGTATAGTTGTTCCGCAAAGGTGTAGATGGCCTTCAGTGGCAGAAGGCTATCAGAAGCCAACTACCGGCTCCTGGTACCTGGATAAGCCGGATAAAGCTAATGAGTCGCCAGTTTTTCAATCATAATGTTAAAATACAAAGTAAAATAAAAGCTTACCAAATAGGGCGGCTGACATCTTCACTATGTGCCACTTCAGGCCTTGGAGTTCCTCCGCCACAGCTATAAGCCGCTGGTCTGCGTCGTCCGCCCATTTGGTCAAAGCGGCCTTTTCAGATTCTGCCGTCTCTTTCAAAGAGATAAGCTCAGCAGTGGCATTGGCCAGCTCCTCAGAGAGAAGCTGGCACTTTTCGTCAGCAATGCTTCGGGCTTCTTGCTCAGCCGCCAAATTGGCCTTCAGATCCGTCAACTAAGACCCGGCTTCATTTAAAGCTTCCTATAATACATCAAAATACAGGATAAGTCGCCAAAATACAGGACGAGTGTTAAAAGCAAATTTATGCAAGTCTCAAGCAGATTGCAAGCAATATATTTGACACTTGGGGGCTAATGTATATATGATCTTTCAATATGCAATGCAGTTCCGGTTCATCTCCTTCGAAGTTAATCCGGAACTTGGAGGCTACACTATGGCTCTTCAGTGTACTAATAATGGAAGCACCGACTCAACTTGATCAAGTTTGAGCCGGCCCTTGGGGGCTACGAATTGGATCTTCAAAGACTACTCCTGATGGAAGATTCGACTCAATTTTGTCAAAGTGGACTCCGCTCTTGGGGGCTACGATTAGATCTTCAAGCTGTCTATACTATAGACCCGACTCAAATAAAATTTGAGCCGGTCCTTGGGGGCTACGATTGGCGGTTCACTTTATCTACAGTACTAAGCTAAAGCAATGCTAAGTGAATTTGGCATGAAAATATCTACAGAGGTCACAGAAAGACCCGGTTCAACTATCAACTAGATTAAACTGGCTCTTGGGGGCTAAGTAAGGATATGGTAAGAAGGAAAGGTACCTCATATTTGGTTTTCATCAAAGTCACCAGCCGAAGCTCCAAGTCATGGCTGGTATTTAGCCGGTTCATATATCCGGCATGGAGCTCATCAGCTATCATCTTCTCGTACGAAGAATCAAAGTTTAAGTTCCTCGAGGCCTCTGACGGTTCGGTATGTTTAGTCAGCACATGAGCCGGAGGCGTCTGTTGAGCTGACCCGATGATCATAACCTCCGGAGTTGCAGGAGATTTTTCAGGAGTCGGTGGCTTGGAAGGAGCTCTGGGAGGAATCTCCATAATGACATCTTCAACAGTCGTCTCCGTAGAAGGGGCCAGTGGAGTTACTTCCGGATGAGCCTCCTCCGGGTGTTCGAATTCCTGGTCTTGGATGACAGGGCCGGGGGAGGGCTTGTTGGTCTTACGACGCTTCGCTTGAGCACTGCAAAATGGAAGGACCAACATTTGAAGAGGTTACTATCGTATTAAGAGCCGGAGATCCGGATGTCATAATAAAGAGTACTTACAGCGGATTGATCTTGGGCGGTGATAGAACCGACGCCGAAGAGTCGCCAGAACAAGGGGATTTCTAAAAAGAGTAAACCAGGAAAGATGAGAAAGTGTCAAGATTACAAAGGAAAGTCAAAGGAAAAGTAGAGACGTAAACCTCTGCGGGGCGCTTCTTGGGAGCCGGAGAATTTGGTAACCCAGACACGAGCTCAGTAGAGCCGGTGCTCCGAGTTTGTCGACGCTCGGCGTACTGTTGCTTTTTCAAAAGAAAGTCGGGAGCCAGGTAAGCGAGAGGATGAGAAAGAGGAACTTTTCTGATAACCCACCGCGGCTTTCGGGGGACAAAACATTCTGAGCCAGAAGAAATGTAGTTTACCTCAGGAACATTGGCGTGGCTGGTTTCCACTTCATCCTGCGAGTAAAACAAGCATTAATAAATAGTAGGAGGGCAAATGGTCAAGCAAACAAATTAAGACTTTACCCCTGAGTCGGACAACTGTGGCCGTTCAAGCCAGTCTTCTTGCGGAGCGCTCTTCTTTGACTTCTTGCCCGCAGCTTTCTTCTTGGTCTTCTTTGGAGGAGGGACATACTCCTTCTTCCAGAAGTCTGAGTCGGCCTACAGGAGTGACCCGGAGAAGGAGTAATAAATCAGCAAAGTACAAGCAACATCCTAAGAGACGATGGGAAGAGATTAACTTACATCGGGAGCCGGATTATTGACGCAGAAAGGCGCCAGGCTGATGGCACTGCATGAGCCGGAGGCTTCGTGGACAAGGCTCCGGATGGTAGTGGTAATATCGTCCTCTGTCAGTGTTGACTTGCTGAAGCACAACGAGCTGACATATTTGCCTTCGTACTCGCACATAAGCCGACCTCTGCAACTTAAAGGCATGATCCGCCAGGAAATCCAGCAGCGGATCAAATCCAATCCTATTAAACCATTGGCCAGGAGCGCTTTGATCTTGGCGTGGAACGGCTCGTATCTGGCATGCTCTGAGGCTGAGAGCCGGCCGGGAAGCTCTGTGTCTGTCCTAAGCCGGGAGGGGTGGTAACCCGCCAATGAGTGCTCCTTCTCAGGAGAGGTCTCTTGGCAGTAGAACCACGTCTTATTCTAGTCCTTTGGGTGACTCGGCATTGGAGTGGCAGGAAAGATGATGTCTCGGCGGCGTTGAATAGAAATGCCGCCCAGCTCCAGACTCGGACCACCCTTCATTTCAGTTTGGCGGTTGGCATAGAAGAACTCTCGAAAGAACCCCACGGACGGCTTAGTTTGCAGATAAGCTTCGCAGAGCACTTGGAAGTTGCAGATGTTTGCGACGGAGTAGGGTGCCAAGTCTTGAGGATGCAGCTTGTAAAAATGAAGAACATCCCGGAAAAACTTAGAGCCGGGCGGCACGAACCCACGCTCGATGTGATCAGTGAAGACTACTATCTCTCCTTTTTGGGGAGAAGGCCGAGTCTCTTTACCCGGAACCCGCCAATTGAGGACCTCTTTGGGAGGGAGAGTACCCGCTTCAACATAATCTGCTAAGTACTCCTCTATGACGCAAGAACCAACCCAGTTGCATGAGTTGGACGCACGAGACATATTGGCGGCTTAAATACTGTGCAAGGAAAAGGGCGTGATGAGTCAAGCGCAAGCAAATATTTATGATGGCTTACAGGTTTAAGGGTTCTACGGATAATGTGGAAAGACCCGGTTGAGGAGAGCCGGAGAAGCTTAGCGACTCAACAGAGGAAAGGAAGATTGAAAATCGGCTAAGTCCTAAAAAACAGATTCCGCAAACTACTACTATGGCTACGGATCTACAAAAGCGGAGAAAAAGAATTTTAATCCTGACCTAGCGATGAACTGCAGAAGAAAAGAAAATGGACTGGAGCCATCTCGGTCCGCGCATTGCGCCCAGACAACCCGCGCGCGGCGGTGCGGCGAGAGCGCGCCCTAAAAGCACTGACGACATCTGATATCCTACAACGCTGCCGTGGAGGAGCCCGAATGGCGGCGGCGGATACTCCGGCGAAACCCTATTGCGGCGGCGGATGAGATAGGAGGAGCGGCAGCTTACCGGCGATGGAGTGCCGGAGGCGGACGAAACTCTGGTACATTTCAGGGTGATGCAGCGGCCCGGTCGGTGAAGCTGCGAAGACGGCGCCAGACGACGAGGCACGAGCGGGAGGATGAAAAGCTTTGACCCGCATGAGTCATATTTAAAGAAGGAACGAGGAAGGCGCGAAAATCCAGGTGACGACAACGTTTGACCGATGCGGACGCCTCGATTCTCGGGATGTCGGGATGACAGTTAATGAAAGATTCGGTGATACGTCAGCAGATCTCATGACGTCACGCCGGGTCATTTCCGGGCGGCTCGCCAAAATCAGAAGAGAAGGATGAAGTGAGCAAGCTCAATTCAACTTGGGGCCTAATGTTGGGGATATAACCCTGCAATATGACCCGCCTTAGAGGCTCCAGTTCATATTGGTGACTTGTAAGCCGGCCCATGAGTGAGCCGTAAGACTGGTGGCCCAGGAAGATAGATGGTTCAAGATGTGGGCCGCATGATGGCCCGGACGTAGAAGACCCGGGTGTGTAAGCCGCCTCAAGGACAACTTGGACAGAAAGATAGAAAGAGACTCGGAGTCACAAGAAGACCCGGATAGATAATTGTAAAGACCCGGTGGTCCTGACCTCCTATATAAAGGCAGACCCGGGGCAACTTAGAGGACAGGTGATCGAGAACTAGGTCAAGCTTCTAGCTCCTTGTAATCGATACTCAAGCAATACAAACACAAGCAGGACGTAGGCTATTACCTCGACTTGAGGGGCCGAACCTGGGTAAATCCGTGTCTTTCGTCCCGATCAACCCCTTTGAGTCCACCCCATTAGCGATGGCCTCGAATCCAAGTCCGTTCACCCGGACATCTGCCTGGATAAATCCACGACAAGACCTCTCATAGTCAAGAATTTAATAACACCATCTCAAAAGACAAGGAGAAGGAATTGAACTTAAAATCCAAGAGAAAGAACACTTGAGCACCTCCAACAAGAATCTTGGAGAACACTTGAAAATGAAAGAAATCTTGATGAACCACCATGAAGAACCTCCAGAAAAAAAACTCGGAAACGAAAGGATGATAGAAAGAATTAAAGGATGCAAAAGAACAAGATTGGGCCTTCCAATGAATTAGATGATGCTTCGAAAAGAGATATTTGAGCAACCTGAACTCCGGAAAAAGATGAGAACACTTGAAATCAAGAATTGATATCATGAACAACTCCGAAAGAAGGATTGAAATCACTTGATGAAACAAGAATATGAATTATGATATGACTATCCTTCATCAAGTTTAAATGATGACAAGCAATGGATTTCACACATCACTTATTCTTCTTGAAAATAATTGAAGAGAGATAGATCACAAACTTGGAGAAGTCTTGCACGAGAACACCGGTAAGAAATCAAAACGAAAGAGGATAATGCAAATGGATGATATAACATGAGAACAAAGAGAGCATAATCCACCTAATGGAAAACTTGAACGAAGCAACGGAATAATTGATACGAATGAAGGAACAACAATTGAGAAGAATTTGAGAACGAAAGCTGAAAGCTGAGAACGAAGAAATTTTCAGAAATGATGGCCTTCAGGAGGATCGAGAAATAAAAACAATTATGAAATGCACGGGATAGATATGGGAGAATTTTCTCATGAGCAAAAACAATTGAGATGACAGCACAAAGCTGAGACCATGAATCTTTAAGAGAATGAGCAAAGATTTAAGAGAACCACTCCTTCGGTCTTCCATGACGAGAATGAAGACGAGAACACCACCAAGAATTACTGAGACACTCCGGAACAATGAATAAAGAAAAGGTTGAGCCAACAATGAAAATGATTTAGAAACGATCTTCAAGAAGGCATATGACTGATGAAATTCATTCTTACGTCATATATGAAGAGAACTTGAGGACATCTCCGAAAAGATTAGAAGAGTCAGGTATGATCCTGGGGAAAGACCTGTGGGTTATGGGCCCACTCAAGAGACACCACCGTTGAGACAATTGATTAAAAGAGAGATTGCACCGGTACAAATAAGAGCTAGATGGCATGAGACCCCTGAAATAATTAAAGAGGACAAAAAAGAAAATGAATGTCTTCTGAGATATCTCCAACAATCCGGATAGAATAGAGAGGGGTGAATAAACAAGAGAGGCTTGATAAAGAATTTCCAACATGGGAGAGCAAATAGAGAATGAAAATGATATGATGAACACCAAGAACTTGAATTGAATCCACCGGAAAAGAAAACAAAGATGAATACTAATAAATGATAACTTGAGCACTGAGCATCTTCATAAAGAATCACCGGAGAAGAATAACAACAAGAACAAGGAATAAGAAGATAGATCTTGAAATTGAAACTCCTGAGAATATTCACAAAGAATCACCGGAAACAAGATAAAGAAAAGATAGCGGAAGCATTACATGAAGAGAAAGGCACCTGGATGAGAATTCAATCACTGAAGAAAAAGGGCGGGAAAGACAAAGAAAACTTGGAATAGATGAGACAACTCAGGGAAAGAATAAGAGGATTGATCTTGCAAAATTGGAGAGGATAGAATTACCTTGAAGAGAGGCACACCGGTAGGAAAAGAATTGATATGATAACTTGATTGGGCAAAAGAATTAGCATTCCCACAGAAATATGAGAACACTACTTAGAAAGATATGAATTCACCACTTGACATCGAAGCAACTTGAATTACCATATTCAAAACAAAACGAAGGATGAGGCTTAAGAAACAAGCTAGAACAAATACATAACCACTACGTACTTGTTGGAAAGATAATCCTAGGTAACTACTTGAATTCCCACCTAAGAACTTCAGAAAACTTTCTTGTTTATGCGATTCGGGTTGCGGAATCAGGAACCTACCCTAGGTAATCAGCTGCAACTGCATCGGCAACCTTCCACATCATAATTCAAGAAATTTCGCAAACTCGTCTACTCTCGAATCCTTGAACTCACAACGATACTAAACCATGGTGGTACCCCGGACGCCTCCCCAATACTGGGTGACTCCGACCTTATCTCACCACGATAAGTATTCAAGCAATTCCGAACATCCTTCGTCCTGAGATACTAAGAAAACTGAATGATAACAATGTGTCAAGAATCCCTCGGAGCTCAACTCCCCGGAAGAAATCAAGTCAGACAGGAGGCACCAAGACAGAACTCCATCACATCGGCATCATATAGTTTCCAAAATACCAGCGTGATCCTAAAAAAAATTTGAGCAAGAAGAGGAGTAGAATCCAAAATTCCTAAGTCGATTACCTCCCCAGAGCATAGAAGAGGAGTAAACAGAAACCTACTCTCCGATATAACTAGACTCAAAATAGTTTTCCACTAGACTCGACTCCGCCAAGTTCGATCAATCAAGGGGGCTCCTAGGTCGGTACAGGCTTTGATACCAACTTGTCACGCCCAAGATGCGGTCCTATCCTTATTTTGGCACGAGGGCCTCGACAGGGATAGAAGTGCATCTCGATGCATTCGCAAGAATGGATATCATTACATGTACATGTACAGAAGAGATGAGTATATGGAATTGGCTTACACTCGCCACAAGCTACATCAGAGTCACATCAATACAATAACATTCTCAGACATCACCAGAAGAGCAGGGTCTGACTACGGACGAAACCAAACGATAAAATGACATCCACCCTTGCTATCCCAGGCTGCTGCCTGGAACCCATCCAAGATTGATGAAGAAGAAGAAGAAGAACTCCAAATCAAATCAAGCAACGCGCTCACGTCAAATCATCGCATTACCTGTACTTGCAACTATTGTTGTAGTAATCTATGAGCCACAGGGACTCATCAATCTCATTACCAAGGGTATCAAGACTATTAAAGCTTAATAGGTGAGGTATGGCTAAGTGGTGAGGCTGCAGCAAGCGACTAAGCATTTATTTCAGTGGCTAACTTACGAGTACCGAAAGTAAAGTATGGTGGTCTACGCATAACGGTCGTGAACTAGTAATGATCACTAACTGATCCTGAACACCTACTTACGTCAAACATAACCCCACCGTGTTCTCTTTCGAATAAGGACTCACGAGAAGAGACAATCATGGTTACGCACACAGTTGGTGTATTTTATTAGAGTTTACTTCAAGTTTGCTATGACCGGGTGTTAAACAAAGTGTCCAAGTTTGCCACATAACCGCGGGCACGGCTTCTCGAAAAGATTTAACCGTGCACGGATGCTCCAACTCATCCATCACAAATTAACCACACTCAGCGGGAATAACCTCAACGATGGATCTCGTGATCTTCCTAGGCAATTCCAAAGGAAATCCAACACCTCGAGATAGCCCGAAGAAAATCAGAGTTCCTCACTCGAGACGTTCGAGAAAGGTAAAACAAATCCAGCAAGGCCTCCCGACGTGTCGACGATCCGATAGGAGCCGCGTATCTCATTCTCAGGGCACGACGGATAAGCTAGTGTACGGTGGCCTGATAGAAATCTCCCGAGTTGCCCCGGGTTGGCCCCGCATAGTGCTCTAGTTTTGACCAACACTCATGACGAGCACTGGCCCGGGGGTTGATTAAATTATCCGCGGGTGTCGGCGGGTCCCTATGCAATTTATTAGTTATTAGGCAAATGTAGTACCAATGTTGGGCCTTGCCAGACAAGCTTTATTCTCACCCGAAAATCAAGGGGGTCCCCATAACAACCCCGAGCATGTTAGGAGCGCTCATTTATGGAACATAACACTGGTGCACAAGTAACTAGGGGGCGGCAAGAGTGGAACAAAACACCGAGTATAAGGCCAAGCCTTCCACCTTTTACCAAGTATATATGTGCATTAAATTAAGTAGCAGCAATATTGTGATATAACCAAAGAATGTCCATGTTGACACATGGAAGCAAATGCACCTGCAGCTAGAAATGCTATAAGAAGGGCTGAGCAAGCGGTAACATAGCCAAACAAAGGTTTGCTGGGATGTGGAGGGGTTAGAGGCTTTTCATGGCAATGTTGGGAGGCTTATCAAACAAGTGGTAGGTAGCGAGACATAACGATAAAAAACGAGACAACTAGCATGGCAATGATAGTAATGGTATCTAGGGAAATGTGTCATCTTGCCTGAGGTCCTGCTCGGAAGAAGAACGAATCCATGAAGAAGACGAGCCAACGTAGTCGAACGAATCCTCACACTCCGAACGCTTTCAGAACTCTATCGAGAAGAAGCAATCCGAAACAAACAATCAACACAAGATACACCACAACATATGCATGACACGATGCGCAAACAAATATGATGCATGTCCGGTTTAAATATGTGAGGCATGACAAATCACGGCAATCAACTTCTACACATTAAAGTGAAGCTCAATATGCAACGAGTTGCATATTGATGAAACTTCACATTCAAATTATTTAGTTCACTCTTGTTAGGTACACGACAACATTAAATGTCGTTAAACATGGCAAGAGGTGAAGCATAAGTAAACTATCTATCTAGGCATCTTAAATGAGGTCGGAAATAACTTATAGCATTTCCGAAATGACCTCATATGTTAATTTCGAAATTGGTCCAGATCTGAACTAATCATATTTTATTTTTGTTAGACAGCAGAATAAATCATACCATGCAATTTTACATGTCGTTCTAGTCGATATACATATAAAGAACATCTCAAACGGAGCTACGGTCTAAAAGATATGAGCAATACAAGATGTACATGTCAAGAATGCAAATGCATGGGAAATGCAATCACAAACATCTCAAATCATGAATGCAGCAAGTCATTATGAACTACAAGAGATTCTAAGCAAGTTTCATATGCAACATGTTCAAAACGGAGCTACGGTTCAACCATAATCAACAAAACAAGTTTTAGTTGAAATCTGCCAAAAACAGCAACTTAGCATTTTGCACACATGAAAACAACAAACTACAAGATTCCAAAATGCACAAACTAAGAATGGGGCAATATCGTACAACGTCCACTTCATTTCATCTTCACAAATCATAATCAAAACATGCATGGATCACAAGGTAGGAAGCCCACAAGAAGGCTACTTGAAAACAGTTTCAGACTTGGTGAAAATATCAGTTTTTCACAGAGCAGTTTTTATCACGAAGGCATATTGACAGCAGTGAAACTATATGCTACAGGTCATGAAATGGCATGAAACTTAACAGCATGCTAGAGCACAATATCAGCAACAAATGACTCCATTACACCTACCATAAAAGAGTTCTTGATCACTAGCAAATCACATGGCAAGACAGCAACAAAATATAACAGATTCCAGACTTAGAAATATTTTGGACCCTCAAAATAGCAGAATTTAATAGCAAGTTGACAACAAGAAAACAACACCTAAACATGCATTTCTATGACAAGCAAAATGTCCATGGTCTAGGACACATATCAAAGAGCATTTCTCATGTTGAAACTTAATTCATATCATGCACGGATTAAATCCTACGAAAATGAAAAAGGGCATCACAACATAAATGACATGCACACAAAATGCTCAAATGGAAAAACTAAATGCACAGCTAAATACTAGGGATTTTTCTACCCCGAAAACATATATAATATGCATGGGTTCATGTAGAAAATTAATCATAATTAATCATGCAAGTATTAGGCCTAATCACCTTATAGCAATTCATTAATGCAAATAATATGCAAACATCATGCCAACAATTTTCTCATGCATAAAAATGTGATGCCAATGAGATGAACATTTTTAACATGTGATTTTATTAATTTCGATGCACGGTTAAATAATTATGCAAAAATGCAAAAATATGGCATATATGCAAAATAGCAGGAAATGACATGTTAATTATTTTTGGCACGGGTGAAAATGACATATTATTAATCTACGTAATTTACTAACCATTTACATGTTCAAAATCTTTAATTCCGACGCGCGTTTAATTATATACTAGCGTTTTAAATTGCAATGGCCTAAATATAAAAAAACACAAAAAGGGGGGGTGCTCACTATGGGCCGGCCGAATCGGCAGGAGGCGGCTGGAGAGGCTAGCGATGTAGGTGGGCCGAGGGAGGGAGGCTGGCCCACGAGCGCTGGCGAGTGGGCGCATGGTCAACAGCTCGGGATCGAGCGGCTCGTCCTCCCCGCTCGTTCCCGAGCGGAGGCAGCGGCGACGCAGGCAACCGGCAGCGGGGCGACGCATCTCCGGCGACGGGGCGGCCGGAGGGAGCGGGGATGCCCGGATCCGGTGGGGGGAGACCCGTTCCCAGCGGCGGAGGCTCGGGCCGACGAGCTTTGGGCGCGGCGGCGAACACCTACGGGAAGAAGAGGCCGGCGGGGTGAGAGGAAGAGAAGGAGAGGAAGGAGAGGAAGAGGGGAGAGGGCCGGTGACAAGGAGCTGCTGGTCCGGCGGCGCTCTGGCGAGGGCTGTGCTCCTGCGAGGTCGGTGGTGGAGCTGCGGCTGCGGGGCTATGGGAGGAGCTCGGGCACCATAGGAGCACGGGGCAAGCTCCGGGAGAGCTCCGGTTGGGCCCAGATGGGCTTTCCCGGGCCTCCAGATGGGCTTGGTGGGCCCATTGCGGCTGAGAGGAGAGAGGTGGGTGGCTGAGAGGGGTTTGGCATGGGAGGCGAGAAGGATTAGGGCTAGGGGTCCTATATATAGGTTTATGGGCTAGGGTTTACGTCGCTGTCCGTTTTCGGACCGTCGGGTGTCGACTCGACGGACCGGAAGCGGAGAGGGGCTATGGCGGCTGTGAAGAGGGGCTACGTGGGGAAGAGAGAGAGATTGGTGACCGTGGCACAGAGGTTTAAAAACACCGACATGTCCGATAATAAAACGATGACCTCACTACTACGACTGTCCGACGGGGTATCTAACGAACTCGGAACGTGACGAAATTCGACGGGCGGTCTACCTAGACTATAACAAGACCGCACGCCAATTTTCCACCCAATCCGAGAATATTTTGCGTGCACTTACAAAAATGGTTTTATTTTTCAAACGATGCCGCGGGCGCGTGCGTGTGTGGTTGGTCTCGAAACGGGCAACGGCAAGAATGAAGAGGACCGGCAACTACGAACGGATGCAAGTTTTCGAAAACGGGTGACGATGCTATGCAGATGATGCGAATGATGCGATGATGATTGCAACAACCAGACGAACACATGATGAGAACGGAAATAAAAGGGGAATCTTCTGGAATCTTCTAGAGCGTCGGTCCCGGGCTGTCACAGTAGGTACATCTATTGGTGATTCGCTTGTATCTCCTACTGGATTGATACTTTGGTTCTCAAAAACTGAGGGAAATACTTATCTACTTTGCTGCATCAAACCGTTACTCTTCACGGGAAACCAACGCATGCTTGAAAAGTAGCAGTGTGCATCCAACTTGCTTGCTTATGAAGACCTAGGGCAATTTGAGGAAGCCCATCATTGGAATATACAAGCCAAGTTATATAATGAAAAATTCCCACTAGTATATGAAAGTGACAAAATAGGAGACTCTCTATCATGAAGATCATGGTGCTACTTTGAAGCACAAGTGTGGAAAAAGGATAGTAGCATTGTCCCTTCTTTCTTTTCTCTCTTTTTTATTTTTTATTTTTTATTTTTTGGTGGGCATCTAAGGCCTCTTTTTTTATTTGGGCTTCCCTGGCCTCTTTTATTTTTTGTAAAGTCCAGAGTCTCATCCCAACTTATGAGGGAATCATAGCTTCCATCATCCTTTCCTCACATGGGACAATGCTCTAATAATGATGGTCATCAAACTTTTATTTACTTGCAACTCAAGAATTACAACTCGATATGTAGAACAAAAAATGACTCTATATGTGCATCCGGCGGTGTACCGAGATATGCAATTATCTAGCATAGCAAATGACATCAAAACGGGCAAGCCATGAAAACATCATGCTATCTATCTTACGATCATGCAAAGCAATATGAAAATGATGGTGCGTGTCATAATAAATGGAATGGTGGAAGTTGCATGGCAAAATATCTCGGAATGGCTATGGAAATGCCATAATAGGTAGGTATGGTGGCTGTTTTGAGGGAGGATATATGGTGGGTTTTAATGCACGGGCGAAAGTTGTGCGGTACTAGAAAGGCTAGCAAAGGTGGGAGGGTGACAGTGTGTATAATCCATGGACTCACATTAGTCATAAATAACTCACATACTTATTGCAAAAGTCTATTTGTCATCAAACCAAAGTATTAGACGCATGCTCCTAGGGGAGAGGTTGGTGGGAGTTAACCATCGCGCTCCCGATCCTCACACAAAGGTTGACAATCAATAAACAAATCATGCTCCGACTTCCTTACATAACGGTTCACCATACCTGCATGCTACGGGAATCACAAACCTTTACACAAGTATTTCTACCAATCCACAATTACTCACTATCATGGCTCTAATATCACCATCCTTATATGCAAAACTATTGCAAGGAATCAAACGCATCATATTCAGAGATCTACAAGTTTTATGTAGGATTTTATGACTAACCATGTGAATGACCAACTCCTGTTAACTCTCTAAATAGATATAGGTGAAGCATGAGAGTTTAATTCTTTCTACAAAATGTATGCCCATGGTCTAACAAATATAAGTGAAGCAGAAGAGCATTCTACAAATGGCGGTTTTCTATGTGTGAGAAACAGGCAATCCAAACTTCAAATGATATAAGTGAAGCACATGAAGCATTCTATAAAGCCATACTCAAAAGATATAAGTGAGGTGCAAATAGCCTTATATAAATCAACCAAGGACTTTCTCATATGGTGCATTAATAAAATAAAAATAAAAAGCACACGACGCTCCAAGATTTACGCATATCATGTGACGAATAAAAATATAGCTCCAAGTAAAATTACCGATGGTTGTTAGAAGAAAGAGGGGATGCCTTCCGGGGAATCCCCAAGATTAGTTTATTGGAAGTCCTTGAATATTACCTTGGGGTGCCTCGGGCATACACAAGCTTAGTCTCTTTCCACTCCTTATTCCTTCATCCATCGTGATCTCACCCAAAACTTGAAAACTTCAATCACACAAACTTAACAAAACCCTCATGAGATACATTAGTATAATAAAACAAATCACCACTTTAAGTATTGTTGCCAACCAATTCATATTTTGTTTTTTCATTTTATCTACTATAATATAACTTTTCCATGGCTTATACCACTGATACAATCGATAATTTCATCAAAACGAGCAAAACAATGCATCAAAAACAGGACAGTTTGTAGCAATCTGAACATTCACCATACTTTTGTGACTCTAAATTTTTTGAAAAATTAGGAAAAAAAACAATTTCATAGAAGTACTGTGTAAAAAATTTCATAAACTTTTGACATTCCAGTAAAAAGTTTAAATTCACGCACTATAGACAAAGTTTCTGTTTTTGCACTATACACACCAAACAAGCAATCTAATCATCCTAAAGGCAAATCTTGGCACATTATTTTTATAATACAATGGATTTTTACAAGGGGACAATTAATTTTGTTGAAAAGTTTCTGTAATCAAGATTCACAAAGTTTCCATGGGCATGAACAAAGTTCAAGGCTAGCCCCCACTTCAACGTTGCTCGTCTTTCTCACTTTCACTTTTCTTTTTGAAAAAGTTTTAAGTTCCCCACTTTTTTTGTTTTTAAACTATATAAAAGCACACAACAGAATAAAATGACTCTCTAAAACTTCCGGGTTATCTCCCTGGCATCACTTTCTTTAAAGCCATTAAGCTAGGCATATAGTGCTCAAGTAATTGATCCACCCGGATCCCAAGGTAATCAAAGCCAATTTTAATTAACAATGATTTGTAATTTAGTATTGAGCACAGAGTAACATATATCATCCAACAACAAAGTCTAACTCTTCTTCCTATGCATCGGCATGTCATAAAAGAACAATTCATGCACACAAAGTAAAGGCCAATGCATAGTATAAACAGTTTCTTGCAATTTTATCACATTGGAAATTTAGAGAGGTGGAGATGTAGTTCCTCTCTCATAATAATTGCAAGTAGGAGAAGCAAGAACATGCATATTATATTGATCAAAGTTATCATGTGCAATAGTAGAAGGCAACCCATCTATATAATCCTTAATATGTGCAAACTTCTCTGATATAGTGTAGTTGGGAGAATTCAAAAAGATAATAGGACTATCATGTGTGGGTGAAATAGCAACAACTACACGTTTAACATAAGGAACTATATCAAGTTCATCTCCATAAGCATCATTCATATTGGCATCATGGCCACAAGCATACCAAGCATCAAGTTCACCAAAAAGGGATATTTCAAATGACTCCAAGGGATCATAGCAATCATCATAGCATTCATCCTTCGATAAGAACGAAGGGAAATTAAACAATGTATGAGTTGAAGAGTTACTCTCATTAGAAGGTGGGCATGGGTAGCTAGTTCGCTCTTCCTCCTTTTGTTCTTCGCTCTCCTCCTCAACTTTTTCATCCAATGAGTTCACAGTGTCATCAATTTCTTCTTTCATAGATTCTTGCAAAATATTACTCTCTTATTGGATAGCGGATACTTTCTCAATAAATTTATCAATATGGGTATTATATTCATAATTGGCATAACAATAACGAAGCATAGCCAAATTTTGGGATCGGTAAACAACATCATCATAATCTTCATACTTTTCAAACAAAGCTTCAATTTCATAAGCACCCTTAAAAGCAACAAACTCTTCTATTTGTTCCACATCATAGTAATCATATATACCATTAGCATAAGAAGCCAAGGTTTCATTATCATTAAATTTAGATGAAAAGGTAAGGTCTTTAGCCTTCATCCTAGAGCATCAAGTAATATCATATCTCAAGCATATATTCCAAGCATACCATTTCAACATATGAATTGATCCCACAAAAATTTCCCTTTTTGAGTCAAGAGATAATCCCTATAGTATTCACGTTGATCCAATGTGTATCCCATTATATAATTGAATGGGGTTTTCTCAGGATTATTAAGCTAGTGCATAATATCTTTCACATAACGAGCATCGAGGGTTTAGGAGGTTCCCCATCTCCATGGGTAGCAAGTACACCTAATATTTTTGGTATTTCGTTTTCCATATCCATAACTAAAGATAGAGAACAACTTTGAACAGCAAATAAAATCTACTTAGTGATAAAGCAAACAAGCACACATGAGAATATTCACCTCGCGCTATTGCTCCCCGGCAACGGTGCTAGAAAAAGGTCTTGATAACCCACAAGTATAGGGGATCAATTGTAGCCTTTCTCGATAAGTAAGAGTGTCGAACCCAACGAGGAGCTAAAAGGTAGAACAAACATTCCCTCAAGTTCTATCGACCACCGATAAATCTCTACACACGCTTAACGTTCGCTTTACCCAGAACAAGTATGAAACTAGAAGTACTATGTAGGTGTTGCGGGATAGGTTTGCAAGATAATAAAGAGCGCGTAAATAAAAACTAGGGGTTCCTTAGATAAAGAAACAACTAAGTTAGTTTAACGAGTGTGGAAAAGTGGTGGTAGGAGTTGCGGAATTGTCCCTAGGCAATCGATAACTAGACCGGTCATCGTTATTGCAATTTTATATGAGGGAGAGGCATAAGCTAACATACTTTCTCTACTTGGATCATATGCACTTATGATTGGAACTCTAGCAAGCATCCGCAACTACTAAAGATCATTAAGGTAAAACCCAACCATAGCATTATAAGGTATCGAGTCCTCTTTACTCCCATATGCAACAACCCACCTACTCAGGTTTATGCTTCTGTCTCAAGCAACCCACCATAGGCAAATCATGAACACATTGCTAAACCCTACAACAAGGATCCCTCACGCTTGCGCGACACGGAGAGCACCATAGGACAACACCAATAATAAAGCATGCAACTCAAACCAATCATGATCATCAATCAACCCATAGGGCAACAAAAATCTACTCAGACATCATAGGATGGCAACACTTCATTGGATAATAATATGAAGCATAAAGCACCATGTTCAAGTAGTGGGTACAGCGGGTTGCGGGAGAGTGGACCGCTGTAGATAGATGGGGGAAGGTGATGGAGGTGTTGGTGAAGATGATGGAGTTGTTGGAGTAGATCGTCGTCACGATGATGGCCCCGGCAACGTTCCGATGCCATCGGGAGAGAGGGGGAGAGAGCCCCCGTCCTTCTTCTTCTTCCTTGACTCTGATCCAAGTAGAGATTGGATCTTTCACCGTTCCAACGTTCCGATACCTCCAAGATTGGATCTCTCTCTGTGTTTCCTTCTGTTTCTATGCTCCCAGATTCTGGTCTTTCACCGTTTCTTAAATATCCGGAGATCCGTAACTCTGATCGGGCTGAAATTTTGAGGTGATTTTTATCCAGATATTAGCTTTCTTGCGGCGAAAGGAGAACTCCACCCGACCTAAGGGATGGTCACAAGGGCCCAAGGCATGACCAGGGGGGTAGGCCGCGCCTCACAGGCTTGTGACCTCCCCGGGCATCGTATCGTGTTGATTCTTTTTCCCAAAAATCACATATATTCCAAAAAAAAATCTTCGTAAATTTTTATCGCATTTGGACTTCGTTCTATATGGATTTTCTGCGAAACAAAAAACATGCAACAAACATGAACTGGCACTGGGCACTGGATCAATATGTTAGTCCCAAAAATAGTATAAAAAGTTGTCAAAAGTATAAGAAAGTTGTAGAATACTGGCATGAAACAATCAAAATTATGGATACAACGGAGACGTATCACCGACCCAAGCTTAATTCCTGCTCGTCCTCGGGTAGGTAAATGATAAATTTTTTTGATGTGGAATGCTACCTAGCATAATCTTGTTCATATGATCTAATCATGGCATGAATATTAAGACACGAGTGATTCAAAGCAATAGTCTATTATTTGACATTAAGACAATAATACTTCAAGCATACTAATAAAGCAATTTATCTCTTCAAAATAGTTCTGGTGCCCTCGCCAACAGTCCGCACCCACATGCCTCCCCTGCAGCACGCCACCTTCCCATGTTGTCGCCACCATCACTGCCACGCCGCCGAGCAACCAGAACTTCTTCGCCGATGTCGCCGCGTGCACCACCTCGGCCCTGCGCCCCCCGGCCAGATCCTTCGACAATGCCGCCATGCTCGACGGATGCTGCCAGACCATCTTCTTGGTCCAGGGGAGGCGAGGATCTCTTCACCGTCCAGCTTCTTCTTTGATGCCCGCAAGTTGTTCGGCGTTTTCCCCCAAGATACAAATGGACTCCGCCGACAAGTTCTTTTTCCACAATTTCCTATGCGTCTCCGATGATTTCTCACCCAACGAGGAGGAGATGGTAGCTGTTGTGTTGGTCGTCCATGACCACCTTAGTACACAGTGGTCGTTGTTCCAGGTCTCGATCCAGGGGCACACTCTTGCGTTGAATCACAACCGAGAGAGTAGTCATTGGAAGGACTACTTTGAGACACCCAACCCGCTCTTCAAACATCACCAATTCCGGTGTTGTTTTCGTATGGCAAGGCATGTTTTCAACCGTAATCGGGAGGGGGTGGTCGGATACGATAAGTATTTCGAGTGCAAGGAGGATGCCCTTGGAAAGATTGGCTTCTCCTCTTATCAGAAATGCACTGTAGCTATCCAGATGCTTGCATACGAAGTTCTCGACGATCTCATTGATGACTATGTCGTTATGAGTGAGTCCACATTCCTATAATCTATGTATAGGTTCTGCAAGGCTGTCATAGCAGTGTTTGGACCTTAGTACTTGAGACTTGAGAGAGCCAAATGCTGAGGATATTGGCCAGCTACTGGAGATGAATGTCACCAGGGGGCTTTTCGGGGATGCTTGGTAGCATAGATTGATGCACTTGTAGTGGACGAATTGCCCTTCTGCTTGGCAGGACCAGTACACGGGCCATGTCAAAGCTTGCACTGTCATACTCGAGGCCGTGACATCACAAGATCTCTAGATTTGGAACTCTTTCTTTGGCATGGACAAATCTCATAATGATATCAACGTGCTTTAACGGTCTCCGGTGATTGGAAGACTTGCGGAAGGCAATAGTCCGAAGGTCGATGTTGAGATCAATGGCCATATGTACGAAAATGGATACTAACCAGCTGATGGAATCTATCCTCGGTGGACTACTCTTGTGAAGACAATTTCCGGCCCTGTAGGAGAGAAGGAAGATATTTGCCCAGGAATAAGAGATTGTTAGGAAGGATGTGGAGCATGCCTTTGGTGTTCTTCAATCTCGATGGGCATCATTCGGTATTCCTGCTTTTACTTGGAGCACCAAGAAATTGCGGGGAGTGATGACATCTTGTGTGATCACGCACAACATGATCGTTGAGGATTAGCGCCTGGAACGTATCTATGACCAAGGATTTCAGTTTCAGGATGACAATGTTGTGCCAGAGCATGGAGGAGCGACAACGTTGCAGTTCACTGAATTTCATCATCAAATGAGTGACCGGAAAACTCACGTTCAACTACAAGATGATTTGGTTGAGCATATGTGGGCTCATGTTGACAACCGATAGATGTATTGATTTATTTTATTTGAGACGATTTAATTTGTATTTGACTTGTAAACTATGAGATTATTTTATTCGTTTGTAAAACTATGAGATATTTGTATTTTTGTTTAAATTTTGTGCACTACAAACAACTTTTACCCTATGTTTGAATGTAAAAGAATAGAAAAAATGGATGTCGGCCGATGGCAAACACAAAAATGCGTCAGCGCGTTGGACACAGGGCCGACTCAAATGCAAAATGAGATAGATGTGTTGAACCAAACAGACAAAACATATACAAAGCGGATGTCCGTTTGAATCGATCCGTTGAAATTGCTCTAACGCTTTATTGTTATTTTTTATATAAAACGGGACAAAGGCCTGTTTCGAGAGTTGCTCTGACATCATCATTTTTCTGCCATCCAGACCAGTGGTTCCATTTTTCTTATTCTTAGAAACTTTGTTTCGTTGTCATATGGAAAATAAAATAGACAGGACCTCCCATTCTATTCCTGCTTCTGGGTGTCGTGCCCGCCCTTCTTCTCGTCCACCTCCCGCTTCTTCTTCCATGTCACAGTGTCACTGTTAGAAGTAAATTAATTAGATTAATTAAAGGGTTAATCCTTGCTATGTCGGTTGCTACTTGTAGCAACTGCCTCTTTGTAACTGCCTTTATATCAGGGGTATATATACTCTCAATCCATCAATGAAAGCAATGTTCCCATCATTTGTTTCCTTCTCTCGTTTTTACACTTTACACGTTATCAGCATGTGCTCTGCCGAGAGCGACGGAGAGCCACGAGAAAGGTGAGAATGGCATGAAGAGATTTGTCTTCACTTGCTTTTGCCTTCGCACGTTTCCTGCAGAAAGAAAACAGCCGTTTCCCTCGCAACCAGCGCCACCGCATTGCTCGTCGCCGCTCCTTCACTAGGAACCACCGCCAGAATCGGAGTGGCCCTCATCGCCGCTTCTTCGCCGGGAACCGCCGCCAGAACCGCCGCCGTGGGTATGCACGCCGAGGCAACCAACCACTTCGTGGGCGTGCACCAACGGTGCACCAGGCTGGATCTTCGACTCCGGCCACCGCTCCACAGCAACAGGCTGGGCCTTCGGCTCCGGCCACTTCGCCATCCGCTTTCAACATACCTCCCATGGATTGGCTTCTTGCAGGGCCATCAGCGCCGTTCCTCGGGAAAGATGTGATGTTCCCCTGTGAACTTGCGCTGCCGCCTCTTCCTCCGTACTGCATGCAGCACGAGTTCGGGTCGTGCCCTGCGCGCACGGATGGCCACGCCTCGGACCTACCATCCCCGACGCCGGCAGCGGCAGCACACACCGGCCCCGTCCCGGATCTGCCATCTCCGACACCGGATCAAGAGGAACGAGGCGGTTACCCCACCATCCCCGTCTTGAACATCAAGATCAAGGTTGAAGAAGAGGGGATGGAGGACCTGGGCTCGTCGTCGTCGCCCCTCCCTCCATCACCGACGACACCTCCTCCTCCTCCGGCACCACCTCTTCCCCCGACACCACCGCCGGAAGCCCGCCGAATCCTGCGCCAGTTCGCCGCTGCTATGGCGCAGAACCGGGCGGCCCTTCGTGGCACGTGGTCGCCGGAAGCCCTGGGCTTCACCGGCGCACCGGAGGCAAGCAACAGCGGGGGTAGCCGGGCTGCGCTGCGGGGCCAGCCCCGTTTTCCTTGAAACCGCCATGGGGAGAGGAGGCTGGAGTGGTGAGGCGTTTGGGCTCTGCATCGGGAAGAAGATAGGGAACGGGAGAGAAGTGGCTGTGTGGCCTCGGCTTGCTCTCTCCCTTATCCATCTCTCCAGTCGGTATATGGTCCAACACAGGCCACGTCTCACTCCAAACCTACAGGCCACCACGTACACTACACCTAAATAAATTGACTTCTAGTGTGTTGTATTTAATCATTGTACTACTATGCTGCAACTACTATATTGCACTGCAGATTGTTCCTTTTATTTGAGTGTGATATCTTATTGTATTAAGAACCTCTCCTTATCATATTCACTCGGTATTGTATTGTACGTTTGAATACTTAGATTGTATTTCGTCTAAAATAAAGTCTCAGACTATGTGTACATATTCTATATGATTGCCTCAGTAGTTTTCATTTTTTTTAGAATATGTAGTTCTCAAGTACAATTTTTTTATAATTCAAATTTTTGGGATCACAAGGTAGATGAGGCATCTACTGCATTTTGCAGATTATCCTTATCGCTGAAAGATCTACATTTTGCCTTCGTTATTTTGGCAAAAAGACTATCTTCGAGTGCTCTTCTGAATATGCGAATTAATGTGACTACCTCGAATTTTTACAAATCACAAGGTAATTGTGTGATCTACTGCATAATTTGCAGATTATCCACTCTTGCTGAGAGGTCTACATCTAGTCTTTTGACAAGATGATTACCTTCAAAGTGTTTTTTTGTAAAATATAGTATGACACAAGGTAATGGACTACGAACATCTACTGGTCAAAACCAGACTATGTTCTCCACTACTGTGAGATCTACACCCCAACGGTGAATATCTTCGAAGTGTCATATACATAAAATGAGGTCTACACATACAAGTTTAAAGCATCAGCTATACTTGAAAATTTTGCTTCCTAAAGCATTTGTTGTAACTTATATTTTACTCTCATAGTAAAACTAAATTATGCATGAAAATACCATGCAGGAAATGGCTGGCGTCATGCATCGTGAATTTCATGAACTTGAACTAGATGGTAGTAACTATTTACCATGGGCTATGGATGCAAAGATAACCCTTGAAATCCATAAACTCGGTTTCACTATCATCACACCCGATGAAGGCGCCGGAGAAATCCCCACGGCAGCCAAATATACTACTTTAAGTTTCTTAAGGCACCATCTCCATCCGGACTTAAAGTCGGAATATTTGATGGAAGAAGATCCACTAGTTTTGTGGAACTCTCTCAAGGAGAGATATGACCAACAAAGAGCAGTCATGCTGCCAGAAGCACAGAGAGAATGGTCCCTCATAAGGTTCCAAGATTTCAAATCTATGGCAGCATATAACTCTGCAGTTCACAAGGTTAACTCAAAACTAAGGTTTTGCAATCAAGCAATTTCTGAAGAAGACCTTATTGAGAAGACCTTATGCACTTTCCACCCCTCGATGAGGGTACTACAACAGCAGTACCGTCAACAAAAATACAAAAAGTATTCTGAGCTCATATACACTTTACTTCAGGCTGAGAAACATGATGAACTTCTCATGAAGAATCATCAAGCACGCCCAACGGGTTCAATGCCACTCCCTGAAGCACATGCTAACACTCAGTTTACTAAAAAGTATGGGGGCAACAAAAAGAATTTCAAGAAATTCAATGGAAAGTGGAAAAGGAACAACAAGCAGAAAAGCTTTGGTCAATCTAAAGGTAAAGGTCACTTCAAGAAAAATGACCGAAACACCAACTCCGAGATTTGTCAAAGGTGTGGATGTACTAACCATCGTACTAGCAAATGCCGAACTCCCAAGCATCTAGCGGATTTATACATCAAATCCACTGGGAAAGGCAAACAAGTTCATGGGAAAACCGAAGCTCACTTCAACGCTTTACAACAAGAAGACAACCTTGAAGCTAGCACTTCTCAAAGCGCTCCTAAGGAAACAAGACAAAAGGATGAAGATCTTCTTGATATTGACAACCTGATGGTGGAATACACCCAAGAGGCTTATGGAGATCTCATATAATCTCCACATCACTCATTTGATGTTATCAACTATTTTATTGTAATAATGGACGTTATAATTTGTATAACTCTAAGTAGAATAAAGTCCTACGGACCAATCGTATTATGTCGTTTAAACATAATATCATATTTATATTTGTAATTGTAATATAAATACTTTGTATATATATATATTTATATGTGAGTAATATGAATAAAGTTTCGTCCTAAAATATTCTTTTACTCTATATAGATTTTACGAGAAAATAATCCAATGGAAGAAGAAGTATGTTTGGTGGACAGTTGTACCACTAACACAATATTAAGGGAAATAAAATATTTCCAAACTCTAAGTAAGAGAAAAGGGAATATTATGACAATCGCCGCTCGCGATGCATCAATTATTGGTTCAGGACGAGCCACACTTGTTTTACCTATGGGTACTACGATTGTAATTGAGGATGCACTCTTGTATCTTGAATCTACACGCACCCTTCTTAGTTTCAAAGACCTCAGATCAAATAATTTCCATCTGGAAACAATTTCTGAAAATAATTCTGAATATTTTCTTTTAACAAAAAGCAATGGGTCTAAGAAACAAATTCTTGAAAAATTCCCCTCACTTTCATCTGGATTATATTACAGTTATATAAAACCCGTACCACATGTTGCGTACAAAATAATTTTTCAAGATCTTGATAAATTCAAGACTTGGCATGATCGCCTAGGTCATCCTGGTGTAGGGATGTTGAGAAAAATTATTGACAATTCTATTGGTCACAGCCTTCCAACTAAAAATTTCCCAAAATCATCAGATTTTGTGTGCACCGCATGTGCAACTGGGAAATTAATTATAAGACCATCTTATCTTAAGGTAAAAAGTGAGTCACTTAACTTTCTTGAACGCATTCAAGGAGATATATGTGGTCCAATTCAACCACTATCAGAACCTTTTAGATATTTCATGATGCTCATAGATGCATCTACTAGATGGTCACATATATGTCTATTGTCCACACGAAATCATGCTTTGCCAAGCTAATTGCTCAAATTATCAAATTAAGAGCAAATCATCCTGAAAATAGGATAAAAACAATTCGAATGGATAATGCCGCTGAATTTTCTTCACGTGCATTCAATGACTATTGCATGGCTATGGGCATTCATTTAGAACATTCTGTGCCTTATGTTCATACTCAAAATGGTTTGGCTGAATCTCTCATCAAAAGAGTAAAATTAATTGCTCGACCACTATTACAGAATTGTAAATTACCAGCATCTTGTTGGGCACATGCGGTATTACACGCCGCATATCTGATACAAATCAGACCAACTGCATATCATACAACCTCCCCGCTGCAACTAGTACGTGACACTCAGCCAAGTATTTCCCATCTGCGAAAATTCGGTTGCGCAGTATACGTACCGATATCACCACCGCAGCGTACATCCATGGGCCCCCACAGAAAACTAGGGATCTATGTGGGTTATAATTCTCCGTCAATAATAAAATATCTTGAACCTCTTACAGGGGACCTGTTTGCTGCCCGTTACGCTGATTCTATTTTTGATGAGGACCATTTCCTGGCATTAGGGGGAGAATCAAACCACAAAGAATGCCAGGAAATAGATTGGAATGTAACAGGCATTCAGTCTTTAGATCCACGTACTAAAGAATCTGAAACTGAAGTTCAGAGGATCATAGATTTGCAACACATTGCAAATAATCTGTCAGATGCATTTACTGACCATAAAGGTGTCACTAAATCACATATTCCCGCTGTTAATGCACCAGAACGAGTGGAGGTACCAACTAAAACCACTCAAACCCCAAATGAGAGTAAGAGGGGGAGAAATCTGGTTAGTCGAAATATAGCTTCTCAAAAGCCTTCGCGGAAACAGAGAAAATCAAATCCTCTACCAATAAATGCAATTCAACCTCAAGTTGAAGGACACCAACCAGATGCTCAACATCTTGAACCTAGCATAAATGCACATAAAAACATAATAGCTAGGACATCGGAACACCATGATTCTATTGTTATGGGAAATCACATAGAGTCTGAAGGTATAAAAGAAATTTCCATAAACTATACAGAATCAGGAGAATCATATAATAGAGAGACTACAATTGTCGACATATATTTCGCCTCTGAAATTGCTGAAACCCTTCAACTGGATCCAAAACCAAAGACCCTCAGGGAGTGCCTCAAGCGTCCTGATTGGCATAAATGGAAGGAAGCAATTGAGGCAGAACTGCACTCGCTCAACAAAAGAAAGGTATTTTCCTCAGTAATACCTACTCCTCACAATGTCTTCCCTGTTGGAGCAAAATGGGTTTTTGTTCGAAAAAGGAATGAAAACAATGAGGTGGTGAGATACAAAGCGAGGCTTGTAGCACAAGGGTTCACGCAAAGACCCGGCATCGATTACGATGATACATACTCTCCTGTAATGAGTGGAATAACGTTTCGATACTTAATATCTTTGGCAATATAAATGAATTTATCTATGCAGTTGATGGATGTAGTGACAGCATACTTATATGGGTCACTCAAATCGGACATATATATGAAGGTCCCTGAAGGACTTAAAATGCCGAATTCAAAAGCAAATCGCAACGCATATTGTGTAAAATTACAAAAGTCACTATATGGCTTAAAACAGTCAGGTAGAATGTGGTATAACCGACTGAGTGAGTTCCTTATTCAAAAAGGCTACTCAAATAATGATGATTGTCCTTGTGTATTTATAAAGAAGTCCTCAAATGGATTTTGCATCATCTCAGTGTACGTTGATGACCTCAATATCATTGAGAGTACACCTGATATAGAAGAAGCATGCAATCATCTAATGGCGGAATTTGAGATGAAAGATTTGGGAAAGACCAAATTCTGCTTAGGCTTACGGCTTGAGCATCTTCCCTCAGGAATTTTAGTATACCAACCTGCTTATATTCAAAAGGTTTTGAAAAAAATTTAATATGGATAAATCATATCCAACCAAAACACCCATGGTTGTCAGATCCCTTGATATGAATAAAGATCCTTTTAGACCTCGGGATGACGACGAAGAGATATTAGGACCTGAATTCCCGTATCTCAGTGCCATTGGTGCGCTAATGTACCTTGCAAATTGCACCAGGCCTGATATTGCATTTGCGGTAAATTTACTAGCTAGACATAGCGCTGCTCCAACAAAACGTCATTGGACGGGAGTAAAGAATATCCTTAGATATTTACATGGCACAAAAGATCTTGGCTTATTCTATCAGAAAAACCAAGATATGACTATGGTAGGATATACTGACGCTGGCTATCTATCTGATCCTCACAATGCCAGGTCACAGACAGGTTTCGTATTCTTATATGGTGGAACTGCTTTTTCATGGAAGTCAACAAAACAGACTCTCATAGCAACTTCCACTAATCATTCTGAAAATATTGCATTATTTGAAGCATCTAAAGAATGTGTATGGCTTCGCAGGATGATTAACCATATTCAAACTTCATGTGGTGTTGGTTCATTAGGATCACCAACTATTATATATGAAGATAATGCAGCCTGCATTGCTCAAATGCAAATGGGTTATGTGAAAAGTAATATCACAAAACACATTTCTCCTAAGTTATTCTATCCTCATGCATTACAGAAGGATGGAGAAATTGATATTTTGCAAACCAAATCATGTGACAATCTAGCAGATTTGTTCACAAAGTCTTTACCAAATTCAACATTCCAGAAATATATTCATGGAATTGGTATGAGACACTTTCGAGATTTGCAAATTTCAGGGGTAGAAACTCCTAGAATCATAACCCATTAATTATCACCAGATAATAATTATTGTACTCTTTTCCTTTATGAGTTTTGCATCAGTTTTCTCATAAAAGGTTTTTAATGAGGCAATATATTATCAAAAATCATATGCCATATTTTCTATTTTCCCTATTGGGTTTTTAAAGGAAGTATTTAAGACATATTAATTGTTCTCTAAACTCACAAATGTTTTTCTCCTTCTTCAAAGGTTTTATCGATTGAGTTATCAAGAGATAATAATCATTATATGTTGCACTATTTTCTCCTTATTATTTTCCCACCGGGTTTAAAGGAGTTTTAGCAACATATCTACACTGTTCTCCTCATATTTTTTCCCACAGGGTTTTTGGGGGAGACTTTCAAGATTATACAAAGGCTTTCACGAAGATGATGGACATTCTTAAAGGCACATACAAAGAGGAGTCTTCATCAAGATAATAAATATCCAAGACAAGCAGTGATTAGGGGGAGTGTTAGAAGTAAATTAATTAGATTAATTAAAGGGTTAATCCTGCTACGTCGGTTGCTACTTGTAGCAACTGCCTCTTTGTAACTGCCTTTATATCAGGGGTATATATACTCTCAATCCATCGATGAAAGCAATGTTTCCATCATTTGTTTCCTTCTCTCGTTTTTACACTTTACAGTCACCAGCACACACCCAGACAACCAACCAACTTCCCACGGGAACGGGACTCAGAGAGCCAAAAGGGCATCAAAAGTGTGCGCATCCTCCCGCAAGTGCCACAGTCCGGTTCAGTGGACGCACGCGCTCAAGCCACCAGCAGAGCAGCACAGCCCACCTGTCAGTGACTCCGTCGTCCACTAATCCTCGCCCATCAGCTCACACCACCCCTCCTCAGAAATTCGGCGGAATATACAAAACGAGACGTGCCCAATGCTAGTCGGTCTTCGTGGATGACGCACGAGTCTTCCCCACTTCCATTCTCCTCTTCCTCTTGGACTCATGCGCGTGACGTGGACGTCCCACGCAGGGCGAAGCTGCCCGGCAGCTTCGCGCGGTACCGCGCTCGTCCCACTGGCCCGTGGGCCCCGCCAGTGGGCCGCCACGCCCCTCCGTCGCTTTTTCCCCTTCCGCTCCCGCCCCGCCCCGCTCGGCGCCGAACCCCAACAAAACCTCCTATCCCCTCCATTTCTCTGCCAAAAAGCTCCCAGCAACGGAGTCGTTGCCGTCTCCTCCTCCTCTTCCCACCCCCGCCCCACCCCTCCTTCCTCCCGCCTTCCTCCGCGCAGCCGAGCCGACGCCGAGGCCTCACGTGCTTGCTCCTTTTAAGGCGCTCCCCGCCCGAGCCCCACCTCGCGAACCCTAGCGCGCGGCCGCAGTCCCGCCTCCGCTTCCCGCGATGCTGCCCGAGATCCGCGAAGGTGAGCAGCGGGCTCTCCACCGGCGGTCGTTGTTCGGAATCCGGCCGCTCTCCTGATTTCGTTTCGTTTTGTTTGGGAGGAGCGGAATTGGGATTTCTGGGGTAATGAGGCTCACTGTACAGTACTGATTGTGGTGTTTTGGGCGCAGAGGGCGGCAGCGGCGCGGGCACGAGCGCGACCAAGGCGATGGCGGCGTCGCTGAGCGGGAAACGGGGCAGGTACGTGCGTCAGGTGACGGGCCGGCACAACGACACCGACCTGCACGTGGCGGCGCGGGCCGGGGACGCCGCGGCGCTGCGCCGCGCGCTGGACGAGGCGGCGGTGGTCGTGGCGACGGGTGAGGGAGGGGAGGGGCTGGAGGCGGTGCGCCGCGCCGTGGCCGCGGAGGCCAACGAGGCCGGGGAGACGCCGCTCCTGGCCGCCGCGGAGAAGGGCCACCTGGAGGTGGTGGTGGAGCTGCTCCGGCACCTCGACGCCCAGGGCGTCGCCGCGAAGAACAGGTCGGGGTACGACGCGCTGCACGTCGCGGCCAGAGAAGGGCATCATGGTGAGGTTCCGTCCTGACCTCTTTGCTGCATATTGTGGAGCCTTGGGCTTTGGAACTATGCGATTTTCTGTTTGCTGGTTTTTTCAGCGATTGCGTACATACTATTACTAGCGCTCTGTTTGGTCCAGGATCTGCAAATGTATGCAGAAGTGTACATACTAGTATAGTTGTGAACTGCAATATGAAGCTTCACATAGCTGCTTCTGCAGTTACCTGCCGTTTGGGGAAGAGATTTGTTTAAGGTATTAATAGGATTACTCATAGCGAGAGTCCGATATTTTGCGTTGCCTCCCCCCCCCCTCCCCGGGCATATACTTAAGTAGGTTGTAATTAGTTTGTACCCCGGTCGTATCTGGTTGTTTTCTTCAAATGAACATTAGATGTTAAAATCTCTTCGATTGCTTCTGAGATCAGTTAAGTCTGTTTATAATAGATGGAGCTGTTACACTTCAAAGACTGTGCTAATTGTGTAAACTGGCATGCAACATAGGAAATACTTTTTAAGATAGGATTACTTGAAAAAAGTTTGGTGCATGATCAGGATATTTGGCATGCATTGCATGATGGCTGCAAACACCTATAATTGTAGATTCACATCAAATTTGTGTGTCTTTGATGTGTTCTGCATATCCCAGATAGCTTGTTTCCAATAGAGCAACCAGTCATCACTTTCTGATTTTATAATGGTAATGGTGAAACTGGTCTAATTGATTTGATCCAGGATAAGTTAGGATAGCATATTAAGTTATTAACATATTTTGGCTCCTGTACTATTTATTATACTATGTTTATATTGCCCATTAGTTATGTAGGAAGAGAATTTTCCTAACTAGGTACTTTTTGGGTCAGCTGTTGTGCAGGAAATGTTACGTCACGATAGGATGGTTGCCAAAACATTTGGCCCTGCAAATACTACCCCACTTATATCAGCAGCTACGAGGGGACATGCTGAAGTTGTCAAACTGTTATTAGAACAAGATGATTTTGGATTGGGGGAAATGGCCAAAGATAATGGCAAAAATGCTTTACATTTTGCTGCTCGACAGGGACATATGGAAATTGTTAAAGCATTACTTGAGAAAGATCCACAGCTAGCAAGACGAAATGACAAGAAAGGCCAGACAGCGCTGCATATGGCTGTGAAAGGAACTAACTGTGATGTTCTTAGAGCGCTTGTTGATGCTGATCCAGCAATTGTAATGCTGCCAGACAAAAATGGAAACACTGCCCTGCATGTAGCAACAAGGAAAAAGCGAGCAGAGGTATTTATATAGGGTTATTTTATTATTTATATATCATAGCCTATATGATTATTGTATACCTAGAATACATGTACTAGTCTAAATAAACTTTTAACTCTACCTGCTGATTACACCTTGTTTTACACTTTTACTAGAATGATCAAATATCAACTATTATTTATCTCTTGGATACATGAGCATTCATCAGCGATGTACTTCATTTCCTCTTCCAGGAATATTATGATAAGTTACATTGTTATACTTACACCTTCTGATTAGGGGCATCATCCAAGCAAATGCATTAGAAAAAACTCTTAAGGTGATAAGATTGTGTCTAGTATGCGATGTAAATAATTTCTTAGTCTGCTAACGTGTCTACTATAACATGTAATTACTTAGGCTGCAGTTAGCAAAAGCCTTGCTGCTTTGCACATCAGGTTAGAGCATGACTAACTATTTAATTGTATGGTGAAAATATTTCGAAATAATTGTATCATAACTTCTTAATTTACATAAGGCAGTTTTATATCATAAATGTTCACGCGCCTATTACATGTTTTATACTTGACTATTATATTTGAAGATAAATATCAAAACTTAATGTGGACTTACTGTTCTTAATGTGGACACACTGTTTTTTCCTATTTTCTGCAGATAGTTATTGTTCTTTTGCGGCTACCAGATACCCATGTCAATGCACTGAACAGAGATCACAAGACTGCTTTTGATATAGCTGAAGGGTTGCCACATTGTGAGGAGTCGTCTGAAATTAAGGATATTTTATCTCAACATGGCGCTCTCAGATCTAGAGAGCTAAATCAGCCTCGAGATGAGCTCCGGAAGACAGTGACAGAGATCAAGAAAGATGTCCACACACAGCTTGAACAGACAAGAAAAACTAACAAAAATGTGCATGGCATTGCTAAGGAACTCAGAAAGTTGCACAGAGAAGGCATCAATAATGCAACGAACTCTGTAACTGTTGTTGCTGTGCTTTTTGCTACTGTTGCTTTCGCAGCTATATTCACTGTACCTGGTGGAAATGAAAACAACGGAGTTGCGATTGTTGTCCAGACTGCCTCCTTTAGGATATTCTTCATCTTTAATGCCATAGCTCTGTTCACATCATTGGCAGTGGTCGTGGTTCAAATAACAGTTGTCAGGGGAGAAACCAAGTCTGAGCGAAAGGTTGTTGAGGTGATCAACAAGCTTATGTGGCTTGCATCAGTTTGCACAACCATTTCTTTCATCGCGTCATGCTATATTGTGCTAGGCCGCCATTTCCAATGGGCAGCAATACTGGTTAGTTTGATAGGTGGTGTTACAATGACTGGTGTTCTTGGTACAATGACTTACTATGTGGTGAAATCAAAGCGCATGAGGAAGATCAGAAAAAAAGAGAAGATGTCAAGAAGAAGCGGCTCAAGCTCCTGGATTGACAATACTGAAATCTCAGAGACTGAGCTTAATCAAGTGTATGCCTTGTAAAGAGACAGGGTGTTTGAACTCGGCCTCGCTTCTGCAATTGAGAATGTACATGCTTAATCAAGTGTATGCCTTGTAAGACACGGGGTGTTTGAACTCAGCCTCATATCTGGAATCGAGAATGTACATGAAAATTCCAGATGAGCGCATTAACAAATAGATTACTCACATTATTCCTTGATTGTACAATTCCTTTCTGTAATGACAAACGATGCATACCTAAAAGGGAGGCCCATTGTGTAAGGCTCATGCAGTTGAAGAATCCACTGTGCACAATCTGTTGTACAAGTCAGTTGCACCTTTTCTTTCCGTTCCATTTTCCAGCCATCATAACTGTGCACAATCTGTTGTACAAGTGAGTTGCACTTATTTTCGGTTCCATTTTCCAGCCATCATAACTCATGAGACGTACTGTTTTGGTTATTTGTTATGTATGCATCTACTTGTAACCTGTCATGAACTGCATACATACATTTCATGACTTGAGTAAGCTCCTGGCCCCTCATTCTTAGTTCTGAACCGTTCCTCAGTTAACATTCTTATACTTTCATGTGGCAATGCGACTGCAGGCTCTGATAGTTTTAGTTCCATTACACAATCGAGCATCATGTTTTGAGGATGCTAATTTTTTATGGACTTCTTATCATGATGCTTTATTGCAACACATTTTTTTAATATTTTATTATAGAACAAATTATCAAGTAACTATATTAAACCTTTTTCAATGTGACTGCAGGCTCTGATGGTTTTAGTTCCTTCACAGAATTGGGCGTCATGTTTTGAGGATGCTGATTCTTTTGGAGTATAATTTTGTTTTTGTGTTGCTCGTATAGTGCAAATTGTTTAGTAACAATTGAAACCTTCCTCAGTTGAGCGGTAATTTGTTGATCTTGTCCTGAAACTTTGATCTTAAGAATTATTATTTCACTTCGGATCTAAAGTGAGTTACTGTAACTTCACCATTCTTGATTCGTTGTTCTTTTTCAGTCTTCCATTGAACACGGAGAGTTTCAAGTAGAAGTATCTAGTTCATTCCCTCTTTGTTCTATTCTTCTGTTGAACATGTAATATATCTAGCAAAACTTGGTGGTAGATAACAGTTAAGTGTATTCACCTTGCCAATAATACAATCTGCAGTGATGTTTATTTGTTTACTCAATCCAGAATGGTATTGTTTATGTGAGGAAATAAATATATCTTCTGTAATTGTTAGGAACAGTTGGACAAGCTGTGCTATCCTGGCTGCCCCCTTGCATTTCATTGGCATGGCCATTATGAATCATTTAAAAGAATCCAAAATACATGAACCCAAAGATATCATTATTGTGGAGTTGACACTTGGCATGCCGCTGGATAGAAGACCAGGTTAATCACTTCTTTTCCGTTTTGTTTGTTGTACTTATTTTTTAGAGGAAGGTTCATGGCAAATAACCTACCATTACTTTACACACCGATTAGAAAACTGGTAGCACAAGCTAGCGCGGCAATACATGAATACTTTAAATCCTTGCAGGGCATAAAGTGTAAATACACAGCATAGGCCATGCATACTACGTATGCCTGATAAACAATGCAAACATTTGGCTAACGATGGACCCTGTTACATGCCTGTTAGTTGTAGCACTGCTCAACATCATCAGTGTGGTTAAGTCCGCTTACCTTTAGCTTCAATCTTGTCCTGCTTTTTCTTGACATGCCTTCTTAGTTTAAATTTTATTCGTCTTCACATGACCATTTCTTAGTCATCATTAATGTTCATTTTTGAAGCTAAGCGACACATCCCTTGGGTGTGTTTCTTTTGTATTGATTTGGGATAGATTCTGTCATTCTGATAACCAGTATTCTTTTTCCAACAACTTCTATTTTTTCGTACTTTGGATTTCTTCTCCTTTTAACCTTTTTGTGACGATTCATTTCTTTAAAGAAGTGCAATCATAGGTAATTCACACTTTGCATTTCCTCCTTTTTCATTCTCTTTTATTGCACTACTACTTTTAGTTTGCACAGCAAGAAAGGTATCTCACCTTTCCTTTTTCCCATTCATGTTTTAAGTGCCCGCCACCAGTGATGTGTATTTCATAAACAAGGTCCCTAATATAGCATATGGAAATGTTCCTCGGTTAACACAGAGCCATGAGAATGATATTAGCATTCAGACCACTAAATGCATAAGGATCATCATTCAAAAGAGTAAAGCCCAAAATGCAGATTAACTGATAATATCAATGTGCAACTTGCAGAAAAGACTTCATTTCTATACATAATTTTGGACTCTTTTGAGTTACTTATTTATGCCATTGTCACTCGCATTAGTGTGGGGTCTTTGTCGTGCAGTATTTAAGCTGCAGTCAGGTTGCATATAAAAGGTTCATCATCTTGCATTCTCTGATAATCTCTTTAATAACTTGTAAAAAAATGTTTAGTTCCTTACCTATGTTACATCATCGACACACAAGCTTTTGAGAGTATGTTTCTTGTGTTATGATCAACAAACATAAAGCAAGTAGGAGGAACTGATTTGTTCATTTGGATACAGGTAGAGAATGAAGCATGGGACAAAAATGTCAGCTTTACCCAAGAAATAATTGGCTGTCTTCTGTTAAGTATGGCTCATTGCATGTGACTTTAGATGCTTGTTTCTGTTGCATCTCTTTTCAGTTATGGACTCACTACATGTGCATCTGTAATACGGATACTGATCAGAGAAAAGTTGGTCTATTTTTTTTAGTTTTTTAGTGTGGTTCTATTTTCACTTTGGTACTTCCACAACCATGTCAAGTGCTAAAATAGTACTTGGAACATCGTGAAGCTGTTCATTCGTAGACAGAAGTTACTTACATATCCAAGTTTTTAAGGGGATAGCATATCTTTAGGAAGCATATGATCAAAATACAAATGTGTACAACATCATCAGGGTGTTGAAATTTTATACATCTATACTACAGTCTTCTGCAAATCTCAAGAATGTCTTCTGCATCTTCAGATTCTGCAGCTATCTTTGACACCGATGATGACATGAACCGGAAACCTGCATCACTTGCACTCTTCCTCACCGAGGCCAGTTGCTGCGACTTCTTGCAGTATGCTATTGCACCCTGGATTGGATTATCCATCTCTGAGCTTGCACTGCTGCTCCTCCTGAGCACTGGCCCCAAACCAGAGTCATTTGAGCTCTGGATGTAGGAGGATGAATTTGACGATGAGGATGACGATGATGAGGCAGATGATGTCTTGTTTGATGACGAATATCGGATAATGACACTGGAGAATGACCTCCTATGGCCGCACTCTTCTTCTTTAACCTTCCCTTCCAGTGTGGCACTGTTGCTGATGGGCGAGGTTGTGTACCTGTTGCTTCTGATCTGGCCAAATGGGTTCTTCCTCCAACTCTTGATATGGGCAGTGGAGAACTCATTTGCTCTTGGTGCACCACCCTTGTCCTCTGGATCCCCCGCTTTAGCGGCAAATATTGTCTTGAGATAAGCCTTTGATGCCTTGAGCTTCAGACCAAGGTTGAGATTCCTGATGAACTTGAGCTTCTTGGACCATGGCTTCTTTTCGCATGCAGCTAGTGCTTCCACCTCAGCAGCAGCAATACTGGCGGATGCGCACTCATCGAAGTACTGTTCCGCGTTGAGCTCACCACTTGCATAACATGAGTTTGCTGGTGAAACCTGGCACGACTGGTATGGTGTCGTTGGCGCAGTGCTCGCGGAGAGGAGGCCCTTGTCGGCCGCGATCTCAAGGAGCCTTTCAACCATTTGGATGCGTGGTGGAAGATGGAGTGGTAGCAGCTTGCCCTTGTAGAAGAGGTCATCTGCTGGTGATGCCACGGGCTCCCAGTGGTCAATGGGAGCTGACATGTGGAACTCAAACTCCCTTGACTGCTGGGGGGAGGCTGCCATGGCTGTGGTGTAGCAAAGCAAGCTTGCTGTATTGGTGACCACCTCTGCAGCTGCAGGTGAGCTCAGCTCCATGTCTATGTAGTCCTCTTCTTGGAGTGGTTGGTCATGGATTTGGGGGCCATGTCTTGCCATTGTTGGTGCCTGGCCTTGTGTTTCTGGTGAGTTGGTCTTTGGGTTTGGTTTGGTTTTGGCAGAGATGGTGGTTGTGTTTTAGGAAGGAAGTGGAAGGAGCTTGATCAAGCTTTAAAGCTGAATGCCTGTAGCTGCAGAGGTCTATAAATTGGTTTATACTCCTTTTGAGCGACCCACCTTTCCCCCTATGATCTGCCTCTTGTTTGCATCCTAGTCCCCCGCTGTCACGGCTATACGTAATGCAGTACTGTCGTGCACTAGTTACTGCCGTTCTCTATTATTCTCTATTTGTCCCTGCAGTGCATTAGGTGATTAGGTTATTTCACCTGTTCCTTTGCATGTTTCTCCTCTTTCCATGACTTAACCTATTCGTTTGTTTGATGTGTAGGATTACCAGGTAGCCATTAAGTGCTAGGCCAACAAGGTGGCACTTTTACCAATAAGTGACTTGCAAACTGCATCGCGCCTGCTGATATGCAGGGGCCCAAACCACTTGGTTAGCATGCGAACTGGGATGGTTTTATTGTGGACTCGCGTATTCTTTCGAGCAAGGAAGTGCAGGAAGGCGTTCACCTTCGAAGGCCACATTCTATGTTGAGGTTGCAAGGAAGGATGAGGTAAATTACCGCGTGAAACGATATGATTTCAGCAAGACACGTTGAAGCATGCAAAGTTTCTGTGGCGTGGATTTGCTTCCAAGCTACAGGAATACAATGTTGATGCTTGACCAATTCATGTCCAAAGCTTGTGATTTTTAAACTCGGAGGAGGGAAAGGGCGCATGCCCTCAAAACATGGAGCAACCCGCTCTTTGTTTATTTCATCTCCATGTCAACCTATGGAAGTGTGAGGGTGACATCAGTGGCAAGAGATCAGGGCCATCAGGCCCCTTGTTTAAGTTTCCTGTCCAAGCTGCGCGTGCGCGGCTAGATGTTGTATGTGTCCTTTGTCTTCGTCTCTCCTGCACTTTGCATCCTTTGACCCCAGTGTCAACTTTGCCTGTCCGGTGTAATTATTGATTAGTGGGCGTGCAGCCCTGAGCGTGCATTAGCGCCCATCGAGGCCTTCGTAGTGCATTAACTATATCTGTCTTATCTAGTTCTATGCTTCTCTTGTTCTAAGATGGTCTTGTTTTAGGTGTCTGGCTTGATCTGTATGCTCATTCTGACCTAGGCTAAAAACACCTCTTTATCTGAAAGTTACTCACTACTTGTTTTGTATATGCAGATCTTTGACATTAGTGGTGATAACTTGCCTCTGAAGAAACCCTGAGGCAGAAGAACCTGGACAGACCTCGATTTTAGTCAAACAAAGAGATGGTGTTGCCTGGTAAAAAGTAAACATTTATGTACACAAATCTTAGTTCTTTATATGCAGAATCTTTATCATCAGTGGTGATAGATTGCCTCTGAAGAAACCCTGAGGCAAAAGAACGTGGACAGACCTCAAGTTTCGTCAAACAAAGAGGTATTGATGCCTGGTAAAAAGTAAACATTTCTGTGCGACAAATTATAGTCAAGTTGCCATTTGCTACATGTTAAAAGTATTTTATGATATGTTTCTGGACCTTTCTTTATATCTGCCAGTACCCCTGGCACCAGCTAGAGCACTAAGCAAGGTTCCACAAATTGCTTGAAAAGGTATCATAGGAATGACATCTGCCCCACAATACTAACTCATTGGCATTATTTAATCCAACCTAACACCATATGATAATCTCTATTCCTGTATTCTTTTGCAGGTGAGAGAGCTGATTAGACAGGGATGCCAACTAGGTTAGGTGTTGTATCAAGTGCCTAACACCCCTACTAACGCCATACACTGAACATCCATATGAAAAAATATCGCCGTACAAAGTTAACAACTGCAACAGTTAACCCCCTGAATTGCAGGTCTAAAGACATTTGATATCCCTGTAGCAGTGTTACGTGGTTGCTGGTGGTTGGAACTTGAAAAAGGTTCGTGCTGCCCAGTGCCCACTACATTCTTAGGAACCTGGAAACATTATAGAAACGGCGCGCCGCCCGCCTCTTACCGACAACAGTTTTTTTTCTGAAATACTCTTACCGGCATAGTGACACCCCTTGACACAATTATACCTGAAACCTCATGACGCGTGAGCGAGAGGCGACAGTATAAACCCTAGACGAAAGACGATTAGCTTAGGGTAGGCTAGTGGTTATCTTTTCCTGTACAGTAATGTAACAAGCTGGAGGGTGCTTTAACTGTATGTGTTAAAAATATTGGCGCATGCCAAGCACAACTGCCCGGACATCTCCTGGTGGGAGCCTAATTTTTTTCCTTCTCTTTATCCTGTAGAAGGGAAGGAGGGTCCCCTATCACTATGAAACCTCTCAGAACTCGAGGTGTACTTTGCCGCTTCTCCAAACTTGGAACCAAGCACAAAGGTTCTTTTCTTGCATGAATAATGGGGCCTCTGATCACCGGAGGGCAGAAAGTTCGTGCGAAATTTTGACCGCGTAACTCTCCAGGTCTGATCTTCATCATTGCTCCGTATGACATATGGCAATAAGCAGTAATCCTGGCTTGGTTTAAGTGTTCGAGAAATGCTTACGCAGGTTATCCCATGATAAGCTAGGTAGCACTCTGTAGCCGGACAAGGGTTTGTGGGTAACTTTGGTTACGCCCACTCCATCAGGTTCCTCTGCACTGCTCCCACATTCTGCGATGTGACTGAACTAGTTGATTGGGAGATAACCTATTTTAGGAGAATGGAACAAACCTCTTTTAGGAGAATGGAATGAACCTGTTTAATCGGGAGGGGAAAGAAAGGCTTATCTTTATGGCAAAGTTGCACTTGCGGCTACTACGTGGCCTTCTTTTGTTGAAGTGCATGCATCATCTCCAGGGCGGTACATGCACCACACCATGCCGATGTTTAGCACTTGAAGCGCCGGCCGTTCCTGATTCTGCGAACGGAGTGGGGATCGCATGCAGACGCAGTGTATCGGCCGCAGGCGCTCCACGCTCATGCTTTCTAATTTTACCTTTCCCGTTATTCGAGGCCATGTATACGTGATGTGATTGATCGTCGGATACGTAATGTGGTACTTCAGATGCACAATGTCCTTTCGAAAATCTACATTACGAACTGAAGCTTATTGTGGAACAAGAAAAAAAGAGGTAAGAGGTGTTCGGCAACCCACCAGCTCCACAAAAATCAAGGATCAACGAAGCAACAGTTCCCCCGCTCCGTGGTTTTTAGCTTTAGCTCTGCCGGCTCCAGGAGCAGGTCACGAAGCGGAGGGATGCTGAACAGGCCCGTGATATGGTAATTCAGATGCACATTGTCCTTTTGAAAATCTACATTATGAACTAAAGCTTACCGTGGAACAAAAGAAAAAGAAGAAGCCACGATAGTGATTGTTGTAATTCGGCCATTTTAAACCTTTAAAACTTCTCTCTTAATCAATAAAATGGGTAAATCTTGACTTGAAGCAATCAGTTAGCGATCACTACTTCGGAAGCTTCCTAGCGATCACTCCCACGTGTTGCGTTCTGAGTGTTTTTTTCAGATTTTTTTCGCACGCGTTTTTTTGTCTTTTAGATTGTTTTTTTTTGGGGGTTTTAGGTGTTTCGGGTTTTTGCCAGTCTTTCTTAGCTTTTGAACGAAAAAAACATGTTTTTTTCTGCGAGAGGCATAGTTTTACTTTTGCGACAGGCACAACCGTGCCTCTCAAAAAGGAAAAAAATGCATTCTTTGTTTTTGTTTTTTTAAGAGACACGGTTTTGCTTCCACGATAGGCACGATTTTGCCTTCGTGAGAGGCATGCCCGTAACATCTCGGAAAGGAAAAAAACGTGTTTTCCTTTTTCACAAGAGACACGGTTTTGCTTCCGTGAGAGACACGGTTTTCCTTTCGCGAGAGGTACGGCCGTGTCTTTTGGAAAGGGAACAAAACACGTTTTTTCTCTCTCGCGAGAGGCACAGTTTTGCTTTCGCGAGAGTTACGGTCGTGCCTCTCGGAAAGGAAAAAAAACACGTTTTTTTCCCTATCGCGAGAGGCGCGGTTTTTTCGGTTGTTTTTTTGAAAAAAAAATCTTCGAAACCTATCAACATTGGATCTAGTTTTGAAGATCTCGACGCGAAAAACCCAATGGTGAAAACGGTTTGAGATTTAGACGCACGGTTTAAGAGATAAAATATTTTAAAAATACGGATCTACAAAACAAGGAAAAACTCTCAGGTTGTGACAAATGACATATATGCAGTGATACGGAGTGAACTTTAAAAAGTGTACTCGCCAACTAATGATTTTGATCTTGACTCGTCTCAAAAAACAAAAGAAAAAAGAAGGCCTGCTTCTTTGATAGATCTCCCTTTCAAGCCTTCCTATCGGGAGCACACCTACGTCTCGCTCAGATCGAGAAGTAGTGCAGCCTCGTCTGAAGGCGAGCGCGCGAGGCCGCAGGCCACGGCCTGGTTTTAATGGGTTTCTTTTTCACGTTTTTGTTTTCATTTTTTGCTTCCGTTTTTTACCTTTGTTTAAAATTCCAAATATTCTCTCTCTCCCTCTCTCTCTCTTTCTCTCTCTCTCTCTCTCCATAATATTTTCATAAACATTAAAAAATTATTAATCAAGCATTTGAAAAATTGATAAATGTGTTTAGAAAAAAATCTTGTCATATATACAAACAATACAAAGGTATTTGAAAATGATCAAGTATTAAAAAGTTTAAACATGTATAAAAAAGTGTTCCTGGTGTATACAATTTTTTTACAATGTGTTAGGAAGTTGCTTTCATTAGACAACGTTCTTTAAAACTACATATAGAATATATTTTAAAAAAGCTGATTGTGTATTTAAAAACTGTTAACCTATATATAAAAATGTTCATAAAGCTTTTCCTTGCGTACATGAAAAATGTACATTATGTGTTTATTGTCGTTAGAAAAATGTGCACCATGTATTGAAAAATGTTGACCATGTGTTCAAGAATGTTAATCTTGTATTTGAAAAAAGGGTTAAACTTGTATTAAAATGTATTTGAAAGAGATATACCAAAAATTTAATTTTTTATGAAAAAACTAGAATATCAAAACATATAAGTTTTTGAAAATTTTAATCATTATTTAAAAATGTTAAACGTGTGTATAAAATATGTTTCTGTTTTATAAAAAAATATTGAATGTGTACCGAAAATTGAAATGTGTTGAACAAAAAATAAACTGATGAAAAACAATAAAGAAATAAAGAAAAACAAAGAAACCCGATAAAAACCGAAGAGAAAGAAAATCAATGCAAAACGACAAAAACGAAGAGAACCGATGAAACCCAAGAAAGAAAGAAGGAGAAATGAAATAAAAGCAAAAAGGACAATGGAAGTTGAGAAAGCCAAAAATAAATATAAGCCAATGAAAAGTGTGAAAGAAACAAAGAATAACATATGAACAAACAAAGAAAAAACAAAAATCAGGAGAAGAAAAACAAGGGAAAAAAAACCCCAGAGAAAACCCGATGCAAAAAAGAGAGGAGAAAACAAAAGAGAAAAGAAGAAACCCGAGAAATAAATAAAAATGTAGATATTTTGGAGAAAAAACCCGTGAAGAAACGAAGAAAAAATGGAGGGAACGAGCTAATCGATCGCAAGCAAGTGAACCAAAGAAGCGATAAGCAAGCGACCAATATAAGGTTGGCCCAGTACTATAGCATGAAGTAGAATTCTTCATGCGAGAGCTCGTTTCATGTCGTTGCAGGCGAGATATAAACTTACAGCCAAGGTACATGGACTTGATGATGAAAGAAAAAAGTTGTTCAGTAAGTTACAAGCTAAGCATGAGGATACTTTTGAATCTACAATGGAGATTAGATAGGATTGAATAAATTCAATGCTTTATGTGATCCAAGGGAAAGTGTTTCCACTATCCCCAAATCTATTTATGACAGTCTCAATCTTGGTCCTTATGGTAATACTAGAATTATACTGAATATGGCTAACTCTACCTTTACCCAGGTAGTAGGCATTAAGCATGGAGATATAGTTCAAATTAATGATTGCCCTGTCATGATTGATCTTGTGATAATAGATATGCCTGAAAATCCAATTGCTTCTATAATTCTCGGTAGACCTTTACTAAGGACAATCAAAGCTATGATAAACGTATTTCAAGGGAATGTACAATTTGATTCACCCACTAAAGATCCATTTGTGAGACATTTTCCTAGAAAAAATAAAATGAAGACCTACACAGGAGGTGGCATCATTTTAATGCCAGAATCTACGGTCTCGGTGTCCTAGCACCACCTTGACCATCACTACGGTCGAGCTAACCGACTGAAACAAGCGCTTCGTGGGAGGCAACCCATGTGAATAAAGTAGAAGAGTAAGTGTTTACTTCAATAAATGAGTGATTGAAGTTCCTTGTGAAGAAATAAGTTTGGAAGAGGTGTTCTAATGAAGGTGTTGTTATGTGCAAGATGAATTATATGTTGAATTGATGTTTAGGTGCTTGGAAATATGTCTATGTATTGCTTTCGAACTAACCCCGCGGGAATACAAAGAAAAAGAGAAGTTTCAAAAGAAACAAATCAAAAGACGATCTATAAAACGACTGTAACGCATGCTGGAGGCTCTAGCACAAAAAACGAGAGACATCAGGTTTGGCGCTGTTGTTCCAAATGGGTGCCCGCGCCCGTCCGAGCGGTCGTTTGACATTTTTGACGAGAAGAAGAAAAGGAACAAAACATAAGATGGCATTCCAAACGGGCACTGATGCCCGTTTCAGCGGTCGTTTCATCTATGTGCAGACGAAGGTAAGTCATCAGTTTTGACGACAGCGTTCCATGCGGGCACTTGCGCCTGTATGAGTGGTTGTTTCGACCCATGACGACCACAATAATCCCAATGATGGAGGTAAATTGCCCCCATGTCTCACTTTTCTTCTTCTTCCTGCAAACCTCTCCAAACCCTAACAATACTTTACCCAATCTCTCTACTCGCTCGACTTTAGTTCAAATCCTTCCATGTGATCGATCTACAATACATTTCTCCTTTGACCCATAAGTTATTTTTTGTGAATCCACGTTATACATTCCTAGCATTGGCATGACAAGCAGATGCATATATTTGATCCAAATTTGAGTTTGGCTTGGATTTGTCAATGTTTTTAGAGGAGTATGATGTGGTAAATACCGCAGGGTCATTGTTGTTTAATTGTATTGGAATGGAAAATTGTTTTGCAGATGTTTACACCAAGGTCTTCTCACATACGCAGTGCTTCGAGTTCATCCACAACACCGCCACAACAAGTTTTCACTCAGGGGATCGTATTCACCGATCATGGAGTAAGGAATATGTTCCAAAAGCTCACTACAAGGAAGATCAAAGCAACCAAATGGGCTTCTTTGAGCACACTCGCCAAGCTAGGTATTACTAATGATTTCAAATTGCTTTCTCATAATGTTTGGTTGCATCATTTTGTTTATCAGGGACGTGAGACTTATGAACGCTTGACGTTTGAGTTACTTAGTACTCTCTCGCACAATGTTTGTTTGATGCCAAATGCATATGAGAAGGAGAGGATCACTTTCCATCTCCTTGACCAAGACTTCAACATTACTCTTGAGGAGTGGTGTAATTATTTTGGCTTCATCAACAATTATGATTATCTTAGATATGTTTATGATTTCACTAACCCGCACTGAGGGCAATCCTTCCACTGTATGAGTCGTCATGGATCGAGGCAAAGAGCCAGTTGTATTGAAAGTCCCTCTATATGATATTTCTATTATGTTATCACTAACTTGTTGCAACACTTTGCTTTTATTTTTTATTCTTGCCTTTGCGTTTTTTCCGTTGCAAGTTAGTTTTCAAAAAACCCAAATAAAAAAATTAGAATAAGCTTTGCTTTGCTCTTGTTCTTTGTTTAGCCTCTTGGGGCTCGTTTGCATTTTGTTTTTAGAGGAGTTGATCTACGCTGGACAAGGAGGAATGCAAGAGCAAGGAAGAGAAGTGTGTGAATTCACAACCGTGAAGGTATGTCCTACGACCCCCATCTTTTGCACTTGAAATACTTAGAGTAGATGTAGTAGTAGTATGTGTGATATGTGTAGGTGGGAGTAAGTCTTGATAGTTCAGACAAAGGTTTTGTTCTAGTTGCTAAAATAATTTTGTAGCCTTTGTTCTGTTTAATTTAGAAAACTAAGACTTCTCATGAGACTGTTTTTAAATGAAATGATATTAACCAAGAATAACTATGCATAAGAGAAAGTTTTTCAATAGTTGAGAAATTATAGTGGAAGTGATGTTTGAAATTATCAACCCCATGTTTTTAATTCTAGAAGACTTAATATCACTTGTTGATTAAATTGTCCAGAGGAACTTAGTTGAAGGGTGGGTGAGATTATGTCAAAAATTTGTGTTGTATCTCTTACATGATGCTTCAACTCCTTGCTGGTCTCATGGCCCAACTACTATATGCACGTGTATGTGTGTAAATGTGGCTTCGTCACCTTTCTTGATGTTATGCCGAGGACTCCTCTAGCCAATGAATGATCGACCAAGAGCGATAGCTCGAAGTTTGGCTATCAGTTGGTTAATGTACGCAGTGGCAATACTACAATCACATATTATTCGGCTTTCTCTTAAATGGGTGTGTATGTGGTAAATAAATGGGACTGATCAAAAGATCTTGAAAGAGACACATTGCTAAGTTCCATAGTCCCCCAAAATTAAGCCACAACGAAAACCTATGCATAATCACTTATTTGACATAATCCCTTCACGTGACAATCAAAGTTCCAGCAAACAATGCTTCAAGTGAAGTGCTTGAGAGCCTAGAGGAGTAAATAATTGTGGGTGTGCTTATTATCACTTGAGCATCATATTTTTCTACATGCCTTCTACTCCCAACTTATGTTTTTATGGATCTATCCAAAGAAACCTCTTCCATGCACTCCCAACAAGCAAGTGTTGTCTAGATTAAATAGAATAGAGTGTCACAAAGTTGTCTTGTCTACTAGATCAAGACATTGTGTTGATTATCTTTGCGTCACTAACACTTGCACTCTAACCATGCCACCTCTACAGCTATGTTAAGTTTTCAGGTCAAGAAATGAAGGGCTATCTAGCCATACCGATCATAAGTGAACCAAAACCTTCTCGGTATTTCGGTTTAAACAACTGACTTCCTTATGGTTTAGATTTCTCTTTATGTTGCTCGAGGACGATCAAGTTTAATCTTGGGGGAGTTGATGAGTGATAATTTTACACTCATTTCACCTTTCTTTGAACCGAGATATTTCATTGAAAAGAGATATTTGCTCTGATATTGCTACTAATGACTAATGAATGCAAAGGATTCTACAAATCCTCTTTTTAATGTTTTCCATAGGAAATGAGCTAAGAAGGGAAGAAATCACATGTGGGAATAGAAAGGAAGGAAAATGAAGGAAGAAAGAATCAATAGGAAGTGTCTGCGTGAAGACAAAGTAGAAGACGACGTTCCATACATGCGCACACACCCATATGAGCGCTTGTTTGGTGTGGATTTCAAGGCAGATCGTCGACCTGAACAACTTCTATAAAGGGCACCCCATCAAAATGTCAATTGAACAATGCCGGGAGCAATGAGAAGAATTTCCTCATCATCATCCAGAAACCCTAGCCGCCGCCATTTCCATCTCCATAGTCATGTCATCTCCACCACCATAGTGCTCTTGCATCTAGGTCATACTTGTAATCGTGCATCGCACAAGGCATCCATTGTAAGACATATTGCAATTAATCAATCTCAAGATGTGTTCTTCAATGTTTTATTCTCGCGATCTGATCTCCATGTGTGAGTAGTTCGGTAAGGTATGGGTTGAGGCATGAGCCTTACTATTGGGGAATGTTGCATGGGAAACAAAAAATTTCCTACGCACACACAAGATCTATCCATGGTGATGAGCATCTACGAGAGGGAGAGTGGATCTACATACCCTTGTAGATTGCTAAGCGGTAAGCATTAAGAAACACGGTTGATGTAGTCGAACCCTTTCCACCTTTGGGTTTTCCCCATCCCTAGCTGCATGGGCCTTAGTGGGGGGTTCTTCTAGACCAATAGGGGATGGTTTGACTCCTCCCACATCCCATGAGGTCCTTTGGGTCGAGACACCCCTCCTGATGGCCCCCGGTACCCTCCCGGCACTCCCGGTACACTCCCGAAGTACCTCGAAACTTTTCTGGTGACCAAAATAGGACTTCCTATATATCAATATTTACCTCCAGACTATCCCGGAGCTCCTCATGACGTCCAGGATCTCATCCGGGACTCCAAACAACCTTCGGTCACCACCATACATAACTCTACTATACCGAAACATCATCGAACCTTAAGTGTGCAGACCCTGCGGGTTTGAGAACTATGTAGACATGACCAAGACACCTCCATGGTCAATAATCAATAGCGGGACTTGGATGCCCATATTGGTTCATACATATTCTACGAAGATCTTTATGGGTTGGACCTCTATGTCAAGGATTCACTTAATCCTGTACGATGTTCCCTTTGTTCTTAGGTATGTTACTTGCCCGAGATTCGTTGTCGGTATCTCTATACCTAGTTCAATCTCGTTACTGGCAAATATCGTTACTCGTTCCATAATACAAGATCGCGTGGCTAACACTTAGTCACATTGCTTGCAAGCCTGATTGTGATGTTGTATTATCGAGTGGGCCCTGAGATACCTCTCCGTCACATGGAGTAACAAATCCCAGTCTTGATCCATGTCCACTCAAGAGACACCCTCAGAGATACCTGTAGAGCATCTTTATAGTCATCCAGTTACGTTGTGATGTTTGATACCCACAAGGTATTCCTCCAGTGTCAGTGAGTTGCATGATCTCATGGTCATAGGAACATATACTTGACATGTAGAAACTATAACAATAAACTGACACAGTCATATGCCATGTTTATAGTTTGGGTCTTGCTCATCACATCATTCTCCTAATGATGTGATCCCTTTATCAAATGACATCTCATGTCTATGGCTAGGAAACCTTGACCATCTTTGGTCAACGAACTAGTTAACTAGAGGCATACTAGGGACACAGTGTTGTCTATGTACCCACACATGTATTTGAGCGTCCAATCAATACAATTATAGCATGAATAATAAACGATTATCACGAACAAGGAAATATAATAATAACCAATTTATTATTGCCTCTAGGGCATATTTCCAACAGTCTCCCACTTGCACTAGAGTCAATAATCTAGTTCACATCACCATGTGATTTACATTGTTATGAATCTAACACCCAATGAGTTCTGGGGTTCGATCATGCTTTGCATGTGAGAGAGGTCTTTAGTCAACGGGTCTGCGACATTCAGATCCATGTGTACTTTGCAAATCTCTATGTCATAATGTAGACACTGCTACTACACTCCACTTGGAGATATTCCAAATGGCTGCTCCACTATATGTATCCGCATTGCTACTCAGAGTCATCCGGATTGGTGTTAAAGTTTGCATTGACATAACCCTTTACGACGAACTCTTTATCACCTCCATAATCGAGAACTATTTCCTTAGTACTCTAGTTACTAAGGATAATCTTCACCGCTGTCGAGTGATCCACTCCTGGATCACTCTTGTACCCCTTGACAGACTCATGGCAAGGCACACACAGGTGCGGTACACAACATGGCATACTATACAGAGCCTATGGATAAGGCATAGGGGACGACCTTCGTCCTTTCTCTTTCTTCTACCGTGGTCGAGCTTTGAGTGTCACTCAACTCCACACCTTAAAAATCAGGCAAGAACTCTTTCTTTGACTGGTCCATTTTGAACTATTTCAAAATCATGTCAAGGTATGTACTCATTGAAAGTTTTACCACACGTCTTGATCTACCTCTATAGATCAAGATGCCCAATACTGAAGTAGCTTCATTCCAGGTTTTCCTTTGAAAAACTCCTATTCAAACAACCCTTTATCCTTTCCAGAAATTCTACATCATTTCTGATCAACAATATGTCATCCACATATACTTATCAGAAATTCTATAATGCTCCCACTCACTTTATTGTGAATACAAGTTTCTCATAAACTTTGTATAGACTCAAAAACTTTGATCACCTCATCAAAGCGTATATTCCAACTCCGAGATGCTTGTTCTAGTCCATAGAAGGATCGTTGGAGCTTGTTTATATTTTAGCATCTTGAGAACTCACAAAACCTTCCGGTTTTATCACATACAACCTTTCCTCACGGATACCGTTAAGGAAATGATGTTTTGACATCCATTTGCCAGATTTCATAATTGAAAAATGCAGTAACTACTAACATAATTCTAACAAACTTTAGCATCGCTATGGGTGAGAAAATCTCATTGTAGTCAACTCCTTGAACTTGTGAAAAATCCTTTGCCACAAGTTGAGCTTTATAGACGGTGACATTACCGTCCGTGTCCGTCTTCCTTTTAAAGATCCATGTGTTCTGAATGGCTTTTCACCCTTTAGGTAATACTTCCAAAGCCCATACTTTGTTTTCTTACATGGATCCCATCTCGGATTGCATGGCCTCTAACCATTTATCGGAATCTGGCTCCATCATTGCTTCTCCATAGCTCGTAGGTTCATCGTTGTCCAACAACATGACCTCTAAGACAGGTTGTCGCACCACTCAGGAGCAGTACACGTCCTTGTCGACCTACGAGGTTCGATAGTAACTTGATCCAAAGCTTCATGATCACCATCATTAACTTCCTCGTCAACTAACGTAGGATCCACAGAAACAACTTTCCCCGTTGCGCTACTCTCTGGTTGAAACAAAGATTCAACTTTGTGCTTGGATCTAAGATAGAAGGTTTACTCAACTTTTACGTTAGGGTATTCTATGAAGATGCATTTTTCCGCTTTGGGTTTGAGCTCATTAGGTGAAAAACCTTTTTCACATGAGCGTCGCAGCCCCAAACATTAAGAAATGACAACTTAGGTTTCCGCCAAACCAAAATTCATACGGTGTCATCTCAATGTATTTAGATGGTGCCCCTTTTAAAGTGAATGTAGTTGTATCTAATGTGTAACCCCAAAACAATAGTGGCAAATCGATAAGAGCATCATAGTTCTCACCATATCCAATACAACACGACTATGACGTTCAGACACACCATCATACTATGGTGTTCCAGGTGGCATGAGCTGTCAAACAAATTCCACATTGTCTTAAGTTGTATACCAATACTCGTAACTCAGGTATTCACCTCCACGATCATATCGTAGACATTTTATCTCCTTGTCACGATGATCTCAAACTTCACTCTTATTTTGTTTGAACTTTTCAAACGTTTGAGACTTGTGTTTCATTAACTAAATATCCCCATATCTACTCAAATCATTAGTGAAGGTAGGAAAATAACGATATCCACCGCACGCTACAACACTCATTGGACCGAATACATCAACATGTATCATTTCCAATAAGTTACTTGCCCGCTCTACCATTCCAGAAAACGGGGTCTTAGTCATCTTGCCCATGAGGCATGGTTCGCATGTCTCAACCGAATCACAATCGAATGAGTCCATAGATCCATCAACATGGAGTTTCTTCATGCGTTTTACACCAATATGACATTTAGCGGTAGTGCCACAAGTATGTGGTACTATCATTATTAAATTTGTATCTTTTGGCATCAATATTATGAACATGTGTATCACTATGATCAAAATTCAATAAACCATTCTCATTGGGTGCATGACCATTGAAGGTATTATTCATGTAAATAGAATAACCATTATTCTCTAACTTAAATTAATAACCGTATTGCAATAAACATGATCTAATCACATGCATGCTCAACGCAAACACCAAATAACATTTATTTAGGTTCATCACTAATCCCAAAGGTAGAGAGAGTGCGATGGTGATCACATCAAACTTGGAAACACTTCCAACACTCATCGTCACCTCACCCTTAGCTAGCCTCCATTTATTCCGTAGCTTTTATTTTGAGTTACTAACATTTAGCAACCGACCCGGTATCCAATACCTAGGTGCTACTAGGAGTACAAGCAAGGTACACATCAATAACACACATATCAAAATATACTTCTCTCGATGTTGCCAGGCATCTTATCTACCAAGTATATAGGGTTGTTCCACTTCAGCGACCGTTCTCCTCATAATAGAAGCACTTAGTCTCGGGTTTAGGTTCAACCTTGGGTTTCTTCACTGGAGGAGCAACTAACTTGCCATCCATGAAGTTTCCCTCCTAGCCCTTGCCCTTCTCGAAACTAGTGGTTTCACTAACCATCAACACTTGATGCTCCTTCTTGATTTCTACCTTCGCGGTGTCAAACATCGTGAATAGCTCAGGGATCATTATCTCCATCCCTGGCATTTTATAGTTCATCAGGAAGCTCTAGTAGCTTAGTGACAGTGACTTGGAGAACTATATCAATCACTATCTTATCTGGAAGATCAACTCCCACTCGATTCAAGCGATTGTAGTACCCAGACAATCTGAGCACATGCTCACCGATTGAGCTATTCTCCTTCATCTTGCAGGCAAAGAATCTTGTTGGAGGTCTCATACCTCTCAACACGGGCACGAGCCCGAGATCCCAATTTCAGATCTTAGAATATCTCATATGTTCCGTGATGTTCAAAACGTTTTGGAGCCTCAATTCTAAGCCGTAATGCACGACACACTGAACTATCAAGTAGTCATCAGAACGTGCCTGTCAGATGTTCACAACATCTACAGACGATGCTTGAGGGGGTGGCGCACCGAGCGGTGCATTAAGGACATAAACCTTATGTGCAGTAATGAGGACAATCCTCAGATCACGGACCCAATCCGCATTATTGCTACCATCATCTTTCAACTCTATTTCTCTAGGAATATATAAAAATTCAAGGGAGCTACAACGCGAGCTAGTAATCTACAACATAATTTGCAAAGACATTTTGACTAAGTTCATGATAATCAGTTTAGTTAATCATATTACTTAAAAACTCCCACTCAAATTGACATCCCTCTGGTCATTCAAGTGTCACACGATCCAAATCTACCAACTCAAGTCCTATCATCACGTGAGTTGAGGTGGTTTCAATGGTGAACATCTTCATGTTGACCATATCTACTATATGACTCATGTTCGACCTTTCGGTCTCTTGTGTTCCGAGGCCATGTATGTACATGCTAGACTCGCCAAGTTTAACCCGAGTGTTCCGCACGTGCAACATTGGCTTGCAATCGTTGTATGCGAACATAGAGTCTATCACTCCCAATCATCACGTGGTGTCTCAAAATGACAAACTTTTGCAACGGTGCACACTCATGGAGAACATAATTTATCTTGAAATTTAAGTGAGGGATCACCTTATAATGCTACCGTCGTCCTAAGCAAAATAAGATGCATAAAAGGATTAACATCATATGCAAATCATAAGTGACATGATATGGCCATGAACTTGTGCTTTTGATCTCCATCTCCAAAGCACCAACATGATCTCCATCGTCATCGACATGACACCATGATCTCCATCATCTTGATCTCCATCAATGTGTCGCATGAGGTTGTCGCACCGACTGTTGCTTCCACGACTATTGCTAACTCATAGCGATAAAGTAAAGCAAAACGACAAAATAATTAAAGACAACCCTATGGCTCCTGCCGGTTGCCGTACTCATCGACATGCAAGTCGTGATATTGTATACAATACATGATCATATCATACATAACATATATCTCATCATGTAATTGACCATATCACATCACAACATACCTTGCAAAAACAAGTTAGACGTCCTCTAATTGTTGTTGCAAGTTTTACGTGGATGCTACGGTATCTAGCAAGAACAAATCTTACCTACGCAAAAACCACAACGATGATACAAAAATTGCTATTCAACCTTCTCAAGGACCGCCTTTGTCAAATCCGATCCGACTAAAGTGGGACAAACAAACACCCACGAGCCATGTTTATGCAACAAAGCTACATGTCAGTTGATGGAACCGGTCTCTCGTAAGCGTACGAGTAATGTTGGTCCGAGTCGCTTCATCCCACAATACCGTCGAAACAAGAAAAGACCAAGGGAGGAAGCAATGTGAATATCAACGCCCACAAACTCCTTTGTGTTCTACTTGAGATCTCATCTACACATAGACCTAGCTCTGATACCATCGTTGGGGAACGTTGCATGGGAAACAAAAATTTCCTACGCACATGCAAGATCTATCCATGGTGATGAGCATCTACGAGAGGGACAGTGGATCTACATACCCTTGTAGATCGTTAAGCGAGAAGCGTTAAGAAACGCGGTTGATGTAGTCGAACGTCTTCGCGATCCAAATCGCCAAGCATCTCGCGATCCAGTCGCGATACAAACGTGAAGATGTCTTGTCTTGTTCGTGATCTCCATACCTGTACCCAGGATCATGGAGATCGAGCAACGGTGAGGCTAGGAGCAAGGAGACGTGAAGTGTTATACTGAACACCGGTGACAATAAAGTTTAGTACGGTAACATGGACCATATCCTTGGGAACATATGAGGTGTATTTATTAACCACCCAATGCACTTGTTTTATTTAATTATCTTAGTTATCATGGCAACCCCACACGACAGATAGGGTCTTCTATAGGACAAGTGATTCTTGATACACGACTCGTTCCAGTCAAGATGTTATTTGGACACATCCCCCACTCTAATATGAAATGGGCACATCTCATTGGGTGACTTCATGAGCACAAATTAATATCTTATTTGATCCCATACTCGTACCAATTTTTATTATAAGTGTTTGAATCATTGTTTGCTTGTTGATCTGGTCAAAAGCTAGATTTGATACTTTGACGAAAGTTTGCGAGAGACCGTCACTTCATGGGAATCTTCCTCTCATGGGTTTGATAACCCAGGGTCATGATGACCCACAAGTATAGGGGATCTATCATAGTCCTTTCGATAAGTAAGAGTGTCGAACCCAACGAGGACCAGAAGGAAATGACAAGCGGTTTCTAGTAAGGTATCCTCTGCCAACACTGAAATTATCAGTAAGAGATAGTTTTGTGATAAGATAATTTGTAATGAGTAACAAGTAACAAGTGTAGCAAAGGTGCAGCAAGGTATCCCAATCCTTTTTGTAGCAAAGGAAATGCCTGGACAAACTCATATATAAAGCAAAGCGCTCCCGAGGACACATGGGAATTTCCGTCAAGCTAGTTTTCATCATGCTCATTTGATTCACGTTTGTTACTTTGATAATTTGATATGTGGGTGGACCGGTGCTTGGTTGCTGCCCTTACTTGGAAAAACCTCCCACTTATGATTAACCCCTATCGCAAGCACCCGCAACTATGAAAGAATAATTAAGGTAAACCTAACCATAGCATGAAACATATGGATCCAAATCAGCCCCTTACGAAGCAACGCATAAACTAGGGTTTAAGATTCTGTGACTCTAGCAACCCATAATCTACTTATTACTTACCAATGCCTTTCCCTAGGCCCAAATAATGGTGAAGTGTTATGTAGTTGATTTTCACATAACACCACTAGAGGAGAGACAACATACATCTCATCAAAATATCGAACGGATACCAAATTCACATGATTACTTATAACAAGACTTATCCCATGTCCTCAGGAACAAAGATAACTACTCACAAAACATGTCCATATTCATAATCAGAGGAGTATTAATTATCATAAAGGATCCGAACATATGATCTTCCACCAAGTAAACCAACTAGCATCAACTACAAGGAGTAATCAACACTACTAGCAACCCACACGTACCAATCTGAGGTTTGAGACAAAGACCGGATACAAGAGACGAACTAGGGTTTGGAGATGAGATGGTGTTGGTGAAGATGTTGATGGAGATTGACCCCCTCTTGATGAGAGGATCGTTGGTGATGACGATGGCTTTAATTTCCCCCTTCGGGAGGGAAGTTTCCCCGGCAGAACAGCCGTGCCGGAGCTCTAGATTGGTTCTGCCCTAAGTTCCGCTTCGAAACGGTGGTGATTCATCCCGAAAGTTCTCTCTCTCCATTTTTTGCAGGTCAAAACCCAACATATAGGAGAATATGGGCGTCGGGGGCCAGCCAGGTGGGACACAAGCCTGCTAGGCGCGGGTAGGGGGGTGGCCGCGCCTGGCAGGCTTGTCACCTCCTGGTGGCCCCCCTCTGGTATGTGTTTCGCCCAATATTTTTTATATATTCCAAAATAATCCTCTGTAAATTTTCAGGACTTTTGGAGTTGTGTAGAATATGTATCTCTGATTTGCTCCTTTCATAGTCCAGAATTCCCGCTGTCGGCATTCTCCCTCTTCATGTAAACCTTGTAAAATAAGAGGGAAAATGCATAGGGATTGTACCATAACGTGTGATAATAGCCCATAATGCAATAAATATCAATATAAAAGCATGATGCAAAATGGATGTACCAACTCCCCCAAGCTTAGACCTCGCTTGCCCTCAAGCGAAAGACGGGATCGATAAATATGTCCACATGTTTAGAGATAAAGGTGTCGATAAAATAAAATATGTACATGAGGGCATCATGAACATCTTTAGAACAGCAATACTTATTGTGTAAGATCTCTTATGCTAGAGTAACAATTCATTCACAAGATAAAGTATGAACCAAGAACTCTATTGACAACCAAAAAACTATGATCTTAGTCATTAAAGCAATTGGCAATATATCATAACGTCGGAAAGATTAAATATAAGAGCTTGTAAAGCAAATCCACATACTCAATCATCTTCTAGTCTTTCACAATTGCTAACACTCATGCGGTACCCATGAGATCAAAGCTTCAATCAGACATAGAGAAAGATAGGGGCTTATAGTTTTGCCTCCCAACTATTCACTTCAAGGGTGATGTCAACAATAATAACTCATGATCACCCACATCCGAGTGGATATATGCATCTAGATCATTCCCCAACACATAATGCTTGCCAAGAGAGAGGCGAAATATAGGAAGTGGTGAGGATCACCATGACTCTTGCATAAAGGTAAGTATTTAAAAAGTAGAAGTAACAGATAGGCCCTTCGGAGAGGGATGCAGAGGTTGTCATGCGCTTTTTTTCTTCGATGCAGACACCCTTAGTGCAGAGGAACGTCGCATTGTATTTCCCTTTGTGATAACAACCTTTATTGTGTAGTCTGTCGCTTTTATTTCTTTACTATCACAAGTTCGTACAATGCTTATTTCCCTTACAATAAAAGAGCACGCATATTTAGGAGCAATTTTTATTGCCTTTTGCACTGATGACAACTTACTTGAAGGATCTTATTCAGTCGATAGGTAGGTATGGTGGACTCTCATGGCAAAACTGGGTTGAGGTGTTTGGATGCACAAGTAGCATCTCTACTTGGTGAGGAAGTTTCGGCTAATATGAGGTGGAAGCAAGCACTACATGTTGAAGGATCTAAAACCAAATAACTTCTATCCGGAGGCAAGCAAACATAACCCATTATGTTGTCTTCCTTGTCCAACATCAACTTCTTGGCATGTAATATTTTAATAAGTGGTCACAATCATAAAAGATGTCCAAGATAATATATTTATATGTGAATCTGTCTTTCTTTATCACTTCCTTTCCAATTGCACCAATGACCAATTACTATGCTAGTTAACTCCTAACAAATTTCAATCGACATACTTTTTATATGTGAAGTCATCACCCCCCATAAGATCCTTATGCATACTCTTTGATTTTATTCTATTATCTTTATTCATTACTCTCAAGAGCATAGTAATCTAGCAAAGCCCTCTTATCAAAACTACTTTTTATTATATAACTCTCAAACTTGCTTATATAAGGGGAGCAAAAGCAAAAACTAAAAGGTAGATCATACTAAAACTTTTATTCTACTAGATCAAATCAAAATAAAAAAGGATCAAACAAGAAAAACAAGAAAAAAAGGAAAAAAGGTGTGATGGTGATACGATACCGATGCGCCTCTCCCAAGCTTGGCACAAGCCAAGGGGAGTGCCCATACCCATGTGCTCAGGTGTCCTTCTTCGGAAGTGATGGTGGGGGAGTGTTAATGAGGCTGGAAGCTTGTTCAATTTCCTCTAAAGCATGAAATTTTGTTCCCTCAGATCATCTACTTCCTGCTCGAGCTTCAATATCCTTTGACTTAATTCTTCTTTACTCTCCTGCAGAAAACGAGAAGGGATAAATAGAACTTTGGGTTTTCTTCTTGCGTTTGGGAGGCTTGATTTCCTGAACTCCACATGCATGTCTCCCAGTTGCGGCATAGGAGTCTCCTCTTAATCTGAGCTTTCTTCTCGGTACTTGTTTTCTTGTTCCTCCTCCGAGAATAATCCATAAGGATCTAGGTCCCCGTAGAGCTTGGGATTGGCAAGATAGTGCGATATGTGTTGGAAATATGCCCTAGAGGCAATAATAAATTAGTTATTATCATATTTCCTTGTTCATGATAATCGTTTATTATCCATGCTATAATTGCATTGACCGGAGACTTAGATGCATGTGTGGATACATAGACAAAACCATGTCCCTAGTATGCCTCTAATAGACTAGCTCGTTGATCAAAAGATGGTTAAGGTTTCCTAGCCATGGACATGAGATGTCATATGATAATTGGGTCACATCATTAGGAGAATGATGTGATGGACAAGACCCAAACTGCAAACGTAGCATATGATCGTGTCAGTTTATTGCTACTGTTTTCCGCATGTCAAGTATGTGTTCCTATGACCATGAGATCATGCAACTCACAGATATCGGAGGAGTGCCTTGTGTGTATCAAACGTCGCAACATAACTGGGTGACTATAAAGGTGCTCTACAGGTATCTCCGATGGTGTCTGTTGAGTTGGCATGGATCGAGACTGGGATTTGTTACTCCGTGTGACGGAGAGGTATCTCGGGGCCCACTCGGTAATGCAACATCACAATAAGCCTTGCAAGCAATGTGACTAATTGTTAGTTGTGGGATCTTGTATTACGGAACGAGTAAAGAGACTTGCCGGTAACGAGGTTGAACTAGGTATGGAGATACCGACGATCGAATCTCGGGCAAGTAACATACCGAAGAACAAAGGGAACGTTATACGGGATTAACTGAATCCTTGACATAGAGGTTCGACCGATAAAGATCTTCATAGAATATGTAGGAACCAATGTGGACATCCAGGTCCCGCCATTGGTTATTGACCGTAGAGGTGTCTCGGTCATGTCTACATAGTTCTCAAACCCGCAGGGTCTGCACACTTAAGGTTCGGTGACGTTTCGGTAGTGTAGAGTTATGTGTGGTGGTGACCGAAGTTTGTTCGGAGTCCCGGATGAGATCCTGGATGTCATGAGGAGCTCCGGAATGGTCCGGAGGTAAAGATTCATATATAGGAAGTCCCAGTTTGGTTTGCGGAAAAGTTTCGGGCTCATCGGTAGTGTACTGGGAGTGCCGGTAGTGTACCGGGTGGCCTCCGGGAGGGGTATTTCGACCCCAAGAGGTCCATGGGCTGTGGGAGAATAATAACCAGCCCTTAGTGGTCTGGGAAAACATTCACAAAGGCCCATGGCGTAGGAGAGAAAGTCCTAAAGCAAAAAGTGGAAAATCAGCCAATAGGAGGCAATCCTACTCCAACTAGGATTGGAGGTGAAGTAGGATTGCTTCCCACCTCCTATTTCGGCCGACCCAAAGGCCTGGGCTGCCTCTCCTCTCCTCTACTCCTATATATACTAGTGGATTGGGTGGTTTTTGGACAGAATTTCCGGCCACGTGCTACCCGTTCCACCGGTGCATAGTTTCTCCTCTAGATCGGTTTTCTGCAGCGCTTAGGCGAAGCCCTGCCGGAATTGCTCCACCACCATCACCGGAGCGCTGTCACGCTGCCGGTGAACTCTCTCTCCTCTCCACCTCCTCTCGTTGGATCGAGACGGTGGAGATCGTCATCAAGCTGCACGTGTGCTGAACGCGGAGGTGCCGTCCGTTCGGCGCTAGATCGGAAGGACCGTGATCGAGATCGCGAGACGGTTCGTGATGTGATCATGGAACGGATCGTGATGAGTTCGCGGGACAGATCGTGATCAAGATCGTGAGATGGATCGTGATGAGTTTGCGGGACGGATCATGATGTGTTCGCGGGACGGATCATGATTGGATCACGGGACGGATCGTGATGAGATCGCGGGACGCTCGGCGATTTGGATCGCGAAGATGTTCGACTACACCAACCGCGTTTCTTAACGCTTCCCGCTTAGCGATCTACAAGGGTACGTAGATCCACTCTCCCTCTCGTAGATGCTCATCACCATGGATAGGTTTGCGTGTGCGTAGGAAATTTTTTGTTTCCCATGCGACATTCCCCAACAGTGGCATCATGAGCTAGGTTGATGGTTCGATGAGATCTCGAGTAGAACACAAAAGGTTTGTGGGCGTTGATGCTTAGATTGCTTCCTCCCTTGGTCGTATTTTGGTTCAGCGGGATTGTGAGATGAAGCGTCCCGGACCAACATTACTCGTACGCTTACGAGAGACTGGTTCCCTCGACGCAACTTGTTGCCTAGATGGCTTGCGGGTGACAGTTTCTCTCACTTTAGTTTGATCAGATTCGACAAAGGCGGTCCTTGAGAAGGTTGAAAAGCAAACTAGTGTATCACCGTTGTGGTTTATGCGTAGGTGAGAATTGTTCTTGCTAGATACCCGTAGCAGCCACGTAAAACATGCAACAACAATTAGAGGACGTCTAAATTGTTTTTGCAGGGTATGTTGTGATATGATATGGCCAATTACATGATGTGATATATGTGATGTATGAGATGATCATGTGATGTATAGATTAACACGACTTGCATGTCGATGAATACAACAACCGGCAGGAGCCATAGGGTTGTCTTTAATTATTGTATGACCTGCGTGTAAATCATTAAGCGCTATGTAATGCTTTACTTTATCGCTAAACGGTAGCAATAGTAGTAGAAGCATGCAGGGCGTGACAACCCCGATGGCGACACGTTGATGGAGATCAAGATGATGGAGATCATGGTGTCATGCCGTGACGATCGAGATCATGCCGATGCTTTCTAGATGGAGATCAAAAGCACAAGTTCATGGCCATATCATGTCACTTATGATTTGCATGTGATGTTAATCCTTTTTATGCACCTTGTTTTGCTTAGGACGACGGTAGCATTATAAGGTGATCGCTCACTTAATTTCAAGATAAATTGTGTTCTCCCCGAGTGTGCACCGTTGCGAAAGTTCGTCGTGTTGAGACACCACGTGATGATTGGGTGTGATAGACTCTACGTTCGCATACAACGGGTGCAAGCCAGTGTTGCACATGCAGAACACTCGGGTTAAACTTGACGAGCCTAGCATGTACAAACATGGCCTCGGAACACAAGAGACCGAAAGGTCGAACATGAATCATATAGTAGATATGATCAACATGATGATGTTCACCATTGCAGCCACCTCAACTCACGTGATGATCGGACTTGAGTTGGTGAATTTGGATCATGTATCACTCGAATGATCGGAGGGATGTCAATTTGAGTGGGAGTTCTTAAGTAATATGATTAATTGAACTCATTATCATGAACATAGTCAAAGTGTCTTTGCAAATTATGTTGTAGATTACTAGCTCGCACTGTAGCTCCCTTGTATTTTTATATGTTCCTAGAGAAATAGAATTGAAAGATGTTGGTAGCAAAATTGCGGAATTGCTCCACCACCATCACCGGAGCGCCGTCACGCTGCCGGTGAATTCTCTCTCCTCTCCACCTCCTCTCGCTGGATCGAGACAGTGGAGATCATCATCAAGCTGCACGTGTGCTGAACGCGGAGGTGCCATCCGTTCGGCGCTAGATCGGAAGGACCGTGATCGAGATCGCGAGACGGTTCGTGATGTGATCACGGAACGGATCGTGATGAGTTCGCGGGACAGATCGTGATCAAGATCATGAGACGGATCATGATGAGTTCGCGGGACGGATCATGATGTGTTCGCGGGACGGATCGTGATTGGATCACGGGACGGATCGTGATGAGATCGCGGGACGCTTGGCGATTTGGATCGCGAAGATGTTCGACTACACCAACTGCGTTTCTTAACGCTTCCCGCTTAGGGATCTACAAGGGTACGTAGATATACTCTCCCTCTCGTAGATGCTCATCACCATGGATAGGTTTGCGTGTGCGTAGGAAAATTTTTGTTTCCCATGCAACGTTCCCCAACAATATGTAGCTCTCCCCATCAGACTCTTGGGACGACATCTTGCTCTAAATCTGCTGTAGAAACAACTCAAACCAAAACATGAGGTATTGTCGTGATACGGAAGTCGAAACCTTCGGGAGATTATATAATGATTTTTTGCCGATCCAAAGGCGTGTTCCACAAGAAAACGGAGTCTGGGGGCGCACGGGGTGGTGACAAGCCCCCTAGGCACGGCCAGGGGGTGGCCGCGCCTAGCAGGCTTGTCGCCTCCCCGTGCGTCCTTCGGACTACTTTTTATTTTCCTAATTTTTAAATATTCCAAAACTGAGTAGAATTATTATTGGGAAAGTTTTGGAGCCGGTTTACTTACCGTACCACATACCTATTCCTTTTCAGAAACGTTCCGGTAGGTCTCCCTAATATGCTCTTTCGTAGTTAGGGTATTGATAACATTGGTCTCAACATTAATGGGAGTACCTGAATGTTTGATTCTTTGCCTGTTTACCAACTTCGGATTTGTGCCTTCAGCATTGTTGATCTTTATGGCACCAGAACGATATACTTCCTTGACGATATAAGGCCCTTCCCATTTGGAGAGAAGCTTTCCTGCAAAAAATCTTAAACGAGAATTGTATAGCAAGACATGGCCACCTACATTAAATTCAAGCTTTTGTATCCTTTTATCATGCCATCTCTTAACTTTTTCTTTAAACAACTTGGCATTACCATAGGCATGGGTTCTCCATTCATCAAGTGAGCTAATGTCAAATAACCTCTTCTCACTAGCAAGTTTGGAATCACAGTTGAGCTCTTTGATCGCCCAATAAGCTTTATGCTCTAGCTCTAGAGGTAAGTGACATGCTTTACCATAAATCATTTTATATGGAGACATACCCATAGGATTCTTGTAAGCAGTTCTATAAGCCTATAATGCATCGTCAAGCCTCTTAGACCAATTCTTCCTAGATCTATTAACCGGCTTTTGCAAGATCAATTTAATTTCTCTATTGCTTAATTCTACTTGACCACTAGACCGAGGATGATAAGGGGATGCAATTCTATGGTTAACATCATACTTAGCAAGCAATTTACGGAAAGCACCATAAATAAATTGTGAACCATCGTCGGTCATTAAATATCTTGGCACTCCAAATCTAGGGAAAATAACTTCTTTAAGCATCTTAATAGAGGTGTTATGATCAGCACTACTAGTTGGAATAGCTTCTACCCACTTAGTAACATAATCAACAACAACTAAAATATGAGTATACCCATTGGACGTTGGGAAAGGCCCCATATAATTAAAACCCCAAACATCAAATGGTTCAATAATAAGAGAGTAATTCATAGGCATTTCCTGACGTCTACTAATATTGCCAATTCTTTGACATTCATCACATGACAAGACAAACTTAAGAACATCCTTTAAGAGAGTAGGCCAATAAAAACCAGATTGTAATACCTTATGTGCAGTTCTTGTTGGGGAACGTTGCATGGGAAACAAAAAATTTCCTACGCTTCACCAAGATCAATCTAGGAGATGAGGATCTATGAGAGGGGAGAGTGGATCTACATACCCTTGTAGATCGCTAAGCGGGAAGCGTTAAGAAATGCGGTTGATGTAGTCGAACGTCTTCGCGATCCAAATCGTCAAGCGTCCCGCGATCCAATCACGATCCATCCCGATCTAGCACTGAACGGACGGCACCTCCGCGTTTAGCACACATACGGCTTGATGACGATCTCCGCCTTCTTGATCCAGCAAGAGGGAGCGGAGAGGTAGATGAGTTCTCCGGCAGTGCGACGGCGTTGCGGAAATGGTGGTGGAGTAATTCCAGCAGGGCTTCGCCTAAGCACTGCTGAAACCGATCTAGAGGAGAAACTACGGACTAGAGGAGAGGGTAGCACGTGGCTGAAAATCTATGTGCAAAACCCCTAAAACCTCTAGTATATATAGGACGATAAGAGGAGGAGGCTTGTCCGCAAGGGCAAGCCCTTTTGGCTTTGGCCGCAGTGGAGGGAGGAGTCCTACTCCTCCACTCCTAGTCGGTTTAGGACTCCTTCCTTTTATTAGCCTTTTTTCACCTTTTCCACTTTGGACTTCCTTCCCAGCCACATGGGCCCTATGTGGGACTTTGGCCAGCCCACTAAGGGCTGGTATTCCTTCTCCCACAGCCCATGTAGCCTCTTGGGTCGAAATACCCCTCCCGATGGTCCCCCGGTACCCTCTTGGTACTCCCGATACACTACCGATGAGCCCGGAACTTTTCCGGTGACCAAAACAGGACTTCCTATATATCAATATTTACCCCCGGACCATTCCGGAGCTCCTCGTGACATCCTGGATATTATCCGGGACTACTAACAACCTTCGGTCACCACCATGCATAAATCTATACTACCGAAACGTCACCAAACCTTAAGTGTGCAGACCTTGCAGGTTCGAGAACTATGTAGACATGACCGAGACACCTCTATGGTCAATAACCAATAGCGGGACCTGGATGCCCATATTGATTCCTACATATTATATGAAGATCTTTATTGGTCGAACCTCTATGTCAAGGATTCAGTTAATCCCGTATGATGTTCCCTTTGTTCTTCGGTATGTTACTTGCCCAAGATTCGATCGTCGGTATCTCCATACCTAGTTCAACCTCGTTACCGGCAAGTCTCTTTACTTGTTTCCGTAATACAAGATCATGTGACTAACACTTAGTCACATTGCCTGCAAGGCTTGTTGTGATGTTGTATTACCGAGTGGGACCTGAGATACCTCTCCGTCATACGGAGCAGCAAATCCCAGTGTTGATCCATGCCAACTCAATAGACACCCTTAGAGATACCTGTAGAGTACCTTTATAGTCACCCAGTTACGTTGCGACGTTTGATACACACAAGGCACTCCTCCGATGTCAGTGAGTTGCATGATCTCATGGTTATAGGAACATATACTTGACATGCAGAAAACTGGAGCAATAAACTGACACGATCATATGCTATGGTTATAGTTTGGGTCTTGTCCATCCCATCATTCTCCTAATGATGTGATCCCATTATCCAATGACATCACATGTAAATGGCTAGGAAACCTTGACCATATTTGATCAACGAGCTAGTTCACTAGAGGCACACTAGGGACAAAGTGTTGTCTATTTATCCACACATGCAATGCGTTTCCAACCAATACAATTATAGCATGTATAATAAACAATTATCATGAATAAGGAAATATAATAATAAACACTTTATTTATTGCCTCCGGGGCATATTTCCAACAGTCTCCCACTTGCACTATAGTCAATAATCTAGTTCACATCACTATGTGATTTACATTGTAATGAATCGAACACCCATGCAGTTCTGGTGTTGATCAAGTTTAGCCCTTGGAAGAGGTTTAGTCAACGGGTCTGCAACATTCAGATCCGTGTGTACTTTGCAAATATTTATGTCCTTTTCCTCAATGTAATCGCGGATGGAATTGAAGCGTCGCTTTATGTGTCTGGTCCTCTTGTGAAACCTTGGTTCCTTGGCCAGAGCAATGGCACCAGTGTTGTCACAGAACAGAGTCATTGAATTCAGTGCACTGGGCACTACTCCAAGATCTATCATGAACTGCTTCATCCAGACACCTTCCTTCGCTGCCTCCGAGGCTGCGATGTACTCCGCTTCGCATGTAGAATCAGCTACCATGCTTTGCTTGGAACTGCGCCAGCTTACCGCTCCCCGTTAGAGAATAAATACGTATCTGGTTTGCGACTTAGAGTCATTCGGATCAGTGTCAAAGCTTGCATCGACGTAACCCTGTACGACGATCTCTTGATCACCTTCATAAACGAGAAACATTTCCTTAGTCATTTTCAGGTACTTAAGGATATTCTTAACCGTCGTCCAGTGCTCCATTCCAGGATCACTTTGGAACCTTCCGGCCATACTTATGGCAAGGCTGACATTGGGTCTTGTGCACAACATTGCATACATGATAGAGCCTATGGCTTAAGCATAGGGGATGACACTCATCTTCTCTCTATGTTCTTCAGTCACTGGGCATTGAGTCTTACTCAACTTCACACCTTGTAACACAGGCAAGAACCCCTTCTTGGACTGATCCATTTTGAACTTCTTCAAAACTCTATCAAGGCATGTGCTCTGTGAAAGTGCTATCAAGCGTCTCGATCTATCTCTATAGATCTTAATGCCTAATATGAAAGCAGCTTCTCCTAGGTCCTTCATTAAAAAACTCTTATTCAAATATTCCTTCACGCTTGCCAACATTTCTATATTGTTTCCAGTTAGCAATATTTCATCCACATATAATATTAGAAACGCTATAGATCTCCCACTAACTTTCTTGTAAATACAAGCTTCTCCATAAACTTGTATAAACCCAAACGCTTTGATCACCTCATTAAAACGCTTATTCCAACTCCGAGATGCTTGCACCAGTCCATAAATGGATCGCTGGAGTTTGCAAACTTTGTCAGCATTCTCTGGATCGACAAAACCTTCTGGTTGCATCATATACAACTCTTCCTCAAGGAAACCGTTGAGAAACATTGTTTGGACATCCATCTGCCAAATTTCATAGTCGAAATATGCAACTATTGCTACCATGATTCTGACGGACTTAAGCATCGCTACGGGTGAGAAGGTCTCATCGTAGTCAACTCCTTGAACTTGTGAAAAACCCTTTGCCACAAGTCGAGCTTTATAGACGGTGATATTAGCGTCGGCGTCCATCTTCTTCTTAAAGATCCATTTGTTCTGAATGGCCTTTCGCCCTTCAGGTAATACTTCCAAATTCCATACTTTGTTTTCATACATGGATCCCATCTCGGATTCCATGGCCTCTAACCATTTATCGGAATCCGGGCCTATCATTTCTCCTCCATAGCTCGTAGGTTCTGTTGGGAATGTTGCATGGGAAACAAAAAATTTCCTACGCACACGCAAGATCTATCCATGGTGATGAGCATCTACGAGAGGGAGAGTGGATCTACATACCCTTGTAGATCGCTAAGCGAGAAGCGTTAAGAAACGCGGTTGGTCTAGTCGAACATCTTCGCGATCCAAATCGCCGAGCATCCCACGATCTCATCACGATCCGTCCCGCGATCCAATCATGATCCGTCCCGCGAACTCATCACGATCTGTCCCGCGATCTCATCATGATCCGTCTCGCGATCTTGAACATGGTCCTTCCGATCTTGCGCCGAATGGACGGCACCTCCGCGTTCAGCACACGTACAACTCGATGATGATCTCCGCCTTCTTGATCTAGAAAGAGGGAGAAGAGAGGTAGATGAGTTCTGCGGCACCGCGACGGCGTTGCGGTGATGGTGGTGGAGCTATTCCAGCAGCGCTTCGCCTAAGCACCACTGAAAACCGATCTAGAGGAGAAACTACGACCTAGAGGAGAGGTAGCACATGGCTATTAGGGAGGGAGGGAGGGGAGGAGGCAGCGTCAAACCCTCAAGGTTTGGTAGAAATTGGAGGTGGAGGAGTCCTACTCCAATCCTATTAGGAGTAGGATTCCTTCTTTCCACTTGGAAACTCTTTCCACCTCTCCACCTTTGGATTTTTTTTCCTTCTCAAACCACTCCAGCCGCATGGGCCCTTAGAGGAGGCTTCGGCCAGCCCACCAGGGGCTGGTTTACCTCCTCGCACAGCCCATGTAGCCTCTTGGGTCGAAATACCTCTCCCGATGGTCCCCCGGTACACTACCGGCACTCCCGGAACACTACCGATGAGCCCGAAACTTTTCCGGCGACCAAAACAGGACTTCCTATATATCAATCTTTACCTCCAGACCATTCCGGAGCTCCTCGTGATGTCCAGGATCTCATCCGGGACTCCGAACAACCTTCAGTCACCACCATACATAACCCTATACTACCGAAACATCACCGAACCGTAAGTGTGTAGACCTTGCGAGTTCGAGAACTATGTAGACATGACCGAGACACCTCTACGGTCAATAACCAATAGCGGGACCTGGATGCCCATATTGGTTCCTACATATTCTACGAAGATCTTTATCGGTCGAACCTCTACGTCAAGGATTCAATTAATCCCGTATGATGTTCCCTTTGATCTTCGGTATGTTACTTGCCCGAGGTTCTATCGTCGGTATCTCCATACCTAGTTCAACCTCGTTACCGACAAGTCTCTTTACTCGTTCTGTAATACAAGATCCCTTGACTAACACTTAGTCTCATTGATTGCAAGGCTTATTGTGATGTTGTATTACCGAGTGGGCCCTGAGATACCTCTCTGTCACACGGAGTAACAAATCCCAGTCTTGATCCATGCCAACCCAACAGACACCCTCGGATATACCTGTAGAGCACCTTTATAGTCACCCAGTTACGTTGCGACGTTTGATACACACAAGGTACTCCTCCGGTGTTAGTGAGTTGCATGATCTCATGGTCATAGGAACAAATACTTGACATGCAGAAAACAGTAGCAATAAACTGACACGATCATATGCTACATTTGTAGTTTGGGTCTTGTCCATCACATCATTCTCCTAATGACGTGATCCCGTTATCAAATGACATCTCATGTCCATGACTAGGAAACCATAGCCATCTTTGATCAACGAGTTAGTCTATTAGAGGCATAATAGGGACATGGTGTTGTCTATGTATCCACACATGTATCTGAGTTTACGATCAACACAATTATAGCATGGATAATAAATGATTATCATGAACAAGGAAATATGATAATAACCAATTTATTATTGCCTCTAGGGCATATTTCCAAAAGGTTCATTGTTGTCTACCAACATGACCTCCAAGATAGGGTTGCCATACCACTCAGGAGCAGTACGCGCCCTTGTCGACCTACGAGGTTCAATAGTAACTTGATCCGAAGCTTCATGATCATCATCATTAACTTCCTCTTCAACTATTGTAGGCTCCACAAAAACATCTTTCTGTGTTGCGCTACTCTCTGGTTGAAGTAAAGGTTCAATAACCTCATCAAGCTCTATTTTCCTCCCACTCAATTCTTTTGAGAGAAACTATTTCTCTAGAAATATTTCGTTCTTAGCGACAAACACTTTGCCTTCGGATCTGAGATAGAAGGTATACCCAACTGTCTCTTTCGGGTATCCTATGAAGACGCATTTCTCCTCTTTGGGTTCCAGCTTTTCAAGCTGAAGCTTTTTGACATAAGCATCACATCCCCAAACTTCAAGAAACGACAACTTTGGCCTCTTGCCAAACCACAGTTCATATGGCGTCGTCTCAACGGATTTCGTTGGTGCCCTATTCAAAGTGAATGCAGTTGTCCCTAATGCATAACCCCAAAACGATAGTGGCAAATCGTCAAGAGACATCATAGAACGCATCTTATCTAATAAGGTTCGATTATGACGTTCGAACACACCATTACGCTGTGGTGTTCCAGGTGGTGTCAACTATGAAACAATTCCACACTGTCTTAAGTGAGTGCCAAATTCATAACTTAGATATTCACCTTCTCGATCAGATCGTAGGAATTTAATCTTCTTGTTACGATGATTCTCAACTTCACTCTGAAATTGCTTGAACTTTTCAAACGTTTCAGACTTGTGTTTCATTAAGTAAATATACCCATATCTACTCAAGTCATCAGTGAAGGTGTGAAAATAACGATATCCATCATGCGCTGCAACATTCATTGGACCGCACACATCAGTATGCATGATTTCCAACAAGTCACTTGCCCATTCCATTGTTCCAGAGAACGGCGTTTTAGTCATCTTGCCCATGAGGCATGGTTCACATGTGTCAAGTGATTCAAAATCAAGTGACTCCAAAAGTCCATCAACATGGAGCTTCTTCATGCATTTTACACCAATATGACCCAAACGACAGTGCCACAAGAAAGTGGTACTATCATTAGCAACTCTACATCTTTTGGCATCAATGTTATGAACATGTGTATCATCACTATCAAGATTCAATATGAATAAACCCCTCACATTGGCTGCATGACCATAAAACATATCACTCATATAAATAGAACAACCATTATTCTTTGATTTAAATGAGTAACCGTATCGCAATAAACAAGATCCATGTATAATGTTCATGCTTAACGTAGGCACTAAATAACAGTTATTCAGGTTCATCACTAATCCCGATGGTAATCGAAGAGAGAGCGTGTCAACGGCGATCACATCAACCTTGGAACCATTTCCCACGTGCATCGTCACTTCGTCCTTCGCCAGCCTTCGTCTATTCCATAGTTCCTGTTTTGAGTTGCAAATGTGAGCAACCGAACCGGTATCAAATACCCAGGCACTACAACGAGAGCTAGTAAGGTACACATCAATAACATGTATATCATATATACCTCGTTTGTTATTGGCCGCCTTCTTGTCAGCCAGATACTTGGGGCAGTTCCACTTCCAGTGACCAGTTCCCTTGCAATGAAAGCACTCAGTTTCTGGCTTGGGTCCAACCTTGGGTTTCTTCACGGGAGGAGCAACTGCTTTGCCATCCTTCTTATAGTTACCCTTCTTGCCCTTGCCATTCTTCTTGAAACTAGTGGTTTTATTGACCATCAACACTTGATGTTCTTTCTGGATTTCAAACTCAGTGACTTTTAGCATCGCAAACAGCTCGGCGACTGACTTGTTCATCCCGTGCATGTTATAGTTCAGCACGAAGCTCTTGTAGCTTGGCGGCAATGATTGAAGAACTCTGTCAATGATCGCCTCTAGTGGAAGGGGCATCCCTAACTCCTCCAGACGAGTCGAATACCCAAACATTCTGAGTATATGTTCACTGATAGACCTGTTCTCCTCCATTTTGCAAGTGTAGAACTTATCAGCGGTCTCATACCTCTCAATCCGTGCGTTCTTCTTAAAGATAAACTCCAACTCCTGGAACATCTCATATGCTCCATGACATTCTAAGCCATACAATATTGCACACTGAACTATTGAGTAATCTCCATAATGTTCCTCCCAAGCGTTCATAACGTCTTCGCATGACATGTCTGCTGGTTGGTTACAAAGCGGTGCATCAAGGACATATGACTTTTGGGAAGCCGTGGGGATAATCCTCAGATTACGAGCCCAATCTAGAAAGTTACTTCCATTAGCTTTCTCTAGGAATGCATTAAAATTCAGGGGTGCTACTGCGCAAGCCATTGATCTACAACATAAATATGCAAAGGTTACTAAGACTATTGTTCAAGATAATGAGTTTAGTTAACCAAATTACTAAAGCTCCCACTCAAATTGACATCCCTCAGGTCATCTAAGTGATACATGATCCAAATTCACCAACTCAAGTCCGATCATCACATGAGTTGAGGTGGTTTCAATGGTGAACATCATCATGTTGATGATATCTACTATATGACTCATGTTCGACCCTTCGGTCTCTTATGTTCCGAGGCCATGTATGTACATGTTAGGATCATCAAGTTTAACCCGAGTGTTCTGCATGTGCAACACTGGCTTACACCCATTGTCATCACACCAGATCATCACATGGTGTCTCGACACGACGAACCTTCGCAATGGTGCACACTCGAGGAGAACACAGTTCATCTTGAAATTTAAGTCAGGGATCACCTTATAATGCTACTGTCGTCCTAAGAAAAGCAAGGTGCATAAAAGGATTAACAACACATGCAAATCATAAGTGACATGATATGGCCATGAACTTGTGCTTTTGATCTCCATCTTGAAAGCACCGGCATGATCTCCATCGTCACCGGCATGACACCATGATCTCCATCATCTTGATCTCCATCAATGTGTCGCCATCGGGGTTGTTGCGCCCACCATGATTCTACTACTATTGCTACCGTTTAGCGATAAAGTAAAGCATTACATAGTGCTTAATGATTGACATGCATGTCATACAATAATTAAATACAACCCTATGGCTCCTGCTGGTTGCCGTACTCATCGACATGCAAGTTGTGATATTCTATACAACACATGATCATCTCATACATCACATATATCTCATCATGTAATTGGCCATATCACATCACAACATACCCTGCAAAAACAAGTTAGACATCCTCTAATTGTTGTTGCATGTTTTACGTGGTTGCTATGGGTATCTAGCAAGAACAATTCTCACCTACGCAAAAACATAAGGTGATACATAAGTTGCTTTTCAACCGTCTCAAGGTCCACCTTTGTCAAATCCGATCCAACTAAAGTAGGAGAAATAGACACCCGCCAACCATCTTTGTGCAACGAAGTTACACGTCAGTCGATGGAACCGGTCTCTCGTAAGCGTACGAGTAAGGTTGGTCCAGGCCGCTTCATCCCACAATACCGCTGAACCAAAACACGACGAAGGGAGGAAGCAATCTAAGCATCAACGCCCACAAACTCTTTGTGTTCTACTCGAGATCTCATCTACACATAGACCTAGCTCATGATGCCACTGTTGGGGAACGTTGCATGGGAAAAAAATCCTACGCTTCACCAAGATCAATCTAGGAGATGAGGATCTACGAGAGGGGAGAGTGGATCTACATACCCTTGTGGATCGCTAAGTGGGAAGCATTAAGAAACGCGGTTGCTGTAGTCGAACGTCTTCGTGATCCAAATCACCGAGCGACCCACGATCCAATCACGACCCGTCCCGATCTAGCATCGAGCGGACGACACCTCCGCGTTCAGCACATGTATGGCTTGATGAAGACATGTGCCTTCTTGATCCAGCAAGAGGGAGAGGAGAGGTAGACGAGTTCCCCGACAGCACGACGGCGTTGCGGCGATGGTGGTGGAGTAATTCCAGCAGGGCTTCGCCTAAGCACTGTTGAAACCGATCTAGAGGAGAAACTACGAACTAGAGGAGAGGGTAGCACATGGCTGAAAATCTATGTGCAAAAATCCTAAAACCTCTAGTATATATAGGAGGAGGAGAGGAGGAGGCTTGGCCGCAAGGGCAAGCCCTTTTGGCTTCGGCCGAAGTGGAGGGAGGAGTCCTACTCCTCCACTCCTAGTCGGTTTAGGACTCCTTCATTTTATTAGCCTTTTTTCCACATTTTCCACTTTGGAATTCTTTCCCAGCCGCATGGGCCCGATGTGGGACTTCGGCCAGCCCACCAAGGGATGGTATTCCTTCTCCCACAACCATGTAGCCTCTTGGGTCGAAATAACCCCCCCCCCCCGATGGTCACCCGGTACCCTCCCGGCACTCCCAGTACACTACCCATGAGCCCGGAACTTTTTCGGTGACCAAAACAGGACTTCCTATATATTAATCTTCACCTCCGGAGCTACTCGCGACGTCCCGGATCTCATCCGGGACTATGAACAACCTTCGGTCACCACCATGCATAACTCTATACTACCTAAACGTCACCAAACCTTAAGTGTGCAGACCCTGCGGGTTCGAGAACTATGTAGACATGACCGAGACACCTCTACGGTCAATAACCAATAGCAGAACCTGGATGCACATATTGATTCCTACATATTCTACGAAGATCTTTATCGGTCGAACCTCTATGTCAAGGATTCAATTAATCCCGTATGATGTTCCCTTTGTTCTTCGGTATGTTAGTTGCCCGAGATTCGATCGTCGGTATCTCCATACCTAGTTCAACCACGTTACCGTCAAGTCTCTTTACTCGTTTCCGTAATACAAGATCCCGTGACTAACACTTAGTCACATTTCTTGCAAGGCTTGTTGTGATGTTGTATTACCGAGTGGGCCCTGAGATACCTCCCCATCACACGGAGCAACAAATATCAGTGTTGATCCATGCCAACTCAACAGACACCCTCAGAGATACCTGTAGAGTACATTTATAGTCACCCAGTTACGTTGCAACGTTTGATACACACAAGGCACTCCTCCGGTGTGAGTGAGTTGCATGATCTCATGGTCATAGGAACATATACTTGACATAAAGAAAACTGTAGCAATAAATTGGCACGATCATATGCTACGGTTATAGTTTGGGTCTTGTCCATCCCATCATTCTCCTAATGATGTGATCCCATTATCAAATGACATCACATGTCAATGGCTAGGAAATGTTGACCATATTTGATCAACGAGTTAGTTCACTAGAGGCATACTAGGGACAACGTGTTGTCTATTTATCCACACATGCAATGTATTTCCAATCAATACAATTATAGCATGGATAATAAACAATTATCATGAACAAGGAAATATAATAATAAACACTTTATTTATTGCCTCTAGGGCATATTTCCAATAGTTCTATCTTCAGCGTGGTGTCCTTCGTAGGCCTCGGAATGACACTTCCGTAGGATCTGTTCTTGTTCATGCTCAGGCACACAACGTCTAATAACACCATCTACTCCTTCTTCATAAAGGTGTGGTTCATCCCAGAAGTAATGTCTTAAATCAAAGAAGAACTTTTTCTTCTGTTGGTATGTGAAACTAGGCGGTATAAATTTAGCGACAATGTAATTAGCATAATCAACATACCAATGAGCATTATGCAAAGTATTTATGACAACTAATTGTTCATTAGGAAATCTATCATCAATAGGTAGTGGGTCATCAAGAACATTCTCTAACCTAGACAAGTTATCTGCTACGGGGTTATCAGCACCCTTTCTATCAACAATATGCAAATAATTTCTTGTAGCAGACGAACCCATCTGATAAGTATAGGTTTAGCATCCTTCTTTTTCATAAGATATTTGGTAGAAGCATGATCAGTGTGAAAGGTTACTTTAGAATAAAAAATATAAGGTCTAAACTTATCACAAGCGAACACAACTGCTAAAAATTCTTTTTCAGTGGTAGCATAGTTTCTTTGAGCACCGTCTCGAATTTTGTTAGCATAATGAATAACATTTAATTTCTTGTCAACTCTTTGTCCTAGGACAACACCAACGGCATAATCACTAGCATCACACATAATTTCAAAGGGCGAGTTCCAATTAGGTGGTTGAACAATAGGTGCAAAAATCAAAGCATTTTGAAGAATTTCGAAAGCTTCTACACAATCATCATAAAAAACAAATGGAACATCTTTTTGCAAAAGATTAGTGAGAGGCCTAGAGATCTTAGAGAAATCTTTAATAAATCTCCTATAGAAACCAATATGACAAAGGAAACTTCTTATACCTCTGATATCCCTAGGACACGGCATTTTTTCAATAGCATCAACTTTAGCCGTGTCAACTTCAATACCTCTCTCAGAAATTTTATGTCCCAAGACAATGCCTTCATTCACCATAAAGTGACACTTCTCCCAATTCAAGACAAGATTAGTTTCTTCACATCTCTCCAAAACTCGATCAAGGTTGCTCAAATAATCATCAAAAGAAGTTTCGTAAACAAAAAAATCATCCATGAAAACCTCAACGATACTTTCACAAAAATCAGAGAATATAGCAGTCATACATCTTTGAAAGGTAGCAGGTGCATTGCATAAACCAAAAGGCATATGTCTATAAGCAAAGGTACCAAAAGGGTAGGTAAAGGTGGTCTTCTCTTGGTCCTCTTTTGACACAGGTATTTGAGAAAAATTAGAATAACCATCTAGAAAGTAGAAATGTGTGTGTTTGGATAATCTTTCTAGCATTTGATCAATAAAAGCTAGAGGGTAATGATCTTTCCTAGTAGCTTTATTCAATTTCCTAAAATCAATTACCATTCTATATCCTGTAACAATTTTGTGCAGGATCAATTCATTTTTATCATTAGGAACTACGGTAATACCTCCTTTCTTAGGGACACGATGAACGGGACTAACCCATCTACTATCAGCAATAGGGTAAATGATACCTGCCTCCAGAAGCTTTAATATTTCATTTCTTACCATTTCCTTCATTTTAGGATTCAACCGTCGTTGGTGATCAACGACTGGTTTAGCATCGGGCTCCATTTTAATTTTGTGCTGACATAGAGTGGGACTAATGCCCTTAAGATCATCAAGAGTATATCCAATAGCAGCATGGTGCTTCCTCAGAGTTTTCAATAATCTCTGTTCTTCATGCTATGAAAGTTTAGCACTAATAATAATAGGATATATCTTCTTTTCATCAAGATAAGCATATTTTAGAGCATCTGGTAATTGTTTAAGCTCAAACACGGGTTCACCCTTGGGTGGAGGAGGATCCCCAAGTATTTCAACGGGCAAGTTGTGTTTCAGAATAGGATGCTGATCAAAGAAAATCTTATCTATTTCATTCCTTTCATTCATATGCATGTCATTTTCATGGTCTAGCAAGTATTTCTCTAAAGGATCAGTAGGAGGAACAACAATAGAAGCAAGACCAATAATTTCATCCTTACTATGCAATTCTTTATCATGGGGTTGTCTACGAAATTTAGAGAAATTAAACTCATGAGACGTATCCCCAAAACTTACGGTAACCGTTTCCTTCTCACAATCTATCATGGCATTAACGGTATTCAAGAAGGGTCTAGCAAATATAATGGGACAAAATTCACCTTGTGGGGAACCAAGAACAAGAAAATCAGCAGGATATTTTATTTTCCCACACAAGACTTCAACATCTCTAATAATCCCAACTGGTGTTATAGTGTCTCTATTAGCAAGCTTAATTGTAACATCAATTTCCTCTAACTCAGCTGGTGCAATATCAATCATAATCTCTTTATATTAGGTAAAGGGAATTGCACTCACACTAGCACCCATATCACATAAGCCATGATAACAATGATCTCCTATTTTACAGAAACAACAGGCGTGCCAACAATGGGTCTATGTTTATCTTTAGCATCAGGTTTAGCAATTCTAGCGGCTTCATCACAAAATTGAATAACATGCCCATAAATATTATCAACCAAGAGATCTTTAACCATAGCAATACTAGGCTCAACTTTAATTTGTTCAGGAGGTGTAGGTGCTCTAACATAGCTCCTACGAACCATAGTTGAAGCTTTAGCATCTTCCTTTATTCTAACACGGAAAGATGGTTTCTCAATATAAGCAGCAGGAATAACAAGATCAACATTATAAGTAATAGCTTCTTCTTCAACTTTAATAGGTACAACTACTTTCACTTCAATGGGAGGATGATATTTAAACCACTTCTCCTTAGGGAGGTCAACATGAGCAGCAAAATATTCACATAAAGAAGCTACTATCTTAGAGTCAAGCCCAAGTTTAGTGCTAAATTCACGAAAAGCATTGGTGTCTACAAAGAATTTAACACAATCAAACTTAAGGTTTATACCTGACTCCTTACCTTCGTCGAGTTCCCAATCTTCAGAGTTGCGTTTAATTCTTTCCAATAAATCCCATTTGAAGTCAATATCTATCTTCATATAGGAACCAGTACAAGAAGTATCGAGCATGGATTGATCATTACGAGAAAGACGAGCACAAAAATTCTGAATAATAATTTCTCTCGATAGCTCATGATTGGGGCATGAATATAACATTGAGTTAAGCCTCCCCCAAGCTTGAGCAATTCTTTCTCCTTCACGAGGCCAAAATTTATAAATATAATTCCGATCACAATGAACTAGATGTTGGGGATTGCATGGGAAACAAAAAATTTCCTATGCACACGCAAGATCTATCCATGGTGATGAGCATCTACAAGAGGGAGAGTGGATCTACGTACCCTTGTAGATCGCTAAGCGGGAAGTGTTAATAAATGCGGTTGATGTAGTCAAACGTCTTCATGATCCAAATCGCCAAGCGTCCCGCAATCCAATAACGATCCGTCCCGATCAAGCACCGAACGGATGGCACCTCCGCGTTCAGCACACGTATAGCTTGATGACGATCTCCGCCTTCTTGATCCAGCAAGAGGGAGCGGAGAGGTAAATGAGTTCTCCGGCGGCGTGACGGTGCTGCAGCGATGGTGGTGGAGTAATCTCAGCAGGGCTTCGCCTAAGCACAGCTGAAACCGATCTAGAGGAGAAACTACGAACTAGAGGGTAGGGTTGCACGTGGATGAAAATCTTGTGCCAAAACCCTAAAACCCTCTAGTATATATAGGAGGAAGAGAGGAGGAGGCTTGTACCAAGGTCCAAGCCATCTAGGCTTCGTCCAAAGGGAGGAGAGGAGGAATCCTCCTCCAATCCTAGTAGGACTATGTAGACATGACCGAGAACTATGTAGACATGACCGAGACGCCTTCCGATCTAGCGCCGAACGGAGGGCACCTCCGCGTTCAGCACACGTACAGCTTGATGACGATCTCCGTCGTCTTGATCCAGCAAGAAGGAGCGGAGAGGAAGAAGAGTTCTCTGGTGGAGCTATTCCGACAGGGCTTCGCCTAAGCGCTGTAGAAAACCGATCTAGAGGAGAAACTATGCACTGGAGGAACGGGCAGCACGTGGCTGAAAATTCTGTGCAAAAACCCTAAAACCTCCAGTATATATAAGAGGAAGAGAGGAGGAGGCTTGTCCCAAGGGCCAAGCCTCTAGGAGTCGGCCAAACCAGGTGGGAGAGGTGGAATCCACCTCCAATCCTAGTAGGACTAGGATTCACCCTATTTTTGCCTTTTTCCACTTTTTCTCTTTGGGTTTTTTCTCCCTAGCCGCATGGGCTTTGCGTGGGACTTCCACCAGCCCACTAAGGGCTGGTATTCACTGTCCCACAGCCCATGTTGCCTCTTGGGTCGAAATACCCCTCCCGATGGTCTCCCAGTACACCACCGGCACTCCCGGTACACTACCGATGAGCCCGAAACTTTTCCGGTGACCAAAATAGGACTTCCTATATATCAATCTTTACCTCCGGACCATTTCGGAGCTCCTCGTGACGTCTAGGATATCATCCGGGACTCTGAACAACCTTCGGTCACCACCATACATAACTCTATACCACCAAAACTTTACCAAACCTTAAGTGTGCAGACCCTGTGGGTTCGAGAACTATGTAGACATGACCGAGACACTTCTACGGTCAATAAAAAATAGCCGGACCTAGATGCCCATATTGGTTCCTACATATTCTATGAAGATCTTTATCGGTCGAACCTATATGTCAAGGTTTCAGTTAATCCCGTATGATGTTCCCTTTGTTCTTCTGTATGTTACTTGCCCGAGATTCGATCGTCGATATCTCCATACCTAGTTCAACCTCGTTATCGGCAAGTCTCTTTACTCGTTTCGTAATACAAGATCCCGTGACTAACACTTAGGCACATTGCTTGCAAGGCTCATTGTGATGTTGTATTACCGAGTGGGCCCTGAGATACCTCTCCATCACACGGAGTAACAAATCCCAGTCTTGATCCATGCCAACTCAACAGACACCCTCGGAGATACATGTAGAGCACCTTTATAGTCACCCAGTTACGTTGCGACGTTTGATACACACAAGGCACTCCTCCCGTATCCATGTGTTGCATGATCTCATGGTCATAGGAACATATACTTGACATGTAGAAAACAGTAGCAATAAACTGACGCGATCATATGCTACATTTGTAGTTTGGGTCTTGTCCATCACATCATTCACCTAATGATGTGACCCCGTTATCAAATGACATCTCATGTCAATGGCTAGGAAACCTTGACCATCTTTGATCAACGAGCTAGTTCACTAGAGGCATACTAGGGACAGTGTGTTGTCTATTTATCCACACATGTAATGTGTTTCCAATCAATAAAATTGTAGCATGGATAATAAACGATTATCATGAACAAGGAAATATTATAATAAAAACTTTATTCAGTGACTCTAGGGCATATTTCCAACAGTCTCCCACTTGCACTAGAGTCAATAATCTAGTTCACATCCCTATGTGATTTACATGGTAATGAATCGAACACCCATGCAGTTTTGGTGTTGATCATGTTTAGCCCTTGGAAGAGGTTTAGTCAGTGGGTTTGCAACATTCAGATCCATGTGCACTTTGCAAATTTTTATGTCCTTCTCCTCGATGTAATCGCAGATGGAGTTGAAGCGTCGCTTTATGTGTCTGGTCCTCTTGTGAAACCTTGGTTCCTTGGCTAGAGCAATGGCACCAGTGTTGTCACAGAACAGGTTCATTGGATTCCGTGCACTGGGCACTACTCCAAGATCTATCATGAACTGCTTCATCCAGACAACTTCCTTCGCCGCCTCGGAGGCTGCGATGTACTCCGCTTCACATGTAGAATCGGCTACCACGCTTTGCTTGGAACTGCACCAGCTTACTGCTCCCCCGTTGAGAATAAATACGTATCCGGTTTGCGACTTAGAGTTATCTGGATCAGTGTCAAAGCTTTCATCGACGTAACCCTTTACGACGAGCTCTTCATCACCTCCATAAACGAGAAACATTTCCTTAGTCCTTTTTAGGTACTTAAGGATATTCTTGACCGCTGCCGAGTGGTCCATTCTAGGATCACTTTGAAACCTTCCGGTCATACTTATGGCAAGGCTGACATCGGGTCTTGTGCACAACATTGCATACATGATAGAGCCTATGGCTAAAGCATAGGGGATGACACTCATCTTTTCTCTATCTTCTGCAGTCACTAGGCATTGAGTCTTACTCAACTTCACACCTTGTAACACCGGCAAGAACCCCTTCTTGGACTGATCCATTTTGAACTTCTTCAAAACTTTACCAAGGTATGTGCTCTGTGAAAGTGCTATTAAGCGTCTCGATCTATCTCTATAGATCTTAATGCCTAATATGAAAGCAGCTTCTCCTAGGCCCTTCATTGAAAAACTCTTGTTCAAATTTTCCTTCATGCTTTCCAGCATTTCTATATTGTTTCCAATCAGCAATATGTCATCCACATATAATATTAGAAACACTATAGAGCTCCCACTCACTTTCTTGTAAATACAAGCTTCTCCATAAACTTGTATAAAATCAAACGCTTTGATCACCTCATCAAAACGCTTATTCCAACTCCGAGATGCTTGCACCAGCCCATAAATGGATCGCTGGAGTTTGCAAACTTTGTCAGCATTCTCTGGATCGACAAAACCTTCTGGTTGCATCATATACAACTCTTCCTCAAGGAAACCGTCGAGGAACGCTGTTTTGACATCCATCTGCCAAATTCCATGGTCGAAATAAGCAGCTATTGCCAACATGATTCTGACAGACTTAAGCATCGCTACGGGTGAGAAGGTCTCATCATAGTCAACTCCTTGAACTTGTGAAAAACCCTTTGCCAAAAGTCGAGTTTTATAGACGGTGACATTACCGTCTGCGTGTGTCTTCTTCTTAAAGATCCATTTGTTCTGAATGGCCTTTCGCCCTTCAGGTACTACTTCCAAAGTACATACTTTGGTTTCATACATGGATCCCATCTCGGATTTCATGGCCTCTAACCATTTCTCGGAATTCGGGCCCATCACTGCTCCTGCATAGCTCGTAGGTTCATTGTTGTCCAACAACATGACCTCCAAGACAGGGTTGCCATACCACTCAGGAGTAGTACGTGGCCTTGTCGACCTACGAGGTTCAATAGTAGCTTGATCTGAAGCTTCATGATCATCATCATTAACTTCCTCTTCTACCGTTGTAGGTTCCACAGAAACATCTTTCTGCGCTGTGCTACTTTCTGGTTGAAGTAAAGGTTCAATAACCTCATCAAGCTCTATTTTCCTCCCACTCAATTCTTTCGAGAGAAACTCTTTCTCAAGAAATGTTCCGTTCTTAGCGACAAACACTTTGCCTTCGGATCTGAGATAGAAGGTATACCCGACTGTCTCTTTCGGGTATCCTATGAATACGCATTTCTCCGCTTTGGGTTCCAGCTTTTCAGGCTGAAGCTTTTTGACATAAGCATCACATCCCCAAACTTTAAGAAACGACAACTTTGGCTTCTTGCCAAACCACAGTTCATATGGCGTCGTCTCAACGGATTTCAATGGTGCCCTATTTAAAGTGAATGCAGCTGTCTCTAATGCATAACCCCAAAACGATAGTGGCAAATCAGCAAGAGACATCATAGAACGCACCATATCTAATAAGGTTCGATTACGATGTTCGGACACACCATTATGCTGTGGTGTTCCGGGTGGTCTCAACTATGAAACAATTCCACACTATCTTAAGTGACCGCCAAACTCATAACTCAGATATTCACCTCCTTGATCAAATCGCAAGAACTTAATCTTCTTGTTACGATGATTCTCAACTTCACTCTGAAATTGCTTGAACTTTTCAAACGTTTCAGACTTGTGTTTCATTAAGTAAATATACCCATATCTACTTAAGTCATCAGTGAAGGTGAGAAAATAACGATATTCACCACGCGTTGTAACATTCATTAGACCGCACACATCAGTATGTATGATTTCCAATAAGTCACTTGCCCGTTCCATTGTTCCAGAGAACGGCGTTTTAGTCATCTTGCCCATGAGGAATGGTTCACATGTGTCAAGTGATTCAAAATCAAGTGACTCCAAAAGTCCATCAGCACGGAGCTTCCTCATGCGTTTTACACCAATATGACCTAAACGGCAGTGCCACAAGAAAGTGGTACTATCATTATCAACTCTACATCTTTTGGCATCAATGTTATGAACATGTGTGTCATCACTATCAAGATTCAATATGAATAAACCCCTAACATTGGGTGCATGACCATAAAAGATATTACTCATATAAATAGAACAACCTTTATTCTATGATTTAAATGAGTAACCGTCTCGCAATAAACAAGATCCAGATATAATGTTCATGCTTAACGCGGGCACTAAATGACAATTATTCAGGTTCATCACTAATCCCAATGGTAATCGAAGAGAGAGCATGCCGACGGCGATCACATCAACCTTGGAACCATTTCCCCCGCATATCGTCACTTTGTCCTTTGCCAGCCTTTGTTTATTCCGTAGTTCCTGCTTTGAGTTGCAAATGTGAGGAACCGAACCGGTATCAAATACCTAGGCACTACTACGAGAGCTAGTAAGGTACACATCAATAACATGTATATCATATATACCTTGTTTGTCGTTGGCCGCCTTCTTGTCAGCCAGGTAGTTGGGGCAGTTCCGCTTCTAGTGACCAGTTCCCTTGCAATGAAAGCACTCAGTTTCTGGCTTGGGTCCATGCTTGGGCTTCTTTACAGGAGTAGCAACTGCTTTGCCATCCTTCTTGGTTTTACCCTTCTTGCCCTTGCCCTTGACCTTGCCATTTTTCTTGAAACTAGTGGTTTTATTGACCATCAACACTTGATGTTCTTTCTGGATTTCAGACTCAGCGACTTTTAGCATCGCAAACAGCTCGGCGACTGACTTGTTCATCCCGTGCATGTTATAGTTCATCACAAAGCTCTTGTAACTAGGTGGCAGTGATTGAAGAACTCTGTCAGTGATCGCCTCTGGAGGGAGGGCAATTCCCAACTCTGCTAGACGAGTTGAATACCCAGACATTCTGAGTATATGTTCACTGATAGACCCGTTCTCCTCCATCTTGCAAGCATAGAACTTATCGGAGGTTTCATACATCTCGATCCGGGCATTCTTCTGAAAAATAAACTTCAACTCCTGGAACATCTCATATGCTCCATGACGTTCAAAACATCTTTGAAGTCCCAGTTTTAAGCCATACAATATTGCACACTGAACTATTGAGTAATCTCCAGTATGTGCCTCCCAAGCGTTCTTAACGTCTTCGGAGGTCATGTCTTCTGGTTGGTCACCAAGCGGTGCATCAAGGACATATGATTTCTGGGAAGCCGTGAGGATAATCCTCAGCTTACGGGCACAGTCAACAAAGTTACTTCCATCATATTTCAACTTAGCTTTCTCTAGGAACGCATTAAAATTTAGGGGTGCTACTGCGCGAGCCATTGATCTACAACATAAATATGCAAAGTTTACTTAGACTATTGTTCAAGATAATGAGTTTAGTTAATCAAATTACTAAAGCTCCCACTCAAATCCCTCAGGTCATCTGAGTGTCACATGATCCAAAATCACCAACTCAAGTCCGATCATCACGTGAGTTGAGGTGGCTTCAATGGTGAACATCTCATGTTGATCATATCTACTATATGACTCATGTTCGACCTTTCGGTCTCTTGTGTTCCGAGGCCATGTCTGTACATGCTAGGCTCGTCAAGTTTAACCTGAGTGTTCTGCGTGTGCAACACTGGCTTGCACCCGTTGTATGTGAACGTAGAGTCTATCACACCCGATCATCACGTGGTGTCTCAACACGACGAACTTTCACAATGGTGCACACTCGGGGAGAACACAATTCATCTTGAAATTTAAGTGAGGGATCACCTTATAATGCTACCGTCATCCTAAGCAAAACAAGGTGCATAAAAGGATTAACATCACATGCAATTCATAAGTGACATGATATGGCCATGAACTTGTGCTTTTGACCTCCATCTGGAAAGCACCGGCATGATCTCCATCGTCATCGGCATGACACCATGATCTTCATCATCTTTATCTCCATCAATGTGTCGCCATAGGGGTTGTCACGCCCAACATGCTTCTACTACTATTGCTACTGTTTCACGATAAAGTAAAGCATTACATAGCACTTAATGATTGACACGCAGGTCATACAATGATAAAGACAACCCTATGGCTCCTGTCGGTTGCCGTACTCATCAACATGCAAGTCGTGATAATCTATACATCACATGATCATCTCATACATCACATATATCACATCATGCAATTGGCCATATCACATCACAACATACCCTACAAAAACAAGTTAGACGTCCTCTAATTGTTGTTGCATGTTTTATGTGGCTACTACGGGTATCTAGCAAGAACAATTCTCATCTACGCAAAAACCACAACGGTGATACACTAGTTGCTTTTCAACCTTCTCAAGGACCGCCTTTGTCGAATCCGATCTAACTAAAGTGAGAGAAACTGGCACCCGCAAGCCATCTATGCAACAAGTTGCAGTCGAGGGAACCGTTCTCTCGTAAGCGTACGAGTAATGTTGGTCCGGGCCGCTTCATCTCACAATACCGCTGAACCAAAATCCGACCAAGGGAGGAAGCAATCTAAGCATCAACGCCCACAAACCTTTTGTGTTCTACCCGAGATCTCATCTACACATAGACCTAGCTCATGATGCTGCTGTTGGGGAACGTTGCATGGGAAACAAAAAATTTCCTACGCACATGCAGATCTATCCATGGTGATGAGCATCTACGAGAGGGAGAGTGGATCTTTGTACCCTTCTAGATCGCTAAGCGGAAGCGTTAAGAAATGCGGTTGGTGTAGTCGAACGTCTTCGCAATCCAAATCGCCGTGCATCCCGTGATCCAATCACGATCCGTCTCGCGATCCAATCACGATCCGTCCCGCGATCCAATCACGATCCATCCCACAAACTTGATCACGATCCGTCCCACGAACTTGATCACGATCCTTCTGATCTAGCGACGAACGGACGGCACCTCCGCGTTCAGCACACGTACAGCTTGATGATGATCTCTGACATCTTGATCCAGCAAGAAGGAGCGGAGAGGAAGAAGAGTTCTCTGGAAGAGTGATGGCGTTCCCGTGATGGTGGTGGAGCTATTCCGGCAGGGCTTCGCCTAAGCGCAGGCGAAAACCGATCTTGAGGAGAAACTATGCACTGGAGGAACGAGCAGCATGTGGCTGAAAATTCTGTGCAAAAACCCTAAAACCTTCAGTATATATAAGAGGAAGAGAGGAGGAGGCTTGGACCAAGGGCCAAGCCTCTAGGAGTCGGCCGAACTAGGTGGGAGAGGTGGAATCCACCTCCAATCCTAGTAGGACTAGGATTCACCCTATTTTTGCCTTTTTCCACCTTTTCTCTTTGGGTTTTTTCTCCCTAGCCGCATGGGCTTTGTGTGGGACTTCCACCAGCCCACTAAGGTCTGGTATTCACTCTCCCACAGCCCATGTTGCTTCTTGGGTCTAAATACCCCTCCTGACGGTCTCCCGGTACACCACCGACACTCCCGGTACACTACCGATGAGCCCGAAACTTTTCGGGTGACCAAAATAGGACTTCCTATATATCAATCTTTACCTTAGGACCATTCTGGAGCTCCTCGTGACATCCGGGATCTCATCCGGGACTCCGAACAACCTTCGGTCACCACCATACATAACTCTATACCACCAAAATGTCACCAAACCTTAAGTGTGCAGACCTTGCGGGTTCGAGAACTATGTAGACATGACCGAGACACTTTTATGGTTAATAATCAATAGCGGGACCTGGATGCCCATATTGGTTCCTACATATTCTATGAAGATCTTTATCGGTCGAACCTCTATGTCAAGGATTCAGCTAATCCCGTATGATGTTCCCTTTGTTCTTCGATATGTTACTTGCCCGAGATTCGATCGTCGGTATCTCCATACCTAGTTCAACCTCGTTATCGGCAAGTCTCTTTACTCATTCCGTGATACAAGATCCCGTGACTAACACTTAGACACATTGCTTGCAAGGCTCATTGTGATGTTGTATTACCGAGTGGGCCCTGAGATACCTCTCCGTCACACGGAGTAACAAATCCCAGTCTTGATCCATGCCAACTCAACAGACACCCTCGGAGATACCTGTAGAGCACCTTTATAGTCACTCAGTTATGTTGCGACGTTTGATACACACAAGGCACTCCTTCGGTATTCGTGAGTTGCATGATCTCATGGTCATAGGAACATATACTTGACATGCAGAAAATAGTAGCAATAAACTGACACGATCATATGCTATGTTTGTAGTTTGGGTCTTGTCCATCACATCATTCTCCTAATGATGTGATCCTGTTATCAAATGACATCTTATGTCAATGGCTAGTAAACTTTGACCATCTTTGATCAACGAGCTAGTTCACTAGAGGCATACTAGGGACAGTGTGTTGTATATTTACCCACACATGTAATGTGTTTCCAATCAATACAATTGTAGCATGGATAATAAATGGTTATCATGAACAAGGAAATATTATAATAAACACTTTATTCATTGCCTCTAGGGCATATTTCCAACAAGATGGGAATGAATAGGAGACTATTTTTTGTCTTTTCTTAACAAACATGGGGTAAAAAGGATAAATTAAATTCTCTAGATCTACAATCTATGGTGAGAACAATCTATAAGATGTGATAAGCTAGGTAAAAACAAGTAAAGCTAAAGAAAAGCTAACTAGAAATCAACACAAGTAAATGTACAAGAAGGATAAATCACAAGCTCAAATACGAAAACACATCCTAAAGTTCACACTCTTGGGGAGTGTGTATATCCGTTGGAGAGGTGAAGGAGCCAAGGCTTCCTGAACACCACCAAGTGGCTCTCCCTAATATCCTTTTGAGTCACCCCCGACGAATGAGCCTCAAATCACTCGTGGTTGGACTTGAAGGCGCCTGCCAAACCTTTACAAACTTCTTTTAAGCACACGACAACAAGGAAGCTTTAGGAAGGACTCCAATCGTCAAGGAATTGCCAGTAACTCGAGGAGTAACAAGATCCACCTAGGAACAATAGTTCAACTCGACAACTGAACCAAACAAAATTCTCCCCAATTTTTGCCAACCACGTACTGAAATAGCTAGTTCAACTATATATACTATCTACTTTAAAGTACGTGGTACAGTTCAACCATATTTATAGTTAGATGAATTGAACAAAATAGCCCCTAAATACTAGTACTACGAAGGGGCTTTGTACTATACTTCCAACAGAATTAAGCACGCTCAGTAAGAGCCGGTGGAGGAGGAGCCTGCCAAAGAGCTGGTGGAGTCGAGTCCGTTGCCTATCAATGCCACCCTCCGCCGCTTCAGGTGTCCCTCCTTGAAGCGGTGGGACTCCACATAGATCTCTGCATTCCGTGTCGCTGTTGAGGCTTCCGGTGGGGTGGCGGCCATGATGGCCACCGATAGCAGCTGCCTTCGGGCAGTAGTGTCAAAGCATGTAGTGGGTGGCGTGCGCACACCCACCAGGGATGCCACGTTCACTGCTTGCTTCAGAGGACAGCCGCGCCAACGCGGTGAGGCCTCCTAGCTATAGTTGTCCTCTGGCGGAGTGGTTGAGCGACGATGGCCGCCTGATGCCATTGGAGATTGGGGGAGAAGCAAACTAGATAAGCTAAGGGGAGGGAGGAGATGAAGACAATGTGGAGTCGCCGACCGAGAGGTTTTTTGGGGGGATTTTGCCAAGTCGGGCGGGAAGCTAGAGCCGAAGCATAGTTTTGGGCAAGGGAACATGCGTGGTTGTGCGCGGGAACGTGCTCATCGAGCCGACGTGTGGCTAGAAGAAACGCATGTGTAGTGCCGAAGCATGCACTCGAATCCTCGGATGACAACGCGGTGACAGGATGTGAGAGAGGACTATGGGGTGATGAGATGGGACTGGGAGGCGGATGGGTAATAATAATAAAATTTCTGCGATATTTATTCAAGCAAACAACACTTCACTACGTAGTGTGAGTAATGATTTAGTTAATTGCTGACAATTGTTTAGCATCAACCATCTCCCCACAATACACACAACTTGTCGGGATGAATCGTTTGGGTTATTATTGGTATTCCCGTACAAATATGATGAATGAAATGTCTGTTGGGTATCACACACACTTTCTTATGTTAACTCATTTGTCTTCTGTTGGATTAGCGCAAACAATTTATCAGAGTGAACTGTATGCCGTCCTTCGCACACACATGCGTTTTCTTAACTGTTTGTGTTACCTTGGCTAATCGCAAATAATTCATAAGAGCCAACTGTATGCCATGTATCGCACACATAAGTCTTTTCAAAATCGTATTTGAAGGATCCGTCATTGCACATAGTTCTCGTTATTGGCGACGAAGCTAGAACTATAACATTTGCGATTGATGGATCACCCACAGTTTGGTCGAAGGGTCTCTGATTGATGTGTCTTCTTTGGACCTTCCTACAGTAGTGCCCCTAGGATCAAAAATGGTGAAGTCTCATGTAGTCAATGTTCACATGACACCACTAGAGGAATAACACCACAACATGTCATCAAAACATTGAACGATAATCAACTTCACATGATTTCTAGTAACAAGACTTCTCCCATGTCCCGAAGAACATATATAACTACTCATAATCATAATGCTTGATGGCCTGCAAGACACACATGGTTATGTAGCACTTTCATCGAAGTATCCCTATTAGTTATTGTCCCAATGAAGAGAAGTGGAGAGTATTTATATTAATGCTTCTGCCACACACAAGGTGTCACGGTTCTTATGTGAATTAATTGTCTTTGATTCTGTATATATTGTTACTTTCCCAGTGGATAGGTAAGCCAGAGAGACAAGGATAAAAGGTTGGAAGTAAAGATGGTAAAAGCTCTTGAAAGTAAATAACATAAATAAATGTGAAAGCAGTGTTGTGTTTCCTGCAATGGAGAGATTAGGCATAGAGAGAATTCAACTCATGCTATATGTCAAATGTGCCAGTGGGACAATAATGCCAATTACCTTGTATCATATTCATAGTATTTGATATGTTTGTTCTATATGTGGATCAATCTTAGGTAATGAAACTCCTTGCGGGGTTACATTCCATTCTATGGTCCTGCTTCACCGTTGCCACAGAGTGGCCGTCTCCACAATTAAGGTCCTTGGACTAGAACCAAGCATTAGGTTTTGTGGATCACCGTTATCTCTTGTCTTGGGTCCTCATAGATCTCTCCACCTATCACGTAGAGGTCGCAAATTCCCTAAACAATATGTGTTACCTGTATAGTTCTTGAGATCATGTTGCATGGGCCCTTAAAATTGGACAAAACGCATAGAGTTCACCACAACATAACAACTTACTAGACTGATCATAAGACTACCAATACGAATGATGACATATAGATCAGACACAAATGAATCTTACCGCTCACCCACATATCCGAAGCCTAGGGGAAATTACTCATGCATCATAAGAAAGAGAACAATTACATCAGAGAATAAACCCGCGGAATTCATATCGAGAATACTGTGAAGATCCATAATAATACGAAATGGATAATTCAAATTGTCTCGATCTCCAGATGAGTATGAATAGAGTTACAACTTCTCTTACAATGGAGAGGGATGAGATAATGATGGAGATGAAAGTACCAAAACTAAGGAGATCTCCGATGGTTCTTCGGATCACCTCCTCCTCTATTCTCGATGTGGTGGCGGTGGCTAGGGTTCTCTTCTTCCCTCGATCCCTTCACGGAAGTGTCTTGTATAGACATGGTGGAGCTGCTGGCACTTCATACGACCGCTTATGCGAGCACTACCACTCGCATAAAGGCCGTATTTTTCTCTCGTGCACCAGGTGACTTGGCTCTCCACATGAAAGTTGCTCCATTTGGCTTGATTTGTAGTAATCCTCCTTGATTTACTTCTATAAATGATATTTCCTGTCAAACAATGGGAAAATGGATTTTCTTCTATTTTGAAGGATTAACATTAGAAATAGTTGAGAAGTGACCAGTATCCAGTGAAAACCAGACAAGATTCACTTGAATAAGACCACAAATTCTTGAGCCATGAATTGTGTTCATGATTAGAGGATATAAATTTTTGGAAATATGCCCTAGAGACAATAATAAAATGGTTATTATTGTATTTCCTAGTTCATGATAATTGTCTATTGTTCATGCTATAATTGTGTTAACCGAAAACCATAATACATATGTGAATACATAGACCACAACATGTCCCTAGTGAGCCTCTAGTTGACTAGCTCATTGATCAACAGATGGTCACGGTTTCATGACCATGGATATTGGATGTCGTTGATAACGGGATCACATCATTAGGAGAATGATGTGATGGACAAGACCCAATCCTAAGCATAGCACAAGATCGTGTAGTTCGTTTTCTAAAGCTTTTCAATGTCAAGTATCGTTTCCTTAGACCATGAGATTGTGCAACTCCCGGATACCGTAGGAATGCTTTGGGTGTGCCAAACGTCACAACGTAACTGGGTGGCTATAAAGGTGCACTACGGGTATCTCTGAAAGTGTCTGTTGGGTTGGCACGAATCGAGACTGGGATTTGTCACTCCGTGTGACAAAGAGGTATCTTTGGGCCCAATCGGTAAGACATCATCATAATGAGCTCAATGTGACTAAGGAGTTAGTCATGGGATGATGTATTACGGAACGAGTAAACAGACTTGCCGGTAACGAGATTGAACAAGGTATAGAGATACCGACGATCGAATCTCGAGCAAGTATCATACCGATAGACAAAGGGAATTGTATACGAGATTGATTGAATCCCTGACATCATGGGTTCATCCGATGAGATCATCGTGGAGCATGTGGGAGCCAACGTGGGTATCCAGATCCCGCTGTTGGTTATTGACCGGAGAGGTGTCTAGGTCATGTCTACATGTCTCCCGAACCCGTAGGGTCTACACACTTAAGGTTCGATGACGCTAGGGTTATAGGGAAATGGTATACGTTATTACCAAAGGTTGTTAGGAGTCCCGGATGAGATCCTGGACGTCACGAGGAGCCCCAGAATGGTACGGAGGTAAAGATTGATATATAGGAAGTCCAGTTTTGGTCACCGAAAAGTTTTCGGGCTCATCGGTAGTGTACCGGGAGTGCCGGGAGGGTGCTGGAGGACCCCCGGGAGGGGTGTGACGACCATAGGACTTTGTGGGCCCTTAGAGGAGTTGTGCCAGCCCTTATTGGGCTTGACAAGACCTTCTAGAAAGGCCCATGCGGCTGGAGATCAAGGGATAAGGCAAAAGGAGTTTGAAAGGAGGGAGATCCACCTCCCTTGTGGGAGGTGGACTCTTCCCTAGCTTCGGCCGAAGCTCTCCTCCTTGGAGGAGGGGCCAAGGCAGCCCTCCCTCTCCCTCCTCCTATATATATGCAAGGGTTTGGGCTGATTTGAGACACGACTTCTCTCTCTCTCGGCGCAGCCCTACCCTTCCTCTTCCTTGTTCTCCATAGCGCTTGGCGAAGCCCTGCCGGAGTCCACGTAGCTCCACCGTCACCACGCCGTCGTGCTGCCGGAGCTCTCCCTCAACCTCTCCTTCCTCCTTGCTGGATCAAGGCGTAGGAGACATCATCGGGCTGCACGTGTGTTGAACACGGAGGCGTCGTTGTTCGGCGCTGAGATCGGAATCCACCGCGATCTAAATCGCTGCGAGTACGACTTCACCAACTGTGTTCTTGTAATGCTTCCGCTTAGCAATCTTCAAAGGTATGAAGATGCAATCTCTCCCCGCTCGTTGTTGGTTTTTCCATGGATAGATCTTGGTGATCGTAGGAATTTTTTTGATTTACTACTACGTCACCCAAGAGTGGTATCAGAGCTAGGTCTATGCGTAGAATCTATGCACGAGTAGAACACAAGTTGTTGTGGGCGTCGATTTTGTTAATATGCTTACCACTACTAGTCTTATCTTGATTCGGCGATATTGTGGGATGAAGCGGCCCGAACCGACTTTACACGTACGCTTACGTCAGACTGGTTCCACCGCTTGACATGCACTTGTTGCATAAGGTGGCTAGCGGGTGTCTGTCTCTCCCACCTTAGTCAGATTGGATTCGATGAAAAGGGTCCTTATGAAGGGTAAATAGCAATTGGCATATCATGTTGTGGTTTTGGCGTAGGTAAGAAACGTTCTTGCTAAAAACCTATAGCAGCCACGTAAAAACTTGCAACTGCAAATTAGAGGACGTCTAACTTGTTTTTGCAGCATATGCCTTGTGATGTGATATGGCCAAAGAATGTGATGTGATGCATTGTGATGTATGAGATCAATCATGTTCTTGTAATAGGATTCACAACTTGCATGTCGATGAGTATGACAACCGGCAGGAGCCATAGGAGTTGTCTTATTTTATTGTATGACTTGCATGTCAATCATAAACGCCATGTAATTACTTTACTTTATTGCTAAATGTTAGCCATAGTAGTAGAAGTAATAGTTGGCGAGACAACTTCATGAAGACACAATGATGGAGATCATGGTGTTGTTCCGGTGACACTGATGACCATGGTGCCCTGAAGATGGAGATCAAAGGAGCAAGATGATATTGGCCATATCATGTCACTATATTGATTGCATGTGATGTTTATCATGTTTACATCTTATTTGCTTAGAACGACGGTAGTAAATAAGATGATCTCTCAATAAAATTTCAAGAAAAGTGTTCACCCTAACTGTGCACCGTTGCTAAGGATCGTTGTTCCGAAGCACCACGTGATGATCGGGTGTGATAGGCTCTAACGTTCGCATACAACGGGTGTAAGTCAGATTTACACACGCGATACACTTAGGTTGACTTGACGAGCCTAGCATGTACAGACATGGCCTCGGAACACGGAAGACCGAAAGGTCAAACATGAGTCGTATAGAAGATACGATCAACATGGAGATGTTCACCATGGATGACTAGTCCGTCTCATGTGATGACCGGACACGGGCTAGTTGACATGGATTATGTGTCACTTGGATGACTAGAGAGATGTCTATCTAAGTGGGAGTTCATGAAATAATTTGATTATGTGAACTTAATTATCATGAACTTAGTCTAAAATTATCTTTTCAAACTATATTGTAGATCCAATGGCCAACGCGAATGTCACCCTCAATTTCAACGCATTCCTAGAGAAAACCAAGCTGAAAGATGATGGAAGCAACTATGCGGACTGGGTCTGTAGCTTGAGGATCATCCTCATAGCTTCCAAGAAATTATATGTCCTTGATGCACCACTAGGTGACCCACCCCTTCTCCCAGCAGAGCAAGACGTTGCGAACTCTTGGCATTCTCGCTGCGATGATTACTCCCTTGTTTAGTGCGGCATGCTTTACAGTTTAGAACCGGGGCTCCAAAAGTGTTTTGAGCAACACGGAGCATATGAGATGTTCCAAGAGCTGAAACTGGTTTTCCAAGCTCATGCCCAGGTCGAGAGATATGACGTCTCCGACAAGTTCTTCAGCTGTAAGATGGAGGAGAATAGTTTTGTCAGTGAGCACATCCTCAAGATGTCTGGGCTTCACCACCGCTTGACTCAGCTGGGAGTTAATCTCTCGGATGACTCGGTCATTGACAGAATCCTCCAGTCGCTTCCACCTAGCTACAAGAGCTTTGTGATGAACTACAACATGCAAGGGATGGAGAATTCCATTCCTGAGTTGTACTCGATGCTGAAATCAGCAGAGGTCGAGATCAAAAAGGAGCATCAAGTGTTGATGGTGAATAAGACCACTAGTTTCAAGAAAGGCAAGGGTAAGAAGAACTTCAAGAAGGACGGCAAAGCTGTTGCTGCGCCCGGTAAGCAAGTTGTCGGGAAGAAGAAGAACAAGAATGGACCCAAGCCTGAGTGTTTTTATTGCAAGGGTACCGGTCACTGGAAGCGGAACTGCCCCAAGTACTTAGCGGATAAGAAGGACGGCAACATTAAAGGTATATGTGATATACTTGTTATTGATGTGTACCTAACCAGCGCTCGTAGTAGATCCTGGGTATTTGATACCGGTGTGGTTGCTCACATTTGTAACTCCAAGCAAGAGTTGTGGAATAAGCGGAGGCTGGCAAAGGACGAGGTGACGATGCGCGTCGGGAATGGTTCCAAGGTCGATGTGATCGCCGTCAGCACGCTACCTCTACATCTACCTTCGGGGTTAGTGTTAAACCTTAATAGTTGTTATTTAGTACCAGCTTTAAGCATGAACATTGTATCTGGATCTCGCTTGATGCGAGATGGATACTCATTTAAATCTGAGAATAATGGTTGTTCTATTTATATGAGAGAAATGTTTTATGGTCATGCCCCGCTGGTCAATGGTTTATTTTTGATGAATCTCGAACGTGATGTTACACATGTCCATAGTGTGAGTACCAAAAAGTGTAAGGTTGATAACGATAGTCCCATTTACATGTGGCACTGCCGCCTTGGTCATATTGGTGTCAAACACATGAAGAAGCTCCATACTGATGGACTTTTGGAGTCTCTTGATTTCGAATCATTTGACACGTGCGAACCATGCCTCATGGGCAAGATGACCAAGACTCCGTTCTCCGGAACAATGGAGCGAGCAACCGACTTGTTGGAAATAATACATACCGATGTATGCGGTACAATGAGTGTCGAGGCTTGTGGTGGCTACCGTTATGTTCTCACCCTCATTCATGACTTGAGTAGATATGGGTATGTCTACTTAATGAAACATAAGTCTGAAACTTTTGAAAGGTTCAAGGAATTTCAGAGTGAGGTAGAGAATCAACTGTTGGAAATATGCCCTAGAGGCAATAATAAATTAGTTATTATCATATTTCCTTGTTCATGATAATCGTTTATTATCCATGCTATAATTGTATTGATCGGAGACTTAAATGCATGTGTGGATACATAGACAAAACCATGTCCCTAGTATGCCTCTAATGGACTAGCTCGTTGATCAAAGGATGGTTAAGGTTTCCTAGCCATGGACATGAGATGTCATTTGATAACGGGATCACATCATTAGGAGAATGATGTGATGGATAAGACCCAAACTACAAACATATCATATGATCGTGTCAGTTTATTGCTACTGTTTTCTGCATGTCAAGTATATGTTCCTATGACCATGAGATCATGCAAACTCACGGACATCGGAGGAGTGCCTTGTGTGTATCAAACGTCGCAACGTAACTGGGTGACTATAAAGGTGCTCTACAGGTATCTCCGATGGTGTCTGTTGAGTTGGCATGGATCAAGACTGGGATTTGTTACTCCGTGTGACGGAGAGGTATCTCAGGGCCCACTCGGTAATACAACATCACAATGAGCCTTGCAAGCAATGTGACTAATTGTTAGTTGCGGGATCTTGTATTATGGAACGAGTAAAGAGACTTTCCGGTAACGAGGTTGAACTAGGTATGGAGATACCGACGATCGAATCTCGGGCAAGTAACATACCGAAGAACAAAGGGAACGTTATACGGGATTAACTGAATCCTTGACATAGAGGTTCGACCGATAAAGATCTTCGTAGAATATGTAGGAACCAATGTGGACGTCAAGGTCCCGCCATTGGTTATTGACTGTAGAGGTGTATCGGTCATGTCTACATAGTTCTCGAACCCGCAGGGTCTGCACACTTAAGGTTCGGTGACGTTTCGGTAGTGTAGAGTTATGTATGGTGGTGACCGAAGGTTGTTCGGAGTCCCGGATGAGATCCCGGATGTCACGAGGAGCTCCGGAATGGTCCGGAGGTAAAGATTCATATATAGGAAGTCCCAGTTTGGTTTCCGGAAAAGTTTCGGGCTCATCGGTAGTGTACCGGGAGTATCGGTATTGTACCGGGAGTGCCGGTAGTGTATCGGAGGACCTCCGGGAGGGGTATTTCTACCCCAAGAGGTCCATGGGCTGTGGGAGAATAATAACCAGCCCTTAGTGGGCTGGGAAAACAGCCACAAAGGCCCATGGCACAGGAGAGAAAGTCCTAAAGCAAAAAGTGGAAAATCAGCCAATAGGAGGCAATCCTACTCCAACTAGGATTGGAGGTGAAGTAGGATTGCTCCCACCTCCTATTTCGGCCGACCCAAAGGCCTTGGCTGCCTCTCCTCTCCTCTCCTCCTATATATACTAGTGGATTGGGTGGTTTTTGGACAGAATTTCCGGCCACGTGCTACCCGTTCCACCGGTGCATAGTTTCTCCTCTAGATCGGTTTTCTGCAGCGCTTAGGCGAAGCCCTGCCAGAATCACTCCACCACCATCATCGGAGCGCCGTCACGCTGCCGGTGAACTCTCTCTCCTCTCCACCTCCTCTCGCTGGATCGAGACGGTGGAGATCGTCATCAAGCTGCACGTGTGCTGAACGCAGAGGTTCCGTCCGTTCGGCGCTAGATCGGAAGGACCGTGATCAAGATCGCGAGACGGATCGTGGTGAGATCGCGGGACGGATCGTGATGAGTTCATGGGACGGATCGTGATTGGATCGCGGGACGGATCGTGATGAGATCACGGGACGCTCGGCGATTTGGATCGCGAAGATGTTTGACTACACCAATCGCGTTTCTTAACGCTTCCCGCTTAGCGATCTACAAGGGTACGTAGATCCACTCTCCCTCTCGTAGATGCTCATCACCATGGATAGGTTTGCGTGTGCGTAGGAAAATTTTTGTTTCCCATGCGACGTTCCCCAACATCAACGTGACAGGAAAATAAAGTGCCTACGATGTGATCGTGGCAGAGAATATTTAAGTCATGAGTTTGGCACGCACCTAAGGAAATGTGGAATTGTTTCACAACTCATGCGCCTGGCACACCTCAGCGAAATGGTGTGTCTGAACGTCGTAATCGCACTCTATTAGATATGTTACGATCTATGATGTCTCTTACCGACTTACCGTTATCATTTTGGGGATATGCATTAGAGACTGCCGCATTCACTTTAAATAGGGCACCGTCAAAATCCATTGAGACGACATCGTATGAATTGTGGTTTGGAAAGAAACCTAAGCTATCATTTCTAAAAGTTTGGGGATGCGATGCTTTTGTGAAGAAACTTCAACCTGAGAAGCTCGAACCCAAAGCGGAAAGTGCGTCTTCATAGGATATCCCAAAGAGACTATTGGGTATACCTTCTACCTACGATCCGAGGGCAAAGTCTTTGTTGCCAAGAATGGATCCTTTCTCGAGAAATAGTTTCTCTCGAAAGAAGTAAGTGGGAGGAAAATAGAACTTGATGAGGTAATTGTACCTCCACTCGAACTGGAGAGTAGCACAACACAGGAAGTTGTTTCTGTGGAGCCTGCACCGGCTGGAGAGGAAGTTAATGATGATGATCATGAAACATCAGATCAAGTTACTGTTGAATGTCGAAGGTCCACCAGGACACGTTCCGCACCAGTGTGGTACGGCAACCCTGTCCTAGAGATCATGTTGTTGGACAACGGTGAACCTTAGAACTATGAAGAAGCAATGGAAGGCCCGGATTCCATCAAATGGCTTGAGGCCATGAAATCCGAGATAGGATCCATGTATGAGAACAAAGTATGGACTTTGGTGGACTTGCCTAATGATAAGCGAGCCATTGAAAATAAATGGATCTTTAAGAAGAAGACTGACGCAGATGGTAATGTGACCGTCTATAAGGCTCGGCTTGTCGCTAAGGGTTATCGACAAGTTCAAGGAGTTGACTATGATGAGACTTTCTCACTCGTAGCGATGCTGAAGTCTGTCCGAATCATGTTAGCAATTGCCGCATTTTATGATTATGAGATCTGGCAAATGAACGTCAAAACGGCATTCCTTAATGGCTTCCTCAACGAAGAACTGTATATGATGCAGCCGGAAGGTTTTGTCGATCCTAAAGATGCTAACAAGGTATGCAAGCTCCAGCGCTCCATCTATGGGCTGGTTCAAGCATCTCGAAGTTGGAACATTCGCTTTAGTGAAGTGATTAAAGCATTTGGGTTTGTATAGGTTTATGGAGAACCTTGTATTTACAAGAAAGTGAGTGGGAGCTCTATAGCATTTCTTATATTATATATGGATGACATACTGATAATGGGAAATGATATAGAACTCTTGGAAAGTATAAAGGCCTACTTGAATAAGTGTTTTTCAATGAAGGACCTTGGAGAAGCTGCTTACATATTAGGTATTAAGATCTATAGAGATAGATCGAGACGCCTCATATGTGTTTCACAAAGCACATACCTTGACAATATATTGAAGAAGTTCAATATGGATCAGTCCAAGAAGGGGTTCTTGCCTGTGTTACAAGGTGTGAGATTGAGTACGACTCAATGCCCGACCATGGCAAAGGATAGAGAAGAGATGAGTGTCATCCCCTATGCTTCAGCCATAGGCTCTATTATGTATGCCATGCTGTGTACCAGACCTGATGTGAACCTTGCCATAAGTTTGGTAGGGAGGTACCAAAGTGATCCCAGAGCGGAACACTGGACAACGGTCAAGAATATCCTGAAGTACCTGAAAAGGACAAAGGACATGTTTCTCATATATGAAGGTGTCGAAGAGCTCGTCGTAAAGGGTTACGTCGATGCTAGCTTCGACACAGATCCGGACGACTCCAAGTCGCAAACCGGATATGTGTATGTTTTGAACGGAGGGGCAGTCAGCTGGTGCAGCAGCAAGCAAAGCGTCGTGGCGGCATCTACATGTGAAGCGGAGTACATAGCTGCTTCGGAAGCAGCAAAGGAAGGAGTCTGGATGAAGGAGTTCATCACCGACCTTGCGAAGGAGCCCATGTTTCACAAGAAGAGAAGACACATCAAGCGCCACTTCAACTCCATCTGTGATTACATTCAGGAGGGAGATATAGATATTTGTAAAGTGCATACAGATCTGAATGTCGCAGATCCGTTGACTAAACCTCTCTCACGAGCAAAACATGATCAACACCAGATTGCTATGGGTGTTCGATTCATCACAATGTAACTAGATTATTGATTCTAGTGCAAGTGGGAGACTGTTGGAAATATGCCCTAGAGGCAATAATAAAATGGTTATTATTGTATTTCCTAGTTCATGATAATTGTCTATTGTTCATGCTATAATTGTGTTAACCGGAAACCATAATACATATGTGAATACATAGACCACAACATGTCCCTAGTGAGCCTGTAGTTGACTAGTTCGTTGATCAATAGATGGTCACGGTTTCATGACCATGGACATTGGATGTCGTTGATAACAATCCTAAGCATAGCACAAGATCGTGTAGTTCGTTTGCTAAAGCCTTTCAATGTCAAGTATCCTTTCCTTAGACCATGAGATTGTGCAACTCCCGGATACCGTAGGAATGCTTTGGGTGTGCCAAACGTCACAACATAATTGGGTGGCTATAAAGGTGCACTACGGGTATCTCCGAAAGTGTCTGTTGGGTTGGCACGAATCGAGACTGAGATTTGTCACTCCGTGTGATGGAGAGGTATCTCTGGGCCCACTCGGTAAGACATCATCATAATGAGCTCAATGTGACTAAGGATTTAGTCACGGGATGATGTATTACGGAGCGAGTAAAGAGACTTGCCGGTAACGAGATTGAACAAGGTATAGAGATATCGACGATCGAATCTCGGGCAAGTATCATACCGATAGACAAAGGGAATTGTATACGGGATTGATTGAATCCCCGACATCGTGGTTCATCCGATGAGATCATCGTGGAGAATGTGGGAGCCAACATGGGTATCCAGATCCCGCTGTTGGTTATTGACCGGAGAGGTGTCTCGGTCATGTCTACATGTCTCCCGAACCCGTAGGGTCTACACACTTAAGGTTTGATGACGCTAGGGTTATAGGGAAATGGTATACGTGATTATCAAAGGTTGTTCGGAGTCCCGGATGAGATCCCGGACGTCACGAGGAGCTCCGGACTGGTCCGGAGGTAAAGATTGATATATAGGAAGTCCAGTTTTGGTCACCGGAAAGTTTTTGAGCTCATCGGTAGTGTACCGGGAGTGCCGGGAGGGTGCCGGAGGACCCCTGGGAGGGGTGTGACGACCATAGGACTTTGTGGGCCCTTAGAGGAGGTGTGCCATCCCTTATTGGGCTGGCCAAGACCTTCTAGAAAGGCCCATGCGGCTGGAGATCAAGGGATAAGGCAAAAGGAGTTTGAAAGGAGGGAGATCCACCTCCCTTGTGGGAGGTGGACTCTTCCCTAGCTTCGGCCGAAGCTCTCCTCCTTGGAGGAGGGGCCAAGTCAGCCCTCCCTCTCCCTCCTCCTATATATATGCAAGGGTTTGGGCTGATTTGAGACACGACTTCTCTCTCTCTCGGCGCAGCCCTACCCTTCCTCTTCCTCGTTCTCCGTAGCGCTTTGCGAAGCCCTGCCGGAGTCCACGTAGCTCCACCGTCACCACGTCGTCGTGCTGTCGGAGCTCTCCCTCAACCTCTCCTTCCTCCTTGCTGGATCAACGCGTAGGAGACGTCATCGGGCTGCACGTGTGTTGAACACGGAGGCGCCGTTGTTCGATGCTGAGATCGAAATCCATCGCGATCTGAATCGCTGCGAGTACAACTCCACCAACCGCGTTCTTGTAACGCTTCCGCTTAGCGATCTGCAAAGGTATGAAGACGCAATCTCTCCCCACTCGTTGTTGGTTTCTCCATGGATAGATCTTGGTGATCTAGGAATTTTTTTGATTTATTACTACGTCACCCAAGATAAATATGTGTTTACCATTCTGAACATAATAATCTTCCACTAGATAAACCAGCTAGCATCAACTGCAAGATGTAATCAACACTACTAGCACCCCTAAGTACCAATGTGAGGTTGGATAAAAAGATTGAGCACAAGAGATGCACTAGGATTTTAGAGATGGGATGGTGCTAGTGAATATGATCATGAAGATGAAGCCCATCACGAGAGGAGCATTGGTGATGACAATGACTTCGATCTCCCCATTTCGAAGGGAAGTTTCCTTGACGAAATCACTTCACCGAAGAGCAAAAGTGCCCTGTCTCTGGTTCCGCCTCGAGACAGTGGCACTTCATCCCAAAAATGTTCTTATTATTTTAATTTTATGATAAGTTTCACCTCTAGCTTACCTCAACTTGTTTGGGACTAAAGGCTTTGTTATTGTTGTTGTATTTTAATTTTATGATAAATGCCTTCATATAGGATAAGATCACCATCGATGGACCTTTGTGGGCCTCACGAGCCTGGGTGGCGTGACCTAGTGGGTGGTACTTTTTCTTCCCATTATTTTTAATATATTACAAAATATATTTCCACAATTTTTCACGTCATTTTGAGCTCCGAAGAATTGCTCTCCCTACTGCCTTTTTAGGTCAAAATTCCCGCTGCTGACAATCTTTCTCTTTTGACATGTCTTGCATTTTAAGAGAAAAAAGCATTAAAATTGCATTATAATATGAAATATAAATTTAAAATCAAATAAATAAAATTAAAAAGAACATGATGTAAAATGAATGTATCAATGCACAGAAGAGATGCACTTCATGATAGTAACATTAATCCAGACAGTCGAGAAAACCATGTGAGATATCATCTATGCCAGAAAAATCCACTCGACTTGTCCTAAGCTTTAATAATATCTGACTTGAGTGCATAAATGGGCTTCCTTTTCTTCATAGTCTCGGTGGAGTGCACACAATCGTAAGCAATGAGAACTTTGTCTGTAATGAGCCTCCTCGTCACGGACACGCTTTGCTCTTCCGAGGCGAGAATAGGCAAGACCAACTTCTGGTGATTTGCAAGCACATTCGACGCAATCTTAGAAAACACGTTACACACATTAATACTCCCTCCGTTTCGTAATAAGTGTAGTGTAAAAAACGCTCTTATATTATGGAACGGAGGAAGTAGTACATAATTGAGTGAGCAGCTCTGAAGAATTTATCGTCAGGATTAAGTCTAGAAGAATGTTACTAAAATCCATAGGGACGTCATTCACGTTTAAACAGAAATCTCACTGCCCTGCACACCTCACTACGAACCAAGAATGATTGCCTTTGGTACAATAGGGTTGGGAGCCCATCTAGCACTAGAGATTTGGTCTGTTCCATTTGTGAAAGGGCCCTCTCGAGCTCTTCGTCTGGAAAATCCATTGTTAGCCTCGAGAGTCCTCCTACATGACGCTCTGTGTGTCGTATTGTTGAGAACACACACCCATCTAGATGATGCATGGGCTGGCCCATTTGTGTGGCTAGTGTTGTGTTTTAAGTGTTGCAGTTCTACCTGAGTTTGTAGCAATGTTTTTGGTTTTCTTTTCATTTTTATGGAGGTTTAGTTGATTTTTCATTCCCCCTCCAAACATGAACTTTATTTAATAAAAGGTGGTGCATAATCAATATTTTTCAGTTAGCACAAATGTTTTTTAAAACTATATGAACATTTTTTAATGATGTGTCAGTATTTTTTAAATTAGATGATTTCTTTATAGAACATTTTTAAAAACTACATCTTTCTAGAATAGGTCCCTTTTTAAATTAGAGAAACATTTTGAAAAACACTTAAAAATCTAGTGTAATCTTAATTTCATTCATATATTTCTAAAAATGATACTAATGTGATTTTGAAAAATTGAAATAAATTTAAAAATATACATATAGTTTTAAAATGTTCGTGTATTTCAGAATATTTAATATTTATCAAAATAGGAAAATTTGGATAAAAATAATAGGAAACCCAAAAATAGGAGAAGAAAAACTAACGAAGAAAAAAAATAAAAGGAAATGAAAAGTAAACCCGGAAGAGCAAAAAAAGCAAAGAACAAAAAATAAATAAAGGAAAACAAAACTTAAAGAAAAACGACAGCAGAAACCGCTAACACCTAATACAATGTTAGGTGCTTAGGAAGATGCTTTTTAAAATAACTCATTTTTTATACATCATTGTCTATTTCTATAGAAGGGATGCCTAATTAAACCATCTGCATGTTACAAAAAGCACCGGTATATAAGGGAGCGGCGTTTTGGCTCTCGTGTCCATGTGATCCCGAAATGCTGGTCGCACATATGGGCGTCTAGATCAGTGTCGCTTGTCGCTGTCATGCCAATACTAGTGATGAAAAATCTTTATACCATGGACACGTATTGTGTCAGTGCCGACGAAAATAGCTCCCCGTTTGCCAGCAGCGACCACCCAAACGGATTTGTATGCTGGACCGTTTGTACAGGTGTTAGTCGTCACGCGTTAGTTCCGTCTCTCTTGGGCCCACATGGGAAGCTCAATCTCCGGTGTAGAGATATTTCTCCACATCTGGTTTTGCAAGCAGCACTCCACCGAGCCGAATTAGTTTTCCTACTCTCAAGTACAGAGGATTGTTGATATCGGGGATAATGGGGGCTGATTTTCCCCTCACAGCTGTAGAGAGGTAAGCAAAATCTGCCCATCCTTCTGCCCATTTGTTCTTAGTCCTAGCTAAGTTAATCGATCCAAATGAGTTGACATTCCGAGGTAAATCGAAGTTTTGCTAACCTAAATTCTCTGTATTCTTTCCCCTCCCAATTTACCTTTTTTCGCTAAAGAAGCTAGCAGCACTGCTGTTTTGATTGAGATGGCGCATGGTGGAGGTCCTCCTGAAGTATCCTTTGGAGGCGGATCTAGATTTGCCGTTGAAGGTGGGGCGATTAGCAGGGGGGACGAGTTTCCATCCTACAGTTTGTAAGATTAGTAGAGATGCGAACTACGAGGAAACTAATGAAGACGTAGGCACGCATGGCAAGTCTGATTTCTACGAGAGTGAAGGGGACAATGCCGATGCTTTTGATGAACTGCATTGCAGCATATCTAATCGGCCGACGGTTGACTGTCATGGCTGACCAAGCAACAAGTGAAGGGGCAACTTCCGCCAAGTCTACTGAAAGAATTGATCCACAGGCTCCTGGATGGACAACAAGGTAATCATATGCAAAAAAGTCTGTCTTTTCGATTCCACCAAATAAATAACGTATGATAAAACAAAGTGTATGTTCAACAGAGAAAACAAAAAATCTTTTAGGGACTCTCTCTATGATGATGAAAAAATGGTGGAAAATATATTTTAAAAGCATAACCATAGAGATCAATACCTATTATTCATTTCTTTAAAGCATTTTTAATTACGATAGGGTTAGGGTTGGTAAACACCCCCCAGATAGGATGCCCTACCTGCAGAGGGTCTGCGCTCTTGAGAAGATAATTCGTGGCTATGTAGATAAGCTCGGTGATCACGTTGTAGAAACAGAAATTGGGCTAACTTTTGATTCACTTGGAGAAGCTTACGACTACTATAATTTGTATTCGTGGGGGTTAGGATTTGGTATAAGGTATGGGAAGAACAGGCTTAATGCAGAGAAAACAAAGTGCATGCAAGAAGTTGTTTGTGGATGCTCGGTATGTTCCAACACCAACAACAAATAATTTGTGACACTTTGTTATTTGATTATGCATACATTGCCAACATGGTCTGATATGAATTATGATTTTTATTTGTTGTATGCAGGGGAAGCTTGTCAAGGAAAATAGCAGGTCTTGCCGTTGCGAATGTCCCACTATGATCCGCTTGCTAAGAACACATGACAACGGATGGTATATCACTGAACATCGGGTGAAACACAACCATTCTTTATCAACAACATGTGGTGAAAAAATGAATTGACCCTCACACAAGCACATTGATGTGTACACAAAGGACCTAGTTAAACAACTGAGACATAATAACATAAACGTGACGAAGGTATATAGGATAATAGCTAGCTTTTTTGGGGATGTTAAAAAAGTGTCGTTCACTAAAAAAACTCTAAGGAACCTGTATGGTAAGATTAACAAGAAGCAGGCTGAGGACGATGTTAGGAAAACTATAGATGTCTGGACCCGAAGCCTGCCGTTAGCTATTGCGTTCACTCTAGACCTGTCATGTGGGCCATGACGTGTAATTAAAATTGGCAAATACATTGCCGAATACGAAACGTGTGGCAATCGCGAAGCATGTGTGCGGTTCAGATTGCGAGATCAACCGGACCCGAGAGCCAAAGCTGATTTCCGGGTATATAAAAAACACTATTTTTTTTATACGCATCTTTTCCTAGACGACTTGCATTATACAAGGCACTAATGGGCTGCCACATGTGCGTTTGGACAACAATTTACCGTGTCGAGCGGCAAATAGGATTTTCCCAGCCTCGAATTCATCCCCTCTGCACCTAGACGCACCTATTTCCGATAGGCAGGCGTCTTCGCTTCGAACCACAACAGATCTCCCTACTCGATATCACCGCCCTCTTCCCCTCCGGCGACTCCAGCGCGGCGGTACGGCCGGCAAGGCGGCAAGCAAGGTAATACCCCGCACCCGTCCTCCTCCCCCGCCCCCCCCCCCCCCCCTCTTCTCCTCCATACAATCCTCCAAGAATTCCTCTTATGTTGACATGGATCCACGGAAACCACGTCCCGGCGCCCCAGATCCATCCACGATCCGCTACTTTTCTTGGACCAATCGAACCACCTGACCCCGTCCTCTCCTTTCTTGGTGCGTAGATGGATTGGCAGGGGCAGAAGAGCGCTGAGATGCTGATGCAGGTTCTGCTGGTGGCCTCAGCGGTGGCCGCGTTCCTGGTCGGGTACGCGATGGCCGACTTCCAGCTCATGCTGCTCGTCTACGCCGGTGGGGTGGTCCTCACGGCGCTCGTCACCGTCCCCAACTGGCCCTTCTTCAACCGGCACCCGCTCAAGTGGCTCGACGCCGCCGAGGCTGATCGCCACCCCCGCCCACAGATCAGCAGCGCAACGCCAGCGACTGGGGGTAAGAAGAAGACCGGGAAGAACAAGTAGTCAGGCTACTTATTGGTCCATGTGTTGCAGACATGTTTTATGATATCAGTTGCTGAACTTCTCAGTATGACATGCTAGATGTTGTGTTACCCGAATGTTTTATATGACAAAAAATTAGCTTCCTTCTTGGTGTCTGGATATCTGCTTTCATGGTGTTGAAAAACCTGATCACCTATATGTGCTCAATACTGGCGGTGCCTATCAAAAGAAAGGAAATTATAGCATGTGCTCAGTCATCTGATTTTGAAACTAAATGCTTTGGTACCACTCTGGATGTACCAGTCCAGTAGAGTTTTGTATGGAAGGATTGGTGAGTTCTTAACAATTACCAGGGTATGAGTTGTTGCTGTTGGTCATTGCAAAATTAAGATACCTTAAAAATTGCCTTGATTTGTCATGGTGGTTTCAGGTTAAACTGTGCCTACAAATGCACTCTATGCTTAGCTACTGTTTTACTGGTCGATAGATGTGTGATAGACTGCGTTGTAGTAGTATTTTCTTGGTATCTTCGGTGTTTGTTTTAGTCCGCATGATGTTCAGGAATCTCATGCATGATGAAGCTTGTGTGTTGTGAGTTCATCTTTAACCTGTTGTTAATGGCCATTGTTACAACTGGGAAATATTGGCCATCCCTAGAAGCATAATCAATTAGTTTCATTGTCTAATACTGTATTAGATTGAGGTGACATCTAACATGGTTGTCTGAAGGAAGAGATGGGGACACCGTGAACACCTTCAAGAGCTGTTTTGAGTTTTTTCATATTTTTTCTCACTGCCATGCAGTATCATGAAGACTGTAGGGTACCAAACACATATACAGAAATGCTTTTGTTGGGGTAAAATAAACTTCCGGTTATGCTATCCTAGGTACACTGCCATATCTTATTCATGTTGTAGTGATTTTCTAACTAAGAGAGAACCTTCCATGTGTCAGCATCTGGGTGGAACGTCTGTTGTCCATACTTTTGTTCCACGTCCACCGTTGTTCGTTATTTTATTTTTAAGATCAACCACGCTTTGGCCACCACAGAAACTGAACGATCACATTATCTGAGCCTCTCCTGTAGTATCATCAAACTAGATGTTGTGCTTATGTTTTGCTCTGTTCCATATAGTGACAATGCTAGCCAAAGGCTTTGTGTATTGCTTGTTGTTTGTTTTTGGGCATGTTTGTGTTGCTGTCCTGGCATACCTATTATTTACCTTCTTCACACTTGTACTACACACTATGTTGGACTTGGTGGGTGCTTTATTTATAAAGCGGAGCTAAAGCCTATTGTGGTGGACCTATATATTCTGGGACTCTACTACAAATCTGATGTCAGATTTTTGACCATCGCAAACCGAACATTTTTCATGACAAATTATATTCTCTGAGGATTGCAAGTTTAGTTCGAGAGCATGGCGAATCCATCTCAAATCATTTTTCTGTTAGAAAATTGCCGTGCTTGCAAACTAAATTTGCCATCATCGCGCTAAAATAAATTGCCATGATTTTTTTTAGATTTGCCATGCCTAAAAATCTGATGTCAAATTTTTAGTGTTTCCGTGTATTTTGGTCACCTTCCCTAACCTGATAATTCTTAAGACTGGTTGTTTTGTTTGTGCATAAGTTTTGTCTCATTATTCTTTAAGACCTTGCCTTAGTTGATTTGAAGAAAGAGGTGTGTGTGGTCATGCATCTCCTACCGAATTTTCATATGCCAAAATTTAGAGAGGATGTAACAGCGTGGACCATGAAATTGATAAGTTTGTTTTAAAGATGAGAATGATGTTCTGTTTGTGGTTACTGACCTACATCACGAATTGTGTTAACGACGAATCATTTTTTTTTCATATGCACATTTTGGCCCCCGTCATACTAAATTGAACATTAAGCCCATCAAGTAAGCGGATATTTTTTTTGCATCAACCAAATATTTCTTGGGCCATCTGGCCCCAATTGGCCCACTGCCTGTCGTGTCCGGTAGCCCGCGGGAACTATCTTCTCCCAAGCTCGGTTCGCCGGCGTACACGTACGGCCCGGCTGGCTCCAGCACCAAGGAGAAGCGTCCGAACTCAAGGCAGCACACATGACATGAACGAGGACGATTTATCTGGCTTCTGAAGTTGTTGGTTGGAAGAACAGTGAGTTGTACGACGTGAGCAAACTTGGTAGGTGCTGAGCGTTTGTGTTTGGATGGCAGCCCAATCACAATCACGAACGACATCTCGATCACTGGATCTGTCCTCCTCCGAGCCCAGAATGGCCGCTGATCTGCCCGGTTCTCATCAACAGGGCCGCCCGAGCGGCAGCACAAGTGACACCACGACGCCACAGCCAATGGCGGCGAAATGCAGAGACGCCCTGCCACCTGCCGGCGGCACGATGCCTAGAAACCAAACCTGTCGGTGGCACCCCTCGCGCGCGCGCCATACGCCACCGCCGTGAGTTCATGCGGAGGTGCTCCCGGACCTGGCCACGCCGAACGTGGCGTCGAGCCAGGACAGGACAGAGCGGCCGGCGCACGCACCGCGTGTGCACCGCGGGGAGGAGCGCGCTGGTGCTGCGGCATGAGCCGCCGGCCCCCGCCGTGCCGCTCGGCGCAGCGATCAGCCCACTCCGCATTTACATTTCATGACAGGGAGCATATGCCAGCCATGTGCACGGCACGACACATGCGTGAATCCCGTTCTGGACAGACAGCTACTAGTACTACGACTCACTGTCCGGAGCGTAAAAGGAAAACGGAATGGCCGTGCACGGCTCCGCCGTCCGGTTCTGCTTGGTGGGTTGTTGCTGCCGCGTCCCCTTCTCGCTCCCTGAAAACCTCAGAAACTACGCAGCGCCTTTCTGGATGCTAGCGAAACAAACAAGGATCGCACCACCAGCCAGAAGTAGAACGTCGCCGTCGGCTCTGGCACCACTCTGGCTTCTTCGCAACAAGGAAAAGCACCTACTCTGGCCAGTGGCGCACCTTTTCCAAACATAACGAACCTTCTTTTTCGACAAAGAGTAGTTTTTATTTGCTCAAAATGAATATCAAGAAGATACTTCCTTCGTTCCGGTTTATTAGGCCTAACAACAACACAAACATGTTCATCTTTATAAGGTCTTGCTTTGAAAACCTACATGCATGCCGTTATTTCATTAGCCATAGCGAAAGGCATCGTTCCTAGTTCCATAGCTGAATAAAAATACTCTTTTCGTTACTAAATATAAGATCTTTTAGTGATTACACTATGAATTACATCCAAATGCATGTTTTTTTATTGGTTGTATGTGAGAGATGCATTGAAAGTGAAGTGAAAGAATTGTTATGAACAAATTACCATGTGCCATGATTTCAAGAGAGAAGGTCTAATAAACCCGAACGATAGAAGTACATGACACAATGAGCACATACGGCCTATCTTTTCTGCTTCTACGTGTCAATCGATCACGTCGATCAGCGGGTCTCCCTGCGACGACGACCTTGGAGAACTTGCTTGACCCGGCGAGATGCTGCGAGTTTCCGTCGACGTTCATCTATTTTCCTTATCCTATTTTCTTCCGCTAGACTTTTACCCGTCCGTCACGGCCGCGTCTACGCGCTATGACCCATTCCGTCGGTCCGTTCGATGAGAATCCGACGGTCCAGCCAAACCGCGAAACTCCCCATGATGCTTCCCGACGAAGAGTCGCCGGTCAAAGTCCCCCACGGCGGCCTCACCTATCTCAAAGCCAATCCAACGGCCCGTCCGACCTCTATCGTCTCCATAAGCCAAGCCCGAGTGGCCAAGTCTCCTCCGACGCGCCTGGCCAATACGCGCACCTCCACGACTCGGCCTGCTCCCCCCATCCCCACACCAGATCTCGCCGCGATGGCGCCCGCCGTCGCGCGCCTCCTCCTCCTCCTCGCGGTCGCCGGGGCCGCCCTCCGCCCGGCCGCGGCGGAGATCAAGCAGGAGTCCTTCAAGGACGACTCCCGCGGGACCATCCTCTTCGAGAAGTTCGGCTTCTCGCACCGCGGGTCGGTCTCCATCGCGCTCACCGGCGCCAGGGCCGCCTCCAAGCTCGCCAAGCCGGACCCCGCGCAGCTCGGCTTCTTCCTCCTCTCCGACGAGGCGCTCTTCGAGGCCGTCTACGAGCAGCCGCCGCCCACGGATCTGAACCCCAACCCCGACCCCAACTCGCTCTGCGTCCTCTCCAGCCGCTACGTCATCCCGCTCTTCACCTTCACCGAACTCGACGCCGCCGGCAACTACAACAAGACCTTCCCCATCTCCCACCCCGACGAGTACAGCCTCTTCTTCGCCAACTGCGCGCCCGAGACCGCCGTCACCATGGAGGTACGCACCGACATGTACAACACCAACCCGGACGGCAGCAAGGACTACCTCTCCGTCGGCCAGGCCCCCGTCCCAACGATCTACGCCTTCTTCGCGCTCGGCTACGTCGCCTTCCTGGCCGGCTGGCTCTACCTCACCCTCTACCACAACCGCCTCTCGGCGCACCGCATCCACCACCTCATGTCCTGCCTGCTCCTCGCCCGTATGCTCTACTGCATCTCGGCGGCCGAGGACCAACACTACATCCGCGTCTTCGGATCTTCGCACGGGTGGGACGTCATGTTCTATCTGTTCCAGCTTGTCAAGGGTGTGATCTTGTTCGCCGTGATCGCGCTGATTGGTACCGGGTGGTCGTTCCTCAAGCCCTTCCTGCAGGACAAGGAGAAGAAGGTGCTCATGGTGGTGATCCCGTTGCAGGTTGCAGCTAACATTGCTGCGGCCGTCGTTGGTGAGACTGGGCAATACTTGCAAGAATGGGTGACATGGAACCAGATCTTCTTGTTTGTCGATGTAGCCTGCTGCTGCGCGGTGCTCTTCCCAGTTGTGTGGTCCATGCGTTCCCTCCGGGAGTCATCCAAGACGGATGGCAAGGCTGCCCGAACCCTCGCCAAGCTCACACTCTTCCGCCAGTTCTACGTCGTTGTGATTGGATACTTGTACTTCACAAGGATCATTGTCTATGCGCTCAAGACAATCACCAACTACAAGTACAGATGGGTGAGTGTTGCAGCAGAGGAGGTGGCCACCATGGCATTCTACATGTTCATGTTCTACATGTTCAAGCCGGCTGAGAGGAACCAGTACTTTGCTCTGGATGACGACGAGGAGGAGGCTGCGGAGATGGCTCTCCGTGAGGAGGAGTTCGAGCTCTAGAGTGTTGCCAGGGGATACGTGATGACAGGAAATGCAGCCGTACCTGTTCAATTTCTCCTCCCTGTGATGTTGATCATACTATACAGATGCAGGATTTAACTTATATTTGTCTATGTACTGTGGTAAATCTTCACTTCTGCTTATTTCTTTTAGCTTCAAATGTTGCCGGTGAGACGAGGGGTAATTGGATTGCTTGTGTTGCAAACTAGGAGAATTCAATTACTGTTGTCATTTTGCAAGTCCCAGTTTTGCTTCGTGCCCAGCTGTTATATTTCCTCTGTGAGCAAACAATTTAATTTGTACAGTGAGATGAGAACATTGATTAACATCTTGATGCCTCATAACGCCGACAGCAAGATGACAAGATCTATTAGTGTACCTCGATGAAGAAACTTATGAGGATTACTGGTAATTTTCATAGAAACTGGTCTGCTTGTTCGTGCATTGACTTGTAGCTGCAAAGATTTGTATGCTTGCCTGAGTACCAAATATGCACCTAAGAGACATCGTTTGTAAACTCGGAATTGACAGTAAGGCCCAGTGCTCCAGATTAGCATCGTGATATTGATCGTGGTCTGAGCTATCTGCCTTTATTAATGTGTTTCTTGTCTGAACTAGAGTGTGTTTTTTCTCCTGAAGTAAGTTATTATTGCTTGATCACCAGAGACATTTCTACTACTAGTACAGGCTTCCAGATAATTCGATTTATTCTTGATATGCCAATATTGTTGATATACTTGGTATAGTTTGGAAACTGCCAGATTGCAATCGTTTGTTAGCTGATCTTCCTGAGAGTGAAATTTTGATGCTTTTGACACTTCAGTCCGAGCTGTATTTGAGTTGACCAATGCGTAGCAGATTGACAATGGAGATACAGAGTATTCAGGGCCCACAGAATATGCTCTTTGTGATGATTTTTATGTTCCACGGCAATCTTTATCAACATTTTTCTGAAGGGAAACTGTATTTGCCGAAAGTTACATTTCTAGTTATACAACCGAATGACTCTTACGACGCACGATTCACTTGTTTGTGTCTTTAGTTTGCACGATGCCACGTTGTACTTAGTATGCTAAAAAGTTGGCAATCTTCCAAAGAAACACTTATTTTTTGGTCAGCCAAAATTTATGTAGGGTACACTTTGCTCACAATCCAAACATACCTAGATGCTAGAGTGATACCAGAAGCTCATATAAAAACAAATTTCCGTGGTGAATTTGTGACATCTTAGCAAAGCAGGCTATAAGCTTCCCCAAACTCCCCATTTTTTCGCTGCTATTGTTAGGGAACCTTCCCTCTAGCCAAACCTTTCACATAATTTTGCATTCATGCCCATACAGAAAGGGGCGAGAAATTGTAAGCTGACTGGCTGAAGCATTAGGCCAGTCTGCCAAAACAAACAAGTATATATGCCTTTTGACAGGGACAAAGCATATCTGGCATGCACCGAAAACCATCCGGTGAAACTGCAAGGCATTACAAAAATTAAAGACAGCCAGTACCATCTCGTTTCTCCTCAGCCAATCCTACCAGTGGTCGACAGAACTAGGTAACATCCACATGGGAAACTGCATCCACATCTACAAGTTTCACCAGAAATTTATATGCCTAGCATCATCTCAATAAAATGGCCTATATATATATATTTTTTTCCTACGTATGCATGGTGTACATATAACCATGCTATATACGAGAACGGATGTTTGGAGGCCGAGCTCTATGGAGCTCAATTTTTTTGAAAAAATCAAAATTCAAACTTTTGGTTTCAAAAAAATCTGAAAAAAATTATGCAAGTAAAGAAGGATGTTATTTGTATGCGTGTAAATTTTTAGGATGAAATACCTTGAAATACGGTCTGTAGAAAAAAGACAAATTCATGGCCTCGAACGATGAATAGTAACATGTGTTAAAAAGCCTTAGATTTTTTTTTTGTACAGGCTTCATTTCAACGTATTTCTTTCTGAAAATTTACACACACGTGTGTTATATCCTCACTTATCTCTGTATTTATTTTCAGAATTTTTTAAAATGTAAAAATACGAATTTTCAAGAAGTTTGAATTTTGCTTTTGAAGGCCTTCATGGAGCTCGGCCTCCCAAAACAATTTCCGCGCTATATACTCCGTATATATCACCAGATCCCTGTTTCTACCAACTACTGGAAACAGAGTTCCCGGCCTTCACCTACCGTCGGCGACGTCCTCCAACCTCTGCCCAATGACAATAGGCTCATCCACGACGTACTTATCAAGGTCATAGACACAGAAGTCCCAGGCCAGCTCCGGTAGACGGCAGAGCGCGCGGAAGCCCCTGGCGAGTCTCGGGAAGACGCCTCTGACAGATATATCAGAAACAAAAATAGGTCTCTGTCATGTAATCCATACTTAGTTTGGAAGAAGACACATATCTTGGAATTAAAGTGAAAATTAGACTATATTAGAAAATGAAACAAAACTACAGGGTTTACCCAGTAGTATGAAGAAGCCCAGCGAAAGTGGCACCCAGCGAGAAGATAAACCCATATCCAAGTGTGAAACAAACGAATCGACTTCACCTGTGCACAACAGGATTATCCTTCCAAGTGTGAAAGGGATAAATGCAGATGTAAAGGCCAGAACAATGTCAACATGTGTCACCTGATTAGATGGGCATATGTTAGAATTTTGTAGGGACATGTAAAGTGACAACAAGAAGAAAAATATGTAAAGCATCCATTCCAAAAAGCATGGAACTAAGCCAAAACCTTGTAAAAGCCCGGTTAGGATTAGCCTAAAAAACACTGCATTAGCACAATGGGAAAGCACTAAAAGGAACAAGTTAAGACACCGTCAGTTGTGCAGATAGACTTTCAGACTCTGCTGAGCGTGCTGGCCTTTTATCTCTCGACTAAGAGCATCTCCAGCCGCGCCCCCAACAGGTCTCCCCAGACGTTTTTTCGCGCCGGCGTCCAAAAATCGACCCAGCCGCGCCTTCAGGAGACCGTTTTTCACCGGTTTGGCCCGAAACTGGCGCCGGCGGATCCAGGCCGAACTCGGTGCGCTGGGGGGCGTCTGGGGGCGCCGGGGCGGGCGATTTTGGCGCGAAAAAGAATGGGCCAGTCGAGTCAGCGAGACGCCGCTTCGTCGTCCTCATCGCCTCGGTTCCCGCGGGAATCAATGCGAAAGCTGCCGCACTGCCACGCCGGTCACCTCCATTGATGCCTCACGGGCGGCGCAGTGAAGGCACCGCGCCGCGCGTCCCGCCACGCGTCGCCCGTCATGTAGCCTCTTTCCGCCCCCGCTGCGGCTATAAAAGGCGACGTCCCCGTCGGTGGACGGCACAGGCCTCATTTCCCTCCTACTCCGGCGCACAACCCTACACTCTCCCCACCCCCGCCTTCCCGCCGACGAACATGGCCGAGAGGTTTCTAGGCGACGGCGCGGTGGCGAACGGCTTCCGCCGCCGTCATCTCCAAGAGCCGGAGGGGCGCCTCCTCTACGAGGCCGAGTACCCGGCGCCCCCGGACATGCGGGTGCCGGGGGCGTGGAGGCTGAGCGCCGGCGGCGGCCCGGTGCCGCCTGTGCCCGAAGGGGCGGCGCGGCGGGCCAAGATCGCCCGCATCCGCTCGTCCATGACGGAGGTGTTGGGGAACGTTGCATGAGACACAAAATTTTTCCTACGCACACACAGATCTATCCATGGTGATGAGCATCTACGAGAGAGAGGTGGATCTACGTACCCTTGTAGATCGCTAAGCAGGAAGCGTTAAGAAACGCAGTTGGTGTAGTCGAACGTCTTTGCGATCCAAATCGCCGTGCGTCCCGCGATCCAATCACGATCTGTCCCGCGATCCAATCACGATCCATCCCACGAACTTGATCACGATTCGTCCCACGAACTTGATCACGATCCTTTCGATCTAGCACCGAACGGACGACACCTCCGCGTTCAGCATACATACAGCTTGATGACGATCTCCGCTGTCTTAATCCAGCAAGAGAGAGCGGAGAGGTAGAAGAGTTTTCCAGTAGCGTGACGGCGCTCCGGCGATGGTGGTGGAGCAATTCCGGTAGGGCTTCGCCTAAGCACCGTAGAAATCCGATCTAGAGGAGAAACTATGCACTAGAGGAACGGATAACACGTGGCTGAAAAAACTAGTGCAAAACCCTCAAACCCACCAGTATATATAGGAGGAGAGGAGGAGAGCCTTGACGCAGGGGCCTAGGCTCCTATGGTTCGGCCGAACCTACTAGGAGAGGAGGACTCCTCCTCCAATCCTAGTAGGACTAGGATTGCTCCTTTTTTTAACCTTTTTTTTCCATCTTTTCCTATTGGGTTTTCTTCTCCAGCCACATGGGCCTCGTGTGGGAGTTTCCACCAGCCCACTAAGGGCTGATATTCACTCTCCCACAGCCCATGAAGCCTCTTGGGTCGAAATACCCCTCCCAGAGGCCTCCCGGTACAATACGATGAGCCCGAAACTTTTCCGGCGACCAAAACAGGACTTCCTATATATAAATATTTACCTCCGGACCTTTCCGGAGCTCCTCGTGACGTCCGGGATCTCATCCGAGACTCCGAACAACCTTCGGTCACCACCATACATAACTCTGTACTATCGAAACGTCACCAAACCTTAAGTGTGCAGACCCTGCGGGTTCGAGAACTATGTAGACATGACCGAGACACCTCTATGGTCAATAACCAATAGCGGGACCTGGATGTCCATATTGGTTCCTACATATTCTACGAAGATCTTTATCGGTCGAACCTCTATGTCAAGGATTCAGTTAATCCCGTATGATGTTCCCTTTGTTCTTCGGTATGTTACTTGCGTGAGATTCGGTCATCGGTATCTCCACACCTAGTTCAACCTCGTTACCGGCAAGTCTCTTTACTCATTCCGTAATACAAGATCCCATGACTAACACTTAGTCACATTGCTTGCAAGGCTTATTGTGATGTTGTATTATCGAGTGGGCCCTGAGATACCTCTCCGTCACACGGAGTAACAAATCCCAGTCTTGATCCATGCCAACTCAACAGACACCCTCGGAGATACCTGTAGAGTACCTTTATAGTCACCTAGTTACGTTGCGACGTTTGATACACACAAGACACTCCTTCGATGTCCGTGAGTTTGCATGATCTCATGGTCATAGGAACATATACTTGACATGCAGAAAACAGTAGCAATAAACTGACACGATCATATGTTACGTTTGTAGTTTGGGTCTTGTCCATCACATCATTCTCCTAATGATGTGGTCCCATTATCAAATGACATCACATGTTAATAGCTAGGAAACCTTGACCATCTTTGATCAACGAGCTAGTTCACTAGAGGCATACTAGGGACAGAGTGTTGTTTATTTACCCACACATGTAATGTGTTTCCAATCAATACAATTATAGCATGGATAATAAACGATTATCATGAACAAGGAAATATAATAATAAACACTTTATTTATTGCCTCTAGGGCATATTTCCAACAGTCTCCCACTTGCACTAGAGTCAATAATCTAGCTCACATCACTATGTGATTTACATTGTAATGAATCGAACGCCCATGCAGTTCTGGTGTTGATCATGTTTAGCCCTTGGAAGAGGTTTAGTCAACGGGTTTGCAACATTCAGATCCGTGTGCACTTTGCAAATATTTATGTCCTTCTCCTCGATGTAATCGCGGATGGAGTTGAAGCGTCGTTTTATGTGTCTGGTCCTCTTGTGAAACCTTAGTTCCTTGGCCAGAGCAATGGCACCAGTGTTGTCACAGAACAGGTTCATTGGATTCAGTGCACTGGGCACTACTCCAAGATCTGCCATGAACTGCTTCATCCAGACACCTTCCTTCGCCGCCTCCGAGGCTGCAATGTACTCTACTTCGCACGTAGAATCGGCTACCATGCTTTGCTTGGAACTGCACCAGCTTACCGCTCCCCCGTTGAGAATAAATACGTATCCGGTTTGCGACTTAGAGTCATCCGGATCAGTGTCAAAGCTTGCATCGACGTAACCCTTTACGACGAGCTCTTCATCACCTCCATAAACGAGAAACATTTCCTTAGTTCTTTTCAGGTACTTAAGGATATTCTTGACCGCTGCCCAGTGCTCCATTCCAGGATCACTTTGAAACCTTCCGGCCATACTTATGGCAAGGCTGACATCGGGTCTTGTGCACAGCATTGCATACATGATAGAGCCTATGGCTGAAGCATAGGGGATGACACTCATCTTTTCTCTATCTTCTATAGTCACTGGGCATTGAGTCTTACTCAACTTCACACCTTGTAACGCAGGCAAGAACCCCTTCTTGGACTGATCCATTTTGAACTTCTTCAAAACTTTATCAAGGTATGTGCTCTGTGAAAGTGCTATTAAGCGTCTCGATCTATATCTATAGATCTTAATGCCTAATATGAAAGCAGCTTCTCCTAGGTCCTTCATTGAAAAACTCTTGTTCAAATATTCCTTCACGCTTTCCAGCATTTCTATATTTTTTCCAATCAGCAATATGTCATCCACATATAATACTAGAAACGCTATGGAGATCCCACTCATTTTCTTGTAAATACAAGCTTCTCCATAAACTTGTATAAACTCAAACGCCTTGATCACCTCATCAAAGCACTTATTCCAACTCCGAGATGCTTGCACCAGTCCATAAATGGATCGCTGGTGTTTGCAAACTTTGTTAGCATTCTCTGGATCGACAAAACCTTCGGGTTGCATCATATACAACTTTTCCTCAAGGAAACCGTTGAGGAATGTCGTTTTGACATCCATCTGCCAAATTTCATAGTCGAAATAAGCAGCTATTGCCAACATGATTCTGACAGACTTAAGCATCGCTACGGGTGAGAAAGTCTCATCGTAGTCAACTCCTTGAACTTGTGAAAAACCCTTTGCCACAAGTCGAGCTTTATAGACGGTGACATTACCGTCCGCGTCTGTCTTCTTCTTAAAGTTCTGAATGGCTTTTCGCCCTTCAGGTAATACTTCCAAAGTCCATACTTTGTTTTCATACATGGATCCCATCTCGGATTTCATGGCCTCTAACCATTTCTCAGAATCGGGGCCCATCATTGCTCCTCCATAGCTCGTAGGTTCATTGTTGTCCAACAACATGACCTCCAAGACAGGGTTGCCGTACCACTCAGTGGTAGTACGCGCCCTTGTCGACCTACAAGGTTCAATAGTAGCTTGATCCGAAGCTTCATGATCATCATCATTAACTTCCTCTTCTACCGTCGTAGGTTCCACACAAACATCTTTCTACGCTGCGCTACTTTCTGGTTGAAGTAAAGGTTCAATAACCTCATCAAGCTCTATTTTCCTCCCACTCAATTCTTTCGAGAGAAACTCTTTCTCAAGAAATGTTCCGTTCTTAGCGACAAACACTTTGCCTTCGGATCTGAGATAGAAGGTATACCCGACTGTCTCTTTCGGGTATCCTATGAAGACACATTTTTCCGCTTTGGGTTCCAGCTTTCCAGGCTGAAGCTTTTTGACATAAGCATCACATCCCCAAACTTTAAGAAACGACAACTTTGGTTTCTTGCCAAACCATAGTTCATATGGCGTCGTCTTAACGGATTTTGATGGTGCCCTATTTAAAGTGAATGCAACTGTCTCTAATGCATAACCCCAAAACGATAGTGGCAAATCAGCAAGAGACATCATAGAACGCACCATATCTAGTAAGGTTTGATTACGACGTTCAGACACACCATTATGCTGTGGTGTTCCGGGCGGTGTCAACTGTGAAACAATTCCACACTGTCTTAAGTGACTGCCAAACTCATAACTCAGATATTCACCTTGTTGGAAATATGCCCTAGAGGCAATAATAAATTAGTTATTATCATATTTCCTTGTTCATGATAATCGTTTATTATCCATGCTATAATTGTATTGATTGGTGACTTAGATGCATGTGTGGATACATAGACAAAACCATGTCCCTAGTATGCCTCTAATGGACTAGCTCGTTGATCAAAGATGGTTAAGCTTTCCTAGCCATGGACATGAGATGTCATTTGGTAATGGGATCACATCATTAGGAGAATGGTGTGATGGACAAAACCCAAACTACAAACGTAGCATATGATCGTGTCAGTTTATTGCTACTGTTTTCTGCATGTCAAGTATATGTTCCTATGACCATGAGATCATACAACTCACTGACCGGAGGAGTGCCTTGTGTGTATCAAACCTCGCAACGTAACTGGGTGACTATAAAGGTGCTCTACAGGTATCTCCGAGGGTGTCTGTTGAGTTGGCATGGATCAAGACTGGGATTTGTTACTCCGTGTGACGGAGAGGTATCTCAGGGCCCACTCGGTAATACAACATCACAACAAGCCTTGCAAGCAATGTGACTAAGTGTTAGTCACGGGATCTTGTATTACGGAACGAGTAAAGAGACTTGCCGGTAACGAGGTTGAACTAGGTATGGAGATACCGACGATCGAATCTCGGGCAAGTAACATACCGAAGAACAAAGGGAACATCATACGGGATTAACTGAATCCTTGACATAGAGGTTCGACCGATAAAGATCTTCATAAAATATGTAGGAACCAATATGGGCATCCAGGTCCCGCTATTGGTTATTGACCGTAGAGGTGTCTCGGTCATGTCTACATAGTTCTCGAACCAACAAGGTCTGCACACTTAAGGTTTGGTGACATTTCGGTAGTATAGAGTTATGTATGGTGGTGACCGAAGGTTGTTCGGAGTCCCAGATGAGATCCTGGACGTCAGGAGGAGCTCCAGAATGGTCCAGAGGTAAAGATTCATATATAGGAAGTCCTATTTTGGTCGCCGGAAAAGTTTCGGGCTCAACGGTAGTGTACCGGGAGTGCCGGTAGTGTACCGGGAGACCATCGGGAGGGGTATTTCGATCCAAGAGACTACATGGGCTGTGGGAGTGTGAATACCAGCCCTTAGTGGGCTGGTGGAAGTCCCACACAAGGCCCATGCGACTGGGATTGAAAGCCCAAAGAGAAAAAGGTGGAAAAGGGCAAAAAAGGCAAAAATAAGGAGTCCTAGTCCTACTAGGATTGGAGGAGGAATCCTCCAATCCCACTAGGTTCAGCCGACCCAAGGGCTGCCTCTTTGGCAGCCAAGCCTCCTCCTCCTCTCCTCCTATATATACTAGAGGATTTTAAGGTTTTGGCACAGATTTTCAGCCACGTGCTACCTGTTCCTCTAGTGCATAGTTTCTCCTCTAGATCGGATTTCCGCAGTGCTTAGGCGAAGCCCTACCGGAATAGCTCCACCACCATCTTTGGAGCGCCGTCACGCTGCCGGAGAACTCTTCTACCTCTCCGCTCCCTCTTGCTGGATCAAGAAGGCAGAGATCGTCATCGAGCTGTACGTGTGCTAAACGCGGAGGTGCCGTCCGTTCGGCGCTAGATCGGAAGGACCGTGATCAAGATCGCGAGACGGATCGTGATGAGTTCGCGGGAAGGATCGTGATGAGTTCGCGGGACGGATCATGACGAGATCACGGGACGGATCGTGATGAGTTCCCAGGACGGATCGTGATTGGATCGCGGGACGGATCGTGATAAGATCGCGGGACGCTCGACGATTTGGATCGCGAAGACGTTCGACTACACCAACCGCGTTTCTTAATGCTTCCCGCTTAGCGATCTACAAGGGTACGTAGATCCACTCTCCCTCTCGTAGATGCTCATCACCATGGATAGATCTGCGTGTGCGTAGGAAATTTTTTGTTTCCCATGCAACATAACCAACAGTGGTATCAGAGCTAGGTGTATGTGTAGATGAGATCTCGAGTAGAACACAAAAGGTTTGTGGGCGTTGATGCTTAGATTTCTTCCTCCCTTGGTTGGATTTTGGTTCAGCGGTATTGTGAGATGAAGCGGTCCGGACAAACATTACTCGTACACTTACGAGAGACCGGTTCCCTCGACCGCAACTTGTTGCATAGATGGCTTGCGGGTGCCAGTTTCTCTCACTTTAGTTGGATCGGATTCGACAAAGGCGGTCCTTGAGAAGGTTGAAAAGCAACTAGTGTATCACCGTTGTGGTTTTTGCATAGATGAGAATTGTTCTTGCTAGATACCCGTAGCAGCCACGTAAAACATGCAACAGCAATTAGAGGACGTCTAACTTGTTTTTGCAGGGTATGTTGTGATGTGATATGGCCAATTACATGATGTGATAGATGTGATGTATGAGATTATCATGTGATGTATAGATTATCACGACTTGCATGTCGATGAGTACGGCAACCGACAGGAGCCATAGGGTTGTCTTTAATTATTGTATGACCTGCGTGTCAATCATTAAGCGCTATGTAATGCTTTACTTTATCGCTAAACAGTAGCAATAGTAGTAGAAGCATGTTGGGCACGACAACCCCGATGGCGACACGTTGATGGAGATCAAGATGATGGAGATCATGGTGTCTTGCCGGTGACGATGGAGATCATGCCGGTGCTTTCAAGATGGAGATCAAAAGCACAAGTTCATGGCCATATCATGTCACTTATGAATTGCATGTGATGTTAATCCTTTTATGCACCTTGTTTTGCTTAGGACGACGGTAGCATTATAAGGTGATCCCTCACTTAATTTCAAGATAAATTGTGTTCTCCTCGAGTGTGCACCGTTGCAAAAGTTCGTCGTGTTGAGACACCACGTGTTGATCGGGTGTGAAGACTATATGTTCACATACAATGGGTGCAAGCCAGTGTTGCACATGCAGAACACTTGGGTTAAACTTGACGAGCCTAGCATGTACAGACATGGCCTCGGAACACAAGAGACCGAAAGGTCGAACATGAGTCATATAGTAGATATGATCAACATGATGATGTTCACCATTGAAACCACCTCAAATCACGTGATGATCGGACTTGAGTTGGTGAATTTGGATCATGTATCACTCGAATGACTGGAGGGATGTCAATTTGAGTGGGAGTTCTTAAGTAATATGATTAATTGAACTCATTATCATGAACATAGTTAGTAGTGTCTTTGCAAACTATGTTGTAGATTACTAGCTCACGCTGTAGCTCCCTTGAATTTTTATATGTTCCTAGAGGAATAGAGTTGAAAGATGATTGTAGAAACATTGTGGACTGGCTCCGTGATCTGAGGATTGTCCTCATTGTTGCACAGAAGGCTTATGTCCTCAATGCACCGCTCGGTGCGCCAACCCCTCTAGCATCGTCTGTAGATGTTGTGAACATCTGACAGGCACGTTCTGATGACTACTTGATAGTTTAGTGCGTCATGCATTACGGCTTAGAATTGAGGCTCCGAAACGTTTTGAACGTCACAGAACATATGAGATGTTCTAAGAGCTGAAATTAGGATCTCAGGCTCATGCCCGTGTTGCGAGTATGAGATCTCCAACAAGATTCTTTGCCTGTAATATGAAAGAGAATAGCTCAATCGTTGAGCATGTGCTCAGATTGTCTGGGTGCTACAATCGCTTGAATCGAGTGGGAGCTGATCTTCCAGATAAGATAGTGATTGATATAGTTCTCCAAGTCACTGTCACTAAAGCTACTAGAACTTGGCGATGAACTATAAAATGCCAGGGATAGAAGTAATGATCCCTGAGCTATTCGCGATGTTTGACACTGCGAAGGTAGAAATCAAGAAGGAGCGTCAAAGTGTTGATGGTTAGTCAAAACCACTAGTTTCGAGAAGGGCAAGGCAAGGAGGGAAACTTCATGGATAGCAAGTCAGTTGCAGCTCCAGTGAAGCAACCCAAAGTCTATCCCCAAACCCGAGACTAAGTGCTTCAATTATGAGGAGAACGGTCGCTGAAGCGGAACAACCCTAGATACTTGGTAGATAAGAAGGCTGGGAAAGTCGACCGAAGTATATTTGATATACGTGTTATTGATGTGTACCTTGCTAGTACTCCTAGTAGCACCTGGGTATTGGATACCGGTTCGGTTGCTAAATGTTAGTAACTCGAAGTAAAAGCTACGGAATAAACGGATACTAGCTAAGTGTGAGGTGACGATGTGTGTTGGAAATGTTTCCAAGGTTGATGTGATCAACATCGCATGCTCTCTCTACATTCGAGATTAGTGACGAACCTAAATAAATGTTATTTGGTGTTTTTGCGTTGAGCATGAACGTGATTAGATCATGTTCATTGCAACACGGTTATTCATTTAAGTTAGAGAATAATGGTTATTCTATTTACATGAATAATACCTTCAATGGTCATGCACCCAGTAAGAATGGTTTGTTGAAACTTGATCGTAGTAATACACATGTTCATAACATTGATGCCAAAAAAGATACAAAGTTAATAATAATAGTACCACATACTTGTGGCACTACCGCTAAATGTCATATTGGTATAAAACGCATGAAGAAACTCCATGCTAATGGATCTTTAGACTCATTCGATTTCGAATAGGTTGAGACATGCGAACCATGCCTCTTGGTCAAGATGACTAAGGACCCCGTTTTCTGTTTTGATGAAGCGGGAAAGTGATTTATTGGAAATGATACATGTTGATGTACGCAATCCAATGAGTCTTGTAGCGTGCGGTGGATATCGTTATTTTCTTACCTTCACTGATGATTTGAGTAGATATAGTGTATATTTACTTAATGAAACACAAGTCTGAATCGTTTGAAAGGTTCAAGCAAATTCAGAGTGAAGTTTAAGATCATCATGACAAGAAGATAAAAATGTTTGCGATATGATCGTGGAGGTGAATATCTGAGTTACGAGTTTGGCATACAACTTTAGGCAATGTGAAAGTTGTTTCACAACTCATGCCACCTGGAACACCATAGTGTGATGGTGTGTCCGAACGTCATAGTCATGCTCTATTGGATATGATGCGTGCTATGATGTCTATTATCGTTTTGTTACTATAATTTTGGGGTTATGCATTAGAGACAACTACATTCACTTTAAATAGGGCACCATCTAAATCCGTTGAGATGACACCGTGTGAATTATGGTTTGATAGAAACCTAAGCTATCATTTCTTAATGTTTGGGGCTGCGACGCTTGTGTGGAAAATGTTTTCACCTAATGAGCTCGAACCCAAAGCGGACAAATGCATCTTCATAGAATACCCTAAGAACAGTTGGGTGAACCTTCTATCTCAGATCCAAGCATAAAATGTTTATTGCTAAAACTGGGTCCTTTCTCGAGGAAAAGTTTCTCTTGAAAGAATTGAGTGGGAGGAAGATAGAACTTGATGAGGTTATTGAACCTCTGTTTCAACCAGAGAGTAGCGCAGCGCAGGAAGTTGTTTCTGTGAAGCCTACGTTAGTTGAAGAGGAAGTTAATGATAATGATCATGAAGCTTCGGATCAAGTTACTATCAAACTTCGTAGGTCGACAAGGACATGTACTGCTCCTGAGTGGTACGACAACCCTGTCTTGGAGGTCATGTTGTTGGACAACGATGAACCTACGAACTATGGAGAAGCGATGATGGGCCTGAAAACCAACAAATGGTTAGAGGCCATGAAATCCGAGAAAGGATCCATGTATGAAAACCAAGTATAGACTTTGTTGGACTTGCTCGTTGGACGGCAGGTCGTTAAGTACAAATGGATCTTTAAAATGAAGACAAACGTTGATGGTAAATGTCACCATTTGTAAAGCTCGACTTGTTGCAAAGAAGTTTACGACAAGTTCAAGGAGTTGACTACGATGAGACTTTCTCACTCGTAGCGATGCTAAAGTCTTTTGAAACTATGTTAGCAGTTGCTGCACTTTCAATTATGAAATCTGGAAGATGGATGTCAAAACATCGTTTCCTTAACGGTTTACTTGAGGAAAGGTTGTATGTGATACAACCAGAAGGTTTTGTTAGTCCTAAGGATGCTAAAAGGTATGCATGCTTCAGTGATTCTTCTATGAATTGAAGCAAGCATCTCGAAGTTGGAATATACACTTTATTGAGGTGATCGAAGTTTTTGAGTCTATACAAAGTTTACGAGAAACTTGTATTTGCAATAAAGTGAGTGGGAGCACTATAGAGTTTCTGATAAGTATATGTGGATGACATATTGCTATTCGGAAATGATGTAGAATTTCTGGAGAGCATAAACGGTTGTTTGAAAAGATTTTTTCAAAGGAAGACCTCGATAAAGCTACCTAATTGTTGAGCATCAAGATCTATAAAGATAGATCAAGATGTTTGATAAGACTTTCAATGAGTACATACCTTGACAAGATTTTGAAAGAGTTCAAAATGGATTAGTCAGAGAGAAGTGTTCTCGCCTGCTTTGTAAGGTGTGAAGTTGAGTGAGACTCAAAGCTCGACAACGGCAAAAGAAAGAGAAAGGACGAATGTCGTCCCCTATGCCTTAGCCATAGGCTCTGTATAGTATGCCATGCTGTGTACCGCACCTGTGTGTGCCTTGCCATGAGTCCGTCAAGGGGTACAAGAGTGATCCAGGAGTGGATCACTGGACAACGGTCATGATTATCCTTAGTAACTAAAAAGACTAAGGAGATGTTTCTCGATTATGGAGGTTATAAAGAGTTCATCGTAAAGAGTTACGTCGATGCAAGCTTTAACAACAATCCGGATGACCCGTAGTAGCAATCCGGATACATATAGTGGAGCAGCCATTTAGAATAGTACCAAGTGGAGCGTGGTAGCAGTGTTTACAGTTTGACATAGAGATTTGCAAAGTACATACAGATCTGAATATCGCAGACTCGTTGACTATAAGACCTCTCTCACATGCAAAGCATGATCGAGCCCCAAAACTCATTGGGTGTTAGATTCATAACAATGCGGATCACATGGCGATGTGAACTAGATTATTGACTCTAGTGCAAGTGGGAGACTGTTGGAAATATGCCCTAGAGGCAATAATAAATTAGTTATTATCATATTTCCTTGTTCATGATAATCGTTTATTATCCATGCTATAATTGTATTGATCGGTGACTTAGATGCATGTGTGGATATATAGACAAAACCATGTCCCTAGTATGCCTCTAATGGACTAGCTCGTTGATCAAAGATGGTTAAGGTTTCCTAGCCATGGACATGAGATGTCATTTGGTAACTAAGTGTGACTAAGTGTTAGTCACGGGATCTTGTATTACGGAACGAGTAAAGAGACTTGCTAGTAATGAGGTTGAACTAGGTATGGAGATACCAACGATCGAATCTCGGGCAAGTAACATACCGAAGAACAAAGGAAACATCATACGGGATTAACTGAATCCTTGACATAGAGGTTCGACCGATAAAGATCTTCATAGAATATGTAGGAATAAATATGGGCATCTAGGTCCTTCTATTGGTTATTGACCGTAGAGGTGTCTCAGTCATGTCTACATAGTTCTCGAACCCGCAGGGTCTGCACACTTACGGTTTGGTGACGTTTCGATAGTATAGAGTTATGTATGGTGGTGACCGAAGGTTGTTCGGAGTCCCGGATGAGATCCCGAATGTCACGAGGAGCTCTGGAATGGTCCGGAGGTAAAGATTGATATATAGGAAGTCCTATTTTGGTCGCTGGAAAAGTTTCGGGCTCATCGGTAGTGTACCGGGAGTGCCGATAGTGTACCGGGAGACCATCGGGAGGGGTATTTCGACCCAAGAGGCTACATGAGCTGTGGGAGGGTGAATACCAGCCCTTAGTGGTCTGGTGTAAGTCCCACACAAGGCCCATGCGGCTGGGAGAGAAATCCCAAAGAGAAAAAGGTGGAAAAGGGCAAAAAAGGCAAAAATAAGGAAGAGTCGTAGTCCTACTAGGATTGGAGGAGGAATCCTCCAATCCCACTAGGTTCGGCCGACCCAAGGGCTGCCTCTTTGGCAGCCAAGCCTCCTCCTCCTATACTCCTATATATACTAGAGGATTTTAGGGTTTTGGCACAGATTTTCAGCCACGTGCTACCCGTTCCTCTAGTGCATAGTTTCTCCTCTAGATCGGATTTCTGCAGTGCTTAGGCAAAGCCCTGCCAGAATAGCTCCACCACCATCTTCGGAGCTCCGTCACGCTGCCGGAGAACTCTTCTACCTCTCCGCTCCCTCTTGCTGGATCAAGAAGGCAGGGATCGTCATCGAGCTGTACGTGTGCTGAATGCGGAGGTGCCGTCCGTTCGGCGCTAGATCGGAAGGACCGTGATCAAGATCGCGAGATGAATCGTGATGAGTTCGCCGGACGGATCGTGATGAGTTCGCGGGATGGATCGTGACGAGATCGTGGGACGGATCGTGATGAGTCCGTAGGACGGATCGTGATTGGATCGCGGGACGGATCGTGATGAGATCGCGGGACGCTCGGCGATTTGGATCGCGAAGACGTTCGACTACACCAACCGCATTTCTTAATGCTTCCTGCTTAGCGATCTACAAGGGTATGTAGCTCCACTCTCCCTCTCGTAGATGCTCATCATCATGGGTAGATCTACGTGTGAGTAGGAATTTTTTGTTTACCATGCAACATAACCAACACACCTCCTCGAGCAGATCGTAGGAACTTAATCTTCTTGTTACGATGATTCTCAACTTCACTCTGAAATTGCTTGAACTTTTCAAACGTTTCAGACTTGTGTTTCATTAAGTAAATATACCCATATCTACTTAAGTCATCAGTGAAGGTGAGAAAATAATGATATCCACCATGCGCTGTAACATTCATTGGACCACACACATCTGTATGTATGATTTCCAATAAGTCACTCGCCCGTTCCATTGTTCCAGAGAACGGCGTTTTAGTCATCTTGCCCATGAGGCATGGTTCACATGTGTCAAGTGATTCAAAATCAAGTGACTCCAAAAGTCCATCAACATGGAGCTTCCTCATGCGTTTTACACCAATATGACCTAAACGGCAGTGCCACAAGAAAGTGGTACTATCATTATCAACTCTACATCTTTTGGCATCAATGTTATGAACATGTGTGTCATCACTATCAAGATTCAATATGAATAAACCCCTAACATTGGGTGCATGACCATAAAATATATTAATCATATAAATAGAACAACCTTTATTCTCTGATTTAAATGCGTAACCGTCTCGCAATAAACAAGATCCGGATATAATGTTCATGCTTAACGCAGGCACTAAATAACAATTATTCAGGTTCATCACTAATCCCGATGGTAATCGAAGAGAGAGCATGCCGACGGCGATCACATCAACCTTGGAACCATTTCCCACGCGCATCGTCACTTCGTCCTTTGCCATCCTTCGTTTATTCCGTAGTTCCTGCTTTGAGTTGCAAATGTGAGCAACCGAACCAGTATCAAATACCCAGGCACTACTACGAGAGCTAGTAAGGTACACATCAATAACATGTATATCATATATACCTTGTTTGTCGTTGGCCGCCTTCTTGTCAGCCAGGTACTTGGGGCAGTTCCGCTTCCAGTGACCAGTTCCCTTGCAATGAAAGCACTTAGTTTCTGGCTTGGGTCCATGCTTGGACTTCTTTACAGGAGTAGCAACTGCTTTGCCATCCTTCTTCGTTTTACCCTTCTTGCCTTGCCCTTGCCCTTGCCATTTTTCTTGAAACTAGTGGTTTTATTGACCATCAACACTTGATGTTCTTTCTGGATTTCAGACTCATCGACTTTTAGCATCGCAAACAGCTCGGCGACTGACTTGTTCATCCCGTGCATGTTATAGTTCATCACAAAGCTCTTGTAACTAGGTGGCAGTGATTGAAGAACTCTGTCAGTGATCGCCTCTGGCGGAAGGGCAATTCCCAACTCCGCTAGACGAGTTGAATACCCAGACATTCTGAGTATATGTTCACTGATAGACCCGTTCTCCTCCATCTTGCAAGCATAGAACTTATCGGAGGTTTATACCTCTCGATCCGGGCGTTCTTCTGAAAGATAAACTTCAACTCCTGGAACATCTCATATGCTCCATGACATTCAAAACATCTTTGAAGTCCCGGTTCTAAGCCATACAATATCGCACACTGAACTATTGAGTAATCTCCAGTACGTGCCTTCCAAGCGTTCTTAACGTCTTCGGAGGTCATGTCTTCTGGTTGGTCACCAAGCGGTGCATCAAGGACATATGATTTCTAGGAAGCCATGAGGATAATCCTCAGATTACGGGCCCAGTCAACAAAGTTACTTCCATCATCTTTCAACTTAGCTTTCTCTAGGAATGCATTAAAATTTAGGGGTTCTACTGCGCGATCCATTGATCTACAGCATAAATATGCAAAGTTCACTTAGACTATTGTTCAAGATAATGAGTTTAGTTAATCAAATTACTAAAGCTCCCACTCAAATTGAAATCCCTCAGGTCATCTGAGTGTCACATGATCCAAATCCACCAACTCAAGTCCGATCATCACGTGAGTTGAGGTGGCTTCAATGGTGAACATCACTATGTTGATCATATCTACTATATGACTCATGTTCGACCTTTCGGTATCTCATGTTCCGAGGCCATGTCTGTACATGCTAGGCTCGTCATGTTTAACCCGAGTGTTCTGCACGTGCAACACTGGCTTGCACCCGTTGTATGTGAACGTAGAGTCTATCACACCTGATCATCACGTGGTGTCTCAACACGACGAACTTTCGCAACGGTGCACACTCGGGGAGAACACAATTCATCTTGAAATTTAAGTGAGGGATCACCTTATAATGCTACCGTCGTCCTAAGCAAAATAAGGTGCATAAAAGGATTAACATCACATGCAATTCATAAGTGACATGATATGGCCATGAACTTGTGCTTTTGATCTCCATCTAGAAAGCACCGGCATGATCTCCATCATCACCGCCATGACACTATGATCTTCATCATCTTGATCTCCATCAACATGTCGCCATAAGGGTTGTCGCGCCCAACATGCTTCTACTACTATTGCTACCGTTTAGCGATAAAGTAAAGCATTACATAGCGCTTAATGATTGACACGCAGGTCATACAATAATTAAAGACAACCCTATGGCTCCTGCCGGTTGTTGTACTCATCGACATGCAAGTCATGATAATTTATACATCACATAATCATCTCATACATCACATATATCACATCATGTAATTGGTCATATCACATCACAACATACCCTGCAAAAACAAGTTAGACGTCCTCTAATTGTTGTTGCATGTTTTACGTGGCTGCTACGGGTATCTATCAAGAACAATTCTCATCTACGCAAAAACCACAACGGTGATACACTAGTTTCTTTTCAACCTTCTCAAGGACCGCCTTTGTCGAATCCGATCCAACTAAAGTGAGAGAAACTGACACCCGCAAGCCATCTATGCAACAAGTTGCGGTCGAGGGAACCGGTCTCTCATAAGCGTACGAGTAATGTTGGTCCGGGCCGCTTCATCTCACAATACCGTTGAACCAAAATCCGACCAAGGGAGAAAGCAATCTAAGCATCAACGCCCACAAACCTTTTGTGTTCTACTCGAGATCTCATCTACACATAGACCTAGCTCATGATGCCACTGTTGGGGAACGTTGCATGGGAAACAAAAATTTTCCTACGCACACATAGATCTATCCATGGTGATGAGCATCTATGAGAGGGAGAGTGGATCTACGTACCCTTGTAGATCGCTAAGCGGGAAGCATTAAGAAACGTGGTTGGTGTAGTCAAACGTCTTCGCGATCCAAATCGCCGTGCGTCCCACGATCCAATCACGATCCGTCCCGCGATCCAATCACGGTCCGTCCCGCGATCCAATCACGATCCGTCCCACGAACTTGATCACGATCCGTCCGATCTAGCACCGAACGGACGACACCTCCGCGTTCAGCACACGTACAGCTTGATGACGATCTCCATCGTCTTGATCCAGCAAGAGAGAGCGGAGAGGTAGAAGAGTTCTCCGGCAGCGTGACGGCGCTCCGGCGATGGTGATGGAGCAATTCCGACAGGGCTTCGCCTAAGCACTGCAGAATTCCGATCTAGAGGAGAAACTATGCACTGGAGGAACGGGTAGCACGTGGCTGAAAAAACTAGTGCAAAACCCCAGAACCCACCAGTATATATAGGAGGAGAGGAGGAGAGCCTTGGCGCAAGGGCCAAGGCTCCTATGGTTCGGCCGAACCTACTAGGAGAGGAGGACTCCTCCTCCAATCCTAGTAGGACTAGGATTGCTCCTTTTTTTGCCTTTTTTTCCACCTTTTCCTATTGGGTTTTCTTCTCCAGCCACATGGGCCTTGTGTGGGAGTTTACACCAGCTGATATTCACTCTACCACAGCCCATGAAGCCTCTTGGGTCGAAATACCCCTCCCGGAGGCCTCCCGGTACACTACCGATGAGCCCGAAACTTTTCCGGCGACCAAAATAGGACTTCCTATATATGAATATTTACCTCCGGACCATTCCGGAGCTGCTTGTGACGTCCGGGATCTCAGCCGAGGCTCCGAACAACCTTCGGTCACCACCATACATAACTCTATACTACCGAAACGTCACCAAACCTTAAGTGTGCAGACCCTGCGGGTTCGAGAACTATGTAGACATGACCGAGACACCTCTACGGTCAATAACCAATCGCGGGACCTAGATGTTCATATTGGTTCCTGTATATTCTACGAAGATCTTTATTGATCGAACCTCTATGTCAAGGATTCAGTTAATCTCGTATGATGTTTCCTTTGTTCTTCGGTATGTTACTTGCCTCAGGTTCGATCGTCGGTATCTCCATACCTAGTTCAACCTCGTTACCGGCAAGTCTCTTTACTCATTCCGTAATACAAGATCCCGTGACTAACACTTAGTCACATTGCTTGCAAGGCTTATTGTGATGTTGTATTATCGAGTGGGCCCTGAGATACCTCTCCGTCACACGGAGTAACAAATCCCAGTCTTGATCCATGCCAACTCAACAGACACCCTCGGAGATACCTATAGAGCACATTTATAGTCACCCAGTTACGTTGCGACGTTTGATATACACAAGGCACTCCTCCGATGTTCGTGAGTTTGCATGATCTCATGGTCATAGGAACATATACTTGACATGCAGAAAACAGTAGCAATAAACTGACACGATCATATGCTACGTTTGTAGTTTGGGTCTTGTCCATCACATCATTCTCCTGATGATGTGATCCCGTTATCAAATGACATCACATGTTAATGGCTAGGAAACCTTGACCATCTTTGATCAACGAGCTAGTTCACTAGAGGCATACTAGGGACAGAGTGTTGTTTATTTACCCACACATGTAATGTGTTTCCAATCAATACAATTATAGCATGGATAATAAACGATTATCATGAACAAGGAAATATAATAATAAACACTTTATTTATTGCCTCTAGGGCATATTTCCAACAGGAGGAGCAGCGGAACGAGCAGTGGTACGCCGCCGACAGCCACACATGTGGTCCATGTACTTTGCGTGCCGCCGCGAGGAGCAGATCGCCTCCACCAACGACGTCATCCCCTGCGGCCGCCTCAACGCCGACGGCTGGCGCGAGTTGTGGGGCATGCTCGGCCGCACCCTCGAGGCCGTCCTCGACCACATCGAGACCGGCACCGTGCCGCGCCTCGAGTACTCGCAGCGGCCATCTTTCTCTCGCCGCCGTGGCAGTTCTTGGACGCCGACGCGGATGGAGCCGGGGTCATCCTAATCATCGGGCTCTGGCTCGCCAGCGCTTCGTCCCGTCAAGCCCGAGCCGGAGGAGACGCCACTCGGGCGCCGCACTCGCAGCGGCGCCCTCGCCATCACCGAGGGTGCCCGGCCGTCCCCGTGCTCCCTCCGCCTGGTACGGCCGAAGGCCTCGCCATCGCCGAAGCTGCTCCTCGTGAAGCCGGAGCACGCCGACATGGTGGCCCCCGACGACGAGTCTGCTCTCAAGTGGACGAAGGAGGACTACGTCCGCGAGCAGGTGCGTCGCCAGCGCCGCGAGTACCTGAAGCTCCAGGCCCGTCGCCGCGAGAAGGAGGGCGGCGTCATCGTCCTCGAGAGCGACGAGGAGGACGAGGTCGGGCCGTCCAACGCCCCACCGCGTGTCGGCGACCCCGGCCGGGGCTGCAGCAAGGACGGCGGCGGCGCAGGCGAAGCGCGCGACGACGACTACACCCGCTTCTACAGGCTTCTCGACATGTAGGCGACGGCGGCGAGGGCGTAGTTTGCGTGATTTTATGTTTTTTTGTACAAAATATTAATGAAGTATCACCGAGTTCGTGCAAAAATCGCCGAGTTCGTGCAAAAATCGTCGAGTTTGCAAAAAATTTAAACGTAATATCGCCGACCCAGCGACGACCTGTGGACCGACGACTGGGAACGAAGACGCCCTAGGGACCAAGCTAACGCCGGTTCGCCCCAGGCCGTTTTTTTCGACGCCCTGGAGATGCTCTAAACTCCCTTGTTTAGGTCCGTACCATGTTGCACATTGCCCCAGCCCACCTTCCATCTTTTCTAATGTATATACTTGTACAGTTTTGTCTAAAAATTACTGTCGGGGCCTTATCAGTACTGATTAATTGGCAGGAGGTACAATTGCAGGGCAGAACGGAGAGCAAGGAAATGAGTATCATCTTACTTACAACGACTCATACAGGTTTCTTTAATATGGACATCATTTACTTTTGACAATCTGTAGCCATAACATGGAACTCCCTCTGCCGAGCCGGACTTGGTGCTCTCGGGTACGCGCGCATTCTATATGCCAATTTTTTTAGTAATTTAAAAAAAGCTCAAAAAATTCCAAATTTTGTTTGGAATTAAATATAATCATGTATTGTTGTCGTCGTTTTCTCACGGGGGGTCACGCGAGACGGCAGATGTCATGGGGTGGCTTATCGAGGTGAGAGCAAGGCTGCCGTGGAGGATCCGGGACGGGTATGCGAATAGCACGCGGTGGTTTACCCAGGTTCGGGGCTCTCCGGAGAGATAATACCCCTACTCCTGCATGTCTGTATATCTGTGGAATATATGTTATAGGGTTGCTGCTAGAGCTGTATCTGAGGTCGATGCCGTGGGCATCTGGCCTCGTACCTGTGTGTACAAATGCTTGGGCATGTATGCCCGTGGCCGAGTGGCCAGGTGAGCCAGCCCCCCCCCCCCCCATGCAAGTGTGCGCGGTGTCCTTTTATAGTGTGAAGGGCATGGGACATGGCGTTGGCTGTAAGCTACCTGGGGTAGCTTACAAACCAAGCCATGCGTGGGGCATGGTGGGTGATGGCCCACCCACCAACTACACTATGCAAGGCGTCAGGCGAGGTGACGCATCAGGGTGCACAGCGGGGCACTATTAGCCAATAGTGCCCGTCTGTGGCAGGGTGGCAGGCTCTGCAACCGTGAGCCACAGTGGTTGGCCAGGGGGAGCCGGCCAGCTATAGTGTCGGCCAGGGGGAGCCGGCCAGCTACAGTGTCGCCCAGGGAGAGCCGGCCAGCTACAGTGTTGCCAGAAGGAGCCGGCTGCTACAATGCCGTCAGGAGGAGCCGCCCAAGAGGAGCCGGCCTGCTACAGTGCCGTCAGGGGGAGCCGGCCAAGTGGAGTCGGCCAGCTACAGTGCCGTCAGCTACAGTGTTGTCAGCTTGCTTCTTCGTTTGTCTTGTTGGTCTTGGCATACCGGGGCGGCTTCCCCGATGCTTTAAAATGTTGAATCGTCTCCTTGAGCCTACCCGGGGGGACAATTGTACTAGTATAAAAAGTTTGGACAAGAAATGATTCATATTGACTCCGGGGCAAAAAAGACAAGTTTATGACGACAATATAGCGTGCATAATACTTGTATATAGGATTTTTTTGCCGAATCTTCAACCTAGGATGCAATGAAAGTTATTCTTCAGCGGATCTTTTTATACAACTACCATATTTGTCCATGTTTGATACTAAAAGAGATTTGGAATTTTTTCAACTTTTTTTGAATTGTTAATTTTTTTTAAATATAGGGTGCGCGGGTATCCAGGTTCTCCTTCCTATTTTCCCTCCCTCTGCTCACTATTATATGACTTTGGATATTTCAATATAGACTAAAAAAAGTTTAAAACATCTTATAATAGTAAACAGAGGGAGTAGTAGAGAACACATGCGGGTGCTTTACAAGTATGGGAAGAATATAGGATCACATCACTGTAGTATCAAAACCACGATACTAATAAAGTATCTGCAGATATACTAGACTGGTTGAGGAGCAAGGAGAGTAAGCATACCGCCACGGAAAACTGAAAGAGGCGCAGCTCGACGACCTGGCAGCGGCTCCGACCTCCCCCGTACTTTTTGCGAAATGCGTGTTCAGCCCGGAGCGCCAGTTGAGCAAGGACGGCGGATTCAAAGGGGCGGACGAAGAGCAGACGAAAGGCCTCAGCGCGGCTCCTGGCGAGCGCGAGGCGCCATAGGTACAGGCCAGTGAGCTCCCAGGCAACCTTGACTGTCAGGATGAGGCACAACAGCGGTACGATGAGACTCGCAAGACTTGCCAGGGCCGGGGCATCTGCGCCATGGATGGGGCGGATGGAGATGTCGTGTCCGCACACCCGATCAATCAAAGTTCAGCAGTTGGCAGTCTGCCCCATTTACATGAAGGTAAGAGGATCTGCCGGGTCAAGAAAGAAAAGAACAGAGGATATTTTTTCAATAAAAAACATTTCATTGAATTAAAATATCGAGTTGATACAATCGCATCATAGAACGTCCGGCCTCTGCATAACTAGATACACACAGCCAACAAGTCCACAAACCGAAAAAAAATAGCAAAGGCTTGAACAGTCAGTAGGACGAAAATAAAGATAAAGCCATCCTAAGACGTGGCGGATCCTATCCGAAGATCACACCGCCATCCATGGAAGTAGAAAACCTTCCAGTCCGTATGCTCCAGCCGAATAGACGTCATCATAAAAAGGTCTCTGTTTTACTGTCTGTTCTTATCTGAAGAACAGAGGATATAAAGGGACAATTTCTTTGCAGTGCTTCAGCCTCAGGATGCAGGCGGATGCGGACGTCCGCGAGCCTGCATTCATAGTAATTATAAATCGGATGTGTGTAGCAGCTAGTATGCAAAGTTGGTCATGGTGCTATATTCTTCAGGCATTTGCAGTTTCCTCTTTTGTTTGTTCAGGAACTCACATATGAGGCAGGCACTTGCAGTTTTCTCTTTTGTTCTAGGTTGATCATGTCAACTTGTAAAATCGACACAGTACAAACTAAGCAGTATTTTATGTTGACCTTTTCTTACATGTGTTTGCGTTTCAGCTTACAAAAAGATTGCAAACAAAATTATTCAGTGGCAAGCCTACTCATATGTTGTTGTTGCTGGAAGTCTCACCTAGCTAGTAGAGCATAGCAGCGGGCAGCTAGTTGCATAGCAACAGTCATTCTAAACAAAGCAGTCCGCGTGTGTCCGCCTCTGTCCGCCCAGCATAGCGGGCAGCTGAAGTCGCGGACGCAGGGCGTTGATAATCCTGCAGTTGCTGAGCTTCAGCTCAGTGTTTATTATCTCTCTGTCATGCCAATGCTGGTGGAGTCAGCATTTTGCGCCGGAAGAGGAGGCGGCGGATCTGCCGGAATCAGCGACGGACGACGGACTAAATTCATGGCGCCCCGCGGCAGGGCATGATCTGCTGGGAGAGGGTGGAAACCCTAGGCAGGGGAGGCGGAGAGGGTGATTGGTACCTCGCAGCGGCGCTGGCGGGTGGTGGAGAGCCACCGGAGCTGGCAGTTGTCGTGGACGAAGCGGATGCTGCCGCGGCAGGCGCAGGGGTGGCGCAGGTGGCGCTCCGGCTTGGCGGGGAGGCGGCAGATGCGGCACTGCTGCTCCTCTTCCTCCTCGTCCCCGGAGCCGTCCGCCGCCGCCTTCCGCAGAGCTCCCGCGGCGTCGCCCACCCGTAGAGCTTGGAGAATGGAGAATGGCGAGAGCGAGACGGAGAGAGGGATACTGGAGTGGGGTTTTAGCCGGACGATCCCGACCAAGGAAAGAGGAAGACGCGGTGGGAAAGGGGTTGCAAGCGAACGCTATTTGATGACAGATTTAATTGTGAGGAAAACGAAAAATGTCCTTTCTGAAGAAATTGCGATGCCGCTCTTAGAGCATCTCCAGACGCGTCCCAAATAGACCCCCCCTCCCCTAGCCCCGTTTTTTATCATCGGCACCGGAAAAAAACTCCCAGGACGCCGATTTCGACGGTTGGGCCTTTTTTTTTGGATCGGCGACCCCAAGTCGAACCCAGTACGGTGAGGGCACTTGGGGGCTCCGGCGGAAGGGAAAACGGCAGGTGGGACACCACTGTCAGGTGAGATTCGCCCTTTCCCCGCCAGATTCGCCCACGCGCCTCGCCACCACGCCGATTCCAGCGTTGAAAGTGCGTTATATCGACTAGAGGGAGGGTGAATAGGTGATTTTTACAAATTCATCACTTGAGGAATTTGAAATGTGATGAATAACTAACAACGGAATAAGTACTCAAGTGCATGAGAAACATAGCGACAACATAGTCATCATGATGAAATAAAACATGAACAGATTACAAGTAGCGTGATACAGGATAAGCAGGTGAGGAACAAGGTAACTTGAAGAATTTGAGATGAGAAAGTTGTGAAAGTCTTCAGTCAAAATATTCAAACAGTAAAGATCAATTTCATCAAGAGGTATATGAGGAAATGAAAGCGTTGAGGAAATAGAACCAGGTAGCTCGATGAAAAAAATGGTTTGATGACCCAGTTTCAACTGCCGTGATAGTCGTATGTCTGGTTTGGAGCGGCCTGGTATTTAATCTAGAGGACACACAGTGCCAGAACACACAGTCCTTACCGTATTCTTCTTGAGTTAAGGTCACAAAGTCCTCGCCCAACACTCGTGGTAAGTATTCAGGGTAGACTTCCAAAACTCTCACAAACTGGTCACCCGGCGATCCACAATTGACTGCTGGATGCTCTAGACCAAGGTCACTCCGTGATCCCCAATTGACTACAGGATGCACTAGACCATGACGTCTAACCGTCTGGAAGATACACAGTCTTCAAAGGTAACAAGCGTCGGTTCCACACAAGAACAATCTCTTCAGTGATGCTCAATCGCTTTGGGTTTGGTGGTTTGGATTTGGGTTTTTCCTTACTGGTGATTTTCTCTCAAAGTCTTCGAAGGATGGGTTGCTCTCAAATGACAAGTGTCAGTTCTCTTTCGGAGCAGCCAACCAACTAGTGGTTGGGGGTGGCTATTTATAGCTAGGGTGCAACCTAACATGATAAGACATAAATGTCCCCAATGACATGACTGTTATGTAGATAAGATGATTGGGGACAGGCGGCGCTAAACACAGCAACGGTCGGAATTTCGAACTATGAAAGTCCTCATGCTTATCATGTTCCTCACTTGTAGGCAATTCGCACTGGTGAAATCTTAACTCCTCAGTCAGATCAATTTCATCAAAGACCAGAAGAACTTCGTCTCTGTCACTGAAGAACTTGACTGAACTATAAGAGATTTCTAAAGGCTTCACTCGAAGGATTGGATATGTTGAGGCCTTTTGGAGTTGAGCATCAATTGGAAATTTTCCTTAGTATTACCTCGGTCCCCTTTAACAGTACGGTGTTTCCTATGACTCAAAGAAAGGAAATAAAACTACGAAAACAAAAGTCTTGACGCTTCATAGTCCTCATTATATCTTCAAGGTCACACCAACTTGTTCATCTTCAAAGTCTTCACGGAATACCAAAGTCTTCAGCAAAGTCTTCACCAAAGTCTTCAGCTGAAGACATATTTTTAGGGGTTGATAATCTCCTAATATATCAAACTCCTCATCGACTTACAGAGCATGTGTACACTCAAACACATCAGTTCCTTAACCTATAAGTCTTCAATACACCAAAATCACCAAGGGTCACTAGATGCACTTACAATCTCCCCCTTTTTGGTGATTGATGACAAATAGGTTAAGTTTTCAACGGGGATAAACATATGAAGTGTAAGTACTGAATTTAAGGAATTTGATAGCAAGATATAGAAGAACTCCCCCTGAAGATGTGCATATTTGAGGAATTTGCTTTGGACTACAAATGCACATGGCAGGTTGAAAACATGGAGAACTCCCCCTATATCTTGTAATTCGTACACGCATTTAACATATGATATGAAGAATTTGAAATGCATGATGAAAATGGTGTCTAACAAAATTTAGCATGCATGTATTAAGGTGCTTGAGAAAATAAGCATGTGAAAAGCAGTTCAAAAGAGTCAGACCACCATCAGACTTAAGTTTACAACTAAACCAACAAAAGCTTCAAAAGAGCGAGAGTTGTAACTTAAACAAAACAGGCCATATATAGGGACCCGCTTGAAGACTAACTCAAATTTTCTCCACCTTTTTCATCGAAAACCAAAAGGGACGAAAAAATGAGGACTAACGCCCCTTGAAGAATTTCATGTTGATGGTGATGGAGGAGCGTCAGCGTTGTCGGGGTCGTTTGTTGATGCAGGGCCCGCCGTAGTGTCGTCAATGTCCCCAGCTTCATCCGTTCCACGTGATGAAGAATATGAACTTGTAACCAGCTGAGGAACTTGAACTTTCTTGAATTTCTTTTGAGGAGGATGAGACCAGTCAAAGTTCTGTTGAAAGTCCATGTCCTTGAGTTTCTCATGAGTCTTGAGATGTGCAAGAGTGGCCCATGCGCGATCGAAGATTTCATGTACATAGTAGCAATTTTTCCTCACAGAGTTCTACGTCACAGTCATGTTTTGAAGAATTGAAGCAAACTAACGCTTCACCCACTTGTGATTGCGATCAACCTTCTGATGAAGACTTATGAGAAGTTCACCATCAGTCATCACACGAGGGGCAGACTCGCGAGGCTTTTGCGCTGAGGCTTTTGCAGCAGAGTCCTGGGTAGAAGTATCATCATTGGTGGAGTAAGATGCAGCTTTGCGAAACTGGCCATCCAATGGACGAGTACCTTCATCAATGACAACTTTGCCTTTTCCTTCAACTGAGGCAATTGTGTTCTTGAGGACTTCAATCGGAGGCAGAAAGCCGAAGTGATTTTGGAAGTCAGCCTTGATGGGAATTGAAGACCTTGATCTGATGAATTTCATGATCCAGGGAGCATAAGGCTTCAATTCAAATGTGGATAATGCTGCATTGGCCAAAGTCCTCATGAAGAAAGCGTGGTAGTTTGATGGGAATCCCATGAATGATGTTGAATAGCATGTTTTCATGACTCCCTCAACTTCTTCTTCTTTAGAGTTGTGACCCTTGTGAGGACAAAGGGTGTTGGTGAGGATGCGATAAACCGTCCTGGGCACATAGAGCAAATCCTTCACAAGGAAGGTGGTCCTTTCGGGTTTTCCAGGAGCCAATGGCTTCATCAGCACTTGCATCATATGGTTGGGCAGAGTAGGTTCATCAAACAGGCATCTTGCTCCTTCTGAAGGAATTGGAACTGGGACTGGCCGAAGCAATTCAGAGGCTGGTGCAGTGTAGTGGGTTGAGCCAGTCATCCAATCCAAGATCCAAGAGTTGATGTCAGAAGCATCACTTGTGATGTGCAAGGTGGCATAGAATTGAAGAATCAGCTCTTCATTCCAATCACAGATGTCCACACAGAATGGAAGAATGCCTGCATGGTGAAGAACTGCGAGCACCGGTGTGAAGGATGGGATTGTTTCCATATCCGCATGAGGAATTTGATGGTGCTCGAACACTTTCTTCTTGTCAAACAGGACTGATGCATCATAGTTCATCTGTGTTGGAGTCTAGTATCTGGTGCAACCAACCCCAACCGAGTCATATGGATTGGTTCCAGTGAAGAAAATATTCTCATTGAAGAAATTGGTCTTGATGAATTTGGGGTGCTTTGAGCCTTTGAATGGCATCCTAGGCTTCGGATGAAGGTTCGGCTTGAAGCAGCCCACAATCTCCTTAGGCATAGGAGGAATTTCTTCAGACTGAGGAATTTGCTCTACATGTTCCTTAGTGGCAGTTGGAGCAACAATTTCCTCAGCTAATGGAGCTAGAATATCTTCAGGGGCAGTTGCAGCCAAGTCATCAGATCATGTATGAATTTCTTCAGTCTGGGCTCGAGACCGAGGAATCTATGACAGAGGAGAGGTCATTGGGGAATTTGGGTGAGCAGCTTGGAATATCATTGATAACAGGTGTTGTGTTTCTAATGTCCATGTCCTCATCAATTTCTTCAACACGGGCCTCTTCAGCAGTCAACTGAGGCAGGGGCAATGATACGTGTGGAGTTGAAGCATTTGCTTCCACTTCAATTTCTTCATCAATCTACTCAGAGGTTGCAGCAGACTAATCCTTTTCTTCTTTGTCATCATTTGGGATAACATAGTCAACACCAAATGGTACAATTTCATAAGCTGGCATGGAGCTGATCGGAGTTGCATCAATTGGTTCTGTTGAAGAACTTGGTAGTGTCTTCAATTTCTTCACTACTGAGGAATCTGAAGTTGATGCTTTTCTTTTCAGTGCCTTCTTCTTCGCAGCCTTGGTTTTCTTCGCTTCTGACGCAGAAGGAAGGTTGATAATCTTCACCCTTGATGATTTTACTGTTTCTGCAGAGGGTGAAGGAGGAGCATTTTCTTCAGGTGCAACTGATGCAGTCGCTCTTGTGGTCTCAATTTCCTCAGGCGCAACAAAAGCTTTAGTTGGCCTCGCAATTTCTTCAGACACAACACTGGAGGTTGTCCTGGCATGTTCTTCAGCAGCCTGAATTTCTTTAGCTGCGGGAGCAGTTTCTTCAGCAGGCTCAGCAGATTCTTCGGTCTGAGGACTTTGTGGTTGCGATCGAGCTGCAACCGTTGAGTTATGGTCCTTAACGGTAGCTTGGGCTGCCCTGACAAATCTTTCTTTGGTGCCCTTCCATTCAACATCATATTTGTCTTATTCCTCAGAGAGGCAGCGAATTTCAGACTGAACATTGATGAGTAGATTTGGAGTCAAATTCATCACATTATTCCTCAGAAAATTTTCTTTTCGAGCCCTGCTCCTCTTAGCTCTCAGAGCTTGATCTCTTTTCCATTTTTCTTCAGCAATGAAGTGTGTGAGGACATGCTCCACACCAAGAGGTAGGTTCAGTGAGGATAGTGGGGTTCTGGGATCCTCATGCCATTCGTCAATGAAGTTGAGGATCATCTTGGGATCCAACATAAGAGGAACAGAGTTGCCTTTGGCTATTACAGCCTTTTGCTGACTTTCTCTGATGATTTCTTCCAGTTCTTCACCATCAGCCTCCTCCTCCTCCTCAGACCCCGAGGGTACATTCACTATAGCTTTGCTAGTGTGAGGACTTGGTCTTTGACCTCGTCCAACGGTTTTCTTTAACTTCAAGAGAGTAGGACTTGTTGAAAACAGTGCTTGGGCTGAAGAACTTGCTGATGCTCCTCAAGCAATTGAGAAGCCCTCGGTTCTCTGACATGTTGCAAGATGTACATGTGTTGAGGACTTTGCGGCAGCAGCAGAGGACTGAGAAGCTACTGAACCAGTGGATGTGGACTTTGAAGGCTTTGCTTGAGGAATCTGAAGTGATGATTTTGAAGTTGAAGATTTTGACTTCACAGCAGATTTCTTCACAATAGATTTCTTCGGAGCACTGGCAGTGGCTCTGGCAGTGGTAGCAGCAGCAGAGTCTTCGTTGAATTTCTTCACAACCTCTTTTGCCTTCTTCGCCAGCTTGGCTTGCTGTCTTTTCCATTCTTGTGAAAAGTTATCACCAGTCTTGAGACTAGTGGGATCAACAGTTTGGTTTGGAGCCAAGGGCGGCCTGTTGCAAGGGTTTTTAACTGCAAATTTCTTCATATACTTGGGAGTGACATAGCGATATTCTTTTCACTCCCGTACCCATCTTCTCTCAGTTTTTTGAATTCGAATTTTTCGCTGCTTAGTTGTTTCCTTGCCATGAGTTTCTTCATCTGGAGTGCAATATTCTTCATATAGTTCATCAGCTATCTCAAAAGCAGTTTGCACTTCAGGTTTCTTTCCACCTTTCTGAGGCTTCTCATCATCAGTCCTTTTCTTCGGCTGATGACTTTGAACTCTTGAAGATTCCGAAGATGTACACAATTTTTCTTCAAGGAATGCTGCAAATGAGTTAAGTTGATGAGAACCTAGTGATTCATCAGCAGACATTTTGTACTTGTGAACAGAGTATAGGTGCGACGAATTTGAAGAGGTCATATGGGTTCTCAGACATTTTCAAAATACATCAAGGTGAGGAATTTTGACCACAAATGTCTTGAGGAATTTCACTAAGTGTTCTTGTCTTAGGTTCCAGAGTTGTGCAAATTTTGAGGATCCACACAATTGAGGAATCTTGAAGAAAATCACAACTTAGGGAAAAACATCAAGGGTGTGAACATGTAAGGTGCTTTGGGATAAGATTCTTGAAGAATAAACACCTTTGAGGAAATTGAGGAAAACTTGAAGATCAAACAAGGGCAATAAAAATATATTTTATTTACCCTGATGAAGAACACGACGAACTGTGAGATGAAATCGTGGAAGTTCGTCCGTCCAGATCTCCCACGCCCTAGCTTGGCAGAGAGAGACAACTATAGCGGCGGCGGGGTGAAGGCTTCCGTGGTTGATGCGAGTACAACGACGGCAAGGTCGAGGCAGTGAAGCTTTTCCACACCGGCATCGATGATTTTAGCGGTGGCGCTAGATTTGAGCTCGAAAGAGAGTAGGCATGAGGAGTAACCGATCACAGTGAAAGGGAAGAGGGTATTTATAGCGGAGGTGAAAATCAATATGTCCGAGGATTTTGGACTAGATTGCCCCTGACCTTTGCTCTCCACGCGACATGTGTCACCCACGTTCTGAGTAGTGGCGATAGTGGGGGATCAAGGGTTATCCAGTTGTGGGAATCGGAACGGTTTGAGCGGGAAGCGCCGAAAATTTAGATGAAACTTTTAAAGTTTCCGTTCGCAAATTCTTCAGATGTCAAGAACACAGTGAATACTTTGAACGAGTTTCAAAGTAGAACGCATACGAAGAATTGTTAAACAGAATTGGTTGAGTTTAACATAGAGGAGGGAAGGGTCCGATCACATTCACGTAGATGAAAATCAACTTGAAGAATTAGCAATAAGTGAATGCTATTGAGGACATTGAAAACTCAAATACTCAACAGCATTCATCTAAGTGAATATCATGAGTTTCATAGTTTGAAGAATTTGAAAAGTTGAGGAATTTGCAAACTTGAGGAATAAGAAGATTTGAAGATTTTGCAAAATGATGGAAAACTCAACTTTGAAGAATTACAACTATGGTTGGTGCTGTGACCCACCGTATAAGAATGATGATTTCAGACACCGCGTACAATTATCGTAGGGTTCTGAGAATCAAATTTTTCATTAATTTTTTCACACTTAGAGGGTTATTCTTCATTGATTGAAGAAACAAGTTACTTCGTGTGTTGCACATCTAAGTCATCAATTTTGCATAAATGTTAGGATGTGTGTCCTTTTTCAAAGAACATTCGACGATTCTAAGATATTTAGCTCACATCGCAACTTGCAAAATCTCTTTTCATCCAAGGGCTTTGTGAAGATATCAACCAGTTGTTCTTCAGTAGGGATGTGGTTGATGGAGATGTCGCCCTTGAGTACATGATCTCGAAGAAAGTGATGACGAATCTAGATGTGCTTGGTCTTGGAATGCTGAACTGGGTTGTAAGCAATCTTGATAGCACTCTCGTTGTCGCAGTAGAGAGGCACATTCTTCTCCTTGATGCCATAGTCCTTGAGGGTTCGCTTCATCCACAGTAGCTGAGCGCAACATGAACCAACAACAATGTACTCAGCTTCAGCAGTAGATAGTGACACACATATCTGCTTCTTCGAGGACTAGCAAACTAAGGATCGTCCGAGGAAATGACATGTGTATGAGGTTGACTTGCAATCCATACGATCTCTAGCATAGTCAGCATCTGAGTATCCAACGAGGTGAAGATTTGAGCCCTTGGGATACCACAATCCAAGCGTTGGTGTGTGAGCTAAGTATCGAAGAATATGTTTGTGACGCCCCCAATTTTGACCGTATGCTAAACATACACGCAATGTGTACGACCAAGATCAGGGACTCACTAATCAATATCACAACACAACTCTAGACACAAATTAAAGTCATACAAGTTCATATTACAAGCCAGGGGCCTCGAGGGCTCGAATACAAAGCTCGACAAGCACGAGCCAGCGAAAGCAAATAATATTTGAGTACAGACATAAGTTAAACAAGTTGTGCCTTAAGAAGGCTAGCACAAACATAACAACGAAAAGAAAGAGGCGAGGCCTCTTGCCTGGGAACCTCCTATCCTACTGCTATTCGGGGGCTGCCTCCACGTAGTAGTAGGCTCCTGCGGTGGTGTAGTAATCGTCTCCGGCGTACTCCATCTCCTGGGCTCCAACATCTGAACGCAGAATCGAATCGAGGTGGAAAGAGAAGACAAAGCAGCGGTGAATACTCATCCAAAGTACTCGCTAGACTGACATCAGAACTACTCTAAGTATGCACATTATCAAGGGGAGGGGTTATATCTGGGCTGACTGCAGAAAGCAAGAATAGGGGGAAGGCCTAGTCCTATCGAAGACTAGCATCTTCAACATCTTGCGGCATTAGAAGAGAGTAGACTGGTAACTTACATATAGTCAGATTATTGTAGCAATTTTATTAACTAACCACGCCCAGAGATTCTTCCTCGACTCCCTGCGAGGAAGCAATCCTGGAGCCAACATTCATTTAAAATAAATCACAATTATAGTTGTATAAGGTCAAGGTATAACTCCAAATCATCCTGTTACCGTGGACACGGCTATACGAATAGATTATCATCCCTACAGGGGTGCACCACATATTCCCCGCACGCTTGAATCACCTCCGGCCGGACACACTTTTCTAGGTCATGCCCGGCCTCGGGATATCAAAACGTCGTCGCCCCACCTAGACTCAACAAAGAGGCCAGCCCGCCTGTCTAAATCCTATGCGCGCAGGGGTCATGGGCCAATCACCCTTTGCTGTCCTGCACGATGCGAACGCGACCGAGGTCAATCCTAGCACCCCTTATAACAAACGGGATGCCGTTGCAGACCACTCGGGCATGCGCCACTCCATTGCTGACGTCCGAAGAGCTTCGACTGATACAACGACGCTGAGTACCCATAACTTCTCCCACATGAAGGTTAGTGCGTATGAAGGCTAATGACCTAACTCAGATCAAGTACTCAACCCATTAGCATTTTAATAATGCGGGGCAAGCGGGACCCATAATGTGCAGTCCCGTCGCCCCGTCTCGAGGATGTGTGGCAAAGGCCTCTCTCGCTAGTCCACGCTTCATCATCATCAAACCGTGGGTACCCCTCAGGGTCGACCCATCACCAACAAGTTTCTGTAACCAGGTCATAGTAACTGTGTGTATGAAACATCAAGACAGGAACTGAGGAATCACCCTCAATGGTCCCCGCTCAATGTCACCGTCAAGGTAGACTTTAGAGGAATCACCCTCGGGGGTCCCACACTTGAGGGGTGGCACGACAGAGACATCATTGGGAATGGTGAAGGAGGAATCGCCCTCGATAACCATGACCGACTAGCTGCACTACAGGGCTAGCATCATGAGTACTTCACGAGGTGTCACCCTCGGTACTCGATAGTAGCACTACAGAGTCGTACAACTAAGGGGGAGTGTGGTGATGTGAGGGGCTTGGCTTGTCGGTCGGTTGACCGAGTCTTCGAGTCGTCGATGAAGATGCAGGGGCAACTGGGACTAAGGGGTCACTGGGGATTCACTAACCAACCTATACTAAGCAGTTGATATGGTTGCATGTATAGTAACAGTTCATCAAAAACAGGCTATGCATCAGAATAGGAGCTAACTATTACAGTAGCAAAATTCTAATGCAAGAATAAGAGAGAATAATGGCCGATATCAGAATGCTCAAGGGAGGGTTGCTTGCCTTGCTGCTCTGGGGCAAAGGCCTGATCATCAGGCGCATAGTCGTACCCGGCAGCAGCGTCACTCTCGGGTTCTACCGAAGAGAAGAGGGAGGAAGAAACAATAAATATAAGGCACATGTGCAACACGATGCATGACATGGCAATATGCAGAGATAGGCATGCACTAACGTAGTATTTATACGTCACAGACGGGTCAGAAGAATACCTGACGATATTTTCCGGGTCTCGAGCTACTACCAGACAGATGAAAATGATGGTAAAAGTTCCATGTTTGCTATGCTAGGAGCACACGGCGGACGAACGGACTGCGTATTCGGATTCGTGGAATTTTTTGAACAACTTTCATGTATAAAATATTTTCAACCGAGTTACGGATTATTTTATATTAATTTTTAAAGTTTTATTAATATTCAAAAAATAAATTGACTTATTTTAATTCAATAATTCTTTATGACATCACCATGATGTCATGTTGACATCAGCAGCCAACAGGGCCAGTTGACTGGTCAAGCTGACCCGTGGGCCCCACATGTCATCCTCACAGTTTTAATTATTTTTATTTATTATTAATCAGATTAATTAGTATTGTGGGACCCACCTACAAGTGACACGTTAATATATATTAATTAACAATTTTAAATTAACAAGTTCAATTACTGTAAATGGGGTTGGGCCCACATGTCATTGTTTGATTAATTTAATAGAAAGGTTAATTAACATAATTAAGTTTAATTAAGTTAATTAATCAACATATTAATTAATCAATTAATTAATGATTAGATATTATCTAATATTTTAATTTCCTTTTCCTTTTTCTTTTTTTTACTTTTAATTACGTTTTAGGGGCCATGGGCCCCAGCTGTCATTGGGCCAGGGGGGTAAGTGGCGGGATTAACCCCCACTAACCAGATCGGTTTAGGGGAGGGCCGAGCCCTCGGTGTCCGATCGTCGGCGGGGCCGGCGCCGGTGGCCAGGGCGCCGACCAGGGCATCGCGACGGGGGGGGGGGGGGGGGGGGGGACGACGAGCACAACGCCGCGGGCGATGGGCGGCGATGGGTGCGGCGAGCGAGGGCGGGGATGCGGCGAGCGCGCGCGTGCGGCGCGGTGAGCGGGGCTCGACGAGAGAACGAGCGGGGAGGAGCGTGGGGAGCAGAGAAGCGCACCGAGCGGGGGGAGGTGGGTAAATGGGGCCGGCGGCCGGAGCTCACCGCGGGGCGGCGACCGACAGTCGGGGAGGCAGGGTGGTGGCGACGCGGGGGCGAGGCGGGAGGTGGCGGCGCACGGAGGAGGAGGCGGCGGGGTGGATCCGGTCGGCGAGCGACCGGAACCGACAGGGGCTGGCCGCGCATTGACGGGTTGGGACGGCCGTCTCGGGCGTCGTCGGGGGGGGGGGGGGGGGGGGGGCTGGTGGCGTCGCCGCCCGATCCCGATCTTGGGAGAGAGCGAGGGGGTCTGGGGGAGTAGTGGGGTCGGAAGTGGTGGTGGGTGGGGCTAGGGTTTCGGGTGAGGAGGATTATCCCTAGGGAGAGGCTGGTTGGCCAGCTGGGCCGAGGCCCAGAGGGGTTTCCCCCTTCTTCTTTTTTATTAATTCGTTTTTATCTTATTTTATTTTATTATTATTAATGGTGTCTGTTTTAATTACTTATAGGCCCTAAAATACTTCGAAAAAATCCAGTTCCAAATTTATAAATCCTTAAGGTTTATTTTCAAATGATTCAACATTTTTAATTATGATTTTGCACAACTTTTAAAACCACCTTTCAGACGAATTTAAATTTGCAACGAAATTGAACGGGGTTTGAACCAACACGAGTTTAACAACAGTAACACGATGACGTGGCATCATTAGTGCGGGATCACTATAGCTTAATTATAGAGCTTACTGTAGCACAAAACCAGGGCGTCATAATTCTCCCCTACTAACAAGAATTCTCGTCCCGAGAATCAAGAAGTAGAAGGAAAGAGCCCGGGGTATTGGTCACGAAGGTGACCTTCGCGTTCCCAATTGGCTTCATCTTCGTAATGATTTGCTCACTGCACTTTGAAGAACTTGGTAACCTTCTGACGAGTCTGACGTTCAGTTTCATCGAGAATGCGGACCAGTTGCTCTTTGTAAGAAAGGTCTTGTTGCAGCTCAAGCATATCATGATCCACTGCTCAGATAGGATCCTTGAAGCAGTGACGATGCTGTGACATAGGGAACACATCATGAACCTGAGAAAGGTTTGGCGGTAGCTCCAGTTGATATGCCACTTTACCACACCTTTAGAGAACAGTGAAAGGACCAATATATCGAGGAGCCAGCTTGCCCTTGATCCCAAAACGGTGTGCACCCCTCATTGGCGTCACTTGAAGATAAGCCTTTTCGCCAGGTTGATAGACCATATCCTTGTGATGACGGTCATACTAACTCTTCTGACGAGACTGAGCAGCCTTCAGATTTGCATGAATAATATGGAATTGATCTTCGGCATGTTGGATAATATCCAGACTGATAAGTGGACGTTCCCCAATTTCTGACCAATTCAGAGGAGTCCAACACTTACGTCTATATAATACTTCAACAGGAGCCATCTTCAGACTAGCTTGATAGCTATTGTTTTAGGAGAACTCAGCATACGGGAGAGATTCCTCCCATTTCTTGCCAAAAGAAATGACACAAGCTCGAAGCATGTCTTCAAGAATCTGATTGACTCTTTCAACTTGTCCCTGGGATTGAGGGTGAAAAGCGGTGTTAAAGGACAAATGAGTTCCCATAGCTTCCTGGAAACTTTCCCAGAATCTTGAAGTGAATAAACTGCCACGGTCTGAACTAATCACCAATGGAATACCATGGAGGGAAAAAACTCTGGACATGTAAAGATCTGCTAGCTGACTAGCAGTAATAGTTTTCTTGAAACCGAGAAAATATGCAACTTTGGACAGCCGGTCAATGACGACCAGAATAACATCATTACCCTTCTGCGACCTGGGAAAACCAGTGACGAAGTCCATTTCAACAATATCCCATTTCCATTCAGGAATAGGAATAGGTTGTAGAGTTCCAGCGGGCTTTTGATGTTCTGCCTTGATCCGACGGCAAATGTCACATTCTGAAACATAGTGAGCAATGTCTTGTTTCATATTAGACCACCAGAACCTTTGACGGATGTCTCGGTACATCTTGGTACTACCCGGATGAATAGACAACAGAGTATCATGAGCTTCTTTCAGTATTCTATCAGTCATATTCAGGTTTTCCCTTTTTGTTGGAACGAATAAGCGTCCCTTGAAGCACACAGCACCATCACCAGCAACGGTGAACAAGAGGGTTTACCTTCCGCAAGATAGCATTTAATCCTTTCGACTTTGTTGTCATAGCCCTGCATTCTTTTGATACAACCCATAAGATCTGATTCAACGACCAGGTTACTCAAAGATCCCTGGTTAACAACATGAAGGTTCATCTTGTGGTTCTTCGGTGGAGGGGGAACGAGATAACCCTCAGAAACAATATGGAGGTTCAGCTTGCGGAATTCTTCTTAAACAAGGGGGTGAACCTTGTGAACCTGAAGGTGGTTGTAGTATGACTTGCGGCTCAAAGCGTCAGCCATTACATTAGCCTTGCCAAGTGTATAAGAAATTCCCACATTGAAATCTGCTATGCGCTCCATCCATCTCTGTTGACGGAGATTCAAATCTAGCTGAGTAAACAAGTACTTCAGACTTTGGTGATCGGTATAGATCTCGCATTGATTACTAACAAGGTATTGCCGCCACTCTTTCAGTGCATGGATCACTGCAGCAAGTTCAAGGTCATGAACTGGGTAGTTCTCTTCATGAGAACGCAATTGACGAGATGCATAAGCAACCACTTTGTGTTCTTGCATTAGGACACAGCCTATTCCCTGACGCGAAGCGTCACAATAAATGACAAAGTCCTTACGAGTATTCGGAGGAGCAAGCACTGGAGCAGACGTCAATTTGTCTTTAAGTGCCTGAAAGCCCTCCTGACATTTTTCTATCCACTCATATTTAACACCTTTGTGAGGCAGATTGGTTAAGGGCTTTGCAATCTTGGAGAAGTTCTCGACAAATCGATGGCAATAGCTGGCAAGTCCGAGAAAACTTCTGACTTGCTTGACATTCTTCAGGGGAGTCTAGTCAAGAATAGTCTGAACTCGTTCAGGGTTGACTGCAATACCATCCTTGGAGATCACATGACCAAGGTAGGTTACTTCGTCCATCCAGAACTCAAACTTGGAATAATTGGCATATAGGTGGTGTTCCCGAAGCCTTTCCAGTACAAGAGGAAGATGTTCAGCATGCTCTTCTTTATTCTTGGAAAATACCAGAATGTCATCTAGATAATGTTGGAAATATGCCCTAGAGGCAATAATAAATTAGTTATTATCATATTGCCTTGTTCATGATAATTTTTTATTATCCATGCTATAATTGTGTTGATCGGAAACTCAGATACGTGTGTGAATACATAGGCACCACCATGTCCCTAATATGCCTCTAATAGACTAGCTCGTTGATCAAAGATGGCTATGGTTTCCTAGTCATGGACATGAGATGTCATTTGGTAACGGGATCACATCATTAGGAGAATGATGTTATGGACAAGACCCAAACTACAAACGTAGCATATGATGGTGTCAGTTTATTGCTATTGTTTTCTGCATGTCAAGTATATGTTCCTATGACCATGAGATCATGCAACTCACTAACACCGGAGGAGTACCTTGTGTGTATCAAACGTCACAACGTAACTGGGTGACTATAAAGGTGCTCTACAGGTATCTCTGAGGGTGTTCGTTGGGTTGGCATGGATCAAGATTGGGATTTGTTACTCCGTGTGACGGAGAGGTATCTCAGGGCCCACTCGGTAATACAACATCACAATAAGCCTTGCAAGCAATGTGACTAAGTGTTAGTCATGAGATATTGTATTACAAAACGAGTAAAGAGACTTGCCGGTAATGAGGTTGAACTAGGTATGGAGATACCAACGATCGAATCTCGGGCAAGTAACATACCGAAGAACAAAGGGAACATCATACGAGATTAACTGAATCCTTGACATAAAGGTTCGACCGATAAAGATCTTCATAGAATATGTAGGAACCAATATGGGCATCCAGGTCCCTCTATTGGTTATTGACCGTAGAGGTGTCTCGGTCATGTCTACATAGTTCTCGAACCCTCGGGGTCTGCACACTTAAGGTTCGGTGACGTTTCGGTAGTATAGAGTTATGTATGGTGGTGACCGAAGGTTGTTCGGAGTCTCGGACGAGATCCCGGACGTCACAAGGAGCTCTAGAATGGTCCGGAGGTAAATATTGATATATAGGAAGTCCTATTTTGGTCACCGGAAAAGTTTCGGGCTAATCGGTAGTGTACCGGGAGTGCCGGTAGTGTACTGGGAGACCATCGGGAGGGGTATTTTCGACCCAAGAGGCTACATGGGCTGTGAGAGAGTGAATACCAGACCTTTGTGGGATGGTGGAAGTCCCACACAAGGCCCATGCGGCTGGGAAGAAAAGCAGGGAAAAAGGTGGAAAAAGGCCAAAAAAGGGAGGAATCCTAGTCCTGCTAGGATTGGAGGAGGAGTCCTCCTCTCCTCCCCACTTCGGCCGACCCAAGGAGGCTTGGCCCTTGCGCCAAGTCCTCTCCTCCCCCCTCTTATATATACTGGAGGTTTTAGGGTTTTTTGCACACAATTATTAGCCACGTGATGCCCGTTCCTCCAGTGCATAGTTTCTCCTCTAGATCGGATTTCTGCAGTGCTTAGGCGAAGCCCTGCCGGAATTGCTCCACCACCATCACCGCGGCGCCGTCACGCTGCTGGTGAACTCGTCTACCTCTCCGCTCCCTCTTGCTGGATCAAGAAGGCGGAGATCGTCATCGAGTTGTACGTGTGTTGAACGCGGAGGTGCCGTCCGTTTGGCGCTAGATCAGAAGGACCGTGATCAAGATCGCGAGACAGATCATGATGAGTTCGTGGGACGGATCGTGATGAGTTCGCGAGATGGATCGTGATTGGATCGCGGGACAGATCGTGATTGCATTGCGGGAGGATCGTGATGAGATCGCGGGACGCTCGGCGATTTGGATCGCGAAGACGTTCGACTACACCTACCGCGTTTCTCAACGCTTCCCGCTTAGCGATCTACAAGGGTATGTAGATCCACCCTTCCTCTCATAGATGCTCATCACCATGGATAGATCTTGCATGTGCGTAGGGATTTTTTTGTTTCCCATGCGACGTTCCCCATCAGATAAACCACAACGAATTTGTCGAGGTAGTCCATGAAGATATAATTCATTGAATGAGAGAAAGTTGCTGGAGCATTGGTTAAACCGAAAGACATGACGGTGTACTCGTATGAACCATAGCGAGTAACAAATGCGGTCTTTGGAATATCCTCTTCACGAACACGGATCTGATGGTATCCCAACCTCAAGTCGAGCTTAGAGAAAATGGAGGCACTAGGAAGTTGATCATACAAATCATTGATCCGAGGTAGCGGGTATTTGTTCTGAATTGTAGCTTGGTTTATTGGTCGATAATCCTGGACCAGAAGGTTTGTCCCATCCTTCTTCTTAACTAAGATAGAAGGTGCTCCCCAAGCACAGGGACTTGGACGAATGAAACCCAGCCGTAGCAAATTGTCAATTTCTTGCTTAAGTTCAGTGGTGGCATCTTATACGGACGCTTGGCTATAGGAGTGGTACCACGTACCAAGTCGATGACAAACTCGATAGCTCTAGAAGGCGGAATCCCTAGGAGTTCTTCCGGAAAAACATCTTGGAAATCCTAGAAAACTGGAATGTTTTCAATCCCCTCAAGAGGTGACTCATTTAATGCATCCATAGCATATAGTCGGGCTTCAGCGTCTCGAACAAGATGAGCATGGTAGCTGACTATCTCATTCGAAGGATGCAGAAGGTGGACAGTTTTGGTGGCACAAATAACCGAAGCAGTATGTGCTTTCAACCAATCCATTCGAGAATGAGGTGAATCTTGGAAGACTTCAATACTATGGGGGAAGCATGGAATTGCAGTCCTTCTATTTCAATGGGGACATCTGGACAAAACATGGAGGTTCGACACTGGCCCGCGGGGGTGTTTACCACTATTGGAATGTTCATCTCCTCGTACTTAATGCCATGCATGTATGCAAAATCTCCAGACATAAAAGAATGCGATGCTCCTGTATCAAACAATACAGAAGCTGGTACTGAGTTGATGAGAAGAGTACCCATCACAGTAGCAGGCTGGTCTTGAGCTTCATTTAGTTTAGCATTGTTAGCTTGAGCACGACCGTGAGCAGGCCTGGCGTTATTGTTGCGGGGCTGGTTGGAAGACAGTGCAAGTTGATTCTGATTCTGCCTGCAGTCTCTAGCACGGTGTCTTGGATGACCACACTTGAAGCACAGCCCATCCTCGGGACGAGAAGGTGGAACAGGAGCTTGTGGTGGTGGAGCTGGGAGCCTCATCTACCTAGGTGGGGGTGGAGGCAAACGAGGTGCAGCGTAGGACGGCCTTGGAGCAGGAGGCGGTGCATGGTACATGTTGTGGGGAATCCAGATCTTGCGCTTCTAACTTGGTGAGCCCATGTCACGGTTGCGCTTGTTGCTGTCCTCATAGTCCTGTAGACCCATTTCCACTATAATGGACTTGTTCACCAAGGTGGCAAAGTTGTCAAAGTCCTGAACAAGGAGTGCGAGTTTGATATCAGGGTGGAGGCCTTCACGGAACTTCTCTTGCCTATGAGCATCAGTTGCAACGTCTTCTTCAGCATAGCGAGATAAGTCCAGAAATTCCTGCTGATAAGCATCCATGGTCTTGTTACCCTGGACGAGATTGCAGAACTCACGCTTCTTATTGTCCATCATTCCCTGAGGAATATGGCAAGCACGGAATGCAGCTTGGAACTCCGGCCAGGTGATGATTGTCCCAACAGGCTGTGAGCACCTGTGACTGTCCCACCATTGAGCAGCGGGACCTTTCAGAAAGTATGAGCCAAAGGTGACATAGCTAGCCACTTGGGCGCCTGAAGATTCTAGCTCATAATTGATGTCACGGAGCTAGTCATCTGCGTCAAGCGACTGAGTTGAGCTGCGGTAGATCGCGGGGTTGAGGCGCATGAAGTCTTGCAAAGTCATTGGGGCTGGCTGCTGATTCATATTCGGCCTCGGGAACTGGTCCATAAGCCCTTGCATAAACTGGCAGTTCAATTCAAACTGATGCATCATACCAGCCATGTATTCAGGTGGCGGTGGGTGGTCAGCCGCACCACAACCATGACTAGCTGGCCTAACCATTCTGTCGAAACAATTAACAGTGGTATTTTAGCATTGGGTATTGCAAAGACAATGAGTCATTTATGAAGTAAATTGCTCAATGAAGGAAGTGCAATAGATACGACATAGTAGTTCGAATTCAACATACAGATCCATACATAGGTCTATTACAAACCATAAGTCTATTACAACATAGACGATAGGTCCGGCATGAAATTAGCCTAAACAACTAGGCGGCACGTAGGCACGCGGTAGTGGGATACAACAACGGACATAGTGAAAAGCTACATCAATGTCGGGGACAACGAAAGAACGCACGGAACTGCAGATGACCTTGAATTTTGAACCTGGTGGCAGGGTTCTCCATCCCGTGCACACTCTGATGTAGACACTGCATATTAAGCGGGAGCGCAGGTCCACGTGTCGGAACATGGCCTCCAACATCAGGCCACTCAAGACCTGGAGGAAATGCAGTCCGAGGCGGGTAAAGGATGTACTCCGGATGTATCCCCGCGGTGACTGCTGGCAACAAATGCTCCAAAGCCCGATAAAGATGAGCACGGGTGGCATACAACTCGACATTAAGATCCCTGACAGTGCGATCCAATGCCTCAGTGTACTAAACCAGAACATGTGGGTCATAACGACGAATCACGTAGGGGGTGCAGACAGCAGTGTAGGATCGATCATTGCACTGCCCTACGAAAGGGGTCAAGACCTCAGCGTCGGCGGCAGTATCAACTCCAGCAGGAACATACGGAATGTATCTGTATGCCGTCTCCTCCAAACAAGAGTTCGTTGCATGGAGTCGAACAATAGCAACATAAGCAGCATCCTGTACGACCATCTCGACATTCACTCCAATGCCACGGAAGGTGTGCAACTCAGTGATGGAGAGGTCCTGTCGATCCCAGATAACCATCACAGCCTCATACTGTTCCTGGTTGAACTCGCGGTAGTCCTCGTAAATAGTGTACTCGGGGTATCAGCGATATCCCAACTTCTTCAAGAGGTCGACCAGAATGGCAGGGAACCCAGTCATATCGTGCACGAAGGTCAGACGAACGATCTGCCTACCGGGACGCATCTGTAATAGGAAGATTTAAGATGTCAGATGACAGTGTGTGCCTTATAACTTCAAAGGAAAACAATTGTTGATGAAACAAATCTCTGGTGGATGTTATCACGAGAACCTAATGTTAGAGTTAACAAAATCTTTAACCCGAAAGAGGAGAGAGATCAGATCCCAGAGTATAGATGAGGAATAAAAGATCCTAATACCACCCGATTGAGATGTGGGCCCATAAGCCACACAACAATGTTAGTAAAAGTTTTTCAACTACTAGACTCAACTTCGGCCAAGGAGTTGGAAAGGGGGCTACCTACAGGCAGTCGGCTCTGATACCAACTTGTCACGCCCCCAATTTCGACCGTACGCTAAACATACACGCAATGCGTACGACCAAGATCAGGGACTCACTAATCAATATCACAACACAACTCTAGATACAAATTAAAGTCATACAACTTCATATGACAAGCCAGGGGCCTCGAGGGCTCGAATAAAAAGCTCGACGAGCACGAGTCAATGGAAGCAAATAATATCTGAGTATAGACATAACTTAAACAAGTTCTGCCTTAAGAAGGCTAGCACAAACATAACAACGGATCGAAAGAGGCGAGGCCTCCTGCTTGGGAACCTCCTATCCTACTGCTGTTCGGGGGCTGCCTGCACGTAGTAGTAGGCTCCTGCGGTGGTGTAGTAGTCGTCTCTGGCGTACACCATCTCCTGGGCTCCAACGTCTGAACGCAGAATCGAATTGAGGGGGAAAGAGAAGGCAAAGCAGCGGTGAGTACTCATCCAAAGTACTCGTAAGACTAACATCAGAACTATGCTAAGTATGCATCATTATCAAGGGGAGGGGTTATATCTAGGCTGACTGCAGAAAGCAAGAATAGGGGGAAGGCCTAGTCCTATCAAAGACTAGCATCTTCAGCATCTTGTAGCATTAGAAGAGAGTAGACTGGTAACTTACATATAGTCATATTATTGTAGCAATTTTATTAAGTAACCACGCCCATAGATTCTTCCTCGACTCCGTTCGAGGAAGCAATCCCGGAGCCAACATTCATTTAAAGTAAATAACAATTATACTTGTATAAGGTTAAGGTACAACTCCAAATCATCCTGTTACCATGGACACGGTTATTCGAATAGATTATCATCCCTGCAGGGGTGCACCACATATTCCCCGCACGCTTGAATCACCTCTGGCCGGACACAGTTTTCTAGGTCATGCCCGGCCTCGGGATATCAAAACGTCGTCGCCTCACCTAGACTCAACGAAGAGGCCAGCCGTCGGTCTAAATCCTGTGCACGTAGGGGTCATGGGCCAATCGCCTTTTGCACTCCTGCACGATGCGAACGCGGCCGATGTCAGTCCTAGCACCCCTTATAACAAGCGTGATACCGTTGCAGACCACTCAGGCACGCGCCACTCCATTCCTGACGTCTGAAGAGCTTCGGCTGATACAACGGCGCTGAGTACCCATAACTTCGCCCATGTGAAGGTTAGTGCGTATTAAGGCCAACGACCTAACTCAGATCAAGTACCCAACCAATTAGCATTTTATTAATACGGGGCAAGCGCGACCCATAACATGCGGTCCTGTCGTCACGTCTCGAGGATGTGTGGCAAAGGCCTCTCTCGCCAGTCCACGCCTCATCATCATCAAAACGTGGGTACCCCTTAGGGCCGACCCATCACCAACAAGTTTCTGTAACCAGGTCAAAGTAAATGTGTGTATGAAACATCAAGACAGGAACTAAGGAATCACCCTCAATGGTCCCCGCTCAATGTCACCGTCAAGGTGGACTTTAGAGAAATCACCCTCGAGGGTCCCACACTTGAGGGGTGGCACGAGATAGACATCATCGGAAATGGTGAAGGAGGAATCAACCTCGATAACCACGACCGACTAGCTGCACTATAGGGCTAGCATCATGAGTACTTCACGAGGTGTCACCCTTGGTACTCGATAGTAGCACTGTAGAGTCATACAACTAAGGGGGAGTGCGGTGATGTGAGGGGCCTGGCTTGTCGGTCGGTTGACCAAGTCTTCGAGTTTTTGAGTCGTCGAATCGTCGGGTCGTCGATGAAGATGCAGGGGCAACTAGGACTAAGGGGTCATTAGGGATTCACTAACCAACCTATACTAAGCAGTTGATATGGTTGCATGTATAGTAAAAGTTCATCAAAAACAGGCTATGCATCAGGATAGGAGCTAACTATTAAAGTAGCAAAATTCTAATGCAAGAATAAGAGGGAAGAATGGGCAATATCGGAATGCTCAAGGGGGGGTAGCTTGCCTTGCTGCTCTGTGGCAAAGACCTGATCGTCAGGTGTGTAGTTGTACCCGACAGCAACATCACTCTCGGGTTCTACCGGAGAGAAGAGGGGGCAATAAACAATAAATATAAGGCACAAGTGCAACATGATGCATGACATGGAATTATGCAGGGTTAGGCATGCACTAACGCAGTATTTATACATCGCAGACGGGTCAGAAGAATACCTGACGATATTTTCCGGGTCTCGGGCTACTACCGGACAGATGAAAATGATGGTAAAAGTTCCGTGTTTTCTATGCTAGGAGCATGCGGTGGACGAACGGACTGCATATTCGGATTCGTGGGGTTTTTCTGAACAACTTTCATGTATAAAATATTTTCATCCGAGTTACGAATTATTTTATATTATTTTTTAAAGTTTTATTATTATTCAGAAAATAAATTGATTTATTTTAATTCAATAATTGTTTTATGACATCAGCATTATGTCATGCTAACATCAGCAGTCAACAGGGCCAGTTGACTGGTCAAACTGGCCGGTGGGACCCACATGTCATCCCCACAGTTTTAATTATGTTTATTTATTATTAATCAGATTAATTAGTGTGGTGAGACCCACCTATAAGTGACATGTTAAAATATATTAATTAACAATTTTAAATTAACAAGTTCAATTAGTGTTAATGGGGCTGGGCCCACATGTCATTGTGTGATTAATTTAAGAGAAAGGTTAATTAACATAATTAAGTTTAATTAAGTTAATTAAACAACATATGAATTAATCAATTAATTAATGATTAAATATTATCTAATATTTCAATTTTCTTTTTCTTTTTCTACTTTTAATTACGTTTTAGGGGCCGTGGCCCCCAGCTGTCATTGGGCCAAGGGGTTAAGTGGGGGGATTAACCCCCACTAACCAGATCGGTTTAGGGGAGGGCCGAGCCCTCGGTGGCCGATCGTCGGCGGGGCCGGCGCTGGCGGCCAGGGCACCGACTAGGGCACCGCGATAGGGGGGTTGGGGGACGACGAGCACAACGCGGCAGGCGATGGGTGGCGGGGGGCTGCGGCGAGCGCGGGCGTGTGGCGTGATGAGCAGGGGAGGGGATGCGGCGAGCACGCACTTGCGGCTCGGTGAGTGAGGCTTGACGAGGGGACGAGCGGGGGGAGCACGGGGAGCAGAGGAGCGCACCGAGCGGGGAGAGGTGGGTAAAAAGGGCCGACAGCCGGAGCTCACCGTGGGGCGGCGACTGGCAGTCGGGGATGTAGGATGGTGGCAACCTGGGGGCGAGGCGGGAGGAGGCGGCGAACGAATGAGGAGGAGGCGTGGCGGATCCGGTCGGCAGGCGACCGGAATCGGCAGGGGCTGGCCGTGTGCCGGCGGGTCGAGACGGCCGGCTCGGGCCTCGTCGGGGGGGGGGGCTGGTGGCGTCGCCACCCGATCCCGATCTGGGGAGAGAGCGAGGGGGCAGGGGAAGGAGTGGGGGTCGGAAGTGGTGGTGGGTGGGGCTAGGGTTTCGGGTGAGGCGGGTTGTCCCCAGGGGGAGGCTGGTTGGCCAATTGGGCCGGCCCGGCTGGGCCGAGGCCCGGGGGGGCTCTTTTTTTATTAATTAGTTTTTATCTTATCTTATTTTATTATTATTAACAGTGTCTATTTTAATTACTTAGAGGCTCCAAAATACTTCGAAAAATTCCAGTTCCAATTTTATAAATCCTTAGGGAATATTTGCAAATCATTCAACATTTTTAATTCTGATTTTGCACAACGTTTAAAACCACCTTTCAGACGAATTTAAATTTGTAACGAAATTGAACGGGGTTTTAACCAACGCGAGTTTAACAACGGAACACGGTGACGTGGCATCATTAGTGCGGGATTACTGCAGCTTAATTAGAGAGCTTACTGTAGCACAAAACCAGTGTGTCACAATGTTTCACAGCTTTATGGTGTGATTCCTTCGGTGTTGCTTGGAATCGGGCACACATGCAAACCCTCAGCATAATATCAGGCCTAGATGCACACAGATATAATAAAGAGCCAATCATGGAGCGATATACCTTTTGATCAAAATCTTTACCATTTTCGTCAGTGCTGAGGTGGCCTTTTGAAAGCATTGGAGTTTTGACGCCTTTGCAGTCTTGCATGTCGAATTTCTTCAAAACATCCTTGAGGTATTTCTCTTGAGAGATGAAGATGACGTTGTCTTGTTGACGAATTTGAAGACCTAAGAAGAATTTCAACTCTCCCATCATAGACATTTGATATTCTTCACTCATCATATAGTCAAATACATCACTATAACTTTGTCAGTACAGCCAAAGATAATATCGTCTATGTATATTTGGCATATGAACAATTCATTGTCATAGGATTTAGTGAAAAGAGTTGGGTCGACTAAACCGGGTTTGAAGCCGTTCTTCATGAGGAATTCCTTCAGAGTGTCGTACCACACCCAAGGGGCCTGCTTGAGGCCATAGAGGGCCTTGTTGAGTCTGAAGACTTTGTCAGGATGCTTAGGATCTTCAAAACCTGGGGATTATATACTTCTTCCTCAAGCTTACCATTGAGGAATGCACTTTTCACATCAATTTGATATAATATGATATCATGATGGTTAGCATAAGCAAGCAATATGCGAATAGCTTCAAGTCTAGCAACTGGTGCAAAAGTTTCATCGAAGTCAATTCCTTCAAGTCTACAAGACAAGCCTTATTTCTTACCACAAGGCCATTTTCATCTTGCTTGTTACGGTAGATCCACTTGGTACCTATGATGTTGTGCTTGCGAGGATCTGGCCGCTTGACAAGTTCCCACACATTATTGAGCTTGAATTGATGCAATACATCTTGCATAGCTTGAATCCACTCAGGCTCCTTGAATGCTTCATCAACTTTGGTGGGCTCTATGATAGAGACAAAAGCAAAGTGCCCACACAAGTTATTCAAATACGAATCTCTTGAGCGAGTGAGAGGACCTGGTGTATTGATGTCATCGATGATTTTGTCAATCTGCATTTCATTTGCAACTCTTGGATGAACAGGTTAATGTGGCTGAGGATTTTCTTTAGCACCATTTTCTTCAGGTGTATCAGCATGAATGTCTTCATTTGTTGGAATGACTTCCTCGGTAGGTATGACATCTTCAGTAGCCTTCAGCTTAATGGATTCCTTAGGAGACTGTTCATCTAACACAGAAGGCAGGTGCTCTCTTTGCGAGCCGTCAGTTTCGTCGGACCGCACATCTACAGTTTGAACAACCTTATGGTGGTAGGTGTTGAAGACTCTGTAGGTGTGCGAGTCCTTTCCGTAACCAATCATAAAACATTCATGTGCTTTTGGTGCAAATTTAGAACTATGGTGATGATCTCTAATCTAGCATTTTGCACCGAAGACTTTGAGATAACTTACATTGGGTTTTTTGCCAGTCATAAGTTCATATGAAGTCTTCTTGAAGAATTTGTGCAGATATACCCTGTTGATGATGTGGCATGCTGTATCAATTGCCTTAGGCCAAAAGCAATGAGGAGTCTTGTATTCATCAAGCATGGTGCAAGCCATCTCAACAAGAGTCATGTTCTTGCGCTCCACGACGTCGTTCTGCTGAGCAATATATGGGGCAAATAACTCATGATTAATACCAAGTTCATCAAGATATTCATGAATATTGGTGTTCTTGAACTCAGTCCCATTGTCACTCCTTATATGCTTGATCTTAATGCCAAAGTTCATGGAGGCCCTTGAAGCAAATATTCTAAAGACATCCTGCACTTCAGACTTGTACAGAATAATATGCACCCAAGTGTAACGAGAGTAATCATCAACAATGACAAAGCCATACAAACTTGAAAATTTTGTTAGTGTGGAGTAATGAGTGGGGCCAAAGAGGTCCATGTGAAGCAATTCAAAGGGTCGAGTCGTGGTCATGATTGCCTTTGAGGGATGCTTGGATCTGGTCATCTTCGCAGACTCACATGCACCACATAGGTGATCCTTGAGGAATTTGACACCTTCAATGCCAATGAGGTGCTTTTTCTTCACAAGCGTGTGCAAGTTCCTCATATCAGCATGTCCAAGTCATCGATACCACAACCAGCCTTCTGAGCACTTTGCAAGTAGGCATGTGGGAGGATAAGGACATGTAGAGAAATCAACAATATACAAGTATCCTATCCTAAAGCCTTCGATCTCCAGAAGGAGCGGATGGACACACGGTTCTTCGAGGAACAAGTTCCGCAGGCCAAGGATAAAGCCGATGGTAAGCCGTACTCCCTAAAGTGCATATTCGGGAATAGCAAATTCGAATTGCTGACCCGGGTGTGGCGATCCTCAGGCGCAGCCGCCGATCTTCAGAAGAGCGTGGCAGACGCCAATCAGTTGCTTGGCTCGCAGGGAGAGGAAGACGAAGCTTGGATCTTCTGGGCATAATTTGGAGCCCCCGAGCATCCTCCTCTTCTGGTGGAGCAGCTGAAGCAGTTGATGGAGATGCACCGGATGGCGGAGCCGGCTATCAAGGACCTCTGCATCCGTCTATGGCCCGGCGAGCCACTCCCAGGCAGCTACTTCGGCCTGGTGCAATGGCTGATTGATGCAACGCCCCGCCTCGACGCCATCAAGCGTTCCTCCTGTATTGAAGGAGTCTAGATGACCCTTGCCAAGGCCAAAGTGCACTAGCCGGTCTCAATCCGATGAAGGTCTCCACCGATCCACCGCCGCCCGAAAAGGAGCACCGACGCCCCGAGCTCTACTTCGATGGAGTAATGAAGAGTGCACGGGTGATAGCGTCTCAGTGTTCGGGCAAAAAACTATTTGAATGAGATTGTAATCATGTCTGAAGACTATAATTTCAATGATATTAGTACCCACACTTATATTGTTTTTGCCTTCCTTTATAACTCCTGTATGGTTGTTTGATACTGAAAGATGCGAGTCGTCGGCTTCAGCCCCCACGTAGATACTACATGGGGTGTCTATGCCAATGCACTATGTTCCTTAGCCAAATTATAGGAACCTGAAGGCGATTTAGTGCAGCAGACTAGGCAATCGGACTATTATGCTTTATTTCTTTCACTTAACCGAAGGGGCGCAAAAAGGACCGCGGGAAGCGTACGATTAGCCATCAAGGTTTTTGCGATGTTCGTACGAGCCGAGGCCGAAGCCGACATCATAGTGCTTGCTCAAAGGTCAAATTCCTCATATAACACGGAATAACCGCTTGCGAAGGTTGAAGTGTAATACTTCTAACTTGGGGTTCACAGATCGGGTCGCGCATACTATGACAGTCCATTTTCGGCTTTCTCCCCTGAGGTGATTGACCGGACTATCCGGAAGCACAATCACAGGGGTGCTCCCTTTGCCCTTTTAGCCGAACGAGCGAAACGTAAAGGGGCAAGCATAGGAGTCGAGCTACCCAACTTAATGACTAAACACATAGTTTGGAAATCGATGCATATAAAGTGAATGCCAAGACGACGAACGCACAATGGTTAAGGCGATTTGTGTTTGAAATCGAGCCCCCGGTCTATTAGCCGGTGACCTTGAGTCATACCGAACAGGTTCATGAGAAGAGGGAGGGAAAAAGTATATGCCGAAAACAGGACGAATAAGGCGTATGTGCGCCAAGCAATTTTGTGTTTCCTCAACAACTCTTATAACTCGGATTGCCGAAGCAGCTGTTTACAAGTATGTGACAAGAATAAAAGTCCTGCAGGAGTTGTTGTACCAAGGGTCTTCGATTGGTGACCAGCCGCCTCCGATATGCCCTGTTGTTAGTTGACTCCTGCTTTCGATGTACCTTGATGGGTGTTGATGCGGGCGGATTTTGCGAACAAAATCTTGAAAGGCCGTTGTGTTTAAAGGTGAGCTTTACGCCATGGGCAGGCTCTTTTAGTAGCGCCTGCAGTTTGTCCGAAGACGTGTTGATGGCAACAATTCGGAACAACCGGATGCCTATTGTAAGTTCCCCATCGCTACCCATGGAATATTAAGTGCGAAGTTGTGCCTCCGCGGCACATACTTTACCGGTCATGAGGTTGTCCAGTGGGGGGTGAGTCCCTATTGAGGGTCGGAGTGTTCGGTCTGAATCCGAACTCGCTTCCTGGCCTTTGGCGCGTTTACGGCGAATGCCGAAGCTTGTCGGTTGTCTATGTAGCTAAATTCGGCCGCCAGTGCCAATGCATGTTCCTCTGTTCAAAGGGACCACTTAGTATTGCCATTTACAGTAATGACCCCCCTGGCACCCGGCATCTTGAGCTTGAGGTATGCATAATGCGGGACCGCGTTGAACCGAGCAAACGTTGTCCGACCAAGCAGCGCATGATAGCCGCCGTGGAAGGGCACGATGTCGAAGATCAAGTCCTCGCTGCGGAAGTTATCGAGCGAGTCGAATACAACTTCCAAGGTTACGGAGCCCGTACATCAGGCCTCAACAGGTGGGATCACCCCTCACAAGGTAGTGCTGCTAGGTTTGATCCGCGCCGGATCTATACCCATCTTTTTCACCGTGTCCGAGTAAATCAGATTGAGTCTACTTCCTCCGTCCATTAGGACTTTGGTGAGGTGATACCCATCTATAATGGGATCTAGGACGAGGGCAGTCGAGCCCCCATGACGGATACTAGTCGGATGGTCGCGCCGGTCAAAGGTGATCGGATATGCTGACCATGGGTTATACTTCGGAGCTACGGGCTCCACAACATAGACCTCCCAGAGGGCCCGCTTCCTCTCTTTCTTAGGTATGTGGGTGGCATATATCATATTCACCGATTTGACTTCGGGAGGAACTTCTTCTGACCTCCACCTATTGGACCCCGAGGCTCTTCTTCGTCCTCGATGCACGAGCTCTTGCCCTGGTCTTCGGGTTGTATTTTGTCGACATGTTTAAACACCCAACAGTTGTGGTGTGTGTGATTGGCTGGCTTCTCCGGAGTTCCATGGATTTGGCAAGTCCTGTCCATGATCTTCTCGAGTTGGGTGGGTCCGTCACGATTGCCTTTAGGGGGCTTCTTCTGCTGCCCAGGTCAGGAGTTGTGGAATCCAGCATTAACCGTCGTGTCATCGGCATCGTTGCTGCTGTGTCGGCGTTTGTTCTTATTGCACTTCGGCTTTGAGTTTCCGTCCTGGGCTTTAGGTGCCACACGATCTTCAGAATTGTGGTTGCACCTTGCTAGGCAATTATCTTCGCCCGCGCAAAAGCGGGTCATGAGGGAGGTGAGGGCGGACATAGTCCGAGGTTTATCCTGGCCTAGCTGGCGAGCCAACCACCCATCCCAAATATTGTGCCGGAAGGAGGCTATAGCCTCCGCATCCGGACAGTCGATGATCTGGTTCTTTTTAGTCAAGAACTGATTCAAGAACTATCGGGAAGACTCGCCGGGTTTCTGGACGACGTTGCTGAGGTCGAAAGAGTCCATCAGGCGGACATAAGTTCCCTGGAAGTTAGAGCGAAACCCATCTTCCAAGTCTTCCAAACATCCTATGGAGTTTTCGGGGAGGCTGTTTAACCAGTACCACGCTGGCCCCTTAAGCTTAAGAGGTAAGTATTTGATGGCATGGAGATCATCTCCTCGTGCCATATGGATATGGAGGAGGAAGTCCTCGATCCATACAGTCGGGTCAGTGGTCCCGTCATATTGTTCTATATTTACGGGTATAAACCCTTCGGGGAACTGATGTCGCATTACTTCATTTGTGAAGCACAGTGGGTGAGTGGCGCCTCTGACCCGAGTTATGTCCCGCCTGTATTCGGTGTTTGTATGGGACCGGTTGCATTCCCGGCCTCTATGATTTTGGTCGAACCATGGTCTATATTCTCCCCATCGGTCCGACGAGTAATATCTAGATCCGTAGATGGATCTCATACGGCCTACTCTGTGATTTAAGTCATCACGCAGGTCGAACCGGTCATTGGGCTCGGCTGGATCCTTACCTTGTCTTCGAGGCATCGCCGCTATATAACTGGTGTATTTAGCCGCTCTATCGTGCCCATGAGGAGGGTGGTCCGGCTCGTCATATGTGGTACAATGCGGGGACGGAGTGTCAGTGAGCTCATCGTCAAATTATGACAACAGCCGCCTCCGAGGGTAGCTTTTGGGCTGGTTTGACAAACCAGTGCCGTATGCTTCTTCGGCTAAGAGGACTTTCGTCCATCGATCAGTAAGGTCGGCCTATTCAGCTTTGACTTACCGCTCTTTGGCCTTCAGGCCACGAGCTGCTGCTATGAGCCACTGCCTGATTTCTTCCTGATCCTCGAGGTTATTAGGGATGTACAAGTCATCGGCTTCTAGTAAGTCTTCCTCCTCGATGGGGGGAAGATAATCGTCGCCTTCAAGGTCCTTGATGGTATCAGGGTCGTTTTGGTCCGCAGGTTCGTCTGGACCCGCGAACGGGTGCTCGGGAACATCGGGATGACCATGATCGGCAGGGGCGCTACCATCCCTGCTGCTAATAATAGTCCGTCTTCCCTTTTGCTTTTGGACCGCTTATGCGATTTTTGGCGCCTTGGTGGCGCGTCGCCCAATTTGTCATCGTTGTTGTGAAGCGTGTTGTCACTGTTGGTGGCAGGTGTATCCACCATGTAAACGTCGTACGTAGAAGTGGCAGTCCAACTCCCGGTGTTAACGGGGGTGGGAGCACGGTCCTCTTCATCCATGTATTCTGCCTCCTCGGAGGCATAGTCTAGCACGTCGGTTAAGTCTTCGATGGTGGCTATCAAGTGGGTGGTGGGTGGGTCGAAAAACCCGTCCCTGCTCGAACTATAACCGGGACGGACATAGATCGAGGCTGGATCGTCGGTGATTTTCAATGATGAGAATTGCTCCAAGGCTTCGTCAACCGTTGAGGACCCAATTGTATCCAGTTCAGGACTCATGGAGTCAACCCCCATGATGCCCACCCATGGGGAGTGTTCGGAAGGAACACATGTCCGGTCATGCAGCTTGATGGCCAAGCCGAGGTTAGAGATCGGACTGCCGCCATGGGTGACCCCATTGGTGTGTCCGACGGAGGGGTTCGAGGTTAAGGCCTTAGAGTCCTCGGGGGGTACGGGCGAAGCCGTGAGCCCGATTAGTGACAAGTCGCCTCGAGAGTCAATAGAAAACTCTAGGTTTCCAAATCTAACTTCCTGATCGGGGGCGAGGATCTCAACACGGTCTAGATGACCGGTGGAACCAGCATGCAGCACGATGCTGCCGAAGGCGAAGATCTGCCCGGGGAAAAAACGTCCATGTTGCGGACCTCTTCGTTGATGAAAAGGCGAGGCGTCGATCCCATCTTGCTCACAGAGGAACTCTCAATGAAAGCACCAATGTTGGTGTCAAAACCGGCGGATCTCTGGTAGGGGGTCCCGAACTGTGAGACTAGGATCGACGGTAACAGGAGACGAAGAGGACACAATTTTACCCAGGTCTGGGCCCTCCTATGGAGGTAATACCCTACGTCCTGCTTGATTGTATTGATGGTGTAAGGGGTTACAGAGTTGATCTACCTCGAGATCGTATGTCTAACCCTAGATGAGTTGTTCTGTCTCTATACCCTAAAACCCTCCGGCTTATATAGATGCCAAGGAGGCCTAGGGTTTACACATGCTCGGTTACATGCCAAAGAGATAAACATGTCTAATTACTACATCAAACGTGGAGCGCAAGACGTGCTCCTCGAGGCTTCCATCCTGGTAACTGGGCCTTCAGATCATCCAGTGTTCGGCGAGTGGCCCATACAGTTCGGCCTGTACACAACAGGTCAGCTATCCGAGGACCCCCTAACACAGGACTCCCTTAGTGACGGCAGCCCATGGTCGTGCCCTGCCGGTGGCGGCTCCCTTTCGGTATCCCTCTTGGATGCAACAATGGTGTTCTTGATGCGGATGGTGACTAAACATGGAGATGAGTGATGAATGAAGAACAATAGCGGCGGCTATGGTTGATGGTGTATATATAAGAGATCTCCCGTGGTCTCCTCCATTGATGTAGCATCTCCCCTTTGATCCAAGGGCTCTAGGTGAGCCTTATCATCTCCCAAAACATCCCTTCAAGGTCAAGGAAGCCAAAAAATAAATGGGGACAAAATCGGTGAAGAATTCCGTCTAGAGAGGAAACTTTCGAAATCAATTTCCTTCTACACGACCGCACGATAAGACGAGGTATGGTCGTATAATAAGTCGTCTTTTAGCTGTGGACCTCTTGGGTAAATTGACCACCATTTCTTTATATGAATCGGATGACGTTCTTGGGCTCGTTGGATTCATATGAATGACGCCGATCAATGTCGTGTATTAGATCTTGGGTTTGAGCACTTTGTAAAAATGACTTTTTCACTCTTCCAAATGGCCAAGTGTGGGACATGGATGTCCACCGGTTGAACTCCTTTCGTCGTGTTACATGCATGCAAAGTCCATGTCACATGCAAGACACACAAAGACAAAGAAAACTAATGAAAACTAACAAAGAATAAATATTATGCAATGCTCGCGGTGAAAAGGATAAAATTGAAAATCGTGCATATGGACTTGTAATTGGCTCAATGAGACCTGATATAGCTTGATGTACGGAGATAATGTGCAAAAAATGAGCTCTCAAGATGCGTAAAATATGGAGCCATCACTTGTTTTATGTTCCTGATCTGTTGGTTGGCTTCTCCATTTGGCTAATTCTGGTTCTTTGATCAATCTCTCTCTCTCTTTAAATGGAATTCGACTATAATTATCAAATATCCAAAGTGCTACATCCTAAATATGAATATGCATTTCTAGAAATGGAAATGCTACATTCAAACATAATAAATTATTTTTGTCTTTGATAGAATGAAGAAGATCAAAAGGCTCTTAAAGATCTAGATATGTGTAAATAGGACAATTCATTCTTTCGTAAGAATTTGTAATTGTATTCTTTTAATAAAGTTTCCTTTATTCTTCTATAACATAAAAAATTTTCATTGTCCAATTATTACTAAAGTTCGAATTTTCATGAATTAATTATTTATTATCTATAGATGCATTTCGAATTCATATTGGATTGTACTATAAACATTTAATTCCTCCATATTATTTCCAATTTGAAAATGAACAAAAACTCTAAATAAGAGCAAAAGTCATGTCAAATTTTATATTTGAATGCAAATTGACTTGGTGGTTTGAATGGAAGTTTAAATACACCCCAAATCTATAAGCATGAATGCAAAGTTTAATTGGGGAAAAAATCCCTGCTGTCATATAGCCACGAGTCATGACATAGTGTCTTGCGGCAGTGCACACGAACACGTGCTCCTGAGCCATCCTACGCGCTCGCCGTGCTCTGAACGAAGCTCTGCCATGCACCGCACCATCCCAGTTCAAACTAGTCAATTGGATAGCGAACACGAGTGCGCAACACCTCACCACTTCCTTCGCCACAGCCATGCTAGAACTTCCGCATATCGCCATTCCCCACTTCATCAACCATGGTTGGCGACGTGCCTGTTGGAGAGAGGAGCCAATGGCGCCCACCAAGTGCTCGTGGGAATGTCACCACGGAGATGGGAGAGGAGGGGGTGAAGAACAGACGGGTGGTCCTTCATTTAATTAACATGAAAATCAAACGTTTTGAAGATTTAGTGCGACATCATCACTTACGGCGGCCCAGCATGTCAGTTTTTGTCATAAACACGCGTAATTGACCATTTAGCGTTTTGAGCAATTTGCTTATATACCACTTACGAATCCATCAATGTCTCATTTGCCATCAAACAAAGGCTTTGTGCTGATATACCAAACACAAAGTAATTTTTGTGCTTATTTTCCATCACCGTCAACTCCCTGTTAACTCTTCCGTTAGATGGTAAATAAGCAACAATAAGCATTTGTAAGTGGTACAAAAGCAATTCCAGCAACAAGCCATAATCAAGCTATTTCAGCAATAAAGTGATCAGCAACACATTACTGAACCAAAACATGGTTGTCAACACACACGTCCAGCTAATAGACGCACTAGGAGGTTTGATACATAACCCAAAATATGGATGTCCTCAACACACTAACCACCAAGCAAGTTAACAACAACAAATATTTTAAACTTTCAGATTTTCTTGCTTTGTGTGCCCATTGGCGGAAGAGTAGGCGCAACTTTCTGCTTGCTTCAAGTGCTCATTGCAGGGCTATCAGGTGCAGCAGATATGGTCTTGACCTTGCGCTTCTTCTTCTTTGACCTGCTTTAAAAACCTCATAATTAATATTGCACATGAAGGTAGTAGAATATTGTACAAAAGAATATCTAGTATAGTATTTAGTACCTTGTTGGTTCGGAAGATGTTTGTTTCTCAGCCCCATCTATTACTTCACTTGGACATAGAAGAGCTAGTGCAGTTTCAGTACCTTCAATTGCTTTACCTTCAATTGCTTGATCTGTTGTTGTAGAACTAGCTTTTGTAATGCATTTATTTTTTCTTTTGTCCCTGCATGAGTGTCACATATTAGTTTGATTATGGCAAGAGCAATGCTGAATTGAAAAACTTAAAAGAAAGTACCTTTTTTTCTTTGCTACATCGGCATATGCTTCTAATGCTTCAGGAGCAGCTTCTTTACAACTCTGCCATCTATGTCCATAGGCCTTGCAAATGGGACATTGGTGCTGACCTTTCTTTCCTTTACTCTTGCTGTTCTCAACACCACTCTTGTATCTTTGTACCTTTGGCCTCCCAGCGGGCCTCCGAAGGATTGGAGGGTTCAAGACGAACTCTTTGCTCACCTCCGGCCATTGAGACATGTCGGTTAGACCAGGAATAACAGGAGCATAAGCTGCTGCGAACTTCTCAATGCTATAGTAGTCATCAACAAAATCTTCTATGGTGACCCCCCTTAATACTAGTTATAAAGCTGATTGCATGTTTGCAAGGCTTCCCGGAAACTTGAAAGGCGCGACATGTGCATTCTCTCTTTTCTAGATCAGTGATGTGGCGCTTGCCACCTAGCGCAGCACTCTCACTCACCTCTGCTTTCAAGTCATCAATTCTCTCATATTCAATGTCCAGCCCTCTACTCATGTCTCTCAACTCTTTCATGACACTTGGAAGTATGCGCTTGCCATGAAGTTTTCTAGCAATCCTTCTTCTCTTCTCAAACTTAACCATTATCTTTCTTCTGATCTTGTCCATGAGCTAAAACAACGTAAGGCCTTTGTGTTTGTGGATCCAATTATTAAAACACTCGGCTAGATTATTTGTGACATGGTCCACCTTTGAGGAGGTTGAAAATTTGCTCCTTGACCACAACCTGTTATGATGCTTATTTAAGTATGTTATGGCAGCAGCCTTCTTGTCCTCTATGGCTCTCATGTGATATTCGAATGCTTGAGTCGTCCATGAATAAGCAGTTGGCCACATATGATCATCAAAAACTTTACCATGAATTTTTTTCTTGAAATTCACAACCAAGTGTCTCATGCATTCCCTATGTTCTGCATATGGAAACACCTGTTCAATTGCACTGTCTATGCCTCTTCCTGCATCTGAACATATAGCTAGACCTGGTGGAGAGCCAATAGCCTCACGAAGCTTTTCCATAAACCACACCCAACTTTCAGTTGTTTCGGCATCAATAACTCCATAAGCTACAGGGTATAGCCAATTGTGCCCATCAATAGCACAAGCAGTAGCTAGCTGTCCTCTATATTTTCCTGTCAAGTGAGTGCTGTCAATTGCCAAGTAAGGCCTACATCCAACCAAGAACCCGTCGCTCAAAGGCTTCAGCCCAACAAACATCCGTATGAAATACTTCTTCTGGTTGTATTCCATGTGGTCAATACAGACTATGCTTCCAGGAGACCTCTTCTCAACCTCAGCTTTCCAAGCATATAACTTGTCAAAAGAATCATCCCAATCACCAAATAACTTAGCCATTGCTAGCCCTTTCCCACGGAAAACTCTTGTGTAATGGACCTTGATCTTGTATTTGTCTTTAAGCCTCCTTTGTAACTCAACTGACCGAACAGTAGGGTCTTCTTTTACCCAATCCATGACTTTGTCACATACCCATGCCTTTGAGGCACCTCTCTGTGTCTCAGTTTTCTTTGTGCTATCACATGTGTGCTCCGTCACATGAACTTTGACCTGCAAGAAAAAGAGAATTGTCAATTCCATTTTAAAGCAAGACACCCATTCGAACAAAAGAAGGTTCGCATGTGACGTACCTCCATGGTCTCTTTGTCATCCAATCTCGCTACATGTAACCTCCATTGGCAATCCTCGCCACGACAATAAGCCCTGAATCGAGTAGGCTCACTTTTTTCAACCCTATATTCAAACTCTTTCTTTATAGAGTATGTAGCAACCGCCAATCTAAGCTCTTCAACATTAGGGTACTTTGTGCCAACATCCATTGGTGGGTTTTCTTTATCATAAGATATGTGTGGAGTAGCATCAGGTGTAGTGTCTTTTTTAATGAACTCCTCATCATCGCTGCTGTCCTCAACAGCCTCATTATCTACTATAACATGTTCTACTTCCTCATCACTATCAGAACCAGCACTACTACCAATCGAGTATTGGTCCTCCTCATCTACACCAACATGCTCATATTCTTCATGTGGATTTGCTAGATACGAATCTGTCAGTTCGACTTCTACATTACCCTGATCATTAACTTTACTTGTTTGACTTGGCAATGCTAGAGACGGTGCAGAATGTGAAGGAGTCCATGGGACAACATTCTGAAGATTAACATCACTTGTTTGACTTGGCAATGCTGGAGACGGTGCAGAATGTGAAGGAGTACAAGGGATAACATTTTGATGATTAACATCTTTTGGATCATAAATTTTCATGATTAATTTTCCACTTCTATTCTTATGAAAACACTCATACATTTTCAAGCATTCTTCATCATTTGACACAGATGCATACCGGCCACTAATACAATCAAGGTACTCAATAGAGATCTGCTCATACCCTGACCACAAAGAAAAAGAGAATGTGCCAGCAATACCAGCGAGCAAATCCTTTCGGTTAGTGCTAGAATCGTCAACAATCTGCCAATCAAAGTTATATCCCCCGATGAAATTGGTTCGGCTGCTGCAAACCTTCACCTCCACCGTGTAACTACGGGATCGAACCATCCTGTAGATGCAAACGAGTAAATTGTGCATCCTCCTTGATCCACGAATTGGAACAAAATAGACAAAAATTGAAATTTTATCTTGGAGCAGAGTGCGTTCTGGTGGAGTCACCCTCTGTTGGGGAACGTCGCATGGGAAACAAAAAATTTCCTACGCACACGCAAACCTATCCATGGTGATGAGCATCTACGAGAGGGAGAGTGGATCTACATACCCTTGTAGATCGCTAAGCGGGAAGCGTTAAGAAACGTGGTTGGTGTAGTTGAACTTCTTCGCGATCCAAATCGCCGAGCGTCCCGCGATCCAATCACGAACCGTCCCGCGAACACATCATGATCCGTCCCGCGAACTCATCACGATCCGTCTCATGATCTTGATCACGATCTGTCCCCCGAACTCATCACGATCCGTTCCGTCATCACATCACGAACCGTCTCGCGATCTCGATCACGGTCCTTCCGATCTAGCGCCGAACGGACGGCACCTCCGCGTTCAGCACACGTGCAGCTTGATGACGATCTCCACCGTCTCGATCCAGCGAGAGGAGGTGGAGAGGACAGAGAGTTCACCGTCAGCGTGACGGCGCTCCGGTGATGGTGGTGGAGCAATTCCGGCAGGGCTTCGCCTAAGCGCTGCAGAAAACCGGTCTAGAGGAGAAACTATGCACCGGTGTAACGGGTAGCACGTGGCCGGAAATTTTGTCCAAAAACCACCCAATCCACTAGTATATATAGGAGGAGAGGAGAGGATAGGCAGCCAAGGCCTTTGGGTCGGCCGAAATAGGAGGTGGGAAGCAATCCTACTTCACCTCCAATCCTAGTTGGAGTAGGATTGCCTCTTATTGGCTGATTTTCCACTTTTTGCTTTAGGACTTTATCTCCTACGCCATGGGCCTTTGTGGCTGTTTTCCCAGCCCACTAAGGGCTGGTTATTATTCTCCCACAGCCCATGGACCTCTTGGGGTCGAAATACCCCTCCCGGAGGCCTCCCGGTACACTACCGGCACTCCCGGTACACTACCGATGAGCCCAAAACTTTTTCGAAAACCAGACTGGGACTTCCTATATATGAATCTTTACCTCTGGACCATTCCGAAGCTCCTCGTGACGTCCGGGATCTCATCCGGGACTCTGAACAAACTTCGTTCACCACTATACATAACTCTACACTACCGAAACGTCACCGAACCTTAAGTGTGCAAACCCTGCGGGTTCGAGAACTATGTAGACATGACCGAGACACCTCTACGGTCAATAACCAATGGCGGGACCTGGACATCCACATTGGTTCCTACATATTCTACGAAGATCTTTATCGGTCGAACCTCTATGTCAAGGATTCAGTTAATCTCGTATAACGTTCCCTTTGTTCTTCGGTATGTTACTTGCCCGACATTCGATCGTCGGTATCTCCATACCTAGTTCAACCTCGTTACCGGCAAGTCTCTTTACTCGTTCCGTAATACAAGATCCCGCAACTAGTAATTAGTCACATTGCTTGCAAGGCTTATTGTGATGTTGCATTACCGAGTGGGCCCCGAGATACCTCTCCGTCACACGGAGTAACAAATCCCAGTCTCGATCCATGCCAACTCAACAGACACCATCGGAGATACCTGTAGAGCACCTTTATAGTCACCCAGTTACGTTGCGACGTTTGATACACATAAGGCACTCCTCCGATATCTGTGAGTTGCATGATCTCATGGTCATAGGAACACATACTTGACATGCGGAAAACAGTAGCAATAAACTGACACGATCATATGCTACGTTTGCAGTTTGGGTCTTGTCCATCACATCATTCTCCTAATGATGTGACCCCGTTATCAAATGACATCTCATGTCCATGGCTAGGAAACCTTAACCATCTTTTGATCAACGAGCTAGTCTATTAGAGGCATACTACGGACATGGTTTTGTCTATGTATCCACACATGCATCTAAGTCTCCGATCAATACAATTATAGCATGGATAATAAACGATTATCATGAACAAGGAAATATGATAATAACTAATTTATTATTGCCTCTAGGGCATATTTCCAACAGTCTCCCACTTGCACTAGAGTCAATAATCTAGTTCACATCACCATGTGATTCGCATTGTTATGAATCTAACACCCAATGAGTTCTGGGGCTCGATCATGCTTTGCATGTGAGAGAGGTCTTATAGTCAACGGGTCTGCGATATTCAGATCCGTCTGTACTTTGCAAATCTCTATGTCAAACCGTAAACACTGCTACCACACTCCGCTCGGTACTATTCCAAATGGCTGCTCCACTATACGTATCCAGATTGCTACTACGAGTCATCCGGATTAGTGTTAAAGCTTGTATCGACGTAACTCCTTACGACGAACTCTTTATCACCTCCAGAATCGAGAAACATCTCCTCAGTCTCTTAGTTACTGAGGATAATCTTTACCGCTGTCCAGTGATCCACTCCTGGTTCACTCTTGTACCCCCTGACGGACTCATGGCAAGGCACACACAGGTGCGGTACACAGCATGGCATAATATAGAGCCTATGGCTAAGGCATAGGGGACGACGTTCGTCCTTTCTCTTTCTTCTGCCGTTATCGAGCTTTGAGTCTCACTCAACTTTCACACCTTACAAATCAGGCGAGAACTCTTTCTCTGACTGATCCATTTTGAACTCTTTCAAAATCTTGTCAAGGTATGCACTCATTGAAAGTCTCATCAAGTCATCCTTGATCTATCTCTATAGATCTTGATGCTCAACAATTAGGTACTTTTATCCAGGTTTTACTTTGAAAATCACTTTCCAAACAACTGTTTATGCTTTCCAGAAATTCTACATTATTTCCGATCAACAATATGTCATCCACATATACTTATCAGAAATTCTATAGTGCTCCCACTCACTTTATTGTAAATACAAGTTTCTCGTAAACTTTGTATAAACTCAAAAACTTTGATCAACTCATCAAAGCGTATATTCCAACTCCGAGATGCTTGCTTCAGTCCATAGAAGGATCACTGAAGCTTGCTCACCTTTTAGCATCCTTAGGACTGACAAAACTTTTTGGTTGTATCACATACAACCTTTCCTCAAGTAAACCGTTAAGGAAACGATGTTTTGACATCCATCTGCCAGATTTCATAATTGAAAATGCAGCAACTGCTAACATAATTCCAACAGACTTTTAGCATCGCTACGAGTGAGAAAGCCTCATCGCAGTCAACTCCTTGAACTTGTCACAAACATCTTTGCAACAAGTCGAGCTTTACAAATGGTGACATTTACCATCAGTGTTTGTCTTCATTTTAAAGATCCATATGTACTCAACGACCTGCTGTCCAACGAGCAAGTCTACCAAAGTCTATACTTGGTTTTCATACATGGATCCTATCTCGGATTTCATGGCCTCCAACCATTTGTCGGAATTCGTGCCCATCATCGCTTATCCATAGCTCGTAGGTTCATCGTTGTCCAACAACATGACCTCCAAGACAGGGTTGCCGTACCGCTCAGGAGCAGTACACATCCTTGTCGACCTACGAAGTTCGATAGTAACTTGATCCTGAAGCTTCATGATCATCATCATTAACTTCCTCTTCAACTAACGTAGGCTTCACAGAAACATCTTTCTGCGTTGCGCTACTCTCTGGTTGAACAAAGGTTTAACAACCTCATCAAGTTCTATCTTCCTCCCACTCAATTCTTTCGAGAGAAACATTTCCTCGAGAAAGGATCCGTTTAAGCAACAAACACTTTGCACTTGGATCTGAGATAGAAGGTTCACCCAACTGATGTTAGGGTATTCTATGAAGATGCATTTGTCCGCCTTGGGTTTGACCTCATTAGGTGAAAACATTTTCCACACAAGCATCGCAGCCCCAAACATTAAGAAATGACAGCTTAGGTTTCTATCAAACCATAATTCACGCAGTGTCATCTCAACGGATTTAGATGGTGCCCTTTTTAAAGTGAATGTAGTTGTCTCTAATGCATAACCCCAAAATTATAGTAGTAAAACGACAAGAGACATCATAGCACGCACCATGTCCAATAGAGCATAACTATGATGTTCGGACACACCATCACACTATGGTGTTCCAGGTGGCGTTTAGTTGTGAAACAACTTTCACATTGTCTTAAGTTGTATGCCAAACTCGTGACTCAGATATTCACCTCCACGATCATATCGCAGTCATTTTTATCTTCTTGTCACGATGATCTTTAAACTTCACTCTGAATTTGCTTGAACCTTTCAAACGATTCAGACTTGTGTTTCATTAAGTAAATATACACTATATCTACTCAAATCATCAGTGAAGGTAAGAAAATAACGATATCCACTGCACGCTACAAGACTCACTAGATTGCATAAATCAACATGTATCATTTCCAATGAATCACTTGCCCGCTCCATCCAACGGGGTCCTTTAGTCATCTTGCCCAAGAGGCATGGTTCGCATGCCTCAACCGATTCGAAATCAAATGAGTCCAAATATCCATCACAATGGAGTTTCTTCATGCGCTTTATACCAATATGACATTTTGCGGCAGTGCCACAAGTATGTGGTACTATCATTATTTAACTTTGTATCTTTTGACATCAATGTTATGAACATGTGTATTACTACGATCAAGATTTCAACAAACCATTCTCACTGGGTGCATGACCATTGAAGGTTTTATTCATGTAAACAGAATAACTATTATTGTCTGACTTAAATGAATAACCGTATTGCAACAAACATGATCTAATCATGTTCATGCTCAACGCAAAACACCAAATAACATTTATTTAGGTTCGTCACTAATCCTGAAGGTAGAGAGAGCGTGCGATGTTGATCACATCAACCTTGGAAACATTTCCAACACACATCGTCACCTCACCCTTAGCTAGTTCTCCGTTTATTCCGTAGCTTTTATTTCGAGTTACTAACATTTAGCAACCGAACCGGTATCCAATACCCAGGTGCTACTATGAGTACTAGCAAGGTACACATCAATAACTCGTATATCAAATATACTTCTGTCGATGTTGCCAGCCTTCTTATCTACCAAGTATCTAGGGTTGTTCCGCTTCAGCGACCTCTCACCTCATAATAGAAGCACTTAGTCTCGGGTTTGAGTTCAACTTTGGGTTGCTTCACTGGAGCAGCAACTGACTTGCTATCCATGAAGTTTCCCTCCTTGCTCTTGCCCTTTTCGAAACTAGTGGTTTGATTAACCATCAACACTTGACGCTCCTTCTTGATTTCTACCTTCGCGGTGTCAAACATCGCGAACAGCTCAGGGATCAATACTTCTATCCCTGGTGTATTATAGTTCATCACTAAGTTCTAGTAGCTTTAGTGACAGTGACTTGGAGAACTATATCAATCACTATCTTATCTGGAAGATCAACTCCCACTTGATTCAAGCGATTGTAGTACCCAGACAATCTGAGTACATGCTCAACGATTGAGCTATTCTCCTTCATCTTACAGGCAAAGAATCTTTGTTGGAGATCTCATATCTCGCAACACAGGCACGAGCCTGAGATCACAATCTCTGCTCCTAGAACATCTCATATGTTTCGTGACGTTCAAAACGTTTCGGAGCCTCAATTCTAAGCCGTAATGCATGACACACTAAACTATCAAGTAGTCATCGAAACGTGCCTGTTAGATGTTCACAACATCTATAGACGACGCTAGAGGGGGTGGCGCACCGAGCGGTGCATTAAGGACATAAGCCTTCTGTGCAGCAATGAGGACAATCCTCAGATCACGGACCCAGTCCGCAATATTGCTACCAACATCTTTCAACTCTATTTCTTTAGGAACATATAAAAATTTAAGGGAGCTACAGCGCGAGCTAGTAATCTACAACATAATTTGCAAAGACACTTTGACTATGTTCATGATGATGAGTTCAATTAATCATATTACTTAAGAACTCCCACTCAAATTAACATCCCTCTGATCATTCGAGTGATACATGATCCAAATTCACCAACTCAAGTCCGATCATCACGTGAGTTGAGGTGGCTGCAATGGTGAACATTATTATGTTGATCATATCTACTATATGACTCATGTTCGACCTTTCGGTCTCTCGTGTTCCGAGGCCATGTCTGTACATGCTAGGCTCGTCAAGTTTAACCCGAGTGTTCTGCGCGTGCAAATCTGGCTTGCACCCGTTGTATGTGAACGTAGAGTCTATCACACCCGATCATCACGTGGTGTCTCAACACGACGAACTTTCGCAACGGTGCACACTCGGGGAGAACACAGTTCATCTTGAAATTCAAGTGAGGGATCACCTTATAATGCTACCGCCGTACTAAGAAAAACAAGGTGCATAAAAGGATTAACATCTCATGCAATTCATAAGTGACATGATATGGCCATGAACTTGTGTTTAAGATCTCCATCTTCGAAACATCGGCATGATCTCCATCGTCACCGGCACAACACCATGATCTCCATCATCTTGATCTCCATCAATGTGTTGCCATTGGGGTTGTGGCGCCAGCCCTGCTTCTACTTCTATTGCTACCGCTTAGCGATAAAGTAAAGCATTACATAGCGCTTAATGATTGACACGTAGGTCATACAATAATTAAAGACAACCCTATGGCTCCTGTCGGTTGCCGTACTCAACGACATGCAAGTCGTGAAATTCTATACATCACATGATCATCTCATACGTCACATATATCTCATCATGTAATTGGCCATATCACATCACAACATACCCTGCAAAAACAAGTTAGACGTCCTCTAATTGTTATTGCATGTTTTACGTGGCTGCTACGGGTATCTAGCAAGAACGATTCTCACCTACGCATAAACCACAACGGTGATACATAGATTTCTTTTCAACCTTCTCAAGGACCGCCTTTGTCGGATCCGATCCAACTAAAGTGAGAGAAACTGTCACCCGCAAGCCATCTAAGCAACAAGTTGCGTCGAGGGAACCGATCTCTCGTAAGCGTACGAGTAATGTTGGTCCTGGCCGCTTCATCTCACAATCCCGCTGAACCAAAATCCGACCAAGGGAGGAAGCAATCTAAGCATCAACGCCCACAAACCTTTTGTGTTCTACTCGAGATCTCATCGAACCATCAACCTAGCTCTGATACCACTGTTGGGGAACGTCGCATGGGAAACAAAAATTTTCCTACGCACACGCAAACCTATCCATGGTGATGAGCATCTACGAGAGGGAGAGTGGATCTACATACCCTTGTAGATCGCTAAGCGGGAAGCGTTAAGAAACGCGGTTGGTGTAGTCGAACTTCTTCGCGATCCAAATCGCCGAGCGTCCCGCGATCCAATCACGAACCGTCCCGCGAACACATCATGATCCGTCCCGCGAACTCATCACGATCCGTCTCACGATCTTGATCACGATCTGTCCCCCGAACTCATCACGATCCGTTTCGTGATCGCATCACGAACCGTCTCGCGATCTCGATCACGGTCCTTCTGATCTAGCGCCGAACGAACGGCACCTCCGCGTTCAGCACACGTGCAGCTTGATGACGATCTCCACCGTCTTGATCCAGCGAGAGGAGGTGGAGAGGACAGAGATTTCACCGTCAGTGTGACGGCGCTCCGGTGATGGTGGTGGAGCAATTCCGGCAGGGCTTCGCCTAAGCGTTAAAGAAAACCGATCTAGAGGAGAAACTATGCACCGGTGTAACGGGTAGCACGTGGCCGGAAATTCTGCCCAAAAACCACCCAATCCACTAGTATATATAGGAGGAGAGGAGAGGAGAGGCAGCCAAGGCCTTTGGGTCTGCTGAAATAGGAGGTGGGAAGCAATCCTACTTCACCTCCAATCCTAGTTGGAGTAGGATTGCCTCCTATTGGCTGATTTCCCACTTTTTGCTTTAGGACTTTCTCTCCTGTGACATGGGCCTTTGTGGCTGTTTTCCCAGCCCACTAAGGGATGGTTATTATTCTCCCATAGCCCATGGACCTCTTGGGGTCGAAATACCCCTCCCGGAGGCCTCCCGGTACACTACCGGCACTCCCGGTACACTACCGATGAGCCCAAAACTTTTCCGGAAACCAAACTGGGACTTCCTATATATGAATATTTACCTCCAGACCATTCCGGAGCTCCTCGTGACGTCTGGGATATCATTCGGGACTCGAAACAAACTTCGGTCACCACCATACATAACTCTACACTACAGAAACGTCACCGAACCTTAAGTGTGCAGACCCTGCGGGTTCGAGAACTATGTAGACATGACCGAGACACCTCTACGGTCAATAACCAATGGCGGGACCTGGACATCCACATTGGTTCCTACATATTCTACGAAGATCTTTATCGGTCGAACCTCTATGTCAAGGATTCAGTTAATCCCGTATAACGTTCCCTTTGTTCTTCGGTATGTTACTTGCCCGAGATTCGATCGTCGGTATCTCCATACCTAGTTCAACCTCATTACCGGCAAGTCTCTTTACTCGTTCCGTAATACAAGATCCCGCAACTAGCAATTAGTCACATTGCTTGCAAGGCTTATTGTGATGTTGCATTACCGAGTGGGCCCCGAGATACCTCTCCGTCACACGGAGTAACAAATCCCAGTCTCGATCCATGCCAACTCAACAGACACCATCGGAGATACCTGTAGAGCACCTTTATAGTCACCCAGCTAAGTTGCGACGTTTAATACACACAAGGCACTCCTCCGATATCTGTGAGTTGCATGATCTCATGGTCATAGGAACACATACTTGACATGCGGAAAATAGTAGCAATAAACTGACACGATCATATGCTACGTTTGCAGTTTGGGTCTTGTCCATCACATCATTCTCCTAATGATGTGACCCCGTTATCAAATGACATCTCATGTCCATGGCTAGGAAACCTTAACCATCTTTTGATCAACGAGCTAGTCTATTAGAGGCATACTAGGGACATGGTTTTGTCTATGTATCCACACATGCATCTAAGTCTCCGATCAATACAATTATAGCATGGATAATAAACGATTATCATGAACAAGGAAATATGATGATAACTAATTTATTATTGCCTCTAGGGCATATTTCCAACACCCTCGTCGGCCACCCATTCCTGATCATAGGGCTTGCGGTGCTTGCCATGCTGGGGCATGGGGGCTTCTGCGACAACATGAGTAAGCTCAGGGAGGGCCTCTGCCAGCGGCGCAACTGCGTAGCTCGCCACCTCGCTCGATTCCATCACCCTAGAGCGCGGCATGCTCGCAATTGCCTGCAGGCGCGGCAGCGGCGGGGGCTTTGGAATTGGCGGCGACCGGGACTGCCTGGCTGTAGGGGCCAGGAGGGGCGGCGACAGGGACTTACCGGCTGCCGGTAGGGGCATGGGGACCGGCGGCGACGCGGCCTGGAGGGCCGGCGGCGACGGGGCCTAAATGGCCGGCGGCGACGGGTGCTCCGGAACCGGCTTCCACGGGGACTGGAGGACCATCGGAGGCGGGGCATGGAGGGTCGGCGACGGCGCGGAGTGGACGGCTGCCGGCGGCGGGGCCATGGGGACGGGCGGCGTGAGGTCCGGCGGCGGTGGGGGCATGGGGACGGGCGGCGTGAGGTCCGGCGGCGGTGGGGGCATGGGGATACGATGAGTCCTGCTCGGGACGGAGAGACTCGATGGGCGGTTGGGTTTTCTTTTTGGAGAGCTTTTTTTTTAGATCTCTTTCTTTTCTCCTTTCTATTCTAACATTGTGACCCCACACAGGAAGTTGACGGCGATGGCAAATAAGCACAAAAAATTCGTTGTGTTTGGTATATCAGCACAAGGCCTTTGTTTGATGGCAAATGAGACATTGATGGATTTGTACGTGGTATATAAGCAAATTTCTCTAGTATTTTCAGCAAAAAATTATCCAAAAAATGATGCTATATGCATACTTTTATGAAAATGGTGGGTTTATTTAAGCATTGTGCGCAACCGTGGTGGGTTTTGGCAATTTACTCGTATTCGCGCAGTACATTCCACCCTAAAACCATCGTAGCTCCAAATCCGCGTCTTTCAGACGATATTGTAACATTTGCAGTCGCAATTTCTATCGCAAATGCCCCAAAAGACCTCTCGATTCGCTCTCCGGTCGAAGACGATCACGCGAGTAGGCGTTCGGGTGCGGGTCGCTGGCCTACACCAAGACCGGGCGCCCCTCGCGTATGCACGCACATTATTATACTGCCACGACTACCGCAGAACGCAGTGCACGCTATATGCTACTCGCGAGAGAAGCGTGCCGGGCTACGGGAAAAGAACTGTTTTCAAATGGGCAGAAGGCTTCGCCGTGCCCGTCTCTCCTCGTCTCGCCGGTTTGGTGCGCTGCGGCTCATCGGCTCAGGCCGTCCGGTCCGGTCCGGTCCAGTCCGTCTTCCATCGGGCCGCCGGCCGGTCAGATAAACATGTGCTACGCTGCTCCTTTGTTGCCAAAGAGGGCTCAGTGAGGGACGCCCTAGGTCTAGGTGCTGCCAGGAATCTGGTTGCCCAACGACCAGCCCCTCGGACGACCATGATCATGATGCTGCTTCCTCCGAAATGGTTCGGCTACCGCTTTCGTCCGTCCCAAGCCGAAGAACGGGCCGCGACTAACACATAGTAGTGCCACTGATAATAGGAGAGGTTGACTGCTTTTTGTTTCGGTCGGTACTGAATACATTGTCAGTGGAGAGGGGAGCGGCATGTTATGCGGTAGTACAAGAAATGTTTCAGTGAGGTAGTAGTATATCCTAGAGAAAACTAGTTGAGCTACCAATCCTTGCTGCTTTCTCCGCTGCAAATAATACTGTTGTTAAGTTCTCCTCTAGAACCAGAGAGATGTCTGATCGGTTGCACTTGCACAAGCAAAGCAGAGCAGAGACTTTTACCGGTGCAGTATCGGAGAAGCGAACGAGAGCGCGCGTAAGCTGGTGCGTTGTCTCGTGGTCATTCATTACGACCCGCCAATGCAGATGCAGGCATGACCCTTTGGTTATTATGATAAGTAAACCTAACCATCACCCAACCAAACCCATCTCTCCCTCCCCCACGCTTCTCATCTAACTCAATCTGTGTTGTACCAACATGAAAATGAACGCTGTGACGATGTAAAAAAAATGACATGAAAGCTGCGATGTTTTCGTGTTTAATATACTTTGTGAGATGTGCTTAAAATGCGGTACTATGTAAATATTTCAACATACAGGAACACAATCACATGCGAACATCGCAGATTTGTGCTCTGTTCTTGGAAAAGGGGTCCTGCTTTATTCGTTTCAGTGTCTATAACAAGGAACGTTCTTCTTTTCTGCACCAGTGAACAACACGGTGCATGCATTACGAATGAAGTTCCAAACCACACCTCACCAAATAAAGTGGAGGGGGAGGGACGGATAAGAATCGACCACAACACAACAAAATCATCTTACTTAGCATCAGATTGCGTGTGTTTTTCCTGATATTTGGACAAGCAGCACAACAAAAAAAAGCAGTACTGCTTCATCATTTCATAAGCCTACAAAGGCTACAACACACTATGAGAAAGAGCAAAAACGGCAATGGATAGGAAAGCATATGTAATGTATGAACCAGTTAATTATTTGACTTGCAAAATCACAATGAGAAGAAAAGAAAAGGAAAAAAGAAGTCAAAAGCACATCTGTTTAACAACTGCATAAACCGGATAGATGATAGCGTGGCATCTGCTTAATCATGTCATCATCTTCTTTCTTCCATGGACGGTTCGAATCAAACGTATGCATCCGCGCGCGCGGTACGAATGCAATGCACGATGGCGCGATCACCTCCGCTTGTTCTTGCTGCCGAGCACGAGGCTGAAATAGAAGAGGATCCGGAAGAAGAAGCCCCAGGCCGCCGTCACCAGCAGGCACTCCCACTTGCCCAGCTGCGTCACGGCCGCCTGCCGCAGCACGCTCCGCCCCGTGGCCACGCAGGTGTCGGCGCCGATCCCGACCCCGAGCGCCGAGCTGATGGACGCCAGCACCCGCTCCTTCACCGCCTCCGGCAGCGCCCCCAGCGGCGAGTTGTCGAAGATCTGCGCGCCGCGCACGAAGCACTCGCCGCCGCGCGCGAACTCGTTCTGCAGCACGCCCTCGAACGGGTACTTGACGAGCGACAGGTAGTGGAACCACAGCCAGTAGGCCGGTATCCTGTCCCGGTTGATGAAGAAGCCGCTGAAGAGCAGGAAGTAGGCCAGGATGGCCACCACCACCGTGTACCCGATCATCACGTGCGGGATCACGCCGGAGAGGAAGGTGACGAACCCGCTGCCGGCCCAGAAGGATGCCAGGATGGCCAGCGTGTAGAAGGCGAACCCGGACGCCCCGCCCGCGAGCCCCACGGCGAAGAAGGTGGTGAGCGCGAAGGCCAGCGACAGGACCACCAGCGGCGGGAAGGAGACGATGGCGTTGGAGAGCACGTAGGAGACGTGGCGGTACGCGCCGTAGGCCGTCTCCCGGAGGAACACGTACCGCTCCTGGAGGAACACCGGGAGCGCGTCGGCGCATGTGTAGAACATGGTGGACATGGCGAAGGCGAAGAAGCCCAGCCGCTCCTGCGCGCCCTTGGGCGACTGGTCCAGCTTGAAGAACACGGTGGCCAGGATCGCGCCGGTCACCACCACGGCGCCGAGGCGGATGAGGAACAGCTCCGGCATGCGCCGCGTGTTGATCGCCGACCGCTTCGTCAGCACCTTCATCTCCACCCAGAACGGGTTCGCGTACGTGTGCATCGACGCCGCCTCCCCGCTCGACACGTCCGCGCCCGACACCAGCTTCCCGCGCGAGATGCTCGCGCTGATGGCCTCCTTCAGCGACATCGTGGGCGCCCACGCCGCGGCGTCGTCGTTCGACGCGTGCATGAGCTTCCACGTACGGTGGAACTCGACGAGAGGCTTCGTCCCCGTCGGCGACGCCTCGAGCTCGCGGATGAGATCGAGCGCGAACTCGGCGCGGTTCTCGTCGTCGGGGACAGGGAACCCGAACTCGGCAAAGTAGGTCGGGAGCGCGGAGGGGGCTCCGCTGAAGACGGTGTGTCCCCCGGAGAGGAGGATGAGGCGGTCGAGGAGACCGAGGATGCGCTGGCTGGGCTGGTGGATGGAGGTAATGACAATGCTGCCACTCTCGGCGATGCGGCGGAGCACCTTGACGACCATGAACGCGGACGTGGAGTCGAGGCCCGAGGTGGGCTCGTCGAGGAACAGGAGGATGGGGTCGTGGATGATGTCGGTGCCGATGGAGACCCTGCGGCGCTCGCCTCCGGAGACCCCGCGGTGGCCCTCGTCGCCGATGATGGTGTTTGCCGCCGCGCGGAGGCCGAGCTGGTCGATGAGCGCATGCACGCGCGCGCGCTTCTTTGCGGCGCAGAGCGAGCGCGGCAAGCGGAAGTCGGCGGCGAAGGAGAGCGTCTCGGTGACGGTGAGCATGGGGAAGAGCAGGTCGTCCTGCATGACGTACGCGGACATGGCCTTGAGGATGTTGCCCGTGAGCGGCTCGCCGTTGAGCGTGACGGAGCCCTTGAGCGCGTCGCGGGAGATGCGGTTGGCGAGCGCGTCGATGAGCGTGGACTTGCCGGAGCCGCTGGCGCCCATCACAGCGAGGATCTCGCCCTCCTTGGCCTCCCCGGAGACGCCAGCCAGCAGCGCCTTGGTCCGCGGCGCGTGCGCGTCGGCCGCCGCCGTGACGCGGTCGGAGCGGCGCTGCACGGGGAGGCAGAGCCCCCCGCCGCCTCCGTCCCCGCCATGCCGCGCGCGCCGGACGCTGTAGGTCAGGTCGGTGAACGTCAGACGGAACTGGATGGTCCGGCCCGGCGCCTCGCCGCCCGCATTATTGTCGCCGACGCCTGCGGGCGCGGACTGCGGCATCGGGAGGGAGAAGACGGAGCCGTCGTCGTCCGTGCCCGACGGGTCCACCGTGGCCGCGCTGACGAGGCTGAGCATCTCGGAGAGGGACGGGTTCCTCCGCCTCCCCGCTGGCGCCGGCGGCGCGAGCGACGGCTCCGGCGAGGCGAGGAACGGGAGGCGGTCGTGCACGGCTCGCGCCATGGCATTCATGTATGTGCGTACGTACGACGCGGCACTCCTGCTGGCTGGCTGGCTGGCTGGATAGCTACCGGCGCAAAGGTAACAGGGCGCGGAGGCGAGGTTAAGTAGGAGGAGGAGGGGGCGGGCAGGAAGTGGTTTTGAAGAGGCGATGGCGCTTCTCCTCCAAGGCAGCCCGGCGAGGGTGTGGTTAGGACTTTGTCCGGGGCTGGGAGCTCGTGTTTTAAAGAACTCGGCGGCACGTGCGGTGGCGGCGCGGTGGAGATGTGGTGGTGTAGGAGATGGGGTGGTGACCAACGCGCGCCATTGTGTAGTGCAGCTGCGGAGAACAGGGAGAGGGAGGGGGAGGGGGCGATCGATGGCGGCGGGGGCGCGTTGCGTGCATGGTCTCCCCGGGCCGGGGAGAGGGTGGGGTTAGCTGACTGACACGTCTAATTCGTGTGTTGTAGGTTTGGGTGGGTGGTGAGGAAATGTTGACTTTGTTTTTTCGCGGGGGAGGAAATGTTGACTTTCACACAGGAACGAAGAGCTAGAAAGACAAACTATTTTATTTCATTTTTTGAGACCAGAAAGACAATCAATTGAGAGAGAGGGTGTGCATTGCGTTTTGACAGGATCTTTTGTGGGGGTCGAGCATGGCATAAAAAACTAGCAAGAAAAGGTAAAACGGTTCTGATACTGTTTTGTAGTAACAAATATGGTTTCGTGTTATATTCATGTGTAAATGACTTCCATGGTATTATGGGCGAAACAGTAAAAGCAATACTATATAAAAGTTACTATTGAAGTTTTATGTAGTTGCAATTTTATTTTATTTCACCCACAAGAATACAACAATAGACCTTGTTGTTGCAAAAATGTTTCAAAAATATTTGATTTTTAACTTTTCATGATTTAAATGCTTAATTGGGTGTGTGTAAACCAGGTAAAAATATCCACACCGGTTATACATGCTCCTATTTTATATGTCATGAAAGCGGTTTTGACGTTAAAGAAGAAAGAAAAAGGTCTGTATTTTATGGGTGGGGGAGAGGGGAGGGGGGTCCTATGCCATGTTCCATGCGTATTGCAAACTAGTAGTAGGCTATCTAGAACAACTGATAAAATGTACATCCATGAATTGACTACAAGTTCGAAGACCCTCCTATTTTTATTCACACAACAAAAACGTCTATTTGAGAACTAGCGGGGAAAACCAAATTGACGGTGTCCTGAACTAGGGGTCCCAACCGAGCTTGCCTAATCCATGGGCCGGGTTGATGGTCCGTCAAGAAGGAAGGACTCCGGAGGCCTTTAACCTGCGTTGTAAGCATATCGAACTTCACCAAGGACCTGGCATGTACTCCAAGTATGGCCATTAGATTCGGCATGTAATCCCTAGATGGCAACCTGCCATATGTAACCCTAGATACCCTTGGTGCCTATATAAGTCGGAGGGTTTAGTCCGTAGAGGATAGGCAGATATTCATCGTCATCACCCCTAGGATTTAGGCCACAACTTACGATCTCGAGGTAGATCAACTATGTACTTTGATACGCTCATAATATAAGGAAGGCGTAGGGTTTTACCTCCTTAAAGAGGGCCCGAACCTGGGTAAAAGCTTCATGTCCCCTGTCTCTTGTTACCCATCGATCTGATCTCACAGCTCGGGCCCCCCTACCCGAGGTCTGCCGGTTTTGACACTGACACACATGTTCGCAAAGATTATTTGAATTTCCTTAGGTCGGATCACGATTTTGTCACATGAAAAACGGATATATTTCCTTTTTAAAACTATTTTTGTCATTTGTTGTTTCTAGTGTGTTGAGATCAACATAACATCACCTACAAAAAATAATCAGCATAACTATTATTGTTTATTTTATAATTGTGTGACATGGAAAATTGGTTCAACAATAGCATGTCTTATATATGCATAATATCAAGTGTTGCAAATGTAGAGAAAAAAACCATTTGGAGCTTAAGGTCTACTAGTTTAAATGTTGTCATGATGAGGTTGTCTCCTCACAGTAACATTAGTTAAATAAATGTAAATTGTTGAGCTCGGTATCTCGACCACCCACTTCTAAAAATTGTGAACTCTTTCTCTTTTAAGTTTTGAAATTGAGAGTTCACCCTGACGAAAATATTTTTGTTCTATCTAATCTTATATAATTCCTTTTTATGGTAAAGTCATATTTTATTGTATGCTTGGGTTAGTTCCTTAAAATTGCAAGTGGAGAGTGGTGTGCCTCCATGGTAGCCATGGGTTACGGGTCAGCATGAAACAACTTTAGTAATAGTCATGGGTCAGATGCACTTATTGGGGATCATGCTCTTATATTATGAAAGTAAAGGTGTGTGGTGACTAAGTGGTCGCGCTGATGGTTAGTTTTGCACCACAGCTTAATACGGTGTAATCTTCTTTTGTTTCATATAATTAAAAAGGCAATCGCAACAATAGGAAGGAACCATAAAAGGACTAGTTCTAGGACACCGAGTAGATAAATTGAAACATTCACTAAAAGGGGGGGGGTCCATTTCTCAATGCTTATAGAATAGTCACACTATTGTGAGGTTAGCATATGCTTTAGTAATTGAAACACCATTTCTTGTGTAAGAAAACGAAGACTAACATATTACTGCCGTTGAACTTATAGATGGTGCGCGCCTAACAGACACAGTTACTAAAGTCGCACCACCATCCAATGCAAAGGAGCAGGAAAGACAACACATTTATATCACCAAGGGAAGGTAAAATTCCGTAGAAACACCATTTCACAATAACTACTAAATCATCTGACATTAAGAAAATTTAAATCATTCTTGCAACCAACCTACCATCGTCGCCCTTTTGGGCGACCACGCTAACACGTTCGAAGTTCTTGTCATGCAAGGAACTTCTACTGACAAACTATTCATTGTCATGTCATTGGCGTGACTGTGAACCTATTTCAAGGTAAATCCAAGGAACTTCACTCAAAGTGTTGCTTTTTTGTTGAGCACCTCGTGGTACAAGTATAAAACCCCTACCAACACTGCCTAACAAGTAAATCATGATTATTTGATAATTGTAGGAATGATGAGATTTAGAAGCACCATTGTTACGAGATAACACATCAACATAGAAATCCATGAAGTGGCTACCAAAAGAGAAAGGAAACGCATCAAGAAAAAGTTATGTACTCGCTACATCGTTTTCCTTAGCGAATGTTTAGACTCACGTTGTAAATTTTTGCATAGCACGAGCAAAAAATTGCAATGAACTAACCAGAGAAACTACCGCAGCAATGGTTGCACTAGAACCAAATGATATCATGGTAAGTTAAAAATAGCCCGTCCACACACATAAATTATGTTATCCTTGCATAAACTACCGGGCTCACGATGGTTATGATCAAGCAACACATTTGGTCATGTAGGGAGAATGCTACAAATTCAAAATTCAAATCAATGGAATTGTGTCAACCAAAGATTGGTGGTATATGAGTTGTAAAACTCCTCAAAAGCACTACAACCCAGCTTTGTCATGTCGCATGATGAGCAAATTGGGCTTGCTCATGAGATATAAAACTGTGAGTGATAACCAATATCCCACTCAATATAACAACATATTAAGGTGCATAGCATAACATGTATATCATTTTACGACGATCTGTTTATACCGTTACAAAACCACTAGGCTCACACATAATGATATCAAGAGAGATCAAACTACATAGAGCAGATAACTTATCTCGAGCAATTCACGTTTTACATCATCTTCATAGACCACAGTGTTGAGGGCCCAGGGGTACACTACAACCAAACAAATAACTAGCTCGGATGAACTCAGCTAAACAGATTGGCATTTACATAGAAATTCACTCGATTAAGCCCACGTAACCTGTATTTTTTATTACACGTAGCAAAATTAACTACATAACATATGTACAAAGATATAATTTTAATATATATCATTATAGACATTGGTTAACTGAACTTCCTCCATATTTCGCCATGATGATCATGTTACATATTCACTTTCTTACATGTTACTTCTTAAGAAACCTTTGGTAAGTTGTGTTTCCTTGTATTGAAGAAAAATGAAAAAAATGCATGCTTCCATATTTCGGTGTGTGTGTGTGTGTCTATATATGTACATGTGTGTCTGGTCTATTTGATACCCCTATATATCTCATAAAATAATATATTAATATTCATTTATATAGTGTAATGTTAATTTGTCTTAGATATGAGCAAGTAGAGGAATCTAGAATATGTAAGATGTTTATATGATGGAACTAGGCCTCAAAATATTGGCATGCTTTCCAAAGTAACATTTTTCTCATTTTTTTGTTCGAACTCAGGAATGTTGACTTAATTTGTCTTACAATGTCAACTTACTGAAAAATGTACACGTTTGCTTCAAAGTAGACAAAGTTGGCTCTTAATTATTAAATTATTTCTTTAAAATTCAAAAGAAGAAAAGGAAAAACAATTTAGATTATTTGGAGGTGCACAAGGCATCCGAGGCTAACAATTCAGGAAAATAATAAGTAAGGAAAACATAGAAAATGCTAACATAGCAAACTTTGGAGAAATCGGCAAATTTATGGAAGTTTAAAAAAACATCAATAATGTAATAGTTTTTTATTATAAAAATACTAAAATATCTAGGGATTTTAAATATAGAAAATTCAAAACAAATGCAAAAAGTGAAGTTTCGGAAGTACTATAGTGAGACATGACATCAAAGGAAACTATAAACGTTCATGAAGTATCATAGTATGTGTTACACACGGTTAATAGGCAAAAGTGCCACCGATGTGATTCTACAAAGATACATGTTAAATGATTATTATTTTTTCCTTTGTAATTTTCTGGCATATGTTGACAATGCTTTCTGTATGGATATATTTTTCAAATGTAATCTTCATGTGATCTAATTTTTGTTTGACTTCTCCTTGTTTTTTCTAATTTTATAATCTTTTCCAAAGAACATTTTTTTTACTTTTCCCTTCTTTCATCTTCTAAATTTTATGATTCCCTTTCTTTGACAATGCTTTCTGAAATATGGATATATTTTAAATGGAATCTTCATGTGATCTATTTTCCTTTTACTTCTCATTGTTTTTCTTATTTTATAATCTTTTCCAAAGAACATTTTTTCTACTTTTCCCTTCTTTCATCTTCTAAACTTTATGATTTCCTTTCTTTGAAAGTGCTCACATGCAGGAAACCTTGACAAATCATCCAAAATTGTTTATACATACCATGATTTCCCTATATACAACTTTGGCCATTACTTCCTCAATTCAAAACTACTTGAAGTTCTGACTTTGTCCTAAGTCAAACTTCTTGTAAGTTTGACCAGATATTTGGATAATATATTGTTATCTACAACATGAAACATATATAGTATGAAAATGAAGCTTATGGTGAATCCAATAAAAGTAATTTTGTGTTGTAGATGGAAATATATTTTTCTATAAATTTGATCAAATTTAATTAAGTTCAACAAGAGCCTCAAATAATTAAGAACGGGGGAGTATTAATAAAGGAATATGTTAGTACAAAAGGAAAATCAGATTTATCATAGTATTATGGGACGTATAGACACCACAACCATGTTTTTTCGCGACAAAAAAAAGTTGGACGGTGCTAGCAAAGCCATGTGAGTATTGGAGGTTGAAAGGACGTGGATGTCGCCTAGAGGGGGGTGAAGGCGCTTTAAAATAATTACGGTTTAGGCTTGAACAAATGCGGAATAAAACTATCGTTCAATTAGTCAAACACAAAACCTAAAACAACTAGGCTCACGTGTGTGCACCAACAACTTATGCTAAGCAGGATAAAGAACTAAGTGATAGCAAGACATATAACATGAAACAATATGGCTATCACAAAGTAAAGTGCATAAGTAAAGGGCTCGGGTAAGAGATAACCGAGGAACGTGGAGACGACGATGTATCCTAAAGTTCACACCCTTGCGGATGCTAATCTTTGTTCGAAGCGGTGTGGAGGCACTATGCTCCCCAAGAAGCCACCGGGGCCATTGTAATCTCCTCACACCCTCTCACAATGCAAGATGTCGTGATTCCACTAAGGGACCCTTGAGGGCGGTCACCGAACCCGTACAAGGTTGGAGAAAACTCCACAACTTAATTGGAGGCTCCCAACAACACCATGAAGCTTCACTACAATGGATTGTGGCTCCGAGGTGACCTCAAATGCTCAGGGAAATCTGCACAACCTAATTGGAGACCCCTAAGCTTGCTCGGAGCTTTCTAACTCTCAATCCTTGTTGACCTTATTCGAGCTTTCTAACTCTCAATCCTTCCAATGATTCTTGCTAGTTCTTGAGGGAAAAGAGAGAGGAGATCTAGATCCACATTTCCACCAATCACTTTATCCTCTTTGTGAGGGGAACCCCTTGGATCTATATCTTGGAGATCTTCGTGTTCTTCTTCATTCTTCCTCCAATTTTCCTCCATAGCATTAGTTGTTGTGGTGGGATTTGGGAGAGAAGGACTTGAGCACTTCGTGTGCCCTTTCCATTGCATTTGGTGCATAGGTTTGAGTCCTCCACAGTGATACGTGGAAGTGAGAAGTTGAGAAGCTTATTACTCTTGGGTATTTGAGCACCCTAGAGCTCGTTCCTCTTGGGTGCTTTGGTGCCCTAGATGGTTGGTGGTGTCTCGGATATCAATCATTGTGGTGCAAAGCTCTAGGCAAGCGTCGGGGTCTCCAATTAGGTTGTGGAGATTGACCCGAGCATTTGAGGTCACCTCGAAGCCACAATCCATTGTGCTGAAGCTTTGTGGTGTTGTTGGGAGCCTCCAATTAAGTTGTGGAGTTTGCCCCAACCTTATTTGTATGGGTTCGGTGACTGCCCTCAAGGGTCCCTTAGTGGAATCGTGGCATCGTGCATTGTGCGAGGGCGTGAGGAGATTACGGTGGCCTTAGTGGCATCTTGGGGAGCATTGTGCCTCCACACCGCTCCGAACGGAGATTAGCATCCGCAAGGGTGTGAACTTTGGTTTACATCATCGTCTCCACGTGCCTCAATTATCTCTTACCCGAGCCCTTTAGTTATGCACTTTACTCTGCGATAGCCATATCGTTTCAAGCTCTATATCTTGCTATCACTTAGTTGTTTATCTTGCTTAGCATAAGTTTTTGGTGCACATAGGTGAACCTAGTTGTTTGAGATTTTGTGCTTCAGATATTAAACGTTAGTTTTATTCCGCATTTGTCCAAGCCTAAACCATAATTATTTTAAAGCGCCTATTCACCCCCTCTAGGCGACATCCACGTCCTTTGAATGACAATCACCACTTGATGTCATCTGCCATGGGTTGAATGGGATCTTCCTCTTGATGCAAGCCCATGGAAATATACCTAACCCCACAAAGAACTCTCATGTAGACCATGGGTTAGTACACAAAGCATAATGGACAATGCTTACCCTACATGGGATCACTTGATTCCTCTTGGTACATCTTGATACGTCCATTTTGCATAATGCTTTTATATTGATATTTATTGCATTATGGGCTATTATTACACATTACGGTACAAAACTTATGCATTTTGTCTCCTATTTTACAAGGTTTACATGAAGAGGGAGAATGCCGACAACTGGAATTCTGGATTGGAAAGGGAGAAAATACGAGAGACCTATTCTGCACAACTCCAAAAGTCCCAAAAAGTTACGGGGAATTATTTTGGAATATATAAAAATACTAGGCAAAAGAAATACCAGAGGGGACCCACCAGGAGGTCACAAGCCTGCTGGACGCGACCTACCCCCCTGGTCGCGCCCTTATGGCTTGTGGGCCCCTTGGTAGCCCTCCGGTGCCCATCTTCTGCTATATGAAGGGTTTTGACCTGGAAAAAATCAGAACAGAGCTTTCGGGATGAAGCGTCGCCGTCTCGAGGCAGAACTTGGGCAGAACCAATCTAGAGCTCCGGCGGAGCTGCTCTGTCGGGGGAACTTCCCTCTCGGAGGGGGAAATCGAAGCCATCGTCATCACTGACGATCCTCTCATCAAGAGGTGGTCAATCTCCATCAACATCTTCATCACCACCATCTCCTCTTCAAACCCTAGTTCATCTCTTGTATCCGATCTTTGTCTCAAAACCTCAGATTGGTACCTGTGGGTTGCTAGTAGTGTTGATTACTCCTTGCAGTTGAAGCTAGTTGGTTTACTTGGTGGAAGATCATATGTTCAGATCCTTAATGATAATTAATACTCCTCTGGTTATGAACATGAATATGCTTTGTGAGTAGTTATGTTTGTTCCTGAGGACATGGGATAAGTCTTGTTATAAGTAATCATGTGAATTTGGTATTGGTCCGATATTTTGATGGCATCTATGTTGTCTCTCCTCTAGTGGTGTCATGTGAACGTCGACTACATGAGACTTCACCATTATTTGGGCCTAGGGTAAGGCATTGGGAAGTAATAAGTAGATAATGGGTTGCTAGAGTGACAGAAGCTTAACCCTAGTTTATCCATTGCTTCATAAGGGGCTGATTTGGATCCATATGTTTCATGCTACGGTTAGATTTATCTTAATTCTTCTTTCATAGTTGCGGATGCTTGCAAGAGAGGTTAATCATAAGTGGGAGGTTTGTCCAAGTAAGTGCAGCACCCAAGCACCGGTCTAACCAAACATCAAATTATCAAAGTAACAAACACGAATCAAATGAGCATGATGAAAACTAGTTTGACAGAAATTCCCATGTGTCCTCGGGAGCGCTTTGATTTATATAAGAGTTTGTCCAGGCTTGTCCCTATTACTTGCTACCCGTTATGAATTATCTTATCACAAAACTATCTGTTACCGATAATTTCAGTGCTTGCACAGAATACCTTACTGAAAACCGCTTGTCATTTCCTTATGCTCCTCGTTGGGTTCGACACTCTTACTTACTGAAAGGACTACGATAGATCCCCTATACTTGTGTGTCATCAAGACTCTTTTCTGGTGCCGTTGCCAGGGAGTGAAGCGCCTTTGGTGAGTGGAATCTGGTAAGGAAAAATTTATATAGTGTGCTGAAATTTACTGTCACTTGTTAATATGGAAAATAATCCTTTGAGGGGCTTGTTCAGGGTATCTTCACCTCGACCAGAAGCACAAAGAGTTTATCCTCAACCTACAGAACCTACTGAAAATATTTATTATGAAATTCCTTCAGGTATGATAGACAAACTGCTAGCTAATCCTTATGCAGGAGATGGAACACTACATCTTGATTTGCATCTAATTTATGTGGATGAAGTTTGTGGATTATTTAAGCTTGCAGGTTTTCCCAACGATGATGTCAAGAAGAAGGTCTTTCCTTTATCTTTGAAGGAGAAGTCATTGACATGGTATATGCTATGTGATGATATTGGATCATGGAACTACAACCGATTGAAATTGGAATTTCGTCAAAAGTTTTATCCTATGCATCTCGTTCATCTTGATCGGAATTATATCTATAATTTTTGGCCTCGTGAAGGAGAAACTATGGCTCAAACATGGGGGAGCTTAATTCTATGTTATATTCATGCCCCCATCATGAGCTTTCAAGAGAAATTATTATTTAGAATTTTTATGCTCGGCTTACGCGTTATGATCAATCCATGCTCGATAGTTCTTGTACTGGTTCCTACATGAAGAAAGATATTTAATTCAAATGGGATTTATTGGAAAGAATTAAACGCAACTCTGAAGATTGGGAACTTGACGAAGGTAAGGAGTCAGGTATAAAAAATAAGTTTGATTGTGTTAAATCCTTTATAGACACTGATGCTTTTCGTGAATTTAGCACTAAATATGGACTTGACTCTGAGATAGTAGCTTCTTTCTATGGATCATTTGCTGCTCATGTTGATCTCCCTAAGGAGAAGTGGTCTAAATATCATCCTCCCATTGAAGTGAAAGTAGTTGAACCTATTAAAGTTGAAGAAGAAACTATTAATTATAATGTTGATCCTGTTATTCCCGCTGCTTATATTGAGAAACCACCTTTCCCTGTTAGAATAAAGGAACATGCTAAAACTTCAACTGTGGTTCGTAAGATCTATGTTAGAACACCTCCACGCCCTGAAAAAATTAAAGTTGAACCTAGTATTGCTATGGTTATAGATCCCTTGGTTGATACTATTGATGGGCGTGTTATTCATTTCTGTGATGAAGCTGCTAGAATTGCTAGACCTGATGCTAAAGATAAACATAGACCTATAGTTGGCATGCCTATTGTTTCTGTTAAAATAGGAGATCATTGTTATCATGGCCTATGTGATGTCGATGCTAGTGTGAGTGCAATTCCCTTTACCTTATATCAATAAATTATGAATGATATTGCACCAGCTGAATTAGAAGAAATTGATGTTACCATTAAGCTTGCTAATAGAGATACTAGAGCACCAGTTGGGATTGTTAGAGATGTTGAAGTCTTGTGTGGGAAAATAAAATATCCTACTGATTTTCTTGTTCTTGGTTCCCTGCAAGATGAATTTTGTCCCATTATATTTGGTAGGTGTTTCTTGAATATTGTTAAAGCTAAGATAGATTGTCGGAAAGAAACTGTTACTGTGAGTTTTGGGGATGTGTCCCATGAGTTTAATTTCTCTAAATTTCATAGACAATCCCATGATAAAGAATTGCCTAGTAAGGATGAAATTATTGGTCTTGCTTCTATTGATGTTCCTCCTACTGATCCCTTAGAACAATATTTGCTAGACCATGAAAACGATATGTATATGAATGAAAGGAATGAAATAGACAGGATTTTCTTTGATCAGCATCCTATTTTGAAACACAACTTGCATGTTGAAATACTTGGGGATCCTCCTCCACCCAAGGGTGATCCTGTTTTTGAGCTTAAACAATTACCCGATACTCTGAAATGTGCTTATCTTGATGAAAAGAAGATATATCCTATTACTATTAATGCTAACCTTTCAGAGCATGAAGAAAAGAGATTATTGAAAACTCTGAAGAAGCACTGTGTTGCTATTGGATATACTCTTGATGATCTTAAGGGCATTAGTCCCACTCTATGTCAGCATAAAATTAATATGGAACCTGATGATAAACCAGTTGTTCATCACCAACGACGGTTAAATCCTAAAATGAAAGATGTGGTAAGAAATGAAATATTAAAGCTTCTAGAGGCAGCTATAATTTATCCTATTGCTGATAGTAGATGGGTTAGTCCCGTTCATTGTGTCCCTAAGGAAGGAGGTATTACCGTTGTTCCTAATGATAAAAATGAATTGATCTTGCAAAGAATTGTTACAGGATATAGGATGGTAATTGATTTTAGGAAATTAAATAAAGCTACTAGGAAAGATCATTACCCTCTACCTTTTATTGATCAAATGCTATAAAGACTATCTAAACACACACACTTCTGCTTTCTAGATGGTTACTCTGGTTTCTCTCAAATACCTGTGTCAAAAGAGGATCAAGAAAAGACAACTTTTACTTGCCCTTTCGGTACCTTTGATTATAGACGTATGCTATCGTGGATTTATCACGGCAAATGTCCGAGTGAACGGACTTGGATTCGAGGCCATCGCTAACGTGATGGACTCAAAGGGGTTGATTGGGACGAAGGACACGAGTTTACCCAGGTTCGGCCCCTCAAGTCGAGTTAATAGCCTACGTCCTGCTTGTTCTTGTATTGCTTGCTGTATCGATTACAAGGGAGCTAAAGCTTGACCTAGTTCTCGATAACCTGATCTCTAAGTCGCCCTGGGTCTACCTTTATATAGGAGGTCAGGATCGCGGGTCTTTACAATTGTCTAACCGAGTCTTATTTTCTATCCGAGTCTTCCTCTATCTTCTTGTCCAAGCTGTCCCCGAGCGGCTTACACACCCGGGTCTTCTCCGTCTGGGCCACCTTGCGGCCCACACCTTGAGCCGCTTATCTTCCTGGGTCATAGACTTTACGGATCATCCTTGTGCTGGCTCACGAGCCATCAATGTGACCCGGAACCTTAATGGCGGGTCATATTGCGGGGTTATATCCCCAACATTATGCCCCAGGTTGAATTGAGCTTGCTCATTTCATCCCTTTCTTCTGCTCTTCGGCAAGTCGCCCGGTGATGACGCGGCGTGATGTCACATAGTCCCTACGAGAGAGATCTGTTGACGTGCCACCGAATCTTTTATTAAATGGTCAGCCCAAAAATCGAGGCGTCCACCTCGGTCAAATGGTTTCCCTCGCCTAGATTTTCATGCCCGCCTTGTCTTCTCTTTAAATAAGACCTGTTGCGGGTGGAAACTTTCCTTCTCCCGCTCACCCTTCATCGTCTTCCTCTCGTCGTCTCTGCTCTAGCACTCCCTGCTCCGGCGCCGTCTTCGCATCGTCATCAACCAGGGTGCTGCATCAACCTGTGTCGATCCAGAGTTTCTTCCGCGTCCGTCGCTCCATCATCGGTAAGCCCAAGCTCCTCCTTAGATCCATCGCCGCCGTAGTAGGGTTTGTGGAAGCTCCTCTGCCGCTGCTCGGCCTTCGCCAGCACCATCGTCTGTGTACTCCTGACGTTGTTGATGCCTTTAACGCGTGTCTCTGCCGCATTGCCGCGTACGGGGTGGCCGTATGCAATGTGCGGATCTGTCGCGGCTCTGTTTTCTTTCTTCTGCTTCACCTATTCATCGCTAGGTCGAAAATAAGAACATTTCTTCCTGCTTTTGTAGATCCGTAATTGCAGCGGGTTTGTGAAACCTGTTTTCAGGACTTAGCCGATTTTCACCCTCCTTTCCTTGTTGATCCGCCATGCCTTTCCGGCTCTCATCAGCCGGATCATGGCACATTATTCGTAGAGCCCTTAAATTTGTAAGCCATCACAGATATTTGCTTGCTCTTAACTCGCCGCATATTTAATTTTGCACAGACTTTAAGCCGCCAGTATGTCTCGCGCCTCCAACTCATGCAACTGGGTCGAGTCTTGCATCACGGAAGAGTACTTAACGGATTTGGTTGGTGCGGGCACTCTTCCTTCCAAGGAGGTCCTTCATTGGCGGGTTCTGGGTGACGAAACACGGCCCTCTCCCCAAAAAGGAGAGGTAGTAGTTTTCTCTGACCATATCGAGCGAGGATTCATGCCACCTGGCTCGAAATTCTTCCGTGATGTTCTCCACTTATACAAGCTTCACCCTCAAGACTTGGCCCCCAACTCCTTTTCAAACATATGCAATTTCCAAGTGCTCTGCGAAGCCTACCTGCAAATCAAGCCGTCTATGGGTTTGTTTCGAGAGTTCTTCTACACCAACTGCCAAACCGAAATGAAAGGCGGTCCGAGTCTGGAGCTTGGCGGTATTTCCATTCAACGACACAGAGACATTATCTTTCCGACTGCACAGATGCCGAGTCATCTGAACGATTGGAACAAGACTTGGTTCTACTGCAAGGACACCTCTCCTGAGAATGAACGCCCATTGTCGGGTTATCGTCCTTCCCGGCTCAGGACAGATTCAGAACTTCCTGGTCGGCTCTCAGCTTCGGAGCGTGCCAGGTATGAGTCGGCTCATGCCAAGATCAAAGCACTCATGGCCAATGGTTTAACTGGATTGGATTTGATCCGCTGCTGGATTTCTTGGCGGATCATGCCCTTAAGCTGTAGAAGTCGGCTTATGTGTGAATATGAAGGCAAGTATGATAACTCCTTATGCTTCAGTCAATCAACCCTGACAGAGGATGACATCACCACTGTCATCCAAAGCCTTGTCCATGAAGCCTCCGGCTCGTGCAGCGCCATTGGCATGGCGCCTTTTAGCGTCAACAATCCGGCTCCAGATGTAAGTCAATTTTCTTTCCATCCGTCTCTTGGATTTATGTTTGTACCTTGCTGATCTATTACTCTTCTCTGGTTTATTTTCACAGGCCGACTCTGATTTCTGGAAGAAGGAGTACGTCCCTCCTCCGAAGAAGCTCAAGAAGAAGGCCCCAGCCAAGAAGCCAAAGAAAGACGCCCCGCGAGAGGAATGGTTCGACCCTCCACCGTCATCCAGCTCAGAGGTAAAATTTTAGTTGTTTGCTTGATATTTTGCCTTCCTGTTTTACCAATGCTTGTTTTACTCACAGGATGATGTGGATACCAGCCGCGCCAATGCCCCTGAGGTAAACTATGTTTCTTCCGGCTCAGAGTATTTTGTCCCCCGAAAGCCGCGGCGGGTTACCAGAAAAGTTCCTCTTTCTCATCCTCTCACTTACCTGGCTCCCGACTTTCTTTTGAAAAAGCAATAGCAGGCTGAACGTCGCCAGACCCGAAGCGCCGGCTCCACTGAGCTTATGTCCGGCTTGCCGAACTCGCCGGCTCCAAAGAAACGCCCCGCAGAGGTATGTGTTCCTGTTTGATTCATTTCTCTTTATAACCTTGGTACTGTCTCATCTTTCTTAAATTTCATCTCAGAAATCGCCCTGTTCCGGCGACCCTTCGGTGACCGCTCTGCCGCCTCCCAAGATCAACCCGCTGTAAGTGTTTTTCTACTATAACATCCGGTTCTTTGTAGGGTAGTAATATCCTTTGGATTCTGATCTTTCTATCTTGCAGTGCTCAAGCCAAGCGTTGGAAGACCAACAAGCCCTCCCCCGGCCCTACTGCTCAAGAGCCGGAGCAAGAACAACCGGAGGAGCCACAACTGGATGTAGATCCGCCAATTGCCTCTACTGAGCCGGCTGCTGAAGATATCATCCCAGAGAGCCCTCTAAGGGGTCCTTCGAAACCACCAAGTCCTGCCAAGACCACTGCAACTCCGGAAGTCGTGATCACCGGTTCTGCTCCTCGGTCTCCTCCGGCTCACATGCTGACCCGGCATAAAGAGTCGGCCGAGGCCTCCAAGAAGCTGGACTTCGACTCTTCTTTTGAGAAGATGACGGCCGAAGAACTCCACACTGGGTATACGAACCGGCTTTCCACCAGCCGAGATCTAGAACTTCGGCTGGTCAACTTGATGAAGCTAAAATATGAGGTACTCCTCCTCTTTCTATAACCTTACTTAGCCCCCAAGGGCCGACTCAAACTTGATAACGTTGAGTCGGAGCTTTTAGTATAAGTCAATTTGAAGAGCCATATTGTAGCCCCCAAGTTTCGGATTAACTTTGATGAAGATGAGCCGGAACTGTACTGATTTCTCGAAGATCAAATATACATTAGCCCCCAATTGTCAAACATATTGCTTGCAATATGCTTGAGACTTGTATAAATTTGTCTTTAACCTTCATCATTTGATACGATTTCCATTCTGGCGACTTATTCTGTTTTTTGACATGTCACAGGAAGCCTTAAATGAAGTCGGGTCGCAGTTGATGGACCTGAAGACCAACCTGGCGGCTCAACAAGAAGCCCGCGGCATCGTCGATGAAAAGTGTCAGCTTCTCTCTGAAGAGTTGGCCACAATCAAGGCCGATTTTGCTGCTCTTAAGGAGTCAGCTGAATCTGAGAAGACCGCTTTGACCCAATGGGTGGATGACGCCGACCAGCGGCTGATAGCTGTGGCGGATGAACTCCAAGGCTTGAAGCGTCACATAAGCAAGATGTCAGCCGCCCTCTTTGGTAAGCTTCTGACAACTTTGTGTTTCAAATGGCTTCATATTTACTTAGACTGGCGACTCATCTGAATTGTCCAGTTTATACAGGTCCTAGGAGCCGGCAGTTGGCTTCTAATAGCCTGCTGCCGTTGAAGGCCATCTATACCTTAACTGAGCAGTTGTACCGTGGTGGAATCTGCACTATCAACGTCGTGCAATATAAGGATAAAATTCCGGCGACTCTCGGGGGTGTCTTAGAGCTCTTCTCCACCATGCCAAAGCAGATCGCCGAGCTCAAGAAGTCAGCCGCCCGCCAAGGGGCCATTGCGGGCATCAGCCGGGCTTTGGCCTTTGCTCCGGGCCTAACAGTCGCCGAGATGATGGAGGGCTTCCCTTCAAGAAAAGATGACGGCTCAGAGTTTACTGACGGTGTATGAAGGAGTCCCGGGTGTTAGCTTCTGTCTTGGCGGAGGAGGTTGATCTATCAACTTATCAAGCAGCCTATGACCCGGAGCAGAAGAGAGTTTGCGATCCTTTGTACGAGTGCAAAGACTTGACGCCTGCTCGGAGTAAGGACCTCTTTGCTCCAGATCTTGACCCGTCACCTTATTTTGAAGGCTCTTTTGTGGCTCTAACGAACTACAATTGGGATTTGGACAACCTCTAGATCAGGGCCACAGAAGAGCTGGCGCAGGATGACCCGCCAGCTAATTAGCTTCTGCTTTAAGAACTTGTATCAGCTTAACCCGCGGTGTGACGGCTGAAAAACTTGTCTGAAATTTTGATAGCTAGATGAAACTTGTCATGATGTTTTTATAAGATGATCCGGTTTTTGGCTACCATTTGTCTTTGTATGATTTGAATCATTTAGACTTGCCTTGTCATCATAGAGGACACCTACAACCAACATTAGGTAAGCTACACCCGGAGGTGGTGACTCCCTTTTTGGTAATTACGGCTAATCTGGTCGGCCGGAGATGGCGTAACGCCTAGACGGTAAGGCATTTTAGAAGATACACCCGGAGGTAATAATATGGCGTAAACGCTGGTAGATAAGCATTAGAAGCTGTACCCGAAGGTAAGAAGCCGCCCTCGCCACGGCTAATTTTCCTTAGCCGGATTTTTATAAGAACAACTAATAGGCGTTAGAAGTTGTACCCGAAGGTAAGAAGTCGCCGTTCACCGCAGCTAATTTCCTTAACTGTTTTTACATGGCCTTATGCCGGCTAATAGGCATTAGAAGTTGTACCCAGAGGTAAGAAGCCGCCGTTCGCGGGTCATGAGATGTTAGCTACCTGTTGGTAAAAAACCTCTCATAACTGCGGCTAAACTGGTTAGCCAGAGATGACATAAAGCCGGCTGATAGGGTGTTAGAAGCGGTACCCATCAGTAAGAAGCCCCCCTCAGCAATTACGACGTGACCCGCTGGCGGATAGGCGTTAGAATCTGTACCCGAAGGTAAGAAGCCGCCCTCGCCACGACTCATTTTCCTGAGCCGGTTTTTTGTTTTGTAGCATAAAGCCTAGTGCCGCGGCTCATTTTCCTGAGCTGGGATTTTATGGCATAACGTTTGGTGTCGCGACTCATTTTCCTGAGCCGGGATTTTGTGGCATAACGCCTGGTGCTGCGACTCATTTTCCTGAGCCGGGATTTTGTGGCATAACGCCTGGTGCCGCGACTCATTTTCCTGAGCCGGGATTTTGTGGCATAACGCCTGGTGCCGCGACTCATTTTCCTGAGCAGGGATTTTGTGGCATAACGCCTGGCTGATAGGCATCTACTGCCGTTTGCCAATCTCAGTTGATGCATCAACCGGAATACTGTGTAATCTTTTTCCATATGAGGATGCATGAAACAGCAGAGGCTTCTTTATTTATACATCTATGATATGTACAATGATAGTGTACAATGGTGGGTCTCGATACCCTTTAAGTGAAATAGGGTCGGAGATGCGCGATGTTCCATGGCCGACGGGTCTCCTGACCCGCCGTATTTGAGTCGTTTCGAATATCAATGAGATAATATGACCCGTTGTTGAGATTTCTGCTGACCACAAAGGGTCCTTCACATGGAGGTGATAGCTTATGCATATTTGTCTGGTCTTGAATCAGCCGGAGCACCAAGTCGCCCTCCTGGAATGTCCGGGTCTTAACCCTGCGGCTGTGATAGCGGTGCAGGTCTTGTTGATAAAGCGCCGATCGGCCCGCTGCTAACTCTCGTGCCTCTTCCAAAGCATCCAATGCGTCTTGGCATGTCGTCTCGTTGTCTGTCTCAACATAAGCCGCTACCCTTGGTGAGTCATGCCGGATGTCACTAGGTAAGACAGCCTCGGCACCGTACACCATAAAGAAGGGCGTGAAACCCATGGACCTGTTAGGGGTGGTTCTGATGCTCCATAAGACGGAAGGTAATTCTTCGACCCAACACCCGGGCGTTCGCTGCAAAGGAACCATAAGCCGCGGTTTAATCCCTCTTAGAATTTCCTGATTGGCGCGCTCCGCCTGACCATTGGAATGTGGATGTGCCACGGCTGAAATGTCAAGCTGGATATGCTCTTTGTCACAGAATTTCTTCATAGCCCCCTTGGATAGATTTGTACCATTGTCAGTAATGATGCTGTGCGGGTAACCAAAACGGTAGATCAGCTTCTTAATAAATAGAACCGTTGTAGTCGCATCACATTTGCTGACCGGCTCTGCCTCTACCCACTTGGTAAATTTGTCAACCGCCATCAGGAGGTGCGTTTTCTTGTCCTTGGATCTCTTGAAGGGCCCGACCATGTCCAGCCCCCAGACCGCAAATGGCCAAGTGATTGGTATTATCTTCAGTTCTTGAGCCGAAACATGAGCACGCCGGCCAAATTTCTGACAGCCGTCACACTTGCGGACTAAATCCTTTGCATCCTTGTGAGCCGTTAACCAAAAGAACCCGTGCCGGAAAGCCTTGGCCACCAAAGATTTCGAGCCGGCGTGGTGTCCACAGTCACCAGCATGAATTTCATTCAAGATCTGCCGGCCCTCCTCATGTGAAACACAACGTTGAAAAACCCCTGTTACACTGCATTTATGCAACTCACCATTAACTATCGTCATGGACTTAGAGCGCCGAGTGATCTCTCTGGCCAGGTCTTCATCCTCAGGTAACTCGTCCCGGGTCAAATAGGCCAAATAAGGAATCGTCCAATCGGGGATAGCGTGTAGAGCCGCCACCAATTCTGCCTCCGGGTCAGGAACAGCCAAATCGTCCTCTGAAGGTATCGTGACAGTCGGATGGTGTAAGACATCCAGAAAGACATTAGGCGGCACCGGCTTACGTTGGGAACCTAGCCGTGATAAAGCATCATTTGCCTCGTTCTTGCGACGATCAATGTGATCTACCTGATACCCTTTGAAGTGACCCGCAATAATATCAACTGCCTGTCTATAAGCCACCATCCGCGGGTCTTTGGAATCCCAAGTGCCAGAAACTTGCTGAGCCACTAGATCTGAGTCGCCCAAACACCTGACCCGGCTCAAATTCATCTCCTTGGCTAATCTAAGACCATGAAGCAAAGCCTCGTACTCAGCCGCATTGTTAGTGCAGGGCAACATCAGCCGGAGCACATAACAAAACTTATCACCCTTGGGGGATGTCAGAGCAACCCCCGCTTCGGACCCCTCTAACTGCTTGGATCCATCAAAGTGTATAGTCCAGTATGTGTTATCCGGCTTTTCTTCGGGAGCTTGACACTCTGTCCAATCATTTATGAAATCCACCAAAGCTTGGGATTTGATCGCCGTGCGAGGAACATACTTTAAATTAAGAGGTCCCAGCTCTAACGCCCATTTAGCAATCCTTCCTGTGGCTTCTCTGTTCTAGATAATATCCCCCAACGGAGCAGAACTGACCATAGTTATCTGGTGCCCTAGAAAGTAGTGTTTTAACTTGCGGTTGGCCATGAAAACTCCGTATACCAGCTTCTGCCAATGCGGATATCTTTGCTTAGATTCTGCTAGGACCTCACTGATATAATAAATCGGCCTTTGCACGGGATACTCCTTCCCAGCCTCCTTGCGCTCGACCACAATTGCAACGCTGACTGCCCTGTTGTTAGCCACCACATGAAGGAGCAATGGTTCTTTCTCAGCCGGAGCGGCTAACACTGGCGGCTCAGTCAGTTGTTTCTTAAGCGCATCAAGTGCTTCACCCGCCGCTTTGCTCCAGACAAACTTGTCTGTCTTCTTCATCATCTGATATAAAGGAACAACCTTCTCTCCAAGGCGGCTTATGAACCGGCTCAATGCAGCAATCTGCCCTGCCAAGCGCTGAACGTCATTAATGCACGCCGTCTCTCCTAGAGAAGCAATAGCCTTGATTTTATCTGGGTTAGCCTCGATGCCACGCTCAGAGACCAAGAAACCCAAAAGCTTTCTTGCTGGAACCCCAAAGACACACTTGGTCGGGTTAAGCATCATCTTGTTGACCCGAAGATTGTCAAAGGTTTCCTTTAGATCCTCCAAAAGAGTCCACATAAGCATGAACATTACGGCCAATTTGACTGTGAAGGCAGTTTTGTACTCACCGTTGATAAGTCGCCTGGGCACTCTTGAGCCCGAAAGGCATAGAGACATAACAGAACGCCCCAAATGGTGTAATGAACGTCGTATTCTCCTGGTCTTTCACTGCCATCTTGATCTGATGATAACCGGAATAAGCATCCAGGAAGCATAAGCTTTCAAATCCTGCTGTAGCATAAATGATCTGATCAATACGTGGGAGGGCAAAGGGATCAGCCGGACAAGCCTTGTTAAGGTCCGTGTAATCCACACACATACGCCATGTGCCGTTCTTTTTAAGCACCAGCACTGGGTTAGCCAACCATTCCGGGTGAAAAACTTCAACAATAAAACCTGCAGCCAAGAGCCGGGCAACTTCTTCCCCAATAGCCTTGCGTATCTCCTCATTGAACCGCCGCAGAAACTGTTTGATCAGCTTAATCTTTGGATCCACATTAAGGTTGTGCTCAGCGAATTCTCTCGGTACACCTGGCATGTCAGAGGGCTTCCATGCAAAGATGTCCTGATTCTCACGGATGAATTCGATGAGCGTGCTTTCCTATTTGGGATCCATATGAGCTCCAATGATGAACTGCTTAGATGAGTCGCCCGGATTGAAATCTACTACCTTGGTATCATCTGTTGAAAACTTGAGGGGCGGCTTAACCTCCGTGGTTAGCTTTTTCAGGGTCATATCCTCCGGATCAACATTCTCCTTAGAAAACTTAAGCTCCTCCTGGGCGCAACTGGACTCTGCGTAAGCCGCATCTCCTTCTTCACACTCAATAGCCGTGTTTCGGTTACCATGAACGGTGATGGTACCGTTTAAGCTGGGCATCTTGAGATGTAAGTAAACATAGCAAGGCCGAGCCATGAACTTAGCATAAGCCGGCCGTCCAAACAAGGCATGATAAGGGCTCTTGATCTTAACCACCTCAAACCATAAGGACTCCACTCTATAGTTGTATTCATCGCCAAAAGCCACTTCCAAAGAAATCTTGCCCACCGGATGCGCCGACTTACCCGGCACCACACCATGAAAGACAGTGGACGAAGGTTTTAAGTCCTTGTCGAGCAACTTCATCCACCGGAAGGTGTCATAATAAAGGATGTTTATGTTGCTGCCGCCATCCATGAGCACCTTGTTCAACATATATCCACCCACTTGGGGGCCAAAGCCAGCCACCCCGGGTCATCAACGCGTGGCGGGTGATCTTCACGGCTCCATGTTATGTCATATTCAGACCACTTTAGATACTGTGGAAGAGCTGGCGTAACCGCATTGACCGCCCGTTTTCGCAACTTCTGGTCCCGTCTATTGAGACTAGTTGTGTGACATACCGCTTGAACTTCTGTATAAAAGAACAACTCTCCCATGTATGATTTGTCGGCCTATCACGCAAACTGTGAGTCGGACAAGGTCGCTTAAGCAACTCTTCCATGTTCGAGGAAAAATTATCCCTGCCCGAGGGCGGTCCAAACCTCCTGTTGCCCTTGGGATGATTCTGCTGGGCATTTGTGTTGGCCACCAGCTCTGATCCTGCTTCTGGATTCTTGCGCTTACTCTGGCTACCATTGTTTACCGCACCCTTGCCTTGGTTGCCCTTCTTGCCTTGACTAGCCTTTTCCTCATCAGAACCCGGATCCTTTGTGTTGTTTGAGTCGGCGTATTTTGTGAGAGACATCATGAGCTCTCCCATGTCCTGGAGCGTACGCTTGAGCCGGCCAAGTTTCTTCTTTAGAGGAATAAAGTGGCAGTTCTTCTCTAAGATCAACACCGCTTGACCCGCCGTAATCTGCTCTGATGAGTGCATAATTGTCGAGACCCGCCATACCCAATGATGAGCCGACTCGCTCTCCTGCTGGACAAAGTGATCAAGATCAACAATAGTCATAGGCTGCTTGCACGTCCCTTGAAAGTTTTTAATGAATCGAGCCCTGAGCTTTGCCCATGAATTGATGGTATTAGGTGGTAACCCCTTTAGCCATGTACGAGCCGGGCCTTCAAGCATCATGACGAAATACTTGGCACAAACCGCCTCACTAACATCCAGCATCTCCATGGCCAGTTCATAGCTTTCCACCCATGCCTCTAGGGGTAAATCAGCGGTGTAATTTGGGACCTTGCGGGGACCTTTGAAGTCTCTCGGCAACCGCTCGCTCCGGAGGGCCGGCGATAGACACGGCAGCCCTCCCGTCCTGGGGGTTACTCCCGCTCCTATGGAAACGGAAGGCCCGGGCTCTTGGTAAGTCGGCCTAGCTGGCGCCTCTTGCGGGCTTCCCGCATGGTTTACACATGCCTGTGTATCTCTTCACGGTCGGTGACCCGTTGGAATCTCTCTGTGATGGTTGTTGCTAGAACCTGCTGGTGACTCGTAGCGTCGGCTAAAACTATGGCTAGGAAGAGGGGTTGAATGGACACGGCTCCGGCTATGAGCGTATCTCTCCTGCTGGGCCATGGCCGTCTGCAAGTACCCGATGGCGTTCCGCACATCCTCTGCAAAGGGTGCTTCATCCTGGATAGGGATCGTCTCAAGCCGAGCGGCAGCTGCTACCATATTCTCGGCCGGGTTAGAATAATGACCCGTCGGCGTTGGAAAGTCCCCAGGTGAAGCTTGGTTACGCTGGGCCGGATGAGTCGCCGGCCGTTCCGTTGGGCGGCTCTCGGGCGCGCCCGCGGCTCTCCCCGCGCCAAGGGTATTAAAGAGGTTCCTCGCTCCATAACGCTCTGGTAGACGGGACTGATGCCTCCTCCGGTGTACCGCCGCTGCTGACATTTGCTCCAGCCCTAGACAGAAAGCATCTGTCTTGATACGTTGTGCCTCTTCTTCCATCTAGACCTTCAGCTCAGCCATCCTTTGTCGTTCCTCTGCCATCCGGCCCTTGATCCTTGCAATCTCTAGATTTCGAGCTGCTTGATTATCTGGTGTGACTTCAGTGGCCATGAGAGTCGCGAGTTCATCCATCAGCTCCACAAGAACTTGAGCCGGTGGCGGCGGGTTATCACCCGAAGTGGTGGCCCCCGCGGCTGCGTTACTTGCTGCTGGGGCTGAGAAATGAACTTTCCGCCAAGTTTCAATTTGATCCACTAGAGGATGAGATCAAACTGAGTGTTATAATTGATCATGTTAGTGTGGCAAATGAGTATGCGAGGGGGGCACCTCCCTCCTCTCAAGTTGGTGGCTCTGAATTTCTCATTGATGATGATGATGCGGCAGGCTTAGGATGTGATATAGATGCTACTCATGTGACACCTAAAGCTAAAGGTCGTAAGAATAGATCATGTCCTTATTCACCTAGTCCCGCGATGGTGCAAAAGATTGCAAAAGATAGTGAGGAAATAATGCAATTTAAGGGTATTGTAGACCTTTGGGAAAAGAGGGAGACTAGCCGCAATTCGGGTACATCTGAAATGAAGGTGGATCCCGTGAGAGATGAGATGAAGGGCATGGTGGTGAATGATGGAGGTATGCCCGAAAGTGATGTGTATTTCCAACAAGCTAGAACTCTTTACGAAGAAGGAACATCGTGATGTCTTCAGTGCACTGAAGGAGGAACAACCAAGTGTGAGGCTTGAGTGGATCAACGGGGCATGGGAAACATTTATGAAAAAGAATTAGAGCATATTTGCTTTGCTGGGAACTCATTTTTAGTGTTGTGAACATATTTGCTTTGTTGTGAACTCATTTGTATTGATTTGAACTAATTTGTATTGTTGTGAATCTATTTGCTACAAATCTTTGTTGTGTTGTGAACTAATTTGTAGTGATGTTGTTCTGGTTTATTTTGTTGTCGACAAATGTTTATAATATTTCTATTGTGTTGTTTATATGACAGATGGACATCTCTGTTGAGGAGGAAGAGGAGGAGCAACTTGATTTTTTGCGTTGTTGCAATGCCATATTATGTTCTAAACAAAGAGAGGCTGTCATATGGACCTAGAAGAGCACCAATAATGACAGGATTGCAGTGGGTGTTAGAGAAAGAGAAGCAACCACAAATATTCTACTCTATGTTTAGGATGTGAAGGTCAGTGTTTTACTCACTACATGACATTTTAGTTCAGAGGTATGGTCCAACTTGCAACATGTCAAGCAAAGAAGCATTAGCACAATTCTTGTGGACTTTGGGGTCACGCCAGACCACCGACAATGTTGCAGATCGATTTGAACTTAGTCGGTCTACCATCAACAAAAAATTTAAGGAGGTATTGTTGTGAGTGTACCGTATGGTCGGTGATTACATTCAACCCAAAGATCGTTCTTTCACCCGAGTTCACGACTCACTTACAAACCCAAGATTTTGGCCTCACTTCAAGGATGCCATTGGGGCAATAGATGGAACAAACATTGAATGTGTTGTGCCTGCAAGTGAGCAACCCAAGTATCGCAACAGAAAAGGTTCGACAACTCAGAATGTCATGGCAATTTGCGATTTTGATATGAGATTTACGTTTGTTGTTGCTGGATGGCATGGATCTGTTCATGACACGAGTGTACTCAATGATGCACAAGTTGAATATTCCTACTTTCCATACCCTCCGAACGGTAATAACTTGTACATGCTTTGTTGTGCTCTAATGTTCGCATGAACTAATTGGTTTTGGTTATCTTTATTGTCAATACAGGAAAATATTATCTTGTTGACTCTAGATATCCAAACAGAGTTGGATATCTAGCATCATATAAAGGACAACGCTATCATGTACCCGATTTCCAACAAGTACCACCAAAAGGGAGATATGAAACATTCAATCATCTACATTCATCGCTACGGAACATCATCAAACGATCGTTCGGTGTTCTAAACATGAAATGGAGAATTCTCCTAGCATCATACGGTACAAACCTGCTACGCAAATAATGATCATTACTGCATGCACGTGTCTTCATAACTTCATACGTGAGAGCAAACTAAGTGATCAACATTTTGACATGGTTGAGAGTGGATCTTATGCTCATGAGGAGAGCCTTTCTCATCACTATGCACCCATTGATGATGGTACTATTTGTTCCATCTGTGATGCTATTGCTATAAGTTTTTCCCTTGATGGTTAGCTCTACGTGTATGCTTTTATTGGGAGTACCATGTAATACTTTGAAGATCTTTTTTATTCGGTACTTCTTCTCAAGTACTCGTACCCGTACATAAGAAAATGATGCATGTATGAAATTCGTATGCCACACAATGATCTTCCTTATGTTTGATTATAACATATTGTGGTGTTTGTAAGTCGAATTTATATTCAAACAGGCAACAAGATGGAAAAAAGACAACACAATATCGTTTAATTCAAACAACAATATAGTCCAAAGACATTACAGACTTTTCACTGATCATAGTATACATAAGTTGAAAAAGTAGTCACTGAAAAAAAATGGCTAACTTATTATCTGAAGCTTATTTCCACAGGAGCTTATCTTGAGCTTATTTTCACAGGAGCTTATATTCACAGCACAGCTCAAAAGAACTGGCCCTAAAACTGAACCTTGCGTTGCGTTGCGTTGGTGGGTCTAATGAGCATGCAGCTTTGCATACGGTCCACTATCAATCTATCACCAGCCACCCATGAGGCCATGACGCAAGAATATGCCATGCTGATAAGCCTACGGTAAAGCCTAGATAAACGCTTCCCGTCCTCCTCCGGGAGGGGAAAGCCGATGGCCACCGATAACGGCCGGCAGCACATGTCTCTCCGGCGAACTGGCTAACCGGAGCATCGAATCGGAAGCCCTCAAAGAAAACAACGGTAGTCGAGTCCCATAAATGTTGACGCGTCCTGCAGTGCCGGCGTCGGCTCGCGGATGGCAACCGCGCTTGAGAAAAAGGTTGGCCTCCATCATCCACGCCCGCTGGTTTAATTCCGCTTGGTCGGCCCCGTCCGTTGCCGCGGCCCGCGGGCGGAGGGAGGCGGTGCTCGCCTTGCTGGCTGCCTTTCCAGCAGCCGCTCGATCAATCAGCGACCATGCTTCACGCTGCGGCTTTAATCACCTGGGGGCAATGCAATCACGGGGCCAAGTTGCGATGCCACCAGCTCACCGTACCGCGCCGTAGCGCTCGCTGGTACACCAGACCAGCGCAGCCCGACCGCGCGTCCCTCTCGAGCTAAGCTACCCCGCCGGCCGCGGCTGAGCTCGTGCCGCTGGTGCCGACAAAACGGGACGGGCCAGGTGAAACGGGTGGCGCCCCCGCCACATCTGGGTCAGGGTGTGCCGTGCCGCCCCGTCTGAGCCGGGGGCAGGAAAACGTCATGGGCCACGCCCGCGCGTGCGGCGACGGAGGATGGAGACGATCTCCCCTGTCAACGAGATCCGTTGCCCACACCCGGCCGCGTCATCGTGCTCGTGCTCTGCCATTACGTACGGCATTTACACGGCCATTCAAGCACGCGCCGATTCGTTGCTGCCCGGATCATGATGCCAGTGGGATTTGTGTGTTAGGCCAACTCTAACGCACGACCTTCAACTCATATGGACTCTTTCGTACGCACGCATTCATTCACAAAATCGTCAAGAATTTCATATGCAAACATGCGAATAGCCGCAGTGCATTTGCACTTAAATGCGATCATATGCTACCACTTCCTTCCGAATATGATTGAACACATGTCTACTCTTTCGAAAGCAACGACGAAATTGATGTGGTTTAAAGAGTGTGGTATTCCCAAAGTAATCGACATGGAGTAGTGCGTTGCCGCTCTCACTATTGCAGTTCAAGGCCGAAGCATGGCCCGGGATTGATTCCCTGAACGAACCGAGTCGCTGCCTAGCAATGTTGTCATTGACGACCAATGCAGCCACCACAACCTCTTCATCATCCGATGAACAAATGAAGTTGTGAAAGAAATACGCATCCTCACTATCCATGGTACCTTTTGAGGAAAGCGTCGAATACCTTACGGTCAGGGCGAAGACGCGGTCGGAAAGAGCACCTCAAGCTCCCCCCGGCAGCAATGCAAGGTTGGCGTTTGGGGGGGGGGGGAGGCTGCGGCTATGCAACGCCTGTCGAAAGTTGTTGAGGTCGATTGGCGGCGTTGACAGTCATAGCTTCTCTCGCACCGACAACAAAGAACCACGAACGCCAGCAAAAAGCTCCTCTGAAACGCGGGTGTGGGGTGGCTATGCCTATGGTCGTGGTTCAGACCGCCATGCAAGAAAGTGACGCGGCGGAAGAAATGGGGTATAGACAAAAGTGACGCAGCCGGGAAAATGGGGTACAGACGTGGTGACGGCAGGCGATGGCAGGGGCAAAAGAAGGAGGGAGGGCAAGGAAAGAAAAAAATGAGTTGTGTCTTCGACAGACGGATCAGGAGAGGGCAAGGACGTTTGTCCCGCCCATCCGTATCTGTTTAGATGCAAACATAGTTCAAAGTTAGGCCGAAAATGAATTTACAACCACGCATTGAACCGCATTCTTTGTCCAACATTTATCCATTTGCAACCGTGCATTAGACCGCATTCTGTGTCTGTTTACCCTCGTATGGACGTGCCGTATTTTATGAGTCGTGCGTCAAAGCTGGCTTTAGAGTGCCGACGGGAACAAGTACAATCCGGCCGTCACGCGGCTTCATGGGCGTCTTGCAATTACTTCCTCCATTCTTAAATATAAGACCTTGTAGGAATTATACTATAGACTACATACGAAAGAAAATGAATGAATCTAGACTTTAAAATACGACTACATACATCCATATGTAGTCTATAATGAAATCTTTAAAAGGTCTTATATTTAGAAACGGAGGGAGCAGTTAGGTTGCATCGAAAGAAGAAGAATGGCAAGCCAGCAACACTTCATTTCATGTGATGTCCACGGGGATTCTTGTGACAAAAGATTATCAGAACCACGTGCAGTCCACTAACTTTTCTTTCAGTGCTACCATTTGAAAAGGCCAACGGATATTAAAGGCACGAGAAATAACACCACAAATCACAGAACTATTGTTAGTAGCGCACGCCATCGTTCTGCATAAACACACAAAATAGTTCTACCATGTAGGGATAACGACTGGGCACTTTTTGTTCAATAGATATACAGTATATGATGCAGAATCGTCCAACTCTGAACGAGACAACAAAAACACTTGCATATCATATCCATTGTTCCGCAGTTTACAACAGTGCAGTACATGATAGTAACAGAAAATGAAACATTAGTCACTCTTACCACAAGTTCTGACCCTGAGAAACATGACTTCTCCTGAGGAAAATGAGGGAGCAAAATTTCCGAACATCAGTATCATCGAATTTGACGGAAACTGATGTCTAGCAACACCTATGTGAAAAAAAATTGTACAATACACTGAACTGGATCGACTATATTCTCGGCAACATATACTTATGTCTAGCAGGCAGTACAAAAGCAGTGCTCGAGTATAACTTTTACCAGGTGATTCGTATCTGTTAGTTCTGCCCATACTTTTGATTGTGACACGGGACTCGCAGAGCTGGAGATTTATCACTTATCAGAACTTGCCAATGGATCCAACGGCATTAGAGCACAATGTGAGGCTACCAAAATGTCGCCTACTCACGTGCTGAAGCTGTTTGTGAAGCCAATTAGTTGCAATCCCTTCATCCGCGGTCCATTTCATGTGCATGTCCTGCATTAATATAGTATTCCTCTACTGGCATTGGCAATATCTAATATCGCAGTGCATCAAAGCTCACTGCCAAAAGGGTAAAAGTTGCTCACCCAATCACCATGACATTCTTTTATGATGCCCGTGCCAAAAAATCATCTACAGCAAGAGATGCATCACCATGTGAAACAGCGTTATCAGGCTCCGGCATGTATAGAGAAGCAGAAGAAACCTGTCAAGCATAAAGAAATACCATAATGTTTCATAGACCATAAGATAACGCAAACACGTTACGTAAACCGGGCGCAAGGTTTACCTTTGTGTCTATCTGTAATTCTCCGCTATTTTCATCTACTGCAAGAATGGCACCATGTGCTTTTAACCATTCCTCACATTCTTCCAATCCATCAGCTACGTTAGCCTCACAAAGTACGTCAACTCTTGTAAATCCCAAAACTCGTGTAACATATCTCACAGGCACAGTTGGCCGATAAGATTTCGACATGCATTTTATTGCCTCAAAACGCATCCGCTCAACATAGAGGTCTGCAAAGCAAATAGCGTAAGTAGACAAGCATCATCTTAACGCGAAAGTTAATGTCTAAATTGACAAAAGAATGTCAAGTATAAGAAATATCATCTTTACCCATAAGACATGAGTTCAAGCCAGGTGCCTTCTTGTATAATTTAAAGAACATGACATAGTTTCCAGATGAAACAGCAGAATGAACTGCAAGTGCATGCTTGACTGTTTCGTCTAGCCTGGCCTCCTTTGACAAGCTGAGAATAACAGATGCATCAAATATGGTTAACGTAGCAACGGAATTACCATTTTGTCTATGCACTTATTATTCAATATATATACCTTGCCATGGATGAAAGCAAGTCTCTTTTGTTATTAGAGTGTAACATGACACACAACAAGTTGTAGGCAGAGAACTCAAGATGACAGCCTGGGATTCCTTCGCCATATAACCTCGTCAGCTGCGATTGGCACTGCCAAAAGTTGCAAAAAATAATAATTAAAGAAATAGGCTGGTGATTTCATTCTCTTTCAGGCAACTGGATCATCACTACAAATTATCAAGTAAGAATAGAGCTGCAGGTTTCAGAAGACGGTAAAGACAATATCCTACATTACTATAACAATTGCAAATAAGGCTACATGTTTTTGTAAAAGAACTCGCATGGGCTTTAACTGGAAGCTAACGACGAGGGGTGGATTCCAAAGGAAATTTGTGCAAGGAGTCCAAAGGAAATTCGCACAAGGATTCCAAAGGATGTTCCACCAGTGCGGAGACTAGGGGGCTGTTAAGCCACAACTTGCCACACTTTGCCACACCTCAACTTAGGCAAGTTTGACTAAGTTAGGTGCGTGTTTGGTTCTTGCCACAACTAAGGCAAGATTTTTTTTTATTAGCAATAAGCCCCACATGTCATAGATACAAAAGGTGTGGCAAGATTTCCTAAGGCAAGCCAAATTGTGGCTAAGAATTTGAGCAACTCAAGTGAGGCAAGTGTGGCAAAATAGTGTGGCGATATGTGGCAAAGATAGTCACAATCCAAACATACCCTAAGGTCCCCCCAGCCTCGTTCTGCTATTAAGAATATCATCATCAGTGACCCATTTTTTCTTCTTTATTCTATTCGGAAACTAGAACATGAAATAAGATTGCTTTAATTGTTTCAGCAATAAGATGAATCAGAACAAGTTAAGTGAACCTGATTATATTCGGACAAATCTCCAGCTTGAAGTGCTAAGCGTGCATGAGTTTCATAAACCTGAAACAGGAATGAAACAATCAATACAGAAGTTATACAGAAGGAAAAAGTACTCCCTCCGTCCACGAAGAAGTGTACATATAGAAATTTTAGGACAAATTATGGAGTGGAGTAAACAATGCATTGGGAAGGTGCAAGCCACCATCTCTCTTTAATTACCTCACCCCCCAACGAGCTAAGTGCATGTAGAAAGTGAGAAGACCATTAAGGACAGTAAAACTGCACCTAATCCCTGCCCTCTCAGCGATTAGACGTTTCTGACCGTTGGATTTCTTTAAATGGGAGTTTCTGGCCGTCAGATTTTGTGTCTAAAGCAATCTATCCCGTAATCTGTGCAATCTGGCCCAGCTGTCCTGTGGGCTGCTACTCCACAGGCCAAAAGGAAGCCCTCTGGTTAACTGGGCCGCAGGCCAGCCCATTCACCAGCTGCGCTTCGGTCAAGGGGGTTAGAGCTACGGTTCCATCAACCGACGACGGATACAGAGGAGCGGTCGGGAGGAAACAGATCGGTGGGGGCATTCGATGCAGACGATGTCGGCGACGCGGGCGGTCCGCGATGGGATCCAACGTCCGCTGGTCTTCTCGGTGGATCGAGCCGAGGCACGCAAGGCGATCCAGGCGGAAAGCCGCCTCTCTCCCTGACCTCTCTCTCTCTCTCTCTCTCACACACACACACACACACTCACGAAGTGGGAGATCGTGCACCGCCGCAATTCCACCACCGCCGGGTCCCTTTGCTCATCTCCATCCTTGTAGGTTTGCTTTCATCCAGCCCAAGCGTCGTCCATACAGATGAGGATGTGTGCACACGGGGATACAAAGAGTAAGCGCCCGATCGCTGTGGATAGAGCCAAGGCGATTGAGGGGATGGATCTGAGGCGAGGCGAGTGAGGGATTGAACCAATACCAGTTGCACGAGGTGAACCAATGCATGCGCAGGATGTGGGATGCCATGGCAATGACGGGGCGAGAGAGTTTCTCAAGTGATTCCTACCATCCTCGGCGGCGTAGGTCGATGCTCCGCTCGTCCTTCTCTTCTCCCCGCTGCTCCGACGGGGACCTCTTCCTCTACGGAGCCACTGTCCCATCGCCATTCGTTGGTGCGCCGCAGTGCCTCCTCCTCAGGTACAACCTAAACCACCAGTCGACTATGCACAAATATCGATGTGCTCCCTGGACAGAGGAGGTGGATCAACGACAGTGAGAATCATCTAGCCGACGCCTACGCGATTTGGGCGAACCATGCCGACGCACTCGAGCAAGATCCAGGCGACGCAGGTGGATCGGGGTCGCTCCATCTTCTGCGAGGGAATCTAGCCGGTGCACTCGAGGGGAAGAGATCCAGGCTTCTCTTGCGTCAGGGAGGCTTGCACATTGAACATCTGATGTCTTGTTTTTTTTCTCAGGGAGATGTGGCTGGGTAACGATAAGCTTGTGCATAGCATAGGTACAACCGTACAAGGAGGGACTCACAATGTGAACTACGTATAGACTGCTCAAGCATGCCCGCACAAACAATCGCAGAAATGGTGAGCTCTCTCTTTCTTAATTCAGATTGGCAGGATCCACGCAATAGATCATGTCTATTTTGCCTCCTCTGTCCAACTGGTACTTCCTTCTTGGAAGGATATAAATTTTTGGAGTGTCCACTGTTAGTGTCGTATGAAATGCGTAACAGTGGATAAAAGGAGCCCGATTGTGTGCTTGGAGCTTCAACTTGGCTATTGTTTCAGTCCTTTTCAATCAATATTTTCATAATTCAGAGTCCAATCCATCTATGACGATGATTTTAATCTCTTGAGTCTGAATGTTTCTATTGTTGATGTATGAGACAAATCATAGTTATAGGGGTTGTGGCACATCTTTTTTCCATTTCAGTAACTAAAAGAATGTAAAGCTGTTGATAATTTTTTTTAATCTACTAACTGTCACTACCCATGGCTGTGCTCCACGAGATTGTCTCCCTGCCGCTGTGCCCTCCCCTTCGCACCCGGCCAGACTCACTGTGTTGCCAAGACGCTGGCAGCTGCCTCCCTCCCGCTGCCCACGTCACCGGCTGCCCACATGGTAACACCATCTTATGTTTATTAATTTTTCCGCCCTCCAAAAATGTAAAATTCTGATCTTGTCTGTATGCAAATGTGTGGATTTGCAAAATATTTTTCATGGTTCTCTCAACTAAAACTAAACATGGATGCTTCAGTTCCTTGAGGTAAATCATTTCTTGGTACACTTTAAAATCCTTCTATGTTAAATTTTGACAACGAAACAAATTTTAAGCCTTCAGATACTTTAGCAGTGCGTATGCTAAATTCGTGTATGTAAATCAGAAGCTACTAGACTGGAATCTGCAGTTTGGTTGTGCATCACACCAGGTAATATATCTAGGATGCAACTACATCAATGAGTATGATGGGTTTGATTCCACTAAGCTTTCTGTGATAAATATTTTCCAATTCCTTATTGGATTGCACACATTATTATTGTGCCTTCCTGTGGAAAAAGATTGGATGAATGGATCAGTTAATTATATTATGATTAGCGCTGTATAGACAAAAGAAATGTTAGTGCCAGCGTTATATTCCCTCTTGGATTCCAGTAAGTTGAATCAATTCTGGATAAAATCAAAATATTAGTGACCCTGTAATTTGCACAATATGGATGCTTGTATTCCATCTTGATGTGATGTACAATAATAGTAGTGTGTTATCTGATGATCTTGAGAAATATGATTAATACATGGACGGTTGAAAGTATAAAAAGCTATTGGCGATGAAGTAAAGAAAATGCACTTTATCGAAACAAAATTGAAGTGTCGATTAAGGTTGACATAATAATGTAACAAATAAAGTAAATAGATGCGTTAATTAATGTTCCTTCTGCTATGTTCAATACGAAGCATCGTCTCTCTCTGTCACTTAAGTGCAAGTTCTGTTTTGGTAGTTTGTTCACTTACTGATTCATATACGTATTCTGTGGTAGGAATGCATCAATGGCATAACTCCATGAGGCATGGAAATAAAAATAGAGTGCCGAAATAATTTTGTTGTATATTCCTCATTCCTTGTGTATAATCAATTTTACCCTTCAAAGACCTTTGATTGCCGTATACTTGCAATACTCTTTATCTAGGTTTCTATCTTCTTATTCATATGGTATGCACGAATGTATTAGACTTTGTTCATTAGCAATACTATAGTGTGACAACACAACTGTACCATGGACACATTCCTATCATTTGTGATGATACTTGTTTATCTTCTAAGTGCATTGAACTGTTGTGCTCTTCACAGGCAATAGAAATTTTTATTATGTGTGGTTTCCTGTTCATTCTTGTCCATGATTTTTCCTTATAGCTTGGTTAAAATGCCTGACATGCTATTTTATCGCAACATTCCAATATTTTTAATATTCAAGTGACCCAAATATATTTGCAACAATTTCCATGACTACCCTTAGAGGGGCTATCAGTTTTTTTTTGCTTTAGAAGACTGTTTCTTGATATGTGAATGTAGATCTATACAATCTACAATTATTATCCGAACCACAGCCATTATCAACCTAGCACTCTGATCAATGATACCTAGCATATATATTGACCCTGTTCAAGAATTCATCCGATTAACCAGTTAACTTGTCGATTAATCCCTACTCGTAGGGTCACTGAGTAGTCGATTAAGTGATCAATCGCCCGACTAATTGATTAAATGGCTGGTTAACTTGTCGATTAGTCTATTAATCCCCTACTCGCAAACCAACTGAGCAGCTATCAGTTAACGATTTCATCAACAATGTATATTGAAGTACTGAAATGTGAATCATTCACGTGCAACAGTGTGTGCTTTCATGTTCAACTCTAAGATCATCAGTTCTATAAAATAAAAAACTAAGACCAGCGGACCTAGGGGAAAATGTCCTTCCCTACTATCCATCACTATACTTTTTTCATGCATATATTTGAAAATACTATCCTTCTATCGTAAAAATCGACGGGTGCAGCAACGCGCGCCAACAAAGATCTAGTGTGTTGAATGTTATTGGTCTTGATTACCATGTGATGAGAGAAGCATTTTTTTTCTACTTTAAAGTGCATTGGGAAGATAGAAGTACGCTCTTTTGTGGAGAAATTTTGCATGCCAGACGTACACTTATTCGTGGACAGAGGGAGTAAATAGTTTTGGACAAAGCAGACTGATGCCCCCATGAAAAACAGTGTGATACATCTGAATATTGATACTAAAATGCAGTATACCACAATGAGAGATTGTTACCAAGGAATACCTTGACAGTCAGCTCGTTCTGAATCCTCTGAACAGTAAGGTCTTGCCTAATAGATTTCAATTGATCACATTTATAGAGGTAGTTCTTTTCAGATGTTTCAACCATGTGAAGAGCTTTCTCTAAGACATCTTCTGGTCTTACCTGCAAAAGATGTGATAATAAGAAAGCTAAAGCAAGAAAACAGCAATAAGGCATAATTGTCTCTAAATCTATTTTTTGTATCAACGATAATGTTTTCCAAGCCTACAAAACAATTAGCAAAGCATCCTCACGGTGACTGGATCAGGTGCGGATGTAAGGCGCAGATATCGTTTCTCGATTTCCTGACATGTTCCCTTAATTGTAAGTGCATCCCAGTCGAAGTCCTCCACCGCCAAGCTAGCACCATCTCCATTACTTCTATTGTTAAGCATTGAAATGGCTCCCCTTGTGTATACATTGGCTGCTCCATTCTTATGTGGTATGGAACTCGTAGATTTTGATGATGCACTCTGACCACGTTCAAATCGCTTAGATCTATGCTCGCGTCGCTTCTTCTCCTCCGGTGAATTTGTTAGTGCAATTGAACTGGCATAATATTTCGTAAGATTCTGCTCCTTATCACTGTCACTTGAAGCATTCCCATTTTTTGTTAGATTCGTATTACCACCAATCCGCTGCTTTTTAGAGGGCCTCTGATTCCATTGGCTTGGAGGAGCCTGACGCGACTGGACAAAGTTTCCAAGATTCCAAGTGTTACCCTGTGACATATAAAACCAAGTGTTTCCCCAAGAAGAGAATTTGAGTAAACAAAACAAATCTAGGGTGATGGTAGTATTCAAATTAAAAAATTCCATAATGAAAGGCATGTAAATAATGTTAACCCATCTGAGGGCTTACCGTTCTTCTAGTATTTTCCCAAGTAGTGCAGGCATTACTTTTTGCTGGCTCTTTCGAAACAACTTCCACCTTGCTAGTTACCTTTTCCTCTGCAACAGGCTCCCACCTACTTTTCGTGCGTCTACTCGGGCTCCTCCTAGATGTTGAAAAGGAGAAGGGACTTGAATCCTTCGCGTTGCTGCCAAAGAATTAAAAAAAAAAGACTAGTTAACCGATGGGCCCTCTAAGGGAGAGCTTCAGCTTTACTACCATAATCTTAAGTCCTCCCTACGCTCGGGGTGTTTCTCAGGGAAGCATAAGTGTCTTTTATACTGAAAGCTGAAGTCTTCCCCACAATCTTTTCCGTATGCCAGTTCCAGGAAGGAGTTCAGCCCTCCCAAGAACGATATAACAGACTAAAGAATCCACTGAACCAACCACAAAATGTGGCATGCTTTTCTTTGGGTACCCAATTATGCACCTTAGCTGCTTAAGATGGCAAATGGCCCGTCCACTCTGTTATCACACTGAATTTGCAAGCCAAAGCCATGTAAGTTATCTTGTTTCTCCACTTGTTTCTACTTATATTTGAGATAGTCACTATGGAAAAGAAATTGCTTTTGGTAAACTATTGCCCGTAATGCTGGTAAAGTTATTTTAGTTGTTGATTTTCACCAAACTTTTAGGTTTAAATGTTAAGGAAAATGTGAAATCCCATTCATGCCGGACAAAGAGTTGTTTTTCACCAAGTTTTAAGTTAAGTGTTGAGGGGAAATGTGGAATTCAAATTCAAACTCCGTTCATGCTGGACAAAGCAAAGCACGTTACCCTTCTCATAAAAAGAATGATGGTCATTCGTACACGATTGCTGGTTAGTGCAGTATCGTCCCATACAGGAAAAGGTTACCTTGTCATATTTGTGCCTTTAGCATTTTCTGGCAAAGCTAATAATGGCTCAATGTCCCAGTTCTTAGTATGAAGGGTCCCATCAGCAGTTGCCTTGGTGATCATCTGATATTATAGGAAGAGAAAAATGTGGAAGTTAACAACCTTTTATTAAACTTACCAGGATATGGAAGGAAAATACAATTTAATAAGGAACAACCAAAATAAACTGAAGGTTTTATTTTGTAAATTTTGTTAAACATCCCATGAACCAAGGGTCATACTCTATAACAAATACCCAGGAAAGCAGAAGCAAAGACAATGATAAAAAGAAGAACAAAAATGGATTACTGAACCTCCTTCATGATGCTTTGGGTGGCAGATCTCTGGGCATCATCCTTGCAACGGGAAAGATTCCGCTCGACATAAGTACAAAGTGAAACAGGGAATGATCCCTGGACAGCACAAAAATAATATAAAACAGAATGATGGTTAGCGCAAAGTTGTCAAGAATGGTATGAACACAAATATATGATGCTACAAACATAAGGTGTGTTACAGGATTATTTATCGAAGTCTTAACTTGAAAGGTTTGAATCTAGGCACTTCTATTGGAGTCTGGGCTCTGGACTGTAGTGTACAAATCCTAATTCAATAATTGTACTGGTCTACACTAGCATTTCAGTTTTAGCATGTTCACATTTCCATGGGGGTTGGTTCATGTGCCTGGAGGAGTAAGGACTCCATTGGCTTGGCTGTATAATTATATCATCATCGGACATCAGTGCTCAACAAAAAGAATGGAGTAACCAGAATATATAGTCTCACCTGAATTGCAGCTCCATGACCATCTTGAGCTGCATTCACATCATTTTTGGGCATGGAAACACCAACATAAGCAGGTTTAAGCGATGAATCAGTTTCTAATTTCTTCCCAGTTTGGGGCATTGACATTGGGAAACCTGGAGCTATTCGAGGGTTTGTCGGGATGTGTACTTTATTTACACTGGCAACAGTTTTCGCAAAACCCTGCAAAGTTGGTTGAGAGTTTTCATTAACATGATTGACTGAATAAACATTTGAGCTTTGACCTTGCGCATGCAAAGCTTTCTGTTGATCTCGTTGGTTACTTAATGGTAACTGACTATGACTTGTAGAGTTTTGTTGGTAAGCTGGTGCCTGGTTGACATAATGGTTCTGAAACCCTGAGACAGCAGCTGTCTTATTAGCATAGGGGTTTTCATAACCTGGGTTGCCTGGCGCCTGGTTCACGTGCTGGCTTTGGAACCCTGGTGTGACTGGTGCCGGATTGACATGCTGGCTTTGAAACCCTGGAGTGTCTGGTGACGGGTCGACATGCTGACTTTGATATCCTGGGACACCTGGTGCTGGGTTGGCGTGTTGGCTTTGAAACCCTGGGCCACCTGGCGCCTGGTTGACGTGCTGGCTTTGAAACCCTGGGGCACCTGGTGCCTGGTTGACGTACTGACTTTGAAACCCTGGGGCGCCTGGTGCCTGGTTGACATGCTGGCTTTGAAACCCCGGGGCACCTGGTGCCTGGTTGACATGCTGGCTTGGAAACCCTGTGATTCCCGCTGCCTGTCCACAAAAAAATTGCTAGTCAAAAGATGGTATGCATAAGAAATACATGACAAACTGTCCTTCCAATAGAAGAGTTCTCTTCTCATCATGCTCATCAATGCAGATAAAATTTAACACATGCAACAAAACCGTCAAATGAAAGACGTATCACAGGTTCCGGTAATCTTTCATGGGCGTATTAGAAGTTAAATGTTACATCATTTGTCATCCAATGCAAGGTTTCAAGTAGCTAGAAAGAAGTAGCTTCACTGTTACATACTCTCTCCATTCCAAATTAATTGAAGCTCTAGCTTTTGTCAAGTCAAACTTCTCTATGTTTGACCAAGTCTATATACAGAAAAATATGCTGATATCTACAAAATGAAATATATATAGTATGAAAATATATCAAGCATACTACCATAGGCAGTTGCACAAAGCGATGTTTAGAAAGAAAAAAACATTGCCCATGACAAGCTACATGGACATTCCAGAGTTGCACACAAAATAATGCAAAATGTGATCAACTTCTTCAAAATAAGAAAGCAGAACTGATAATAATACCTGGGAAGGTGCAGTAGGTGCAACGGCGTCATTTTTCCGTTGGGTAGTGCCCGGTGGAGGTGGCTGGGTGCTGGGATATGCATAACCAGAACCGACACTAGCAGATTTTGTATCAGAAGCACTGTTGCCAGCAACTGCAAAGCCACCGGAGTTTGGTGCAGACTGGTCATAATAATTTGACCACTGGTTGTACTGTTGAGGATAAAAAGAACTCTGGGCAGCATTCGGATCTGATGGAGTGTAAGTCTGATATGTATGGGTGTGCACATCTCCAGAACTTCCTCCAGGCCAGGCCTTGTTTTGATAATAATAGTTGTTGGTAGCATATGCTTGCACAGTCTGATCAGCACCAGCATTATAATATGTGTTACTTGTCGGACCAACGTAAGATCCTGAATTCGGAAATGAAGTAAGAGGCTGATATGCAGCACCTGAACTTTGATCTACTCCTTGGTGAACAGAAGAATCGTTTGCAGGTTGTGGATAGTTATAGTAGTAGTTTGGATAATGTGCAGCATTGTAGCCAGGTTGAACAGAATTTGAGTAAGGTGCATAAGTATTTGTTGCATCAGTTGTGCCCACAGCCGGTTGAGTCACATGAGGTGCACCGCTTGGCACATTTTGAGTAGCTCCTGAAACTGAGACATCCCTTTGTGGATCGTAATAAACTGCATTTTGGTTTGAATTATCCACTGAATAGTTCCAGGAAGCCCCACTTGAAGAAGTCCACGCATGATGACCAGATGCTGAAGGTTGGTACTGAGATGAACTTGGCTGCTCTACGCTCCAGCCCTGTCATTTAGTGAGACCAAACATATTGTCAGATCATAATTATGGATCATGAGCAAAAAACATATCATCAACCTACAATCAGTGTTCTAAAAGGTGACGGCTACACACTAGGCACCACTGCTCCACCTAGCTGACACCTACCAGACACCAAACCATATTAGGTCCTAGGCAGCAGCGATTTAAAAAAACAGAAGAGACTAGTAAGGAATCTGCACATTGCTAAGAACTAAAAAATATATATACTACAAGTTTACAAGACTAATTATTTAATTGAATCGGGATGTTGCTCATGAAATTTAAGGAAGAATGGGGTGTTTTTGCAAAAGAGGTTTCAGTGGGCAATGAGCAATGAGCAATATAAGCTCAACCTCAGCCAGCCATCAATAGCAGATCAGGCGGTTGGCATATGATCCCAAGGTGAGCGGACCATTACTGCCAAGTGGTTTCTTTACTGGGGTGAAGATACTAAACCCAGTGGTAGAAGTCTGGAAGGAACCATGAAGGCATTAGCCATTTGTCAGCGTAGCAAGTGATCCTCATCAATAATGCATGACCATGTGAAAGAAAATGATACTGAATCCTTATTCAAATTTCAACAGACGAGTGCATGTTATGGCCCAATGTATTTATAGGATGCACCTTTTTGCCTATGTAAGGCAGAATTCCCTGCTGATGTGGCAAATTTCTATGAAAAAATATGGAGAGAGAGAGAGAGAGAGAGAGATCTAAATGGCTAATGTAACACAGCAAATGAGTGATTCCTCGCAAAAAGGTGAGTAATGGCATCAATGAGACACTCCACATCAATTAATTAATATACAGAAATAACAAAACAATCTCAGTTCAAGTAACATTGCTTAACAACTAAACACAAGCATTCTGAGATTTTGCTATTTACAAGCTGAACTTTTTTTTCTCGAGTCCATTTTTGTGACAATCGCGTTTGCATGGAGACACTAACCATATGATTGGATGTTGATGCAATGGATACTAATTAACCCAAATGTTAAACCTTCACAAGTATGGCCAAAACCATGACCTCATGCCACAGAAAATACATGCCTTGACAACACAAACCAATACCAGCAATTGTGGCCCACCATGCATTATAGAGAACAAATCCCCCAATGTACTTGCCATTTATAATTGGGGCATTACTTCAAAAGGGTATCCTATAATCCAAGTCCATGTGGTCACCTATGTCGCCTTGATACTTCATCAGTTGGCGGGTATCAGGTATCAGATGCGGTACTCAATACTGATGGAGGAAGAGACTAGAGTACGTGGCAAATAGGGAAGGTGGAAGCTGTGCGAGCAAGTGGGACAGTTTTTTTTTTTTTGCTGCATTACATATACCACCGCATACTGTACTTAGTGTGTATGTGTTGTAGACAGATATAGAGAAGGGAGTTTGTAGAAGAGTTAGTGTCAAACTAGGAGTTTTATCTTAGTTATATCCAACCTAGCATTAGGTACTCCCTCTGCCCCTATTTACATGGCACACGTATTTTGAGGTTCAACTTTGACCATCAATTTCACCCACAAAACGTGTGTTATGTGTCACAAAAGTTGTACCATCTAATTCATATTAAAGAGTGGTTTCGAACAGTATAATGTTTATGACATATAATTAATATACTGTTGGTGAAAATGATGGTCAAAGTTTAATCACAAGAATAAGGTCACCATGTAAATAGGGACAAAGGGACTATATTATTAAGAGTCTTTGCCTTGGGAGTCAAGTTATGCTAGGTAGGGATGAGGATTCAGTTTCCGCAAGCTGGAAGTTCTGTTCAGTGAAAGGTAACCATCCTCGAATGTCTATATAAGGGATGTATCCCTATTGTAAGCAGGCAAGCAAGAACATCAATCTGTTCTCTCTAGTTATTCTGTCTTTTCAACCTATGTCTACCCAATTCCAAGCAGCCCAGCGGAGCTTTTTGTGACAGTATCTCTGGAATATGAGCCAAGGATCTTACTCTCAAGAGTGCTTCGATAGGCTCCACTCTCTCCCCTGAATAAGTGAGGTTCCGTTAGCCTGGGCTGAGATGGGGATAACGAGTCAACAACTGAATCCCCCAACGTCCTGCTAGACACTGGACAGGGGTACGCTCTGTAAATGTGTAGAGCCAAGTGTAGTTTGGTATAGTAGTAGGCACTTCTAGGCCCCTTTCCGGCTTACTGGATCACTCCAGTGCTTCGGGGCCACCTGGCTATCTTCAGAACGGTAATTATCCCGCTGTAAATCTAGGTTCACATGGGCGGAGTCCCCATCTCCATCATTGATTGGAGAATGGGACCCCATTGTCATCCCTACTCCCTCCCTCTCAATACCACTTCTTGGAGTCTGGACGCCACCTCCTTCTGAGTCTACTGTGGTCTCCATTGCTTTTATATTTTCAAATGTATATACTAGCAGACCATTGATTCATCATATCCTGGTTGTGGAAACTTTTTGAACCACCGAATCCAAATCACCATCCATATCAGGGCAACTAGATGGTCACAGCTCAGGGTTTCATCAATAGATCGTTGATCTTAGCAATCAATACCAGGTAGCAAGTTACAAATACTCCTTGACCTAGGTAATAACAACACATGCTCTCAGACACCTATAGCATATTGATAAGACCATAGATCAGGGGTTTCATCCTTAGCTCTTTGAGCCTATCTTCCAGCGTTATGTGGATACATGTAAGCGTTGTGGGTCTGCGGCCAGAACTCACTGCAGCCGCAACAAATCTAGGAACTGCGACAAGGTAAGAGGAAGGAAAACCTGCTTCGAAGATTCAAAGCAGGTTTTCAAATTAGGAAAGAGTCTGGCTTGAGTAGTATTCCTGTTCAGAAGGAGGGGGGGGGGGGGTATTACATAACAGAGCAGTTTGAGTTCTGTTATAAGAATCCTAATCTTTTCAGTTTTGAGTCTACCATCTCTAACTGTAAGGCAGACCATCTACATAATGAAGCAGACACATGTCGCAGCAATCAAACCAAAGAACTGGAAGAAATTCATCTTTTGTATGCTCCAGAACGTCCGAGTCTCATCCAGTACACACCCAGCACCTAGGGCTTCCAGCCCTAGCCCTAGCGTGTGCCCCACGGCACCCGAGTGCCGAGTTACTGACCCTAGCTTAATCCTGCTTCACCGCCTCGGAGTTCAAGCACTAAAATCCGGGTAATGCCCATTTACAAACTACCACTAGCATCGGATAACATCAGTTACAAAAAAACCGGTCACCATACATTGCCCAGATAGATGAAGCTAGCATAACACAGAGGTACTTTTAAAACATCACACCCACCATGACAGCTCCAGTTAGACATATTCACTTGCCATGCAAGAACACAAACAACTCTAGGTAATTCATCAAACATGAGCATCCAAGTTGGTAGCCGACATTAAGCCTCCCAAAGGATGACACCCTGAGTACTCCGCAACTTTACTTATAACAGTACTACCACACTGACTAATTACCAGGAGGGCTAATTCACGAGATGGGTATATCATGTAGTATATGTTAATGAGCAAAGGAACAGAAACAAAATACACTACATCAACTAATTCAGTTGTTACGCTGGTCAAAATTCCTACACTTGTGAGGCAGTAACATAGCAAAACTCGATATCAAACACATGCTCCAGCAGCTAGAACAAGGTATCCACGCGCCCCGGGTGACCTAGCTATCCCACAGCAAAGCGAAGAAGCAGACGCTATATGTATAATGCGAACGGACTAACATCCTACGCGACTAAGCAACCAATCTGCATCTCACAGTTCTAGAGCCATAGCCGAGACAGAACGAATCGCGTGCAAGCCCGGGAAGGTTTAAAACAGAGCGGAAGCAAAGGCCTGTCAAAGCTCGGGATTCCTGGGTGACGAGGAGCAGGCAAAGCATACCTCGTTGGGCTTGGGGTCGGATCCGGCAGCCGCCTCGCCTCCCTGAGCCGCCATGCCACCGCGCTCCGGAGCCCCGGAGCTCGGGCCGAAACCCTAGCCGCTCGCGGCAGAGAACGGAGCCGCCCTGCTTCGCCGCAGGTACGGACGGATAGAGCGGGATCGACAGGACGCGCGCGCCAAGCGAAAATGAGGCACGCGAGGAATCGGAGGCGTGTGGGGGGCGAGGAGCGATTGGCCGGGGAGATTCTTCTGGCGGCCTGGCGGTGGCTTGGTGGAGGGAAGTGTTGTGGGAGGCGGCGGAGTGGATTGGTGTCTGTGACCGCGCGAGTGCTGCGGGGGGAGGGGAGAGGAGAGGAGAGGGGGTCGGCGAGGCGATGAATCGGGAGGGGGAAGCGCCGACGACGAGGAGCAGCAGCGGAGAAACTTGTGGGTGGGCTTCCGCGCTCGGCTTTATTGGGGGTTGTGGGTTGGTGTGGTGGTAGGGGAACAATGAATATGGACTGGACACTTGGGGAGCCGATGGGCCTGGGCCCGGACCGGTTCCGTCGGACGGCCCGCCAAACAGAATATATAGATAGCCGAATATACGAGCCATTTCTTTAAAAATACTGGACATTTAAATTCTTGTGCATTTTTAGAATTTAAGAATATTTTTCATGGACATTTCAAAAAACAGGTAGACACCTTTTCATTTATTTTATTTATTGATTGAAGGAGCGATAAGCCTTTTTTCAACTAGGAAATTAGGAATCCCACAGGAACCTCAAACTGAAAGGCTTCCAAATCGCACCACGTGATATGTGTGGTAAGAAATCTAAATTATTTATTAAAAAAAGGCTTCCAAATCGCTCAACTACTTCTGCCGTTCGTTTGATTTGGAAGCGCGTCTCCGGAGTCCCAACAAATTAATTAAACGCCTGGAGCAGCACGATGGCATTGTCGATTGCCAATCAGTAGTGGGCTGAGCACGAGTAAGGCTGTTCGAAAAGAGCAGAAAATTCAGCAAAACTGACTTTGGAGGGACTGGCACAAGCAAGATTTACCTTACGAGACAACAAATCCGAACGAATTAAAAACATCTGCAAAGGCGTGGACATATGACGCCGAGAAATTAAGATCTGCACAGAGACGCAGGCAGGACATAACCAGGTTACAAGTGAAGAGAGCCGAAAAGAACCCTTCTGCAGCGCAATCCCAAACGCCAAGCGGGGTGTCAGAAGAAAGCAAGGGAAATTACAACACACGGAGGGAACCCATCGGCTCGACGCTATCATCTGGAGTTCTGGACACAGCAAGGTTTGCAGAAAACATTCACACAATTAGTTGCGGGATCTGCAGAAGACAGCCGCAGATCAACAGCCAACACAACTGAAGAAAAGAAAATACAGGACGGCCAGAAAACAATTGCATCACAGGGTTTGCAACAGGCTAAATGCAGCAGCACAAATAGTCGTAAAACGGAACAGCATCGTCACTAGCATAATTCATAACTGGAGGACAATTTTGTTAAACTCTGGAACCATATAACTCGGCAAACACAGTATTTGCCCATCAGGTTCAGAACACGGAAGCATACTACTAAGCACAGAGTACTACTAAGGATGGAAGGCATAGAACCCAAATCAACTACAGCTTTCTCCCCTCCAACAGTTTCTTGACCGCGGGCCAGGGCTGGTGCGCCAGGGCCAGCCGGCGCCGCGGCTCTTCAGCCGCCGAAGCCGTACAGGGTGCGGCCCTGGCGCTTGAGCGCGTACACCACGTCCATGGCTGTGACGGTCTTGCGGCGGGCGTGCTCGGTGTAGGTGACAGCGTCGCGGATGACGTTCTCGAGGAAGATCTTGAGCACGCCGCGGGTCTCCTCGTAGATGAGCCCCGAGATGCGCTTCACGCCGCCCCTCCGGGCCAGCCTCCGGATCGCCGGCTTGGTGATGCCCTGGATGTTGTCGCGCAGCACCTTGCGGTGGCGCTTCGCGCCGCCCTTGCCGAGCCCCTTGCCGCCCTTGCCGCGCCCCGACATGGCTGCCTGCTCCGAGTGGCTTGGGAGGAGAGGGGGGTTTGGGGATTTTGGAGCTGGGCCTGGTGGGTGGAAGGGATGAGTGGGATGAGACGGGGGGGAGGGTGGTATATAAAGGGTGAACGAGGGTTGCGGAGGCCGCTGGAGCCGTTCGATGGAGTGGAGATGGACGGCTGAGGCTGGTTTTCACGGAGATGCCGAGGATCGTGCCGTGTACTAGGATGCGGATCGGTGACGTGGCAAGCGGGTCCCAAATTTCGGAATTTTTTGCGCGCCCAGTTTGCATAGTGGGACGAAAAAGAAGCAGGATTGGACGGTGATGCTCTCTGGCTGACTAGTGGGGACATGGAAAGAAAATATGGCGGGGATGCCAATTTTTAGTTTCCTATTAGCGGAATGGTGAAAATACGAATTTAGTGTCTATACTGCGACATTACTCTTCTTGATACCGTTGGTTAATGTACCGTTCATCATAGACCTTAAATTTATCGCGATGGTTATTTTAGTCCATTTAATTAGAAATACTTGAAATACGATCACCAAACTTGTCCTGGAGTTTACATGCGGTTTTGTCTACGCACACGCTAATTTGACGGTTGACTGGTCTGTTTGCGCGTGCGTTAACTGCTAAGTCATCTCCAGCCGGTCGGGCCCCTTCAATACGAGTGGAAATCGGGGGATTTTTCTTTTGCAAAATCGCCAGAGATAAAAACTACGTGTCTGTATGTGCGATATTTTACTAAAATAAACTTCCACTAAAAGCGTTTGGCATATCATCATTAGATTACCAAGGATACATACATTGCAAGAATATTATCAAATGAAGCAAAGAACAACGACCTCTCTTGCCATCAAAATTGTAAAACCAAAACGCCTTAAAATGACAACAGCATTGTAATTTTTGCTAAGCGCAAGAAGAGTTCATTGGTGCAGTACGGACATCTTATCGTGCGAGGTTCCCGCCGTCCGATGAGCACCGTCGGCAGAGCCAAACCGCGCACAGCCACCGGACTCCTGCTTGCTCTGCCAAGACAGTTCAACTATGTCGGTCGTGCCGCCGCTGAGCTGCTCGGCATCGTCGTCGTTGGACTGTGATGATGTCCACTCCGGTCGGTAGAGTCGATGGAATTGGGCTTCCCTGAGCACGTCCATGGGTTGCCAATGAAGTTATTGCTCTCGACGGACTCCTGCGGCTCGGCCTCGCCGCGGATGTCCCGCACGGACGCGTACTTGTGTAGGCTCAGCTCCATGAGGTCGTCCTTGACATCGACCTCACACTCGACGACGTGCGTGCCCGTCGCCTTCCCGCTATAGCAGCTCACGTTGCCCGACCCTTCTCATCGGTCGACCGGTCCAACTTGAAGCTCCCGTTCTCTGAGGGCGAGGAGTCGAGGTTTGCGACCGCTTCAAGGATGGAGCAGGCTTTGGACATGCACATCGGGAGCGAGAACACCTACGGTGCCATGGCCGTGTCGCTGGTGTTGTGCTAGTGGTACCTCTGGATTTCCTCCACGAGCAGGGAGGTGATACGTCCATTTTGCATCATGAAATCTTTTTGATATTTATGTTATTCTTGTCCATTATTCTCCATTACCATGTAATTCTTATGTTTTTTCTCTTTGATTATGCAAGTACATCACAAAAAAGTAAATCACTGAAAACTGGAACTCTGGACTGGAAAACCAAGAAAATGCTTGAAAATTTAGTGGACTCCAAATGACCTGAAACTTGACGGAGCTTTTTTATGGAATATATAAGAATTATTGGGCCAAAAATATACCAGAGGGAGGGCCAACTACTGGCCACAAGTCAACAGGGCGCGCCCTATTGCCTTGTGGGGCCCGAGCAGGTCTCCCGATCGCCCCCTCCTCTTCTCCTATATGGTGTGTTTTACCCTAAAAAGATCATAAGGATACTTTCGGGACGAGGCGTCGCCGCCTCGAGGCAGAAACCTGGGCAGAGGCCCTTTTGCACTCGGGCAGGCTGATTCTGTCGAGGAAACTTCCCTCCGAGAGGGGAAGATCAAAGCCATCGTCATCACCAACGCTTCCTCCTTCGTGGGAGGACCAATCTTCATCAACATCTTCACCAGCACCATCTCATCTCAAACACCAGTTCGGCTTTTGTATTCAATATTTGTCTCAAATCTTAGATTACATCTCATAGTTGATGCTCGTTGGTTTACTTGGTGGAAATATTATGTTCAGATCCTTGATCTCCATTACAACACCTCTGATCTTGAACATGTTGATGATGTGTGAGTAGTTAATTTTGTTCTTGAGGACATGGGAGAAGTCTTGTTATAAGTAATCATGTGAAGTTGGTTTTCGTTCAATATTTTGATGCTATGTGCCTAAGGGAAGGCATTGTGGAGTAACAAGTAGATGATGGGTTGTGAGAGTGACAGAAGCTTAAACCCAAGTATATGTGTTACTTCATAAGGGGTTGATTTGGATCCACATATTTCATGATATGGTTAGATTTATCTTAATTCTTCTTTCGTAGTTGCGGATGTTTGCAAGAGAGGTAATCATAAGTAGTTGTTTGTTCAAGTAAGAACAACACCTTAGCACCGGTCCACCCACATATCAAATTATCAAAGTAACGAACGTGAATCAACTCGACATGATGAACATGACTAGACAGAATTTCCCATGTGTCCTCGGGAGCGCTTGCTTAATATAAGAGTCCTTTCAGGCATGTCCTTTGCTATAAAAAGGATTGGGATATCTTTTCGCACCTTTGTTACTGTTGCTATTTCTCACTTGCTACGAATTACCTTGCTACAAAACTATCTATGACTATTACTTGCAGCACTTGTAGAGAATACCTTACTGAAAACTGCTTGATACGTCTCCAACGTATCTATAATTTTTTATTGTTCCATGCTGACATATTATCATTTTAGGATACTTTTTGGGTATTTATTTACCAATTTATAATATTTTTGAGAACTAACCTATTGACCCAGTGCCCGGTGTCAGTTCCTATTTTTTGCGTGTTTTTACCTTTTCAGAGTTACCATACCAAATGGAGTCCAATTGCCATGAATTTTTTTGGTGATTTTCTCTAGACCAATACAAGACCTAGAAGCTTCGGAGGGGGGCGAGGAGATGCACCAGGGGCCTACCACACATCCAGTCGTCGTCGGGGGGGGCACGACCAGATACGTGGTGGACCTCTGGAGCATCTGCTGGCGTTGTTCTCTGGCCTATAATTTCACATCTACCCTAAAAACACCATAAGGGCTCCCTAAAAAAAAATTCTGCTGCCACAAGTCTCTCTTCCGACAAGAGGCCATCTACACCTCTGTTCGGCACCCTTCTAGAGGGGAGATCGATCACGCAGGGCCTCTTCATCAACCTTTCTTCCCTCATCATGATGTGTGAGTAGTTCACCACGGATCTACGGGTCCGTAAGTAGTACCTAGATGGCAATCTCTCTCTCTCTCAATTTAAATACAATTTTCATCGCATTTCTGCCTTGATCTATCCGATGTAATCCCTTTGTATGGTGTGTTTTGTTGGGATCTGATGAATTGTGAGTTTATGTTCAGATTATTCATGAAAAGTATTCGAGTCAAACATGATTACTATGATTCTTATTTGCATGTTCATCATAGCTTCGTAATGCTCTCCTCTCTATTGAGATAGTTTGGCCAACTAGATTGATATTTCTTCAGTGATAGTGGTGCGTTGTAGTAGATTCAACCTGACAAGTTTCTATATCCCAGTGACACAAGGGGACAAGTTGCATCTTTATGTTGTTGCTAACAGGGATAAAACGATGGGGTTTATTCATATTAGTTGAGTTTACTTTGTCTACATCATGTCATCGTTCTCCAAGCATTGCTCTGTTTGTCATGAACTTAATATGTAGAGAGGCAAGCATAGAAGCGCTCTTGAAGTGGAGTAATAGCAGTAGGTTCAGGCAGGAGTTAGACTATTTGCTTATGGACGTGATGCATATATACACATGATAATTTCCATGAACATCGCATAATTATTCGCTTTTATATTAGTTGCCCAACAGTAATTTGTTTACCTACCGTATGCTTTGCTTATGAGAGATGTCACTAGAGAACTCTACGGCCCTTGGGTCCATTCACCTATAAATTCACAAACGCTATCATTAACTTGCTGTTATTTATTACCTTTTATTTTATTTTGCACTTTACTATTATCGAGAATTATCTACACAAGTCACTTGCTTGCAAATAACGAGATCGAGGGGATTGACAACCCTCTTGTCGATGTTGGGTGCAAATTGTTTGTTCCTTTGTGTGTAGCTGCTGAAGACAGTTGAGAATTGGTATTCCTAATGGTTCGATAAACCTTGGTTTCATAAATGAGGGAAATACTTACCCACTTTGTGCTACGGTTACCTGTTCCTCTTCACGGAAAACACAACGCAGATCATGAGTATCATTGCTTATCATTTCCTTCTGCTCCTCGTTGAGTTCGACACTCTTAATTGTCGAAAGGACCATGATTGATCCCCTATACTTGTGGGTCATCAAGACTCTTTTCTGGCACCGTTGCCAGGGAGTGAAGTTGTGACAGCCCAAGTGTTGTCCCTACCTTTTATGGCATGTAACCTATTGTATGAACCTTGTGTCATGAGCTTATTGATGTTTTGCAACTTGTCATCCATGTGTGGTTGTGCATTCATGCATCATTTTATCCATCATAGCATTCATCTTGCCTTGCTTGTTTTCATGTGTCTTTGAATGGTGTGGTGGATGGGAGTGTGACTTGTTTTGTGATGTGATTTGAGTGTGGGTGGAGTTCATGTGTGCAACCTCCTTCATCTTCCCCTCTCTTTCTTTCATCAAAACCCCTAACCTAGTGCCTTTCATTCACATGTTATTTTCATAACAGAATTAACTTGCAAATTAAAATGCTTAAAAATGTTCAAGAGGTAGCCCTATATGTATATTTAATTTAGAGTGTGGTTCTTTTGGATGTTTGGAGTGGTATGCTTTTGTGCTTTAATAAAACAAGGGCTGTTATTTTAAAAGGAATTAAAATTACTTGTCCTAAAAAAATTAACTTAATATTTTTATTAAATAATGCATTATTTAGCGAGTCCCAATCTATTTTGTTTTCACAAGATCTTTTTCCAGTTGTCTGGTTTTGGCTTGTGTTGCTGTTGTTTTAAAAAAATAAAGAAAGCATTTTTGTGAGAGGGAGAGAGTTGTCCCCTAGTTGGGCCTCTCCTGGCCTAGCAGCAGCGAGGCTGAGCGCTAGCGCAGCCCAGCCGGACTCCCAGCGCGCACGTTCGTTCTCCTCTGTACGGCAGCACATCCAGAGTAGCCACGTCACCAACTCCGGTGATTTGACGGCCGTCCGTCGACCCTAACCCCTTTATAAGGTGTCCCCGACCTAGCCCTAGCATCCCTGGCCGCATTCAGTCCCTCTCCCACCTCGCGCCGCCGCTCAGGTAAGAGCCCACGCCATAGCCATCGCCTGTCTGCCATGCTCCGGTCGAGCTCGAGCACGTGCTCGGGGTAGATCCTCTGCATCGTCCTCTTCCTCCCCGACGGCGAGGATCGACGCCCCGAAGTCCCTGAAGTCTGCTTCATCTACGCACGCGATGCCATCAACCCTAGAGCCCCCTCATCGTCGGCGTCTTCTTCCTCGACGTCTCGGAACAGGAGTGTGTCGAAGTTCTTCGACTCGCAGCCGTCACTCCGTCGTGTCCCGCGCCTCCTATCCATGTCCTAGGTAGTGGAGGTATACCCCTCCTTCCATTACTCTCGCCCGCTTTGTTGTTAGCCTCATGTACGCGTAGTTTCGTCCGTGTCAACTTCGCGCTCTCAGTGCTCTGCCCTTAGATGCAGTATGCATACTTGTTTTTGCCCTTCCATTCTTGCTCTCCGCGCGTCGTGTCCTTGTCCCTCGCACTCCTAGGGGAATTCTACACCCTCGCCGGTGTCTCGCCTCGCCGGAGATGGCCGGAGCTAGCCCCGTGCTGCGCCGTTGCTCTGTCAGAGTGCTTGTGCGGTTCAGTTTGTTAGATAGTTAGTGCATGTGTGTGCTTAAGATACGCAGAGCGCCCCCTCTGTTAACAAACGCAGCGATAACAGAGTGGTTGGTTCATGGGGTAAGACCCAGGAGGTCTTGGGTTTGAGCCCAAGTACCTCCCCTTTTATTTATTTATTTTTCTTTATTTTTCTTTTTCTTCCTTGCATTATATGTGTGTATATCCCAAGTACCTCCCTTTTTTTCTTTTGTTTCTTTTTCTTCCTTGCATTATATGTGTGTATATGCAGAATTGAGCAAGTGTAGGTTTTCTTTCTGTTTTCTTTTGTGATTTGTAGTGTGTGGTGTGCTTGGTGCTTATATATATGTGTGTGTATGTGTATGTACATAAGAGTACATATGCATGTGTAGATGTATGTGTGTATGCATGAGAGCATATGTGCATGTGTATGTTTTTGTGTGTTGGGAGCGTGTGTGCTTCATGCATACACCCCTATGTGTGTGTATGTGTATGAGAGTGTGCATATATGCATGACCTAGTGTGGTGAGAGTTTACATGCATGCTTTTTTGTGGGAGTGTGTGTGTGTGAGTTTTTTGCCTAGTGCACTTGTGAGAGTGAGTGCGTGTGTGCCATGTGCTTATGCATATATGGCCATGTGAGTAAGTATGTGGATGAACACCCCCTCTTGGGTGGTATGGTCATGAGTGAGCTTGTGCTCATATGCCCTTAGGCATATGAAGCATGTGTGTGTGTGCTTTGTAGAGTGTGTGTGTGGTGTAGAGTGTATGTGTGTGTGTGGGTGACTAGTGTGCTTCCCACTTGACTCACCCCTTGTTGATTATATGCATGTGGTATTTGTTAGCTCATTTCCATCTCTAGCTAAGATTGCAATCTGCCTTGCTCATATTTGCTCATGTTCAATTAGAGTATGAACCACTTATGTGAATAGGTGATTGTTTTTGCTATCTTGTTGTGCCTTGTTGTTTCACATGAACATATGAGTATGACACATGTTTTTGGGGTATAAAGAGCCAATGAATCCATTGGTGCTTTCAGATTCCACTTTTGAGCATGTTCATAAAACTGTCATTTTCAGCCGTGTTGCTACTTTGTCATTTTTGCATGATTTAATCCTTACTTGCTTTGGGGCATGTGCCAACATGGAAGTGCTAGTGTTTTATATCTATTATGCCATGGTATTTTTGTTTAACATGAGAATCATCCATATAAGCGGGAACCATGCTGTTAAGTAGCCAACTTAATGTTTATGTTTCAGCATGCTAAAAAAACTACTAAGTCTGAGAATCTGCTGTTATTTTTATGCCATGTAGAGAGGGACGGTATCTTGTGATGTGTTGTGAATTTGAGCATTCTCAGCGTCAGTTATTTGTAGTAGATGTTGTCTACTACCATCCTGTTAATTTTCATGCCAAGAGGTGGTCTCTAGCATTTTTTACTATTGCTGTCAACTTGCTACTTTATAATCTCAGATTCCAGAAAACTGAAATTTTCACTAAGTCCCAGAAAAATGTTTCATCATGTCAACTTGATAGCTTCATGCTTATTGATGTGTGCCTCCATTGCTGATTGTGTAGTTGGATAAGTTGATGTATATATCATGTAGTTTCTGTCAATATCTTGTTTGTGGCCGTAGGATTCTTGTAGCTCAAGTTGTGGGCTATGTAAGTTGCTATGTTGCTATTTTGTGGCAGATTGTTGTTTTATTGTTGTGTGACTTGTGAGAGCTATACTCCATGGAATTGATTGATTTTTGAGTCTATTGTGGTTGGTTTTTCGTGGCCTAACTAGTGGCTACCTTGGAATGCCAAGAATTAGCCCATGGCATTGGTTGTCTTGTGTTTTGCCTTCGTACCTTGTCGTGAGCGTATCGTGCGAACCGTAACTCCGTTTCTTGCGTTCCTTATATGCATTTCTATCGACTTTGCATGATGCATCCATATTTTCCATGTTCATGCATGTCCAAATAACTTAACATGAGATTTTGTCCAGATTCATTAATAAACAAACTTTGCATGTGAAACCTGACTATTTTTGGATTGTCATGTTAAATTCTTCTAAACGGATCATGCATCATCTTGTTTGTGCATTACACCTTGGTTGGATGTTTATTGTTGCTTTTTCTCTTGGGTAGACGCGAGTGTTGATACTGAGTACGAGGACCCAGGAGAGTACCACTACGAGGATCCCGCTACTTGTTCCGCTGAAGAACCAACAGGCAAGATGATCGTACCCGGATCCCGATACTATTTTTGCTTGCTAGTTTCTCACTCTTATCGTTACAATTGCGCTACCTACCACTTGAATATCAGCCTCCTAATTGCCATGAAAGCCTCTAACCCTCCACGTCCTAGCAAACTTTTGATTGGCTAAGTTACCGCTGCTCATCCCCTCTTATAGCGTTCTTAGTTGCAGGTGCAGGTTGTTCCATGTGATAACATGGATTTGGATATCATAATATTATTTGTTATTTAATTTAATGCACATATATATCTTGGTATTGGTGGAAGGCTTGGCCTTTTGCTAAGTGTTTTGTTCCACTGTTACCGCCATAGATTCTTGTTACCGGTGTTATGTTTTCCATATTTTGCGCTCCTAACACGCTCGGGGTTGTTATGGGAACCCCCTTGTTTATTCGGTTGAGATTAAAACTTGTCTGGCAAGACCCAACATTGGTACTACATTTTCTTAACAACTAATAAAATTGCATAGGGCCTTGCAAACCCGTGGATAATTTAATCAACCCTGGGCCAGTGCTCCTCATGAGTGTTGGTCCAAACTAGAGTTGTGTGCGAGGCCAACCCGGGGCAACTCGGGAGATTTCTATCAGGCCACTGTACGTTGCGCTCATCCGGTCGTGTCCTGAGAACGGGATACGCAACTCTTATCGGGTTCGTCGACACGTCGGGAGGTCTTGCTGGATTTGTTTTACCTTTATCGAGTGTCTTGCATGTGGAGTCTGACTTTCTTCGTGGTTTCTCGAGGTGTTGGAATTCCTTTGGAGTTACCTATGATGATCGCGAGATCCGTGGTCGAGGCTATTCCCGTGGAGTGTGGTTATTTGTGATGGACTAGTTGGAGCACCCCTGCAGGGTTAAAAACTTTTCGAGAAGCCGTGCCTGCGGTTATGTGGCAACTTGGATATTTGTTTAACACTTGATTATAGTAAATTTGAAGTAAACTCTAAATAAAATACACCAACTGTGTGAGTAACCGTGATCATCTCTGCTCGTGAACATGATCCGAGAGAGAACACGGTGGGGTTATGATTGACGTAAGTAAGTGTTCAGGATCTCATAGAGATCATACTCGATTCGATCATTCATCGTAGGTCACTCATATTTATTTCATGTTGCGTAAGTTAGCCACCATATATGCTTAGTGCTGCTGCAAACTAAACACATACCCCATCCCAACCTTTAAGCTTGAATAGTCTCGGTACCCAGGCGCTTGATTGCTGAGTCCTTATGGCTCACAGATTACTACAATCCTCCAGGTACAGGTACAGATGAGTATGTGCAGGATGATCTTACCCAGCTCCAGTGGGAATATGATGAGGAAAGAGGCAGGATGTATGTGACTTACCCGGATGAGTAGAGGACCATGGTTGTGATCTTTGGGATAGCGAGATAGTATCATTTGCATCTATTTTTATCGTTTGATTTCGTCCGTAGGTGGACCCTGTCTTCATCTTGATGATTTGAACTTTGAGTGAATTGTAATTTAGCATGTGGCGAGTGTAAGCCAATCTTGTATACTCATCTTTTCAGTATTGTATGATGTGATGATACTATACTTGCTAACGACAAGATGTGCCTCTATCCCTTGCGGGGCCCTCGTGCCTTAAAAAGGATAGGCGCGCATCTTGGGCGTGACAGAAGTGTCTCTAGTAAGCGGAACTTGGTAAGGGAACATTTGCGATATGTGCTAAAATTTACCGTTACTTATTACTATGGATGATCACCCTTTGAGTGGCTTGTTCGGGGCATCTTTGCCTCGAACGAAAGTGGAAAAGGTTGTCTCTCGACCTTCTAAACCTAATAAAAATATTTATTATGAGATTCTTATGATGGTACAACTCATCTTGATCACCACTTGATATATGTAGATGAGATTTGTGGATTGTTTAAGCTTGCAGGTTTATCTAGATAAAAAGTTAATAAGAAGGTTTCCCTTTATCTTTGAAGGTAAAATCACTAATGTGGTACATGCTATTGTTTGATATTGGATCATCGGACGGGAATCACTTGAAGCTCGAATTTCATCAGAAGTTTTATCCTATGCATCTAGTCCATCGTGATCATAACTTTATATATAATTGTTGGCCTCGTGAAGGAGAAAGCATCGCTCAAGCTCGAGGGAGGCTTAAATCTATGATGAACACCTTTCACAACCATGATCTCTCGAGGGAAATGATTATATAAAAAATTTATGCTCGACTTTCTCATGATGTTCAATTACTACTCGATTCTTCTTCTACTAGTTCCTACATGAAGAGGACTATTGAATTCAAATGGGATCTTCTGGAAAGAATTAAACGCGACTCTAAAGATCGGGAATTCGACAAAGGTAAAGAGTCAGGTATAAAGCTTAAGTTTGATTGTGTTAAATCTTTTATGTAAACTAATACTTTTCATGAGTTTAGCAATAAATATGGGCTTGACTCCGAGATGGTAGCTTATTTCTGTGAATCATTTGCTACCCATGTTGATCTCCCTAAGGAGAAGTGGTTTAAATATCATCCACCTATTGAAAAACCATTAGAGGAACTTTGTTGGTGTCAAAACCGGTAGATCTCGGTTAGGGGGTCCCGAATTGTGGATCTTGGGTTGATGGGTTACAAAAAACAAGGGAGATGATATTTACCCAGGTTCGGGCCCTCTTCATGGAGGTAAAACCCTACGTCATGCTTTGATTGTATTGAGTATGGGGTATCTAGTACATAGTTGATCTACCTCGAGATCGTATGATGTGGTCTAAACCCTAAGAGTAATGAGCTTAACTTGTCCTATGGACTAAAACTCTCTGGTTTATATAGATACCAGGGGTACCTAGGGTTACACAATGTCAGTTACATCAGGAAAGGAATATGACGAACCCATCATCTTGTACTTGGAGTGCACATCACGCCCTGGGAGATTCCATCTTAGTCATGGTGTCCGGACCTTCATAGGGCGGCCCACTGTCCGACCCATAGAGATAGACCGGCCGCCTAAGGAACCCTTAATCCTGGACTCCCTCAAACCTATTAAAGTTAAAGAGGAAAAAAATGTTTACCATGTTGATCCAGCTGTGCCTACTGCTTACATTGATAAACCTCCTTTTACCGTTAGGACTAAGGAACATGCTAAAGTTGCAACTGTGTTTAATAAAATTTATATTAGAACACCTAAACCCTCTTAACAAATAAATGTCAACCATAATAATGCTATGGTTAAAGATCTCCTAGCCGATAATATTGATGGTCAGGTTATTTATTTCTGTGATGAAGCTACTAGAATTGTAAAACCTGTTAGAAACAATCGGGGCGAGTTAGATTATTGTTATCATGACTTATGTGACACTGATGCTAGTGTTAGTGCTATTACTCTTACCCTATATCAAGAAATTATGAATGACATAGAACCCTTTGAGATTGAAGATATTGATGTCACTGTTAAACTTGCAAACAGAGACAACATTGCAACACTTGGGATTGTTAGAGATGTTGAGGTCTTGTGTGGAAAAGTAAAGTACCCTACGGATTTCTTAGTACTTGCTTCAACACAAGATAGTTTTTTTACATTATATTTAGTAGACCTTTCTTGAATATTGTTAATGCTGAAATTGATTGTGTTACTGAGAAAGTGAAGGTAAGATTTGGTGATGAGTCTCATGAATTTAATTTCTCTAGGTTTGGCAAAAAACATTAGTAATTGGTATTGCTTTTGTTGTCATGCCTCCTACTGATCCACTAGAATAATACTTGCTAGACCATGAGAATGATATGCATATGAACGAAAGAAATGAGATAGATGATATACTTTTTATGCAAACACCCATTCTCAAACACAACTTGTCTGATGATATATTAGGGGATCCTCCTCCACCCAAGGGAGATCCCATGTTTGAGTTAAATTCATTACCTCAAACATATATATTACTTCTTCTACAAACTTTGTAATATACTTATCTTGATGAAAAGAATATATATCATGTTATTATCATCGCTAACCTTTCAGAGCATGAAGAGACGAGATTACTTAAAACTCCAAAGACGCACATGGCTGCTATTGGATATACTCGTGATGATCTTAAGGGCATTAGTCCCACTCTATGTCAGCACAAGATTAATATGTAACCGGATGCTAAACCTGCAATTGATCATCAACATCGCTAAAATCCTAAGATGAAGGAAGTGGTAAGAACTGAAATACTAATGCTTCTCAAGGCAGTTATAATTTATCCTATTGATGGTAATAGATGGGTGAGTCCTGTCCATTGTGTTCCTAAGAAAGGAGGTATAATTGTTGTTCCTAATGATAAAAATGAACTTATCCCACAAAGAAATGTAATTGGTCATAGGATTGTAATTGATTCCAGGAAATTAAACAAAGCTACTAGAAAATATCATTACCCCTTGCCTTTTATCGATCAAATGTTAGAAAGAACATCTAAGCACAGACATTTTTGTTTTCTTGATGGATATTCTGGTTTCTCTCAAATACATGTGTCAAAATAAGACCAAGAGAAAACTACTTTCACTTGCCCTTTTGGAACTTATGCTTATAGATGTATGACTTTTGATTTATGCAATGCACCTGTTATCTTTCAAAAATGTATGACTACTATATTCTCTGATTTTTGTGAAAAGATTGTTGAGGTTTTCCTGGATGATTTTTACATTTATGATGCTTCTTTCGATAATTGCTTGAGCAACCTTGATCGAGTTTTACAGAGATGTGAAGAAACTAATGTTTTCTTGAATTGGGAGAAGTGCCACTTTATAGTGAATGAAGATATAGTACTTGGGCACAAGATATCTTAACGAGGCATTGAGGTAGACAAAGCTAAAGTTAATGTGTTGACACCGTTTTTGGCCAAAGCAAAATATGTTACTTTATAAAATTAATTGCTTCAAAAGTAAGAATTAATGAATTGCCGAATTTGCAAAGAAAATGGTCATGGTAAATTTCTACCACACTTCTCAACATAAAATAAAAGACCCAAAAATGAAAGAAAAGAAAATGAGTCATATCGTCGTATAAATTAGAGGACATATGCCTTCCATACACACACGCCATCACCAACGGCTAAATTCTGATGCTGATCCAAATGCAAATATTACCAAAATATTATTCCGTCACCGCTAAAATAAATATTGGCACAATAATGTTCGTGTAAAATAATATAACATACGATGATGTATAAAGGAAATATCAAACCGTCATATAATTATCAATAGAGAAATGCTTTCCCATCTCACAACAATTAAGTTCACCTAGCTAGCTCAGTCATGCAAATGGCTACGTACATATATGGCTAAAGTACAAGCTACGTGCATGCATGTGTTATGCATGGATTAATTATGCGGCAAGATTAAGAACTAATTATCTAGTCCATGCCCAAATGCATACGGACGTCCCTTACCTCCCCATGCAAAGAGAACTAAAAGGCAACTTAGCTATTTTCATAAAGTAAATATTAATTAGTGGCCAAGACCATGGGAACAGTCGGATGGCACGTCCCAGTCTTCTTCTATCGCTTAGGTGCACGCATATATACGAAGTCCATTCGAGAAAACTTAGCGTACTAATCTACAACTGACCGGCGACTACAACCACGATTTACGTCATCGCACGCGCATGGATTAACAGTAAGATCAAAACTGAAAGCACCGCAACCGGCAACTCTTCTGCACGATCAGAAGAACGTGGGCTAGCTCCCACGATCTCATGATCAAAAGGGCGTGAGTGCGTCCAGCCGGAGACCTCCGCTCCTATAAATACCAACCAGACCAACATGTTTCGAGGCTGGTTGATCCATCCAAAGCGCTCATCCATCCATTGCTCGTCATAGTCACCAGTCCATCGCTCAAGCACGGTTCATACACTCGCCCGTGTACACGTCATAGGCCGTTCATTTGGTCATCGTCGCCGCCGGCTGCTCATCGTCGTCGTCGCTGGTCGCGTCGCTCGTCATCGGCCACACACGTTGTCGGCCGCTCGTCGTCTACGCCACACATCATCTACGTCGCCGGATGCTCATCATCTGCATCATCCACGAGTTGCTCTACACCGACGGTTGTTCTTCTATCAACATCACCACTTCGCATGTACGTGAAGGATCCAAGGCAAGGTGAGAATTCATGGATACATTCTCCCTCACCTCTTGATGGATGATGCTTTATTTTCACCATGGTCTCATATATGTTCGATGTTACCCAATTAATTTGCCCTTGATTCGGTCTCATGGTGATCTTGATCCCATGTTGATACAAATCAAGATAATAAATGAAAATGCTTAGTCTTGTCATATACTGATTTTTCATCCTATACTGACGTGAACTAAGTGCATATGTGAAATCACACTTCTTCTTGTTTTGGTCTCATGGTGATCTTGTATCCCATGTTGACACAACTCAGATACAATATCATGTTCATCTTGTTTTGGTCTCATGGTGGTCTCGCATCCCATGTTGATACAACTCAAGAGTTAAAATATGTCTGTCTTGTCTTGGTCTCCTGGGATCTCACATCTCATGTTGATACGATTCAAGAACAAAAATATGTTCTTTCTTGTTTTGGTCTCATGGTGATCTTGCATCTCCATGTTGATACAACTCGAGAACAAATATATCCATCTTGAAATTCCCTTGTTTTGGTCTCATGGTGATCTTGCATCCCATGTGGATACAAATCAAGAATACAATTGAAATTCATTCCGATAGAAATTAAGATATATTTTCTTCAAATAGTTCATGTCATGAAATACGTGAGTTATTGTTGCATCATGAGATCTCAACCTTGAAGCAGAGACCAATAATGTTGGCATGCCATATTTGCCTAATTAAACTTGATAAAATCAACGCACACCGTCAGGTAGGCTTAAAACACTCTCGGGCCTCAAAAGTAGCATGCACTCTGATCTGATTAGATACTAGTAGGCACTATGATTAGATACTAGTAGATACGCATGTGATACATGGCCAAGCAAAATAAGTCTTGCATATCATTTATGCTGGCTTGACCTAAACAACTCGCATCACTTTGACATTAACACTCATATGAATGCATGTAACAGAAGAAAAAGTAAAGTACATGATGAATCATATATATAAACATAGTGTGCTTGCACTAGATATAACATAATGTGCTTGCAATATGGAATGACCGAAATAAATATGAAAACGAAACATAGATAGTTTAGTCCTATATAACTAAACTTGAGTCGACAATTTTCATAGACACCATCATGTCCATGCAAAATATAAATTGATATATACTTCTATTTAGTTACACTACAAGCATATAGTCTATGCTATGATAGTGATAATACAAGCAAGAAGAAATCACCATACTTCATTCGGTTATGCTACACATGGGCGTGATGTTGCTACATGGTGCTAGTACTAATACAAGTGGAGTGAAACTCTATAAAAATATTCTCATAAACTCGAAATCCAAACTCACATAAATACGACTAGATTCACTTAGTCGCATGTCCATATATGATATGATTTAGACTATAGGGAAACTAGTGCCAATATAATTGCATATAGAAAATCAACCCACATGTTATAAGATAACTCCCATATGGATAGAAAATACTCCGTCACCTTATGAGTATAAACTATGGTCAACTACGAAAAGTACTTCAACACCGTAAGAGTATAAACTATGGTCCAATATAGAAATCACTCCATCGCCTTATGAGTATAAACTATGGTCAAATACGAAAACTACTCCAACACCATAAGAGTATAATTAAACTATGATCGAATATTTCAAATACTCCAACACCGTAAGAGTATAAACTATGGTCAAATATAGAAACCACTCAAACACCGTAAAAGTATAAACTATGGTCGAATATTGCAAAATCTCCATCGCCTTATGAGTATGAACTATGGTCAAATACGAAAACGACTCCAACACCACAATAGTATGAATTATGGTCGGATACAGAAATCACTCCAATGACTTATGAGTATAAACTATGTGCCAAATATAAGGCAAATGCTTCAACTCTAGATGACTAATAAAATAAATAGGTGCCCACCAGGGTGCACTTGTTATATGTTGCATTCTTGAGTTGTATAAAACAAAACCATGTGGGCTGTCCATGTACGTTCCAATTCAGATGCATGGAAAATATATAGGGCGGGCGCTCGCCAAATCATATTTGCTAAGTGCCATGCATAATGAATCCTCTACGAGCGTACATGTTGTCCACATTAGTAGAAATATAAACAAGAATGTGCATATGTTATGTACATCTGTCATATAGAATGTGCTAAGTGAAATCTAGTGTAAACATGAGATGATCAAAAATATTGATTATCTCATTTTGCACTATAATAAAACTGGCCCATGAGTTGCACGTAGGCTAATATAAATATTCCTACATGTCACAAGGTAATACATGCCCCATACGACATGCCAAACTTCACAACACGGATATTGTCTACTCATATGCTGAAATGTAATACTGATGATATCCGCTAGTACTATAGGAAGTAATATAAGTGAATATTTCACATGCAAAAGCAAATCATATATCGCCTCATGCACGCACTGTTCTTAGACGCTCTGTTAGCCGACTGATTACCCATACATCTATTATGAACATGATAAAAGTTCATGTGGGTTAAAATTAAGCAAAGCGACTTAAGCACGCATATATCATACTCGCATTGTGTACTAACGATATTAGTACAAGTGACATAACATATAATATGACTTCTAAAAATGGTCATATGATGCAAATGGAAACCATCACACATGATAACATCAACAAACTTCAAGGCTCCCACGAGCATCGACGGCAGCGATGAGGACTTCATTTTATTTTATATTTTTTGTAGCACTCATGCATTGTGATGCCATGTAATAGATATATGTTGAAATTCTTAATCAGGGGTTTTCTCTCCCGAGATGTAATTAACAGAATTTTTATGTAAATGTAAGAGTTCTGGAAATATGTACCTGCAATGTTTGATCCTTTTATTATTATTATTGTATGCATTGTATGCGCTATATTTATTCACTCTATATCAATGATGTGGATGCATGTTCTCACGCCCTAGCCATTTTCCCGTCATCATGATGCAATAGAGAAAATGCCATGTCCTAAAGATATTAGAGGTATACGAATTTTTCTTGGTCATGCTGGTTTTATAAGAATTTTATTAAAGATTTCTCGAAGATTTCTAGGCCACTAACTAATCTTCTTCAAAAAGATATTTCCTTTGTTTTTTATGATGACTGTGTAGAAGCCTTTGAAATACTTAAGAAAGCCTTTATTTCTACACCTGATTGGAACTTACCATTTGAAATCATGTGTGATGCTAGGGATTATGTTGTTCGTGTCCTTCTAGGGCCAATAATAGAAAAGAAATTGAATGTTATTCATTATGCTAGTAAGACCCTAAACAATGCTCAAAGGAATTATGCTACTACTAAGAATGAATTTTTAGCAGTTGTCTTTGCATGTGATAACTTTAGACTTTATATTGTTGATTCCAGAGTTACTATTCACAGTGACCATGCTGCTATTAAATACCTTATGGAGAAGAAATCGCTAAGCCTAGGCTGAGTAGTTGGGTGCTTTTACTTCAAGAGTTTGACCTACACATTGTTGATAAAAAGGGAGCTAAAAACTCTGTAGTAGATAATTTGTCTAGGATGGAAAATGTTCTTGATGACCCACTACATATTAATGATAATTTTTGTGATGAACAACTTGTTGTTATAAATGTTTCCCATAGTACTCCTTGGTATGTAGATTATGCTAATTACACTGTTTCTAAATATATACCACCTAGTTTCACCTATCAACAAAAGAAAAGGTTTTTCTATGATTTAAGACATTACTTTTGGGATGGCCCACATCTTTATAAAGAATGAGTAGATGGTGTTATTAGACATTGTGTACCTGAGCATCAACAGGGACATATCCTATGAAAGTGTCACTCCGAGGCCTATGGAGGACACCATGCCAGTGATAGAACTACACACAAGGTATTACAATCTGGTTTTTAAGATGCTCGGAAGCGGGGGAGTCCGGGATTAAGGGGTCCTCGGGCTGCTCCATCAGGTGCTTCAGTTGATCGGAGACTAGGAATGGCTGCTCTGAGGCCTGAAATTGCTCCCAAAACAACCGTTGTTCCACATCCCCTTCGTGGGAGGAGTAATGTTGCGCCGCATCCGCCGCACTCTTGGACGGAGCCGCAAACACGCTTGGAGGATGCCAAACTCGAGTGAGCAACAAAAAACTTTTTCCGCCAATAGGGCATTGTAGTAAGTATCGCTTATTGCTCCGAATCTGCTTTATTTGATGAAGCTCCTTTCCATGATGTTGCACCTCCAAACGTGCCTCCTAGAGCGCGGCAGAGTTCAAAGACAACTCGATAGCCTACTCCTTGTTCTTCTGCTCCGGAAACAAACTTAGTGGTGGAATCCTTGAGCTCCTATTGCACCTCAGCAACCCTGGCCTCATGCATGTTGCTTTCGGCAGCCGCTTGTTTGGCAACCGCCTTATGATCATTGGTCTCCTGCCTAGCTTTTGACAGCTCGGCCTTGAGATTCTCGATCTCCGCGGCCATGGCTGCATCGAGCATTAACATGTTCATTTTTTTACAAAACAACCACTCGTACACGGCAAAAAGATATATCCGTGTAAGTTCGGACTTACCTTGTGCATCGTCAAACCGCTTGTTCAAGCGGTTGAGCTCGTCTTTGGAGCTTTTCAGCTTCCGATTCATCTCTGCCAGTTCCCCATCACGGGGGGCTGTGGTGAATGGCATGGCCTATATAAACAGTTATCACATTCCAAAGTTATTTATTTTTCAAATCCGCTCTCCACATGTTTGTAACATTCAACCAGAGTCTTGGGGGTTGCGACTAAATTCAAACAACATAGGACAAGAATTTTACTACATCCCCGTATCACATTCAACCCCCGCATCAGTTCTACCAAACTCACATAGGGCTCGGGGGCTACTAAGTGTGGCGTCTGCATACAAATCCGAACATGCTATTTAAAAAGAAAAACAATGCCATATTGTATAAATTACCTTAAAACCTGCTACCAGGCTGCCGAAAGTTTCATTCAATCCATTGTCAACGGGTTGAATACCTTGTAATATCATGCTCAGAAGGGTGCGGTGCTCTTCGACAAGGGAGGAATCATTTAGACCCTCCTTCGTCATCGTTGTCCACACGGATTGGATCCTCTCTGACATGGGCGGCTCCGAGTGCGGCATGGCAGCTTCTTCCCTTCGAGAAGCCTAAGCAGATGATTCTGGAGGCTTGGAGGCCTCCGGAGAAATCTCGGGCTGACCAAGCACTCCTTTTTTCTTGCCAGGCGGGACTCACCTTCCCGGTCTTCGACAGCCGAGGTGTTAACCTCGGTCCTGACTCCATCGTCCCCGCCCCTTGTATCCGGACCGGGGAGGGCCGTTTTGGCCGCCACCTCCTCGGTGGCCGAGGCAGGAGAGCTATGGGACGTGGTCCCACTCTTTGCTAGTTCGGCTGGCGGAGATTCCCCTTCCGAGGCTTGGTCGGTGGGAAGGACGCGCGGCGAGCTGCGATGAAACAAGTATATGAATAGCTAGTGACAAAACCCTACAAAGTGAAGAGATGATATAAACTTCAGATTCATACCTTTGTGCCCGGGGTTTGACCCTGAGGGTCCTTCGAGGGACCCTTTCGAAATCCTCGGACTCCTTGTCAGAGTTCGGAACATCATCAAACAGGACATTTTGGCCATGCATTGCCTTTTTTGGCCGGTCTGAGCTAGCCCACCCTCGTCGTCTTCGGGCGCCGCCCTCTTCTTGTTGTAGGAGGATTCACTGTCCTCCCCATCCTCTTCCGGCTCTCCTTCAAGAGTAGAAGGGGCATGTGTATCCTCAGACTTGGTGTCCGTAAGGCCTTTTGAACGAAGACATTGAGTCCTTTTCTTATCCTCCTTCTTATCTTCTTTCTTATGCGGCGCTGCCTACGGTTTTTCGGCCAGCATGGTCGTTAATAAGGTCGTCCTGGGCCTTTGGGCGACGAAGCCGGGCAGTTGATCTGCTTGGATTTCTCCAGCCAGATCTGCAAATGCGAAAGAAAAAGAGGTAAGAACCTTATCAAAAAATCTGAACACAAAGTAATTTGATCTTACCGGTCCAGGGGGTGTGAGGCCTCAATGCCCAGGTTTTCCTTCGTGGCTGGCCAGGTCTTTTGTGGCTAGAATAACACTTTCCATAGTTTTTCATGTTCGGTGCGGAAGAAGTGTTGTATAGTGACTGGATCATCCGGATTGTAGTCCCACATGGGGGCAGCCCGATCTGGACAAAGGAGGAGGCGGCGGTGCAGCATGACCTGAACTACGTTGGTCAGTCCGATCTTCTTTGTTATCAGGACGGAGATGCACCTTTGCAGCGCCTTCACTTCCACAGCTTCCCCCCAATCAAGCCCTTTCTTTATCCAAGACACCAGTCTGGTGGGGGTCCGGATCTGAATCCGGGGGGAGCTATCCATCTTGTGGCACATGGTTCTGTGATGAAGAACCACTCCCTCTGCCAGACCTTGACGATATCTATGAAAGAACCGTCTGGCCATTATGCCAGGGGAAGCCTAGAGAGAAAACGGTGGAAAAAGGCAAAAAAAGGCAAAAATAAGGAGGAGTCCTAGTCCTACTAGGATTGGAGGAGGAATCCTCCAATCCCACTAGGTTCGACCGACCCAAGGGCTGCCTCTTTGGCAGCCAAGCCTCCTCCTCCTCTCCTCCTATATATACTAGAGGATTTTAGGGTTCTACACAGAATTTTCAGCCACGTGCTGCCCGTTACTCCAGTGCATAGTTTCTCCTCTAGATCGGACTTCTACAGTGCTTAGGCGAAGCCCTGCCAGAATAACTCCACCACCATCGCCGGAGCGCCGTCATGCTACCGGAGAACTTTGCTACCTCTCCGCTCCCTCTTGCTGGATCAAGAAGGTGGAGATCGTCATCGAGCTGTACGTGTGCTGAACGCGGAGGTGCCGTCCGTTTGGCGCTAGATCGGAAGGACCGTGATCAAGATCGGGAGACGGATTGTGATGAGTTCGCAGGACGGATCATGATGAGTTCGCAGGACGGATCGTGATCAAGATCGTGAGATGGATCGTGATGAGTTCGCGGGACGGATCGTGATGAGTTCACGGGACGGATCGTGATTGGATCACGGGACGGATCGTGATGAGATCACGGGACGCTCGGCGATTTGGATCGCGAAGACGTTCGACTACACCAACCGCGTTTCTTAACGCTTCCCGCTTAGCGATCTACAAGGGTACGTAGATCCACTCTCCCTCTCGTAGATGCTCATCACCATGGATTGATCTGCGTGTGCGTAGAATTTTTTTGTTTCCCATGCAACGTTCCCCAACAGTGGCATCATGAGCTAGGTCTATGTGTAGATGAGATCTCGAGTAGAACACAAAAGGTTTGTGGGCGTTGATGCTTAGATTGCTTCCTCCATTGGTCGGATTTTGGTTCAGCGGTATTGTGAGATGAAGCGGCCCGGACCAACATTACTCGTACGCTTACGAGAGATATGTTCCCTCGACCGCAACTTGTTGCATAGATGGCTTGCGGGTGCTAGTTTCTCTCACTTTAGTTGGATCGGATTCGACAAAGGCGGTCCTTGAGAAGGTTGAAAAGCAACTAGTGTATCACCGTTGTGGTTTTTGCGTAGATGAGAATTGTTCTTGCTAGATACCCGTAGCAGCCACGTAAAACATGCAACAACATTTAGAGGACGTCTAACTTGTTTTTTCAGGGTATGTTGTGATGTGATATGGCCAATTACATGATGTGATATATGTGATGTATGAGATGATCATGTGATGTATAGATTATCACGACTTGCATGTCGATGAGTACGGCAATCGGCAGGAGCCATAGGGTTGTCTTTAATTATTGTATGACTTGCGTGTCAATCATTAAGCGCTATGTAATGCTTTACTTTATCGCTAAATGGTAGCAATAGTAGTAGAAGCATGGTGGGCGCGACAACCCCGATGGTGACACGTTGATGGAGATCAAGATGATGGAGATCATGGTGTCTTGCCGGTGACGATGGAGATCATGCCGATGCTTTCTAGATGGAGATCAAAAGCACAAGTTCATGGCCATATCATGTCACTTATGATTTGCATGTGATGTTAATCCTTTTTATGCACCTTGTTTTGCTTAGGACGACGGTAGCATTATAACGTGATCCCTCACTTAATTTCAAGATAAATTGTGTTCTCCCCGAGTGTACACCGTTGTGAAAGTTCGCCGTGTTGAGACACCACGTGATGATCGGGTGTGATAGACTCTATGTTCACATACAACGGGTGCAAGCCAGTGTTGCACGTGCAGAACACTCGGGTTAAACTTGACGAGCCTAGCATGTACAGACATGGCCTCGGAACACAAGAGACCGAAAGGTTGAACATGAGTCATATAGCAGATATGATCAACATGATGATGTTCATCATTGAAACCACCTCAACTCACGTGATGATCGGACTTGAGTTGCTGAATTTGGATCATGTGTCACTCGAATGACCGGAGGGATGTCAATTTGAGTGGGAGTTCTTAAGTAATATGATTAATTGAACTCATCATCATGAACATAGTCAGTAGTGTCTTTGCAAACTGTGTTGTAGATTACTAGCTCATGTTGTTGCTCCCTTATATTTTTATATGTTCCTAGAGAAACAGAGTTGAAAGATGATTGTAGCAATACTGCGGACTGGCTCCGTGATCTGAGGATTGTCCTCGTTGCTGCACAAAAGGCTGATGTCCTTAATGCACCGCTCGGTGCGCCAACCCCTCTAGCATCATCTATAGATGTTGTGAACATCTGACAGGCACGTTCTGATGACTACTTGATAGTTTAGTGCGCCATGCATGATGGCTTAGAATTGAGGCTCCGAAATGTTTTGAACGTCACAGAACATATGAGATGTTCTAAGAGTTGAAATTAGGATCTTAGGCTCATGCCCGTGTTGCAAGATATGAGATCTCCAACAAGTTTTTTGCCTATAATATGAAAGAGAATAGCTCAATCGTTGAGCATGTGCTCAGATTGTCTGGGTGCTAAAATCGCTTGAATCGAGTGGGAGTTGATCTTCCAGATAAGATAGTGATTGATATAGTTCTCCAAGTCACTGTCACTAAAGCTACTAGAACTTGGTGATGAACTATAAAACACCAGGGATAGAAGTAATGATCCCTGAGCTATTCGCGATGTTTGACACCGCGAAGGTAGAAATCGAGAAGGAGCGTCAAAGTGTTGATGGTTAGTCAAAACCACTAGTTTCGAGAAGGGCAAGAACAAGGAGGGAAGCTTCATGGATAGCAAGTCAGTTGCAGCTCCAGTGAAGCAACCCAAAGTCTAACCCAAACCCGAGACTAAGTGCTTCGATTATGAGGAGAACGGTCGCTGAAGGGGAACAACCGTATATACTTGGTAGATAAGAAGGCTGGCAAAGTCGACAGAAGTATATTTGATATATGTGTTATTGATGTGTACCTTGCTAGTACTCCTAGTAGCACCTGGGTATTGGATACCGGTTCGGTTGCTAAATGTTAGCAACTCGAAGTAAAAGCTACGAAATAAATGGATACTAGCTAAGTGTGAGGTGACGATGTGTGTTGGAAATGTTTCCAAGGTTGATGTGATCAACATCGCACGCTCTCTCTACCTTCGAGATTAGTGACGAACCTAAATAAATGTTATTTGGTGTTTTTGCGTTGAGCATGAACGTGATTAGATCATGTTCATTGCAACACACTTATTCATTTAAGTTAGAGAATAATGGTTATTCTATTTACATGAATAATACCTTGAATGGTCATGCACCTAGTAAGAATGGTTTGTTGAAACTTGATCATAGTAATACACATGTTCATAACATTGATGCCAAAAAGATACAAAGTTAATAATAATAGTACCACATACTTGTGGCACTGCCGCTAAATGTCATATTGGTATAAAACACATGAAGAAACTCCATGCTGATGGATCTTTGGACTCATTCGATTTCGAATCGGTTGAGACATGCGAACCATGCCTCTTGGTCAAGATGACTAAGGACCCCGTTTTCTGTTTTGATGAAGCGGGCAAGTGATTTATTGGAAATGATACATGTTGATGTATGCAATCCAATGAGTCTTGTAGCGTGCGGTGGATATCATTACTTTCTTACCTTCACTGATGATTTGAGTAGATATAGTGTATATTTACTTAATGAAACACAAGTCTGAATGGTTTGAAATGTTCAAGCAAATTCAGAGTGAAGTTTAAGATCATCATGACAAGAAGATAAAAATGTTTGCGTTATGATTGTGCAGGTGAATATCTGAGTTACGAGTTTGGCATACAACTTTAGACAATGTGAAAGTTGTTTCACAACTCATGCCATTTGGCATACAACTTTAGACAATGTGAAAGTTGTTTTACAACTCACGCCACCTGGAACACCATAGTGTGATGGTGTGTCCGAACGTCATAGTCGTGCTCTATTGGATATGGTGCGTGCTATGATGTCTATTATCGTTTTGTTACTATAATTTTGGGGTTATGCATTAGAGACAACTACATTCACTTTAAATAGGGCACCATCTAAATCCGTTGAGATGACACCATGTGAATTATGGTTTGATAGAAACCTAAGCTGTCATTTATTAATGTTTGGGGCTGCGACGCTTGTATGGAAAATGTTTTCACCTAATGAGCTCGAACCCAAAGCGTACAAATGCATCTTCATAGAATACCCTAAGAATAGTTGGGTGAACCTTCTATCTCAGATCCAAGCATACAATGTTTATTGCTAAAACTGGGTCTTTTCTCAAGGAAAAGTTTCTCTTCAAAGAATTGAGTGGGAGGAAGATAGAACTTGATGAGGTTATTGAACCTCTGTTTCAACCAGAGAGTAGCGCAACACAGGAAGTAATTTCTGTGAAGCTTACGTTAGTTGAAGAGGAAGTTAATGATGATGATCATGAAGCTTCGGATCAAGTTACTATCGAACTTCGTAGGTCGACAAGGACGTGTACTGCTCCTGAGCGGTACGACAACCCTGTCTTGGAGGTCATGTTGTTGGACAACGATGAACCTACGAACTATGGAGAAGCGATGATGGGCCGAAAAACCAACAAATGGTTAGAGGCCATGAAATCCGAGAAAGGATCCATGTATGAAAACCAAGTATAGACTTTGGTGGACTTGCTTGTTGGTTGGCAGGTCGTTAAGTACAAATGGATCTTTAAAATGAAGACAGACGCTGATGGTAAATGTCACCATTTGTAAAGCTCGACTTGTTGCAAAGAAGTTTACGACAAGTTCAAGGAGTAGATTGCGATGAGACTTTCTCACTCGTAGCGATGCTAAAGTCTGTTGAAATTATGTTAGCAGTTGCTGCACTTTCAATTATGAAATCTGGCAGATGGATGTCAAAACGTCGTTTCCTTAACGGTTTACTTGAGGAAAGGTTGTATGTGATACAACCAGAAGGTTTTGTCAGTCCTAAGGATGCTAAAACGTGTGCAAGCTTCAGTGATTCTTCTATGAACTGAAGCAAGCATCTCGGAGTTGGAATATACACTTTGATGAGGTGATCAATGTTTTTGAGTCTATACAAATTTTACGAGAAACTTGTATTTGCAATAAAGTGAGTGGGAGCACTATAGAGTTTCTGATAAGTATATGTGGATGACATATTGCTATTTCGGAAATGATGTAGAGTTTTTGGAGAGCATAAACGGTTGTTTGAAAAGATTTTTTCAAAGGAAGACCTGGATAAAGCTACCTAATTGTTGAGCATCAAGATCTATAAAGATAGATCAAGATGTTTGATAAGAATTTCAATGAGTACATACCTTGACAAGATTTTGAAAGAGTTCAAAATGGATTAGTCAGAGAGAAGTGTTCTCGCCTACTTTGTAAGGTGTGAAGTTGAGTGAGACTCAAAGCTCGACAACGGCATAAGAAAGAGAAAGGACGAATGTCATCCCCTATGCCTTAGCCATAGGCTCTGTATAGTATGCCATGCTGTGTACCGCACCTATGTGTGCCTTGCCATGAGTCTGTCAAGGGGTACAAGAGTGATCCAGGAGTGGATCACTCGACAGGGGTCAAGATTATCCTTAGTAACTAAAAAGACTAAGGAGATGTTTGTCGATTATGGAGGTGATAAAGAATTCATTGTAAAGAGTTACGTCGATGCAAGCTTTAGCACCAATCCGGATGACCCGTATTAGCAATCTGGATACATATAGTGGAGCAGCCATTTGGAATAGTACCAAGTGGAGCGTGGTAGCAATGTTTACAGTTTGACATAGAGATTTGCAAAGTACATACGGATCTGAATGTCGCAGACCCGTTGACCATAAGACCTCTCTCACATGCAAAGCATGATCGAGCCCCATAACTCATTGGGTGTTAGATTCATAACGATGCGTATCACATGGTGATGTGAACTAGATTATTGACTCTAGTGCAAGTGGGAGACTGTTGGAAATATGCCCTAGAGGCAATAATAAATTAGTTATTATCATATTTCCTTGTTCATGATAATCGTTTATTATCCATGCTATAATTGTATTGATCGGAGACTTAGATGCATGTGTGGATACATAGACAAAACCATGTCCCTAATATGCCTTTAATGGACTAGCTCGTTGATCAAAGATGGTTAAGGATTCCTAGCCATGGACATGAGATGTCATTTGATAATGGGATCACATCATTAGGAGAATGGTGTGATGGACAAGACCCAAACTACAAACGTAGCATATGATTGTGTTAGTTTATTGCTACTGTTTTCTGCATGTCAAGTATATGTTCCTATGACCATGAGATCATGCAACTCACTAACACCGGAGGAGTGCCTTGTGTGTATCAAATGTCGCAACATAACTAGGTGACTATAAAGGTACTCTACAGGTATCTCCGAGGGTGTCTATTGAGTTGGCATGGATCAAGACTGGGATTTGTTACTCTGTGTGACGGAGAGGTATCTCAGGGCCCACTCGGTAATACAACATCACAACAAGCCTCGCAAGCAATGTGACTAAGTGTTAGTCACGGGATCTTGTATTACAAAACGAGTAAAGTGACTTGCCGGTAACGAGGTTGAACTAGGTATGGAGATATCGACGATCGAATCTCGGGCAAGTAACATACCGAAGAACAAAGGGAACATCATACGGGATTAACTGAATCCTTGACATAGAGGTTCGACCGAGAAAGATCTTCGTAGAATATGTAGGAACCAATATGGGCATCCAGGTCCCGCTATTGTTTATTTACCGTAGAGGTGTCTTGGTCATGTCTACATAGTTCTCGAACCCGCAGGGTCTGCACACTTAAGGTTTGGTGACGTTTTGGTAGTATAGAGTTATGTATGGTGGCGACCGAAGGTTGTTCGGAGTCCCGGAAGAGATCCCGGAAGTCACGAGGAGCTCCGGAATGGTCCGGAGGTAAAGATTGATATATAGGAAGTCCTATTTTGGTCGCCGGAAAAGTTTCGGGCTCATCGATAGTGTACCGGGAGTGCCGGTAGTGTACCGGGAGACCATCGGGAGGGGTATTTCGACCCAAGAGGCTAAATGGGCTGTGGGAGAGTGAATACCAGCCCTTAGTGGGCTGGTGTAAGTCCCACACAAGGCCCATGCGTCTGGGAGAGAAATCCCAAAGAGAAAAAGGTGGAAAAAGGCAAAAAAGGCAAAAATAAGGAGGAGTCCTAGTCCTACTAGGATTGGAGGAGGAATCCTCCAATCCCACTAGGTTCGGCCGACCCAAGGGCTGCCTATTTGGCAGACAAGCCTCCTCCTCCTCTCCTCCTATATATACTAGAGGATTTTAGGGTTTTGGCACAGAATTTTCAGCCATGTGCTGCCCGTTCCTCCAGTGCATAGTTTCTCCTCTAGATCGGACTTTTGTAGTGCTTTGGCGAAGCCCTGCCAGAATAGCTCCACCACCATCGCTGGAGCGCCATCACGCTGCCGGAGAACTTTTCTATCTCTCCGCTCCCTCTTGCTGGATCAAGAAGGTGGCGATCGTCATCGAGCTGTACGTGTGCTGGACGCGGAGGTGTCGTCCGTTCGGCGCTAGATCGGAAGGACCGTGATGAGTTCGCGAGACGGATCATGATAAGTTCGCGGGACGGATTGTGATCAAGATCGCGAGACGGATCGTGATAAGTTCGCGGGATGGATCGTGATGAGTTCACGGGACGGATCGTGATTGGATCGCGGGACGGATCATGATGAGATCGCGGGACGCTCGGCGATTTGGATCGCGAAGACGTTCGACTACACCAACCACATTTCTTAACGCTTCCCGCTTAGCGATCTACAAGGGTACGTAGATCCACTCTCCCTCTCGTAGATGCTCATCACCATGGATAGATCTGCGTGTGCGTAGGAAATTTTTTGTTTCCCATGCAACGTTCCCCAACAACCCTCTCGCCTTCTTTAGGTGTGGGGATGACCTAGTTCTTCTCGAGAGCACGATGGGCTATGTCCTCCGATAGGTAGCTGACGTGGCTTGAGACCGTGTAGATATTTCCCCAAAGAGGAAGGGATGATGCAACACAATGACGGTAAGTATTTCCCTCAGTTAAGAAACCAAGGTATCAATCCATAGAGGAAGGTCAAGCAAATATGTAAATTACACGTGAACACAAAGAACAAATACTTGCAACCCGATATGTAAGAGAGGTTCTTAAAGCAAATAGATCTCGCAAGAACACAAAATAAAAGAAATAAACAAGAAGTGCAGCAAGATATTTTTGGGTTTTTGGATTAATAGATCTGAAAACAAACACGGCAAAAAGATAGATCGGGAATCAATATGTTGGAAAAGTAGACCGGGGGTCGTAGGTTTCACTAGTGGCTTCTCTCATGAGTATAGCACACGGTGGGTGAACAAATTACTATTGAGAAATTGATAGAATATCGAATAGTCATCACGATATCCAAGGCAATGATCATTATATAGGCATCACGTTCAACTTAAGTAGACCGAAATGATTCTACAACTACTACTATTACTCCACACATCGACCGCTATCCAGCATGCATCTAGTGTATTAAGTTCATGGAGAGACGGAGTAATGCAATAAGAAGGGTGACATGATGTAGACAAGATCTATTCATGTAGGAATAGACCCCATATTGTTATCCTTAATAGCAACGATACATGCATGCCTTGCTGCCCCTTTTGTCACTGGGAAAGAACACCGCAAGATCGAACCCATCACAAAGCACCTCTTCCCATGGCAAGAAAAATTGATCTAGTTGGCCTAACTAAACCAAAGATCCGAAGAAGAAATACAAGGCTATAATTAATCATGCATATAAGAGATCAAAGAAGAGTCAAATAATATTCATGGATAGAAATTGATCATGAACTCAAAATTCATCGGATCCCAACAACCGCACCGCAAAAAGTCATCACATCAAATAGATCTCCAAGAGACCATTGTATTGAGAATCAAAACAACAAAATGATTCCCATAAAAACAAGCAAAACAACAACTAGCACTTTGGCACTATGTCAATAGGTTAGTCCCAAAAAATGATATAAAGTTGCTATAAAATGATTGTAAAACATCCAAGATTGATAATATAACAACATGGAATAATAAAAAGTTATAGATAGCTTGGATACGTATCAGCATCCCCAAGCTTAATTCCTACTGGTACTCTAGTAGGTAAATGATAAAAACAGAATTTTTGATGTGGAATGCTGCCTAACGTGTTTATCACATATTTTTTTTTGTAGAATGGACAATTGGACTTTTATATGGTTCAAAGAAATAGTGTAGTTTTGACATAGAGACTTTAACACTCAAGCATATCAACAAGCAACCATGTCTTTCAAAATATCAACACTAAATTAAGAAAGTTATCCCTAGCCCATCATGCTCAATCATTGATCCATTCATGAAACACACTCAAATATTAGCTATACCTAATGCTCAAGTACGATCATAGTGCCCCCTAGTTGGTGCTTTATAAGAGAAGATGGAGACTCAAGTAAAAATAAAAATTGCATAAAGTAAATAGATAGGCCCTTCGCATAGGGAAGTAGGGATTTGTAGAGGTGCAAGAGCTCAAGGTTTAAATTGATAGATACAAATATTTTAGGTGGCATGCCTTTCGTGTCAACGAAAACGATCGAGAGATTTCAATACCTTTCCATGATAGATACATCATAAGCGGTTCCCAAACAAAAAATAAAGCTTATTCATTTTTCCACCATTTTTTCTCTTTCCATGGCTAGCCGAATCCACGGTTGCCTTACATACCAACACTTTCCAAGGAATTTATTAGTTGACAACATAAAGTAAATTTCTTTTATTTTTTCATTTCGAGATTGGGCATCCCTATTACCGCCATACTCTCGTGCAATGACAAGTGAATAAACACTCATCTTGAGAATAACACATATAACATGGAAAAATATCGGTCACCCCTTTCGCTTCATGAGCGGTGCGAGCACACAATGAGGAAAATTCATTTTGAAAATTAGAGATGGCACATACAAATTTGCTTGGAGCAGCATGGAAATACCGCATATAGGTAGGTATGGTGAACTCATATGGGAAAACTGGGTTTAAGGATTTTGGATGCACAAGTAGTATTTCTACTTAGTACAAGTGGAGGCTAGCAAATAGATTGAGAAGCAACCAACCAAGAAACGAAAAACCACATAAGCAAGCATTAAGCATAACTAACAACAAATAATGCACCATAAGTAGGATGTAATTTCATTGCACAGCTATTGACTTTCGTGCTTGCATAGGGAATCACAAATCTTAATACCAATCTTCTTACTAAGCATAATTACTCACTAACATAACTCACATATTACTATCATCATGTCTCAAAACTATTACAAAGAATCAAGTTTAATTTATCCAATGATCTTCATTAATTTTTTTATTATACCCCTCTTGGATATCTATCACTTTGGGACTAGTTTCATATATTGCCATTGTTTTTGACTAGCTCACATATATTTAAGTGAAGAACATGGGCATAAAAGTTTCATCTCACAAAATAATATAAGTGAAGCATGAGAGGATTTGTTCAAAGTTACCAACTCTCAAATTAATATAATTGAAGCATGAGAGCATTTCTTCAAACATGTAAAAGCACACCGTGCTCAAAAAGATATAAGTGAAGCACTAGAGCAATTCCATAGCTCAAAATATATATTTAAGTGAAGCATATAGAGCAATTCTAACAAATCATAGCATAATTTTGGCTCTCTCAAACAGGTGTGTCTAGCAAAGATAACAAGAAAATCAAGCAAAGACTCATACAATATGCTCCAAGCAAAATTCATGATATGTGACGAATAAAAATATAGCTCCAAGTAAAATACCAATGGTTGTTAGAAGAAAGAGGGGATGCTAGTCGGGGCATCCCCAAGCTTAGTTGCTTGCTACTCTTTGGATATTATCTTGGGGTGCCATGGGCACACCCAAGCTTAGGCTCTTCTTACTCCTTATTCCTTCATCCATCGTGATCTCACCCAAAACTTGAAAACTTCAATCACACAAAACTTAACAAAATCTTTGTGAGATCCGTTAGTATAATAAAGCAAATTACCACTCTAAGTGCTATTGGAAACCCATTCATATTTTATTATTGCATTATATATACTGTAATATAACTTTACCATGACTTATACCCTTTAATACAAGCCATAGATTCATCAAAACAAGCACATAATGCAACAAAAACAGAATCTATCTCAAACAGAACAGTCTGTAGTAATCTGTACTCTACCCGTAATCATGTAACCCTAAAAAATCTGAAATATTAGGACAACAGAAAGAATTTGTATAGCAATATTGTGTTAAAATTTCAGCTCATTATCACCCTCTGGTAAAAAAACGAAAATTCGTGCATTGAGGTCAAAGTTTCTGTTCCAGATTCAACATTGTTTCTACTCATCTTATGAATCATCCTAAGTGGTTGTTTGGATAGAGAGTATTAGCACTAGGTTTTAGGAAAAGAGTTTAAAGCGTTTTTTGCTACTTGTTTGGATATGCGGAATTAGCCGAACTAGTTTCTCGTAAACTCATCTAACCGCCTAACAGATTAAAACCTTGTTTGGTACCTCCAACAAATACGTGGATACGGAAAACTCTGTTTCCACAAAGCCAGGAAACCCTGTTTTATGAAAAACGACTAATACCTGTTTTTTCTGAAAACAGGATTACAGAAAACTCGACGTAACTAACTTTTTTTTGTTTCGCTCCTTCCTCAACAAACTCATTAGCGTCAATTCTACTCTGCCGCTACCACCTCCTCGCGCCAATTTTTCCTGGCCGTCGCGTCAATTTTTTCATCCCTTCTATATATACGTGATGCTGGTAATCTAAACAAGGCCTACCAATCTGGCGACCTAGCTTTTGCAGTTCCTCCATGGCTGGCCGCCAACACCTGTTGTGATCCCCCTGGCCGGCGGCGGTAGGCTAAGATCACGAATTGCTGGCCGCTGGCCCCTGCTGCAAGACAAGGCTCCCATCGTACACTTCTTTGCACCATAGACAATCAATTTGCAAATTCATCATTGTGCAGGTAAGGTCAATAATCAGAAACTAGAGATTAGTCACATAGATTAGTAGCAATTGTTCATGCTTCGAGGAAATGAGTGCAACCTCGAAATTTAAGTAGCAGATTTGTAGCAATTGTGTGTTTACTTGCGTGTAGACAATCCTTTCCAAAAGATTAGTCACAATCATAATTTGTCATCTTTTTGTTTTCACTACCATATTGGCATTCACACCAAATTTCCTTAGATCATAATTACTTCATCATAATGGAAGATTTCTAACTGTACACTGCATGAGATGCTAAGTCAATAAATTCGAGACCTCCTTGAGGAATGTTAAGTTACTAAATTCTAGCCCTACTTGAGGGCTTAAGTTTACCAAAAAATATGACAATAATTACCTCATGAGAACGGAATACTATTCACAGTACAGTACTATTAGCTAATTAGTACCGAAAGGTAACACAAATTGCAGTATTTGGGTAATTGCTGTGTTTTAACTAGTAATCATTTTGTTTATTTGTTTCCATTTAGGAAATATATGGATAAAGAAATAAAGAAAATCAAGAAGGAAAAGACTGATAAGCAGGTCAGAAAGCGGCACACATGGAAATCTTCAGAGGATAAAATATTGCTCAACATACTGAAAGAACAAACTGTAAATGGTGGGAAGGATGGAACATGATATACAAAGAAAGCGTGGCGTGAAATCCTAGAAGAGTTCAATAAGTCAAAGGTACACAAACTTGAGTTGCAACAAATAAAAAATCGTCACAAGTACTGTAGGAGTTGTTACGCTACAATGTAAAGACTTCTAAAGCACACAGGGTTTGGCTGGGATGACGATGACAAAATGATTAAAGCTCCAGAAGAAAATTGGGAGGATCTCATTTCAGTAAGTTTTAGCACTTTAATTTACATATAATTGATATATCATACGGTTCACCAATGAACTAACCATAAACTAACAAACTGTAGAAGGATAAGAACATTCAAGAATACCGAGATAAAGTGTGGCCTAGTTGGGTAGACCTTGAAGGAATATGTGCTAGATCTACCACATGAGGAGTTGGTGCCATATCTAGCAAAGGGAAAGGTAAACTAGCAAAACACAAATAGAAATTGATCTAAATGAGGTAGTAGAACTTGATGCTGATGAACCAAATGATTCCCCCGTTGCTTGTAACAAGCCTGATACCAGTAATTTAGAGAAAAAGAAGAAGTGCAGTGCAAGTGGTTCACAAAATACTTCAAAAGGCACAGCTGATGATGCTATAAATGCAATTGATCGCCTCACGGACGCATCATTCAACATTGCTGAATCAAAGAAAAATGCAGCTCAACAAATAGAAGCTTACTCAGTGAAAGCATGTATGCAGATATTAAATAGCATCCTCGGACTTGAGCTAATCAAAAAATTGAAAGCTGCACAAGCATTGGAAAATGCCGATAAAAGGGCGATTTTCATTGAGCTAGATGAAGAGTCTCGGTCTCTTTGGGTTGAAAATGCGTGGTTTTCCTTTCCTGTAGCGTACGAACAAGACTTGATATTTAAGTCATAGTTGCAATTTTTCATTAGTTCCTTTTGTAAGTTTGTTTTCCAACTGATATATATTGTTTCACTAGGAACAAATAAGTATATAAAAATGAATTTCCAACTGATATATATTGTTTGAAAACAAACTTACAGAAGGAACTAATGAAAAATTGCAACTATGACTTAAATATCAAGTCTTATTCGTACGCTACAGGAAAGGAAAACTACACATATTCAACCCAAAGAGACCGAGACTCTTCATCTAGCTCAAATAAAATCGCCCTTTTATCGACATTTTAAAATGCTTGTGCAGCTTTCAATTTTTTGATTGGCTCAAGTTTGGGGATGCTATTTAATATCTGCATACATGCTTTCACTGAGTAAGCTTCTATTTGTTGAGCTGCATTTTTCTTTGATTCAGCAATGCTGAATGATGCGTCCACGAGGCGATCAATTGTATTTATAGCATCATCAGCTGTGCGCTTTTGTCCTTTTGAAGTATTTTGTGATCCACTTGCTGTTGGAAATATGCCCTAGAGGCAATAATAAATTAGTTATTATCATATTTCCTCGTTCATGATAATCGTTTATTATCCATGCTATAATTGTGTTGATCGGAAACTCAGATACGTGTGTGGATACATAGACAACACCATGTCCCTAGTATGCCTCTAATAGACTAGCTTGTTTATCAAAGATGGCTAGGGTTTCCTAGTCATGGACATGAGATGTCATTTGGTGATGGGATCTCATCATTAGGAGAATGATGTGATGGACAAGACCCAAACTACAAATGTAGCATATGATCGTGTCAGTTTATTGCTACTGTTTTTTGCATATCAAGTATATGTTCCTATGACCATGAGATCATGCAACTCACTGACACCAGAGGAGTACCTTGTGTGTATCAAACGTCGCAACGTAACTGGGTCACTATAAAGGTGCTCTACAGGTATCTCCGAGGGTGTCTGTTGGGTTGGCATGGATCAAGACTGGGATTTGTTACTCCGTGTGACGAAGAGGTATCTCAGGGCCCACTCGGTAATACAACATCGCAATAAGCCTTGCAAGCAATGTGACTAAGTGTTAGTCACGAGATGTTGTATTACGGAACGAGTAAAGAGACTTGCCAGTACTGAGGTTGAACTAGGTATGGAGATACCAACGATCGAATCTCGGGCAAGTAACATACCGAAGAACAAAAGGAACATCATACGGGATTAATTGAATCCTTGATATAGAGGTTCGACCGATAAAGATTTTTGTAGAATATGTAGGAACCAATATGGTAATCTAGGTCCCATTATTGGTTATTGACCGTAGAGGTGTCTCGGTCATGTCTACATAGTTCTCGAACCTGCAGGGTCTACACACTTAAGGTTCGGTGACGTTTGAGTAGTAAAGAGTTATGTATGATGGTGACCGAAGGTTGTTCGGAGTCCCGTATGAGATCTCGTACATCATGAGGAGGTCCGGAATGGTTCGGAGGTAAAGATTGATATATAGGAAGTCCTATTTTGGTCACCGGAAAAGTTTTGGGCTCATCGGTAGTGTACCGGGAGTGTCGGTAGTGTACCGGGAGACCATCGGGAGGGGTATTTCGACCAAAGAGGCTACATAAGCTGTGGTAGTATGAATACCAGCACTTAGTGGGCAGGAGGAAATCCCACAAGGTCCCATGCGGCTGGGAAGAAAAAGCCCAAAAGGAAAAAGGTGGAAAAAGGCAAAAGGGCTAAATTAGGAAGGAGTCCTAATCCTACTAGGAGTGGAGCAGGAGGACTCCTCCCTCCTGGTTCGGCCGACCCAAGGGCTGGGTCCTTGGGATACAAGCCTCCTCCTCCTCTCCTCCTATATATACTAGAGGGTTTTAGGGTTTTGGCACAAGATTTTCAGCCACGTGCTATCCGTTCCTCTAGTGCATAGTTTCTCCTCTAGATCGGTTTTCTGCAGTGCTTAGGCGAAGCCCTACCGGAATTTCTCCACCACCATCGCCGTGGCGCCGTCACGCTGCTAGAGAACTCTTCTACCTCTCCGCTCCCTCTTGCTTGATCAAGAAGGCGGAGATCGTCATCGAGCTGTACGTGTGCTGAACGCGGAGGTGCCGTCCGTTCGGCGCTAGATCGGAAGGACCGTGATCAAGATCACGAGATGGATCATGATGAGTTCGTGAGACGGATCATGATGAGTTCGTGGGACGGATCGTGATTGGATCGTGAGACGGATCGTGATGAGATCGTGGGACGCTCGACGATTTGGATCGCGAAGACGTTCGACTACACCAACCGCGTTTCTTAACGCTTCCCGCTTAGCGATCTACAAGGGTATGTAGACCCACTCTTCCTCTCGTAGATGCTCATCACCATGGTAGATCTTGCCTGTGTGTAGGATAATTTTTGTTTCCCATGCAACGTTCCCAACAGTGGTATCAGAGCCAGGTTTATGAGTAGATGAGATCTCGAGTAGAACACAAAGAGTTTGTGGGCGTTGATGCTTAGATTGCTTCCTCCCTTGGTCGTGTTTTGGTTCAGCGGTATTGTGCGATGAAGCGGCCCGGACCAACCTTACTCGTACGCTTACGCGAGACCGGTTCCATCGACTGACGTGTAACTTCGTTGCACAAAGATGACTGGCGGGTGTCGGTTTCTCCTACTTTAGTTGGATCAAATTCGACTAAGGCGGTCCTTGAGAAGGTTGAAAAGCAACTTATGTATCACCGTTGTGGTTTATGCATAGGTAAGAATTGTTCTTGCTAGATACCCGTAGCATCCACATAAAACATGCAACAACAATTAGAGGACGTCTAATTATTATGCAGGGTATGTTGTGGTGTGATATGTCCAATTACATGATGAGATATATGTGATGTATGAGATGATCATGTATTGTATAGAATATCACGACTTGCATGTCGATGAGTACGGCAACCGGCAGGAGTCATAGGGTTGTCTTTAATTATTGTATGACCTGCGTGTCAATCATTAAGCGCTATGTAATGCTTTACTTTATCGCTAAACAGTAGCAATAGTAGTAGAAGCATGGTGGGCGCGACAACCCCGATGGGGACACGTTGATGGAGATCAAGATGATGGAGATCATGGTGTCATGCTGGTGACGATGGAGATCATGCCAGTGCTTTCAAGATGGAGATCAAAAGCACAAGTTCATGGCTGTATCATGTCACTTATGATTTTCATGTGATGTTAATCCTTTTATGCACCTTGTTTTTCTTAGGACGACGGTAGCATTATAACGTGATCCCTCACTTAATTTCAAGATAAATTGTGTTCTCCCCGTGTGTGCACCGTTGCGAAAGTTCGTCGTGTCGAGACACCACATGATGATCTGGTGTGATAGACTCTACGTTCACATACAATGGGTGCAAGCCAGTGTTGCACATGCAGAACACTCGGGTTAAACTTGATGAGCCTAGCATGTATAGACATGGCCTCAGAACACAAGAGACCGACTCGAATGACCGGAGGGATGTCAATTTGAGTGGGAGTTCTTCAGTAATATGATTAATTGAACTCATTAACAGAACATAGTCAGTAGTGTCTTTGCAAATTATGTTGTAGATTACTTGCTCGTGCTGTAGCTCCCTTCAATTTTTATATGTTCCTAGATAAATAGAGTTGAAAGATGATGGTAGCAATATTGCGGACTGGGTCCGTGATCTGAGGATTGTCATCATTGCTGCACAGAAGGCTTATGTCCTTAATGCACCGCTCGATGCGCCACCCCCTCTAGAGTCGTCTGTAGATGTTGTGAACATCTGACAGGCGTGTTTCGATGACTACTTGATAGTTTAGGGCATCATGCATTACGACTTAGAATTGAGGCTCTGAAACATTTTGAACGTCACAGAACATATGAGATGTTCTAAGAGATGAAATTAGGATCTAGGGCTCGTCCCCGTGTTGTGAGATATGAGATCTCCAACAAGATTCTTTGCCTGCAAGTTAAAAGAGAATAGCTCAATCGTTGAGCATGTGCTCAGATTGTCTGGGTGCTACAATCGCTTGAATCGAGTGGGAGTTGATCTTCCAGATAAGATAGTGATTGATATAGTTCTCCAAGTCACTGTCACTAAGCTACTAGAACTTGGCGATGAACTATAAAATGCCAGGGATAGAAATAATGATCCCTGAGCTGTTCGCGATGTTTGAGACCGCGAAGGTAGAAATCAAGAAGGAGCATCAAGTGTTGATGGTTAGTAAAAACCACTAGTTTCAAGAAGGGAAAGGGCAAGGAGGGAAAATTCATGGATGGCAAGTCAGTTGCTGCTCCAGTGAAGCAACCCAAAGTTGAACCCAAACCCGAGACTAAGTGCTTCGATTATGAGGAGAGCGGTCGCTGAAGCGGAACAACCCTAGGTACTTGGTAAATAAGAAGGCTGGCAACATTAACAGAAGTATATTTGATATACGTGTTATTGATGTGTACCTTGCTAGTACTCCTAGTAGCACCTGGGTATTGGATACCGGTTCAGTTGCTAAATGTTAGTAACTCGAAATAAAAGCTACGGAATGAACGGAGAACTAGCTAAGGGTGAGGTGACGATGTGTGTTGGAAATGTTTCCAAGGTTGATGTGATCAACATCGCACGCTCTCTCTACCTTCGGGATTAGTGACAAACCTAAATAAATGTTATTTGGTGTTTTGCGTTGAGCATGAACGTGATTAGATCGTGTTTATTGCAACACAGTTATTCATTTAAGTTAGAGAATAATGGTTATTCTGTTTACATGAATAATACCTTCAATGGTCATGCACCCAGTGAGAATGGTTTGTTGAATCTTGATCGTAGTAATACACATGTTCATAACATTGATGCCGAAAGATACAAAGTTAATAATGATAGTACCACATACTTGTGGCATTGCCGCTAAATGTCATATTGGTATAAAGCGCATGAAGAAACTCCATGCTGATGGATCTTTGGACTCATTCGATTTCAAATCGGTTGAGACATGCGAACCATGCCTCTTGGGCAAGATGACTAAGGACCCCGTTTTCCGGATTGATGGAGTGGGCAAGTGGTTTATTGGAAATGATACATGTTGATGTATGCAATCCAATGAGTCTTGTAGCGTGCGGTGGATATCGTTATTTTCTTACCTTCACTGATGATTTGAATAGATATAGTGTATATTTACTTAATAAAACACAAGTCCGAATCATTTGAAAGGTTTAAGCAAATTCGGAGTGAAGTTTAAGATCATCGTGACAAGAAGAAATGTCTGCGATATGATCATGGAGGTGAATATCTAAGTTACGAGTTTGACATACAACTTTAGACAATGTGAAAGTTGTTTCACACCACACGCCACCTGGAACACAATAGCGTGATGTTGGGGAACGTCGCATGGGAAACAAAAATTTTCCTACGCACACGCAAGATCTATCCATGGTGATGAGTATCTACGAGAGGGAGAGTGGATGTACATACCCTCGTAGATCGCTAAGCGGGAAGCGTTAAGAAACGCGGTTGGTGCAGTCGAACATCTTTGCGATCCAAATCGCCAAGAGTCCCGCGATCTCATCATGATCCGTCCCGCGATCTAATCACGATCCGTCCCGCAAACTCATCACGATCCGTCCAGCAATCCAATCACGATCCATCCCGCGAACTCATCATGATCCGTCTCGCAAACTCATCATGATCCGTCTTGCGATCTTGATCACGGTCCTTCCGATCTAGCGCCGAACGGACGACACCTCCGCGTTCAGCACACGCACAACTCGATGGAGATCTCCGCCTTCTTGATCCAGCAAGAGGGATCAGAGAGGTAGACGAGTTCATCGGCAGTGTGACAACGCCGCGGTGATGGTGGTGGAGCAATTCCGACAGGGCTTTGCCTAAGCACTGCAGAAATCCGATCTAGAGAAGAAACTATGCACCGGAGGAACGGGCAGCATGTGGCTAAAAATTCTGTGCAAAAAACCCTAAAACCTCCAGTATATATAAGAGGGAGGGAGGAGAGGACATGGCACAAGGGCCAAGTCTCCTTGGGTCGGCCGAAGTGGGGAGGAGAGGAGGACTCCTCCTCCAATCCTAGTAGGACTAGGATTCCTCGCTTTTTTTGGCCCTTTTCCACCTTTTTCCCTTTGGGCTTTTCTTCCCGGACACATGGGCCTTGTGTGGGACTTCCACCAGCCCAAAAAGGGATGGTATTTACTCTCCCACAGCCCATTTAGCCTCTTGGGTCGAAATACCCCTCCCGATGGTCTCCCGGTACACTACCGACACTCCTGGTACACTACCGATGAGCCCAAAACTTTTCCGGCGACCAAAATAGGACTTCCTATATATCAATCTTTACCTCTGGACCATTCTGGAGCTCCTCGTGATGTCCAGGATCCCATTTGGGACTCCGAACAACCTTCGGTCACCACCATACATAACTCTATACTACCGAAACGTCACCAAACCTTAAGTGTGCAGACCCTGCGGGTTCGGGAACTATGTAGACATGACCGAGAAACCTCTATGGTCAGTAACCAACAGCGGGACCTGGATGCCCATATTGGTTCCTACATATTCTACGAATATCTTTATTGGTTGAACCTCTATGTCAAGGATTTAGTTAATCCCGTAAGATGTTCCCTTTGTTCTTCGGTTTGCTACTTGCCCAAGATTCGATCGTTGGTATCTCCATACCTAGTTCAACCTCGTTACCAACAAGTCTCTTTACTCGTTCCATAATACAAGATCCCGTGACTAACACTTAGTCACATTGCTTGCACGGCTTATTGTGATGTTGTATTACCGAGTGGGCCCTGAGATACCTCTCCGTCACACGGAGTAACAAATCCCAGTCTTGATCCATGCCAACTCAACAGACACCCTCAGAGATACCTGTAGAGTACCTTTATAGTCACCCAGTTATGTTGCGACGTTTGATACACACAAGTCACTCCTCCGGTGTCAGTGAGTTGCATGATCTCATGGTCATAGGGACATATACTTGACATGCAGAAAACAATAGCAATAAACTGACACGATCATATGCTACGTTTGTAGTTAGGGTCTTGTCCATCACACCATTCTCCTAATGATGTGATCCCGTTATCAAATGACATCTCATGTCCATGGCTAGGAAACCTTAACCATCTTTGATCAACGAGCTAGTCTATTAGAGGCATACTAGGGACATGGTTTTGTCTATGTATCCATACATGCATCTAAGTCTCTGATCAATACAATTATAGCATGGATAGTAAACGATTATCATGAACAAGGAATATGATAATAACTAATTTATTATTGCCTCTAGGGCATATTTCCAACAGTCTCCCACTTGCACTAGAGTCAATAATCTAGTTCACATCACCATGTGATACGCATTGTTATGAATCTAACACCCAATGAGTTCTGGGGCTCGATCATGCTTTGCATGTGAGAGAGGTCTTATAGTCAACGGGTCTGCGATATTCAGATCCGAGTGTACTTTGCAAATCTCTATGTCAAACCGTAAACACTGCTACGACACTCCACTTGGTACTATTCCAAATGGCTGCTCCACTATACGTATCCAGATTGCTACTACGAGTCATCCGGATTGGTGTGAAAGCTTGCATTGACGTAACTGTTTACAACGAACTCTTTATCACCTCCATAATTGAGAAACATCTCCTTAGTCTTTTAGTCACTAAGGATAATCTTGACTGCGGTCCAGTGATCCACTCCTGGATCACTTTTGAACCCCTTGACTGACTCATGGCAAGGCACACACCAGGTGCGGTACACAGCATGGCATAATATAGAGGCTATGGCTAAGGCATAGGGGACGACATTCATCCTTTCTCTTTCTTCTGCCGTTGACGAGCTTTGAGTCTCACTCAACTTCACACCTTACAAATCAGGCGAGAACTCTTTCTCTGACTGATCCATTTTGAATTCTTTCAAAATCCTGTCAAGGTATGTACTCATTGAAAGTCTCGTCTAGCATCTTGATCTATCTCTATAGATCTTGATGTTCAACAATTAGGTAGCTTTATCCAGGTCTTCCTTTGAAAAACTCTTTTCAAACAACCGTTTATGCTTTTCAGAAATTCTACATCATTTCTGAATAGCAATATGTCATCCACATATACTTATCAGAAACTCTATAGTGCTCCCACTCACTTTATTGCAAATACAAGTTTCTCATAAACTTTGTATAGATTAAAAGACTTTGATCACCTTATCAAAGTGTATATTCCAACTCCGAGATGCTTGCTTCAGTCCATAGAAGGATCACTGAAGCTTGCTCACCTTTTAGCATCCTTAAGACTGACAAAACCTTCTGGTTGTATCTCATACAACCTTTCCTTAAGGAAGGAAACGATGTTTTGGCATCCATCTGCCAGATTTCATAATTGAAAAATGCAGCAACTGCTAACATAATTCCAATAGACTTTAGCATCGCTACGAGTGAGAAAGTCTCATCGTAGTCAACTCCTTGAACTTGCGGGAAACTTCTTTGCGATAAGTCAAGCTTTATAAATGGTGACATTCACCATCAGCGTCTGTCTTCATTTTAAAGATCCATTTGTACTCAACGACTTGCCGTCCAACGAGCAAGTCTACCAAAGTCTATACTTGGTTTTCATATATGGATCCTTTCTCGGATTTCATGGCCTCTAACCATTTGTCGGAATCCGGGCCCATCATCGCTTCTCCATAGCTCGTAGGTTCATCGTTGTCCAACAACATGACCTCCAAGACAGGGTTGTCGTACCGCTCAGGAGCAGTACACGTCCTTGTCGACCTACGAGGTTCGATAGTAACTTGATCCGAAGCTTCATGATCATCATCATTAACTTCCTCTTCAACTAACGTAGGCTTCACAGAAACATCTTCCTGCGCCGCGCTACTCTCTGGTTGAATAGAGGTTCAACAACCTCATCAATTTCTATCTTCCTCCCACTCAATTCTTTCGAGAGAAACTCTTTGTCAAGAAAGGACCCAGTTTTAGCAACAAACATTTTATGCTTGGATGTGAGATAGAAGGTTTACCAACTGTCTTTAGGGTATCCTATGAAGATGCATTTTTCCGCTTTGGGTTTGAGCTCATTAGGTGAAAACCCTTTTTCACATAAGTGTTGCAGCCCCAAACATTAAGAAATGAAATCTTTAGGTTTCTATCAAACTATAATTCACACGGTGTCATCTCAACGGATTTAGATGGTGCCCTGTCTAAAGTGAATGTAGTTGTCTCTAATGCATGACCCCAAAATGATAGTGGTAAAAGGATAAGAGACATCATAATTTGCACCATATCAAATAGAGCACGACTATGATGTTTGGACACACCATCACACTATGGTATTCCAGATGGCGTGAGTTGTGAAACAACTTTCACATTGTCTTAAGTTGTATACCAAACTCGTAACTCAGATATTCACCTCCACGATCATATCGCGGACATTTTATCTTCTTGTCACGATGATCTTAAACTTCACTCTGAATTTGCTTGAACTTTTTCAAACGATTCAGACTTGCATTTCATTAAGTAAATATACACTATTATCTACTCAAATCATCAGTGAAGGTAAGAAAATAACGATATCCACCGCATGCTACAAGACTCATTGGATTGCATACATCAACATGTATCATTTCCAATAAATCACTTGCCCACTCCATCAAACCAGAAAACGGGGTCCTTAGTCATCTTGCCCAAGAGGCATGGTTCACATGTCTCAACCGACTCGAAATCAAATGAGTCCAAAGATCCATCAACATGGAGTTTCTTCATGCGCTTTATACCAATATGACATTTAGCGGCAGTGCCACAAGTATGTGGTACTATCATTATTAACTTTGTATCTTTTGGCATCAATGTTATGAACATGTGTATTACTATGATCAAGATTCAACAAACCATTCTCACTGGGTGCATGACCATTGAAGGTATTATTCATGCAAATAGAATAACCATTATTCTTTAACTTAAATGAATAACCGTGTTCGCAATAAACACGATCTAATCACATTCATGCTCAACACAAAACACCAAATAAATTTTATTTAGGTTCGTCACTAATCCCAAAGGTAGAGAGAGCGTGCGATGTTGATCACATCAACCTTGGAAACATTTCCAACACACATCGTCACCTCACCCTTAGCTAGTGCCTTTTATTCCGTAGCTTTTATTTTGAGTTACTAACATTTAGCAACCGAACCGGTATCCAATACCCAGGTGCTACTAGGAGTACTAGCAAGGTACACATAAATAACACATATATCAAATATACTTCTGTCGACGTTGCCAGCCTTCTTATCTACCAAGTATCTAGGGTTGTTCCGCTTCTACGACCACTCTCCTCATAATCGAAGCACTTAGTCTCGGGTTTGGGTTCAACTTTGGGTTGCTTCACTGGAGCAGCAACTGACTTGCTATCCATGAAGTTTTCCCTCCTTGCTCTTGCCCTTCTCGAAACTAGTGGTTTGACTAACCATCAACACTTGACGCTTCTTCTTGATTTCTACCTTCGCGGTGTCAAACATCACGAACAGCTCAGGGATCATTATTTCTATCCCTGGCATTTTATAGTTCATCACCAAGTTCTAGTAGCTTAGTGACAGTGACTTGGAGAACTATATCAATCACTATCTTATCTGGAAGATCAACTCCCACTCGATTCAAGCGATTGTAGCACCCAGACAATCTGAGCACATGCTCAACGATTGAGCTATTCTCTTTCATATTACAGGCAAAGAATCTTGTTGGAGATCTCATATCTCGCAACACGGGCATGAGCCTGAGATCCTAATTTCAGCTCTTAGAACATCTCATATGTTCTGTGACGTTCAAAACGTTTCGGAGCCTCAATTCTAAGTCGTAATGCATGACGCACTAAAATATCAAGTAGTTATCAGAACGTGCCTGTTAGATGTCCACAACATCTACAAACAATGCTAGAGGGGTTGGCACACTGAGCGGTGCATTAAGGACATAAGCCTTCTGTGCAGCAATGAGGACAATCCTCAGATCACGGAGCCAGTCCGCAATATTGCTACCATCATCTTTCAACTCTATTTCTCTAGGAACATATAAATATTCAAGGGAGCTACAACGTGAGCTAGTAATCTACAACACAGTTTGCATAGACACTACTGACTATGTTCACGATAATGAGTTCAATTAATCATATTACTCAAGAACTCCCACTCAAATTGACATCCCTCCACTCATTCGAGTGATACATGATCCAAAATCACCAACTCAAGTCCGATCATCACGTGAGTTGAGGTGGTTTCAATGGTGAACATCATCATGTTGATCATATCTACTATATGACTCATGTTCGACCTTTCGGTCTCTTGTGTTCCGAGGCCATCTCTATACATGCTAGGCTCGTCAAGTTTAACCCGAGTGTTCTGCATGTGCAACACTGGCTTGCACCCGTTGTATGTGAACGTAGAGTCTATCACACCCTATCATCACGTGGTGTCTCAACACGATGAACTTTTGCAATGGTGCACACTCGGGGAGAACACAATTCATCTTGAAATTTAAGCGAGGGATCACCTTACAATGCTACCATCGTCCCAAGCAAAACAAGGTGCATAAAAGGATTAACATCACATGCAAATCATAAGTGACATGATATGGCCATGAACTTGTGCTTTTGATCTCCATCTTGAAAGCACCGACATGATCTCCATCGTCACCGGCACGACACCATGATCTCCATCATCTTGATCTCCATCAACGTGTCGCCATCGGGGTTGTCACGCCCATCATGCTTGTACTACTATTGCTACCGTTTAGCGATAAAGTAAAGCATTACATAGCGCTTAATGATTGACACGCAGGTCATACAATAATTAAAGACAACCCTATGGCTCCTGCCGGTTGCCGTACTCATCGACATGCAAGTCGTGATATTCTACACAACACATGATTATCTCAGAAATCACATATATCACATCATGTAATTGGCCATATCACATCATAACATACCCTGCAAAAACAAGTTAGACGTCCTCTAATTGTTGTTGCATGTTTTACGTGGCTGCTACGGGTATCTAACAAGAACAATTCTCATCTGCGCAAAAACCACAACGGTGATACACTAGTTGCTTTTCAACCTTCTCAAGGACCGCCTTTGTCGAATCCGATCCAACTAAAGTGAGAGAAACTGGCACACGCAAGCCATCTATGCAACAAGTTGCAGTTGAGGGAACCGGTCTCTCGTAAGCGTACGAGTAATGTTGGTCCAGGCCGGTTCATCTCACAATACCGCTGAACTAAAACACGACCAAGGGAGGAAGCAATCTAAGCATCAACGCCCACAAACTCTTTGTGTTCTACTCGAGATCTCATCTACACATAGACCTAGCTCATGATGCCACTGTTGGGGAACATCGCATGGGAAACAAAAATTGTCCTACGCACACGCAAGATCTATCCATGGTGATGAGTATCTACGAGAGGGAGAGTGGATCTACATAACCTTGTAGATCGCTAAGCGGGAAGCGGGAAGAAACGCGGTTGGTGTAGTCGAACGTCTTCGCGATCCAAATCGCCGAGCGTCCCGCAGTCTCATCATGATCCGTCCCGTGATCCAATCACGATCCATCCTGCGAACCCATCACGATCCGTCCCACAATCCAATCACGATACGTCCCGCGAACTCATCACGATCCGTCCCGCGAACTCATCACGATCCGTCTCGCGATCTTGATCACGGTCCTTCCGATCTAGCGCCGAATGGACGACACCTCCGCGTTCAGCACACGTATAGCTCGATGACGATCTCCGCCTTCTTGATCCAGCAAGAGGGAGCAGAGAGGTAGACGAGTTCACCGGCAGCATGATAGCGCCACGGTGATGGTGGTGGAGCAATTCCGGCAGGGCTTCTCCTAAGCACTGCAGAAATCCGATCTAGAGGAGAAACTATGCACTGGAGGAACGGGCAGCACGTGGCTAAAAATTCTGTGCAAAAAACCCTAAAACCACCAGTATATATAAGAGGGAGGGAGGAGAGGACTTGGCACAAGGGCCAAGCCTCCTTGGGTCGGCCGAAGTGGGGAGGAGAGGAGGACTCCTCCTCCAATCCTAGTAGGACTAGGATTCCTCCCTTTTTTTGGCCTTTTTCCACCTTTTTCCCTTTGGGCTTCTCTTCCCAGCCGCATGGGCCTTGAGTGGGACTTCCACCAGCCCACAAAGGGCTGGTATTTACTCTCCCACAGCCCATGTAGCCTCTTGGGTCGAAATACCCCTCCCGATGGTCTCCCGGTACACTACCGACACTCCCGGTACACTACCGACGAGCCCGAAACTTTTCCGGCGACCAAAATAGGACTTCCTACATATCAATCTTTACCTCTGGACCATTCCGGAGCTCCTCTTGATATCCGAGATCTCATCCGGGACTCCTAACAACCTTCGATCACCACCATACATAACTCTATACTACCGAAACGTCACCAAACTTTAAGTGTGCAGACCCTGCGGGTTCGGGAACTCTGTAGACATGACCGAGACACCTCTACGGTCAGTAACCAACAGCAGGACCTGGATGCCCATATTGGTTCCTACATATTCCTCATCCGGGACTCCGAACAACCTTCGGTCACCACCATACATAACTCTATACTACCGAAACGTCACCAAACTTTAAGTGTGCAGACCCTGCGGGTTCGGGAACTCTGTAGACATGACCGAGACACCTCTACAGTCAGTAACCAACAGCAGGACCTGGATGCCCATATTGGTTCCTACATATTCTATGAATATCTTTATTGGTCGAACCTCTATGTCAAGGATTTAGTTAATCTCGTATGATGTTCCCTTTGTTCTTCGGTATGCTACTTGCCCAAGATTCGATCGTTGGTATCTCCATACCTAGTTCAACCTCGTTACCAGCAAGTCTCTTTACTCGTTCCATAATACAAGATCCCGTGACTAACACTTAGTCACATTGCTTGCAAGGCTTATTGTGATGTTGTATTACCGAGTGGACCCTGAGATACCTCTCCGTCACACGGAGTAACAAATCCCAGTCTTGATCCATACCAACTCAACAAACACCCTCAGAGATACCTGTAGAGTACCTTTATAGTGACCCATTTATGTTGTGACGTTTGATACACACAAGGCACTCCTCCGGTGTCATTGAGTTGCATGATCTCATGGTCATAGGAACATATACTTGACATGCAGAAAACAGTAGCAATAAAATGACACGATCATATGCTACGTTTGTAGTTTGGGTCTTGTCCATCACACCATTCTCCTAATGATGTGATCCCGTTATCAAATGACATCTCATGTCCATGTCTAGGAAACCATAACCATCTTTGATCAACGAGCTAGTCTATTAGAGGCATACTAGGGACATGGTTTTGTCTATGTATCCACACATGCATCTAAGTCTCTGATCAATACAATTATAGCATGGATAAAAAAACGATTATCATGAACAAGGAAATATGATAATAACTAATTTATTATTGCCTCTAGGGCATATTTCCAACATGTGATGGTGTGTCCGAACGTCATAGTCGTGCTCTATTGGATATGGTGCGTGCTATGATGTCTCTTATCATTTTGCTACTATAATTTTGGGGTTATGCATTAGAGACAACTACATTCACTTTAAATAGGGCACCATCTAAATTCATTGAGATGACACCGTGTGAATTTTGGTTTGATAGAAACCTAAGCTGTCATTTCTTAATGTTTGTGGCTGCGACGCTTGTGTGGAAAAATGTTTTCACCTAATGAGCTCGGACCCAAAGCGGACAAATGCATCTTCATAGATTACCCTAAGAATAGTTGGGTGAACCTTCTATCTTAGATCCAAGCATAAGGTGTTTGTTGCTAGGGTCCTTTCTCGAGGAAAAGTTTCTCTTGAAATAATTGAGTGGGAGGAAGATAGAACTTGGTGAGGTTGTTGAACCTTTGTTTCAACCAGAGAGTAGCGCAACGCAGAAAGATGTTTCTGTGGAACCTACGTCAGTTGAAGAGGAAGTAAATGATGATGATCATGAAGCTTCGGATCAAGTTACTATCGAACCTCATAGGTCGACAAGGATGTGTACTGCTCCTGAGCGGTACGACAACCCTATCTTGGAGGTCATGTTGTTGGACAACGATGAACCTACGAGCTGTGGATAAGCAATGATGGGCCCGGATTCCGACAAATGGTTAGAGTCCATAAAATCTGAGAAAGGATCCATGTATGAAAACCAAGTATAGACATTGGTAGACTTGCTCGCTGGACGGCAGGTCGTTGAGTACAAATGGACCTTTAAGATGAAGACAGACACTGATGGTGAATGTCACCATTTATAAAGCTCAACTTGTCGCAAAGAAATTTCCGCCAAGTTCAAGGAGTTGACTGCGATGAGACTTTCTCACTCGTACAGATGCTAAAGTCTATTGGAATTATGTTAGCAGTTGCTGCATTTTTGTCAGGACCCCAATCCTAAGTCATATGAATCTAGATTGAACATATCACATCACTTTGCAGCCTCACGCACGGTAAGCTCCACGGCTGCAGCCTTACCTTAGCCGGGATCGTTTGCGTATTCTAGCTCACGTATGTGAACATGTCGCTGGCAATCAACCGATAGAGAACCCGGGCCGAAATGACTAGTCATAGAACCCAAGTGGCACATCCGTACGGAAATAGACATACGTAACCCAGCAATGCAGGTGTCGGCCTCAAGCGTGTGTAGACGAGTCATAACAAGCTACAAGCACTCCATTTCGCCGTGAGACATAAATGCCATCACTGCACGTAGACGAGTCGTAGCAGGCTACAGGGACTCCATTACACCGCGAGACATTTCCCCGAAGGGACAAACACAACAGCAAAGAAGGATACATGCCAGTCAATCAATGTGTCTGGAGCAATAGCAAGCTACCATGGCTCGGTGGAAGCACAAAGAGGCAGTTTCCCATAAAGAGTACTAATAAAGGCACACGAATAGGTGTCAGATCCCATACATACCGTTGCACGTCACACGTACGCATGACATGCCCAATATGCATAGATACAACTATGGCATCACAACATAACCATCCAACAACACAACTTTTATTTAAGAGGCTCGGACGAGCCTTGGATAATATGTTCTTACAGGTAGGGGTCACATGACCCGACACTCAAGTCATACAAACAAGTTCATACAAACCAAGCGGAAGCATAAAGCTGTCTAAGTACAGCCACATGAAAGGGTAAAAAGGCACATGGCCTGACTATCTACAGCCCGCCACAGGGCGTAGGTCGTAGGTGGGACACCAGCTATTCGGCATCGTCGACATCTAGAAAGAACCCACCTGATGGGTCCTGGGTCTCATCTGCAACATTTATTAAGCAAACATGAGTACAAACGTACTCAACAAGTCTTTAAAACAGACCTAGTCTATTCATGCTCATGTATCAACAAGAGGGGTGGTGGAGTTTATGCAATAATGCCATCTTTGACTCCTGGCTAACCTACACTACACAGTTTTAAATCTTTGTTTACTTTTTAGATATCGCACATGAGTCCACTAACTCCATGACAATACACCACCATGGATTCACTTCCCTCTCCTGGGAGAGTGCCATCCACGGTACTCACACTTGTCTTGATATTTTTATGAGTATCCATTTTATTATCTATGAACAACATAAGCTTTCCAAGTAGTCCATATCCGAGGATGCGGCTATTCGAATAGTTTCATACCCTGCAGGGGTGTACTTCTTCACACACGCTCTCGCCACTTATCGCTGTGTGCTCATAAAACCATGCACCTCGGCAACCCTCAAGCGGAAGCCCAGCGAGGGAGTCGGCCATGACCGTCAATCACATAAGACCTCTAGTCCAGGCTATTGCCTATTTGAGACTAAACCCGCACGGAAGTCCGGCCAAAGTTTCCGCTACGGCCCCAAACGATGTGCGCAGGGTTCCCAAGCCCACCATTCGGGTGACCCTTGGTACACCATGCCACTGCCTACTGCTTCATAACCCACCCCTAGGGCCAACGCTACGCACGACCTCCAGCATGCTATAAACACCAGAAACTACTTGCAACTCTTGGACTAAGGACTAAGCGACTGATAAGTTGAGAGGGGTCGAGTTACCAGAACCCAATGTGTGGTAGTATCTAGTCTTGGATCACAAACACGGAACTCAGTTCCTAAGAACGTTCCCAATGAGACTACCCGCTATGTACTCCTACATAGCCTCTCATCGCTACCTTTACCAAATCGGGTTCATCATAAGCTTATCACATCGGAACAACAATGTTTCACTCTAGTTCATCACCCAGATGAATCAGACCTGACACAACTCTAAGCATAGCAAGCATAGCAGGCAAAGTAAGCTAAGCGCATCATGGCACAAGCATCTACCAGGTATGCTAGGTTGCAAGGTTTAGCTATTTACTGTGACAATGATAGGTCATGCAAAAGAATAGGTTCTTCTACCGTGTATGACAGACATATTAGCGTTTGTCCTAATGCAATAAACAAGAGTAGGAGCGAGAGAGTGGGATGTTATCATAATGATCAAGGGGGTTGCTTGCCTTGCTGGGTAGCGGGAAGGTTCTCTCCTTCGTTGGAATTCTTGGGGGTATCCTCAGAAGTAGGGCCTACCACAATGCAGATAAATAGCACTCAATACACGCAAGTGCAACAATATGATGCATGGTCATGACATGGTAGCATGTATGGATGAGCTAATGCAACTAGTGTCCAAGTTAATTTGAAGTGAGTTTGAATATAGGTTCAAAATCGTTCTTCATTTCAAATTCCATATACTAACCTATTAATAAATGACAAGGTTCATCTACATAGGTTGCTCTAACATGCATGATAATGGCACCATTGGATTCTTTGAATTTTTCTGATTAATTTTCATATATAAATTATTTTCATTTGATTTATAGATTAATTTATATGAATTTTTGAAGTTTTAAACAATTTTTGGAATTATCTTAAAACTGGAAAATGAAATATGACGTCAGCCTGACGTCACTACGACGTCAGCTGGTCGGCTGACCAGGCTAGGTCAAACCTGACGTGCGGGGCCCGTACGTCAGTGACATGGGCCTAAATCCCGCACTGACCAGGGTTTGACCCACAATTGGGGCCCACTGGTCAGTGGCTGGGGGCCTAATTAAGAGGGGGATTAGCCCTAATGGCCGGCCACGTCGGCGCCCACCTGAGCGGGGCCGGCGGCGACCAACAACATGGCGGCGACCCGGCGGAGTTGCGCCTCCGGTGACCATTTGGCGCACGGAGGGCACCAGGAGGTAGCTCGTGCACGCGCGCGTCTAGCAGGGCAACAGAGGGGGCTTGGGGTCGCCGGAGACGACGACCACGTCGAGCCGAGAGGCGGCGATGGCTAGGGCAGGACCGGTTACAATGCTACAGGCTGCGGGAGGTGGAGCTATGGGCGGCTACGGGCTCCTGGGGACGCTAGGAGCACGAGCCCGTGGTCGGGAGCGAGCTTTGGCCGCTGTGGCCACGGCTACGCCATGGCCGACGGCGAGCTCCGCTCGGTTGTGGCTACCGACGGGGCTAGAGAAGGGGAACGGCGATGGAACCAGGGGGAAACGGACCGGGGCCTCACCGGAGGGGCTTCTGGCACCGTGGCGTGGTCGGGGACGCACGGAGGGCGGCGAATCGCCGGTGACTTCAATCCGGCGAGGGGGAAGCAGGGGAGAGGGGAAGAGAGGAATGGCGAGGGGAATGGGTCCAGGCGGCGGTGGAGCCTATTCTCTCGCCAGCGTGACGAGGAGGCGGCCAGGCAGGCTGGGAGGAGGTGGCCAGCACGTGGCCACGGCCGGCTACGGTGAAGGCACGCAGCTGCTTCTCCTCGTGGCAGGAGGAAGAAGACGCTGCTACCCCCCGTGGGCTGGGCCTCTTCTCCAGGTAAGCCCAGGTGGGGTTTTGTCCCCCCCCCTTTTTCTTTATTTGCATTCTTTTCTAATTTCTGACATCTGTTTTATTTTATTTTCAGGCACATATGCTATTTTAGAATATCCAAATATTTTATATATTGTAGTTTGAATATTTCAAACTTATCTAAAAAGTTTCAGGATATTTTGAAAACCAAAATATTAATGCTTTATTTGATATTTTCAGAAGCTTTATCATTTATTTTTAAATTGCTATAGTTGTTCAAATATTTTAAATGACCCCTTGTATAATCATGTCCATATTTATCAGACATAGGGGACATTTTAGATGGGCATTTTGGATTTGTTGAATTTTCACAAACTTTGAATTGGTTTGATTCAAATGAGGGTTTGGGGTTTCCTTTAGTACCCATTTCATATTGATGCAAAAATGATATATGATGCACACACACATGCTGTCCTATGACATCTAGCTAGGGATGTGACAACTCACCCCCACTCAAAAGAATATCGTCCCAAGATTTTGAAGTCGTCGGGAAGAGCGCGGGGTACTCTAGTCGAAGACGATCTTCTCTTTCCCATGTGGCCTCCTTTTCAGAATGGTGTGACCACTGAACCTTGAGAAACTTGATGTTCCATTGCTGAGTGGTACGCTCAGCTTGATCAAGAATACGAATAGGGTATTCTCACTATGTAAGGTTATCTTGGAGATCAAGCGCTTCGTGGTCTACCTCACGGACAAGGTCCGAGAAGCAACACCTGAGTTGCGAGACGTGGAAGACATCATGAACCTTGGAAAGATGCGGCGGAAGTTCCAATTGGTCCTCGTTTAGCAAGAATGCGAAAAGGTCCAATGTAACGAGGAGCCAACTTGCCCTTGATACCGAGTCGATGGGTACCCTTCAGAGGCGTAACCCGAAGGTAAGCCTTCTCGTCAACTTCATAGGTCACAACCTTATGATGGCGATCATATTGGCTCTTTTGACGAGATTGGGTTGTTTTCAACTTTTCACAAATAATGCGAACTTGCTCCTCTGCATCCTGGATCATATCCGGGCCAAAGAGTTGCCTCTCTCCGGTTTCTGACCAGTTAAGAGGTGTTCGACACCTTCGTCCATAGAGAACTTCAAAAGGGGCTTTGCCCAAGCTTGATTGATAACTATTGTTATATGCAAATTCGGCAAATGGAAGACATTTCTCCCAATTCATACCGAAGGATATAACACAAGCTTGGAGCATGTCTTCGAGAATTTGATTGACTCGCTCAAATTGACCACTTGATTGCGGGTGGAAAGCAGTGCTAAAGGATAGATGAGTCCACATAGCGGTTTGAAAACTTTCCCAGAATCGGGAAGTAAAGATACTTCCACAGTTTGAGTTAATCTCCAATGGAACACCATGAAGAGAAACTATTCGAGAAACACATACCTCCGCTAGCTGGCTAGCAGTTATACTCTCCCGAACAGGAAGAAAATGAGCCACTTTGGAAAGGCGGTCGATGACCACAAAGATAGCATTATTCCCTCTCTTAGTCCTAGGAAATCCGGTAATGAAATCCATATCGACCTTATCCCATTTCCATTCAGGAATAGCTAAAGGTTGAAGGGTGCCAGCAGGCCTTTGATGTTCGGCTTTCACACGACGACAAACGTCGCAATTAGCAATGAACTGAGCAATTTCTCTCTTCATCCTAGTCCACCAGAACCTCTGGCGTAGATCCTGATACATCTTGGTACTACCCGGATGAATTGTGAGAGGAGAATCATGAGCCTCCTTAAGAATCAACTGTCATAGATGTTGCTTCTTCGGGATCACCAAGCGGTTCTCAAAGAAGATAACACCCCGATCATCTTCCGAGAAGCATCTAACATTATCCTTCTTAATGTTTTTCTTGATCCGAGATATCCCGACATCATGCTTCTGGGCTTCTATAATTTGATCCGTAAGAGTCGGTTTCGCCACTAGGTTGGATAGAAATCCATGAGGAACAATGTGGAGGTTTAACTTCCGAAACTCCTCATGGAGAAGTGGTTGACCTTGTTGTAACATCAGGTTGTTACAATAAGACTTACGACTTAGTGCATCAGCCATAACATTGGCTTTCCCCGGGGTGTAAGTTATCCCTAAGTCATAATTTGTAATCAATTCAACCCACCGTCTTTGCCTGAGATTCAAATCCGGCTGGGTGAAAATATATTTCAGACTTTGGTGATCAGTGTAAATTTCGCAACGATTATCCAGAAGGTAATGTCGCCAGGTTTTCAGTGCATGGACCACAACTACAAGCTCAAGATCATGTGTTGGATAATTATCCTCATGTGGACGCAACTGCGAGATGCGTATGCAATCACATGACGATCTTGCATGAGAATGCAACCTAATCCTTGTCGCGAGGCATCGCAATAGATAACAAAGTCCTTAGAGAAGTCTGGTGGCACCAGAATGGGAGCAGAGGTCAGTCCTCTTTTCAACTCTTGAAAACTGCGCTCGCATTGTGGAGTCCACTCGACCTTTTTATCTTTCTTGAGGAGTTCAGTCAGAGGTTTCGCAACCTTGGATAAATTCTCAACAAAGCAGCGACAATAGCTCGCTAAGCCAAGGAAACTACGAACTTGCTTAACCGATTCAGGTTGAGTCCAATCAAGGATGGCCTGAACTCTCTCGGGATTGATAGCAATACCCTTACCAGATATCACGTGGCCCAGATAGGTCACTTCTGGCAACCAAAATTCACACTTGGAGAATTTGGCATATAGACGGTGCTCTCGAAGTTTCATCAATACCAGCCTTAGATGCTCGACATGTTCCTGTTTGTTCTTCGAGTAGATGAGTATATCGTCGAGGTAAACCACGACGAATTTATCCAAATACTCCATGAAGATCGAATTCATCAAGCGAGAGAAGGTGGCTGGAGCATTGGTTAAACCACAGGACATGACGGTGTACTCGTATTGGCCATAACGAGTAACAAAAGCCGTTTTTGGAATGTCCCCGTTTCTAATTCTGATTTGATGGTATCCCAACCTCAAATCCATTTTGGAAAAGACAGAGGACCAGCAAGTTGATCATACAAACCATTGATCATGGGGAGCGGATACTTGTTCTTAATGGTGACCAGATTCACTGGCTGATAATCCACAACCATCCGATCCGATCCATCCTTCTTCTTGACGAAGAGGACGGGACAAGCCCAAGGAGAAGAACTAGGACGGATGAAACCTTTCTTCAAAGCCTCATCGAGTTGAATTTTAAGTTCGGCTAGTTCTAAGGGTGCCATCTTATAGGGTCTTCTGGCTATTGGGACAGTCCCTGGAATGAGCTCTATCACAAACTCAACATCTCTGACAGGTGGAATTCCTGGCAGTTCTTCTGGAAAGACATCCGGAAAGTCACGGACTACCGGAATATCTTCTAACTCTGGAAGAGGGCTAGCATTGAGGGAATAGAGTTGGCGCTTGGCTGCTCGAGTGGAGACATTAACTATCTCACCCGATGGATGTGTAAGTTGAACATTTCTAGAATGAGTATCAATCTTAGCATAGTGGGCTTTCATCGAATCCATGCCTAGAATGATATTGATGTCTGAAGAGTTGAGGGCTATCAAAGATGCTAGGAATACTAGCCTATCCACCAGAATCTCATTATCATGGCTCACCCTAGAAGTTTGCCACTTTGAACCAGGAGTCTGAACTACTAAAGGAGCAGGCATGTCACAAAAAGACATGTTATGCAACTATGCATAACTTTCTGAGATGAAAGAATGAGATGCCCCAGTATCAAATAGAACAGATGCTGGATGACTATTGACAAGGAGCGTACCTAGGATAACATCAGGATCCTCAAAGGCTTCCTCAGCAGAGACATAATTCACTCGTCCACGAGCAGGAGTTGGCTTCACATAGAAGGCTTTTCCCGGCTTCCCACGTCCAGCGGGCTTAGCATTTTCTGAGGACACTCACGGGAGTAGTGTCCTGGTTCCCCAGATTTGTAACAGACAATGGTGGCACGGGGAGCAACATTGATAGGAGGACCTCCAAATGGCCTAGCTCGAGGGTTGGGCTGAGCTGGGCGAGGCGCCTGGAAGGATGGCCTCGTGGTGTATCTTGGCGGCAGAGCTGCGTTGGGCACCCACACCCGGTGTTTGTTGGAGCCTAAGCCAGATGCGGGGCTGATGTCACGGTTGTGCTTCCTCGTGGCCTCATAGTCGGTCTGTCCAATCTCGGCATTGATAGCCTTGTTAACGAGAGCTTGGAAGGTTGTACACTCATGCACGCGCAAATCTCGACGGAGCTCAGGGTTAAGTCCCTTGCGGAACCTAGCCTATTTCTTGGCATCAGTTGAAACTTCCTTCGGAGCATAGCGAGCAAGATTGCCGAACTCACGGCTATAGGCATCCACTAATAGTCTACCCTGGGTGAAAGCACAAAATTCCTCTCTCTTGCGATCCATTAGCCCTTCCGGAATGTGATGGGTACGAAATGCTGCACTGAATTCTGCCCAAGTTGGTGCAGAGCCTTCGGGACGCATGGCTTCATAGCTTTCCCACCACAGATTGTCGGGTCCTTCCAGAAAGTAGGTAGCAAAGGTCACCTTGTTGGCCTCGGACACATTGGCAGCCCGGATCTTGCGGAACATGCTGGTAAGCTAGTCATCCAAGTCGAGTGGGTCGACTGAATGATGATACTTAGGTGGGCACATCTTGACGAAATCACCGAGTGACACGCCATCATTGTGATCATTGCAGGGAGCACATGCTGTGTTCTGCTCAATTCGTTCCAACAGCCTGTTGGTCTCCCTTTTGTTCCGTTCAGCTTCTAGCATCACTTCTGCCAAAGAAGGCGCATGTGGTAGGTTCTCTTGCCTTGGCTGGCTTCCCTTGCCCTGCTCGGGGGCAGGCACGGGGTTATTCCTAGTTGCCACCATCCTGGGAAAACAAACCCACAACTTAGATATAGAGGACATCAACTCTAAGACATGAGATAAGGAATGTACTGGACAACATGGCATGCAGGGTAAACACCCAATCAACATGGTAAAAACAACTGCCATATGAACACCATGATTCATACACACCATGACATAGTTCAGTACAAGCCCAAGCTGCAATACAAACTACGGAGAGATGACACAACTCATCAGAGGCATTGCAAGCCCCTATACATTATCTATCTACACCTCCTTAACTCAACTCTCAACCTCAATCATATCCCACAAGACACGCAGGACTGTGGCAATACGACTACTACCAAACTAGTACTAACATCCACGTACTCAAGCATCGCCGTAGAATGCCTCATATAGGTTACCCTCGTGACCCGGGAGCTGAACCTGAGGATCTGGAAACACCCTAGCCCGTGATCCCTGGAAACCGTAAGGACACGGGTGTGGCCTTGGTTCCCTTGTCGGTGGCAACAACGGTCCTCAAAGAGGGGTGATGCCTCCAGCATCGGGCCAGTCTACGTGTGCTGGCAGACGAGTCTGCGATGGGGTCAGCATCTCCAAATCTCCATAGCCCGTCTGCACAACAGGTGCCAACTGCGTCAGGGCTGTCCAAAGACGTGCACGGGTAGCATAAAGCTCCATGTGAAGGGCACGTGCATCACGGTCCCTGTCCTCCAACATCTGAGCTGTCACTTGCAACCTAAGGTCCTCATGAGAACAATCATAGTAGGCTGTGCTAAGATAGCCATCCTCTCCTCCCATGGAAGCAGGAACTTAACAGAACTCTGTGTTCTGAAGCAGACCGTGGTGAAACCTCATGATAGTCAGCATGGTGTAGGCGGCCTCCTGAAGTACCATGTCTATGGTGACACCTAGTCCATAAGTCCAGTGAAGCGGCTCTACAGCTCCAGGATATGAAGGATATATCTTAACAGTACACAGATACTGACTCTGGTTGAAATCTCGATACTGTTCCTTCACTGTGTACTCTAGGTACCAACGGTAACCAGCCTCCATCATAGCTCTAACCAACATGACCGTGTGACCCGGTACATTGATGCACTTGGTCAGACGGACCACCTGATGGGAAGGACGAGGGGGCATCTGAAACAGAGAATGATGCAATGACATTAGAGATTCTAGCAGAAATTGGACAGCATAACAACTGTAATTGCTCAAAAAGGATTTTGAGACAACTGCAAAAGATCAGAAAAGCATATCCACTCGACTTTCTAGACTCAAATCTCTTCTCCATCTGTTTGTCACACCAATAATACTCAAGTACCGACATACACACTTGCAAACAAGCTAGCTAGTAGTCCCTGGGTAGTAACTCATCATCCTAAGCAATAGATGAGAAGCCTAGTTCTTATCCCCGTAGAAAAGATGAGAATGACTCAGAATAGAATAACTTGGGAAGAGGAGTAAAAAGAGCCTTACGTTCCCTTCTACAATCAATTCCCCTACTTTTCTGTAGTGTTTCTAGACTCAACTTCGACCGGTTTGGCTTGGTAGTCCTACAGTCAGTCAGGCTCTGATACCAACGCTGTCGGGACCCTGATCCTAAGTCATATGAATCTAGACTGAACATATCACATCACTTTGCGGCCTCACGCACGGTAAGCTCCACGGCTGCAGCCTTACCTTAGCCGTGACCGTTTGCGTCTTTTGGCTCACGTATGTGAATATGTCGCTGGCAATCAAACAACAGAGAACCCGGGCCGACATGACTAGTCATAGAACCCAAGTGGCACATCCGTACGGAAACATGCATACGTAACCCAACAATGCGGGTGTCGGCCTCAAGCGTGTGTAGATGAGTCATAGCAAGCTACAAGGACTCAATTACGCCGTGAGACATAAATGCCATCACTGCACGTAGACGAGTCGTAGCAGGCTACAGGGACTCCATTACACTGCAAGACATCTCCCCGAAGGGACAGACACAACAGCAAACAAGGATACATGCCGGTCAATCAATATGTCCGGAGCAGTAGCAAGCTACCATGGCTCGGTGGAAGCACAAAGAGGCAGTTTCCCGTAAAGAGTACTACTAAAGGCACACGACTAGGTGTCAGATCCCACACATACCGTTGCACGTCACACGTATGCACGACATGCCCGATATGCATAGATACAACTATGGCGTCACAACATAACCATACAACAACACAACTTTTATTTAAGAGGCTCAGACGAGCCTTGGATAATATGTTCTTACAGGTAGGGGTCACATGACCCGACACTCAAGTCATACAAACAAGTTCATACAAACCAAGCGGAAGCATAAAACTGTCTAAGTACAACCACATGAAAGGGTAAAAAGGCACATGGCCTGACTATCTACAGCCCGCCACAGGGCATAGGTCGTAGGTGGGACACCAGCTATTCGGCATCGTCGACATCTAGAAAGAACCCACCTGATGGGTCCTGGGTCTCATCTGCAACATTTATTAAGCAAACATGAGTACAAACGTACTCAACAAGTCTTTAAAACAAACCTAGTCTATTCATGCTCATGTATCAACAAGGGGGGTGGTGGAGTTTATGCAGCAATGCCAGCTTTGACTCATGGCTAACCTACACTACACAATTTTAACTCTTTGTTTACTTTTTAGATATCGCACACGAGTCCACTAACTCCATGGCAATACACCACCATGGATTCACTTCCCTCTCCTGGGAGAGTGCCATCCACGGTACTCACACTTGTCTTGATATTTCTATGATTATCCATTTGATTATCTATGAACAACATAAGCTTTCCAAGTAGTCCATATCCGAGGATGCGGCTATTCGAATAGTTTCATACCCTGTAGGGGTGTACTTCTTCACACATGCTCTCGCCACTTATCGCTTTGTGCTCATAAAACCATGCACCTCGGAAACATTCAAGTGGAAGCCCAGCAAGGGAGTTGGCCACGACCATCAATCACATAAGACCTCTAGTCCAGGCTATTGCCTATTTGAGACTGAACCCGCACGAAAGTCCGACCGAAGTTTCCGCTACGGCCCCAAACGATGTGCGCAGGGTTCCGAAGCCCACCATTAGGGTGACCCTTGGTACACCATGCCACTGCCTACCGCGTCGTAACCCACCCCTAGGGTCAGCGCTATGCATGGCCTCCAGCATGCTATAAACACCAGAAACTACTTGCAACACCAGAAACTACTTGCAACTCCTAGACTAGATAATCAAATGGATACTCATAAAAATATCAAGACAAGTGTGAGTATCGTGGATGGCACTCTCCCAGGAGAGGGAAGTGAATCCATGGTGGTGTATTGTCATGGAGTTAGTGAACTCGTGTGCGATATCTAAAATTTAAACAAAGAGTTGAAATTGTGTAGTGTAGGTTAGCCATGAGTCAAAGCTGGCATTGATGCATAAACTCCACCACCCCCTTGTTGATACACGAGCATGAATCGACTAGGTCTGCTTTAAAGACTTGCTGAGTACGTTTGTACTCATGTTTGCTTAATAAATGTTGCAGATGAGACCCAGGACCCATCAGGTGGGTTCTTTCCAGATGTCGACGATGCCGAATAACTGGTGTCCCAGCTACGACCTTATGCCCTGTGGCGGGCTGTAGATAGTCAGGCCATGTGCCTTTTTACCCTTTCATCTGTCTATACTCAGACAGCTTATGCTTCCGCTTGGTTTGTATGAACTTGTTTGTATGACTTGAGTGTCGGGTCATGTGACCCCTATCTGTAAGAACATATTATGCAAGGCTCGTCTGAGCCCTTTAAATAAAAGTTGTTGTATGGTTATGTTGTGATGCCATGGTTGTATCTATGCATATCGGGCATGTCGTGCATACATGTGACATGCAACGGTATGTATGGGATCCGAGACCTAGTTGTGTGCCTTTAGTAGTACTCTTTACCGGAACTGCCTCTTTGTGCTTCCACTGAGCCATGGTAGCTTGCTACTGCTCCGGACACATTGATTGACCGGCATGTATCCTTCTTTGCTGTTGTGTCTGTCCCTTCGGGGAAATGTCTCGCAGTGTAATGGAGTCCCTGTAGCCTGCTACGACTCGTCTACGTGCAATGATGGCATTTATGTCTCACGGCGTAATGGAGTCCATGTAGCTTGCTATGACTCGTCTAAACACGCTTGAGGCCGACACCTGCATGGCTGGGTTACGTATGCCTGTTTCCGTACGGATGTGCCACTTGGGTTCTATGACTAGTCATGTCGGCCCGGGTTCTCTGTCGTTTGATTGCCAGCGACATGTTCACATATGTGAGCCGAAAGACGCAAATGGTCCCGGCTAAGGTAAGGCTGCAGCCGTGGAGCTTACCGTGCGTGAGGCCGCAAAGTGATGTGATATGTTACAATATGGATTCATATGACTTAGGATCGGGGTCCCGACAAACCGCGTTTCTTAACGCTTCCCGCTTAGCGACTACAAGGGTATGTAGATCCACTCTCCCTCTCGTAGATTCTCATCACCATGGATAGATCTTGCGTGTGCGTAGGAATTTTTTTGTTTCCCATGCAACGTTCCCCAACACTTGCACTGCACTTCTTCTTTTTCTCTAAATTACTGGTATCAGGCTTCTTAGAAGCAACGGGGGAATCATTTGGTTCATCAACATCAAGTTCTACTACCTCATTCAGATCAATTTCTATTTGTGCTTTGCTAGTTTCACCTTTCCTTTGCTAGGCATGGCACCAACTCCTGATGTGGTAGAGCTAGCACATATTTCTTCAAGGTCTACCCAACTAGGCCACACTTTATCTCGGTATTCTTGAATGTTCTTATCCTTCTGCAGTTTGTTAGTTTATGGTTAGTTCATTGGTGAACTGTATGATATAGCAATTATATGTAAATTAAAGTGCTAAAACTTACTTAAATGAGATCCTTCCAATTTTCTTCTGGAGCTTTAATCATTTTGTCATCGTCATCCCAGCCAAACCCTGTGTGCTTTAGAAGTCTTTACATTGTAGCATAACAACTCCTACAGTACTTGTGATGATTTTCTATTTGTTGCAACTCAAGTTTGTCTACCTTTGACTCATTGAACTCTTCTAGGATTTCATGCCATGCTTTGTTTGTATATCTTGTTCCATCTTTCCCTCCGTTTACAGTTTGTTCTTTCAGTATGTTGAGCAATATTTTTTCCTCTGAAGATTTCCATGTGTACCGCTTTGTGACCTGCTTATCAGTCTTTTCCTTCTTGATTTTCTTTATTTCGTTATCCATATATTTCCTAAATGGAAACAAAGAAACAAAATGATTACTAGTTAAAACACAACAGCTACCCAAATACTGCAATCTGTGTTACCTTTCGGTACTAATTAGCTAATAGTACTGTATTGTGAATAGTATTCCATTCTGATGAGGTAATTATTGTCATATTTTTTGGTAAACTTAAGCCCTCAAGTAGGGCTAGAATTTAGTAACTTAACATTCCTCAAGGAGGGCTCGAATTTATTGACTTAGCATGTCATGCAGTGTACAGTTAGAAATCTTCCATTATGATGAAGTAATTATGATCTAAGGAAATTTGGTGTGAATGCTAATATGGTAGTGAAAACGAAAAGCAAACAAATTACGAATGTGACTAATCTTTTGGAAAGGATTGTCTACATGCAAGTAAACACACAATTGCTACAAATCTGCTACTTAAATTTCGAGGTTGCACTTGTTTCCTCGAAGCATGAACAATTGCTACTAATCTATGTGACTAATCTCTAGTTTCTGATTATTGACCTTACCTGCACAATGATGAATTTGCAGATTGATTGTTCGTGATGCAAAGAAGTGGACGATGGGATCCTTGTCTTTCATCAGGGGTCAGCGGCCAGCAATTCATGATCTTAGCCTACCGCCGGCGGCCAGGGCGATCACAACAAGTGTTGGCGGCTAGCCATGGAGGAACTGCAAAAGCTAGGTCGCTAGATTGGTAGGCCTTGTTTGGATTACCAACATCACGTATATATAGAAGGGATGAAAAAAATTGGCGCGACAGCCAGGTAGAATTGGCACGAGGAGGTGGCAGCGGCAGAGTAGAATTGACGCTAATGAGTTTGTTGAGGAAGGAGCGGAACGAAAAAAGTTAGTTACGTTGAGTTTTCTGTAATCCTGTTTTCGGAAAAACATGTATTAGTCGTTTTTCATAAAACGGGGTTTCCTAGCTTTGTGGAATCAGAGTTTTCCTTATCCACATATTTGTTGGAGGTACCAAACAAGGTTTTAATCTGTTAGGCAGTTAGACGAGTTTACGGGAAACTAGTTCGGCTAATCCCGCGTATCCAGACAAGGCCAAAAGGTTTTACTTGGAACAAATACTAAAAAAACAAAAAAACACAATCATAAAAGAGGCATAATTGTGTAAAGACTCAAAAAACAGAAAGGAAAAGATAAAATAAGTTTTATTCATTGGGTTGCCTCCCAACAAGCGCTATCGTTTTACGCCCCTATCTAGGCATAACACAAAGATTCAAGTATTGTTATCTTTAGTTTTTACTCCATAGGAGGCCCTCATGATTAATTCATATGACGGCTTAACTCTTGTTGTAGGGAAGTGTTCCATACCCTTTCTAAGTAGAAATTGAAATTTAATATTGCCTTCTTTCATATCAATCATGACGCCTATAGTGCGTAAAAATGGGCTACCAAGTATGATGGGACAAGACTGATTGCAATCAATATCAAGAATAATAAAATATATGGGCACAAAGGTCCCATTGTCAAGAATAAGAACATCATTAATTCTTCCCAAAGGCTTTTTAATAGTAGAATCCACCAAGTGCAAAATTAAGAGAAAATACTTCAATATTGGTAAGACCAAGCACATCACATAGAGATTTCGGAACTGTGGAAACACAAGAACCCAAATCACATAAAGCAAAGCATTCATATTTTCTAATCTTGACTTAATGGTAGGTTACCACTCATCATGCATTTTTCTAGGAATTGAAATCTCTAATTCCAACTTTTCTCCTAAGGATTTTATCATGGTATAAACAATATGTTTAGTAAAAGCTTTATTTTGTTCATAAGCATGGGGTGAATTTATCATGGATTACAACAAAGAAATACAATCAACCAAGGAGAAACTATCATAATTAAAGTATTTGCAATCCAAAATAGTTCGCAAATCACTAGTTAAAGTTTTGACCTCTCCAAACCCACTTTCATTAATTTTTTTCATCAAGATTTCCACCTTCCAAATTATTGGGACGCCCTATAACTGAAGTTGACTCTTCTTTAGTCCCTTTATCATAAATTTTAACATTACTAAATAGGGAATCAATAGAGCAAACACCAATCGTTTTAGGATCTTCATCATTGTTATGAAAGTAATCGCTAGAAAATGCTTTTTTCTAAAAATTCTCTTTTAGCTCGAAGCATAGAGGTTCTTTTATTACTTTCATCCATAGAAACATATAAAGCTTTAATTGATTCATTGATCTTAGGTGGAAAAGCATTCAAATTGAGATTTTCTACATCATGGGAAATTGTATCAACGCTTCTAGACATATCATCAATCTTATTCAACTTTTCTTCTATCATAGTATTGAAAGACTTTTGAGCATTGATAAATTCTTTAAAAATACTCTCAATATCAGAGGTGTTCCTATTATTATTATATGAAGAATTACCATAGGAGTTACCATAATTATTAGAGGAATTTCCAGGAAAAGGCCTAGGATTAAAATTACCTCTATAAGCATTGTTATTGAAATTGTTTCGTGAGATGAAAAAATTCACATCTACGGAATCATTATTTTGCTCAATCAAAGTAGACAAAGGCACATCATTAAGATCAATAGGAGGATTTTTACTAGCAACCAACTGTCGGTGCATGACACCTATGGGATCGTGTGGATCCCTTTGTGGTTCGGCGGGAGGACGGTACGCGCAAAGAGAAGATCGAACGAATGGTGCGAGGGGAGATTTTACCCAGGTTCGGGCCGCTGAGAAGCGTAAAACCCTACTCCTCCTGTTGTGTATTATGGGTGTTTGAGGGTTCTGGCTACAGGAGAGCTAAGAACAGCTGCTGCCCGTGTGTATGCCAGAAGGTGGAAGAAAAAGCCCCCTCTCGTAACGCCTTGGGCCTCCTTTTATATCACTAAGGGGATCCCAATAGTGGCGTAGTGCATGCACGAGGTGCATAGTGCTATAGTGTTATCATACCTAACATTGACGACGTAGGAAAAATGCATTTAATGCTCCGTCAGGTGTCCCTGACCTTCTACGGGATGGGACGGGAGCCGTCCCATCTGCACTGGTTAGCCTCTCCATCGCCAGTGCCTTGACACCCATCCTGATGGATCGACACCTAGTCTCTATGCTGGTAGGGTGACGAGGCCTTGTCGGGTGCTCTTCTTGCTGGGGCTCCACAGGCTACCCCCGACAAGATCTTGCCAGGGTCCCACCCTTTGGCCTTCGGTCTTGTATTTGGTGTCTTCGTATTTGCTTCTAGCAGTCCCCTGGTAGGCCTTGCCGCTGGCGTGGTTACAAATGCCCATGCACAAGTATGGGGTACTAGAGCCCAAACTTTAGTACACCGATAGGAGCCCTCGGGCCTGGGCCACACACGAGTGCGAGGCGTGTTGGGCCAGGCCCAGACAGTGCACGGGCATGCATGGCGGGGGCATGCGATTGTAATCATTCCGCTTACTGTGCCACCCCATGATGCACGTTAAGTGCATTACATGGGAGGCGTGCGTGAAGGAGCCATTTTTGCCACGTGTGCCGCATGCATAGTGAGGTGGCTCGCAACGGACATCCGTGACTTAAAGTCTTGATCATGGCACAAATTGCAGCGCCATGGATTGGAGCAATGGGGCGGTTACCTATTCGCCCCGTGATCGTGGGCGACGAGATTGGCGGAGATGGGCGACGGCTCTTGGGGCGAAGGAGAGCCAGACCCCACGCCACCCCCTTATAAATTGGAGGGGCGGTAATGAGGGGCAATGCTCATCCATCCTTCTTCCTCCTTGAGTGCAAATCTCCAAAGCCTGCCCTTCTATACCTTCTCGGTCTTGGGTTGCCTTTGCCCTTAGGCATGGCTAGGGGCGAGGGTGGCCACCATCCTCCGCCTGATCGGCGAGGAGTTCCCATCGGGATCATGCCACCGCTTCAACCACGGAAGCGGAGGGTGGCCCCGGCGCGAGTGGCGGAAGAGGCATGAGGGGTCGGGGTCGCCGTGGAGGCCGCGATCGAGGGAGGCGGAGCTCTGCTCTACCTCTCCCTCCGACGCCGGACCCCCTCCTTGAAGAGACCCACGCCGAGGGGATGACGCTGGAATTCATCATTAAGCTACGCGGTCCCCTCCAGAGACACCTGCGCCTCCCTCACCCTTTCGCCAGGGCAATGGAGGTCGACAAGCCGCCCGCCCTGTGGCTGTGGGCGCATGGTTGTTGCAACGGTGTATTGAGGAAAGTTGCATGGGAAAAAGAAATTTTCCTACGCAAACGCAAGATCTATCCATGGTGATGAGCATCTATGAGAGGGAGAGTGGATCTACATACCCTTGTAGATCGCTAAGCGGGAAGCGTTAAGAAACGTGGTTGATATAGTCGAACATCTTCTCGATCCAAATCGCCGAGCATCCCACAATCCATAACGATACATCTCGCGATCCAATCATGATCCGTCCCGTGATCCCATCACGATCCGTCTTGCGATCCAATCACGAATCTTCTCGCAATCTTGATCATGGTCCTTCCGATCTAGCGCCGAACGGATGACACCTCCACATTCAGCACACGTACAGCTCAATGACGATCTGCGCCTTCTTGATCCAGCAAGAGGGAGTGGAGAGTTAGATGATTTCTTCGGTAGCGCGACGGAGTGGCGGCGATGGTGGTGGAACTATTCCGGCAGGGCTTCGCCTAAGCATTGCCAAACTAGACTAGAGGAGAAAACTGACCTAGATGAAGTAGAGGGAGCACGTGGCAATTAGGGTTAGATATTCCCTCTAAATCCTCTAGTATATATAGGAGGGAGGGAGAGTAGGAGGCAGACTCAAACCCTCAAGTTTTGGTCAAAATTGGAGGTGGAGGAGTCCTACTCCAATCCTATTAGGAGTAGGATTCCTCCTTTCCACTTGGAAACTCTTTCCACCTCTCCACCTTTTGGGTTTTTCCCACCCCTAGACGCATGGGCCTTAGTGGGGGATTAGTCCAGCCCACCAGGGGCTGGTTTGAATCCTCCCACATCCCATGAGGTCCTTTGGGTCGAGACTCCCCTCCAGATGGTCCCCCGGCACCCTCCCGGCACTCCCGATACACTACGGATGAGCCCGAAACTTTCCCGGTGACCAAAATAGGACTTCCTATATATCAATCTTTACCTTCGGACCATTCTGAAGCTCCCCGTGACGTCCGAGATCTCATCTGGGACTCCGAACAACCTTCGGTCACCACCATATATAACTCTATACTATCGAAACGTCACCGAACCTTAAGTGTGCAGACCCTGCGGGTTCGAGAACTATGTAGACATGACCGATACGCCTCTACGGTCAATAACCAATAGCGGGACCTGGATGCCCATATTGGTTCCTACATATTGTACGAAGAGCTTTATCGATTGAACCTCTATGTCAAGGATTCAGTTTATCCCGTATGCTGTTCCCTTTGTTCTTCGTTATGTTACTTGCTCTAGATTTGATCATCGGTATCTCCATACCTAGTTCAATCTCGTTACCGGCAAGTCTCTTTACTCGTTCTGTAATACAAGATCCCATGGCTAACTCTTTAGTCACATTGCTTGCAAGGCTTATAGTGATGTTGTATTACCGAGTGGGCCCTGAGATACCTCTCCGTCACACGGAGTAACAAATCCCAGTCTTGATCCATGCCAACTCAACAGACACCCTCGGAGATACGTGTAGATCCCCTTTATAGTCACCCATTTCTGTTGCGACATTTTATACACACAAGGCAGTCCTCCGGTGTGAGTGAGTTGCATGATCTCATGGTCATAGGAATAGATACTTGACATGCAAAAAATAGTAGCAATAAACTGACAGGATCATATGATATGTTTATAGTTTGGGTCTTGTCCATCACATCATTCTCCTAATGATGTGATTCCGTTATCAAATGACATCTTATGTCCATGGCTAGGAAATCTTAACCATCTTTGATCAACGAGCTAGTCTATTAGAGGCATACTAGGGACATGGTGTTGTCTATGTATCCACACATGTATCTGAGTTTTCGATCAATACAATTCTAGCATGGATAATAAACGATTATCATGAACAAGGAAATATGATAATAACTAATTTATTATTGCCTCTTGGGCATATTTCCAATAGTCTTCCACTTGCACTAGAGTCAATAATCTAGCTCACATCGCTATGTGATTTGTTATGAATCTCACACCCAATGAGTTCTGGGTTTGATCATGTTTTGCATGTGAAAGAGGTTTTAGTCAACGGGTCTGTGATATTCAGATCCGTGTGTTCTTTGTAAATCTCTATGTCATACTATAGACACTGCTACCATGCTCTACTTGGAGTCATTCCAAATGTCTACTCCGCTATAGTATCCGAATTGCTACTAAGAGTCATCCGGATCGGTGTTAAACTTGCATCGATGTAACTCTTTACGACGAACTCTTTATCACCTTCATAATTGAGAAACATCTCCTTAGTATTTTTGGTTACTAAGGACAATTTTGACCGCTCTCCAGTGATCCACTCCTGGATCACTCTTGTACCCCTTGACAGACTCATGGCAAGGCACACACACCAGGTTCAGTACACAACATGGCATAATATAGAGAGTATGGCTAGGGCATAAGGGTCGACCTTCGTACTTTCTCTTTCTTCTATCGTGGTCGAGCTTTGAGTCTCACTCAACTCCACACCTTACAAACCAGGAAATAACTCCTTCTTTGACTAATCCATTTTGAACTCTTTCAAAATCTTGTCTAGGTATGTACTCATTGGAAGTCTCATCAAGCATCTTGATCTATCTCTATAGATCTTGATGCCCAATAATTAGGTACCTTTATCCAGGTCTTCCTTTGAAAATCACTTTTCAAACAACCTTTTATGCTTTCCAGAAATTCTACGTTATTTCCGATCAACAATATGTCATCCACATATACTTATCAGAAATTCTATAGTGCTCACACTCACTTTATTGTAAATACAAGTTTCTCGTAAACTTTGTATAAACTTAAAAACTTTGATCACGTCATCAAAGTGTATATTCCAACTCTGAGATGCTTGCTCCAGCCCTTAGATGGATTGCTGGATCTTGCATACTTTTTACCATCCTTAGGAGTGACAAAGCCTTCCGGTTGTATCACATACAACCTTTCCTCATGGAAACTGTTAAGGAAACTATGTTTGACATCCATCTGCCAGATTTCATAATTGAAAAACCGCAGCAACTACTAACATAATTCCAACAGACTTTAGCATCGCTAAGAGTGAGAAAGTATCATCACAGTCAAATCCTTGAACTTGTCAGAAACTTCTTTGCGACAAGTCAAGCTTTATAAATGGTGACATTTACCATCAGCGCTATCTTCATCTTAAAGGTCCATTTGTACCCAACGACCTGCCATCCAACGGGCAAGTCTACCAAAGTCTATACTTGGTTTTCATACATGGATCCTTTCTCGGATTTCATGGCCTCTAACCATTTGTTGGAATCCGGACCCATCATCGCTTCTCCATAGCTCGTAGGTTCATTGTTCTCCAACAACATGACCTCTAAGACAGGGTTGTCGTACCACTCAGGAGCAGTATGCGTCCTTGTCGACCTACGAGGTTCGATAGTAACTTGATCCGAAGTTTCATGATCATCATCATTAACTTCCTCTTCAACTAACATAGGCTCCACAGAAACATCTTTCTGTGTTGTGCTAATCTCTGGTTGAAACAAATGTTCAACAACCTCATCAAGTTCTATTTTCCTCTCACTCAATCCTTTTGAGAGAAACTCTTTCTCGATAAAGGTCCGTTTTAGCAACAAACACTTTGCACTCGGATCTGAGATAGAAGGTATACCCAACTATTCTTAGGGTATTCTATGAAGATGCATTTGTCCGCTTTGGGTTCGATCTCATTAGGTGAAAACCTTTTTCACATAAGCGTCACGGCCCCAAACATTAAGAAATGACAGCTTAGGTTTCCGCCAAACCAAAATTCATACGGTGTCATCTCAACGGACTTAGATGGTGCCCCTTTTAAAGTGAATGTAGTTGTCTCTAATGCATAGCCCCAAAACTATAGTGGCAAATCGATAAGAGATATCATAGTTCGTACCATATCCAATAGAGCACGACTGCGACGTTCAGACACACCATCACACTCTGGTGTTATAGGTGGCGTGAGTTGTGAAACAACTTTCACATTGTCTAAAGTTGTATGCCAAACTTGTAACTCAGATATTCACCTCCATGATCATATCATAGACATTTTTATCTTCTTGTCACGATGATCTTAAACTTCACTCTGAATTTGTTTGAACTTTTCAAACGTTTCAGACTTGTGTTTCATTAAGTAAATATACTCATATATACTCAAATCATCAGTGAAGGTAAGAAAATAAAGATATCCACTGCATGCTACAACACTCATTGGACCGCATATATGAACATGCATTATTTCCAATAAGTTACTAGCCCGCTCCATCACACCGAAAATGGGGTTTTTAGTCATCTTGCCCATAAGGCATGGTTCGCATGTCTCAACCGATTCGAAATCGAATGAGTCCAAAGATCCATCAACATGGAGTTTCTTCATGCGATTTATACCAATATGACATTTAGCAGCAGTGCCACAAGTATGTGGTACTATCATTATTAACTTTGTATCTATTGGCATCAATGTTATGAACATGTGTATTACTACGATCAAGATTCAACAAACCATTCTCATTGGGTGCATGACCATTGAAGGTATTATTCATGTAAACAGAATAACCATTATTCTCTAACTTAAATGAATAACCGTGTTGCAATAAACATGATCTAATCATGTTCATGCTTAACGCAAACACCAAATAACATTTATTTAGGTTCGTCACTAATCCCGAAGGTAGAGAGAGCGTGCGATGTTGATCACATCAACCTTGGAGACATTTCCAACACACATCGTACCTCACCCTTAGCTAGTCTTTGTTTATTCCGTAGCTTTTACTTCGAGTTACTAACATTTTCAACCGAACCGGTATCCAATACCTGGGTGCTACTAGGAGTACTAGCAAGGTACGCATCAATAACACGTATATCAAATATACTTCTGTCAATGTTGCCAACCTTCTTATCTACCAAGTATCTAGGGTTGTTCCGCTTCAGCGACCGCTCTCCTCATAATAGAAGCACTTAGTCTCGGGTTTGGGTTCAACTTTGGGTTTCTTCACTGGAGCAGCAACTAAATTGTCATCCATGAAGTTTCCCTCCTTACCCTTGCCCTTCTCGAAACTAGTAGTTTTACTAACCATTAACACTTGATGCCCCTTCTTGATTTCTACCTTCGCGGTGTCAAACATCGCGAAGAGCTCAGGGATCATCATTTCCATCCCTGTCATAATTATAGTTCATCACAAAGTTCTAGTAGCTTAGTGACAGTGACTTGGAGAACTATATCAATCACTATCTTATCTAGAAGATCAACTCCCACTCGATTCAAGCAATTGTAGCACCCAGACAATCGGAGCACATGCACAATGATTGAGCTATTCTCCTTCATCTTGCAGGCAAAGAATCTTGTTGGAGATCTCATATCTCACAACAAAGGCACGAGCCTGAGATCCCAATTTCAGCTCTTAGAACATCTCATATGTTCCGTGACGTTCAAAACGTTTTGGAGCCTCAGTTCTAAGCATTAATGCATGATGCACTGAACTATCAAGTAGTCATCAAAACGTGCCCATCAGATGTTCACAACATCTATAGACGACACTAGAGGGAGTGGCGCACCGAGCGGTGCACTAAGGACATAAGCCTTCTATGCAGCAATGAGGACAATCCTTAGATCACGGACCCAGTCCGCAATATTGCTACCATCATCTTTCAACTCTATTTCTCTAGGAACATATAACAATACAAGCAAGCTACAACATGAGCTAGTAATCTATAACATAATTTGCAAAGACACTACTGACTATGTTCATGATAATGAGTGCAATTAATCATATTACCTAAGAACTCCCACTCAAATTGACATCCCTCCGGCCATTCGAGTGATACATGATCCAAATTCACCAACTCAAGTCCGATCATCACGTGAGTTGAGGTGGTTTCAATGGTGAACATCATCATGTTGATCATATCTAGTATATGACACATGTTCGACCTTTCGGTCTCTTGTGTTCCGAGGCCATGTCTGTACATGCTAGGCTCATCAAGTTTAACCCAAGTGTTCCACATGTGCAACACTGGTTTGCACCCGTTGTATGTGAACGTAGAGTCTATCATACCCGATCATCACGTGGTGTCTCGACACGACAAACTTTTGCAACAGTGCACACGTGGGGAGAACACAATTTATCTTGAAATTTTAGTGAGGGATCACCTTATAATGCTACCGCCATCCTAAAGAAAACAAGGTGCATAAAAAGGATTAACATCACATGCAAATCATAAGTGACATGATATGGCCATGAACTAGTGCTTTTGATCTCCATCCTTAAAGCACCGACATGATCTCCATCGCCACCGACATGACACCATGATCTCCATCGTCACCAGCATGACACCATGATCTCCATCATCTTGACGTCCATCAACGTGTCGCCATCGGGGTTATCGCGCCCACCATGCTTCTACTACTATTGGTACCGTTTAGCGATAAAGTAAAGCATTACATAGCACTTAATGATTGACACACAGGTCATACAATAATTAAACAAAACCCTATGGCTCCTGCCGGTTGCCATACTCATCGACATACAAGTCGTGATATTCTATACAATACATGATCATCTCATACATCACATATATCTCATCATGTAATTGGCCATATCACATCACAACATACCCTGCAAAAACAAGTTAGACGTCCTCTAATTGTTGTTGCAAGTTTTATGTGGCTGCTATGGGTATCTAGCAAGAACAATTCTCGCCTATGCAAAAACCACAATGGTGATGCATAAGTTGCTTTTCAACCATCTCAAGGACCACCTTTGTCGAATCCGATCCAACTAAAGTAGGAGAAAAAGACACCCGCCAACCATCTTTGTGCAACGAAGTTACACGTCAGTCGATGGAACCGGTCTCTCGTAAGCGTATGAGTAAGGTTAGTCCAGGCCGCTTCATCCCACAATACCGCTGAATCAAAACACGACCAAGGGAGGAAGCAATCTAAGCATCAACGCCCACAAACTCCTTTGTGTTCTACTCAAGATCTCATCTACACATAAACCTAGCTCTGATACCACTATTGGGCAACGTTGCATGGGAAACAAAAAATTTCTACGCACACGCAAGATCTATCCATGGTGATGAGCATCTACGATAGGGAGAGTGGATCTACACACCCTTGTAGATCGCTAAGCGGGAAGCGTTAAGAAACGCGGTTGATGTAGTCGAACGTCTTCGCGATCCAAATCGCCGAGCGTCCCATGATCCCATCACGATCCATCTCGCAATCCAATCATGATCCGTCCCGCGATCCCATCATTATCTGTCCTGCGATCAAATCACGAATTGTCTCGCGATCTTGATCACGGTCCTTCCAATCTAGCGCCGAACGGACGACACCTCCGCATTTAGCACATGTACAACTCGATGACGATCTCTGCCTTCTTGATCCAGCAAGAGGGAGCGGAGAGGTAGATGAGTTCTCTGGCAGCGTGACGGCATGGCGGTGATGGTGGTGGAACTATTCCGGCAGGGCTTCGCCTAAGCACCGCCGAACTAGACTAGAGGAGAAAACCGATCTAGATGAAGTAGAGGGAGCACGTGGCAATTAGGGTTAGATCTTCCCTCTAAATCCTCTAGTATATATACGAGGGAGGGAGGGGAGGAGGCAGCCTCAAACCATCAAGGTTTGGTCGAAATTGGAGGTGGAGGAGTCCTACTCCAATCCTATTAGGAGTAGGACTCTTTCCACCTCTCCACCTTTTGGTTTTTTCCCACCCCTAGACGCATGGGCCTTAGTGGGGGCTTAGTCCAGCCCACCAAGGGCTGGTTTGAGTCCTACCACAGCCCATGAGGTCCTTTGGGTCGAGACACTCCTCCCGATGGTCCCCCGGCACCCTCCCGACACTCCTGGTACACTACCGATGAGCCCGAAACTTTTTTGGTGACCAAAACAGGAATTCCTATATATCAATCTTTACCCCAGGACCATTCTAAAGCCCATCGTGATGTCCGAGATCTCATCCGAGACTCCTAACAACCTTCGGTCACCACCATACATAACTCTATACTACCGAAACGTCACCGAACCTTAAGTGTGCAGACCCTACGGGTTTGAGAACTATGTAGACATGACTGAGACACCTCTACGATCAATAACCAATAGCGGGACCTTGATGCCCATATTGGTTCCGACATATTCTATGAAGATCTTTATCAATTGAACCTCTATGTCAAGGATTCAGTTAATCCCGTATGATGTTCCCTTTGTTCTTCGTTATGTTACTTGCTCTAGATTTGATCATTGGTATCTCCATACCTAGTTCAACCTCGTTACTGGCAAGTCTCTTTACCCATTCTGTAATACAAGATCCCATGGCTAACTCTTTAGTCACATTGCTTGCAAGGCTTATAGTGATGTTGTATTACCGAGTGGGCCTTGAGATACCTCTCCGTCACACGGAGTAACAAATCCCAGTCTTGATCCATGCCAACCCAACAGACACCCTCGGAGATACCTGTCGAGCACCTTTATAGTCACCCAGTTACGTTGTGATGTTTGATACACACAAGGCACTCCTTCGGTGTTAGTGAGTTGCATTATCTCATGGTCATAGGACTAGATACTTGACATGTAGAAAACTATAGCAATAAACTGACACGATCATATGATACGTTTATAGTTTGGGTCTTGTCCATCACATCATTCTCCTAATGATGTGATCCTATTATCAAATGACATCTTATGTCCATGGCTAGGAAACCTTAACCATGTTTGATCAATGAGCTAGTCTATTAGAGGCATACTAGGGACATAGTGTTGTCTATGTATCCACACATGTATCTGAGTTTCTGATCAATACAATTCTAGCATGGATAATAAACGATTATCATGAACAAGGAAATATGATAATAACTAATTTATTATTGCCTCTTGGGCATATTTCCAACACGGTGCTGCACGGGTGGACGTCGAATACCCTGAGAACCGCGTCTTGCTCTTCAGGAGCGCTTGAAAAACCTTCGACCGCACCCACAACCTCTAGGATGGGCATGTCCTCCGCTTCAAGATGAAGGAGGCCGACATGCTCTCCGTCAAGATTTACGGGCGTTCAGGCGCCCGATTCAGCTGTTGCGAGGAAAGATCGAGCGGTGCCAAAAGCTCCTCCTCGAGCGACAGTGATGAGGAGGATGGTGCCGGTGAAGCCGACGCTGACGTGTCCGAGCTCCAGGCCGTGAAGTCGGAATACGACGACCCGAGCTCCGACTTGTGGTCAGCCGCACCATCACTGTCAGCTCACGCCTCTCCCCCTCCCGGTGGAGTGACCTTGCTAGGGGTCCTTATCCCGGGCGTTGCCTCATCTTCCAATCTGGATCTCCTAGTAGCCTTATGGACCCCGGCTTCGTCCTCCCTTCTGGAGGCCCTCCCTTCCGCATAGTGCTAGTCCAGGAGGGGTCAGGCTGGGCTTCTGTTGGGGGCCTCTTCCCAATTTTTCTTCTTACACCTACTCCCCACGGAGAAAGTCAAATAAAGATGTACTCCCTTCATAAACTAATATAAGATCATTTAGATCACTACAATAGTGATCTAAACGCTCTTATATTAGTTTACAGAGGGAGTACTTAGGAAAAGATGTCATCCCGTGTAAATCTCATTCCTTTTTGAAAGAATTCATGTTATTCTTCTTGTTTGATTTTCCTCTGCATGTTGTATTTCCAATGCTTTATCGGAATCTTGCTGGCGTATGCAACACTTTCGCGAGCGCTTTGAGGAGCGAATCCTAAGCAGCCTACTGGCGGTGTCTCTGCCGGCAAGATATCTTGAAATTTTTAGTGCAGCCACCTAAACTGTTGAGCGTACTCGAAACAGAGTAAGGGCGCGACCAATCATGACAAGCTACCTTGACGTTCTCAACGCAGCCACTTAAACTGTTGAGCAGGCTCGAAATAGAGCAAGGGCACAGCCGATCGCGACAAGGTTCCTTCGCATGCAGGTTTTCCATTCAAAAGTTGAAATCATCCAAGGACAATAACCTCAATAGTAAAAATTTACTTAAGGTTTTGCAACTTAGCTTTCTGTTGTCGTACTCCTTCCTGCAAGGTGCCAACTTTGAATGGTGCCTGTAGGTGTCCACACTCTCACTATCTCCTCCCCCCGGCAAACTTGTACGCGAGGAACCTTTCATCGTTTTTTTACAAAATAAGAAGAGAAAATAGGGGTATGGAACCTTGGCAGTTCGTTAGCACTTGCTAGGAATAAGGTTAATGCAACACTTAGATAAACATGCATGTAAAGGAAACACGAAAATCGATAAGAGTTGTAGGACACTCGATCTTATTAAGCTATGCACAGGGTCTGCTCCTGGCTTTGTACAAAGGATGACATGCCCTGCCGACAAGACTTATACAAAAGGTGGTTGTCGGGAGGCCTGGCAACCGCGCCTTATGGATAGAACTTACGAAGATGTTCGATGTTCCATGAGTTTCTCACTAGGACGCCATCTTCGTCTCTAGACGGACTGCGCCAGGCCTGGTGACTTGTACTACCCGATAAGGGCCTTCCCACTTTGGCGTCAACTTGTTCGAATTCTTGGCCGACTGAACGCACCGAAGAACAAGGTCGCCTTCCTCTATACTTTGGGAAAGAACTTTGCGGCTATGGTAGCGGCGCAAAGCTTGCTAGTAGCGTGCAGCTCACACAACAGCCTGAAGACGATCTAGCTCAAGGAGTGTCACGTCATCTTGGCGCAACTGCTCTTGCTCAAGCTCATCATAAACAAGCACTCGAGGTGACCCTTATATGAGTTCTGTGGGGGAGAACTGCCTCCGCCCCGTATACCAGGGATAAGGGTGTCTGGCCGGTGGCTCGATTTGGTGTCGTTCTGATCGACCAAAGAACCGCTGGCAGCTCATCAATCCAACGTCTTCTGCACTTGTGCAGCCTGTCGACAGTTCTTGTCTTAAGCCTTCGCAACACTTTAGCATTTGCTCTTTCCGCTTGGCCATTGCTCCTTGAATGAGTAACAGAAGCAAAACATATCTTGCCGCCAAGGTCCTGGACATACTGCATGAAGGTTGGGCTTGTGAACTGCGTGCCGTTATTGGTGATGACTCTGTTTGGCACACCAAAATGGCAAACTAGTCCTTTGAAGAACTTGATGGCTGATTGTGCTATCACCTTTCTCATTGCTTCCACTTCCGGTCACTCTGTGAACTTGTCGATTGCGACGCACAAGTACTCAAAGCCCTCGGTAGCCGGAGGAAGGGGCCCAAGATGTCGAGCCCCTAGACCAAAAATGGCCATGAAAGAGGGATTGTCTGAAGAGCTTGAGCTGGTTGATGTAGCTTCTTCGAATGGAACTGACACACTTCACACTTGGTTACTAGTGAAGTTCCATCCTGGAGAGCACTAGGCCAGAAGAAACCGTGCCGGAAGGCCTTCCCGGCAAGAGCTCTTGATCCTATGTGGGAGCCACATATGCCTCCATGTATCTCCGCCAACAGCTCCAGTCCGTCCTCCCAAGGAATGCACTTCAATTTCACACTGTTCAGTCTCTTTCTGTATAGGACGTCATCCACAAACTGGTACATATTAGATTGACGGGCTACTTTCTACGCTTATTCCCGTTCCTCTGGGAGTTCTCCCGTTTGAAGGAACTGGACTATGCATTGTGCCCACACTGGACTATGCATTATTCCCGTTCCTCTGGGAGTTCTCCCGTTCCTTCTCTTGTTTTGTTTTGCCGATGACGATATGGATGGCTGAGTTAGTTGGAGCACAAAGGTCCCTAGTTCCATAGGTAGCTTAAGGGCAGCGCACTTCGACAGTCCGTTAGCAATGCTATTCTCTGCACGAGGAACGTGCTCTGTCTGTAGACCATCAAAGCGCTCTTCCAACTTCCTCACTTCATCTACGTAAGCTTCCATCAACGGGCTCTGATAATCCTTGTTGACTTTCTTGACGACAAGCTGTGAATCTCCTCTGACAATAGGTTTCTTGATCCCAAGGTCTGCCGCAATCCTGAGGCCAGCAAGAAGCCCCTCATACTCTACGGTGTTGTTTGTAGACCTCTCCCAGGGAAAGTGCATCTGAATTACATATTTGAGGTGCTCTCCGGTGTGTTCAACAAGCAGCATGCCAATACCGGCTCCCTATAGGGAGAAAGCCCCATCAGAATACATAACCCACTCTTGGCTTGTTTCCTTGCCAGGGAGGATCATTTCTTGAATCTCTTCGTCTAGCGTTGGGGTCCATTCTGCAATGAATTCTGCCAAGGCTCTGCTCTGGATGGTTGAAGTACTTTCAAACTTTACGCAAAAGCTTGACAACTCCAAGGCCCACTCCACAATCCTACTGGTTGCGTCTGGGTTTCGCAAAATCCGTTGCAGCGGAAAGCGAGTGACGACGGTAATCTCATGTGCTTGGAAGTAATGGCGTAGCTTCCTTGAGGCCATGAGGAGGCCAAAAAGTAACTTTTACATGCCAGAGTACCTTGATCTGGCCCCTTGCAGCAGGGAGCTGATAAAGTACACTGGGCGTTGCACCACTTTCTTCTTCTGTATCCCTTCGTTCATCTGTATAGGTCGTGACTTGTCGGCACCAGAGCTTGCCGGGGAAGATCCCGATTCGTTGTTTGGCGGTCTTGCTTTTTTCGCTGCTTCTTCGTCAATTTCCCTCTGCGCCACCAATGCAGCACTAGCCACTTGATTTGTTGCCACCAAGTATAGCATCAACGGTTCTTGTGGTCTAGGCACGACTAGTACGGACGGAGAGGAGAGGTACCTCTTCAAATCCCGCATCGCTGCCTACGCTTCCGAAGTCCACTTCATTGGACCCACCTTCTTCAAAATTTTGAAAAAGGGCAGGGCGCACTTAGCAGACTTTGAGGTGAACCTACTTAGAGCCGCAACGCAGCCGGCAAGACGACACACGTCCTTGACACATCTTGGTGCTTCAATCTACTCACTTGCTTTGGTCTTGTCAGGGTTTGCCTCGATCCCACGCTGAGACACAAAGAACCGGAGAAGCTTGTTGGACGGAACGCCAAACACGCACTTCTTAGGATTGAGCTTCAAGTTGATCTTGCGCAGATTAGCAAACGTCTCTTCCAGGTCTTGTATGAGCGTTGCTTTATCCTTGGTTTTAACCACTATGTCACATATAGGCTTCCATATTTCTATGTAACTGAGGCTCAAAACCAATCTGAACTGCTCTTGCAAATGTCGAGCCAACACTTTTCAACCCGAAAGGCATACACACAAAGCAATACGTACCACATGGGGTGATAAATGCGGTCTTCTCCTTGTCTTCTTTGGACATGAAGATCTGGTGGTATCCTGAGTAGGCATTGAGGAATGACAGCAGGTCACAGCCGACAGTGGAGTCCACAATCTGATCGATGCATGGCAAGGGGAAAGGATCCTTTGGACATGACTTATTGAGATCTGTATAATCAATACACAGTCTCCATGTTCCATTTGCCTTGCGCACCACTACGGGGTTGGCCAGCCATGTTGGGTGGAGTACTCCTCTGACCAAGCCTGCCGCTTCCAATTTCCTGATTTCCTCGCAATGAATTCTTGCTGCTCCAAGGCTTGCTTCCTAACTTTCTGCTTGACGGGCTGCGCATGAGAACAACCGGCAAGGTGGTGCTCAATTACCTCCTTGGGAAAACCGGGGACGTCAGATGGTTGCCAAGCAAACACATCGACATTCACCCAAAGGAAGGCAACTAGAGTGCTTTCCTATTTGTCATCGAGGGTGGAACTTATGGTGAAAGTCCCCCTGTACCATCTTACTTGATGGGCACCTTCTTGGTCTCTGGTGGAGCTGCCTTGGATTTCTTGTTCTTGCCGGTGGAGCTCTCTAGTATATCGTCAATGAGAGCGCAACACTCCGAAGAGGCGCGCTTGCTGGAATGTGCACCAGAGGCCTTGTCGGAATGTGCACCAGAGGCCTTGCCGATCTTCTTCCTCCCGGGAGCTTTAGCGGAAAGAGCAGGTGCCTTGGCGGCAGGTGCTGCTACTGCCTCCCGGTAGAGTTGGTCAGCACAGATAAGTGCGTCCTTCTTGTCAGAGTTGATTGAGATGACGCTGATCGGCCCGGGCATCTTCAACACATAATAAGCATAATGTGAGGCTGCCATGAACTTGGCCGGCGCCGGGCGTCCAAGGATCCCATTATAGGGCAAGGGTATCTTGGCAACGTGAAAAACAATCTTCTCCGTCCCAAAGTTCATGTCACTGCCTAATGTTATTGGCAATGTGACCTTGCACTTTGGTTGAGTCCTTCTTGGACCGATCCCTTGAAAAGTGCGTGTCTCTTCAAGATCTTCGTCAGGAATTTGCAACCTCTTGATCACATCGAGTGAGATAATATTCAGACCAACCCCACCATCAACTAACATTTTCGTCACCTTGAGGTTGTGAATTGTTGGCGAAACCAACAATGACAGACACCCAACCGCTGTTGTGCGATCAAGGTGATCCTCGATGTCAAAAATGATAGGCGCGTGGGACCATCTCAAAGGCTTCTGGGCTTCAACAGATGGTTCTGTTGTATTAACCTCGCGCGCCCACTATTTTGAGTTGGTGAGGGATCACTAGAAGAGTGTCTAAAGGGGGGGGGGATAGACTACTAGCAGAAATTTAAAATCTAACCTTTCCCAAGTTAATTGTTTGGCAGATTTTAACAGTTTTAGCAAAGCTAGCAAGTCTAACAGCCCTACACATGCATGTCAACAAATATGGCAGCGGAAAGTAAAGACATTGCATATGAAGTAAAGTGTTGAGATAGGTAGATCAAACGCAGTTGGAGACGCATGGATTTTTCCCGTGGTTCCGATAGGTGGCGCTATCGTGCATCCACGTTTATGGAGACTTCAACCCATGAAGGGTAACGGTCGCGAGAGTCCACGAAGGGCTCCACCCAAAAGGGTGCACGAAGTAGCAACCTTGACTATTCCATAACGGCTTCCGTCCACGAAGGACTAGCCTCACTATGGGTAGATCTTTATGAAGTAGGTGATCTCCTTGCCCTTACAAACTTCTTGGTTCACTCCACAACACGAAGTAGGAGGATCCCAAGCGACACCTAACCAATCTAGGAGGCACCACCCTCCAAAAGGTAATAGGCTCGATAATGACGATGAACTCCTTGCTCTTGTGCTTCAAGATGATAGACTCCTCAGCACCCAATCACTCTCTCACAGATTTGGCATGGTGGAAGAGATGGGATTGGTGGAAAGCTACTTGGGGAGGCTAGAGATCAAGATCCATATGATCGTAGTGGAAGATTTTGACCACAACACAAGGGTAGGTGGTTCTCTCTCAGAAAATCTGATAGGATGGGTATGGAATAGTTCTGAGTGCTTCCATTTTGAGTAGGTGATGGTGAAGGGGTATATATAGACATCCCCAAAAATCCAACCATTACACACAAAATGACCAACTCGGTGACACCGATGTGTTAATCTCGGTGGTACCGAAGTGACCAAATGGTAGCAACTTTTGAATCTTGGTGAGACCGATATAAGAAACTCGGTTGCACCGATAAGGTGACCAACGGTCAGATTTCCAATCTCGGTGACGCTGATCCAACATTCTTGGTGGGACCGAAAATGTGAATTTGCGTAAGAGAAAGTTGGCAACCTAAACTCGGTGGCACCGGTATGGAATCGGTTGCACCGAAGTGGCTAGGGTTTGGCTGAGTCTGTCTAGGTTCTGGAATCGGTGGCACCGGTATGAGAAAGTTGGTTGCACCGATTTTGAGTGTTAGGTATAGAACAGACTTTGGTGGGAGAGTTTGTGGATGTTTTTGGCGACTATCACTTGTGCACATTTGAGCATATTGTTCACCAAAAAACCTTACCCCCTTTTAATGGTATTGGCTTTCCTATGGACTCCAAGTGATTTCTCACAAATATAAAATGTAGAGTCCTTTTGCTTGAAGCTTGGCCAACCTATTTTCTTGCATCTTGGGGTATGTCCACAATCTCCTTTTGCCAAACCTCTCTCTAGACTGTATCTGAAATACACTAGGTAAAAATATCAGTCCAAGAGACAATGTATGTTGTCATGAATTATCAAAACCACCAAGGGAGCATGTTGTGCTTTTAGTCTCCCCCTTTTTGGTAATTGATGACAACATACAATCAAAGCTTCAAATAAAGATATGCATTGTTATACTGAAGACTTCGAGAGTCACATGACTTAGACTTGATCCCCCTAAATGTGTGTACTCCTTTAAAGGATAGTTGCTTTTGAATGCATGAACACACATAAGGTAGAAGGGATATAATAGGTCATGTGTATCTTGGCTATATGGATCAAATATATGTGAATGAGATGTATCTTTGTTCAAGACATCACTCTTGCAAGCAATATGTGCAAGAAGCAAGGCATCATCTTGACCAAGGATATGATGCATATACTTACCTTGAGTTCTTGAGCATCCTGGAAATAGAAACACACTTGAGAAAACAATGTTAGGAAACAGAAGAGTATTCTACCAAACAGCAAGGCAATAGAACTCAAAATTGCCAACATATGGAGGACATATAGAAGATAGTGCTCTTTAGACTTGATATGTCTCCAAAATTGTTTAGAATTTTCTCACCATAGATATGAAAATAGATCATCCTCTCCCCCCGAATCTTAGCATGTAGATATTTGGATTGGATAAGGTGAGAAAGGTCAAAATTTTTCTTCTCCCCCTACTTTGATATTCTCCCCTATTTATAAAGGTCTGAGAATTGATATTGGCTCTCCCGCTTGATCATATCTCCCCCTTTGCATAATCATGTATCTCCCCTTTAGCATGAAGCTTTGGTCTTTCTCCCCCTTTGGCATTAATTTCCAAAAAGGTCAAAAACAGGGATAGATACAGGGATCATTGACTGAGAAGGGATCCTTAAGAACAAGGGTCATCGAAATGTAGGATTCATAGAAGTGAAAACTGAGAGAGTCATGGAAAATGATTGTTCTTCTCCTCCTTTCTTCATTGAAGATAGGGATCCTTGAAGACCAAAAATTCTCTCCTCTAGATTAACTTTAGTTCTTCTCCCCCTAAGGAATACATAGTTTTTTTTAAGGATAATTGAAGTAATAGAAGTATTACAAGAAAGATCATTAAGAAAACACAGAATTTGTAAAAGTGAATTCAAATGAGACATAATGAAAATCGGTGACTCTGAGATAGATAGATCGGTGGTACCAAGATTTTGTAGTGCAACTTGTCTTCAAATACCTTAGAACCAAGATATCCGAGTCGGCGGCTCCAAAAGATAAACCAAGTTTCTGTTTTCACAGAGTCAAGAGAAATATTTTCAATGAAAATATGAAGTTTTTACAAGGGACATCAACTAGAGAAGATTGGAGTAGTTATGAGAAATCATGCAATAGAGAGCAAACCACACCAGATTCTTAACTAGATGATGGGCGGTGACTAGGTCACCTATATTAGAGTATTTCGACTTAGGAGCCAAGCAAAAATACTTGATCATAGGTCATACTCTACATTAAGCTCAGAATGGGGTTACGATTTTTCGATTAAGCGTTTTAATGTTTTCATGTCACTTGAGTTGCTTTAGCTCATCACTTGGAGTAAAGCCTTTTCAAGGACATGAGTACATACCTTTGAGTGATGTTGATGATGTAGATTGTAGATGAACTTGCTGAGGATGCTCGAGGTTGATGAAGATCATCTTGAGTTTTGAGCAATCCTTCTTGTTCTGGTACACTGATTACCTACAAAGGTTAGTCACGCAAGGAAGAACAATAGATATATCCCATTGACATGATACCAATTGAGAGTGTGCAATTTTGATCAAGTATATGTCAAGGATATGGTTGAGTGGCCTTCTTCCTTCCATCATCAAGAGGGGTTGTGGATACTTGGTAATGACAAGATTGCTTATGATTGGAGTTGATGGCAATCTTGTGGAATGAAATCTTTCCAAGTACCTGCAAGAGATTAGATGCAATACAAGGGAGCATAGAATTCCATGGCATAAGATGAAATGTTAATATACATGGAAATATCAAGAAAGCTGACGCCCTTGCATGCAATCGAATGAGTCTAGCTCAAGTTTGAAGCATCGATGATGTTAAACTCACTCCTCAAGTGACAAAATGTCTTCTCATCAAGTGGCTTAGTAAAGATATCGGCCAATTGCTTGTTAGTGCGAACATGCTTAAGATTAATATCTCCTCTGGCAACATGGTCACGAATGAAATGATGTCGAACTTGAATATGCTTAGTTCGAGAATGTTGCACATGATTATGACCAATTTTAATAGCACTTTCATTGTCACAAAGTAATGGAACATTTTTAACATGAATTCCATAACCCTTAAGTGTTTGTGTCATCCAAAGTAGTTGCACACAACAAGATCCAGCAGCAATATACTCAGCTTCGACAGTCGATAGAGATATCAAGTTTTGTTTCTTGGAGGACCAAGATACAAGAGATCTGCCCAAAAATTGACAAGTACCCGAGGTGGATTGTCTATCGACCTTGTCGCCGGCATAGTCCGAATCAGAATAGAAAACAAGGTCAAAAGAAGATCCCTTGGGATACCAAATGCCAAAATTTGATGTTTGTATCAGGTATCTCACAATGCGTTTTACAGCTAAAAGATGACATTCTTTCGGTGCAGCTTGATATCTAGGACACATGCAAACACTAAGCATAATATCGAGATGAGATGCACATAAATATAATAGTGAACCAATCATAGGTCGATAAACCTTTTGGTCAACCGGCTCATCCGCTCTGGTAAGATCAACATGTCCACTAGTAGGCATAGGGGTTTTCATACCTTTGCACTCCTGCATGTTGAACTTTTTGATCAAGTTCTTGGTATACTTAGTTTGAGAGATGAAAGTTCCTTCTTTTGATTGCTTGATTTGCAACCCAGGAAAGAATTTGAGCTCACACATCATGGACATCTCATACTTCTCGGACATCAACCTTCCTAACCTTTCACTAAATTGAGGGTTAGTGGAACCAAAGATAATATCATCCACATATATTTGACACACAAATAATTCACCATTAACTCTCTTAGTGAATAAGGTTGCGTCAATTTTACCAATTTCAAAACCTTTTTTGATAAGAAACTTTGTTAAACATTTTTACCAAGCACGAGGGGCTTGCTTAAGACCATAAAGAGCTTTACGAAGCTTGTAAACATGACTAGGTTTCTTAGGATTCACAAAGCTAGGTGGTTGCTTAACATAAACCTATTCTTTAATCTCACCATTTAAAAATGCACTTTTAATATCCATTTGATAAAGCGTGATATCATGGTGTTTGGCATAAGCAAGAAGAATGCGAATAGCTTCAAGTCTAGCGACGGGGGCGTAGGTCTCACCGTAGTCCATACCTTTGATTTGCGTATATCCTTGAGCTACGAGGCGATCCTTGTTGCGTACGACTTGACCGTCTTTGTCTTGCTTGTTCCGAAATACCCATTTGGTTCCGATGATGTTGTGTTCATCCTCGGGCTTCTCCACGAGTGTCCACACTTCGTTCCTTTAGAAGTTGTGAAGCTATTCATGCATAGCGTTCACCCAATCCACGTCTTCAAGAGCTTGTTCTACCTTCATGGGTTCAATGCTAGAAATGAAAGAATAATGCTCATAGAAGTTTGCTAGATGAGTTTTAGAGCGCGTGATCCTCCCTGTTTGTATATCACCAAAGGTTTGGTTTAGGGGATGGTTCTTGGTCACTTGTGCTTGAACTCGGGTCAGCTTCCGATTTTTGGTTGGTGGAGATTCTTATTCATGATCATCTCCTTCATCTTCGTTGTTGTTGAAGGGGTCGTTCCCTTGAGGTGGCGGTGAAGGAGGTTGTGGTGGATCTTCATGATGCACTTCCTCCTCTTCATCATCTTGCCGTGTGCCGCTTGTGGATGCCTCCATGTCATGTTGTGGTTCACCTTGTCGTGAAGTAGGGGCTTCCACTTGAGTTGATTAAGTACTTTCCTTCACCTCCATGGGACGAATCTTGATGATGGGTAATTCTAGGATAGCTTCCGAAGGGTTCTTATCACCTACATCATTTGGCAATTGTTTGACTTGCGAACCATTAGATTCATCAAACTTCACATCTACCGTTTCTTCAACTTTTCGGGTCAAGTTGTTGTAGACACAGTAGGTGTGAGAGTTCGATCCATAACCAAGTAGGAATCCTTCATGAGATTTAGGAGCAAATTTAGTATGACGATGCTTATCAAGAATGTAGCACTTGGAGCTGAATACCCGAAAGTATCCAACTTGGGGTTTGTTACCGGTGAGTAGCTCGTATGCTGTTTTACCGAGGAGCTTGTGCAAGTAAATTCGGTTTGTGGCATGACGTGCTGTTTCCACGACTTGTTCCCAAAAGTGTTTTGGCGTCTTGTATTCGTCAAGCATCGTTCTTGCCATCTCAATGAGTGTCCGGTTCTTTCTTTAAACAACTCCATTTTGTTGAGGCGTGTATGTAGCTGAGAACTCATGTGAGACACCTTCTTCGTCAAGAAAGGTATCCACATGGGTGTTCTTGAACTCCGATCCATTATCGCTTCGAACCTTCTTGATCTTCACTTCAAACTGATTTTGCGCTTTGCGAGCGAAGTTCTTGAAGATCTTTTGAACCTACGACTTATCATTAAGAAAGAATACCCACGTAAATCTGGAAAAATCATCAACTATAACTAGACCATAGGAATTTCCACCGAGACTCTTGTAAGCATTGGGACCGAAAAGATCCATGTGAAGTAACTCGAGTGGTCTCCTAGTAGTCATGATATTCTTAACAGGATGCCTCCCACCTACTTGCTTTCCAGCTTGACAAGCACTACAAAGTCTATCTTTGTCAAAGACAACATCTTTAACACCAAGTATATGATCACCTTTGATAAGTTTGTCTAAATTACGCATGCCAACATGTCCTAATCTTCTATGCCAAAGCCAACCTTTAGAAGATTTAGCAATTAAACAAGTGCGAGGTTTGGATCTCTTAGTGAAATCGACAATGTATAGATCACCTCTACGGATACCAGTAAAGACCATTTTATGATTATCTTGACAAAAGACTTGACAATCTATTTTCGTGAATAACACATTGAAACTGAAGTCGGCAAGTCTAGACACGGAAAGAAGATTATAGCCAAGAGATTAAACAAGCATAACATTTTGAATAGAACTATCATGGGATATGGCCACCTTACCAGGACCAAGTACCTTACCCTTGGAGTTGTCTCCAAATGTTACGTACCTTCGCGGTCCATGGTTTGGTGTAATCTCTTCAAACATTTCTCTATATCCGTTCATATGATCGGTACATCCGCTATCGAAAATCCACTCTTTTCCTCCGGACATGTAATTCTTGAAGTTTGCCATGATACTTAGATTCTTCATAATCTTCTCATACCCGATGTCGAACAACTCATCTTCATCTTAGTAGCCATGTTCCACATTGTCATCATCAAGTGGAAAATCCTTGTCATAAAGAACAAGAGATTCGTTAGGATGGTGATCATGACAATGTTCAAGTTTATGAATGCGAAGGGCCTCTATAATGATATTGTTGATAGCTGTGACATCTCCTTTAGCATGCATGAGGTCTCTAAGCTCAAATAGACAAGCATCAAATTTAGGATCACTAGGTGACATTTTGTGAAAGGCAATGGTTTTATGAAGAATTTCATCAAGATTACTTAATGAATAACTTGGATATCATTTCTCCAAATCATTCCACTATTGGGGAACGTCGCATGGGAAACAAATTTTTTCCTACGTTCATGCAAGACCTATCCATGGTGATGAGCATCTACGAGAGGGAGAGTGGATCTACATACCCTTGTAGATCGCTAAGCGAGAAGCATTAAGAAACGCGGTTGGTGTAGTCGAACATCTTCGCGATCCAAATCGCCGAGCGTCCCGTGATCCAATCATGATCCGTCCCAATCAAGCACCGAATGGACGACACCTCCGCGTTCAGCACACGTACAACTTGATGACGATATCCGCCTTCTTGATCTAGAAAGAGGGAGCAGAGAGGTAGAAGAGTTCTCCGGCAGCGTGACGGTGCTCTGGCGATGGTGGTGGAGCTATTCCGGCAGGGCTTCGCCTAAGCACTGCAGAAATCCGATCTAAAGGAGAAACTATACACTGGAGGAACGGGTAGCACGTGGCTGAAAATCTAGTGCAAAACCCCTAAAACCACCAGTATAAATGGGAGGGAGGAGAGGCCTTGGCGCAAGGGAAGCCTTCTTTGGTTCGGTCGAAGTGGGGACGAGAGGAGGACTCCTCCTCCAATCCTAGTAGGACTAGGATTCCTCCCCCTTTTGCCTTTTTTCTACTTTTCCCTTTGGGATTTTCTTTCCCTAGCTGCATGGGCCTTGTGTGGGACTTCCACCAGCCCACAAAGGGCTGGTATTCACTCTCCCACAGCCCATGAAGTCTCTTGGGTCGAAATACCCCTCCCGGTGGTCTCCTGGTACACTACCGGCACTCCCAGTACACTACCGATGAGCCCGAAACTTTTCCGGCGACCAAAATAGGACTTCCTATATATAAATCTTTACCTCCGGACCATTCTAGAGCTCCTCGTGACACCGGGATCTCATCTGGGACTCCGAACAACCTTCAGTCACCACCATGCATAACTCTATACTACCGAAACGTCACCAAACCTTAAGTGTGCAGACCCTGCGGGTTCGAGAACTATGTAGACATGACCGAGACATCTCTACGGTCAATAACCAATAGCGGGACTTGGATGCCCATATTGGTTCATACATATTCTCGAAGATCTTTATCGGTCGAACCTCTATGTCAAGGATTTAGTTAATCCCGTATGATGTTCCCTTTGTTGTTCGGTATGTTACTTGCCCGAGATTCGATCATCGGTATCTCCATACCTAGTTCAACCTTGTTACCAGCAAGTCTCTTTTTACTCGTTCCGTAATACAAGATCCCATGACTAACACTTAGTCACATTGCTTGCACGGCTTATTGTGATGTTGTATTACCGAGTGGGCCCTGAGATACCTCTCCGTCATACGGAGTAATAAATCCCAGTCTTGATCCATGCCAACCCAACAGACACCCTCGATGATACCTGTAGAGCACCTTTATAGTCACCCAGTTATGTTGTGACATTTGATACACACGAGGCACTCTTCCGGTGTACGTGAGTTGCATGATCTCATGGTCATAGAAACATATACTTGACATGCAGAAAACAGTAGCAATAAACTGACACGATCATATGCTACGGTTGTCGTTTGGGTCTTGTCCATCTCATCATTCTCCTAATGATGTGATCCTGTTATCAAATGACATCACATGTCAATGGCTAGGAAACCTTGACCATCTTTGACCAACGAGCTAGTTCACTAGAGGCATACTAGGGACAAAGTGTTGTGTATTTACCCACACATGTAATGTGTTTCCAATCAATATAATTATAGCATGGGTAATAAACGATTATCATGAACAAGGAAATATAATAATAAATACTTTTTTTATTGCCTCTAGGGCATATTTCCAATAGTCTCCCACTTGCACTAGAGTCAATAATCTAGTTCACATCACTATGTGATTTACATTGTAATGAATCGAACACCCATGCAGTTTTGGTGTTCATCATGTTTAGCCCTTGGAAGAGGTTTAGTCAACGGGTCTGCAACATTCAGATCCGTGTGCACTTTGCAAATATTTATGTCCTTTTCCTCGATGTAATCGTGGATGGAGTTGAAGCGTTGCTTTATGTGTCTGGTCCTCTTGTGGAACCTTGGTTCCTTGGCCAGAGCAAGGGCACCAGTGTTGTCACAGAACAGGTTCATTGGATTCAGTGCACTGGGCACTACTCCAAGATCTGTCATGAACTGCTTCATCCAGACACCTTCCTTCGCTGCCTCCGAGGCTGCGATGTACTCCGCTTCGCACGTAGAATCGGCTACCATGCTTTGCTTGGAACTGCACTAGCTTACCACTCCCCCGTTGAGAATAAATACGTATCCGGTTTGTGACTTAGAGTCATCCGGATCAGTGTCGAAGCTTGCATCAACGTAACCCTTTACGACGAGCTCTTCATCACCTCCATAAACGAGACACATTTCCTTAGTCCTTTTCAGGTACTTAAGGATATTCTTGACCGCTGTTGAGTGCTGCATTCCAGGATCACTTTGAAACCTTCCGGCCATACTTATGGCAAGGCTGACATCGGGTCTTGTGCACAGCATTGCATACATGATAGAGCCTATGGCTGAAGCATAGGGGATGACACTCATCTTTTCTCTATCTTCTGCAGTCACTGGGCATTGAGTCTTACTCAACTTCACACCTTGTAACACAGACAAGAACCCCTTCTTGGACTGATCCATTTTGAACTTCTTCAAAACTTTATCAAGGTATGTGCTTTGTGAAAGTGCTATTAAGCATCTCGATCTATCTCTATAGATCTTAATGCCTAATATGAAAGCAGCTTCTCCTAGGTCCTTCATTGAAAAACTCTTGTTCAAATATTCCTTCACGCTTTCCAGCATTTCTATATTGTTTCCAATCAGATATAATATTAGAAATGCTATAGACCTCCCACTCACTTTCTTGTAAATACAAGCTTCTCCATAAACTTGTATAAACTCAAACGCTTTGATCACCTCATAAAAATGCTTATTCCAACTCCGAGATGCTTGCACCAGCCCATAAATGGATCGCTGGAGTTTGCAAACTTTGTCAGCATTCTCTGGATCGATAAAACCTTTTGATTGCATCATATACAACTCTTCCTCAAGGAAACCGTTGAGGAACGCTGTTTTGACATCCATCTGCCAAATTTCATAGTTGAAATAAGCAGCTATTGCCAACATGATTCTGACAGACTTAAGCATCGCTACGGGTGAGAAGGTCTCATCGTATTCAACTCCTTGAACTTGTGAAAAACCCTTTGCCACAAGTCGAGCTTTATAGACGGTGATATTACCGTCCGCGTCTGTCTTCTTCTTAAAGATCCATTTGTTCTGAATGGCCTTTCTCCCTTCAGGTAATACTTCCAAAGTCCATACTTTGTTTTCATACATGGATCCCATCTCGGATTTCATGGCCTCTAACCATTTCTCGGAATCCGGGCCTATCATCGCTCCTTCATAGCTTGTAGGTTCATTATTGTCCAACAACATGACCTCCAAGACAAGGTTGTCGTACCACTCAGGAGTAGTACGCGGCCTTGTTAACCTACGAGGTTCAATAGCAGCTTGATCCAAAGCTTCATGATCATCATCATTAACTTCCTCTTCAACTGTTGTAGGTTCCACAGAAACATGTTTCTGCGCTGCGCTACTTTCTGGTTGAAGTAAAGATTCAATAACCTCATCAAGCTCTATTTTCCTCCCACTCAATTCTTTTGAGAGAAACTCTTTCTCAAGAAATGTTCCGTTCTTAGCGACAAACACTTTGCCTTCGGATCTGAGATAGAAGGTATACCCGATTGTCTCTTTCGGGTATCCTATGAAGACGCATTTCTCCGCTTTAGGTTCCAGCTTTTCAGGCTGAAGCTTTTTGACATAAGCATCAAATCCCCACACTTTAAGAAACAACAACTTTGGCCTCTTGCCAAACCATAGCTCATATGGCGTCGTCTCAACGGATTTTGATGGTGCCCTATTTAAAGTGAATGCAGATGTCTCTAATGCATAACCCCAAAACAATAGTGGCAAATCAGCAAAAGACATCATAGAATGCACCATATCTAATAAGGTTCGATTACGACGTTCGGACACACCATTACACTGTGGTGTTCCAGGCGGTGTCAACTACGAAACAATTCCACATTGTCTTAAGTGACTACCAAACTCATAACTCAGATATTCACCTCCTCGATCAGATCGCAGGAATTTAATCTTCTTGTCACGATGATTCTCAACTTCACTCTGAAATTGCTTGAACTTTTCAAATGTTTCAGACTTGTGTTTCATTAAGTAAATATACCCATATCTACTTAAGTCATCAGTGAAGGTGAGAAAATAACGGTATCCACCATGCACTGTAACATTCATTGGACCGCACACATCAGTATGTATGATTTCCAATAAGTCACTTGCCCGTTCCATTGTTCCAGAGAACGGCGTTTTAGTCATCTTGCACATGAGGCATGGTTCACATGTGTCAAGTGATTCAAAATCAAGTGACTCCAAAAGTCCATCAACATGGAGCTTCCTCATACGTTTTACACCAATATGACCTAAATGGCAGTGCCACAAGAAAGTGGTACTATCATTATCAACTCTACATCTTTTGGCATCAATGTTATGAACGTGTGTATCATCACTACCAAGATTCAATATGAATAAACCCCTCACATTGGGTGCATGACCATAAAAGATATTACTCATATAAAGAGAACAACCTTTATTCTCTAATTTAAATGAGTAACCGTCTCGCAATAAACAAGATCCAGATATAATGTTCATGCTTAACACATGCACTAAATAACAATTATTCAGGTTCATCACTAATCCCGATGGTAATCGAAGAGAGAGCGTGCCGACGGCGATCACATCAACCTTGGAACCATTTCCCACGCACATCGTCACTTCATCCTTTGCCAGCCTTCGTCTATTCTGTAGTTCCTGTTCTGAGTTGCAAATGTGAGCAACCGAACCGGTATCAAATACCCAGGCACTACAACGAGAGCTAGTAAGGTACACATCAATAACATGTATATCATATATACCTTGTTTGTCGTTGGCCCCCTTCTTGTCAGCCAGGTACTTGGGGCAGTTCCGCTTCCAGTGACCAGTTCCCTTGCAATGAAAGCACTCAGTTTCTGGCTTGGGTCCGTGCTTGGGCTTCTTTACAGGAGTAGCAACTGCTTTGCCATCCTTCTTGGTTTTACCCTTCTTGCCCTTGCCCTTGCCATTCTTCTTGAAACTAGTGGTTTTATTGACCATCAACACTTGATGTTCTTTTTGGATTTTAGACTCAGCGACTTTTAGCATCGCAAACAGCTCGGCGACTGACTTGTTCATCCCGTGCATGTTATAGTTCATCACAAAGCTCTTGTAACTAGGTGACAGTGATTGAATAACTCTGTCAGTGATTGCCTCTAGCGGAAGGGCAATTCCCAACTCCGCTAGACGAGTCAAATACCCAGACATTCTGAGTATATGTTCATTGATAGACCCGTTCTCCTCCATCTTGCAAGCATAGAACTTAAGGAGGTCTCATACCTCTCGATTCGGGCATTCTTCTGAAAGATAAACTTCAACTCCTGGAACATCTCATATGCTCCATGACGTTCAAAACGTCTTTGAAGTCCCGGTTCTAAGCCATACAATATTGCACACTGAACTATTGAGTAATCTCTAGAACGTGCCTCCCAAGCGTTCTTAACGTCTTCGGATGACATGTCTTCTGGTTGGTCACCAAGCGGTGCATCAAGGACATATGATTTCTGGGAAGCCGTGAGGATAATCCTCAGATTACGGCCCAGTCAACAAAGTTACTTCCATCATCTTTGAACTTAGCTTTCTCTAGGAACGCATTAAAATTCAGGGGTGCTACCGTGCGAGCCATTGATCTACAACATAAATAAGCAAAGATTACTTAGACTATTGTTCAAGATAATTAGTTTTAGTTAATCAAATTACTAAAGCTCCCACTCAAATTGACATCCTTTAGGTCATTTGAGTGTCACATGATCCAAATCCACCAACTCAAGTCCGATCATCACGTGAGTTGAGGTGGTTTCAATGGTGAACATCATCATGTTGATCATATCTAACATATGACTCATGTTCAACCTTTCGGTCTCTTGTGTTCCGAGGCCATATCTGTACATGCTAGGCTCGTCAAGTTTAACTCAAGTGTTCTGCATGTGCAACACTGGCTTGCACCCGTTGTATGTGAACGTAGTGTCTATCACACCCGATCATCACGTGGTGTCTCGACACGACGAACTTTCGCAACGGTGCACACTCGGGGAGAACACAATTCATCTTGAAATTTAAGTGAGGGATCACCTTATAATGCTACCGTCGTCCTAAGCAACACAAGGTGCATAAAAGGATTAACATCACATGCAAATCATAAGTGACATGATATGGCCATGAACTTGTACTTTTGATCTCCATCTTGAAAGCACCAGCATGGTCCCCATCGTCACCGGCACGACACCATGATGTCCATCATCTTGATCTCCATCAACGCGTCGCCATCGGGGTTGTCGCGCCCATCATGCTTGTACTACTATTGCTACCATTTAGTGATAAAGTAAAGCATTACATAGCGCTTAATGATTGACATGCAGGTCATAGAATAATTAAAGACAACCCTATGGCTCCTGCCAGTTACTGTACTCATCGACACGCAAGTCATGATATTCTATACAACACATGATCATCTCATACATCACATATATCACATCATGTAATTGGCCATATCACATCACAACATACCCTGCAAAAACAAGTTAGACGTCCTCTAATTGTTGTTGCTTGTTTTACGTGGCTGCTATGGGTATCTAGCAAGAACAATTCTCACCTATGCATAAACCACAACGGTGATACATTAGTTGCTTTTCAACCTTCTCAAGGACCGCCTTTGTCGAATCCGAGAAACTGACACCCGCTAGCCATCTTAGCAACGAGTTACTGTTGAGGGAACAAGACTCTCATAAGCGTACGAGTAATGTTGGTTCGGGCCCCTTCATCCCACGATACCGCTGAACCAAAACATGACAAAGGGAGGAAGCAATCTAAGCATCAACACCCACAAACTCTTTCTGTTCTACTCGAGATCTCATCTACACATAGACCTAGCTCATGATGCCACTGTTGGGGAACGTCGCATGGGAAACAAATTTTTTCCTACGTTCACACAAGACCTATCCATGGTGATGAGCATCTACGAGAGGGAGAGTGGGTCTACATACCCTTGTAGATCGCTAAGCGGGAAGCGTTAAGAAACGCGGTTGGTGTAGTCGAACGTCTTCGCAATCCAAATCGCCGAGTGTCCCGCGATCCAATCACGATCCATCCCGATCAAGCACCGAATGGACGGCACCTCCGCGTGCAGCACACGTACAGCTTGATGACGATGTCCGCCTTCTTGATCCAGCAAGAGGGAGCGGAGAGGTAGAAGAGTTCTTCGGCAGGGTGACGATGCTCCGGCGATGGTGGTGGAGCTATTCCGGCAGGGCTTTGCCTAAGCACTGCAGAAATCCGATCTAGAGGAGACACTATGCACTGGAGGAACGGGTAGCACGTGGCTGAAAATCTAGTGCAAAACCCCTAAAACCACCAGTATATATAGGAGGGAGGGAGGAGAGGCCTTGGCACAAGGGCCAAGCCTCCTTTGGTTTGGCCGAAGTGGGGAGGAGAGGAGGACTCCTCCTCCAATCCTAGTAGGACAAGGATTCCTCCCCTTTTTGCCTTTTTTCCACTTTTCCACTTTTCCCTTTGGGCTTTTATTTTCCTAGCCGCATGGGCCTTGTGTGGGACTTCCACGAGCAAACAAAGGGCTGGTATTCAGTCTCCAACAGCCCATGAAGCCTCTTGGGTTGAAATACCCCTCCCGGTGGTCTCCCGGTACACTACCGGCACTCCCGGTACATTACCGATGAGCCCGAAACTTTTTCGGCGACCAAAACAGGACTTCCTATATATGAATCTTTACCTCCGGACCATTCCGGAGCTCCTTATGACGTTCGCGATCTCATCCAGGACTCCGAACAACCTTCGGTCACCACCATGCATAACTTTGTACTACCGAAACGTCACCAAACCTTAAGTGTGCAGACCCTGCGGGTTCGAGAACTATGTAGACATGATCGAGACATCTCTACGGTCAATGACCAATAGCAGGACCTGGATGCCCATATTGGTTCCTACATATTCTACAAAGATCTTTATCGGTCGAACCTCTATGTCAAGGATTTAGTTAATCCCGTATGATGTTCCCTTTGTTCTTCGGTATGTTACTTGCCCGAGATTCGATCGTCGGTATCTCCATACCTAGTTCAACCTTGTTACCAGCAAGTCTCTTTTTACTCATTCCATAATACAAGATCCCGTGACTAACACTTAGTCACATTGCTTGCAAGGCTTATTGTGATGTTGTATTACCGAGTGGGCCCTGAGATACCTCTCCGTCACACGGAGTAACAAATCCCAGTCTTGATCCATGCCAACCCAACAGACACCCTCGGAGATACCTGTAGAGCACCTTTATAGTCACCCAGTTACGTTGCGACGTTTGATACACACAAGGCACTCTTCCGGTGTCCGTGAGTTGCATGATCTCATGGTCATAGAAACATATACTTGACATGCAGAAAACAGTAGCAATAAACTGACACGATCATATGCTACGTTTGTAGTTTGTGTCTTGTCCATCACATCATTCTCCTAATGATGTGATCCTGTTATCAATAGGCATCACATGTCAATGGCAAGGAAACCTTGACCATCTTTGACCAACGAGCTAGTTCACTAGAGGCATACTAGGGACAAAGTGTTGTCTATTTACCCACACATGTAATGTGTTTCCAATCAATACAATGATAGCATGTATAATAAACGATTATCATGAACATGGAAATATAATAATAAACACTTTATTTATTGCCTCTAGGGCATATTTCCAACATCCACAAGGTGTAAGCACACGTAAAATTCTTCATTTGGTTAAGCATATTTCTAGGTAATGCTCTAATAATGAGATTAACCGTTCTAAGATTGCATAGCATATCAATTTCCTCTTCGTGTGTGGGATGAAAAGGATCAATAGGAGGCTCATAGGGGCGCATAACATATTTGCTCAATTGAAATTCATTAAACAACTCAAGCATCAAGGATTTCCATTGACTATAATACTCTCCATCAAGAATGGGCACTCTACAACTCAAACTCCCTATACTAGACACATCCATCTTCCTCCTCGGTGATTAAACCGGAGCAATGGAGACCAATGCTCTTGTAACATCCCAAAATTTCATTTTGGAATGTTATGAAATATAGCTATGCATCTATCATCATCATTGCTTGAATGTATGTAATTGTTGAAATGCCCCTTCTGAATTTCTGAAGCCTCTTCCTATTTCCCCTATGTTGCTTTCACCTATTTGAAAACCTTGGTAAAATGTTCAAAATAAGAGGGGAGTAACATGACACTCCACACCAGGGTCATCTTGGTGATATATTTGAACAATAAGAACCAGGGAGTCTTTTGAAAAATATTTGCAAAAGGATTTAAAAGCAAATAGGCCATTTTTGAAAATAATTTTTTTAAAGTGTTCAAATGATAGAATAAAAATGTTCAATAAATGGCATTTATTATTCTGTTAATTTTGATATATAATACACCAATATTTGGAAATGTTTTGAATGATTTTAAAGACATTTTACTCCTCTGGTTATTAAAAAGAGTAACGGATTTGCATTTAAACGGGCCGGCCCACGAGCATTTATTCGCGAATTGATTAGGAGCCGGTCAACCGACGCGCCTCCGCCGCTTCTCCCTCACTGACAGCGGGACCCACTCGTCCGATCCCGCACGCGCCGCGGTCGCCTCCTTCCTCGCGCGCGCGCCACCGTCGCCGAGATTCCCTCGCCCCGGATCTCCCTCCTCTCTCCTCCCCGCACCCACCCGAGCACCCTATAAGTAGCCCCTGCCACTCCTCTCTCCATCCCCCCCGCATCCCTCTCTCCCTTGCCGAGACGCTGCCCAAATCACCTCGCCGGAGTTGCTCCGACCCCCGAACACCCCACCGCTCGTGCCCGTCGCCTCGGACGTCCCCTCGCCCCTCCGACCCCACCACTCGACACCGGACGCTCGCCGCTGCCATCTGCACCCCTCCGACGCCTCCCTCGACCATCGGAGCGACCTCCCCGATGACCTCACCGCTTCAGACTCGTCGGAGAACCCCTCGCCGGCGACCCCTTCCTCTGTAAGCTCCCTGGACCGTCGGATCTATAATCAACGCATAGGATTAGAACAGTTTAAAAACCCGAACCGGTATCCTCATTAGTTTGGTCGACCGCCCGTAACCCCGCTCGGACACCCCCCTTAGCCACTCACAGGCTGCCACGTAGCCCCTGGCCGTCCGATAGTTTTCTGTTTTTTTTCTGTTTTGTTTTAGTTAACAGAAACTTTTCAAAAATTTGTTTTAGCTATATCTTTTAATCTGTTTAATGTTTCGAACTAATTCTTTTTGCATTAGGTTCCTAATTTCATGTAGTTTCACCCTGTAGTTTTAGATTTCAAATTTGAACTCTAAAATTTGAATTGAATCAAATTTGCTCAAATCATTCAAATCTAAATAACTAGATTTTAAAAATAGATTTTGATATGAATCTTTTTGCTACTGCTTGGTATTAGTTAGGACTAGCAGATTGCTTAGTTTGAGGATTTTTAGAATGATTTTGATTAGTGTTCTAGCTATAAACAGATTCTGCCTAGTATTATAGTATAGTTTTATTTATTTAGTTTTAGTTAGTTTCAATTAGATTTAGTTTTATTTTGTTTAGTAGGTGCTGTTGCTTGAACATTTAGTGTTTTACTTACTGTTAATAAAAAAAATTGTAAATTTGCTTAGTTTGTTTCTTTATTAACATAGGAATCACAACTTCTTTTCAAATAGGTTTAATTTGATTAAAACAACTAGTTAGTAATAGTTTTTTCTTTCAACAAAGTTTTATATAATTTAATTCTGTTTTCTAAGACACGTTTATTTGTAAATTCTTTTATGTTAAGAACATGTTTTGTTAATAAATAATAAGTTTAGTTTCATTCTTTTGTTAGTAAAACTATAGTTGGTTCATATAGTGTTTATCAAAACTTCTAAAAAACTTTACTAAAGTTTTTCCCAACAAACTAATGAATTCAATTCTGTTATTAATAAAATATTTTATTGTTTTCTTGCTGTCAACTATTGTTCTGTTATTACAAATAGGTTTCATTATGTTAGTAGTGTTTTATCAATCATCTTTTAGAAAACAAAAACTTTGTGTGTTTTCTTGCTTGTGATTTGTGCATTGTTTTGTCTTGATTGTTTACTAGTTCAATGTTGATGTTGTGAGTACATTATTTTGTTGTATGCTTATTTGAGTGCTCTTGTTTGCTTCGTTAGATTATCCAAAGTGCGAAGCTTGTTACCTAGAGTCCCTCACGTACGAAGATCATCAATCAGGCAAGTTACTTTGATCATGTTTACCCATGTTTTATTGCATTAGTTCTACCATCCCCCCAATTGCATAAAAAGTAGGTAATGGGAAACTTGGTTACGGTTGTAGTATCATGTGGTAGGTACCCCCCTCAATCCTTGACACATTGGCCCCGGGAAACGTTGTTTTACTTTTTGCTATGCTATTAGTAGACGGGGTTGGTTGTGTGATTCATGAGAGTTGGGAGAGTTAATTACAAGACCTACATAATGATCAAGACTTCAAGACTCCGAGTTTTCAACTTACCTCTGGGTGGATGATGGTTGAATGGCACCCTGGAGAAACCAGTGGATTTGCCTAGGTGTTGCTGGAGATGGCCAGTATTCACGCGGAAAGGTCCACCCAGGCACAAAGAGATGGATGGATGCTTCAAAACCCAAGGCTTACCTGCACAACCACAAGTCATTATGGGCTCTGGCTTGGTTGGATATCGTGGTGACCCTGGACAGGCGGTGCTACGAGATGTAGAAGAACGGTAGGAAAGGATGGGCACCGACAGAGTCGCAGGGAAACCCTTTGGAAGACCATGTTTTGGTCATCCGTTTCTCAAACACCCTGAAGTGCGAGAAATCAAACGGAGGCGACCAAATCTTGTGGGGAACATGTGCAAAGCTCTGCAGAGTACTCAAACCTAATCGATTAGCCGTGTCCATGGTCATGGACGACTTGAGCCAAAGGAACTGAAACTTCCGGAATTCTCAACACAATTAATATGATGATGTGGGTATTAATAACTTGGGTATGAGAATTGGTTGGTGGAACCATCTCATTAAGCTACCAACTTAGTAATAATTTTGCTTAGCCCTCTCTTGTTGTAGGAAAATTGGCTTTACGCAAAACTTACTACTCCACCTGCCATAATTGCATATAGATTAGAGGATTATCTTTTCACCCCTCTCTTGTGACTTTGCCGGCATATTCAATATGCTGACCTATATGGCTGCAACGTATCATGTTGCAGAGTACTTTTCCGACCAGGAGTGAGGATACGCTCTACGCTCGGTGAGATGCCCTTGGAGTCAGATGGACTCATCTACCTTCGATGCTTCCGCAAGATTTAGATATTCTCATGAGTTGGCCTTCAGCCACTTTATTGTAATCTTTATTGTAATAAAGGACTCGATATGAGATTTTGATTAATATAATGCTGTGTGATTTCCCTTTGATATATACATTGATGTACCATGTGTGTACCAGCATGATCTTGGGATGGTACGGAAACACCGGAGATTTGACCTTTCAAGTCGGGTCGCTACAGAAATGGTATCAGAGCACACGCTGACCGTAGGACGTAACCTCTAGGATTGGAAAGCCTTAGGATTGTATCTCTTTGTCTTTAAAATTCTTATACTCTCATCTACTCGTTTCTGACTCCTCTCCGATTATTTCAAAATTTATAGATGGACACCTTCATCCCAGTGTTGATCACGGAGTTTTGCCAGCCTGACGCAACGATGCCCTTTGGTAAGGAGCTGATGAGGATTGTCAAGGACGTGAGGATTGCTTTGCCGAGCATCACCGGGACTCCTATCATGTCATTTCCCCAAGATGGGCGCTACAGGATCGAGGTGCACATCCCAGGGAAGACCTTTGGGAATCGGAAGAAACCCATCGACTTCAAGTTTGTGGCACCCAGCTGGATACTTGGGAGAGACATGGCCATTCATCGTGCCCTTGGACGTATTCAGGAGTAATACAGAGGTGGAACCATTTCACCAGGACTCAGCGTGGTTTGTCGCAGGGATGCCAATGGAAACATCATAACCCCTCCCACTGCAGACACCACCATTTCCTATATCTAGACCTTGGAGACTCACATCAGGACCCTGGAGCTTCGAGTTTGTGCTGATACGAAGACAATCAAGAATCTGATGAACCGCGAGATTGACCTCGAAGCTGACTTACGGGAAGTCGAGTACGAGCATGAGTATGAGGTAAAGGATTTCTTAGAGAGGATCGACAAGATGAACACTCGCATCGCCACTCTAGAGGAACATATGGACATGGGTGAAAATCTTCATCCTAAGGGAGACATGGCACCTTTCATCAGCGACGATGATGACTATGAGGAGAGCAACACTGGAGGAGGCTCAGTCACCATGTACTTCTAAGGAAAACTTTAGTTATGCCTCCATGTATCTTTTATTTTCAATGTTAAGAGCGTAGGTCGATGTGTAGTTTGATTGAGACTTGTATTCTCGATGTTTGACCTTGATTGAATAAATGAATGAGTGTTTGGTGTGATATGTTTGTTGCATTGCATATGGGTAGTGAATTTCTCCTTTTAGGCCCTTGTTCTATTCTAATTCTCACCCCTCTGAAAACAGCAAGATGCCTCCACGACGTAAGTCCGACTTCACCTTCCCGCCGGAACTCACGCAACTCCTTCAGCAGCAGAATGCACTGATGCAGCTATTGATCCAGAATCAGACCAACAACTAGAACAACAACCACCACCATCCACCCCAGGCTGACAATCTCACCCGTTTTGTGAGGTTGAACCCTCCAACTTTCTCCAGCAGCACTGAGCCCATTGTGGCAGATGACTGGCTCCGTAAGATGGAGAGAGAACTCGTCACCGCTGGATGTACTGATGTTGAGAAAGTGCGCTTTGCCGCACATCAACTCGAAGGACCAGCAGCTTCATGGTGGGAGAACTACACCACCACATATCCTATTGCTGATATAACTTGGGAGCAGTTCAAGCAAGCTTTCCGCACCGCACATGTTTCAGCTGGAGCTATGAGTCTGAGGAAGCGCGAGTTTCGCAACTTGTGCCAGGGAAATCGCTTTGTGGCCCAATACGTGGACGACTTCAGCACACGTGGCCGATGATGCGGCCAAGCAAGAGAAATTTCTGGAAGGACTCAACGATGAGTTGAGCATGCAACTGGTAGTGGCTACTTTCAACAACTACCAAGAGCTGGTGGACAAGGCCCTCATCTTGGAGGGTAAACAACAGCAAATTGAGAACCGCAAGAGGAAGTACACTCAGGGGAAGTTTAACTCTGGAGCTCATCAGAAGCCCCGCTACTCCCCGTACTCAGGGAATACCGGATCAGGGACCGGTAAGTTTGGAGTGCACCCTCATGCCGTGCACAACCATGGAGGCCACAACCATGGAGGAAATGGGAATGCCCGTCCCAACCATGGCAACTTCAAGACTGACAATGGGAATGGGAACAACAACTAGCACCATCACGCTCCTACTCAGAAGGATCTGAGCCACATCACCTGTTTCAAGTGCCAGAAGACAGGGCACTATGCTACTGAGTGTCCCCAGAGCAAGCAGGGAAATGGAAATGACAACAACAACGACAACTCCGCAGCCAAGAAACCAAATCCGTTTCCTCGTGCCCAGGTGAACCACCTCGACATGGAAGAAGTCTATGATCAACCCGAGACTGTGCTTGGTAAGTTTTTATTGCATTCACGTCCAGTTACAGTATTTTTTGATTCCGGTGCAACTCATTCATTCATATCAAGGGTAGTTGTGGATAAGTATGGTTTGCCCACCAAAACCCTTGGTCAGCCCATTAAGGTCAGTTCCCAGGAGGTATGATGATGGTAGGGATAGGATGCCATGCCTTGAAACTCAATATAGGAAACCATGTTTTTCCCACCGACCTCATCGTCTTAGAATCCCAGGGATTGGACGTAATCCTAGGCATGGATTGGATGACCAAGTATGAAGGAAATCTTGATTTCCCTAGCAAGTCTGTTTCACTCACCACCCCGGAGAACAAGAGGATTAAGTATGTATCCCGACGCACACGTATGAGTGCTCAGTTAAATTCCCTCACAGGAGTTGTTCAGGAGGAAGTACCTGTGGTAAAAGACTTTCCGGATGTATTTCCGGAAGAATTACCAGGCATGCCACCAGATAGGGAGATTGAGTTCCTAATAGAGCTACAACCAGGGACAGCCCCAATTTCCAAGAGACCCTATCGGATGCCCGCAAATGATCTAGTGGAAATCAAGAAGCAAATTAAGGAGTTATTGGACAAAGGGTATATTCGCCCAAGTTCTTCACCTTGGGGAGCCCCAGTTCTTTTGGTGGAGAAGAAGGATAAAACCTTGAGAATGGTAGTCGATTATCGTGCTTTGAACGAGGTGACTATCAAGAACAAGTACCCTCTACTGATGATTAATGACTTGTTTGATCAGCTAGTAGGCGCCAAAGTATTCTCCAAGATCGATCTTCAATCAGGGTATCACCAACTGAAGATTCGTGAACAAGATATACCCAAAACAGCTTTCACACAAGGTATGGCTTGTATGAGTATACTGTCATGTCCTTTGGTTTGACTAATGCTCCTGCCTACTTCATGAATTTGATGAACAAAGTATTCATGGAATATTTGGACAAGTTTGTCGTGGTGCTCATCGATGACATACTGATATTCTCCAAGAACGAGGAAGAACACAAGGAACATCTGCGTTTATTTCTGGAGAAGCTGAGAGAGCATCAGTTATATGCCAAGTTCAGCAAATGTGAATTTTGGCTGACGGAAGTCGGATTCCTTGGACATGTTATTTCCGGAGAAGGAATAGCCGTAGACCCTGCTAAGGTTGAAGCCGTCACCGAGTGGAAATGACCCACCTCAGTTAAAGAGATCCGTAGTTTTCTCGGACTAGCCGGATATTACCGGAGGTTCATTGAGAATTTCTCAAAGATTGCCAAGCCCATGACAAAGTTGTTGAATAAAGAATCTAAGTATATTTGGACTGAGGAATGTGAAGCCAGTTTCCAGGAGTTGAAGAAACGTTTGGTCACAGCCCCAGTGTTGATTTTGCCCAATATTCGGAAGGACTTTCAGGTTTATTGTGATGCTTCACGTCAAGGAGTTGGAGGAGTACTCATGAAAGATGGAAAGGTTGTAGCTTATGCATCCAGACAACTACGAACTCATGAGTTGAATTATGCCACCCATGATTTGGAACTAGCAGCCGTAGTGCACGCACTCAAGACCTGGAGACATTTCCTTATCGGAAATAGTTGTGATGTTTACACTGATCATAAGAGCCTCAAATATATCTTCACGCAGAAAGAGTTGAACCTCAGACAGAGGAGATGGTTAGAGTTAATAAAGGACTATGACATGAGATTACACTACCATCCAGGTAAGGCTAATGTTGTAGCCGATGCCTTGAGTCGGAAAACTTATGTAAACACACTCACAATGGGAGGATTACCCCAAGAATTAGCCGATGATCTCAGAGAGCTCAGGCTAGAGATAGTTCCAAGCGGATATGTTGCCACACTAGAAATCCAGTCCACCTTGACCGAAAGAATTCGAGAAGCCCAGAAATCGGACAAGGAAATAGCTGAGATTAAGCAAAGAATGAAAGATGGTAAAGCTAAAGGTTTTCGTGAGGATGAGCAAGGAACTCTGTGGTTTGAGAACCGCATCTCTGTGCCCAATGACCCAGAGCTCAGGAAGTTGATACTTCAAGAAGCCCACGATTCACCTTACTCAATACACCCAGGCAACACCAAGATGTATCTAGATTTGAAGGAAAGCTATTGGTGGACAGGTATGAAGAAGGATATTGCAGAACATGTTGCAATATGTGATGTTTGTCAGCGAGTAAAGTCGGAACATCAGAAACCAGCAGGGTTACTCCAACCTTTGCCGATACCCGAGTGGAAATGGGAAAAGCTTGGTATGGACTTCATCACAGGATTACCCAGGACCCGTTCAGGTTATGATTCCATCTGGGTAGTGGTAGACCGCTTGACCAAGGTGGCTCATTTCATTCCAGTGAAAACCACCTATACCAGCGCTAAGCTAGCCAAGATATATATGACCAGGATCGTCTGTCTGCATGGAGTTCCGAGGAGTATCGTGTCAGATAGAGGAACACAATTTACCTCAAAGTTTTGGCATCAGTTACATGAAACTTTGGGTACAAGACTGGAGTTCAGTACGACTTTTCATCCGCAGACCGATGGACAGACTAAGAGAGTCAACCAGATTCTGGAAGACATGTTGAGAGCTTGTGCGCTAGATTATGGATCTAGTTGGGATGACAACTTACCTTACGCAGAATTCTCGTACAACAACAGTTATCAGACCAGTCTGAAGATGGCCCCTTTCGAAGCCTTATACGGAAGGAGGTGCAGAACACCGTTGACGTGGGATGGTGTTGGAGATCGACAACTTTTTGGTCCTGACCTTATTCGAGATTCAAAAGATAAAGTCAAGTTGATTCATGACAGACTCAAAATAGCTCAATCCCGACAGAAGAGCTATGCCGACAACAAACGCAAGGAAGTAACGTATGAAGTGGGAGATCGGGCATATCTTCGTGTGTCCCCACTTCGAGGAATCAAGAGGTTTGGTGTTAAAGGAAAGTTAGCACCCAGATTCATAGGCCCCTACAAAATTCTTGAACGTAGAGGCGAAGTTGCATACAAGCTGGAATTGCCGGATGGATTATCCGGAGATCATGATGTTTTACATGTTTCCCAGCTGAAGAAATGTCATGCTGAGATGACTGATATTCCTTTGAGAGACACAGTGCCCCTAGAGGCCATACAACTTGACAGTGATCTGACCTATGAGGAGAAGCCTGTCAGAATCCTCGAGACTGCCAACAGAGTTACCCGTAGCAGGATCATCAAGTTCTGTAAGGTTTTGTGGAGTCACCACACCGAGGAAGAAGCCACCTGGGAACGCGAAGAAGATCTTCGTAGAGACCATCCGTACCTATTTTCTAGCCAACCCGAATCTCGAGGGCGAGATTCATCTTAAGGTGGTTAGGTTTGTAACATCCCAAAATTTCATTTTGGAATGTTATGAAATATAGCTATGCATCTATCATCATCATTGCTTGAATAAATGTAATTGTTGAAATGCCCCTTCTGAATTTCTGAAGCCTCTTCCTATTTCCCCTATGTTGCTTTCACCTATTTGAAAACCTTGGTAAAATGTTCAAAATAAGAGGGGAGTAACATGACACTCCACACCAGGGTCATCTTGGTGATATATTTGAACAATAAGAACCAGGGGGTCTTTTGAAAAATATTTGCAAAAGGATTTAAAAGCAAATAGGCCATTTCTGAAAATAATAATTTTTTAAAGTGTTCAAATGACAGAATAAAAATGTTCAATAAATGGCATTTATTATTCTGTTAATTTTGATATATAATACCCCTATATTTGGAAATGTTTTGAATGCTTTTAAAGACGTTTTACTGCTCTGGTTATTAAAAAGAGTAACGGATTTGCATTTAAACGGGCCGGCCCACGGGCATTTATTCGCGAATTGATTAGGAGCCGGTCGACCGACGCGCCTCCGCCGCTTCTCCCTCACTGACAGCGGGACCCACCCGTCCGATCCCACACGCGCCGCGGTCGCCTCCTTCCTCGCGCGCGCGCCGCCGTCGCCGAGATTCCCTCGCCCCGGATCTCCCTCCTCTCTCCTCCCCACACCCACCCGAGCACCTTATAAGTAGCCCCTGCCACTCCTCTCTCCATCCCCCCCGCATCCCTCTCTCCCTTGTCGAGACGCTGCCCAAATCACCTCGCCGAAGTTGCTCCGACCCCCGAACACCCAACCGCTCGTGCCCGTCGCCTCGGAAGTCCCCTCGCCCCTCCGACCCCACCACTCGACGCCGGACGCTCGCCGCTGCCGTCTGCACCCCTCCGACGCCTCCCTCGACCATCGGAGCGACCTCCCCGACGACCTCACCGCTTTGGACTCGCCGGAGAACCCCTCGCCGGCGACCCCTTCCTCTGTAAGCTCCCTGGACCGTCGGATCTATAATCAACGCATAGGATTAGAACAGTTTAAAAACCCGAACCGGTATCCTCATTAGTTCGGTCGACCGCCCGTAACCCCGTTTGGGCAATAGATCTCACAAGAACACAAACTAAAATAAGTAAACAAAAACTGCAACAAGATATTTTTGGGTTTTTGGATTAATATATCTGGAAACAAACATGACAAAAAGATAGATCGGAAAACAATATCTTGGAAAAGTAGACCCGGGGCCATAGGTTTCACTAGTGGCTTCTCTCATGAGTATAGCACACGATGGGTGAAGAAATTATGTAGACAAGATCTATTCATGTAGGAATAGACCCCATCTTGTTATCCTTAATAGCAACGATACATGCATGCCTTGTTGCCCCTTCTGTCACTGGGAAAGAACACCGAAGATCGAAGCCATCACAAAGCAACTCTTCCCATGGCAAGAAAAATCGATCTAGTTGGCCTAACTAAACCAAAGGTTCGAAGAAGAAATACGAGGCTATAAGTAATCATGCATATAAGTGATCAAAGAAGACTTAAGTAATATTCATGGATATAAACTGATCATTGATAACCCACAAGTATAGGGGATCAATTGTAGCCTTTCTCGATAAGTAAGAGTGTCGAACCCAACAAGGAGCTAAAGGTAGAACAAATATTCTCTCAAGTTCTTTCGACCACCGATACAACTCTACGCATGCTTAACGTTCGCTTTATCTAGAACAAGTATGAAACTATAAGTACTTTGTAGGTGTAACGGGATAAGCTTGCAAGATAATAAAGAACACGTAAATAAAAACTAGGGGATTCTAAGATAAAAAGACAACTAAGTTAGATTAACGAGTGTGGAAAAGTGGTGGTAGGAGTTGCGGAATTGTCCCTAGGAAATCGATAACTAGATCGGTCATTATTATTACAATTTTATATGAGGGAGAGGCATAAGCTAACATACTTTCTCTACTTGGATCATATGCACTTATGATTGGAACTCTAGCAAGCATACGCAACTACTAAAGATCATTAAGGTAAAACCCAACCATAGCATTATAAGATATCAAGTCCTCTTTACTCCAATATGCAAGAACCCACCTACTCGGGTTTATGCTTCTGTCACTCATGCAACCGACCATAGGCAAATCATGAACACATTGCTACACCCTACAAAGAGGATCCCTCACGCTTGCGCTACACGGAGAGCACCATAGGACAACACTAATAATAAAACATGAAACTCAAACCAATCATGATCATCAATCAACCCATAGGACAGCAAAAATCTACTCAAACATCATAGGATGGCAACACATCATTGGATAATAATATAAAGCATAAAGCACCATGTTCTAGTAGAGGGTACAACAGGTTGCGGGAGAGCGGACCATTGTAGATATATGGGGGAAGGTGATGGAGGTGTTGGTGAAGATGACGGAGTTGTTGGAGTAGATCGCCGTCATGATGATGGCCCCGGCAGCGTTCTGGTGCCATCGGGAGAGAGGGCGAGGAGAGATCCCCCTACTTCTTCTTCCTTGACCCCCCCTATATGGGAAGAGGGTTTCCCCTCTGTTCCTTGGCCTCCATGGCGGTGGAGGGGCAAGAGCCCCTGCGAGATTGGATCTCTCTCTCTGTTTCCTTCTGTTTCTACGCTCCCAGATTCTGGCCTTTCACCATTTCTTAAATATCCGGAGATCCGTAACTCCGATCGGGCTGAAATTTTGAGGGGATCTTTATCCAAACATTAGCTTTCTTGCAGCGAAAGGTCAGCTCCAACCGACCTAAGGAGTGGCCACAAGCCTGCCAGGCGCGGCCAGGGGGTGAGCCGCGCCTAGTAGGCTTGCCACCTCCTCATGCATCATCTCACGTTGATTCTTTTTCCCAAAAATCACATATATTCCAAAAAATATCTCCGTAAGTTTTTACCGCGTTTGGACTTCGTTTGGTATGGATATTCCACGAAACAAAAAACATGCAAAAAACAGGAACTAGCACTAGGCACTGGATCAATATGTTAGTCCCAAAAATAGTATAAAAAGTTGCCAAAAGTATATGAAAGTTGTAGAATATTGGCATGAAACAATCAAAAATTATAGATACGATGGAGACATATCAGCATCCCCAAGCTTAATTCCTACTCGTCCTCGAGTAGGTACATGATAAAAAAGATAATTTTTGATGTGGAATGCTACCTAGCATAATCTTGTTCATGTAATCTAATCATGGCATGAATATTAAGATATGAGTGATTCAAAGCAATAGTCTATCATTTGACATTAAGACAATAATACTTCAAGCATACTAACAAAGCAATTGTATCTCTTCAAAATATAATGGCAAAAGAAAGTTATCCCTATAATATCATATAGTCTGGCTATGCTCCATCTTCCCCACACAAAGTATTTATATCATGCGCAACCCTGATGACAAGTCAAGCAATTGTTTTCACACTTTTTATGTTCTCACACTTTTTCAACTCTCACGCAACACATGAGCGTGAGCCATGGATATAGCACTATAGGTGGAATAGAATATGGTGGAGGTTGTGAAGAAAAAGGAGAAGATAGTCTCACATCAACTAGGCGTATCAACGGTCTAGGAGATGCCCATTAATAGATATTAATGTGAGTGAGTAGGGATTGCCATGCAATGGATGCACTAGAGATATACGTGTATGAAAGCTCAAACTGAAAACTAAGTGGGTGTGCATCCAACTTGCTTGCTCACGAAGACCTAGGGCAATTTGAGGAAGCCCATCATTGGAATATACAAGCCAAGTTCTATAATGAAAAATTTCCGCTAGTATATAAAAGTGACAAAATAGGAGACTCTCTATCATGAAGATCATGGTGCTACTTTGAAGCACAAGTGTGGAAAAAGGATAGTAGCATTGTCCTTTCTCTCTTTTCTCTCTCTCTCTTTTCGGTGGGCATCTAAGGCCACTTTTTTATTTGGGATTCGCTAGCCTCTTTTATTTTTCATAAAGTCCGGAGTCTCATCCCAGCTTGCGAGGGAATCATAGCTTCCATCACCCTTTTGTCATGCCCAAGATGCGGTCCTATCCTTATTTTGGCACGAGGGCCTCGACAGGGATAGAAGCGCATCTTGTCGTGTTGCAAGAATGGATATCATTACAGGTACATGTATAGAAGAGATGATTATATGGAATTGGCTTACACTCGCCAACAAACAAGCAACGCTCTCATGTTCAAGAATCACATTACCTGTACCTGCAACTGTTGTTGTAGTAATCTTTGAGCCACATGGACTCAGCAATCTCATTTCCAAGGGTATCAAGACTATTAAATCTTAATAGGTGAGGATCTCGTCCCGAGATCTAGAATGAGAAGGGGAAGAGAAAGAGCAAGAGGTAAAACTTAGTTGCTTCTTTGACAAACGAGTGAAACCAATGAAACATGAAGGTTGGAAAGAGATGAAGAATGACATGAGGAACAACAAGAATTCACAAGAAATTTGGGCAGCACTTCGGTAGGAAAGAGAGGCAAAACTAATAAGATCGAAGGAACTTGAAGATAGAACACAACACTCTGGTAAGAATAAGCAACAAGGAATATGATCTTAATCAAACTAGATGAGAGTTGACAAGAGCAACACCACTATGCCTCCGGAACTAAAGAATCTAAGCTAGATCTTTGAAGAGAAGAGAACCGAGAAGAAAATGACAACTTCTACCACCATTGAATTTGAAAAACATGGTTGAACGGAGTTATTGAAAACCAACAACGAAGAGAATAGCTTGTTATGGGCTTATGGAAAACATCTCAAAATATGAGGTGACAACCTGCCACAACAAAAACAATTGATTGCTTGAGAGCAACAAGAGATTAAAAACTTCTTTCACCAAGAAGAGGAGGAGAAAACTTGGAATATTTATGGCACCATGATAGCAACATCCTTAGGAAATGCTTTAGGTGAAATCCAACCCAAGATAACTCCAAGAAAACATGATGGTTTTACTTATTTTATTCTTGACAAATATCCTTTGAGACTCCTCATAATTAAGAATTTAATAACACCATCTCAAAAGACAATGGAGAAGGAATTGAACTTAGAAATCCAAGGGAAAGAACATTTAAGCACCTCCAACAAGAATCTTGAAGAACACTTGAAAATAAAAGAAATCTTGATAAACCACCAAGAAGAACCTCCGGAAGAACTCTGAAATGAAAGAATGATAGAAAGAATTGAAGGATACAAAAAGAACAAGATTGAGGCCTTGCTATGAATTATATGGAGCTTAGCGAAAAGATACTTGAGAAAAACTAGGATCTCCGGAAAAGAAAGATGACCACTTGGCATAAGGAATTTGATATCATGAACAACTCCGGAAGAAAGATTGAAATCACTTGGATGAAACAAGAATAAGAATTATGATATGCCTATCCTTCATCAAGTTAAATTGATGACAAACAACGGATTTGGCATACCACTTATCCTTTTGTAAAAGATAGGAAAGATAGATAGAGCACAAACTTGAAAGAGGACACATCAGAATGAAGAGATCAATATTTGCCTAATGGAAACTGAACAAGGCACCAGAATAATTGAGATACGAACGAAGGAACAACAATTGAGAAGAATTTGAGAACGAAAGCTGAAAGCTGAAAACGAAGAAATCTTCAAAAATGATGGTCTTCAGAGGATCGAGAAATGAAAAAAATTATGAAATGCATCGGATAGATATGGGAGGAAAAACTCATGATCAAAACAATTTGAGAGAATAGCAACAAGCTAAAACCATGAATCTTTGGAAGAACGAACAACGATTAAGAGAAACTCTCCTCCGGTCTTCAATGCAAAGAATGATGACTAGAATCACCACCAAGAATTACTAAGACACTCCGGGACAATTAATAACGAAAAGGTTGAGCCAATGATGAAAATGATTTAGAAGCAATCTTGGAGAAGGAATATGACTGACGGAATTTATTCTTACGTCATATTAGAAGAGAACTTGAGAACATCTTCGGAAAAAGATTAGAAGAGTGAGGTAAGATCCTGGGGAAAACACCTGTGGGTTATGGGCCCACTCAAAGAGATCACCGTGGAAACAATTGCTTCAGAAGAGAGATTGCACCGGTACGAATGAAAAACTCAATGAGGTGAGAACCTCGAAATAATTTACGAGAATAGAGAGAGACGAATAAACAGGAGAGGCTTGGAAAAGAAATTCCACCATGGAAACCATTGAACGAATGAGAAATGATATGATGAACACTGAGAGCTTGAATCAAATCCATCGGAGAAGAATAACAACAAGAACGAAGAATATGAGGATAGATCTTCAAATTGAAACTCTTGAGAATCTCCACAAGAAAACATCGAATATAATACAGAAGAATGAATGCGAAAGCATTGATGAAGAGAAAGCACTTGGATCAAAATTTAATCATGGAAGACAAAGGGCGGGAGGGTGGTAAAACAAAGAAAACTTGGAACGGATGAGACAAACTCCGGAACAAAATATGAGGATTGATCTTTCAAACATTGAGGATGATAGAATTATCTTGAAGAGAAGCAAACCGGTAGGGGAAGAATTGATATGACAACTTGATTGAGAAAAAGAATTAGCAATCCCACGGACATATGAGAACACTTAGGAAATATATGAAATCACCAGTTGACATCGAAGCAACTTGAATTACCATATTCAAATACGAAACAAAGGACGAGGCTTACAAAACATGCCAGAAACAAATGCATAACAGAGATTTTGCTCGATATTTTGGTGGTAAGGTTCGCACGGGCTCCATCGTACATTGGATTGTCATATTGAAATGACGCCCAAATATGCGCCCTAGGCATAGCGAACTACAAGGCTTGACGAAGCATAATCGAGATTGTCCTCTGTAAGAAAGACCGTGAAAAAACGAATCCACTAGATGTCAAACCCCAACCTCACATCATGATCTGTTGGAAGATAGCCTAGGTAACTACTTGAATTCCCACCTAAGAATTTCCGAAAACTTTGTTGTTATGCAATCCGGTGTTGGGGATACAAGGAGGAAATATCTCACACAACTAACAAACCTACACCCCAACTGCATCCATCCTTCAACACATAACCAGAGGCTTAGCAAGTCCATCTAACTCGGATGCTCAAAAGCACAATGATACTAACCATGGTGGTACCCCGGACGCCTCCCCAATACTGGGTGACTCCGACCTTATCTCAGCACGACAAGTATTGAATTAATTCCGAACATCCTCCGTCTTGAGATACTAAGGAAGCTGAATGATAACGAGGTGACAAGATTTCCGTGGAGCTCAACTCCCCGGAAGAAATCAAGTCAGACAGGAGGCACCAAGACAGAACTCCGTCACATTGGTATCATATAGTTTCCAAATCCCCGTGTGAACCTAATTTTTTTGAGTGAGAAGGGGAGTAGAATGGAAATTCCTAAGTCGTAATTCCTCACCAGAGCATAGAAGAGGAGTAAAAAGAATCCTACTCTCCGATATAACTAGACTGAAAACAGTTTTTCACTAGACATGACTCGGCCAAGTTCGATCAATCAAGGGGGCTCCTAGGTTAGTACAGGATCTGATACCAACTTGTCATGCCTAAGATGCGGTCCTATCCTTATTTTTGCACGAGGGCCTCGATAGGGATAGAAGCACATCTCGTCGTGTTGCAAGAATGGATATAATTACAAGTACATGTACAGAAGAGATGAGTATATGGAATTGGTTTACACTCGCCACAAGCTACATCAAGATGACATAAATACAACAACATAGTCAAACATCACACAGAAGAGCAGGGTCCGACTACGGACGAAATCAAACAATAAAATGACATTCATCCTTGCTATCCCCTGTTGCCGCCTGGAACCCATCCTAGATCGATGATGAAGAAGAAGAACTCCAACAAACAAGCAACGCTCTCACGTTCAAGCATCACATTACCTGTACCTGCAACTGTTGTTGTAGTAATCTGTGAGCCACAGGGACACAACAATCTCATTTCGAAGGGTATCAAGACTATTAAAGCTTAATAGGTGAGGTATGGTTATGCAGCAAGTGACTAAGTATTTATTTGAGTGCCTAACTTACGAGTACAGAAATTAAAGTATGGTGGTCTACGCATAATGGACATGAACTAGTAATGATCACTAACTGATGCTGAACACCTACTTACGTCAATCATAGCCCCATCGTGTTCTCTCTTGGATAGGAACTCCCGAGAAGAGACAATCACGGTTACGCACACAGTTGGTGTATTTTATTTGAGTTTACTTCAAGTTTGCTATGACCGGGTGTTAAACAAAGTATCCAAGTTTGCCACATAACCACGGGCACGGCTTTCTGAAAGATTTAACCCCGCAGGTGTGCTCCAACTCATCCATCACAAAATACTCACACACAACGGGAATAACCTCGACCACGGATCTCATGATCTTCCTAGGCAATTCCATAGGAAATCCGCCACCTCGAGATAGCCCGAAGAAAATTGGAATTCCTCACTTAAGACATTCAAGAAAGGTAAAACAAATCCAGCAAGGCCGCCCGACGTGTCGACGAACCCGATAGGGGCCGCGTATCTTGTTCTTAGGACACGATAGATAAGTGAGGTGTTTGGTGGCCTGATAGACATGTCCCGAGTTGCCTCGGGTTGGCCCCACACGGTGCTCTAGTTTGGACCAACACTCATGGGGAGCACTGGCCTGGGTTGTTGATTAAGATCCGCGGGTGCTAGCAGGTCCCTATGCAATTTTATTAGTCATTAGGCAAATGTAGTACCAATGTTGGGCCTTGCCAGACAAGTTTTATCCCAAAACAAAAATCAAGGGGGTCCCCATAACAACCCCGAGCATGTTAGGAGCGCTCAATTATGGAACATAACACCAGTTCACAAGTAACTAGGGGCAGCAAGAGTGGAACAAAACACCAAGCAAAATGCCAAGCCTTCCACCCTTTACCAAGTGTATAAGTGCATTAAATTAAATAGCAATAATATTGTGATATAACAAAAGAATGTCCATGTTGTCACATGGAAGCAATTGCACCTGCAGCTAGAAACTCTATAAGAAGGGCAGAGCAAGCGGTAACATAGCTAAACAAAGGTTTGGTGGGATGTGGAGGGGTTAGAGGCTTTCATGGCAATGTTGGGAGGCTTGAAAAACAAGTGGTAGGTAGTGAGACATAATGATAAAAGCGGGACAACTAGCATAGCAATGATAGTAGTGGTATCCAGGGAAATGTGTCATCTTGCCTGCGATCCCGCTCGGAAGAAGAACGAGTGCATGAAGAAGACGAGCCAATGTAGTCGAACGAATCCTCACACTTCGAACGCTTTCGGAACTCTATCTATAAGAAGCAATCCGAAACAAAAAATCAACACAAGATACACCATAACGTGCATGACATGATGTGCGAACAATATGATGCATGTCCGGTTTAGATATGCAAGGCATGTCATGGCAAGAACAACAAACAACTACTACACATTAAGCGAAGTTCAATATGCAACGAGTTGCATATTGACGAATCTCCACATTTGAATTACTTAGTTCATTCCCGTTTAGGTACACATCAATGTTAAATTTTGTTATACATGGCAAGAGGTGAAGCATGAACAACTATATCATCTAGACAATTTAAATGGGGCCGAAAGCAACATATAGCATTCCCGAAACATCCCCATAAGCATATTATGATTTAGGTCCAGATCTGTCCTAACACAATTTTAGAGTTGTTAAACAGCAAAATAAATGTCACCATGTGATTTACACATTTTTCTGGTCAAGTTACATATGTAAAACTTATTGATCGGAGTTACGATTAATTAGTTATGACAAAAACCGTTTTAGCATGGCATTGATGCAAATTAATGCAAACGACAAGTTTAAGTATTTTTATCATGTGTGAAAGCTGGATATTGTGAATCTACACAAAATTGTAGACAAGTTTCACATATAAAGTTTTTTAATGCGATGCACGGTTAAAAAGTTATTAACAATTTAAAAACATGGGTTTTTCTGTAATTTTGAAATTCACAGGTTAATTAGCAAAATTCGCCAGACCGAAAAAAACCCGAATCAGGCCGAATCTACACGTTGGGCCAACAGCAGCATGGCCGACAAATAGCTAATCGGTGCTCAGGCGGGGGATAGGCTGCGCTCACCTTGCTGGGCTTGGCCCAGGTGTTGGAGCGGCTGGCTTGGGCCGGTATTGGCGCTGGCCCACGAGGGCAAGGCGAGGCCCATGCGGGGGCACTGGTTGTCAACGAGGCGCTCCTTCCTCCCGCACCAAAGGAGGAGGCCATGGAATCGGTGGCGGCCGGCGGCAGGAGGCGACCGGCAGGCGCAGGAATGGTGGGGGAGGCCGGATCCACGATGGGAAGCCTCGGATCCGTCCATTCCCGGTGGTCTCGAGGCGCGACGACGAGCTTCTTGCGGCGGCATCTCCATGGCACGGGAGACCTGCGGGGAGAGAGAGGGCCAAAGGTGAGAGGGGCACGACAACGGAGGAGGGGATGCGTGGGGGGGGGGGGGCGCTGGCCTGGTCCGATCGTCGACGAGGGTTGGGGCGGATGAGGCCCTTGGCGGTGCGTTGCTCTGACGAGGGGCCGGGGCTGGCTCGGGCGGCGGGAGCGGCGGTGGTTCCGGGCCAGATGGTCTTCTCAGGGCCCCAATCTGGGCTTGTGGGCCCTACGGCTGGAGGGAGGGGGCTAGTGGCTGGGGCACGGGAAACGAGGAGGAGAGAGGAGGAGCCAGATTAGGAATGGGAGGGGGATTAAATAGGAAAAGAGGGTTAGGGTTAGCTGTTTTTGTCCGTTTTCGGACCTTTGGGTCTCGATCCGACGGTCCGGAAGCGGAGGGGGGATAGGTGGTCTGGGGGCTGTGTAGTTGGGCTAGGAGAGGACGAGAGGATGAATTTTGGCCCGAGACAAAGTTTTAAACACCGAAAAACATCTGACGAAGAACCCATGACCGCACTGCTACGGTTGACCGATGGGGTACCAAACGAACTCGGAATGCGACGAAATTTGGTAGGCGGTCTACCTACGCTATAATAAGACCACATGCCAGGTTTCGATCCAATCCAAGAATATTTTAACGGCACTTTTAAAAATAACATTTTAACGATGCCGCGGGCGCGTGCGTGTGTGGTTGGTCTCAAAATGGTCAACGACAAAACGAAGAGAACCGACAGCTACTAACAAATGCAAGTTTTCAAAAACGAGTGCTGATGCTATGCAGATGAAGCGAATGATGCAATGATGAATGCAACAACCAAACGAATCGCACGACGACAATGGAAACAAAAGGGGAATCTTCTGGAGTGTTGGTCCCGGGCTGTTACAACTCTCCTCCACTACACGAGGATCTCGTCCTGGGATCTACAATGAGAAGGGGAAGAGAAAGATCAAGAAGTAAAACTTAGTTGCTTCTTTGACAACCAAGTGAAACCAATGAAACATGAAGGTTGGAAAGAGATGAAGAATGACATGAGGAAGAACAAGAATTCACAAGAATTTTGGGCAGCACTTCGGTTGGAAAGAGAGGCAAAACTGATAAGATCGAAGGAACTTGAAGATAGAACACAACACTCTGGTAAGAATAAGCAAGAAAGAATATGATATTAATCAAACTAGATGAGAGTTGACAAGAGCAACACCACTATGCCTCCGGAACTAAAGAATCGAAGCTAGATCTTTGAAGAGAAGAGAACTGAGAAGAAAATGACAACTTCTACCACCATTGAATTTGAAAAACATGGTTGAACGGAGTTATTGAAAACCAACGACGAAGAGAATAGCTTGTTATGGGCTTATGGAAAACATGTCAAAATGTGAGGTGACAACCTGCCGCAACAAAAACAATTGATTGCTTGAGAGCAACAAGAGATGAAAAACTTCTTTCACCAAGAAGAGGAGGAGAAAACTTGGAATATTTATGGCACCATGATAGCAACATCCTTAGGAAATGCTTTAGGTGAAATCCAACCCAAGATAACTCCGAGAAAACATGGTGGTTTTACTTATTTTATTCTTGACAAATATCCTTCAAGACTCCTCATAATCAAGAATTTAATAACACCATCTCCAAAGACAATGGAGAAGGAATTGAACTTAGAAATCCAAGGGAAAGAACATTTAAGCACCTCCAACAAGAATCTTGAAGAACACTTGAAAATAAAAGAAATCTTGATGAACCACCATGAAGAACCTCTGGAAGAACTCTGAAACGAAAGGATGATAGAAAGAATTGAAGGATGCAAAAAGAACAAGGTTGAGGCCTTGCTATGAATTAGATGAAGCTTAGCGACAAGATACTTGAGAAAAACTAGGAACTACAGAAAAGAAAGATGACCACATGGGATAAGGAATTTGATATCATGAACAACTCCGGAAGAAAGATTGAAATCACTTGGATGAAACAAGAATAAGAATTATGATATGCCTATCCTTCATCAAGTTAAATTGATGACATACAACGGATTTGGCATACCACTTATCCTTTTGGAAAAGATAGGAAAGATAGATAGAGCACAAACTTGAAGAGGTCTTGAACGATACATCGGAAAGAATTAAAAACTAAAGAGGACACATGAGAATGAAGAGATCAAGATTTGCCTAATGGAAACAGAACAAGGCACGGGAATAATTGAGATACGAACGAAGGAACAACAATTGAGAAGAATTTGAGAACCAAAGCTGAAAGCTGAGAACGAAGAAATATTCTAAAACGATGGCCTTCAGAGGATCGAGAAATGAAAACAATTATGAAATGCACCGGATAGATATGGGAGGAAAAACTCATGATCAAAACAATTTGAGAGGATAGCAACAAGCTGAAACCATGAATCTTTGGAAGAACGAACAATGATTAAGAGAAACTCTCCTCCGGTCTTCAATGCAGAGAAAATGGCTAGAAACACCACCAAGAATTACTGAGACACTCTGGGACAATTAATAACGAAAAGGTTGAGCCAATGATGAAAATAATTTAGAAGCGATCTTGGAGAAGCAATATGACTGATGGAATTCATTCTTACATCATATTAGAAGAGAACTTGAGAACATCTTCAAAAAAAGATTAGAAGAGTTAGGTAAGATCCTAGGGAAAACATCTGTGGGTTATGGGCCCACTCAAAGAGATCACCGTTGAAACAATTGCTTCGGAAGAGAGATTGCACCGGTACGAATGAAAAACTCGATGAGGTGAGAACCTCAAAATAATTTAAGAGGATATGAATGGACATGAGAGTGTTATAAGATATCTTTAGGACTCCAGATAAAATAGAGAGAGACGAATAAACAAGAGAGGCTTGGAAAAGAAATTCTGCCATGGAAACCATTGAACGAATGAGATAGGATATGATGAACACCGAGAGCTTGAATCAAATCCACTGGAGAAGAATAACAACAAGAACAAAGAATATGAGGATAGATCTTGAAATTGAAACTCTTGAGAATATGCACAAGAAAACACCGGATACAATACGGAAGAATGAATGTGAAATCATTGATGAAGAGAAAGCATTTGGATCAAAATTTAATCATTGAAGACAAAGGGCGGGAGGGTGGGGAAAAATACGAAATCTTGGAACGGATGAGACAAACTCTGGAACGAAATATGAGGATTGATCTTGCAAACATTGAGGATGATAGAATTATCTTGAAGAGAAGCACACAGATAGGAAAAGAATTGATATGACAACTTGATTGAGCAAAACAATTAGCAATCCCACGGACATATGAGAACACTTAGGAAAGATATGAAATCACCACTTGACATCGAAGCAACTCGAATTACCATATTCGAAAACAAAACAAAGGATAAGGCTTACGAAACAAGCCAGAAACAAATGCATAACAGAGATTTTGCTCGATATTTTCGTGGTAAGGTTCGCACGGGCTCCATCGTACATTGGATTGTCATATTGAAGTGACGCTGGAATATGCTCCCTAGGAGTAGTGAACTCCAAGGCTTGACGAAGCATAATCAAGACTGTCCTCTATAAGAAAGACCATGAACAAACGAATCTACTAGATGTCGAACCCCAACCTCACATCATGATCTGTTGGAAGATTGCCTCGGTAACTACTTGAATTCCCACCTAAGAACTTTCAAAAACTTTCTGGTTATGCAATCTGGTGTTGGGGATACAAGGAGGAAATATCTCACACAACTAACAAACCTACACCCCAACTATATCCATCCTACAACACATAACTAGAGGCTTCGCAAGTCCATCTAACTCGGATTCTCGAAAGCACAACGATACTAACCATGGTGGTACCCCGGACGCCTCCCCAATACTGGGTGACTCCGACCTTATCTCACCATGACAAGTATTGAAGCAATTCCGAACATCCTCCGTCCTGAGATACTAAGGAAGCTGAATGATAACGATGTGCCAAAAATTCCCTGGAGCTCAACTCCCCAAAAGAAATCAAGTCAGACAGGAGGCACCAAGACAGAACTCTGTCACATCGGTATCATATAATTTCCAAAATACCCACGTGATCCTAAATTTTTTTGAGCGAGAAGAGGAGTAGAATGGAAATTCCTAAGTCATATTTCCTCACCAGAGCATAGAAGAGGAGTAAAAAGAATCCTACTCTCCAATATAACTGGACTCAAAACAGATTTTCTCTAGACACGACTCGGCCAAGTTCGATCAATCAAGGGGGATCCTAGGTCGGTACATGCTTTGATACCAACTTGTCACGCCCAAGATGTGGTCCTATCCTTATTTTGGCACGAGGGCCTCGACAGTGATAGAAGCGCATCTCGTCATGTTGCAAGAATGGATATCATTACAAGTACATGTACAGAAGAGATGAGTATATGGAATTGGCTTACACTCACCACAAGCTACATCAAGATCACATCAATACAACAACATAGTCAAACATCATACATAAGAGCAGGGTCCGACTACAGATGAAATCAAACGATAAAATGACATCCATCCTTGCTATCCCAGGCTGTCGCCTGGAACCCATCCGAGATCAATGATGAAGAAGAAGAACTCCAACAAACAAACAACGCTCTCACGTTCAATCATCACATTACCTGTACCTGCAACTGTTGTTGCAATAATCTGTGAGCCACATGGACTCAGCAATCTCATTTCCAAGGGTATCAAGACTACTAAAGCTTAATAGGTGAGGTATGGTTAAGTGGTGAGGCTTAAAACAAGCGACTAAGCATTTATTTGAGTGGATAACTTATGAGTATAGAAATTAAAGTATGGTGGTCTATGCACAATGGACGTGAACTAGTAATGATCACTAACTGATCCTGAACACCTACTTATGTAAATCATAACCCCATCGTGTTCTCTCTCGGATAAGAACTCACGAGAAGAGACAGTCACGGTTACGCACACAATTGGTGTATGTTATTTGAGCTTACTTCAAGTTTGCTATGAACACGTGTTAAACAAAGTATCCAAGTTTGCCACATAACCGCGGGCACGACTTTCTGAAAGATTTAACCCTTCAGGGGTGCTCCAACTCATCCATCACAAATTAACCACTTGCAGCAGGAATAACCTCGACCACGAATCTCGTGATGTTTCTAGGAAATTCCATAGGAAATCCGCCACCTCGAGATAGCCCGAAGAAAATCGGAATTCCTCAGTCAAGACATTCGAGAAAGGTAAAACAAATCCAGCAAGGCCGCCCGACGTGTCGACGAACCCGATAAGAGCCGCGTATCTCATTCTCAGGACACGACTGATAAGCGAAGCGTACGGTGGCCTGCTAGACATGTCCCGAGTTGCCCCGGGTTGGCCCCACACGGTGCTCTAGTTTGGACCAACACTCATGAGGAGCATTGGCCTGGGTTGTTGATTAAGATCCGTGGGTGCCGGTGGGTCCCTATACAATTTTATTAGTTATTAGGCAAATGTAGTACCAATGTTGGGCCTTGCGAGACAAGTTTTATCCCAAAACAAAAATCAAGGGGGTCCCCATAACAACCTCGAGCATGTTAGGAGTGCTCAATTATGGAGCATAACACTGGTTCACACTAGGGCGGCAAGAGTGGAACAAAACACCGAGCAAAAGGCCAAGCCTTCCACCCTTTACCAAGTGTATAAGTGCATTAAATTAAATAGCAATAATATTGTGATATAACAAAAGAATGTCCATGTTGTCACATGGAAGCAATTGCACCTGCAGCTAGAAAATCTATAAGAAGGGCTGAGCAAGCGGTAACATAGCCAAACAAAGGTTTGCTGGCATGTGGAGGGTTAGAGGCTTTCATGGCAATGCTGGGAGGCTTGACAAACAAGTAATAGGTAGCGAGACATAACGATAAAAGCGGGACAACAAGCATAGCAACAATAGTAGTGGTATCCAAGGAAATGTGTCATCTCGCCTGAGATCCCACTCGGAAGAAGAACGAGTCCATGAAGAAGACGAGAAAGTGTAGTGGAACGAATCCTCACACTCTGAACGCTTTCAGAACTCTATCGAGAAGAAGCAATCCGAAACAAACAATCAACACAAGATACACCACAACATGCATGACATGATGCGCAAACAATATGATGCATGTCCGGTTTAGATATGCAAGGCATGGCATGGCAAGAACAACAAACAACTACTACACATTAAGCGAAGTTCAATATGCAATGAGTTGCATATTGACGAAACTCCACATTTGAATTACTTAGTTCATTCCCGTTTAGGTACACATCAATGTTAAATGTTGTTAGACATGGTAAGAGGTGAAGCATGAACAACTATATCATCTAGGCAATTTAAATGGGGCCGGAAGCAACATATAACATTCCCAAAACATCCCCATAAGAATATTATGATTTAGGTCCAGATCTGCCCTAACACAATTTTAGAGTTGTTAAACAGCAAAATAAATTTCACCATGAGAGGGCCGAAGGTGAGAGGGGCACGACAACGGAGGAGGAGATGCGGGGGGGGGGGGGGGCAGCGCTGGCCTAGTCCAGTCACCGGCGAGGGTCGGGGCGGACGAGGCCCTTGGCGGCGCGTTGCTCCGGCGAGGGGCCAGGGCTGGCTCGGGCGACAGGAGCGGGGTTGCGGAGCGGCGGCGGTTCCAGGCCCAGATGGGCTTCTCAGGGCCCCGATCTTGGCTTGCAGGTCCTGTGGCTAGAGGGAGGGGCTGGCGGCTGGGGCACGAGAAACGAGGAGGAGAGAGGAGGATCCAGATTAGGAAGGGGAGGGGGATTAAATATGAAAAGAGGGCTAGGGTTAGCAGTTTTTGTCTGTTTTCGGACCTTCAGATCTCGATCCGACGGTCCAGAAGCGGAGGGGGGGATAGGTAGGCTGCGGGCTGTGTAGTTGGGCTAGGAGGGGATGAGAGGATGAATTGTGGCCCGAGACAAAGTTTTAAACACCGAAAAACGTTCGACGAACAACCGATGACCGCATTGCTACGGTTGACCGATGGGGTATCAAACGAACTCGGAATGCGACGAAATTTGGCAGGCGTTCTACCTACACTATAATAAGACCGCACGCCAGGTTTCGACCCAATCCAACAATATTTTAAAGGCACTTTTAAAAACAACATTTTAACGATACCGTGGGCGCGTGCGTGTGTGGTTGGTCTCAAAATGGTCAACGACAAAACGAAGAGAACCGTCAACTACTAACGAATGCAAGTTTTCGAAAATGAGTGCTCATGCTATGCAGATGAAGTGAATGATGCAATGATGAATGCAACAACCAAACGAATTGCACGATGATAATGGAAACAAAAGGGGAATCTTCTGGAGCGTTGGGCCCGGGCTGTTACACCTTTCCTCATATGGGACAATGCTCTAATAATGATAGCCATCACACTTTTATTTACTTACAACTCAAGAATTACAACTCGATATCTAGAACAAAATATGACTCTATATGAATGCCTCCAGCGATGTACCAGGATATGAAATGATCTAGCATAGCAAATGACATCAAAAAATGGACAAGCCATGAAAGCATCATGCTAGCTATCCTACGATCATGCAAAGCAATATGAAAATTATGGTGCGTGTCATAATAAACGGAACGGTGGAAGTTGCATGGCAATATATCTCAGGATGGCTATGGAAATGCCATAATAGGTAGGTATGGTTGCTGTTTTGAGGGAGGATACATGGTGGGTTTAATGCACCGGCGAAAGTTGTGCAGTACTAGAAAGGCTAGCAAAGGGGGAAGGGTGAGAGTGCGTATAATCCATGGACTCGTATTAGTCATAAAGAACTCACATACTTATTGCAAAAGTCTATTAGTCATCAAAGCAAAGTATTAGATGCATGCTCCTAGGGGAGAGGTTGGTAGGATTTAACCATCGCGTGCTCCCGACCCTCACACAAAGGTTGACAATCAATAAACAAATCATGCTCTGACTTCCTTACATAATGGTTCACCATACGTGCATGCTACCGGAATCACAAACCTTTACACAAGTATTTCTACCAATCCACAATTACTCGCTAGCATGACTCTAATATCACCACCTTTATATCGCAAAACTATTGCAAGGAATCAAATACATCATATTCAATGATCTACAAGTTTTATGTAGGATTTTATGACTAACCATGTGAATGACCAACTCCTATTAACTCGCTAAATAGATATAAGTAAAGCATAAGAGTTTAATTCTTTCTACAAAAGATATTCCCATGCTCTAACAAATATAAGTGAAGCAAAAGAGCATTCTACAAATGGCGGGTTTCTATGTGTTAGAAACAGGCAATCCAAACTTCAAATGATATAAGTTAAGCACATGAAGCATTCTATAAAGCCATACTCAAAAGATATAAGTGAGGTGCAAAGAGCCGTCTATATATCAACCAAGGACTTTCTCATACCAGCATGGTGCATTATTAAAAGAAAAGCACACGACGCATCAAGATTTACACATAGCATGTGACAAATAAAAATATAGCTCCAAGTAAAATTACCGATGGTTGTTAGAAGAAAGAGGGGATGCCTTCCAGGGCATCCCCAAGCTTAGTTTCTTGGGAGTCCTTGAATATTACCTTGGGGTGCCTCGGGCATACCCAAGCTTAGTCTCTTTCCACTGCTTATTCCTTCATCCATCGTGATCTCACCCAAAACTTGAACACTTCAATCACACAAAACTTAACAAAACTCTCGTGAGATACGTTAGTATAATAAAACAAATCACCACTTTAAGTACAGTTGCCAACCAATTCATATTTTGTTTTTGCATTGTAGCTACTGTAATATAACTTTTCCATGTCTTATACCACTGATACAATCGATAGTTTCATCAAAACAAGCAAAATAGTGCATCAAAAATTGAATCTGTCAAAAACAGGACAATCTGTAGTAATCTAAACATTCACAATACTTATGTAACTCTAAAAATTCTGAAAAATTAGGAAAAAATAAAAAACATTCATAGCAGTACCGTGTAAAAATTTCAGAAACTCTTGACATTCTAGTAAAAAATGTAAATTCACGCACTACATCCAAAGTTTCAGTTTTTACACTGCACACACCAAACTAGCAATCTAATCATCCTAAAGGCAAATCTTGGCACATTATTTTTATAATACAATGGATTTTTACAAGGGGATAATTATGTTTGTTGAAAAGGTTCTGTAATCAAGATTCACAAAGTTTCCATGGGCATGAACAAAGTTCAAGGCTAGCCCCCACTTCAACGTTGCTCGTCTTTCTTACTTTCACTTTTCTTTTTGATTTTTTAAGTTCCCCACTTTATTTTTTGTTTTTAAACTATATAAAAGGACACATCATAATAAAATAACTCTCTAAAAATTCCGGGTTGTCTCCCTGGCAGTGCTTTCTTTAAATCCATTAAGCTAGGCACAAAGTGCTCAAGTAGTGGATCCACCCGGATCCCAAGGTATATGAAAGCCAATTTTAATTAGCAATGATTTGTAATTAAGTAGTGAGCACAAAGTGATATAAATCATGTGACAACGAAGTCTAACTCTCTTCCTATGCATTGGCATGTCATACAAGAACAATTCATGCACACAAAGTAAAGGCCAATGCATAGCATAAACAGTTTCTTGCAATTTTATCGTATTGGAAACATAGAGAGGTGAAGATGTAGTTCCTCTCTCATAATAATTGCAGGTAAGAGAAGCAAACACATGCATATTATATTCATTAAAATCATCATGTGCAATAGTAAAAGGAAACCCATCTATATAATCCTTAACAAGTGCAAACTTCTCCGATATAGTGTAGTTGGGAGAATTCAAAAGGATAATAGGACTATCATGCATGAGTGCAATAACAAAAATTTCATGCTTAACATAAGGAACTATAGCAAGTTCATCTTCATAAGCATAATTCATATTGGCATCATGACCACAAGAATAGCAAGCACCAAGTTCATCAATTTCAAAAGAATCCAAGGGATCATAGCAATCAACATAGCATTCATCCTTCGGTAAGCACGAAGGGAAATTAAACAATGTATGAGTTGAGGAGATACTCTCATTATAAGGTGGGCACAGGTAGCTAATCCGCTCTTCCTCCTTTTGTTCTTTGTTCTCCTCCTCATCTTTTTCATCTAATGAGCTTACAATTTCAACAACTTCTTCTTCCATAGGTTCCTGCAAAATATTAGTCTCTTCCAAGGCAGCAGTCATTCTTTCCATAAACTCCTTAACATAAGCATTAGAAGCATAGTTTTCATAGCAATATTTAAGTATGGCAAAATTTTCAGAATTGTAAAGAGTAGCATCATACTTTTCAATGAAAGAAGCAATTTCATAGGCACCCTTAAAAGCAACAAATTCTTCAATTCGTTCAACATCATTATAGCAATAGGCCTCCTTGGCATAAGAAGATAATATTTCATTATCATTAAACACACATTGGCAGGGAAGGTGTTTTTTAGCTTCTTTAGAAAAACAAGTAAAAACATAAATTTCACATAGATTCCAAGCATAGCAACACAAAGTATTAATTTGATGCCACAAGAGTTTCCCTTTTTGAGATATGCGATGTCGCACATAATGAGCATGCTCATTTAATGACTTTCCCTCAACTAAGCTAGTTGGGTTTTCAGCACGAGCACAAGTGGAGCAAAGATGACCCAAGTAATATTCTTCGGTGGTACGAAACACTAGTGGTTCCTCAACTTTTGGAGCAGCAAGTACACCTATTTTTTGGTATTTTATGTTTCCTACCCATATCAAAAGATAGAAAATAACTTAGAATAACAAATAAAATCTACTTAGTGATAAAGCAAACAAGCACACACGAGAATATTCACCCCACGCTATTGCTCCCCGGCAACAGCGCCAGAAAAAGGTCTTGATAACCCACAAGTATAGGGGATCAATTTTAGCCTTTCTCGATAAGTAAGAGTGTCGAACCCAACGAGGAGCAAAAGGTAGGACAAATATTCCCTCAAGTTCTATCGACCACCGATACAACTCTATGCACCCTTAACGTTTGCTTTACCTACAACAAGTATGAAACTAGAAGTACTCTGTAGGTGTAACGGGATATGTTTGCAAGACAATAAAGAACACGTAAATAAAAACTAGGAACTGCTAAGATAAAGAGACAACTAAGTTAGATTAACGAGTGTGGAAAAGTGGTGGTAGGAGTTGCAGAATTGGCCCTAGGCAATCGATAACTAGACATGCCATCATTATTACAATTTTATATGAGGGAGAGGCATAAGCTAACATACTTTCTCTACTTGGATCATATGCACTTATGATTGGAACTCTAGCAAGCATCCGCAACTACTAAATATCATTAAGGTAAAACCCAACCATAGCATTATAAGGTATCAAGTCCTCTTTACTCCCATATGCAACGACCCACCTACTTGGGTTTATGCTTCTGTCACTCACGCAACCCACCATAGGAAAATCATGAACACATTTCTACACCCTACAACGAGGATCCCTCATGCTTGAGCGACACGGAGAGCACCATAGGACAACACCAATAATAAAACATGCAACTCAAACCAATCATGATCATCAATCAACCCATAGGACAACAAAAATCTACTAAGACATCATAGGATGACAACACATCATTGGATAATAATATGAATCATAAAGAACCATGTTCAAGTAGAGAGTACAATGGGTTGCAGGAGAGTGGACCACTGTAGATAGATGGGGTAAGGTGATGGAGGTGTTGGTGAAGATGACAAAGTTGTTGGAGTAGATCGCCGTCACGATGATGGCCCCGATGGCATTCCACTACCACCGGGAGAGAAGGGGAGAGAACCCCCTCCTTCTTCTTCTTCCTTGACCTCCCCCTAGATTGGAGGAGGGTTTCCCCTCTGGTCCTTGGCCTCCATGGCAGTGGAGGGGAGAGAGCCCCTCCGAGGTTGGATCCCTCTCTGTTTCCTTCTGTTTCTACACTCCCAGATTCTAGCTTTTCACCTTTCTTGAATATCTGGAGATCCGTAACTCTGATCAGGCTAAAATTTTGAGGGGATCTTTATCCAAAAATTAGCTTTCTTGTGGCAAAAGGACAACTCCAACTGACCTAAGGGGTGGCCACAAGCCTGCCAGACATGACCAGGGGGTGGGCCGCGCCTAGCAGGCTTGCCACCTCCTCGGGCATCGTCTCACGTTGATTCTTTTTCCCAAAATCACATATATTCCAAAAAAATCCCCGTAAGTTTTTATCCCATTTGGACTTCATTTGGTATGCATATTCTGCGAAACAAAAAACATGTAACAAACAGGAACTCGCACTGGGCACTGGATCAATATGTTAGTCCCAAAAATAGTGTAAAAAGTTGCCAAGAGTATATGAAAGTTGTACAATATTGGCATGAAACAATCAAAAATTATAGATATGACGGAGACATATCAATCATGAACTCAAAATTCATCGGATCCCAACAAACACACCACAAAAAGTCTACATCAAATAGATCTCCAAGAGACCATCGTATTGAGAATAAAAAGAGAGAGAAAGCCATCTAGCTGGTGCCTACGGACCCTTAGGTCTATGGTGGATTACTCACACATCATCGAAGAGGCACACATGAAGACGATGCACCCCTTCATGATGGTGTTAGATTGGATCTCGTGGTTCTAGAACTTGCGGCGGCTGGAATTGTGTTTCGTCGATATCCCTAGGGTTTTTCGAATATTTGAGAATTTATAGAGCTAATAGTCCGTGGAGGGGGTCCTCAAGGCGGCCACAACCCATCAGGGCGTGCATGGGGCCTCTGGCGTGCCCTGGTGGGTTGTGGGTGGACTGGGCTCCCTCCTGGTTACTTCTTTGGCCCATTGTCACTCTTCTATTCCAAAAAAATCTCCAAAAAAATTCGTCTTGATTGGACTCCGTTTGGTACTGATTTTCTGCGAAGTAAAAAAACAAGCAAAAACAACAACTGGCACTTTGGCACTATGTCAATTGGTTAGTCCCAAAAAATGATATAAAGTTGCTATAAAATGATTGTAAAATATCCAAGATTGATAATATAACTACATGGGACAATAAAAATTATAGATATGTTAGAGACGTATCACTAGCCGGCGAGCTTCAACTCCAAATATCCTTGTTGGTGACAATGGAGGCCTCCCACTTGCCCTTGGAACTTGCACTGGCCATGGCTGAAGATGAGAAGGGGTCAAAGAAATTGGGGGGGATGAAACTTGTGAGCACGGAGCTCATGAGATTAGAGAGGGTGATGGCGATGTAAGATCTGGAATGTGTATGGACGTTGTGGTGGCGGTTTTTCCTGCTTATAAGCCGTTGTAATACCAGGAGCCCCTCGGTTGTACCGTGGACCTCGCCACTTCCCGAGAAATCGTGCAATTATACTCTTGCGGGATAACCCAAATCATAAATCGTAACCCTAAAAAGGCGGGACACGATCTCCATATCAATGAGACTTGTTGATTAAAAACAAAAACTGCCTCAAACCACGATTCGAGCTTTTTTGGAGACTCGTCAATAGTAATGTTTGAGCTACGACCCTTTGTCAGAAAGGTGTCAGTGGAAAAGAACTGTCTTGGCTCGGGCGGTTAGCCTTCGAGGCTAAGTTTTATATTCGAGGTCCAGGAAGCATTCGACAACCGAATTGTAATCAGTAGATTTTGAATTCAAGGTGGAACTCGCATCGCAAGACGATGACTTTGGACGTGCGAATGCTGAGATACTACTCTAGCGTTGGAGGCTAGTTCGGGGGCTATTGAGGGATTCCGGGATTAAGGGGTCCTCGGGCTGCCGGTCTAGCTGTATGGGCCAGACAGTGGGCCACCTTGTGAAGGTCTGGACACCATGACCAAGATGGAATCTTTTGGGGCGTGGCGTGCACTCCAAGTACAAGACGACGGGGTCGACATATTCCTTTCCTGATGTTACCAACATTGTGTAACCCTAAATACCCTTGGTAGATATACAAACCAGAGGGTTTTAGTCTATAGGATAAGTTAAGCTCATTACTCTTAGGGTTTAGACCACATCATACGATCTCTAGGTAGATCAACTCTGTACTAGATACCCCATACTCAATACAATAAAATCAAGACGTTGGGTTTTACCTCCTTCAAGAGGGCCCGAACCTAGGTAAATATCGTCTCCCATGTTTCCTGTAACCCATCAACCCAAGATCCACAGTTCGGGATCCCCTACCCGAGATCTGCCGGTTTTGACACCGACATTGGTGCTTTCACTGAGAGTTCCCCAGCAAGATCCCTAAAAGGGTTGATGGCTTGTCTCATCATTAGAGATGAAGTCTCTAAGGGGGACACCTTTGTCCCTGGACAGATTTTCGCATTCAGCAGTGTTGTGCTGCATGCGGACCCGACTGGCCATCTTGGCTAGATCGGAAGTTTCGCCCCCGATCAAGAGATGAGGTTTGGGAACCTAGAGTTCTCTGCCGACTCCCGGGGTGACCTGCTCCTTATTGGGCTCGCGGTTGCTTCCAATGAGTTTAGATACCCCGAAGCCTTAACTTCGGGCCTTCTACTCGGCCCCAAACAAACACACCGCAAAAGTCATTACATCAAATAGATCTCCAAGAGACCATTGTATTGAGAATTATAGACAGACAGGAAGCCATCAAGCTACTGCTTGTGGACCCGTAGGTCTATGGTGGACTACTCACGCATCATCGGAGAAGCAACCATGAAGATGGTGCACCCCTCCGTGATGGTGTTAGATTGGATCTCGAGGTTGTGGAACTTGCGGTGGCTAGAATTGTGTTTCGTCGACTCCTCTAGGGTTTTATGAATATTTGGGAATTTATAGGGCGAATAGTCGGTTGAGGGGGGTCCCGAGGTGGGTACGCTCCACCAGGCCGCGCTAGGGGCCTCTGGCATGCCCTGGTGGAGGGTGTCCACCCTAGGGCCCCTCTCTTATGGTTGTTTGCCCCATCCCGGTTCTTCTGGTCCACAAAAAATCTCCAAAAATTCCCATGGCATTTGGGCTCCGCTTGGTACCGATTTTCTATGAAGTAATAAACAAGCAAAAGCAACAACTGGCACTTTCGCACCATGTCAATAGGTTAGTCCCAAAAAATGATATAAATTTGCTATAAAATGATTGTAAAACATACAAGATTGATAATATAACAGCATGGAACAAGCAAAAATTATGTATACATTGGAGACGTATCATCATCCCCAAGCTTAATTCCTACTCGTCCTCGAGTAGGTAAATGATAAAAACAGAATTTTTAATGTGGAATGCTCCCTAATATGTTCATCATATATTCTTTTCTTTGTAGCATGGACATTTGGACTTTTAGATGGTTCAAAGCAATAGTCTAGTTTTGACATGAAAACTTTAATACTCAAGCATATCAACAAGCAGCCATGTCTTTCGAAATATCAACGCTAAAGCAAGTTATCCCTAGCCCATCATGCTCAATTATTGATCCATTCATGATACACACTCAAATATTAGCTACACCTAATGCTCAAGTGTGATCATAGTGCCTCCTAGTTGGTGCCTTATAAGATAAGATGGAGACTCAAATTGAAATAAAAATTGCATAAAGTAAATAGATAGGCCCTTCGTAGAGGGAAGTAGGGATTTGAAGAGGTGCCAGAGCTCAAGTGTTAAATTGATAGATAAAAATATTTTGGGTGGCATGCCTTTCGTGTCAAGGAAATGGAATGAGAAATGTCATTATCTTTCCATGCTAGATACATCATAAGCGGTTCCCAAACAGAAAATAAAGTTTAATCCTTTTTCCACCATACTTTCACTTTCCATGACTAGCCGAATCCATGGTTGCCGTCCATACCAACACTTTCCAAGGAATTTATTATTTGACGACATAAAGTATTTTTTCTTTTTCATTTTGGGACTGAGCATCCCTATTACCACCATACTCTCGTGCAATGACAAATGAATAAACACTCATCTTGAGAATAACACATCTAGCATGAAAAAATACCGGTCACCCCTACCGTTTCATGAGCGGTACGAGCACACAAGAAGGAAAATTTATTTTGAAATTTTTAGAGATGGCACATACAAATTTGCTTGGAACAACATGGAAATACTGTATATAGGTAGGTATGGTGGACTCATATGGCAAAACTGGTTTAAGGATTTTGGATGCACAAGTAGTATTTCTACTTAGTACAAGTGAAGGCTAGCAAATAGATTGAGAAGCATCCAACCAAGTAACTAAAAATCACATAAGCGAGCATTAAGCATAACTAACACCGAATAGTGCACCATAAGTAGGATGTAATTTCGTAGTACAACTATTGAATTTCGTGCTTGCATAGGGAGTCACAAACCTTAAAATCCATATTCTTACTAAGCATAATTACTTACTAACATAACTCACATATTACTATCGTCATGTCTTAAGACTATTACAAAGAATCAAGTTTAATTTATCCAGTGATCTTGATGAAAGTTTTTATTGTATCCCTCTTGATTATCTATCACTTTGGGGTTAGTTTCATATACTGCAATTGCTTTTGACAAGCTCACATGGATATAAGTGAAGAACATGAGCATAAAAGTTTCATCTCTCAAAATAATATAAGTGAAGCATGAGAGGATTTCTTCAAAATTACTAACTCTAAAATTAATATAAGTGAAGCATGAGAGGATTTCTTCAAAATTACTAACTCTGAAAATAATCTAAGTGGAGCATGAGAGAATTTCTTCAAACATGTAAAAGCACGTCGTGCTAAAAAAGATATACGTGAAGCACTAGAGCAATTCCATAGCTCAATAGATTTAAGTGAAGCATACAGAGCAATTATAGCAAATCATAGCATAATTTTGGCTCTCTCGAATAGGTGTGTGTGCAGCAAGGATAAAAGCAAAACAAGCAAAGATACAAGACGCTCGAAGCAAAACTCATAATATGTGACGAATAAAAATATAGTTCCAAGTAAAATACCGATGGTTGTTAGAAGAAAGCGGGGATGCCACTCGAGGCATCCCCAATATTAGTTCCTTGTTAGTCTTTGGATATTAACTTGGGGTGTTGTACCATCCCCAAGCTTAGGCTCTTCTTACTCATTATTCCATCATCCATCGTGATCTCACCCAAAACTTGAAAACTTCAATGACACAAAACTTGACAAAATTCTCATGAGATCCGTTAGTATAATAAAGAAAATCACCACTTTAGGTGCTGTTGTAAACCCATTGATATTTTATTATTGCATTATATCCATTGTATTCTAAATTTACCATGACTTATACCCCCCCAATACAAGCCATAGATTCATCAAAACAAGCACACAATGCAACAAAAACAGAATCTATTTCAGATAGAACAGTCTGTAGTAATTTGTACTCTACCCATACTTGTGGAACTCTAAAAATTTCCGGAAAACAACGTAAAGAATTTGTATAGCAAAACAGTGTTAAAACTTTAGATCAATATCATGTTCGAGTAAAAATTAAAATTCGTGCACCGGGAACAAAGTTTCTATTTCAGATTCAACATTGTTTCTACTCATCTTATGGATCATCCTAAAAGCTTTACTTGGCTCAAACACTAAATAAAACATAAAAACACAATCATAATAGAAGCATAATTGTGAAAACGCTCAAAAACAGGAAGGAAAAGATAAAAATATTTTATCCATTGGGTTGCCTACCAACAAACGCTATTGTTTTATGCCCCTAGCTAGGCATAACGCATAGATTGAAGTGTTGTCATTTTTGGTTTCCTACTCCTTAAGCACACAATGAGAATTATTCAAGGATCTATCTTGCAAATTTTCAATGACAATACTTGTAAGAATAAGATTGAAAAACTTGTTCTTGCCATTAAGGTTGTTTACCACTTCAACAAAATTGGGATGGATACTAATCATTTTAAGATCCTCATTGTTTTTACTAGAAGCGATACCCTTGTTGTTAGGGACTTGCATAGATTGAAAATCTTTGCTAACGGTAATTTTTTCAATAATATTAGCGGTAGAAAATTCAAACTTAAGTTACGAAAGATTTCTTCCATCCAATCAATTCTAGTGGGGCTTTCTTCCATTCCTTTATTGACTACAGGTTCTTTTTCCTTGAGTATTTGAAGAGTGTCTCCCGCCCCTGGCCCAATTTTATTATACATATTATGCATCATTTTATCCAAATTTTCAATATTTTCCTCGGTGAGCATTTTATTTTCAATAGCATCTAACCTTTTTATAACATGCTCGAGAGTTAAAATGGTTTCATTGACAATGATAGGTGGGGAACCCACTAAATTTCCCATAAAATTATAGGCATCCAAAGTAGGGCACATTAAGAAATTCCCACCGGTAATCGTATCAAGGACGAATCTATACCAAGTGGTGATGCCCACATAAAAACAACAAAGAAGAACAACGGTAGATTCCTTACGAATAGATCTATTATGAGCATTGCAAATCCTGTACCAAGCATCTTTAAGATTCTCTCCTCCCCTTTGTTTAAAATTAAGAAGCTCATTATCAGGGGTGTACACAATAACGGAAAAACTAGCCATGATGAAAAGGTTGAAGAACAAGAAATCTAGCGAGAAAAGGCAAACGAAAAAGAGAGGGCAAATAAAACGGCCTATTTGTGAAGTGGGGGAGAGGAAAACGAGAGGAAAATGGCAAATAATGTAAATTGCAAGGAGATGAGGTTTGTGATTGGGAACTTGGTAGATGAGATCTCTTCCTCCCCAGCAACAACGCTAGAAATTCCTTTGACGTGGCTTGAGACCGCGTCGATATTTCCCCAAAGAGGAAGGGATGATGCAACACAACGATGGTAAGTATTCCCTCGGTTATGAAACCAAGGTATCAATCCATAGAGGAAGACCACACACCCACGTAAACAACACCTGCACACAAATAACAAATACTTGCAACTCGACGCGAAAGAGAGGTTGCCAAGCTCTCTACGGTAATAAGATAGATTAGGTAATGATAGTTTTGGGAAATAGATCTCCCAAGAAAGCAAACTAAAATAAGTAAACAAAAAGTGCAGCAAGGTATTTTTGGTTTTTTGGATTAATAGATCTGAAAACAAAAGATGCAAATAGTAGATCGGAAAGTAATATGTTGGAAAAGTAGACCCTGGGGCCGTAGGTTTCACTAGTGGCTTCTCTAATGAGTATACCACATGGTGGGTGAACAAATTACTGTTGGACAATTGATAGAAGATCAAATAATCATGACGATATCCAGGCAATGATCATTATATAGGCATCACATCCAAGATAAGTAGACTGAAATGATTCTACATCTACTTCCATTACTCCACTCATCGACCACTATCCAGCAAGCATCTAGTGTATTAATTTCATGGGAAAATGGAGTAACGCAATAAGAACGGGGACATGATGTAGACAAGATCTATTCATGTAGGAATATACCCATGTTTTTATCCTTAATGGCAATGACACATGTGTGTCTTGCCGCCCCTTCTGTCACTGGGAAAGAATACCGCAAGATCAAACCCATCACAAAGCACCTCTTCCCATGGCAAGAAAACTCGATCTAGTTGGCCTACCTAAACCAAAGATTCAAAGAAGAAATACGAGGCTATAAGTAATCATGCAAAGAAGAGATCAAAGAAGACTCAAATCATATTCATCGATAGAAACTGATCATGAACTCAAAATTCATCGGATCCCAGCAAACACACCACAAAAGTCATTACATCAAATAGATCTCCAAGAGACCATTGTATCGAGAATCATAGAGAGAGAGGAAGCCATCTAGCTACTGCCCATGGACCCATAGGTCTATGGTGGTCTACTCACGCATCATCAGAGAAGCACCCATGAAGATGGTGCACCCCTCCGTGATGGTGTTAGATTGGATCTCGAGGTTCTGGAACTTGCGGTGGCTAGAATTGTGTTACGTCGACTCCTCTAGGGTTTTCTGAATATGTGGGAATTTATAGGGCGAATAATCGGTTGAGGGGAGTCCCGAGGTGTGCATGCTCCACCAGGCCGCTCTAGGGGCCTCTCGCGCGCCCTGGTGGAGGGTGGTCACCCCGGACCCCCTCTCTTGTGGTTGTTTGGCCCATCCTGGTTCTTTTGGTCCACGAAAAATCTCCAAAAATTCCCATGGCATTTGGGCTCCATTTGGTACTGATTTTCTGTGAAGTAAAAAACAAGCAAAAACAACAACTGGCACTTTGGCAGTATGTCAATAGGTCACTCCCAAAAAATAATATAAAGTTGCTATAAAATGATTGTAAAGCATCCAAGATTGATAATATAACAGCATGGAACAAGCAAAAATTATAGATATGTTGGAAACGTATGAGGATACCACCAAAAAACAGTGGCGACGACACCCTCAAGCGTCATCGCCAGTGTAGAAAATCAAAGGGGCGTAATGGCAAATAACATTGCCTACGAAAACCTTACGCCGGATACCCCCAAAGATCCTACCGACCCCACCGTTCCCGAAAAGCAGCACAACAATCCCAAGGGGAACATAGACCTTGAAGACTCCGAGGACCCCATCGATTCCAAAGACAGCAACTACGTCCCACTCTCCGAGGACGATGTCAGTCTCGGTGAGGAGGATTTCATCATTCTTGAAGACCCGTTCGAGCAAGAGCGATTCAAGTGCCAACTGATCGCCACCGCTCGGAGCCTCAAGTTGAAGCAATAGCAAATCAAAGCTGAACAAGACACCCTCAATGACAGATGGACGCAGGTCCTAGCTGCCGAGGAAGGGCACGAGCACGGATGGCAGGATCAAAATAAAGATTACCCACGCTGCCATTTGTTAGAATTCTACGATGAGGCCCCCACACCCGCACTCCCTAAACACACCAAAGACGACCAACCGGACTGCCCCCCCTCGAGGTCGGGACATGCCGACTGGTAGGGCGGGAGAAGTACCTGAATACCCTCGCAAGGTCCAGAGAGAACCTGGTCAACCCGACCCGTTCGACTTACAACACACTCTGAATGCCCATGCAGGATAGGCAAGATCCATTTATGGATCCAAAGGACGAACCCCTGCAGGAGGGGATAGTACCAAGCTTGGTTTGATCATCACGATAGATTTCAAGGACAGAACCGGGACCGAACTCTATCCGACCTTCGATGTGACGTGGCGAGGATTAGGGGCGTCGCCCACCCATTGTGTTTTATTGATGAGGTGATGCAACAGCCATTCCCCAAATGGTTCAAGCCCATAAACATTGAGTAATATGACAACACTACTGACCTGGCCTTCTGGATTGAAGATATCCTTCTACACATACACATGGCTCACGGGGATGACCTCCACACCATTAAGTACCTACCACTAAAGCTCAAAGGACCAACACGACACTGGCTAAACAAACTCCCCGAAAACTCCATCAAGAGTTCGGAGGAGCTTGAGGATGCTTTCCGCTCTAACTTTTAGGGCACCTATGTTCGACCACCGGACATTGCATACCTGAGCCACATTGTTCAACAGGCCGGAGAGTCATCCCGGTAATTCTGGAACCGATTCCTGACCAAGAAAAATCAAATCGTCGACCGCTCTGACGTCGAAGCATTGGCCTCTTTTAGGAACAACATTCGAGACAAATGGATAGCCCGTCAACTTGGACAGGAACAGCCTTGAACAATGTTCGCTCTCACCTCACTCATGTCCCGCTTTTGCACAGGCAAGGACAGTTGGTTAGCATGTCGGAGCAATCCTCCTGCAAGCTCCGACACTTCCAAAGTGCAGTATAACAACAAGAAGCAACAACGTAACAAGAATAAATGCCGGCACAACGGTGCTAAAGCCGAAGACACAGTGGTTAACGCTAGCTTCCATAACTCAAAATAGTCACATCAGAAGAAGCATGTAAAAGGGAATAGGGATGGACGCTCATGGCTAGACAAAATAATGGACAAACCCTGCCAGATTCACAACACTCAAGAGAAGCCTGCCACCCACACCAACCGTAACTGTTGGGTGTTTAAACAGGTAGACAAGCTCGTAGTCGAAGACCAGGTAAGGGTGCCCACAACAAGGATGATGAAGAGCCCCACAGGACGAATAATGGAGGCCAGGAGCAATTCCCCCCGAGGTAAAAGTGTGAGCATGATCTACGCAACACATATACCAAAGAAGGAAAGGAAGTGCACACTTTGGGACGTATATGCCATAGAGCCCATCGCCCCCAAATTCAACCCATGGTCGGCTTGCCCAGTCACCTTCGATCACACTAACCACCCGACCAGTATTTGTCATGGTGGGTCAGCCACTCTGGTATGCGATCCAATAGTGGACGGGTACCATTTAACAAGGGTCCTTGTGGACGGAGGTAGTGGTCTCAATCTTATCTACACGGACGCGGTGAAGAAGATGCGTATTGACCCGTCTAGGATCAAACCCAGTAACACCACCTTTAAAGGAATAATACCTCGCGTGGAAGCCCGATGTTTGGGCACCATAACCCTTGAAGTAGTGTTCGGTTCACCCGATAACTTCCGCAGCGAAGACTTAATCTTCGACATTGTCCCTTTTCGTAGCGGCTATTATGCGCTTCTTGGCTGAATAGCTTTCGTCCATTTCAATGATGTCCCCCACTATGCCTATATGAAGCTCATGATGCCCGGACCCAAGGGGGTCATCACCATCAGCGACAATATGGAGCACTCGCTCCAAACAGAGAACACATTGTGGCTCTGATGGTTGAGGTGCAGCTCCACAATGAAACGCCGACCCCCTGTATGATGTCAAGGCACGGAAGGCAGGAAAGCGGGCCCGAATTTTATTTTGGTTCCCGAAGCATCATGCTCCAAACAAATAGGAACACACGCCCCATAGCATGACCCAGATACCTGCAAGGTAAGTACTCTAGAATCATAATTTTGCACTTAAAATTCCTTGGTCAGCTATGGGGACCTATCAACCAAAGGCCTAGTCTTCGCCTAAATCAGTGGTCATATATGTCTTGGATAAAATCATGCTCCGTCAAGGATCAAAATCAACAGCATTGAGCTCACACAATTCGGCAACCTCTCAAGACTTTCTCGCACAAGGCCGTCTCACATAACCAAGGTCGACTACCACCTTCTCTAAAGGGGTACCCTCCAGGAGAATAAAGGCGCACACATGCAACAAGACACCCAAGCCATTTGTAACAGTCCTGTTTAAAGCTTTTTCCTGTGTAAAACTTTAATTTTACGTATCTGTAACAGTTGCTTGGACAGATCAAAGTGTACAAATAAAAAGTTTATCGAAAATAAAGACAATTTTTATGGTCCTATGGCAGTCATTTATATTGTGCATGCCTTGTTTCCCTCTTTTCTTCACCACTCTTTATACAAAAACAAGCCAGTTCGATACACATCTTAGATGCAACCAGCTACATGACTAGGGACTCGACCATTAGGCTTGCCCGAAGCATCAATCTGACACCACAATTCCTTCGAGTGTACGGCGTCTTGGATATTGTGTTATATGCATTGGTTCCGAATTATGTCTTGGATTAAAAGTTGGGTTGCCCAGCTCCTGTGTTTACCCCTTTACATTCCACTTATTTGGCTAAAAGGGTAAAGGGAGAACCACTGCAATTGTACTTCTAGTTCGTCTAGTTAAGTACCTTAGTGGAGAAAGCCAAAAACTGACTGGCATAATAAGCAAGAACCGGTCTGTGATCCGATGACAAGTGTTAGACAAAGGATAGTTGGAGGTTCACCATATTAAAACAAAGGGTTTGGAGTAAGACAAGACATGTGATGCGGGTTTGTATAAAACACCGAATATCACCAAGCAAAGGGGGCTAGTGCTCGCTCCCCACATATAAGCTCTCATGCCTCGTTTTCTTCCGAACTACCGCCTCCGGGTACCAAGACGTTGGCTAAGAGTAACAATATAGATATTGAAAACACCCCCTTTAGCATCTATAGGGGGGATGAAGCCAATGACTAATACTCGTGATCTGCGTTGTGTTTTCCGTGAAGAGGAACGAGTAATCACAACACAAAGTGGGTAAGTATTTCCCTTAGTTATGGAACCAAGGTTTATCAAACCAATAGGAATACCAATCCTCAACCGTCTTTGTAGGATCGAAAGTAGGTCTAGAGGGGGGGATGATTAGACTACTTGACCAATAAAAATCTACTTTTTCCCAATTTGAAGTGTTGGCAGATTTTAGCATTCATAGCAAGTCAAGTACACCCTACACATGCATGTCTACGAGTATAGCAGCGGAAAGTAAAGACAAGCATGTAAAGTAAAGGAAGGGTAGGAAGATCAAACGCAATATGGAGGCACGATGATTTTTCTCGTGGTTCCGATAGGTGGTGCTATCGTATGTCCACGTTTATGGAGTCCTCAACCCATGGAGGGTATTGGCCGCGAGAGTCCATGGAGGGCTCTACCCACGAAGGGTTCCATGAAGAAGCAACCTTGACTATACCATGATGGCCTACGCCCACGGAGGACTAGCCTAACTCGGGGTATATCTTCACAAAGTAGGTGATCTCCTTGCCCTTACAAACTTCTTGGTTCACTCCACAACACGAAGTAGGAGGCTCCCAAGAAACACCTAACCAATCTAGGAGGTACCACCCTCCAAAAGGTAACAGGCTCGTTAATGTCGACGAACTCCTTGCTCTTGTGCTTCAAGATGATAGACTCCTTAACACACAATCACTCTCTCACAGATTTGGCTATGGTGGAAGAGATTGATTGGGTGGAAAGAAACTTGGGGAGGCTATAGATCAAGATTCATATGGTTGGAATGGAATGGCATGATCTCAACACATGAGTAGGTGGCTCTCTCTCAGAAAATCAGTTGGTATGAGTGGGGGTGTGTTCTGAGTGCTTTTCTTGCGAGTGAGTGGTGGTGGAGGGGTATATATAGGCATCTCCAAAAATCCAACCGTTACACCTAATAAGTCAGACTCGGTGACACCAATGTGTTAATCTTGATGGTACTGAGTTGCCTCAAAGGTAGCAACTTTTGAATCTCGGTGAGACCGATACATAAAACTCGGTTGCACCGGTAAGGTGACCAACGATCAGATTGCCAAACTAGGTGAAGCCGATTCAACAAACTCGGTGGTACCGATTTTTTGAATTTTCATAATAGGAAGTTGGAAACCCAAACTCGGTGGCACCGAAGCAGAATCAGTTACACCGAATGGCTAGGGTTTGGCAGAGTGTCTGAGGCTGAGAATCGGTGGCACCGACTCGAAAGTGTTGGTTGCACCGATTTTGAGTGTTTGGCTTTGGATAGACTTTTGTGGAAGAGCTTGTGGATGTATGGGTGACTATCACTTGTGCATGTATGAGCATGTTGTTCACAACAGTCACTACTAGAATCAGAACATTTGCCGTCTGCCATGTCTTTGCTGTCGGCTGGCGGATGGCAAAGAAGGGTTTTGCCATCAGCTAGCGAAAAACAGACGACAAAGATGGGGCGGACGACAAAGGTTTTGTTTGCCATCAGCCTATTCTTTGCCATTAGCTAGCCGACGACAAATATGGGGCAGGCAGTCAACAAAGGTCATGGGTGGGCCCCACTACACCGTGGGTTCACAGGACAACCTTGTTGCTGTCGGGGATCTCTTTGCCTCCGCCTCATCCCTCTTTTCCGTCCGCTAGCAGACGACAAAGAGGATGTCCCCCCTTAACGATCATGGTGGATCCCCACCCCCTCACTCTCTCCCCCTGCAATCCACTCCACACTCTCTCTCCTAGCACCGGCCGGCCCCTCCCAACGGCTCCCCCCTCTTGCCCCCTGCCCCATCGTGCTGCCCCCACCATCGGAACTCCCCAGTGCTGCCCCTCCCTAGCGCCGCTCCTCCCCTCTCGCCGCCACTTCCCGTTGCCCCTCCCCTCTCGTCGCCCCTCCCCAGCGCCGCCCCTCCCCAGCGCCGCCCCTCCCCAGCGCCTCTCCCTGTGACGAGCCCCCTCCCGTGACGAGCCCCCTCCCCGCGACGAGCCCCGTCCCCCCCTCACTGCCCCCTCCCCTGCGCCGCCCCCACCACCGCGGCGAGCCCCCCACCCGCGCCGCCCCCTCCCCCATGCAGGCCCTCCTCCACCTGCGCCTCCCCGCGACGCCCAACCGCTGGAGCTTGGTGCGATGCCGCTCCCCTCTACGCGGCCTTCCTCCCCTACGCCGGCCCTCCTCCATTCGCCCTGCAAGGTGAGTTTTTTTCCTGTTTTTACTTTTCAGTTTATGTTACTAGTTCTTGTTTTTTGTTTGGTTTAGGTTAGTTTAGGTTAGTTCTAGTGCTAGTTTAGTTTGGTTTAGTGTTTTTTTTTCTGTTTTTATTGTTTAGTTTAGGTTAGTACAGATGGGGAACGTTGCATGGGAAACAAAAAATTTCCTACGCTTCACCAAGATCAATCTAGGAGATGAGCATCTATGAGAGGAGAGATTGGATCTATGTACCCTTGTAGATTGCTAAGCGGAAGCGTTAAAGAATGCAGTTAATGTAGTGCTACATCTCCGCGATCCAAATCGCAAGCCGTCCCACGAACTCCCGATCAAGTACCAAATGGACGACACCTCCGCGTTTAGCACACGTGCAACTCGGTGAAGATCTCTGCCTTGTTGATCCAACAAGAGAGAGAGGAGAGGTAGACAAGTTCTCCGGCAGCACGATGGCATTGCGGCGATGGTGGTGGAGCAATTCCAGCAGGGCTTCGCTTAAGCATTGCTAAAAACCGATCTAGAGGAGAAAACGAACTAGAGGAAGAAGATAGCAGCACTTGGCAGAATTAGGGTTGGGGCTGCCCTCAAAATCCTCGAGTATATATAGGAGGGAGGGGAGAGGAGGCAACCCTAGCCTCTCCTCCAAGGAGAGGTTTGGCCGAACCAAAAAGGGAGAGTCCACCTCCCACAAGGGAGGTGGATTCCAAGTGGGACTCTCTCCCAAACTTGGAATCTACTCTATCTTCTCCTTCCCTAAGCATAGGCCACTTGGGATGGCTTCCCCAGCCCACCAGGGGCTGGTGCGCCACCTCTAAGGCCCATGTGGACCCTTGGGGTATGTGGGCTCCACTTGGTGGTCCCCAAAACCCATTCGTCACTCCTGGTACATTGTCGGAAATGCCCAAAACTTTTTCGGAGTTCAAACACCACTTTCCTATATATCAATCTTTAACTCCGGACCATTCCAGAGCTCCTCGTGATGTCTATGATCGCATCCGGGACTCCGAACAACCTTCGGTCACAACCATACATAACTTTATACTACCGAAACGTCACCGAACCTTAAGTGTCCAGACCCTGCGGGTTCGAGGACTATGTAGACATGACCGAGACACCTCTATGGTCAATAACCTATAGCGGGACCTGGACGCCCATATGGATTCCTACATATTCTACGAAGATCTTTATCGGTCGAACCTCTATGTCAAGGATTCAGTTAATCCCGTATGATGTTCCCTTTGTTCTTCGGTATGTTACTTGCCCAAGATTCGATCGTCGGTATCTTCATACCTAGTTCAACCTCATTACCGGCAAGTATCTTTACAAGTCTCTTTACTCGTTCCGTAATACAAGATCCCGTGGCTAACACTTAGTCACATTGCTTGCAAGGCTTATTGTGATGTTGTATTACTGAGTGGGCCCTGATATACCTCTCCGTCATATAGAGTAACAAATCCCAGTGTTGATCCATGCCAATCCAGCAGACACCCTCGGGGATACCTGTAAAGTACCTTTATAGTCACCCAGTTACGTTGCGATGTTTGATACACAGAAGGCACTCCTCCGGTGTCCGTGATTTGCATGTTCTCATGGTCATAGGAACATATACTTGACATGCAGAAAACTGTAGCAATAAACTGACACGATCATATGCTACGTTTATAGTTTGGGTCTTGTCCATCCCATCATTCTCCTAATGATGCGATCCCGTTATCAAATGACATCTCATGTCAATGGTTAGGAAACCTTGACCATCTTTGATCAACGAGCTAGTCTTCTTGTCAGCCTTCTTGTCAGCAACCGAACCGGTATCAAATATCGAGGCACTACAATGAGAGCTAGTAAGTTACACATCAATAATATGTATATCATATATACCTTGTTTGTTGTTGGCCGCCTTCTTGTCAGCTAGGTACTTGGGGCAGTTTCGCTTCCAGTGCAGTTCCCTTGCAATGAAAGCACTCAGTTTCTGGCTTGGGTCCAGCCTTGGGTTTCTTTACAGGAGGAGCAACTACTTTGCCATCCTTCTTGGATTTAACCTTCTTGCCCTTGCCCTTGCCATTATTATTGAAACAAGTGGTTTTATTGACCATCAACACTTGATGTTCTTTCTAGATTTCAGACTCAGCGACTTTCAGCATCGCAAACAGCTCGGCGACTGACTTGTTCATCCCGTGCATGTTATAGTTCATCACAAAGCTCTTGTAGCTAGGTGGCAGTGATTGAAGAACTCTGTCAGTGATCGCCTCTAGCGGAAGGGCAATTCCCAACTCCGCCAGACGAGTCGAATACCCAGACATTCTGAGTATATGTTCATCGATAGACCCGTTCTCCTCCATTTTGCAAGCATAGAACTTATCGGAGGTCTCATACCTCTCGATCCGGGCATTCTTCTAAAAGATAAACTTCAATTCCTGGAACATTTCATATGCTTCATGACATTCAAAATGTCTTTGAAGTCCTGGTTCTAAGCCATACAATATTGCACACTGAACTATTGAGTAATCCCCACAACATGCCTCCCAAGCGTTCTTAACGTCTTTGGATGACATGTCTTCGGGTTGGTCACCAAGCGGTGCATCAAGGACATGTGATTTCTGGGAAGCCGCGAGGATAATCCTCAGATTACGGACCCAGTCCACAAAGTTACTTCCATCATCTTTCAACTTAGCTTTCTCTAGGAACGCATTAAAATTCAGGGGTGCTACAGCACGAGCCATTGATCTACAACATAAATATGCAAAGGTTACTTAGACTATTGTTCAAGATAATAAGTTTAGTTAATCAAATTACTAAATCTCCCACTCAAATTGACATCCCTCGGGTCAGATGAGTGACACATGATCCATATTCACCAACTCAAATCCGATCATCACGTGAGTTAAGCTGGTTTCAATGGTGAACATCATCATGTTGATCATATCTACTATATGACTCATGCTCGACCTTTCGGTCTCTTGTGTTTCGAGGCCATGTCTGTACATGCTAGGGTCGTCAAGTTTAACCCGAGTGTTCTGCATGTGCAACACTGGCTTGCACCCGTTGTATGTGAACGTAGAGTCTACCACACCCGATCATCACGTGGTGTCTCGACACGACGAACTTTCGCAACGGTGCACACGTGCAGCTCGGTGAAGATCTCTGCCTTCTTGTTCCAGCAAGAGAGAGAGGAGAGGTAGCCGAGTTCTCCGGTAGCGCGAGGGTGTTGTGGCGATGGTTGTGGAGCAATGCCAGCAGGGCTTCGCTTAAGAACCGCTCAAAACCGATCTAGAGGAGAAAACGAACTAGAGGAATAAGAGGGCAGCACGTGGCAGAATTAGGGTTGCGGCTGCCCTCAAAATCCTCGAGTATATATAGGAGGGAGGGGAGAAGAGAAGCCCTAGCCTCTCCTCGAATGAGAGGTTCGGCCGAACCAAAAAGGGAGAGTCCACCTCCCACAAGGGAGGTGGATTCCAAGTGGGACTCTCTCCCAAACTTGGAATCTAGTCTATCTCCTCCTTCCCTGCGCATGGGCCACTTGGGCTGGCTTTCCCAGCCCACAAAGGGCTGGTGCGCCACCTCTAAGGCCCATGTGGCCCCTTGGGGTATGTGGGCTCCACTTGGTGGTCCCCAGAACCCATTCGTCACTCCCGGTACACTGCCGGAAATGCCCGAAACTTTTCCGGAGTTCAAACACCACTTTCCTATATATCAAACTTTACCTCTGGACCATTCTAGATCTACTCATGACGTCCATGATCTCATCCAGGACTCCGAAAAACCTTCGGTCACCACCATACATAACTCTATACTACCGAAACGTCACCGAACCTTACGTGTGCAAACCCTGCGGGTTCGAGAACTATGTAGACTTGACCGAGACACCTCTATGGTCAATAACCAATAGTGGTACCTGGATGCCCATATTGATTCCTACATATTTTATGAAGATCTTTGTCGGTCAAACCTCTATGTCAAGGATTCAGTTAATCCCGTATGATGTTCCCTTTGTTCTTCGTTATATTACTTGCCCGAGATTCGATCGTCGGTATCTCCATATCTAGTTCACCCTCGTTACAGGCAAGTCTCTTTACTCGTTACGTAATACAAGATCCCGTGGCTAACACTTAGTCACATTGCTTGCAAGGCTTATTGTGATGTTGTATTACTGAGTGGGCCCTGAGTTACCTCTCCGTCATACGGAGTAACAAATCCCAGTGTTGATCCATGCCAACCCAGCAAACACCCTTAGAGATACCTATAGAGTACCTTTATAGTCACCCAGTTATGTTGCGACGTTTGATACACATAACTCACTCCTCTGGTGTCCGTGAGTTGCATGATCTCATTGTCATAGGAACATATAGTTGACATGCAAAAAACTGTAGCAATAAACTGACACGATCATATGCTACGTTTATAGTTTGGGTCTTGTCCATCCCATCATTCTCCTAATGATGTGATCCCATTATCAAATGACATCTGATGTCAATGGCTAGGAAACCTTGACTATCTTTGATCAACGAGGTAGTCTACTAGAGGCACACTAGGGACAAAGTGTTGTCTATATATCCACACATGCAATGTGTTTCCAATCAATACAATTATAGCATGGATAATAAACAATTCTCATGAACAAGGAAATATAATAATAAACACTTTATTTATTGCCTCTAGGGCCTATTTCCAACAAGTGCTAGTGCTAGTTTAGTTTAGGTTAGTCCTAGTTATTAGTGTTAGTGCTAGTGCTAGTGTTTAGATTATAATAAGGAAAAGAAGAAGAAGGAAAAGAATGAAGGTCGAGGAGGCCGAGGAGGTCATAGTTTTGTAAATTATGGGTTAGGTCACATATTTTCTAATGTTTTTTTATAAAAAACATCATATTTGTGTTGATCGGGTGAATTTCAATGTGCAGTTGTTCGACGACCTCCCATATGTTTGATGAGCACCCCTATTGCGTTTGTTGGTGAGCACAATTAACATCTCCTCCCCCGCCCCCCTTAATTTGCTCGGTTCCGGTCTTCATGCTGATGAAACTTGATAGCTATAGGTGTTTTCAATCATCAATATGCGTGACCAGTATGCGTCTCCCGTTCGAAAGGGCGGCATCTATAAATATGCATGTCTTTGCATATTTATAACCACCATCCTTTCGAATTGTCCAACGTCATCCATGGACAACCCAAGTATGTGAAGATAGGTACGTTTTCTCATATGCTTTGCTCCGGATCCAATGCGGAATTTCATCAGTGCCTCCCTGTTGTTCTCTGGGTACACAACCTCTCTCCTTATTGTCGAGACGTGTATCAGGAGAACAACGGGGTGGTGCTGCCGAAATTCTGCATCGGATCCGGAGCAAAGCTGTAAGTCCATCTAGTGCCCCTTAGTGATTTTGGTGTATTGAAGACTTATAGGTTAAGGAACTAATGTGTTTGTGAGTGTACACATGCTCTATAAGTCGATGAGGAGTTTGATATATTCGGAGATTACCGACCCCTAAAAATGTATGTCTTCAACTGAAGACTTTGGTGAAGACTTTGCTGAAGACTTTGGTATTCCCTGAAGACTTGGAAAATGAAGAAGTTGGTGTGACCTAGAAGATATGAATGAGGACTATGAAACATGAAGACTGTCAGTTTCATAGTTTGATTTCCTTTCTTTGAGTCATAGGAAACATGGTACTGTTAAAGGGGGCCGAGGTAATACTAAGGAAAATTTCCAACTGATGCTTAGCTCCAGAAGCCTCAACCTATCCAATCCTTCGAGTGACACCTTTGGAAATCTCTTGCTGTTCAGTCAAGTTCTTCAATGACAGAGATGATGTTCTTCTGGTCTCTGATGAAATTGATCTAACTAAGGAGTTAGGATTTCGCCAGTGCGAATTTTGTACAAGTGAGGAACATGATAAGCTTGAGGACTTTCATAGTTTGAAATTCCGATCGTTTTTGTGCATAGCGCCAGCTTCCCCAATCATCATATCCACATAACAGTCATATCATTGGGGGCATTTATGTCTTATCATGTCAGGTTGCACCATGGCTATAAATAGCCACCCCACAACCACTAGTTGGTTGGCTGCTCCGGGAGAGAACCGACACTTGTCATTTGAGAGCAACCCATCCTCCAAAGACTTTGAGAGAAAATCATCAGTGAGGAAAAACTCAAATCCAAACCACCAAACCCAAAGTGATTGAGCATCACTGAAGAGATTGTTCCTGTGTTGAACCGATGCTTGTTACCTTTGAGGACTGTGTATCCTCCAGACGGTTAGGCGTCATGGTCTAGTGCATCCTGCAGTCAATTGGGGATCACAGAGTGACCTTGGTCTAGAGCAACCAACAGTCAAATTGTGGATCATCGGGTGACCAGTTTGTGAGGGTTTTGGAAGTCTACCCTGAAGACTTACCACGAGTGTTGGGCGAGGACATTGTGACCTTAGCTCAAGGAGAATACAGTAAGGACTGTGTGTCCTGGGACTGTGTGTCCTCTGGTTTAAATACCAGGCCACTCCAAACCAGACGTACGACGGTCACAGTAGTTGGAACTGTGTCATCAAACCATTGTCTTCATTGAGCTACCTGGTTCTATTTCCTCAACCCCTCTATTCCTTGTATACTTGTTGATGAGAGTGATCATTACTGTTTGAAGAATTTGACTGAAGACTTTCACAATTTCCTCACTTCAAATTCTTCAAGTTACCTTGTTCCTCACCTGCTTATCCTGTATCACACTACTTGTAATCTGTGCATGCTTTATTTCATCATGATGATTATGCTATCACTTTGTTTCTCATGCACTTGAGTAGTTATTCCGCTGCTTGTTATTCATCACATTTCAAATTCCTCAAGTTGAAATTCCTCAAGTGATGAATTTGTAAAAATTGCCTATTCACCCCCCTCTAGTCGATATAACGTACTTTCAAGAGCATATGAGAAAACGAACCCAATCTACACATACTCGGGTGCAATTAGGACATATCTCTACCTATTAGCGTGTAGGTTGCATGGACGTAATAAAACTGACAAACTTGATTAATGAATGAATATAGATTATGAATTATATATATATATATATAATTCTTGTGTGTTTACTAGGTAGGCAAGATGAGTGATCGTGCTTGGATGTACACCGGTTACCCTAGTAAAAAAGAAATGACCATTGAATGGTTAACAAAAACCAAGGGGTTTCTGAGCGCCGCATTTGCGAATGGCCAGGAAATAACCTGGTGCCCCTGTGTCCGATGCGACAACCATAGAAAGTGGACACAAGATGAAAAGGGTAAACACTTGTAGAAGTGGGGTTTTACGCCTGATTATATGGTGTGGAGATTTCATGGTGAGTCTGCCCAACGTGCCAGAGGTGAGGTTGTTCGTCGTTGCACCGACGAGCATGGAACCGGGATCGAAGACATGGTGCAAGACTTTGATGATGCTCGGGATTCGGCTCGGGATTTGGACAATGAGATGGAGGAATCTGCAAAGGCCTTCTGTGAAATGTTGGAGTCTTCAAAATGTCCTGTCCACGAGCACACTGAGCTTTCTCAGCTAGATGCCATCGCGCAAGTCATGGCTCTGAAGGCTCAGTTCAACCTAGGCAGAGAATGCTACGATGCGATGATGACGATATTTGGACGCTTTCTACCCAAAGGCCATGTATTGCTAGCAAACCTGTACCAGTGTGACAAAATCCTACGTGCGCTTAAGATGCCCTATGAGAAGATAGCCTGTGAGCATGGATGTGCCTTATTTAGGCTTGAGTATGTGGGCATGAACTATTGTCCCATTTGCAAGTCTTCCAGGTATGTTGTGGTAGACAACAGTATGGGTGAGAAGAGTTAAACCAAAATCCCAGTTAATGTTCTTCGGTATCTGCCAATCATACCAAGACTTCAATGTCTTTTCATGGTCAAAGAGATGGCCAGACAGATAAGCAATAATAAGAATAAAAACAAGAGGATAAAGAGAAAGAGAAGAAAAACACTTCTTCTTCTTCTTCCTCCTCTTCCTCTTCTTCTTCTAGATCTTCTTCTTCTTCTTGGTAACCTCATAGATGCCATAGACTTACCTTATTTTCTTGCAAAATTACACAATAAGCTTAGTTAGGTAAAAATGGCATAATTACCTAGGTTAGCTCTAAAATGGCACAAATAAGAAATAATAAGAAGAAAAACAAGAGGATAAAGAGAAAGAGAAGAAAAACACTTCTTCTTCTTCATATTTTCTTCTTCTAGATCTTCTTCTTCTTCTTTTTCTTCTTCTTGCTAACCTCATAGATGCCATAGACTTACCTTATTTTCTTGCAAAATGACACAATAAGCATAGTTAGGTCAATAAGCTTATTTTCTTGCGTTTACTTTATGTTTTGATTTTGTATCGATGAACATTGTGAAACTTGCTACCTATGGATGAAACTATGCATGTATGGATGAAACTTGCACTTTTGATTTGGTATGTTTGTTGGATGATCATATATATGTGCTTTGGATATGTTAGGGATGTAGTTTCTGTGAATTATATATATATATATATCATCTATGTACTTGTGAAAATGATTGGATATAACAAAAAACAGAACAAAAAGGGACAATACAGGCACTTTGACGTCTGCCACCAGCGGCAAAGGGCTCTTTGTCGTTTGCCCCGGACGGCAAAGGTGCCACGTGGCGGCCACCTGTGCAACTTGGGAAGACCAGACTAGGGACTTTTGGTTTCTTTGCGGGAGACGACAAAGGGTGAGGAGGCAGACGACAAAGGTTAAGGAGGCAGACGACAAAGAAGTGAGGGGGCGGCCACGACAGAAGTCTTTGCTGTCTGCGACAAATGGCAAAGAGGGAGGGGCAGACAGCAAAGGGCCAGGGAGGCAGACGGCAAAGGAGGCGGGGAGGCGGACGGCAAAGCGGTGGGTCCATTAGCCACCTCTAACGGCGACACCGTCAGTAGTTGCCATCCAATAGACTTTGCCGTCTGCAAGCTAACGACAACGAATCTTTGTCATCCGCTGGGTGAAAGAAGACGACAAAGAACCCCTTTGCCGGAGCTAGTTGGGCCCAAAAATATGTTGTGTGCTAGTGGATGGCAAAGTGCTTTTCCGTCCGCCTTTGTGCCTTTGCTGTCTGCCATGGCAGACGGCAAAGTGCCTGATTCCTATAGTGAGTACCTTACCCCTTTCTATAGTATTGGCTTTCCTATGGACTCAAAGTGATTTCTGACAAAGTAAAATGTAGAGTCCTCTTTCTTGAAGCTTTGGAAATCTATTTCCTTGCATCTCGGGGTGTTCTACAATCCTTTTGCCAACCCATCATTGAACTTTTCCTGAAACATGCTTAGTGGAAACATTAGTTCAATGACATATATGTTGTTATTAATTACCAAAACCACCAAGGGAGCAAATGTGCTTTCAATCACCCCCTTTTTGGTAATTGATGACAACATATAGATAAAAGCTTCAACATATGATATAATCAATGAATATAATCGTTGCTTTGAGAAGTATGTGATAAGCAAGAGCTCCCCCTAAATTTGTGCATTATTTTTAAATTTGCATTGGAATGCAAATGCACAATCGATTAGGTACATGGGGCACTTCTTCCATGTCACATACATCTTGGTGGTGTGCGAGAGTAAATAAGAGTTAATATCATAGCACAACACATCAAGCAAGGTGGATGATCATCTCATAACCATCAAAAGGATAGGAAATAGTAGCAACACACATTAAAGCATATGATGAAGCACGAATAAACTTTTGTTCATGTTAAACAACAAGCAACCAAAAGACTAAATGTTTTTAAAACAACAATAAAACCTAACGCTCTCTCACTCGAAGCCTAAAGATCTATATACAGCTTCTCCCCCCTTGGTAACAAGTTACCAAAAAGTTCAAAGATATATAGCTAATCATCCTTTTGGGACTGATCTCCTCCGGTGGTCGATGTCAGAGTCGAGAGAACTGCATCGGCGAAGACCTTTGAAGATGTCCTGGACGGAGTTGGAGTAGCAACTGGTGGCACTAGAGGAGCTAATGGAGCTGAAGTCACTATAGCTGGTGCAGACGAGGAAGGTTTCATCTCCGGAGCTGGCACTATAGGTGTCCTGGCCTAAGTCCTGAACTGGACAATCGTCCTGACAGGTGCACAATCCTCATCATCATTAGAATCAGACTCTAAAGAGGTGCGACGGATAGTAGCTTCATCTACTTCCTTCTTGAGCTCGTTCACGGTCTTGGTCAGCCCATCCACCTTGTCATTGAGGGTCTTCATTCTATCCTCAAAGTTGTTCACAAGACTTTTCCGATTGTCCAGTATGCCTTTGATACCCTTCTTCATATCCATGACTGTAGAGATCAAGAGATCCATCTGCTCGTTCATGGATCTAGGGACTGGAGCACTAGTGGCTCTAGCTGCTTCTACCTTTGCCTCTGCCTGAGTTGCAGCTGATTTGGGATGGTATGGGTCCATCACCACAACGTTGTCCTCGAAGTCTGGCTATAGGGCCAAGTGGGGTCTATCCAGAGCAAAGATGTGCTTCTCCAGCTTGGAGTTGATGATCATATGAATGTAGGGTGCATAACAACATGAGCGCTTCTGATCAGCAGCAACCCTCTTCACAGTCTCCTCTATCAGATCCATCACTGTGAATCTCTTGTGCTGGTCAATAAGAAGCAGCGGGTTGATGGAGTAGCCTCAGATCATCTTCTCATCACCTGACATGGGCATCAACGAATGCCTCAAAATAGTGTTAATGGTGCGGAGACCTGCCTGGAGGTGATACATAGATCCTAGCTTGTGGGACTGAAGCTATGCAACAGGAATGGCAGTGTACATGTCCTTCATGGCATTGTGGCTTGCCTTGGACTCTGAGTATAAGCATATATCTCCATCCCATGCCTCTGGGACTCCTAAGATGGCAGCACATTCATCAACAGTAGACTCATATCTTGCTCCTTCTGTCATCCACACAATCTACCATCTCCATAGAAGCGAGCAGTGGAGTAGAATTCAATGATCATCTCGTCGTTCCATGCAGTGAATTCTTTGCCAACAAACTTGTCTAGGCCAATGCAGTGGAAGTTGTCTTGCGCACTTAGGAAGTAGTCTTCATTTTCCTTGATGTACTTCCAATTGACATATCTCATATCACTCACAGCTGGACTCTTGTCAAGCAGCATAGTCTCATAGAAATCTTGTTGCTCCTTGGTGTAGAACCTGTAGTCCACAACTGTCTTCCTCCTTTGAAAGTAAGGATCAATGGCTCTCCACTATCTCAAACCTGCATCCTTCTTCTTCTTCATGTCAAAAGCAAGTGGATGGCTGGCATTATGCTCTGGAAGGTGAGGTATGAGCTTCATCAAAGCAGACATAACATCCTCATCAGCTTCTCTGAAGGTGGATCCCTTGTTCTTCACAGAAGCTGGAATGTCTCTGGTAGTCCTCTTGGACTTCTCTATAGCAACCTTCTTAGGAGCAGACTTGGTGCTCTTGGAGGGACCTTGCTTTGGCATGGCATCTGCCAACAACTTCTTCTGCTTCTTCATGGAAGGGGCATTGACAACTTGCTCTTCTTCCTCCTCAACAATAGCTCCAGCAGCCTCCTCAGGGTCCTCAAACATTGAGGTAGGCCTTCCAACAACACGGATAATCCTTTTCCTGGCCTTCTTCTCTCTTGCCTTCTTAGGCAATTACTTCCTTGGGGGCTCGATGGTCATGGTATCCCTAGCACTCTAAGGTTCTCTCATAGTCTCTGGAGGTGCATATGTCTTGCTGACCACCCTCCTAGAAGAGGTGGCTTCATTTGCTGACTTCTTGGCAACCTTCTATTGCTTCTTAGCAAGAACCTCCTCTGGCACAAAGTCTGAATCCTCCTCATCTGTATTCAGTCTCTTCCTGGTCCTAGTAGCAGCCTTGGGCAACCCATGAGAACTAGGGGTGCCTGGATCTGAAAATGAGCTAGACCCAGGGCAAGTGCCTGAACTCATATCGATGTTCTGCCTCCTATAATTCTGTTTGTCCTCAGCATCTGACATATCTGACCCTGTGAATAAATCATAGAAGAGTGTAATAGTATAAGTCATCACAAAATGCAGATGGTTTTTGAAAATTTGAACAAAAGATTCTCAAGGTTTGCATTCTGTCACATGAAAATCGGTACAACCGAAGAAATTTTTTTGGTGCTACCGAGACTAACTTTCTCTTTAACAGAAACTTGGCACTCTTTTCGGTGAGACCAAAAAAGAGTACTCGGTTTCACCAAGATCGTTCTCAACAGCACAGAGGGCAAATCGGTGACACTGATTTGTTTGCTTTGGTTCCATCGAGTTTCATCGGGCGGACGACAAACCCTAGATAATCGAACGTTCGCTATTCTAATGGAATTTTTATAGTGGATAGATCGATCTTAAATAGTGGCGTATGGATGGAAAAAACTCAATGTGCAAGAATTGGAGAGGGGAGCGCATGAAGGGTTCGAAATCGTACCCTAGCTTGGTGACGACTTCGCTACAACAGCGACAGGGGTGAAGATTCCTGACGAGGATATGTACCTAGGGTAGGGTCCTAGGCCTGACCTACATACCCTACCTAAGGACACCGCATTAGAGGACTTAAAGGTCACATGAAAGATTTTGACTGGATTCTCCATGGCACATAAGTCACTCGACAAGTAATCCACTCGGAGGCTTCTTCCTCCACTCGACAGCCACCCGTCACTCGGAAGACCTCACTTACAGTCGACGCTAGAAGGCTAGAAGCCACCCCCACGAGGCCAATAGGTAGGCATTAGGCCAGTCTCCATTAGTAGCATTTATGATGTACATTACCAGTAACGCTAGTCTTTAAACCCACGATCGGACCCTTGGATGCCTGGCAATTATGAGGGGCAGCAAACTCTATATAAGTCGCCCCTCCCCTCTGGCACAAGGGTTCGCAACCATTGTAATCTTTACCTTCCACACAACAAAGCTCCAAAGCACTAAGATGTAGGGATGTTACCTCCACGAGAGGGGCCTAAACTCATACATCTGTGTGTACATCCTCGCCGTAGCTAGGACTCTTCCCTCTCCTTTCGTAGCCCTACCTTCTACTGTCGGGTTCGTTCCCACGACAGTTGGCGCCCACCATGGGGCAGGCGTCTAAGCGACTTCCAGCGAGGTTGCGTTTTTTCTTCGTCGACATGTATTCCAGCGGTGCTTTTGCTCTGGGCCACGAGATCCCTTTCGGAGCGCTCACCTTCATCGCCAACGATTCGGCATGGCTACAGGAAGCGCCTCTCGACGTCGAGGCGCTCCCAGTCCACGAGGCTACGCACTTCCGTGCGAGTCCCTGCGGCGTGCTATTGCGTCAGCCGTCGAATCCCTACGCGTCAGCACCCCTCGCTGATCATTGTTGCAAGCGGTCTGGTCACTCACGACTCCAGCGATGGGTCAAGCATGTAGTGGCTCGCCAAATTGCTTCTCCGTAGATTGCAGCGCTCGAGCCCGCCGAGTCCCTTCACGGCGTGTTCGAGTCGGACTCCGATCAATCTGATATTCCTTCCAAGTGTGAGAGCTGTGATCCTGCAGAGGAGGTCCTTATGGCGGGCTCCCATCAAAGCCCCCCGCCAGGCTTTGGCCATGGCAAGCGAGATGCTGGCGGCCCATCAAGTGAACAGTCGCGTCGCGATGGTGAAGTCCTTCATACTCCCATCGTCGATACGACCGCCAAGGCCCAGGCCTTGGAGGCCACGCGTATTCAGCTAGAAGAGCTCCAAAGAGAACTCAACGAGCATGCTCGCCAATGCCCACCAGTTTCCGGTCGATGTTAGCGGGAGCTATTTCCGACTGGATCTCACAATAATGTTAAGGTATACCGTACCCCTGTGTTAAATGTTGTCGCTGCTGCTAGGATAGCAGATTCCATTCAGCCGTCATGATCAGAGGCTGGTAGAGGGTTGATGCAGATGAGAGCATTTCTAGATGCAGCGTAGCATCAGAATTCTATTGTTTCACAATTACGTAATAGAATACATAGCAACTCACCCAGGGCAGAAACCGTTCAGTCGACACATAGCCTTGGATTTCCCTTGCACCGAAGGGGCGGAGGCTTTCGTGAAGATCAGGTCAAAGATCAGTTTCACCGTGAAGACCACCGGCAAGTGCCCACTCCTCCGCAGGGTGGTCCGCACGTGCCCCGGCACCAGGAGGAAAGGCGCTCGCTCGGTGATGAGCAAAATGCGGGGTTCGATGGTCGTGATCTCCTCACTCAGAGGCGGATCTACAGAGGCAGAGCCCACAGAGAGGGATAAGACACAGATTATCCGAGTGCCAGCTTAGCTATGATTGCTGGCCCCGAGTGTTTTAGCAGGGCCATTCGTTCTGCAGAGATTGCCCCCAACTTCAGGTTGGCGGTCGGAATCGGGAAGTTTTCTGGCGAGTCAAAGCCAGAGACTTGGTTGGATGATTACTGAGTGGCCATTCAAATTGGTGGCGGCAATGATAACATCGCAATGAAACACCTGTCCTTGATGTTGGATGGTTCAGCTCGTGCATGGTTGAACTGCTTGGATCCATCCAGTATATATTGCTAGGAAGATCTTGCCTGAGTGTTCATCCGAACCTTCGAGGGAACCTGCAAGCATCCTGCCGGGCTAGTCGACTTACAACATTGTGTTAAGAAGCCCAATGAGACCTTGAGGGATTACATTCAGCGTTGGTCCACTCTCCATCATACACTGGAGAATGTTTCCGAACATCAGGCTATGTGTGCCTTCAAGGCTGGTGTGAAATACAGAGAGCTTTACTTGAAGTTCGGCCGAACATGTGACATATCACTCAGCAAGATGAAGGAAATCGCCACTCGGTACGCCAATGGCGAGGAAGAAGACCGCCTCCGCAGCGGTAAAGGAAAAGCAGTTGTCAATGATGTCGGCGGTAATGCCAGTCAGAAGCAAAAGCGAAAAGCTGATGGCCTGGTCCAAGCTGAGGCAACCGCTCTGGCGACCCAAGCAAAGAACAAGGGGAAATCCAAAGGACAGTTTGCCCCTAAGAAAGGAAAGAGTCAGTCAGGTACTGATGTGTTCGATTTGCCGTGTGCAATCCACATGAGGAAAGATGAGGAAGGCAATGTGATTCTGCCCAAGCACACCACTCGGTAGTGTCGACTGCTCATCCAACAATTCAAAGAGACTCCGTCAAGTGATAAGACTCCTTAGAAGGATGATGAAGATAAAGAAACATTCCCGGATTTCACCGCTACGCTTATGATTTTTGCTGATGTAGAAAGCAAGAGTCGATTGAAGGTAATCAACAGGGAGGTCAACATGGCCATACCTACCACCCCCACCTACCTCAAGTGATCCCATTATACCATCACATTCGACCAGGCAGACCATCCTGCTCATGTGGCCACTCCTAGTCGACAGGCTCTAGTGGTTGATCCAGTGGTGGGGGGCACTCGACTGCAAAAGGTCCTCATGAACGGTGGCAGCGGCCTGAACATCCTCTATGCAGATACCCTTAAAGGGATGGGCATTACGATGTCTGACTAAGTGAGAGCAACATGCAATTTCACGGAGTCATCCCAGGGAAGAAGGCCAAATCACTCGGCCAGATTGCATTGGACGTGACATTCAGAGATGATAGAAATTTTTGAAAGGAAAAGTTGGCGTTTGAAGTCATGGATTTCGAGAGTGCTTACCATGCCATTCTGGGTCGACCCGCGTATGCTCGTTTCATGGCCCGTCCATGTTATGTGTATCTCAAGTTGAATATGCTGGGCCCTAAGGGTGTGATCATGGTCACTAGCAATCGATAGCAGGCTGAAGAGTGCCTCCGGGAAGGCTCCAAGATCACCAATCACCAGATGGCCATGGTCAAGCTCGAGGAATACAAGAAGAGCTCCGACCCTGCTGATTTGCTACGCACAAAGAAGCCCACTTCTGAGTCACCATTTCAGTCGGCAGGGGAGGTGAAGAAAGTGCACATCCACCTGACAGATCCAATTGCCGCCCCGACGAATATATCATTGACACTCAATGGTAAATAGTAAGCCGAGCTCATCCAGTTCCTCCGTGAGAACTGGGACATCTTCGCATGGAAGCCTGCCGACATGCCGGGGGTTCCCAGGGAGCTGGCTGAGCACCGACTGAGAGTTGATTCGAAGGCCAAGCCCGTCAAGGAGCATTTGCGTCGATCGGCGGAAGAAAAGCGTAAAGCAGTCGGTGAAGAGGTGGCTTGTCTCTTGCAAGCCAAGTTCATTCAGGAGATTAACCACTCCGAGTGGCTCTCAAATGTTCTCATGGTTCCCAAAAAAGATAAGTCGTTGCGCATGTGCATTGACTTCAAGCATATCAATCGGGTCTGCCCGAAGGATCATTTTCCACTCCCTCGTGTAGATCAGGTTGTTGACTCGACTGTGGAATGCGAGCATTTATCATTTCTAGATGCTTACTCTAGATACCATCAGATCCATCTGGATGGTCCAGATGAAATAAAAACAGCCTTCATCACCCCATTCGGGTGTTTTTGCTACATCACCATGCCATTCGGTTTGAAAAATGCCGGTGCTAACTTCATGTGCATGATTCAGAAGTGTTTACTTGACCAGATCCCTCGAATGTCGAGGCGTACATGGACGATATAGTCGTCAAGTCCCGCAAAGGTTCCGACCTATTGGCTGACTTGGACAAAACATTCACCAATCTGAGAGATACGACATAAAGCTGAATCCGGCCAAGTGTACTTTTGGCGTCCCTGGCAGCAAGTTACTCGGTATTCTCGTTTCCGAACAGGGGATCAATGTCAATCCTGAGAAAATCAGTGCCATTACCCGGATGAAGACTCCCGTGCGAGTGGACGATGTTCAGAAGCTCAAAGGTTGCTTTGCGGCATTAAGTTGATTCAGTTCTCATCTCGGTGAGAAGGCACTGCCTTTGTACTGACTGATGAAGAAGTCCGACACGTTCGAGTGGACTCCAGAAGCCGAAGCAGCATTTGTCAAGCTCAAAGCCCTGCTCTCCACCCAGCTGGTGCTTGCTGCTCCTCACAGCAAGGAGCCCTTGCTCCTGTACATTGCGGCCACTAATCAAGTCGCCAGTATAGTGCTAACAGTCGAGCGGGAAGAGGATGGTAAAGCGTACAAAGTCCAACGACCGGTCTATTACATTTCTGAAGTTCTGTCTCCCTCGAAGCAAAGGTATCTACACTACCAGAAGCTGGTCTATGGCATTTACCTATCAGCGAAGAAGGTGGCACATTATTTTCAAGACCACTCGATTTCAGTCGTTAGTGATGCTCCGTTTTCCGAGATTCTTAATAATCGAGATGCAACTGGTCGAGTGGCTAAGTGCGCAATCAAACTCCTATATTTTGACATCAAGTTTGAAGCCAAGAAAGCAATCAAGTCTCAAGCACTTGCAAATTTTATGGCCGAGTGTTTTGAACAGCAACAACCAATCCAAATCCACTCGGCACACTGGACCATGTTCTTTGACAGCTCCAAAATGTTGAATGGGTCCAATGCTGGGGTTGTCTTGATATCTCCAAAGGGTGACAGGCTCAGTTATGTCTTGCAAATCCACTTCGATTCCTCCAATAATGAGGTAGAGTATGAAGCACTTTTGTATGGATTGCACATGTCTATCTCACTCGGCGTCAAGCGCCTCATGGTCTATGGCGATTCAGATTTGGTGGTCAATCAAGTGATGAAAGAGTGGGATGTTTAAAACCCCACTATGACTGGATACTAAAGCGTTGTCAGGAAGCTAGAGAAGAAATTTGAAGGTCTAGAACTTCATCATGTTCCCTCGAGTGAAGAATCAAGCAGTTGATGAGCTAGCGAAGATTGGGTCCACTCGACGGCCTGTCCCCAGTAATGTGTTCTTAGAACACCTCCATATTCCTTCGGTACAAGAAGATCCTTTCACCGAAGAGCCCCCGCAAGCTATGAGCTCCACTGATCCAACTGAAGTCGATGTCCCTGCAGTGACTGATTTGGTCATGGAGATTCTGGTTGTCGTTCCTGATTGGACAGTGCCTTACATTGCCTATATCCCCAGACAAGAACTCCCTGAAGACGAGACAGAAGCTCGACAGATTGTGTGCAGATCGAAAGCCTTCATTATGATCGGGGATCAGCAATTCAGAGAAAGCGTGACTAGTGATACACGACATTGCATCTCCCCTGAAGAAGGTCGAGTGATTCTGGATGAAATTCACTTGGGAACTTGTGGTCATCATGTGTCCTCACAGACGATCGTCGCTAAAGCATACTGAGCTGGTTTATTCTGGCCATGGGCCAAGAGATGGCTAAAGATATTCTTGATCATTGTGTTGGGTGTCAATTCTATGCAAACTTGTTTCACAAGCCGACATCTGCCCTAAAGACGACCCCCCTTGCCTGGCCGTTTTCTGTTTGGGGACTCGACATGGTTGGTCCATTTCGGGCTGGAAAAGGCGGATTCACTCATTTGCTGGTTACAGTCGACAAATTTACCAAATGGATAGAGGCCAAGCCGATCAAAAAGTCGAACTCCTGCACGGCGGTCACGTCCATGAGAGAAATAATTTTCCGATATGGAGTCCCTCACAACATTATCACGGATAACGACACCAACTTTGATTCGGTAGAATTCAGAAACTTCTACTCCTCTCAAGGCACTCGGGTGGATTATGCGTCTATAGCACATCCTCAAACCAATGGTCAAGTTGAGCGAGCTAATGGCCTCATCCTGCAAGGTCTGAAGCCCCGTCTCATGCGCGACTTGGACCATGCAGCTGGAGCCTGGGTGACAGAGTTGCCATCTATTCTGTGGGGCTTGAGAACGGCACCCAATCGGCCGACTAGACGGACCCCTTTCTTCCTGGTCTATGGAGCCGAAGCTGTCTTGACGAGTGATTTGTTTCACAATTCTCCCCGAGTGGAACTACATTTTGAAGCCGAAGCTGAACAAGCCAGACAGGATGGCGTCGACCTCCTGGAGGAAGAGCGTGAGATGGCTCTGATCTGGACCACGACTTATCAGCAAGATCTGCATCGCTTCCATGCGAAGAATGTCAAGATTCGGTTGTTTCATGAAGGAGATTTGGTGCTTCGAGTGGATCAACAACGACCCCACAAACTTTCTCCTACGTAGGAGGGTCCCTTCATTGTCACAAAGGTGTTGAACAACGGATCCTATCATTTGTACAACCTCAAGAAACAGACGGACGAGCCCCGAGCTTGGAATGCAAATTTGCTTCGACGTTTCTATACCTAGAGACAGAAGAGTCTTTGATGTAATAAAAATATTTCAGAGCATGTCATATATGCAAATTAGACTTCCGCAGTCTTTTGTCGATTCCGATCAAATAATTTCTCGCTTGGAGTCACTCCGAGAGTTGAGCAATCCTCACTCTCGAGGGCTTAGCTGTGAACATGCTTTCACCTAAGTTAAAAACCCTTCCGAGTGGATAGCTATCCATTCACTCAGAAACTTAGTTGCAAATCAGTCTTCGCCTAAGTACAAAATTACTCCGAGTGTTGAGCAATCCTCTCTCTCGGGGGCTTAGCTACGAACATGCTTTTGCCTAAGTTAAAAACCCTTCCGAGTGGATAGCAGCCCATTCACTCGGAAACTTAGTTGCGAATCAATCTTTGCCTAAGTTTAAAATTACACCGAGTGTTGAGCAAAACTCACTCTCGGGGGCTTAGCTGCGAACATGCTTTCGCCTAAGTTAAAAATCCTTCCGAGTGGATAGCAGTTCCTACACTCAAAAACTTAGTTGCGAATCAGTCTTGGCCTAAGTACCAAATTACACTGAGTGTTGAGCAATCCTCACACTCGGAAGCTTAGCTACGAACAAACTTTCACCTAAGTTAAAACCCCTACCGAATGGATGGTAGCCCATCCATCCGACGACCTAATAGCGAATCAGTCTTCGCCTAGGTTCCGAAATATTCCGAGTGTTGGGTAACCTCCCCACTCGGAAACTTAGTTGCAAACCAGTTTTCGCCTAAGTCAAAAAACGAATTCAGTCGAACACACGATTGAAATCCAAATGCAGATAAATTCAAAGGTTCTACCGCGGATAAATGTTTTGCAAGCAAACAAGCGTGCTCAGGCTTAAGGCCTGAATGAAGTTTTAAAGCTGATAAAATTCCACTCGGCATACCGAGGCAAATAAAATTTTCCCCAAAGATCAAGTTTCTCAAGCACCCGACGGGCTGGCTGGCTCGATGAAGGTGTCCAAGTCGATTCCATCAGCGATCCTAGTGGCTGCATCGATGAAGGTCTCCATGAAATCTTCAGACTGGAGTTTCTTTGTGTTCACCACTTGGAGCTCTTTCAGTTTTTCTTCCTTTGCCTCCTTACAGTGGACCCTAACAAGAGAGAGCGCCATGTCAGCTCCGCATCGGGCAGAAAATTTCTTCCAGGCCTGCACTCGATTGGGAAGGTCGTTAAGGCATGCCATCATGGATGTGAGGTCAAGCTGAAGAGTGTCTTCCGGCCACAGTTCCTTGTCGATCCTCTCCATCGCAGTTTTCAGTCAGAGGACATATGCCTGGACCCCTTGGAGCCTGACGTTGAGTCAGAACATGTTCATGGCCACCGCGTCACCAACAGGTGACTTGGTGGGATCTAAATTGGGCTCAATCTCTTTAGTTTCTTTTTCAAAGTCTTGGCAGAATTTTGTTGGGAAGAAGGAATGGGAAGAGAATTAATGAGATACCATCATCAAGGATTTTATGAAGATCAGTCGACAGAGATACTCAACATCAAGCATGGTGTACATCTTTCTCGCGAACTCTCCCAAGTGCTTCTCCAAGCCATTGCTCCTCTTGGTTAATTGCTCGGTTTTCTTGATGAGGTCCACACACTCCTGCTTCAGCTTCGAGTTCTCCACCTCCATCTTCTTGGCAGCAACTAGCTTTTGATTGGCAGCTTTAGTCTTCTCCTTCGCTACCCATTGGGCGTCAGCAAGCGCTTTGTCCTTGTCCTCCAGAGCCTTCTTCATGGTATCTAAAGAAATAACATTGTTGAGTCGCGCTCGGAGTCGACGATTTTCATCGCGTACGTCTGTTCGAGTGAAAGCACTCGGTTCAAAGCATGGAAAGTGAGAATGAGAATGCATCGGGTAGACGGAAATTACCTCCAAGAGTTTTCAGTTCTGTCTTCACTCGTTCCAAATTGCTGTTGGAAACCTCCAAGTCCACTCGCAGCTGATTCCTTTCATCCTCAAGATCCTTATACTGTGCACCAAGTTCACAAGCTCTCTGGAACCAACAAAGAAAGAAATTCAATCAACAAAAATATACCAGCACTTCGGAGTGCAGAAGGTCGACTGGGTGGCGCACATCGCCCCACCCCACTACCTTGAAGTAGTGTCATATCATGGTTGATTGAATGATATCCATGAAACCCGCATTCGGGAGAGGAAGAATTCAAGCAAAAGTCCACCCGACATGTCGAGGGGCTCGTGTACTCCGCGTACTATAAACAACTTCAAGACTGTCTCTATCAGACCCCTGCTAGTGCAAGCACTCGACGGTGGTCTCGGGGACTACACCCAGTGGGTGCACTCAGAGTGCCCATACTAGAACGGTTAACACTCAATCTGTCGAGTGATTCGTCGGCCCCACTCCGCACCTTTGAAGCAGTGTCATATCATTGTTGATCAAATGATGTCCATGAAACCTACAAGGTAGCTTCGGTGCGGGACGGCTAAGAAAAATAAAATGCACTCGACATGTCGAGTGACGACCGTACTCCGCGTATGACAAAATTTCTAATTTCAAGTTTTCAAGACTACTGCTCATCTCCTGCGATCAACAGTAGCCTCGGGGACTACACCCAGTGGGTGCACTTAGCGTGTCCCCGCTAGATCTGCTAACTCTCGACCTGTCGAGTGGCAGAAGAAAAAAATACATGTGCAAGCATAAGAATATCCATCACTAGAACATCCATCACTCGATCTGTCGAGTGACTTGCCACCCCACTCCGCACCCTTGGAATAGCGTCATATCATGGTTGATCAATGATATCCATGAAACCTACAAGGTAGCTTCAGAGTGGTGCGATCAACAGCAAACGTATCCCGCATACGAAAAACTCTAAGACCTCTGCCGGTGCAAGCACTCGACAGCGGTCTCGGGGACTACACCCAGTGGGTGCACTCAGAGTGCCCCCACTGGCCTAAAACCTACTCGATTAAAGACCCGATCTGTTCGAGTGGAGAACCTTTAGACATTCTACAAGTGGAAAATAAACACCCAGTGGGTGTACAACCAAAGAAGACAGGAATTCAATCGGAAATGTACTTACAATCGAACTTACTCAGACATTGGTGCGAAGAGCTGTTCTAGCATCGTAAGCCAACTTGCTGGCCTCATACGCCTCCTTGGTGCGTAGCATCATCTGCTCCGCCTGGATCATGGCCTCCTTTGTGGCTTTGGTCTGATCTTCCAGAACACGGTGCAGAGGAAAAGCTATCACCGGTGGGATCGGCGTAATGGCTGGGGCAGTTGAGGTAGTCTGAGCATGTTCGGTTGGAGTTGAAGTCATGATAGTTGAAACAGCTGGCGGGGCACTCGACAGAGGCACTGCAGGGTCAGCTCTGAACCGTGTCGAGTCGTTTATCCCCTGGGAAGATCCGGCGATTGACCGCTGAGGCGTGTATGCAGATGAATTCTTCGAGTGCGTATGCGTGGGGTGCCTAAGGTCTCACCTCTGCCTCCCATACCCCCAGGGTGTTCCTCGTCATCTTCCAGCTAGATGATTTCTGTAGTTATCAATCAGCAACATTAAGTTTTGCAATCGACAAACCGTATTCGATAAGAAGACCTGAAGATTCGGTCACCTCTGTGGGAAGTGGCTGAATCAGGAGTGTCTACGTCCATTGCTTCCCCTCTATCACGTGGAGGCGACGTCATTGAAGTAGAAGCTCTATTAGATCAAACGACACTCAGTTAACAAGAGTTCAAAGTCACAATCGACGGCGAGAATTCGAAAGTAAACACTTACGTGGAGACGATAGGCACAACCATCCTCATGCGAGGCAGAGCTTTGCAAGGTTTGGTTACATTCAGCTTGGGTTGCTTCGCCGATCGCTCACTCGACTCGACGGTCGAGGGTCGGCTCCGTTTTGGGTTCTTCTCACTCGGGACTGGGGCCTTCTCCACGGCAGTCTCAGGGTCTTGACGAGACTTAGAACGGTGTTCGACGCGAGGAGGAGACTCGACTTCTACCTCGTTCTCACCCGAGTCTTCATATTCGTCTTCAGAGTCATAAGAGCCGACGATGTCCACACTTCCGCCCTCGCTCTCCCCTCCATCTTCAAGCTGGTTCCCATTGGGCACAGGCGAGTATATATGAGTCCACTCCTGCATGGTTCAAACAATGAGTCAGTCAACAAATCAATCAATCACTCGATTGTACAACACTTCAGTCGACAAGATGTTATTTACCACATTCTTCGGCGGATTCTCAGCCGTGTAAGGATGGATTCTCTTGGCTCCTAATGGATTGTCACAGGATCCAGTGATGCTGCAAAGCCACTGCTCGATAGTTGCCTGTGAAACCTCTTCTGGATGCGTCCGGGTCGAGTCCTTGGGGTCTGAATAGTGCCACATGGTGTGGTCCCTGGCCTGGAGTGGCTGGATACGTCGACTGAGAAAGGTTTCCAGAAGATCCATGCCGCTCACTCCGCCCCGAACAAGTTTCACTACAACGTCCACCAAGATTTACACTTGGACTTTTTCTCCTTCTGACACCTTTAGAGACTTGGGGACGGCTGGACGATCAGACGTGAATGGGGAAAGACTAGTCGACATGTTGGGAGAAGCTATGTCTTTGCAGTAAAACCATGTCGACTGCCAACCTCTAACAGATTCAGGAAAGGTCATGGAAGGAAAAGAACTACGGGCTCTCGTTTGAATTCCTAGACCTCCACACAGCTGCACTACATGAGTTTTTCCGTCCTCAGGGAGAGCCTTCTTTATAGTCTGAGATCTAACCGTGAAAATGTGCTTGAACAGCCCCCAGTGAGGGGGACATCCCAAGAAGCACTCACAGAAGGTAATGAAAGCAGACAAATAGGAGATAGCATTTGGCGGAAAGTGGTGGAGCTGAGCTCCAAAGAAGTTCAGAAACCCTCTAATGAATGGATGGGGAGGCATTGAAAAGCCTCTTTCAACGTGGGAGAGGAGGAGAACCCGTTCTCCTTCGTGCGGCTCCGGCTCGAGCTCCCCCTCCGGCAACCTCCAGGCGCCATCCGCTATAAGCCCGTCGACGACCAAGTTGTCAATGTCTGCGCGGGTGACCACCGAGGGGAGAAAATCCCCCTGGATCCATCCCGGTGGCGCAGTGAACCGAGCGGTCGAGGGCTTCTTGCCCTTGATCTTCACCGCCCCCTTCTTGGCACACCCTAACTTCTCCATGACCCCTTTCATCATTGCGGTGGCTGGGCTCGCCGGAGCGGAGCAGAGTGTGGTGCTAGAGACGGAGGGGACGGAGGAGGAGAGGAAATTGGGGGAAGAGTACTATGCAATCCACGGCGCTTCGAGATTTATGCCCCGCCGAGTGCCTCACTAACGGGTGGGCCCGCAAGATCCCCACGCATCCCAACCACAGACGACGCCCTGTACGTGGCGAAATGACCGGCACGGGAATCGAGGCATCATGCCCCCACTTGCTCCGATCGTGGCGTCATCGTCGCAGGCATGCACGCTTCCCAAATTTTTGTATCCCGCAAGATCCGGGTCTGACAGACCGACCCGTCACTTCCAAAGATTCCTTCAATTCACTCAGAACAAGATCGTCGTTGAACATTCACTCGAGCACTTTCAAGGCTGAATCGATCCGGGCGAATGACGAAGAGTACAGTTGACGCAAGTTTCGTTGAAGCCCCGAATATTATTCGGAAGATTTGGTGTCTTGTTCTGAACTGGCATCGATATCCGCTTTCACCACTCCAACCCTGATCCATTCGGGGCTAATGACGAGGATATGCACCTAGGATAGGGTCCTAGGCCTGACCTACATACCCTACCTAAGGACACTGCATCAGAGGACTTAAAGATCACAGGAAAGATTCCGACTGGATTCTCCTTTACCACAACGGTGCCGTCCATGGATCAAATTATTTCGTGGATTGGATTTCACTTGCCTGTCTACAGTTCCCTTGCATGTGCTCGGGATATATTATTAAGTATTCTCCTTTAGTTTTTTTCTCTATCTAGAAGTAGAATATAATAACCCGGTTGAAGGGTAATGATCATACATCTGTAATGCATTGTATGGCCCAGAATAGGTCCTATTCTTCTACCTTTTCTAGGTAGTCAATGGCTATTCATAGCCACCACCTTAACACCAAAGAGAGTTCGACCCAATGCTTTATTTCTGTCTTAGTGAATCCAGATTCGACATTAAAAGTATATTGATTCTTTCCCAACAAACGAAGACTTTTTTCTGTAAATACTGTGTATTTGATTCCATCCATAAATCGACTTTCCCTCCTATGCTCCGAGTTCCAGTATCGATAAGAATTCGAGTTCTTATTGCTCTTATGTTATAGTATGAATATACCATACCAATTCGTTATGTATGGATGATGGGTGAGATTGCTTGGATAGAGAGCCAGTTCCAATAGATTTATGGAATGTTTCCGTTCGTGTGCATCCAACGGGAATTGAATCCATAATTTTACCAATTATGAGTTGGGCGCTTTAACCATTCAGCCATGGATTCTTAGTAGGGATCATCGTACATCGTAAATAACCAATTTTCATATAGAAAGACATATCATGGAAAAATGAAATCGAAAATATTCCGAGATGGCAAATATTCAGAAATGACTATGAAAACACCTCTCTGAATCCTTGAATTGAAAGAGAGATTGAGAGGGATCAAGAATCCTAATTCTCGCTATTTGGAATGGATCCAATTCTATTGAGTCTAACTCATAGTGATCATTTCTCTTTAGCAAATAATGACCTTGGTTATCAAAGGATTGAACAACCGGGATCCATTTACTTATGACACCTAGTTGGCATTGATAACAAGGATCTAATGAATTATGAGTTTAATAGATCCTCTTTAGCAGAAAGACGTATGTTCCTTGCTCGTTATCAGACAATCACTTATTCCCAAACCTCGTGTGGGACTAATCGTTTTCATTTACCATCTCATGGAAAACCCTTTTCGTTCCGCTTAGCCCTATCGGGTATTTTAGTGGTAGGTTCTATAGGAACTGGACGATCCTATTTGGTCAAATACCTAACGGAAAATTACGATTTTCCTTTCATTAAGGTACGAGGGCTTCTTATTCCACAAGAACGAAAGCACCTTTTCATTCTTTCATATACTAGGGTTTTTTACTTGGAAAAGACAATGTTCCATACTAAAGGATCCGGGTCCATAACCACGAGTTCCAATGCACTAGATCTTGTAGCACTTAGCAACGAGGCCCTATCCATTAGTATTCCACATAAGAAATCCATTCTAGAAAAAATACAATTGTGATGAACCGGGACTAAAAGTGAGGCCTTTAGTCCCGATTGCTTAGTCCCGTTGCAGAACCGGGACTAAAGGCCCTCTGGAACCGAGACTAATGCCTTGTTTTCTACTAGTGACCCACCCGCATTTCTTTAGCCATTTTTTTGTATAATTTCCTGAGCTTAGTGATCCTTCTGGCATATTTTCAGATGACAAAGGTACTGGATGGGGTTCAGGATTCTTGAATCATCCGAAGCCGAACATGCGAAAAACTCATGTCTTGAGAAAGTAGTTGCTCCGATATTCAAATCATGTCGATGTTAGATTCGTTTATTGAAGTTCTATTTTTATTTACTTTTTGTTTAACTATTATGTCTTTTATATCTAAATCTGTTTTGCACCACCCCTCCCCGCGTGCGTATCTTGCTATCTTGGGATCGGCATGGATCTTTTTTGACTTGAGAATAAAGCTCTATAGCTGCGGGTGCAGCTTGGTGCTTTAAGATCTTACTATTACCGACTCTTTTTTGAGAACCTAGAAGAAAGGTGCACTGAATGTGTTAGTTGGCTGGTGAAATTAGATGGTTCTTGTCAGCTATGTGGTCTCCTGTCTAATTATTTTTAATTACCGCCTGTGAAATAAGTTTTTCAGTGTAAAGATTAGCTATTTACATAGCAATGTATTTATTGCCCTTTTAAGTCATTTTCCTGCTATGAAATTACATAGTCCTTGTGAGCTATGTGGTTTCTTTGGTCTTATTATTACTTTTAGTTAACATCTATGAAGTAAGTTTTTGAGTGTAAGATTAGGTATTTACGTGGCAATTGATTTAGTGTCTTTTTCAATCCTTCCCCTGCTGTATTAAGGTTTTATGAATCTTACATTTTCAACAGGAGGCTAACAGGAGCAATGATGTGAAAGTGCAACTTACTGCATGCTAGCATTGTGATGCCTTCATTGGATATTTCTGGTTACTTATATCAACCATTGCATTTGTACTGTTTTCACTCAAATGGTTTGCTTTATTGTCTCTTACTCTCTTTTGTTATCCGTAACATTACAATGCTAAAGTGGACGACCGTAGCAACCTGCGGCACCAATGATCGTGCACCTAGAGATAAGCGGATTCTGTAATCTCTGACCTCATCTTGGTACGTGTAATTCTATTTGATTAATCTGTTGCTATTTTAGACTTGTGCAACCTTAAAGTAATGTGTACAATTAGAAGAACAGAAGATAAATTTTTAATGGCAGATGATAATAAGCCAAATGCTACCATTTGTTTTAAATTTATAACCATATAAAAACAGGCCAGTGGTTGTACATTTCTTCCAGTCCATCTAATCTCCCCAAGCAGAAAGTTAATATAGCATTGTCAAACGAAGTAGTTTTTATTTTCCACAATAAGGTGTTTGATAGCTTGTTTCGATGACGTTGTCACCTTGTGTCTGTTGTATAAGTTCAGTGTTGTACAATGCAGTAGTTTGCAGGACCTAACACTTCATATGAACGGGACTTATTAATCATATACCACAAATCTCCACGGTGGTGCAAAAGGTGCTGGTATTTATAGTTGTCATACCATTCAAATTATATGACATGCTTGGTTGTAGACAATGTTTTGGCTATCTGACACCAGTCAGCATTTCTTCCATGTGCATGATCTTTTTTGTGGCTCTTTCGGAACAATAATCGACCCAGATTAACGTCTTTGTTCCATCCTTATGAATACCTTATTAATCGTTTGTTACTTAGGTCTAGTCTGTGTACTTTATCCAAGAGTTAATGTATGGCTTGGGAACTTAATTTTACATGACTCTTGGCAAGGTCTGCCCGTGTTGCTACTGTCATTTTCGGTACTACCACTTCATGTTGCTGTGCACTATACTGCCTTGAAATTCATGCCTGATAAAAACATCGCTTAATTGGGTCCTAAATTTGTTGGTTATTGTCCAGGTTCTATGCGTTACTTTTTTTTTACATGTATGACTGAAGACAGAAATCATGTTGGCTTCGAGTAGTAAAATACTTCCCTACTATTTGCACTATATAAATTTAACCAAAAAAAATTGGTCAACATTCGCCACTTTTGAAAAAACTTGTCATTCCATCGCAACAATGGACGGGCGCAACAATATGCGTCATCAATGATATAATAACATACTATTTGTTCTGAGAGTACGAGACCCCTGATCACCACATAACTTTTCAAATACAAAGGAACTAATCAAGTAGAACCCATCACGTGCTGCCCGCAGTCCGTGCACACACATGAACGTTTATTGCAGCGGCCATCACTAGCACCGTTGTACTTGCACCACCAAGAACAAGTTGCAGAGTCACCACAACGGACCTTGCTGGTATAGTCATGGCATGTGCTTTGAACCACGTCTGCAAACGAAAGAAAGTTGTTTATTCTATTTAATTAAATGTACAAAACTCTTATATGGAGAGAAGGTACCATTATCTTCTTATTACCACAAGACATGAGGAGCGCCAATATGAGGATGGATGCCACAGCAACGACGAATACCTTACGAGCCATGGCTATTTCTTAATCTGGTTGGTGGTCTATCATACGATGTATACTGTATTTATATGGAAGTTTTCCCACCTCCTTCCTCTCATAGTCATTTATGTTTTCCTATTCTAGTCTCGTCGCAGAAATTTTCTGATCTAGCATTAATTTCTAAAGATTTGAAAATTAATGAGGTGAACTATTGATGTGTTATTTGATTCTCCTTGCAACAAAATTCTGCCCCGACATTAATTTATAAAGATTGGATATAAATTTTCTGCTTAATAGTCAAGTAGTACATAATGTTCATTTATATATGGGGGGATTTTTACTAATCAAAATCAGATCATGGCAGTGGTGTGGATCATTTTGTTGCTCCTTCTTGCATGGAATGAGTAAACCTGTCATCAAGAAGGCACTGGGGCGATCTCAAGGATTAAAGTAAGTATCACATGTTGGATTTAGTTGGGTCTGGCCAATTAGTGATGATAATAAATCCAAAATTCGCAAGTCAATTTGATTTGCTATGTGTTATGCAAGGGAATCAATTCCTAATGGTCCCATGTGTGCAGCTGTTTTGCAGTCCTCGCCGTCGCCTGGGGTGTCTAATATGCAGGCCTCCTCATCTATTGGGTGCAATGAACCTAGCACGCCGGGAGACTCGACAAGCGTGGAAACCAGTCCAGCGGCTGCTATGTTGCCCATGCTGCGCACTAAGACAAGCCAATAGGATGTAGTACCATGCGTGCATAACGTGGACAGCTCCATGCATGCATCCAATGCTGAGGTGGCTATGCAGTCTAAAATGGACGCGAGGTCTAGCCTGGTGGCGGACGTACTCGCAAATGCGTTACCTGTCTCTGATGATGGTCCACTTCCGGGTGTGCCGCGCTCAACGCCGCCGCCGCCGGACACTTCGCCGTTGGCGTCACTTGCGCCTCATCTGGTGTGCTCAGCGTCAGCTTCGGCGTGCGGTTCGCCGATGGCGCCCCGTGTACAGCATGCAGCATCAACTCCACCCACCTCGACTACAGTGGATGTCACACCGTTTAGCTCGCCGCCCCCGCGATCTCCGTCAACACCAGCACCGACCTTCGTACGGAGGCACCCTTCACTCAGATGTCTGAAGGCATGGCCACACCCTCTCGACGTAGCAGCCGCCACCCTATCTCTGGTGATGGTTCTTCGTCGACTGACGAGCACTCGATGGCCTTAGGCCATGCGTCATGAGACAGATGCCACAAATGTTGGTCCGCTTATCTTCCACTTGGTTGGTGATGTTACCGAGGTTGGATTGGATGATGCAAGACCGGGGTCCATATTTTGTGACTTCGTAACGTCTTTGCGTAAATCTAAATGTCATTCCTCTAGCAATAAACAAAAACCGCCCAAGAAGGCAAATATTTCTAACCCGACACGAATTTCCACATGAGAGGCATGTTTTGGAATAGCAGAGGTCTTGCAGACTTGGCTAAACATAAACACGTCGATGATTATGTAAGAGAACATGGGCAGGATTTTGTAGCAATTTTCGAGGCTGGTAAGTGTGACTTCTGTGCGAATGTCCTAGATCACCTATCAGGTGGTTTCGACTACACATGTCTTACCCTACCAGCACGTGGAAGGTCAGGAGGAATCCTTCTTGCAATACAAACCACAACCATGGATTTGTTAGCCTTTTCGACTGGTGATTTCACATCAAGTTCCACCTATGAAACAGGGCAGATAATTTTACATGGAGCTTGGTTGCGCTCTATGGGGCTGCTCAAGATGACCATAAGTCCGCTTTCCATCGGGAATTGGTGAACCTGGCTAAGGATAACCTGTTGGGGAATGTTGCATGAGAAACAAAAAATTTCCTGCGCACATGCAAGATTTATCCATGGTGGTGAGCATCTACGAGAGGGAGAATGGATCTACATACCATTGTAGATCGCTAAGCGGGAAGCATTAAGAAACGTGGTTGATGTAGTCGAACGTCTTCGCAATCCAAATCGTCGAGCGTCCCGCGATCTAATCACGATCTAGCCTGGGATCCAATCACGAACTGTCCCGCGATCCCATCACGATCCATCCTACGATCCAATCACAAATCGTCTCGCGATCTTGATCACGGTCCTTCCGATCTAGTGCCGAACGGACGACACCTCTACGTTCAACACACATACACCTCGATGACGATCTCCTCCTTCTTGATCCAGCAAGAGGGAGCGGAGAAGTAGACGACTTCTCCGACAACGCGACAGCGTTGCGGCGATGGTGGTGGAGCTATTCCAGCAGGGCTTCGCCTAAGCACCGCTGAAACCGATCTAGAGGAGAAACTATTATCTAGAGGAGAGGTAGCACATGCCTGTTTTTCCGTGTCACAAAACCCTCAAAACCTCTAGTATATATAGGAGGAGGGAGAGAGGAGGCTTGGTGCCCAAGGGGATAGCCCTTGTCCTTGGCGCAAGGAGGAGAGGAGGAGTCCTCCTCCAATCCTAGTAGGATTAGGACTCCTCCTTCCCACTTGGAAACTCTTTCCACCTTGAGTTTTTTCCCTCTCGAACCACTCCAGCCGTATGGGCCCTTAGGCACTAGTAGAAACACCCCCCTTTCGTCCAGGGGGGGAATTCGCATTCGTCCCGGCTGCCTAAAGAACAGGGACGAATGCGTAGCATTCGTCCCGGTTCTTTAGGCTAGGGCAGCGTCGAGCCCCCCTAGGGCATTCGTCCCGGTTTTTTAGTCGGCATTCATCCCGGTTCGTGGCATGAACCGGGACCAATGCCTCAATGTATGCCACGTGGCGTGCGCAGGGACATTGGTCCCGGTTCATGCCAGGAACCGGGATGAATGCCCCCTTGCCTATAAATACTGCATCCAGACCCCTTCCCTCCTCTGGTTTTTTTCTAGGAGGTGTGAGAGAGGTGGGTGCTAGTGTGTGTTCTTTTTGCTATGCACACGAGGTGTTCAACGAAATACTCGAGCGGCACTTAACTTCACAGAAAATGGTATCTTCGACCGAGGTTAGCAAACTTATCCATTTCATCTATAATTGATACAAAAATGTTATATTTGTCGATGTATTGTGGTCATTTCGCTGTTGAGGATGTTATTGTTGTAATGGTTTTTGATAAACTTAATTATACGATGTAGATGGATGCACGTCAGCGATGGATGTACGGTGACCGACGCACTTCCGAGTACAGGGCCGGCCTGGATGAATTTCTCGTTGTAGCTCAGGCTCACAAAGAGAATGGATTTATGTGTTGCCCATGTGTTGACTGTGGGAACGTCAGGGAGCACTCTTCCTCGAGAGTCCTTCACATCCACCTGCTTTGGAGAGGTTTCATGCGCAGCTATAATTGTTGGACCAAGCATGGAGAGAGAGGGGTTGTGATGGAAGACAATGAAGAATAAGAGGATCCTATGTTCCCCGAATACGGTGATACTACAATGGAAGACAATGCAGAAGAAGGAGGTGATCAAGAACGGGCATCAGATAAGCCCGATGATGATCAAGAACGGGCATCAGATGAGCCCGATGATGATCAAGCACGGGCATCAGATGAGCCCAATGATGATCTTGGTCGAGTTATTGCTGATGCAAGGGAAGACTGTGAAAGTGAATTGGAGAGGTTGAAGTTGGACGGCATGTTACATGATCACAAAAAGTTGTTGTACCCAAATTGCGAAGATGGCAGCACAAAGCTCGGTACCACACTAGAGTTGCTGAAATGGAAGGCACAGAACGGTGTGACTGACAAAGCATTTGAGAGTTTACTTAAAATAATGAAGCCGAAGCTTCCAAAGGATAACGAATTGCCTGACAGTACGTACGAAGCAAAGAAGGCTCTCTGCCCTCTAGGACTAGATGTGGAGAAGATACATGCATGCATTAATGACTGCATCCTCTACCACGGTGAGAAGTACGAGAATCTGGATAAATGTCCGGTATGCATTGCACTGCGGTATAAGATCAGAGCAGATGACCCTGACGATGTTGACGGTGAGCCCCCCCGTAAGAGGGTTCCTGCCAAGGTGATGTGGTATGCTCCTATAATACCACGGTTGAAACGTCCGTTTAGAAATAAAGAGCATGCCAGGTTGTTGCGATGGCATAAAGAAGACCGTAAGAAAGACGGAAAGCTGAGACACCCCGCTGATGGGTCGCAGTGGAGAAAAATCGAGAGAGACTTCCCGAACTTTACAGGCGAGGCAAGAAACTTATGGTTTGGTCTAAGTACAGATGGCTTTAATCCTTTTGGAGAGCAGAGCTCCAGTCACAGCACCTGGCCCGTGACTCTATGTATCTACAACCTTCCTCCGTGGTTGTGCATGAAGCGCAAGTTCATTATGATGCCAGTGCTCATCCAAGGCCCAAGGCAACCCGGCAACGACATTGATGTGTACCTAAAGCCATTAGTCAAGAACTATTACAGTTGTGGGGCAAACCAGGTGTACGTGTGTGGGATGAGAACGAACAAAAGCCATTTGACCTACGGGCGTTGCTTTTCGTAACCATCAATGATTGGCCTGCTCTTAGCAACATTTCTGGACATACAAACAAGGGATACAATGCATGCACACACTGTTTAGATAAGACTTATAGTGTATATTTGGATAAATGTAAGAAGGTTGTATACCTGGGGCATCGTAGATTTCTTCCGATGAATCATCCCGTAAGAAAGAAAGGAGGCAAACATTTCAGAGGTGAGGCAGATACCCGGAAGAAGCCTGACCTCCGTAGTGGTAATGATGTATTCGGTATGGTCAAGGACCTAGAAGTAATCTTTGGGAAGGGTGATGGCAGCCAACCTGTTCCGAACGGCCCTGATAAGCGCGCACCCATGTGGAAGAAGAAATCTATCTTTTGGGAGCTACCATATTGGAAAGTCCTACAGGTCCACTCTTCAATCGACGTGATGCACGTGACGAAGAATCTCTGCGTCAACCTGCTATGCTTCCTGGGCGTGTATGGGAAGTCAAAAGATACCAGAAGCACGAGAGGACCAGCAACGTATGAAAGACCCAAAAAACAAGCACATGGATACAGGGCGTCATTTCTAAAGCAGCTACGCTCTTACCAAAGCAGAGAAGGAAATCTTTTTTGAAGTCCTTTACAGTATCAAGGTGCCGTCTGGCTTCTTGTCGAATATTAAGGGGATAATAAATATGGCAGAGAAAAAATTCCAAAACCTGAAGTCTCATGACTGCCACGTGATTATGACGCAGTTGCTTCCGATTGCACTAAGGGGGCTTCTACCGGAAAATGTTCGAGTACCCATTGTGAAGTTATGTGCATTCCTCAATGCAATATCTCAGAAGGTAATCGATCCAGATAGTCTGGCAAGGTTACAGAAGGATGTGGTCCAATGTCTTGTTAGTTTTGAGTTGGTGTTCCCACCATGCTTCTTCAACATTATGACACATCTCCTGGTTCACCTAGTAGAAGAGATTCATATTCTCGGTCCGGTATTTCTACACAATATGTTCCCCTTTGAGAGGTTCATGGGAGTCTTGAAGAAATATGTTCATAACCGTGCTAGGCCAGAAGGAAGCATCTCCAAGGGCTATGGAACAGAGGAGGTCATTGGGTTCTGTGTTGACTTTATTCCTGACCTTAAGACGATTGGTGTTCCTGAATCACGGCATGAGGGGAGACTGAGGGGAAAAGGAACGCTAGGAAAGAAAACAATGATACCCAGGGACGGGCATTCTTTCACTAAAGCACACTACACGGTTCTACAAAATTCCACCTTCGTGGCTCCGTATATCGAGGAACACAAGAATATTGTACGCTCCACAAACCCGGGGAAGGATGACACATGGATTAAAGTCAAACACATGGAGACTTTCGGAAGTTGGTTGCAAGCACTTCTTATAAATGACATCACTATTGAAGATTAGCTCTACATGTTGGCCGGGTCACCATCTTTGACTATTGGGACTTTTCAATGGTACGAGATAAATGAGAATACATTTTACACGGTCACCCAAGATAAGAAGAGCACCAACCAAAAGAGTGGTGTCCGCTTTGATGCAACAAATGAGAATGGGAAAAGGACACATACTATGGTTACATAGAGGAGATATGGGAACTTGACTATGGACCTTCTTTTAAGATCCCTTTGTTTAAGTGCAAATGGGTCAACCTGAATGGAGAAGGGGTAAAGGTAGACCCACTGTACGGAATGACAACAGTGGATCTCAACAAAATTGGTTACAATGACGAACCATTTGTCCTAGCCAATGATGTGGCTCAGGTCTTCTATGTGAAGGACATGTCCTCCAGACCGAAGAAAAGAAAAAAATAAGCAACCAGATAAATCATACGATGAGCCGAAGCGTCACATAGTTCTTTGAGGGAAAAGAACCATCATGGGAGTCGAGGACAAGACAGACATGTCTGAAGATTATGATAAGTTTGCTGAAATTCCACCCTTCACAGTGAAAGCTGACCCAACCATCCTGTTAAATAAAGAAGATACTCCATGGTTACGTCCAAAGCGATCATAAGGAAGGGTTCATGGACTTAACGGAGTGATGTATAATAATGTATTGAACCTCTGATGTAAATCTATGTAATGTTATCGGTTGTGTTAGGGTATTGAACCTTTGAGTGAATATTTGGCATGTACAACCCTAAGAACACTTGTAAACACATGGTATGCCAAATCCTTGTTTTTGGTGCCATCCCGACGCTCTGCAGCCCCTCTCCGGTGAAACCCTAGCCCCGCTGGAGAGAACAACCCAGCTTATTGGTCTACAGCTTTCACCGAAGCCCGGAGTGGGTAGCAATGTGCAACACTTTGCTTGGTTGTGTTAGGGTGGGCCCTAGGAAGTCCCAAAACAATGGCATGAACCACCTGTACACAAGGTCCCCTCTCGTTCGTCGGTTCGGGGACCTTCAGCCTATAAGTACTTAGACTCGGAGAGAGAAATCGATGCCGGTGAAGATCCAACAACAAGAGTGAGTGAATATTTGGCATGTACAACCCTAAGAACACTTGTAAACACATGGTATGCCAAATCCTTGCTTCTGGTGCCATCCCGACGCTCCATAACCCCTCTCTGGTGAAACCCTAGCCCCGCTGGAGAGAACAACCCAGCTTATCGGTCTACAACTTTGACCGGAGCCCGGAGTGGGTAGCAATGTAAAAAACTTTGCTTGGTTGTGTTAGGGTGGGCCCTAGGAAGTCCCAAAATAATGTCATGAACCACCTGTAAACAAGGTCCCCTCCCGTTCGTCGGTTCGGGGACCTTCAGCCTATAAGTACTTAGACTCGGAGAGAGAAATCAATGCCGGTGAAGACCCAACAACAAGAGTGAGTGAATATTTGGCATGTACAACCCTAAGAACACTTGTAAACACATGTTATGCCAAATCCTTGCTTCTGGTGCCATCCCAACGCTCCGCAGCCCCTCTCCGGTGAAACCCTAGCCCCGCTGGAGAGAACAACCCAGCTTATCGGTCTACAGCTTTCACCGGAGCCCGGAGTGGTTAGCAATGTGCAACACTTTGCTTGGTTGTGTTAGGGTGGGCCCTAGGAAGTCCCAAAACAATGGCATGAACCACCTATACACAAGATCCCCTCCCGTTCGTCGGTTCGGGGACCTTCAGCCTATAAGTACTTAGACTCGGAGAGAGAAATCGATGCCGGTGAAGACCCAACAACAAGAGTGAGTGAATATTTGGCATGTACAACCCTAAGAACACTTGTAAACACATTGGTATGCCAAATCCTTGCTTCTGGTGCCATCCCGACGCTCCGCAGCCCCTCTCCGGTGAAACCCTAGCCCCGCTGGAGAGAACAACCCCTCTCCGGTGAAGCCCTAGGAAGTACCAAAACATCATAAGTGAGTTTAGTTTATCTTTATGATCATTTTGATATATAACTTGCAATTTTCAGAATTTATTGAATTATTTGATATTTTCTCCATTTCTTAAATGAATTAATTCAAATTCAAATAATTCCAAATTTTGAATTTCACCAAATATGTTTGAAAGTAACATATTTAGTTAGTTTATAATTTTCTAAATGTTTTGGTAGTTTTTCATATTTTTCTGATTATTGAACTAGCAGATAATCTGGCGGGAATTTTTGAAAATATGAAACTTTTTTGAAAAAACAGGGCATTCATCCCAGTTATTGCTAACAACCGGGACGAATGCCCCTATTCGCGCCGTTCCAGATCCAGGTCATCCGTCCCGGTTGTTGGAAACAACTGGGATGAATGGGTGGGGCATTCGTCCTGGTTATGGCCAACAACCGGGACGAATGGGGCATTCATCCCGGTTATTGGCAACAACCGGGACGGATGCCCCTCCCCACGTACTTAAGCCGTTCCCTCTCCCCCTCCCCTTCTGTCGCAAGGATTTGAAAACACCTAAGGACGAGACGCGCGTGAGGAGGACGACTCGACGCCGGCAGGATGCCCAACTCCCGCGCCGCCTCTTCCTCGCCGTCGCCGTTGTCGCCGCCCCCCTCGCGCGCTCCGTAGCCGCCCCCTTTCTCTCTCCGTCGCGCCGTCGCCCCCCTTCAGCGCCTCTACCCCCGCGTCGCCCGCGCGTACGTCGTTGCGGCGCCGCCACCGAGCTCGCCCGCGTCACCCGCGGCCACCTCGCCCGCGTCGCCCGCAGCCACCTCGCCAGCGGCCACCTCCCCCGTGGCCGCCTCCTCCCGCAGGTAAAGCCCTCCCCCTCCCACCCCCTCTCCCTGCCCCCGGCCTCGCTCCCTGCTCGGTCGTGGAGAAACAGAGAGGAGAGACAAAGAAGAGAGTGTGGAGAAAAAAAGATAAAAACTGGTTTCAATTGTACCCCGCGGCGTAGGACCCGGTAAAACTGGTTTGAATTATTCACTATGTTCGATTAATATTCGTGAAGACGTATTTTGTGTTAAGTTTATTTAATTTGGGTTCCTTATCAATATTGTTAAGTTTCGGGAAAAGGACTTAGCAATATATTTGAGAAGATTTTTTAGAAACTAAACAACTTCACATATGGGTTAGTGCGATCCGAACGGAGTTGCACCCTTTCGTGCATATCCGCAATGGTTATATACTTCATAAATCCCTTCCGGAACCCTGGAAGAGATTTATGAAGAATGTCCCCATTGTGGATATGCACAAAAGGTTCCAACTTTGTTCGGATTCCACAAACACCAACATATATGATTTTGTTTAGTTTCCGGAAAAAGACTTAGCAATATTTTTGAGATGATTTTTTTGAAACTAAACAACTTCACATATGGGTTAGTGCGATCCGAACGGAGTTGCACCCTTTAGTGCATATCCGCGATGGTTATATTCTTTAGAAATCCCTTCCGGAAGCTTGGAGGAGATTTATGAAGAATGTCCCCATTGTGGATATTTACAAAAGGTTCCAACTTTGTTCGGATCCCACATACACCGACATATATGATTTCGTTTAGTTTCCGGAAAAAGACGTAGCCTAGGGTTTCAGATACTTTTTTTGAAACTAAACAACTTCACATATGGGTTAGTGCGATCCGAACAGAGTTGCACCCTTTGGTGCATATCCGCGATGGTTATATTCTTCATAAATTCCTTCCGGAACCCTGGAAGAGATTTATGAAGAATGCCCCCATTGTGGATATGCACAAAAGGTTCCAACTTTGTTCGGATTCCACAAACACCGACATATATGATTTTGTTTAGTTTCCGGAAAAAGACTTAGCAATATTTTTGAGAAGATTTTTTCAAACTAAACAACTTCACATATGGGTTAGTGCGATCCGAACGGAGTTGCACCCTTTAGTGCATATCCGCGATGGTTATATTCTTCAGAAATCCCTTACAGAACCCTGGAAGAGATTTATGTAGAATGTCACCATTGTGGATATGCACAAAAGGTTCCAACTTTGTTCGGATCCCACATACACCGATGATGAAACTACTAAGTCATTTTGTCTTAAGTTTTGTGCGTTGACACTAACTTGCAATTTTTAATTTGCAGAAAGTATGGACCCAAACTTTAGAGACAAAATGCAGAAGAAATGGTCACGGATGTTATCCTTGGGCCCGGGGGAGACCCAGATGTCTCCGAGTGGATGAACAACTCCGGTGAGGGAGATCCGGAGCTCGCCTGAAGAGACGGCTCTGGTGAGGTAGATCTGGAGCTCGCCCGAAGAGACGGCTCTGGTGAGGTAGATCTGGAGCTTTCCCAAAGAGACGTCTCCAGTGAGGGAGAAGCCTATGACATCGTCGGGGGAGAAGTTGAGGGCTCCCATGAGAGAGAAGCCGACAGTTCTGGTCGAACCTTAGAAATTACAAACTCTGACGAGGTGCATATATATATGTTAATTAAATGAAGCATTTGTTTTCTATATACATGTATTAACACTCTTTCTTATATATTTTAGCCATCCAGATCTACCAAATCCACCGGAAAGAAGACTAAACGAGGCGGAGCCCAGAAGTTGAAAGAGCATGAAAGGTACATGATCGAACAGATCGCTACAGACGGCGTGCCAGAGCTTCCCGAAGGTGTTGCCCAAAAATATGTGAAGCAATGCGGAGTGCTTGTTAGGGACCACATCCCGATCACCGTTCGGGAGTGTCATAAGCCAAACGAGGCTCCCAGAATTTCATATGTCGGCGACAAAGCCAAAGAAAAACATTTTGAAAAGATGTTGGCTAATTTCACCCTACCGACGCCGGAGGTTACTCAAGATGAGTTGGATGAGAATGAGGAGGATCCTGAATTGATCTTAGAGCGAAAGACCAAAGCCTTAGAGAAACTGGTCAAGGCGTTCACTTTTAGGAAGATGGCCGAGCAATTCAAAAGCTGGAAGAAAAGATTGAACCTTGACTTTATCCAGAAAAACAAGACTCCGGATTTCACCGGAACGTATGAGAAGATAAAACCGCACTGGGAAGAATTTGTTGAGTACAAGAAGTCGGAGGAAGCTCTAGAAAAGTCTAAAAAAATAAGATAAACGCCGCTAAAAAGATCTATCACCATACTATGGGGCAAGCTGGCTACAAGCGTAGCATGCCTAAGTGGAATAAACTTGAGGACGACTTGCTTGCTAAGGACATCGTTCCAGAGACGTTCTACTGGGACCAATGGACAAGGTCTTGGTTTTTTGGGCATGGGGGCACGTTGGACTCAGAAGGGAAATGCATCTATAGTGTAAGACATGAAGAAGATCCTCTACCCATCGATGCTCTCAAAGAAGCAATAAAGGCTGCTAAAGAGGGGAAGTTCCATCCAGATAGAGAGAACGACGAGCTCAGTCGCGCCCTTGGGAATGAGGAACACTATGGACGGACACGAGCCACAAAAGGCTCTATTCCGTGGAAACATGGGTTTTCCGAGGAGAAGAAGAAATACCCGGATAGAAGCCGTCAGAGGAGAAAGGATTTGGAGGCAGCTGAAGCACATAATCGGGTAGACCGATGGACTAGCATTGAAGCAGAATTAAAGCGGCAGCGGGAGCAATCAGAGTGGGAGCAGGAGCAAATTGACAGACTTAGCCATCAGCAAGGTAACACCCAATCTCAGCAGGAAATGGAAGCCGCACCAGCTAATCGGAAGAGCAATGTTGCTTCCATGTAGCTCCAGGGTGATGATGGTGAAGATGCACCGCCGATGATGCACCCGGTGGATCATATAACGGAGATGACACCATGTGAGCTGCATGTGAAAGTCGTCAACAATATAACCATTAAGGCGGCAGTCGGCTATGTGAAACCAGCTGGCCCTGAACCAACACACCATTGTCGGCCGGTTCAACCGAGCTACGCTGTTGCCGGGGTGGATGAAGTTATGACCGGATTCGAGCGGGTGCAGCTTGACTATCCTAAAGGTGAAGACGGGGAGGTGACTGAACTTGGAGGCACCAAGAACTTGAGCATTCTATGGCTAAAGGAACACATCGTGTTTCCTAATTGGACGCTAAGGCTAACGACTGATCGGAGTAGCCATCCTCCTTCGTCGTCGCCTCAAGGCCAGTCTCCAGCGGAACGGTCGTATTCGTACTCTCCGCCGCGCTCGGCGTCTCCAGCGTGTGCGTCTACGCCGCCGCGTCAGCCGTCTCCGCCCACGAAGTCTGATCAGGGCAGCTCAAAGCGGAGGAGAACCACCGCATCACCGAAGCATCGATTGTCGCCCCTCCCAAGAGTACCACATCCGAATCTACCCAAGTTACCTTACCACTGTACTCCAGAGGAAACCCAGGAGATCGCAAAGGATGGATATGAGGCGTGGAAATCTAAGGAGAAGTCGCCGAAAGAGCCAGATTTCCCCAACACCGAAGAAGACAAAGCCCGAGCGTTGAAAATGGTGAAGACCCTTCGTCAGCCCGAGCCGAGTCTCATTCCTGACTGTGACCGCTCTATTTTTAAGGCACACGATGAAAAGGAGCGGTCGAAGAAGAGTAGTACCAGAAGCGGGAAAGGCGGGAAAACAGTTGACCAGCTCGGACAACAGAAAAATCAATCCATCCCCCCGCTCATGGTGCATTCCAATCCCGAGGTGGGGCCGAGCACAGGCGCAGGCGAGGAACTTAACCTAGAGTTTATTGCACTGTATGGACAAGCGGCCGCTGCTGCGGGTATGTCCATTGCGCAGTATCTCCAAACATTAGATGTCTTCCCCTCTTCTGATTTCGCGCACCCATACCGGCACGGGCATCCTCTCGTCAAACCTGGGGAGGAAAATGATCTACCAACAAAAATGCGAAGAGTGCATAATTGGTACATGGAAGCCTCAGAGCACTCTGAGGGATGGATAACGATGGAAGTTAGAAACGAGCATCATGGTTATGGAGAAAGGATAATTCTGATTGAGTTTATAGAACTATATCAGTTATTCCAGCTAAAGGCCCTCGACAAATCTATTGTCAGTGCGTATTGTCCGTAAGTATTTATTTCGCTGTAGTTAAGTCTCTAGCTAGCTCACCTCGTTCATTGCATTTTTATAATAATACTCACTATATTATAATTGCAGAATGATTATTCTCGAATGCAAAAGAGGACACATTTATGACATTGGGTTCATTGACCCATATTGGGTTAATCAAGCAACTCTTCTCACAAAACCCAGGGAAACAGAAGATTCAATTGTGAAGGCGTTAAGGTTTCACGAAACCAAGAGGGAAATACTTTTTCCTTACAACTTCGAGTGATTGTTATTTGTCTGGTAAACATTTTTCTTGCTTACTCGATGTTAAGTGTATAACTGATGAGTTATGTTTGCGCAGCTTCCACTATATTCTTCTAATATTTGAAACTGACAAAGGAAAAGTACTCGTAATGGACTCGAAACATAAACCCCTTAAGAACTGGGAGGACATGCAGGAACTGATCCAGCGGTAATTTCAATCTTTATGACACTATATCGACAAGTTTCGTTTATTTTCTGATAACTCACTTAATTCATTTTCTTTGTCGGGTAGCGCTTGGAAACGGTTCACATCAAAGGCTAGGGGTGAATGTAAGGAGAAGCTTAAATTTGAACATCTGAAAGTAAGTAGTACTAGCTATATCCGCGCATCTCCTTGATTATAGTTTCGATACCATTATAATACTATATTATATTTTTGATTGAAACCATGTTCTTGTAAAGTGCTTGAACCAGGGAGATGGGAATAACTTATGTGGATACTATGTCTACGAGTTCATTCGTCAGACGACATGCGCCAAGCTGGGCAGAGATTTAGAAAAACTTCGTGTACGTCAACCATCACTTTTATCTTATTACCATCTATTGTTTTTAATTAGATATTGACCACTCTTGTTTATATTAGATCGAACGGCTGCGGGAAGGTCTTCTACCAAGGGATCGCCTACGAGCAATTCAAGAGGAAATTTGCGGATTCTTAGACGCAGAGGTCCGAACACCAGGAGGAGAATACTATGTCAGCGCCAACTATGCTCGACGAACTTGATGTTTGAATTCTTAGATGCATAGAACTTACCTGTATATTCGAGTCATGGTGCATGGTGGTGTTTTAGAGTAATTATGGGAAAGAGTACAAACTTGTTTATTCTTCACTCCTTACTTGTATATTCGATTCATGGTGCGTACTTACTTGTATATTCTTCAACTATATTCTAATGCGATCACCATATAGTTGTATATTCTAATGCGATCACCAAACTTGTGTATTCTAATAAAATGGAATGCAATAAAAAAACATGGTGGTGTATTAGATACAGAATACCTATGGGAAACAAATAGACAAAAATACAACAAACCAAACCCTAAAACCAAACCCTAAAAGGAAAACAAGAAAAAGAAGAAAAAAAATCTGCCATGGCAGAGAATTGGCAAAAATCTCTTCCGCGGCAGAGGGGGCATTCATCCCGGTTCGTGTTACGAACCGGGACGAATAGTCCTGTCCAGGGACCAGACCACGCTCCCCACGTGGACGCCCCATCCATCCCGGGTCCTGGTACAACCGGGACGAATGGGGGGGGGCATTCGTCCCGGCTGCCCCATCCCGGTTGGGCAACCGGGACAAAAGGCCCCTTAAAAACCGGGACAAAAGGTGGGTGTTTCTACCAGTGAGGGGAGGCTTCGGCCAACCTATGAGGGGCTGGTTTACCTCCTCCCACAGCCCAAGTGGCCTCTTGGGTCGAGACACCCCTCCCGATGGTCCCACGGTACCCTCCCGGCACTCCTGGTACACTACCGATGAGCCAGAAACTTTTCCGGCGACCAAAACAAGACTTCCTATATATCAATCTTTACCTCCGGACCATTCCGGAGCTCCCCGTGACGTCCGGGATCTCATCCGGGACTCTGAACAACCTTTTTTCACCACCATACATAACTCTATGCTACCAAAACGTCATCGAACCTTAAGTGTGCAGACCCTGCGGGTTCGAGAACTATGTAGACATGACCAAGACACCTCTACGGTCAATAACCAATAGCGGGACCTGGATGCCCATGTTGGTTCCTACATATTCTATGAAGATCTTTATCGATTGAACCTCTATGTCAGGGATTTAGTTAATCCCGTATGCTGTTCCCTTTGTTATTCGATATGTTACTTGTCCTTGGTTTGATCGTCGGTATCTCTATACCTAGTTCAATCTCGTTACCAGAAAGTCTCTTTACTCGTTCCCTAATACAAGATCCCGTGGCTAACACTTTAGTCACATTGCTTGCAGGGCTTGTTATGATGTTGTATTACCGAGTGGGCCCTGAGATACCTCTCCGTCACACGAAGTAACAAATCCCAGTCTTGATCCATGCCAACCCAACAGACACCCTCGGAGATACCTTTAGAGAACCTTTATAGTCACCCAGTTACGTTGTGATGTTTGATACACACACGGTACTCCTCCGGTGTCAGTGAGTTGCATGATCTCATGGTCATAGGAACAAATACTTGACATGCAGAAAACTGTAGCAATAAACTGACACGATCATATGCTACGTTTATAGTCTGGTTCTTGTCCATCACATCATTCTCCTAACGATGTGATCCCGTTATCAAACGACATCTCATGTCCATGTCTAGGAAACCTTAACCATCTTTGATCAACAAGCTAGTCTATTAGAGGCATACTAGGGACATGGTGTTGTCTATGTATCCACACATGTATCTGAGTTTCCGATCAATACAATTCTAGAATGGATAATAAACGATTATCATGAAGAAGGAAATATGGTAATAACTAATTTATTATTGCCTCTAGGGCATATTTTAAACAGTCTCCCTCTTGCACTAGAATCAATAATCTAGCTCACATCGCCATGTGATTTGTTATGAATCTCACACCAATTGAGTTCTGGGGTTCGATCATGCTTTGCATGTGAAAGAGGTTTTAGTCAACGGGTCTAAGACATTCAGATCCATGTGTACTTTGTAAATCTCTATGTCATACTGTAAACACTACTACCACACTCCACTTGGAGCTATACCAAATGGCTACTCCACTATACATATCTAGATTGCTACTAAGAGTCATCTGGATTGGTGTTAAAGCTTGCATCGACGTAACTCTTTACGACGAACTCTTTATCACCTCCATAATCGAGAAACATCTCCTTAGTCCTCTGGTTACTTAGGATAATTTTGACCGCTATCCAGTAATCCACTCCTGGATTACTCTTGTACCCCTTGACAGACTTATGGCAAGGCACACACAGGTGCGGTACACATCATGGCATACTATATAGATCCTATGGCTAAGACATAGGGGACGATGTTTGTCCTTTCTCTTTCTTCTGCCGTGGTCGAGCTTTTAGTCTCACTCAACTTCACACCTTACAAATCAGGCAAGAACTCTTTCTTTGACTGATCCATTTTGAACTCTTTCAAAATCTTGTCAAGGTATGTACTCATTGAAAGTCTTATCACACGTCTTGATCTATCTCTATAGATCTTGATGCCCAACAATTAAGTAGCTTTATCCAGGTCTTCCTTTGCAAAACTCATTTCAAACAACCTTTTATGCTTTCCAAAATTCTACATCATTTCCGATCAACAATATGTCATCCACATATGCTTATCAGAAACTCTATAGTGCTCCCACTCACTTTATTGTAAATACAAGTTTCTCATACACTTTGTATAGACTCAAAAACTTTGATCACCTCATCAAAGCGTATATTCCAACTCCAAGATGCTTGCTTCAGTCCATAGAAGGATCATTGAAGCTTGCACACCTTTTAGCATCCTTAGGACTGACAAAACCTTCTGGTTGTATCTCATATAACCTTTCCTCAAGGACGGAAACGATATTTTGACATCCATCTGCTAGATTTCATAATTGAAAAACACAGCAACTGCTAACATAATTCCAACAGACTGTAGCATCGCTACGAGTGAGAAAGTCTCATCGTAGTCAACTCCTTGAACTTGGCAGAAATTTCTTTGCGACAAGTCGAGCTTTATAAATGGTCACATTTACTATTAGCGTTTGTCTTCATCTTGAAGGTCCATTTGTACTCAATGACCTGCCGTGCAATGAGCAACTCTACCAAAGTCTATACTTGGTTTTCATACATGGATCCTTTCTCGGATTTCATGGCCTCTAACCATTTGTCGGAATCCGGGCCCATCATCGCTTCTCCATAGTTCGTAGGTTCATCGTTTGTCCAACAATATGACCTCTAAGACAGGGTTGTCGTACCACTCAGGAGCAGTGCGCATCCTTGTCGACCTACGAGGTTTGATAGTTACTTGATCCGAAGTTTCATGATCATCATGAATAATTTCCTTTTCAACTAACGTAGGCTCCACAGAAACATCTTTCTGCGCTGTGCTACTCTCTGGTTGAAACAAAGGTTCAACAACCTCATCAAGTTCTCTCTTCCTCCCACTCAATTCTTTCGAGAGAAACTCTTTCTTTAGAAAGGACCCGTTTTAGCAACAAACACTTTGCACTCGGACCTGAGATAGAAGGTATACCCAACTGTTCTTAGGGTATTCTATGAAGATGCATTTGTCCGCTTTGGGTTCAAGCTCATTAGGTGAAAACCTTTTTACACATAAGCATCGCAGCCGCAAACATTAAGAAAGGACAGCTTAGGTTTCTATCAAACCATAATTCATACGGTGTCATCTCAACGAATTTAGATGGTGCCCTATTTAAAGTAAATGTAGTTGTCTCTAATGCATAACCCTAAAACGATAGTGGCAAATCGATAAGAGACATCATAGTTCACACCATATTCAATAGAGCACGAATGCGACGTTTGGACACACCATCACTATGGTGTTCGAGGTGGCGTGAGTTGTGAAACAACTTTCACATTGTCTAAAGTTGTATGCCAAACTCGTAACTCAGATATTCACCTCCACGATTATATCATAGACATTTTTATCTTCTTGTCATGATGATCATTAAACTTCACTCTGAATTTGTTTGAACTTTTCAAACGTTTCAGACTTGTGTTTCACTAAGCAAATATACTCATATATACTCAAATCATCACTGCAGAAAAATAAAGATATCCACTGGATGCTACAACACTCATTGGATCACATACATCAACATGTATAATTTCCAATAAGTTACTAGCCCTCACCATCATACTGAAAGCAGGGTCTTTAGTCATCTTGACCAAGAGGCATGGTCCGCATGTCTCATCCAATTCGAAACCAAATGAGTCCAACGATCCATCAGCATGGAGTTTCTTCATGCGATTTATACCAATATGACATTTAGCGGTAGTGCCACAGGTATGTAGTACTATAATTATTAACTTTGCATCTCTTGGCATCAATGTTATGAACATGTGTATTACTACGGTCAAGATTCAACAAACCATTCTCATTGGGTGCATGACCATAGAAGGTATTGTTCATGTATATAGACTAACCATTATTCTCTCGATTTATTGAATAACTGTATTGCAATAAACATGATCTAATCATGTTCATGCTTAACACAAACACCAAATAACATTTATTTAGGTTTGTCACTAATCTTGAAGGTAGAGAGAGCGTGCGATGTTGATCACATCAACCTTGGAAACATTTCCAACACACATCGTTACCTCACACTTAGCTAGTCTCCTTTTATTCCATAGCTTTTATTTCGAGTTACTAACATTTAGCAACCGAACCTGTATCCAATACCCATGTGCTACTAGGAGTACTAGCAAGGTACACATCAATAACACGTATATCAAATATACTTCTGTCGACGTTGCCAGCCTTCTTCTCTACCAAGTATCTAGGGTTATTCCGCTTCAGCGACCGCTCTCCTAATAATAGAAGCACTTAGTCTCGGATTTGGGTTCAACTTTGGGTTACTTCACTGGAGCAGCAACTGTCTTGCCATCCATGAAGTTTCCCTCCTTGCCCTTGCCCTTCTCGAAACTAGTGGTTTTATTAACCATCAACACTTGATGCTCCTTCTGGATTTCTACCTTCGCGGTGTTCAATATCGCGAACAGCTCAGGGATCATTATTTCCATCGCTAGCATTTTATAGTTCATCACGAAGCTCTAGTAGCTTAGTGACAATGACTTGGAAAACTATATCAATCACTTTCTTATCTGGAAGATCAACTCCCACTCAATTCAAGCGATTGTCGCACCCAGACAATCTGAGCACATGCTCAATGATTGAGCTATTCTCCTTCATCTTGCAGGCAAAGAATCTTGTTGGAGATCTCATATCTCACAACACGAGCACGAGTCTCAGATTCCAATTTTAGCTCTTAGAACATCTTATATGTTTCGTGATGTTCAAAATGTTTTGGAGCCTCAATTCTAAGTCGTAATGCATGACACACGGAACTATCAAGTAGTCATCGGAACATGCCTGTCAGATGTTCACAACATCTACAGACGATGCTAGAGGGGGTGGTGCACCGAGCGGTGAATTAAGGACATAAGCCTCCTGTGCAGCAATGGGGACAATCCTCAAATCACGAACCCAGTCCGCAATATTGCTACCATCATCTCTCAACTGTATTTCTCTAGGAACATATAAAAATTCAAGGGAGCTACATCGTGAGCTAGTAATCTACAACATAATTTGCAAAGACACTATTGACTGTGTTCATGATAATGAGTTCAATTAATCATATTAGTTAAGAACTCCCACTCAAATTGACACCCCTCCGGTCATTCCAGTGATACATGATCCAAATTCACCAACTCAAGTCCGGTCATCACATGAGTTGAGGTGGTTTCAATGGTGAACATCATCATGTTGATCATATCTACTATTTAACCCATGTTCGACCTTTCTGTCTCTTGTGTTCCAAGGCCATGTCTGTACATGCTAGGCTCGTCAAGTTTAACCCGAGTGTTCTGCACGTGCAATACTGGCTTGCACCCGTTGTATGTGAACATAGAGTCTATCACACCCGATCATCACGTGGTGTCTCGACACAACGAACTTTCGCAATGGTGCACACTCGGGAATAACACAATTCTCCTTGAAATTTAAGTGAGGGATCACCTTATAATGCTACCGTCGTCCTAAGAAAAACAAGGTGCATAAAAGGATTAACATCACATGCAAATCATAAGTGACATGATATGGCCATGAACTTGTGCTTTTGATCTCCATCTCCAAAGCACCGACATGATCTCCATCGTCACCGACATAACACCATGATCTCCATCACTATGTCGCCATCGGGGTTGTCGCGCCCACCATGCTCATACTACTATTGCTACCGCTTAGCGATAAAGTAAGGCATTACATAGCGCTAAATGATTGACACACATGTCATACAATAATTAAAGACAACCATATGGCTCTTGCCGGTTGCTGTACTAATAGACATGCAAGTCGTGATATTCTATACAATACATGATCATCTCATACATCACATATATCTCATCATGTAATTGGCCATATCACATCACAACATACCTTGCAAAAACAAGTTAGACGTCCTCTAATTGTTGTTGCAAGTTTTATGTGGCTGTTATGGGTATCTAGCAAGAACAATTCTCACCGATGCAAAACCACAACGGTGATACATAATTTGCTTTTCAACCTTCTCAAGGACCGCCTTTGTCGAATCCGATCCAACTAAAGTAGGAGAAACAGACACCCGCTAGCCATCTTTGTGCAACGAAGTTACACGTCAGTCGATGGAACCGGTCTCTCGTAAGCATACATGTAAGGTTGGTCCGGACCGCTTCATCCCACAATACCGGTGAACCAAAACACGACCAAGGGAGGAAGCAATCTAAGCATCAACGCCCACAAACTCCTTTGTGTTCTACTCGAGATCTCATCTACAGATAGACCTAGCTCATGATGCCACTCTTGGGGAATGTGGAATGGGAAACAAAAAATTTCCTACGCACACGCAAGATCTATCCATGGTGATGATCATCTACGAGAGGGAGAGTGAATCTACATACCCTAGTAGATTGCTAAGCGGGAAGCGTTAAGAAACGCGGTTGATGTATTCGAACGTCTTTGCGATCCAAATCGCCGAGCATCCCACGATCCAATCATGATCTAGCCCACGATCCAATCACTACTGTCCCGCGATCGCATCACGATCCGTCCCACGATCCAATCATGAATCGTCTCGCGATATTGATCATGGTCCTTCTGATCTAGCGCCGAACGGACGACACCTCCGCGTTCAGCACACGTACAGCTCGATGACGATCTCCACCTTCTAGATCCAGCAAGAGGGAGTAGAGAAGTAGATGAGTTCTCTGGCAGCGCGATGGCATTGCAGCGATGGTGGTGGAGCTATTCCAGCAGGGCTTCGTCTAAGCACCGCTGAAACCAATCTAGAGGAGAAACTATGATCTAGAGGAGAGGTAGCACGTGGCTGTTTTTCTATGTCACAAAACCCTCAAAACCTCTAGTATATATTGGAGGAGGGATAGAGGAGGCTTGGCACCCAAGGGGCCAGCCGTTGTCCTTGGCGCAAGGAGGATAGGAGGAGTCCTCCTCCAATGCTAGTAGGATTAGGACTCCTCCTTCCCACTTGGAAACTCTTTCCACCTTGAGTTTTTCCCCTCTCAAACCACTCCAGGAACATGGTCCCTTAGGGGATGCTTCAGCCAGCCCACCAGGGGCTGGTTTACCTTCTCCCACAGCCCATGTGACCTCTTGGGCCGAGACAGCCCTCCCGATGGTCCCCCGGTACCCTCCCGGCACTCCCGGTACACTACCGATGAGCCCGAAACTTTTCTAGCGACGAAAATAGGACTTCCTATACATCAATATTTACCTCCGGACCATTCCGGATCTCCTCGTGATGTCGAGGATCTCATCTGGGACTCCGAACAACCTTCGGTAACCATCATACATAACTCTATACTACGAGAATGTCACCGAACCTTAAGTGTGTAGACCCTGCGGGTTCGAGAACCATGTAGACATGACCGAGACACCTCTACGGTCTATTACCAATAGCGGGATCTGGATGCCCATATTGGTTTCTACATATTCTATGAAATTTTTTATCAGTTGAACCTCTATTTCAAGGATTCAGTTAATCCCGTATGCTGTTCCCTTTGTTCTTTGGTATGTTACTTGCCCGAGGTTCGATCGTCAGTATCTCTATACCTAGTTCAATCTTGTTACCGGCATGTCTCTTTACTCGTTCCGTAATATAAGATCCCGTGGCAAACACTTTAGTCACATTGCTTGCAAGGCTTTTTATGATGTTGTATTACCAAGTGGGCCCTGAGATACCTCTCCGTCACACGGAGTAACAAATCCCAGTCTTGATCCATGCCAACACAACAGACACCCTCGGAGATACCTATAGAGCACCTTTATAGTCACCCAGTTACGTTGCAATGTTTGATACACACAAGGTACTCCTCCGGTGTCAGTGAGTTGCATGATCTCATGGTCATAGGAGCAGATACTTGACATGCAGAAAATTGTAACAATAAACTGACACGATCATATGCTACATCTATAGTTTGGGTCTCCTAATGATGTGATCCCGTTATAAAACGACATCTCATGTCTATGGCTAAGAAACCTTAACCACCTTTGATCAACGAGCTAGTCCATTAGAGGCATAGTAGGGACATGGTGTTGTCTATGTATCCACACATGTATCTGAGTTTCCGATCAATACAATTCTAGCATGGATAATAAACGGTTATCATGAACAAGGAAATATGATAATAACTAATTTATAATTGCCTCTAGGGCATATTTCCAACATAACCCATATCCCATGCTTATTGGTGGGGACTTTAATATCCTTAGATACAAGGAAGAGAAAAATAATGACCGCTTTGATAGTCACTGGCCATTCCTGTTAAATGATGTGATTGACAGTTTTAATCTTTGGGAAGCCTGTATGTCGGGGCGGTAGTCCACCTGGGCTAATAATCGATCTGTGTCGACATACGAGAAACTCAATGTTAGAGCACATTTCTCCACGTGTGGTTTTGGGTAATTGATGACAATCCCTATGGACTAATGGTTGCCTTGAGTTATATTCGAAGGATCTGTCCGTAGGTACTTCTTGAAGTCCATCTATTGGTTTCAAGGAGTTTATATGATGACAAAGCTGGTATACAAGGTTTATCCAAAGATTGGTCATATAGAAGATAAGATACAATATTGATCAAGACTAAGTCAAAGAGTGAATCAAGTGATCAGCACACAAAGCATACAAGATGTACTGAGAGGGATCAAGTGATCCCATGGTATGGTAAGTATTGTCCATTGCACTTTGTGTACTAACCCATGTTCCTTGTGAGAGTTCTTTGTGGGGTTAGGCATATTTCCGTGGGATTGCATCAAGATGAAGATCCCATACAACCCATGTACTTGTGGTGATCGTCATCAAGGTTGGGGTGTGCAAGTTCAAGTGAAGCATCACGGAGAGATCAGGCTTGAACTTGCCGTCCATTGTGGTGTCAATGGACTTGTGAAGATGTGCCGAAGAGTAGCTCACCCATAGTGGCGTATGGGGGAGCAATCATCTAGTCTTCATCAACCCAACGCAATCAAGAAAGGTGTTCCATCTTGAGGAAGTCAAGATCATCATCGTCATCTAGCTCAAGTGGACTATGCGCAAGGCTAAGGTTTGACCTTGATAGGATTTTCTATTTTACCGGTCTCATAAGTGGTAGTTGGGAGACTGGGTTATAGGATAGGTAGCCGTACTATCAAGGAGGCTCTCAAGTGAGTAGCTTAATTGTATCATTTGTTGAGAGCTCAAACCATTGCATTCTTGGCATCATCATCTTTCTTGGTTCTTGGTTGGTTATTCTCTTTGAGGTTTCTTGAGCTTATGGTCAACTTCATGAAAAGCTCAAGTTCATCGAAAACAGAGTCCATATGCATCTTCTATGATGTTTTCGATGTTGGAGTTTTTGCCGATTCTTCACTGAAAGAGGTATCTCATCTCTATACCTTTGGAATTTTTATACTGCCTCTTCTTAAGAGAACCATCTTGGGCTTCCTCGAATCTTGGATGGAGTCCGGCCAGATGGATTCAGACTCGGTGACACGGATGTGTTAATGTCGGTGATACCGAGTTGCCTCAAAGGTAGCAATTTTTGAATCTTGGTGAGACCGATACATAAAACTCAGTTGCACCGATAAGGTGACCAACTGTCAGATTGCCGAACTCGGTGATGCCGATTCAACAAAATGGGTGCTACCGATTTTGTGAATTTGCGTAACAGGAAGTTGGCAACCCAAACTTGGTGGCACCAAAGGGCTATGGTTTGGCTGATTCTGTCTGAGGCTAAGAACTGGTGGCACCGAGTGGAAAGAGTTGGTTGGACCGATTTTGGATATTTGGCTTTGGATAGACTTTTGTGGAAGAGCTTGTGGGTGTATGTGGTGACTATCACTTGTGCACGTATGAGCATTTTGTTCACCAATAGTACCTTACCCCCTTTTGATAGTATTGGCTTTACTATGGACTCAAAGTGATTTGTCACAAAGTAAAATGTAGATTCCTCTTGCTTGAAGCTTTGGCAATCTATTTCCTTGCATCTTGGGGTATTTAACAATCCTTTTGCCAACCCATCATTCAACTTTTCCTAAAACATGCTTAGTGGAAACATTAGTTCAATGACATATATGTTGTTATTAATTACCAAAACCACCAAGGGAGCAGATGTGCTTTTAGTCTTCAGCAGCTACACACAAAAGAACAACTAACTTGCACCCAACGCCAGCAAGTGGGTTGTCAATCCCCTTGATATTGTTATTTACATGCAAGTGATTTGTGTAGATAATTGTAGATAATAGTAAAGTGCAAAATAAAATGAAAGGTAATAAATAACAGCAAGGTAATGATAGTTTTTGTGAATATATAAGTCAATAGACCCGGGGGCCGTACAGTTCTCTAGTGGCATCTCTCATACGCAGAGCATACGGTGGGTAAACAAATTACTGTTGGGCAATTGATAGAAAATCGAATATTTATGCGATGTTCACATCAATGATTATGTGTATATTGGCATCACGTCCATAAGCAAATAGGTCGAATCCTGCTTGCACCTACTACTATTACTCCAGTTCAAGAGCGCTTCTATGCTTGCCTCTACATATTAAGTTCATGACAAACGGAGTAATGCTTGGAGAACGATGACATGATGTAGACAAAGTAAACTCAACTAATATGAATAAACACCATCGTTTTATCCTTAGTAGAAACAACACAAAGATGCAACTTGTCCCCTTCTGTCAGTAGGATATAGAAACTCGTCAGGTTGAACCTACTATAACGCACTACTGCCACTTAAGAAATATCAATCTAGTTGTCCAAACTACCTCAATAGATCGGCGAGCAATATGAAGCTATAATGATCATACAAATAATAATCATAGTAATCAGGTTTGACTCAAATACTTTTCATGAATAATCTGAACATAAACTCACAATTCATCGAATCCCCACAAATACACCATACAAACACACAATAGATCGAGATAGATAGATTGCCATCTAGGTACTACCTATGGACCCATATTTCTGTGGTGAACTACTCACACATTATGGTGAGGGCAACAAGGTTGATGAAGAGGCCCTCCGTGATCGATCTCCCCTCCGACAGGGTGCTGAAACGGAGGTGTCAATGGCCTCCCATCGGAATAGAGACTTGTGCCGATGGAAAAAGTGTTTCGGGAGCGCTTTTTGTGTTTTTAGTGTAGACGTGAATTCATAGGCTAGAGAATGACATCGGGAGACGCTCCAGGGGGCCACCAAATATCTGGCCGTGACCCCCCTTGGGGCGGCGGCTAGATATGTGGTGGGTCCCTCGTGCACCTCCTGGCCCTCCTCCGAAGCTTCTACGTATTGGTCCAAAAAAATCACCAAAAAGTTTCATGGCAATTGGGCTCCGTTTGGTATGGTAACTCTGAAAAGGCAAAAACACGCGGAGAACAAGAACTGGCAATGGGTCAATAGGTTAGTGCTAAAAATATTATAAATTGGTAAACAATACCCCAAAAGTATCCTAGAATGATAATATGTCAACATGGAACAATAAAAAAAATATAGATACATTGGAAGCGTATCATCATCCCCAAGCTTAATTCCCGCTCGTCCTCGAGTAGGTAAATGATAAAAAAGATTTTTTATTTGACATGCTACCCATTACGTAATCTTTGGCATGTATGCTCATTGGGAAATGATGAATTAACAAACAACAACATAGTAATATCTATAAGTATAAGAAACAACAATCATTATTTTTTCGAAGTATACAATCCTAAAAGATTGTTTACCCATATTCACCTTATTATATTAGCAAGGCATGACTTTGTCTTCACCAAATAGATACAAATGTTAAGCACCACATTGTCCAAGTCAGTCAATTGGATCGTACTTTTTCAATATGCATCAACTTTTTATTCTTCACTCAACATGTGAGAGTGAACAATTGGACATAGCATATAGGTGAAATAGAATATGGTGGTAGGTATCAAAGGGGTAAAAAGTGGAGAAGATAGTCTCGCATCAACTAGGCATACCAACGAGCTATGGAGATGTTAATCGATAGATATCAATGTGAGGAGTAGGGATTGCCATGCAAATGATGCACTAGAGCTATAAGTGTATAAAAGCTTAACTGAAGCTAAGTGGGGTGTGCATCAAACTTGCTTGCTCATGAAGACCTCAAGCATTTGAGGAAGCCCGTCATAGGAATATACAAGCCAGATTTATTCTATGAAAAGTTAATTCCCACTAGCATATGGAAGTGTCAACACACGAGACTCTATATGAAGAACATGTTAGGGAACGTTGCATGGGAAACAAAAAAAATACGACGCTTCACCAAGATCAGTCTAGGAGATGAGCATCTATGAGGGGAGAGATCGGATCCACATACCCTTGCAGATTGCTAAGCGGGAAGCATTAAGAAACGCGATTGATGTACTCGAACGTCTTTGCGATCCCAATCACAAGCCATCCTGCGATACAATCACGATCTAGTGCCGAACGGACAACACCTCTGCGTTCAGCACACGTACAGCTCGATGAAGAACTCCGCCTCCTTGATCCAGCAAGTGAGGGCACAGAGGTAGATGAGTTCTCCGGCAGCACAATGGCGTGGTGGCGGTGGTGGTGAACTAATTTGGTAGGGCTTCGCCGAGCTCTACCGAAGTAATCTAGAGGAGAAAGATGATCTAGAGGGGAGAGGGCAACACGTGGCTTTTCAGGTGGTGGCTGCCCTCAAAATCCCTCACTATATATAGGAGCAAGGGGACAGGGGAGGCAGCCCTAAGGAAACCCTAGGGCTTGGCCGATCGGCCCAAGGGGGGAGAGTCCTCCCCCCACAAGGGAGGTGGAGTCTTGGGAGAACTCCCTCCCCACTTGGCCACCTCCACCCCTTGTGAAAGGGCCCCTTAGGGGCTGGCTGCCCAGCCCACCAGGGGTTGGCGCGCCACCTCCTAGGCCCATGTGGCCCCTGGGGTGGGTGGGCCCCTTCCAGTGGACCCTTGGAACCCTTCCGACACCCATGGTACGTTACCGGTGATGCCCGAACTTTTTCTGGTGACCAAAACGAAACTTCCTATATATCAATCTTTACCTCTGGAGCATTCCTGAGTTCCTCGTGACATCCAGGATCTCATCCGGGACTCCGAACAACCTTCAGCTACCAACATACATAACTCAATAATATCGAAACATCACCAAACATTAAGTGTGTAGACCCTACGGGTTCGAGAACTATGTAGACATGACCGAGACACCTCTACAGTCAATAACCAATAGCGAGACTTGGATACCCATATTGGTTCCCACATATTCTACGAAGATCTTTATCGGTTGAACTTCTATGTCAAGGATTCAGTTAATCCCATACGATGTTCCCTTTGTTTAACGGTATGTTAGTTGCCCGAGATTCGATCGTCGGTATCTCCATACCTAGTTCAATCTCATTACTGACAAGTCTCTTTACTCATTCCGTAATACAAGATCTCGTGGCTAACTCTTTAGTCACTTTTCTTGCAATCTCATTGTGATGTTGTATTACCGAGTGGGCCCTGAGATACCCCTTTGTCATACGGAGTAAACAAATCCCTGTGTTGATCCATGCCAACTCAACAGACACCCTCAAAGATACCCGTAGAGCATCTTTATAGTCACCCAGTTATGTTGTGATGTTTGATACACACAAGGTACTCCTCCAATGTTAGTGAGTTACATGATCTCATGGTCATAGGAAGGTATACTTGACATGCAGAAAACAATAGAAATAAACTAACACGATCATATGCTACATTCATAGTTTGGGTCTTGTCCATCGCATCATTCTCCTAATGATGTCATCCCGTTATCAAATGACATCTCATGTCTATGGCCAGGAAACCTTGACCATCTTCGATTAACGAGCTAGTCTACTAGAGGCATACTAGGGACATAGTGTTGTCTATGTCTCCACACATGTACTTGAGTTTTTAATCATACAATTATAGCATGGATAATAAACAATTATCATGAACAAGGAAATAGAATAATAACTTATTTCATTATTGCCTCTAGGGCATATTTCCAATATTCTCCCACTTGCACTAGAGTGAATAATCTAATTCACATCACCATGTGATTTACATTGTGATGAATCTAACACCCATACAGTTTTGGTGTTGATCATGTTTAGCTCGTGGAAGAGGTTTAGTCAACGGGTCTACGACATTCATATCCGTGTGAACTTTGCAAATATTTATGTCCTCCTGCTTGATGTAATCGTGGATGGAATTGAAGCGTCTCTTTATGTGTCTGGTCCTCTTGTGAAACCTTGGTTCCTTGGCCAGAGCAATGGCACCAGTGTTGTCACAAAACATAGTCATTGTGTCTGGTGCATTGGGCACGACTCCAAGTTCTATCATGAACTTCTTCATCCAAACACCTTCCTTTGCGGCCTCCGAGGCAGGAATCTACTCCGCTTCGCATGTAGAAGCAGCTACCACGCTTTGCTTAGAACAAAGTAGCTTACCGCCCCCATTGAGAATATATACATATCCAGTTTGAGACTTAGAATCATCTGGATCAGTGTCCAAGCTTGCATCAACGTAACCCTTTACGACGATCTCTTGATCACCTCCATAAATGAGAAACATTTCCCCAGTCCTTTTCAGGTACTTAAGGATATTCTTGACCATCATCCAGTGTTCCATCCTAGATCACTTTGAAACCTTCCGTCCATACTTATGGCAAGGCTGACATCTGATCTTGTGCATAGAATTTCATACATGATAGAGCCTATGGTAGAAGCATAGGGGATGACACTCATCTTTTCTCTATCCTCTGCAGTCACTAGGCATTGAGTCTTACTCAACTTCACACATTGCAACAAAGGCAAGAACCCTTTCTTGGACTGATCCATTTTGAACTTCTTCAAAACTTTGTCAAGGTATGTGCTCTGTGAAAGTCCTATTAAGCGTCCCAATCTATCTCTATAGATCTTGATGCCTAATATGAAAGTAGCTTCTCCTAGGTCCTTGATTGAAAAATTCTTGTTCAAGTATTCCTTCATGATTTCTAACAATTATATATTGTTTCCAATCAACAATATGTCATCCACATATAATATTAGAAATGTTATAGATCTCCTACTCACTTTCTTTTAAATACAAGCTTCCCGTAAACTTGTATAAACCCGAATGCTTTGATCACCTCATCAAAGTGAAGATTGCAACTCCGAGATGCTTGCACCAGTCCATAAATGGACCGACGGAGTTTGCAAACTTTGTCAGCATTCTCTAGATTCACAAAACCTTTTGATCGTATCATATACAACTCTTCCTTAAGGAAACCGTTAAGGAACGTTGTTTTGACATCCATCAGCCAAATTTTATAATAAAAAAATGCAGCTATTGCTAACATGATTCTGACGGACCTAAGCATCGCTATGGGTGAGAAGGTCTCATCGTACTCAACTCCTTGAACTTGTGAAAACCCTTTTGCCACAAGTCGAGCTTCATAGACGATGACATTACCGTCCGCGTCCGTCTTCTTCTTAAAGATCCATTTATTCTGAATGGCCTTTCTCCCTTCAGGTAATACTTTAAAAGTCCATACTTTGTTTTCATACATGGATCCCATCTCGGATTTCATGGCCTCTAGCCATTTGTCGGAATCCGGGCCCATCATCGCTTCTCCATAGCTTGTAGGTTCATCGTTGTCCAACAACATGACCTCCAAGACAGGGTTACCGTACCACTCAGGAGCAGTATGTGTCCTTGTCGACCTACAAGGTTCGATAGCAACTTGATCTGAAGCTTCATGATCTACATCACCAGCTTCGTATTCAATCGATGTAGGCTCCACAGAAACATATTTCTGCGCTGCACTACTCTCTGGTTGAATTAAAGGTCCAACAACCTCATCAAGTTCTATCTTCCTACCACTCAATTCTTTTGAGAGAAACTCTTTCTCGAGAAATGACCCGTTCTTAGCGACAAACACTTTGCCTTCGGATCTGAGATAGAAGGTATACCCAATAGTTTCTTTTGGGTATCCTATGAAGACGCATTTCTCCACTTGGGGTTCCAGCTTTTAAGGATGAAGCTATTTGACATAAGCATCGCATCCCCAAACTTTAAGAAACGATACCTTTGGTTTCTTGGCAAACCAGAGTTCATATGACGTCGTCTCAACGGATTTAAAGTGAGATGGTACCCTATTTAAAGTGAACGTAGCTGTCTCTAACGCATAACCCCAAAACGATAGTGGCAAATCGGCAAGAGAGATAATAGAACACACCATATCCAATAAGGTTCGATTACGACATTTAGACACACCATTATGCTGTGGTGTTCTAGGCGGTGTCAATTCTGAAACAATTCCACATTGTCTTAAGTGATTGCCAAAGTCATAACTCGGATATTCTCCTCCTTGATCAAATCGTAGGAATTTAATCTTCTTGTTATGATGATTCTCAACTTCACTCTGAAATTGCTTGAACTTTGCAAATGTTTCATACTTGTGTTTCATTAAGTAAAATACCCATATCTACTTAAGTCATCGATGAAGGTGAGAAATTAACGATATCCATTGCGCGCCTCAGTGCTCATCGGATCGCACACATCAGTATGTATGATTTGCAACAAGTACTTTCCCGTTCCATTGTCTGGAGAATGGGTTCTTAGTTATCTTGCCCATTATGCATGGTTCACCTGTGTCAAGCTATTCAAAATCAAGAGACTCCAAGAGTCCCTCAGCATGGAGCTTCTTCATGCGTTTTACACCAATATGACCTAAGCGGCAATGCCACAAGAAAGTGGTACTATTTTTATCAACTCTACATCTTTTGGCATCAATGTTATGAACATGTGTATCATCACTATCGAGGTTCAATAAGAATAAACCCCTCACATTGGGTCCATGACCATAAAGATATTACCCATATAAATAGAACAACCATTATTCTCTGATTTAAATGAGTAACCGTCTCGCATTAAACAAGATCCAGATATAATGTTCATGCTCAACATAGGCACTAAATAACAATTATTCAGGTTCATCACTAATCCCGATGGTAATCGAAGAGCGAGCGTGCCGACGGCAATCACATCAACCTTGGAACCATTTTCCATGCGCATCGTCACTTCGTCCTTTGCCGACCTTCAGCTATTCTGTGGTTACTGCTTTGAGTTTGAAATGTGAGCAACCAAACCGGTATCAAATACCCAAGAACTACAACGAGAGTTGGTAAGGTACACATCAATAACATGTATATCATATATACCTTGTTTGGTGTAGGCCGCCTTCTTGTCGGCCAGATACTTGGGGCGGTTCTGCTTCTAGTGACCAGTTCCCTTGCAATGAAAGCACCCAGTTTCTGGCATGGGTCCAGCCTTGGGTTTCTTCATGGGAGGGGAAACTACTTTGCTATTCTTCTTGGAGTTACCCTTCTTTCCCTTGCCATTATTCTTGAAACTAGTGGTTTTATTGACCATCAACACTTGATGCTCCCTCTGGATTTCAGACTCGGTGACTTTTAGCATCGCAAAGAGCTCGGCGACTTACTTGTTCATCCCTTGCATGTTATAGTTCGGCATGAATCTTTTGTAGCTAGGTGGCAATGATTGAAGAACTCTGTCAGTGATCGCCTTTGGCGGGAGGGGTGAGAGAGTCCTGGACTAAGAGGTCCTCGGGCCGTCGGTATATCTCTCGTAGGCCAGTTTGGTGGGTCGCTCTCTCATTATCGCGGGAAGGGCCGGGATATGCGACGACCCCGTATTCTAGAAGGAAACCTCTGAAGACGCGGCGTGCACTCCAAGTCAAGATGATGAAAGCACATTTGCTCCCTTGGTGGTTTTGGTAATTAATAACACCATATATGTTATAGAACTAATGTTTCCACTAATCATGTTTCAGGAAAATTTCAATAATGGGTTGGCAAAAGGATTGTGGAATACCCCAAGATGCAAGGAAATAGATTGGCAAAGCTTCAAGCAGGAGGAATCTACATTTAACTTTGTGAGAAATCACTTTGAGTCCATAGGAAAGCCAATACTATTAAAAGGGGGTAAGGTACTGTTGGTGAACAAGATGCTCATACGTGCACAGGTGATAGTCACCACATACACCCACAAGCTCTTCCACAAAAGTTTGTCCAAAGTTAGATATCCAAAATCGGTGCAACCAACACTTTCCACTCGGTGCCACCGATTCTTGCCTTAGATAGACTCAGCCAAACCCTAGCCATTCGATGCAACCGATTCTGCTTCGGTGCCACCGAGTTTGGGTTGCCAACTTTCTGTTATGCAAATTCAAATAATCGGTACCACCGAGTTATTTGAATCGGCGTCACTGACTCTGGCAATCTGACCGTTGGTCACCTTATCGGTGCAACCGAGTGTTATGTATCGGTATCACCGAGATTCAAAAGTTGCTACCTTTGAGGCAACTCGGTACCACCGAGATTAACACATCGGTGCACCGAGTCTGACTTATTAGGTGTAACGGTTGGATTTTTTGAGATTCCTATATATACCCCTTCACCACCATCCACTGGCAAGAGAAGCACTCAAAATAGATCCCCACCTATCCTATCGGATTTTCTGAGAGAGAGCCACCCACTCATGTGTTGAGATAATGCCATTCCATTCCAACCATACGAATCTTGATCTCTAGCCTCCCCAAGTTTCTTTACACCTAATCAATCTCTTCCTCCATAGCCAAATATGTGAGAGAGTGATTATGTGTTGAGGAGTCTATCATCTTGAAGCACAAGAGCAAGGAATTCATCGACATTATCGAGCGTATTACCTTTTGGAGGGTGGTGCCTCCTAGATTGGTTAGGTATTGATAATCCCCAAGTGCAAGGAATCATCGAAGAAATTTCCAAAGGTGGAAGTGATAAGTATGGAGTGTCGAACCCACATGGAGCTAAAGGTAGGATCAATATTCTCTCAAGTCATATCTGCCACCGATACGACTCTATGTACACCGAACGTTTGCTTCCCTCTAGAACGAGAAATGAAACTATGTTGTGGGTATGAAGAGGATAACTTTGCATGATATCGGAGAACTAAAATATAAAAATAGTTGCTTTTATCATAATATTACAATATATTACAAATAGCTAGTGCGGAATAATGATGGGTCGTTGTGCGGAATTATCCTAGGCAATTGATAACAAGATCGGAAATCATTACTGCAATTTTATATGAGGGAGAGGCATAAGCTAACATACTTTCTCTACTTGGATCATATGCACTTATGATTGGAAATCTAGCAAGCATCCGCAACTACTAAATATCATTAAGGTAAAACCCAACAATAGCATTTAAGCATCAAGTCCCCTTTATCCCATACGCAACAACCCCCTTACTCAGGTTTATGCTTGTGTCACTCAAGCAACCCACTATAAGCGAATCATGAACATATTGCAACACCCTACAGTGGGAATCCTTCACGTGTGCGTGGAATGGAAGGCACCATAGGACAGCACCAAAATAAACATACAAGTCAAACCAATCTAGATTATCAATCAACCCAAAGGACAAAATAAATCTACTCAAAACATCATAGGATGGCGACACATCATTGGATCATAATATGTAGCATAAAGCACCATGTTCAAGTAGGTGATTACAGCAAGGTGTGGGAGAGTGGGCCGCTAAAAGTAGATGAGGATGGTGATGAAGAACGTGATGTTGATGAAGACAATCACCGCGGCGATGGTTCCCCCGATGGCTCTCCGGCACCATCAGGAGAGAGGGGAAGAGGTTCTCCTCCTTGTGCTTCCTCCTCCATGGACTCCCCCCTCTATGGGGAGAGGTTCTCCCTCTGGTCCTTGGCCTCCATGGTGTTGATGCTCCCTCTCGGACGATGAAGATGATCTGTGGTGATGGTGACCCCCTCCAGCAGGGTGCCGGAGAGGGCCAAGATTGGTTTTTCGTGGCTCTAGAGGTGTGCAGTGGAAGAACTCCTGATCTAGGTTTCTTTTCAGAGGTTTCTGGATTTATAGGAATCTTTGGCGTCGATCTCGTGTCAAGGGGGGCCACGAGGGAGTCACAAGCCCGCTAGGCGCGACCACCCCCGTGGCCGCGCCTGGCAGGCTTGTCGCCTCCTCTTGGATCTTCTGGCCCAGCTCCAATGCTTCGGGGGTCTCTTTTGGTCTAGAAAAAATCATACTAAATTTTCATCCCATTCTGAGAACTTTTATTTCTACACAAAAAACGACACCATGGTAGTTCTGCTGAAAACAGCGTCAGTCTGGGTTAGTTATAATAAAATCATACCAAAATCATATAGAATTATTGTGAACATGGCATGAATACTTCATAAATTATAGATACGTTGGAGATGTATCAGCATCCCCACGCTTAATTCCTGCTCGTCCTCGAGTAAGTAAATGATAGAAGAAATAATTTATGAAGTGTGAATGCTAGCAAGTGCACAAATTTGATCAATGATAATTCCAATCATCTTTTCTAGCATCATTATATATCATAAACAATATCTCATCTCATAAAACCTCTCATGATGAAGTAACAAGCTATTCACATGTTAAATTATAGACCATAAAGTTTCTTGAAAACTAACAACTATGCCTTCAGTCACTAAACAATTGCAATTCATCCTATTTCCAGGAAGGGTCTATGTAAGAGCTTTGATTTAGCAAATTACAAATACTCAACTATCATATAGTCTTCCATGATTGCTAACTCTCAAAGCATATTTTTAGAGCAAATGGCATCCATCAAACACAAAGGAAGACAGGGGCTTAGAGTTTCGCCTCCCAACTTATTTATCATATAGATAATTGTCAACAATCATAATTCATGACCCAATATATTTGGATGGCCATATATGCTTTGATCTTTCCCCACCACATGATGCTTGCTAAGAGAAAAAAGGCAAAATATAGGAAGTGGTGAAGATCACCATGACTCTTGTATAAAGGTAAGTACTAGAAAATAAAAGATAGGCCCTTCATAGAGCGAAGCAGAGGTTGTCATGCACTTTTCGTTTTGGGATGTGCAAACTCTTAATGAAAAGTAACAACACGTTGTATTGCCCTTTGTGATAGAAACCTTTATTATGTAGTCAATCACTCTTATTTCTTTGTCATCACAAATTCATACAATGCTTATTTTCCCTTACAATAAAAGATCTTACATATTTAGGAGCATTTTTTATTGCTTTTTGCATTGATGACAACTTATTGAAGGATATTATTCAATCCATAGGTAGGTATAGTCGACTCTCATGGAAAAACTGGTTTAAGGGTGTTTGGATGCACAAGTAGTATCTCTACTTGGTGTGGAATTTTTTTCTAGTATGAGGTGGAAACAAGCACCACATGTTGGAATATCCAAAACAATATAACTTCTATAAAAATATACCCAAGCATAACTCATTAAATTGTCTTCCTTGTCCAACTTCAACTAATTTGCTAAAGTTTGGAAATAATTAATGGGTATTCACAATCATAGAAGATGTTCAAGATAGTATATTTATATGTGAAATCTCTCTTCCTTCAATATTCTTTCATGAATTGTTCAAGTGACCAGTGCGGTGTTTGCTAACTTTCAATAAATTTCACCACCTATACCTATTATGTGTGAAGTCATTACTCACCATGGTATAAGTATATGAAGCATTATTAATTTCATATTTATGATATTCAATACATTCAACCATTTCCCATGGGATATAAGTGAAGCACGAGAGGGAATGACAAACTACTCCAAAAAGATATAAGTGAAGATCAATGCGTAGTCAATTAGGTAAATAGCCACGTGAGGACTCTCTATTATTAAAATTTTTTGATCCAATGATTTTATTGAAATAGAAAACAAAATATAATGGCACTCAAAGAATAGCACGCATCATGTCAACGAATAAAAATTTAGTTTCAACATAGGCTAACCGATAGTTGTTGATGAAGAGAGGTGGGATGCGTAGCATCCCCAAGCTTAGATACATGAGAGTTCTTGAAATATTTGCTTTGGTTTCCTTGGGCATACCCAATCTTGAGATTTTTGTATCTTGTTCAATCCTCTCATATCCCGGTTTCACCTGTTCTCAAAAACTTCATCCACACAAAACTCAAAAAGAAGTCGTGAGATAGGTTAGTACACAAAAGAACAAATCAACACTTCATATACTTCCAAGACAAGTTTCAGAATAATTTTAAAACATTAGGTACTGTATATTATCATTTCCACAATTTATATTTACCAATATAGGCTATGGAAACTATAGGATAAGTAGATAACCAAACTATGACAGCAATCTGTCCAAACACAACAGTCTGTAGCAATTTATTATAACAGTGTACCTTTGTAACTCAAAAAATTCTGAAAATTTAGGAAATTCTAAGTAATTTACATTAAAACAATTTGTAAAAAAAGTAGAAACTTCTCATGTTCCAGTAAAATATGAAAATTCAAACACTACAGCAAAAGTTTCTGTTTTTTACATAGGACACATCAAACATGCAATGCAAGCATCCTAAGGCAATTCTTGGGAATTTTTATTGAAAAAAAAGATTATAAATAAAAAATAACATAGGAAAACAATATAAAATTAAGATCCAAGAAAAACTCATATTATGTGACGAATAAAAATATAGCTCCAAGTAAGATACACCGATAATATGGAGGACGAAAGAGGGGGTGCCTTTCGAGGCATTCCCAAGCTTAGACGCTTGAGTGTTCCTTGAATATTACCTTGGGGGTGACTTGTTAATCACCAATATTGGGTTCTTGTCACTCCTTATTCCACTCATATCGGTATCTCACCCAAAACTTGAAAACTTTAATCACACAAAACTTAACGGAACTTCGTGAGAAGGGTTAGTGTAATAAAGATAAATCATTCAGTTAGGTACTGTCAAGAGAAGATTCATAATTGTTTCCCCATGATACCTAATGTATTATATCATTCCCATAATTTATATTACTCAATATAAGCTATAGGAACACTTGAAACAAGCAAACTATGCATGTAAAACAAAATTTGTCAAAAACAGAACAGTCTGTAAAGATTTGAATGATCACGAAACTTACCTAACTCAAAAAATTCTGAAAAATTAGAAAATATCACAGAATTTTCATAGAAATGTTGTGTAAAATTTCAGAAGTTTTTGACTCTCTAGTAAAATCAGATAATTTATTTACTGGACGCAAAACTCTCTGTTTTTGCGCAGAATCAAACAAGCAAGTATCCACACTATCCTAAAGGCTTTACTTAGCACTTTATTGAAATAGAAGGCACAAAAAATGATTACTACAGTAGCTTAATCATGTGAACACATCAAAACATAATGTAAAAGTGTTGGGTTGTCTCCCAACAAGTGCTTTTCTTTAATGCCTTTTTAGCTAGGCATGATATTTCAATGATACTCTCCCAAGCCAAATTCCGATGATCATTATATTCATACTCTAAAAGATATAAGTGAAGTTCATATATAATTCTAAAATTAATATATATTAACCAATATGCAAGCTCAAAATATATAAGTGAAGCACACGAAGCATTCTATAAAGCCATACTCAAAAGATTTAAGTGAGATGCATGAAGCATTCTACTAAGCCATACTCAAAAGAAATAAGTGAAGTGCATGAAGATTTCTACAAATAAATTAAGTACTAACTCATACTAGAAGGGATCATGAAGGAAAAGACAAACATTAAAGACACATATCATGTGAACAAAACAAAACCGAGGTATACCGATAATTGTTGAAGAATAAAGATGGGATGCCTTCCGGGGCATCCCCAAGCTTAGGTGCTTGAGTCTACTTGAAATATTTACTTGGGGTGCCTTGGGCATCCCCAAGCTTGAAACCTTGTCTCTTCGTATTCTTCTTATATCGATACCTCCTCGATCTTCGAACACTTCATTCACACAAAACATAACAAAACCCTTGTGAGATCCGTTAGTATAGTAAAGAAAATTACTACTTTAAGTACTGTTGTGAAGTCATTCCGAATTCATATTAGCATTATATATACTGTATTACAACTTCACCGTGGTTCATACCCCCAGATAGAAGCCAGAGATTCATTAAAATAAGAGAACAATGCATAGAAAACAGAATTTGTCAAAAACAGGACAATCTGTAGTAATCTGGAAACTTCATATACTTATGTAACTAAAAAAAATCTGAAAATTTAGTAAAAATGAATTTTTTCCTAGAAGTACTATGTAAACAATTTAGAAACTTTTTACGTTCCAGTAAAAAATGAAAATTCATGCACTACAGCCAAAGTTTCTGTTTTCGCACTACACACACCAAACAAGCAATGTAATAATACTAAAAGCAAATCTTGGCACATTATTTTTATAATACAATGGATATATACAAGGGGATAATTAGTTTTCAGAAGCTTCCATGAAAAATCCTACATTGTTTCCATGAGCATGAACACAAGTGTTCAAGGTCGACCCTCACTTCTCGAGTGCACAACTTTCCAATCACTTCTTTTTTTGAAAAACTTCTTAGGAAAAAAGGGGAAAGTAACTCTTTTTGTATTTTTCATTTTCTTCATTTTTTTTGTTTCACCGACAACTAAATAAAGAAAAAAGGGAAACCAAAATCTATATAGTGAAGAAAGCAAACAAGCGCACACGAGAATATCAACCCCACGCTATTGCTCACCGACAACGGCGCCAGAAAAGAGCTTGATAATCCCCAAGTGCAAGGAGTCATCATAGCAATTTACAAAGGTGGAAGTGATAAGTTAGGAGTGTCGAACCCAACAGGAGATAAAGGTAAGATCAATATTCTCTCTAGTCCTATCTGCCATCGATACGACTCTACGTCCACCGAATGTTTGCTTCCATCTAGTAACGAGAAATAAAACTAAGTTGTGGGTATGAAGAGGATACCTTTGCATGATATCGGAGAACTAAAATATAAAAATAGTTGTTTTTATCATAATATTACAATATATTACATACAACGAGTGCGGAATAATGATGGGTCGGTGTGTGGAATTATCCTAGGCAATTGGTAACAAGATCGGAAATCATTACTGCAATTTTATATGAGGGAGAGGCATAAGCTAACATACTTTCTCTACTTGGATCATATGCACGTATGATTGGAACTCTAGCAAGCATCCGCAACTACTAAAGATCTTTAAGGTAAAACCCAACCATAGTATTAAAGCATCAAGTTCCCTTTATCCCATATGCAACGACCCCCCCTATTCGGGTTTATGCTTCTGTTGTTGGGGAACGTTGCATGGGAAACAAAAAATTCCTACGCACATGCAAGATCTATCCATGGTGATGAGCATCTACGAGAGGGAGATTGGATCTACATACCCGTGTAGATCGCTAAGCGGGAAGCGTTAAGAAATGCGGTTGGTGTAGTCGAACGTCTTAGCGATCCAAATCGCCGAGCGTCCCGCGATCTCATCACGATCCGTCCCGCGATCCAATCACGATCCGTCCCGCGAACTCATCACGATCCGTCCCGCGATATCATCAAGATCCTTCCCGCGAACTCATCATGATCCGTCCTGCGATCTCATCACGATCCATCCCGTGATCTCGTCATGGTCCTTCCGATCTAGCGCCGAACGGACGACACCTCCGCGTTCAGCACACGTACAGCTTGATGAAGATCTCCGCCTTCTTGATCCAGCAAGAGGGAGTGGAGAGGTAGAAGAGTTCTCCGGCAGCGTGACGGCGCTGCAGCGATGGTGGTGGAGCTATTCCGGCAGGGCTTCGCCTAAGCACTGTAGAAAACCGATCTAGAGGAGAAACTATGCACTAGAGGAACGGGTAGCATGTGGCTGAAAACTCTATGCCAAAACCCTAAAATCCTCTGGTATATATAGGAGGAGAGGAGGAGGAGGTTGGCTGCCAAAAATCCAGCCCTTGGGTCGGCCAAAGTGGGGAGGAGAGGAGGACTTCTCCTCCAATCCTACTAGGACTAGGATTCCTCCTTTTTTGGCCTTTTTCCACCTTTTTCCGTTTGGGCTTTTTCTCCCAGATGAACGGGCCTTGTGTGGGACTTCCACCAGCCCAAAAAAGGCTGGTATGTACTCTCCCACAGCCCATGAAGCCTCTTGGGTCGAAATACCCCTCCCGGTGGTCTCCCGGTACACTACCGGCACTCCCAGTACATTACCGATTAGCCCAAAACTTTTCCGGCGACCAAAATGGGACTTCCTGTATATCAATCTTTACCTCCAGACAATTCCGGAGCTCCTCGTGATGTCCGGGATCTCATCCGGGACTCCGAACAACCTTCAGTCACCACCATACATAACTCTATACTACTGAAACGTCACCGAACCTTAAGTGTGCAGACCCATGTGTACTTTGCAACGGGTCTGCGACATTCAGATCCATGTGTACTTTGCAAATTTCTATGTCAAACCGTAAACTCTGCTACCATACTCCACTTGGTACTATTCCAAATGGCTGCTCCACTATACGTATCCAGATTGCTACTACGAGTCATCCGGATTGGTGTTAAAGCATGCATCGACGTGACTCTTTACGACAAACTCTTTATCACCTCCATAATCGAGAAACATCTCCTTAGTCTTTTAGTTACTAAGGATAATCTTGACCACTGTCCAGTGCTCCATTCCAAGATCACTTTGAAACCTTCCGGCCATACTTATGGCAAGGCTGACATCGGGTCTTGTGCACAACATTGCATACATGATAGAGCCTATGGCTGAAGCATAGGGGATGACACTCATCTTTTCTCTATCTTTTGCAGTCACTAGGCATTGAGTCTCACTCAACTTTATACCTTACAAATCAGGTGAGAACTCTTTCTCTGTCTTATCCATTTTGAACTCTTTCAAAATCTTGTCAAGGTATGTACTCATCGAAAGTCTCATTAAGTATCTTGATCTATCTCTATAGATCTTGATGCTCAACAATTAGGTAGATTTATCCAGGTCTTCCTTTGAAAAACTCTTTTCAATCAACCCTTTATGCTTTCCAAAAATTCTATATCATTTCCGATCAACAATATGTCAACCACATATGCTTATCAGAAAATCTACAGTGCTCCCACTCACTTTATTGTAAATACATGTTTCTCGTAAACTTTGTATAGACTAAAAACTTTAATCACCTCATCAAAGTGTATATTCCAACTCCAAGATGCTCGCTTCAGTTCATAGAAGGATCACTGAAGCTTGCACACCTTTTAGCATCCTTAGGACTGAAAAAACCTTCTGGTTGTATCACATACAACCTTTCTCAACAAAGGAAACGATGTTTTGGCATCCATCTGCCAGATTTCATAAATGAAAAATGCAGGAATTGCTAACATAATTCTAACAGAATTCATCGCTACGAGAGAAAGTCTCATCATAGTCAACTCCTTGAACTTGCTGGAAACTTCTTTGCAACAAGTCGAGCTTTATAAATGGTGACATTCACCATCAACGTCTGTCTTCATTTTAAAGATCCATTTGTACTCAATGACCTGCCTCCAACGAGCAAGTCTACCAAAGTCTATACTTGGTTTTCATATATGGATCCTTTCTCGGATTTCATGGCCTCTAACAATTTGTCGGAATTCGGGCCCATCATCGCTTCTCCATAGCTCGTAGGTTCATTGTTGTCCAACAACATGGCCTCCAAGACAGGGTTGTTGTACCGCTCAGGAGCAGTACACATCATTGTCGACCTACGAGGTTCGATAGTAACTTGATCTGAAGCTTCATGATCATCATCATTTACTTCCTCTTCAACTGACGTAGGTTCCACAGAAACATCTTTCTACGCTGCGCTACTCTCTGGTTGAAACAAAGGTTCAACAACCTCATCAAGTTCTATCTTCCTCCCACTCAATTCTTTCGAGAGAAACTTTTTCTCGGGAAAGGACCCGTTTTAGCAACAAACACTTTATGCTTGGATCTGAGATAGAAGGTTCACCCAACTGTTGTTAGGGTATTCTACGAAGATGCATTTGTCTGCTTTGGGTTCGAGCTCATTAGGTGAAAACATTTTCCACACAAGCGTCGCAGCCCCAAACATCAAGAAATGACAGCTTAGGTTTCTATCAAACCATAATTCACATGGTGTCATCTCAAAGGATTTAGATGGTGCCCTATTTAAAGTGAATGTAGTTGTCTCTAATGCACAACCCCAAAATTATAGGAGCAAAATGATAAGAGACATCATAACATGCACCATATCCAATAGAGCACGACTATGACGTTCGGACATACCATCACACTATGGTGTTCCAGGTGGCGTGTGTTGTGAAACAACTTCACATTGTCTAAAGTTTTATGCCAAACTCGTAACTCAGATATTCACCTCCACAATCATATCACAGATATTTTTATCTTCTTGTCACGATGATCTTAAACTTCAGTCTGAATTTGCTTGAACTTTTCAAACGATTCAGACTTGTGTTTCATTAAGTAAACATACACTATATCTACCCAAATCATCAGTGAAGGTAAGAAAATAACGATATCCACCGCACGCTAAAAGACTCATTGGATTGCATACATCAACATGTATCATTTCCAATAAATCACTTGCCCGCTCCGTCAAACCAGAAAACGGGGTCCTTAGTCATCTTTGACCAAGAGGCATGGTTCGCATGTCTCAACCGATTCGAAATTGAAAGAGTCCAAAGATCCATCAGCATGGAGTTTCTTCATGCGTTTTATACCAATATGACATTTAGCGGCAGTGCCACAAGTATGTGGTACTATCATTATTAACTTTGCATCTTTTGGCATCAATGTTATGAACATGTGTATTACTACGATCAAGATTTGACAAACCATTCTCACAGGGTGCATGACCATTGAAGATATTATTCATGTAAACATAATAACCATTATTCTCTAACTTAAACGAATAACAGTGTTGCAATAAACATGATCTAATCAGGTTCATGCTCAACGCAAAACACTAAATAACACTTATTTAGGTTTGTTAGTAACCCGAAGGTAGAGAGAGCGTGCGATGTCGATCACATCAACCTTGGAAACACTTCCAACACACATCATCACCTCACCCTTAGCTAGTTCTCCGTTTATTTCGTAGCTTTTATTCCGAGTTACTAACATTTAGCAACCGAACCGGTATCCAATACCCATGTGCTACTAGGAGTACTAGCAAGGTACACATCAATAACACGTATATCAAATATACTTCTGTTGACGTTGCCAGCCTTCTTATCTACCAAGTATCTAGGGTTGTTCCGCTTCAGCGACCGCTCTCCTCATAATCGAAGCTCTTAGTCTCGGGTTTGAGTTCAACTTTGGGTTGCTTCACTGGAGCAGCAACTGACTTGCTATCCATGAAGTTTCCCTCCTTGCTCTTGCCCTTCTCGAAACTAGTGGTTTTACTAACCATCAACACTTGACGCTCCTTATTGATTTCTACCTTCGCGGTGTCAAACATTGCGATAAGCTCAGGGATCATTATTTCTATCCCTGGCGTTTTATTGTTCATCACCAAGTTCTAGTAGCTTAGTGACAGTGACTTGGAGAACTATATCAATCACTATCTTATCTGGAAGATAAACTCCCGCTCGATTCAAGCGATTGTAGCACCCAGACAATCTAAGCACATGCTCAACGATTGAGCTATTCTCCTTCATCTTGCAGGCAAAGAATCTTGTTCGAGATCTCATAGCTCGCAACATGGGCACGAGCTAGAGATCCTAATTTTAGCTCTTAGAACATCTCATATGTTCTGTGACGTTCAAAACGTGTTGGAGCCTCAATTCTAAGCCGTAATGCATGACACACTAATCTATCAAGTAGTCATCACAACGTGCTTGTCAGATGTTCACAACATTTACAGACCACGCTAGAGGGGTTGGAGCACCGAGCGGTGCATTAAGGACATAAGCCTTCTGTGTAGCAATGAGGAGAATCCTCAGATCACGGACCTAGTCCGCAATATTGCTACCAACATATTTCAACTCTATTTCTCTAGGAACATATAAAAATTCAAGGGAGCTACAACACGAGCGAGTGATCTACAACATAATTTGCAAAGACACTACTGACTATGTTCATGATAATGAGTTCAATTAATCATATTACTTAAGAACTCCCACTCAAATTGACATCCCTCCGGTCATTTGAGTGATACATGATCCAAATTCACCAACTCAAGTCCGATCATCACGTGAGTTGAGGTGGTTACAATGGTGAACATCATTATGTTGATCATATCTACTATATGACTCATGTTCGACCTTTCAGTCTCTTATGTTCCGAGGCCATGTCTGTACGTGCTAGGCTCGTCAAGTTTAACCCGAGTGTTCTGCATGTGCAACACTGGCTTGCACCCGTTGTATGTGAACGTAGAGTCTATCACACCCGATCATCATGTGGTGTCTCGACACGAAGAACTTTCGCAACAGTGCACACTCGGGGAGAACACAATTTATCTTGAAATTAAGTGAGGGATCACCTTATAATGCTACCGTCGTCCTAAGCAAAACAAGGTGCATAAAAGGATTAACATCACATGCAAATCATAAGTGACATGATATGGCCATGAACTTGTGCTTTTGATCTCCATCATGAAAGCACCGACATGATCTCCATCGTCACCGGCATGACACCATGATCTCCATCATCTTGATCTCCATCAACGTGTCGCCATCGGGGTTGTCGCACCCACCATTCTTCTACTACTATTTCTACCGTTTAGCGATAAAGTAAAGCATTACATAGCGCTTAATGATTGACACGCAGGTCATACAATAATTAAAGACAACCCTATGGCTCCTGCCGGTTGTCATACTCATTGACATGCAAGTCGTGATAATCTGTACATCACATGATCATCTCATGCATCACATATATCACATCATGTAATTGGCCATATGACATCACAACATACCCTGCAAAAACAAATTAGACGTCCCCTAATTGTTGTTGCATGTTTTACGTGGCTGCTATGGGTATCTAGCAAGAACAATTCTCATCTACGCAAAAACCACAATGGTGATACACTAGTTGCTTTTCAACCTTCTCAAGGACCGCCTTTGTCGAATCCGATCCAACTAAAGTGAGAGAAACTGGCACCCGCAAGCCATCTATGCAACTAGTTGCGGTTGAGGGAACCGGTCTCTCGTAAGCGTACGAGTAATGTTGGTCCGGGCCGCTTCATCTCACAATAGCGCTGAACCAAAATCCGACCAAGGGAGGAAGCAATCTAAGCATCAACGCCTACAAACCTTTTGTGTTCTACTCGAGATCTCATCTACACATACACCTAGCTAATGATGCCACTGTTGGGGAACATTGCATGGGAAACAAAAATTTCCTACGCACACGCAAGATCTATCCATGGTGATGAGCATCTACGAGAGGGAGAGTGGATCTACATACCCTTGTAGATTTCTAAGCGGGAAGCGTTAAGAAACGCGGTTGGTGTAGTCGAACGTCTTTGCGTTCCAAATCGGTAAGCGTCCCGCGATCTCATCACGATCCGTCCCGCGATCCAATCACGATCCGTCCCGCTAACTAATCACGATCCGTCCCGCGATCTCATCACGATCCGTCCCGCGAACTCATCACGATCCGTCCCGCGATCTCATCACGATCCGTCCCGCGATCTAGTAACGGTCCTTCCGATCTAGTGCCGAACGGACGACACCTCCACGTTCAGCACACGTACAGCTTGATGACAATCTCCGCCTTCTTGATCCAGCAAGAGGGAGCGGAGAGGTAGAAGAGTTCTCCGGCAGCGTGACGACGCTGCAGCGATGGTGGTGGAGCTATTCCGGCAGGGCTTCGCCTAAGCACTGTAGAAAACCGATCTAGAGGAGAAACTATGCACTAGAGGAAAGGGTAGCACGTGGCTCAAAATTCTGTGCCAAAACCCGAAAATCCTCTGGTATATATAGGAGGAGAGGAGGAGGAGGCTTGGCTGCCAAAAATCCAGCCCTTGGGTCGGCCAAAGTGGGGAGGAGAGGAGGACTCCTCCTCCAATCCTAGTAGGACTAGGATTCCTCCTTTTTTTGGCCTTTTTCCACCTTTTTCCGTTTGGGTTTTTCTCCCAGCTGCATGGGCCTTGTGTGGGACTTCCACCAGCCGAAAAAAGGCTGGTATTTCCCGGTACATTACCGATTAGCCCGAAACTTTTCCGGCGACCAAATGGGACTTCCTATATATCATTCTTTACCTACGGACCATACCGGAGCTCCTCGTGACATCCGGGATCTCATCCGGGACTCCGAACAACCTTCGGTCACCACCATACATAACTCTGTACTACCGAAACGTCACCGAACCTTAAGTGTGCAGACCCTGCGGGTTCGAGAACTATGTAGACATGACCGAGACACCTCTATGGTCAATAACCAATAGAGGGACCTGGATGCCCATATTGGTTCCTACATATTCTACGAAGATCTTTATCGGTCGAACCTCTATGTCAAGGATTCAGTTAATCCCGTATGATGTTCCCTTTGTTCTTCGGTATGTTACTTGCCCGAGATTCGATCGTCGGTATCTCCATACCTAGTTCAACCTCGTTACCGGCAAGTTTCTTTACTCGTTCCGTAATACAAGATCCCGTGACTAACACTTAGTCACATTGCTTGCAAGGCTTGTTGTGATGTTGTATTACCGAGTGGGCCCTGAGATACCTCTCCGTCACACGGAGTAACAAATCCCAGTCTTGATCCATGCCAACTCAACAGACACCCTCGGAGATACCTGTAGAGTACCTTTATAGTCACCCAGTTATGTTGCAACGTTTGATACACACAAGGCACTCCTCCGGTGTCAGTGAGTTGCATGATCTCATGGTCATAGGAACATATACTTGACATGCAGAAATCAGGAGCAATAAACTGATACGATCATATGCTACGTTTGTAGTTTGGGTCTTGTCCATCACACCATTCTCCTAATGATGTGATCCCGTTATCAAATGACATCTCATGTCCATGGCTAGGAAACCTTAACCATCTTTGATCAACGAGCTAGTCCATTAGAGGCATACTAGGGACATGGTTTTGTCTATGTATCCACACATGCATCTAAGTCTCCGATCAATACAATTATAGCATGGATAATAAACAATTATCATGAACAATGAAATATGATAATAACTAATTTATTATTGCCTCTAGGGTATATTTCCAACATCTGTCACTCAAGCAACCCATTATAAGCGAATCATGAACGTATTGCAACACCCTACAACGGGAATCCTTCACATGTGCACAACATGGAAGGCACCATAGGACAGCACCAAAATAAATATACAACTCAAACCAATGTAGATCATCAATCAACCCAAAGTACAAAAGAAATCTACTCAAAACATCATAGGATGGCAACACATCATTCGATCATAATATGTAGCATAAAACATCATGTGATTACAGCGGGGTGCGGGAGAGTGGACCGCTAAAAGGAGATGAGGATGGTGATGAAGAAGGTGATGTTGATGAAGACGATCACCGCGACGATGGTTCCCATGATGGCACTCCAGCACCATCGGGAGAGAGGTGGAGAGGTTCTCCTCCTTGTGCTTCCTCCTCCATGGCCTCCCCCCTCTGTGGGGATAGGTTATCCCTTTGGTCCTTGGCCTCCATGCTGTTGGTGGCCCCTCCCGAACGATGAAGATGGCCTATGGTGATGGTGACCCCCTCCGGCAGGGTGCCGGGGAGGGCCAAGATTGGTTTTTCGTGGCTCTAGAGGTGTGTAGTGATGAAACTCCCGATCTAGGTTCTCTTCGGAGGTTTCTGGATTTATAGGAATTTTTGGCGTCAATCTCACTTCAAGGGGACACGAGGGAATCACAAGCCTACTAGGCGCAGCCACCCACCGGTCCATGCCTGGCAGGCTTGTCGCCTCCTCGTGGCTCTTCTGTCCTAGCTCCAATGCTTCAGAGGTCTCTTTTTTGGTCCAGAAAAAATAATACAAAAATTTCAGCCGATTCCGAGAACTTTTATTTCTGCACAAAAAACGACACCATGATAGTTCTGCTCTGCTGAAAACAGCGTCAGACCGGGTTAGTTCTAATAAAATCATACCAAAATCATATAGAATTATTGTGAACATGGCATGAATACTTCATAAATTATAGATACGTTGGAGACATATCGGGTGTCACTTGGGAGCCTTCTACTTCATGTTGTGGAGTGAATCGAGAAGTTTGTAAGGGCAAGGAGATCGCCTACTTTGTGAAGATCTACCCATAGTGAGGCTAGTCCTTCGTGGACGAAAGCCGTTATGGTATAGTCAAGGTTTCTACTTCGTGGACCCTTATGGGTGAATCCCTTCGTGGACTACGGAGACTCCATAAACGTGGACGTACGATAGCACCACCTATCGGAACCACAGGAAAAATCTCCGTGTCCCTCATGCGTTTGATCTCCCTATCTCTACTCTTTACTTCCATGTGCAATGTCTTTACTTTTCGCTGTTATACTTGATGACTTGCATGTGTGGGGTGTGCTAGACTTACTATAATTGCTAAAACCTACCAACGCATAACTTTGCCCTTGTGTAGATTTTAAATTCCTGCTAGTAGTCTATTCACCCCCCTCTAGACATACTCTTCTAGTGATCCCGCAATTGGTATCAAAGCATTGGTCTCCATTGCCTCGGTTTCATCACCGTGGAGGAAGATGGATGTGTCTAGTGTGGAGAGTTTGTATTGTAGAGTGCCCATTCTTGATGGAGAGTACTGTAGTCGATGGCAAAATGCCATGATTGATCTATTTGACAAATTCCATTTGAGAAACATATTGAAAACCCTATGTGCTCCCCATTGATGAATTGCATCCCAAACACGAAGAGGAAATTGACGTGCTTGGTAACCTTAGAATTGTCAATCTAATTGTTAGAGGTTTGCCAAGATTCATGCTTTCTCAATTGAAGAACTTTGCATGTGCTTATACTCTATGGAATGATTTGGAGAAACGATATCCAAATCTTACATTAAGTAATCTTGATGAAATTCTTCATAAAACTGTTGCTTTTCACAAAATGAAGCCTAGTGATCCAAACTTTGCTAATGCCTATTTGAGCTCCGTTATCTTATGCGTGCTAAAGGAGATGTCAAAACTATCAACAATATTATTATTGAATCCATTCACATTCATAAACTTGAACATTGTCATGGTTACGATTCTAACGAGTCTCTTGGTTTCTATGATGAGGAGATTCCACAAAAAGATGACAATGAATAACATGGCTACTATGATGAAGATGAGTTGTTCGACATCGAGCATGAAAAGATCATGAAGAATCTAAGTCTAATGGAAAACTTCAAGGATTACATGTTCGGTGGAAAAGTGTGGATTCTCGACAGTGGATGCACAAATCACATGACTGGTGACAAAGACATGTTCCAAGAGATCACGCCTAATCAAGGTCCTTGGAGGTACGTGACCTTTGGAGACAACTCTAAGGGTAAGGTACTTGGCCTTGGTAAGGTCGCTATACCTCTTGATAGCTCCCTTCAAAATGTGATGCTTGTTGAATCCCTTGGCTACAATCTTCTTTCCGTATCTAGACTAGCAGACTTCGGTTTCAGTGTGCTATTTACTAAAGTAGATTACCTAGTGTTTCGATCTAATAATCATAAAATTGTATTTACCAGTATTCGTAGAGGTGATCTATACATTGTCGATTTCACCAAAAAGTCCCAACCTCGTACTTGTCTCATTGCAAAATCTTCTAAAGGTTGGCTATGGCATAGAAGGCTAGGACATGTAGGCATGCACAATCTAGATAAGCTTATCAAGGGCGATCACATTCTTGGTTTTAAAGATGTTATCTTTGACAACGATAGGCTTTGTAGAACTTGTCAAGCAGGAAAACAAGTAGGTGGAAGTCATCCGGTCAAGAACATCATGACCACTAGGAGACCACTCGAGTTACTTCATATGGATCTTTTTGGTCCCAATGCTTACAAGAGTCGGTGGAAACTCTTGTGGTCTAGTTATAGTTGATGATTTTTCTAGATTTACGTGGGTATTCTTTCTTGATGATAAGTCGCAGGTAAAAAATATCTTCAACAACTTTGCACGCAAACCGCAAAAACAATTTGAAGTGAATATCAAGAAGGTTCGAAGCGATAATGGATCGGAGTTCAAGAACACCCATGTGGATACCTTTCTTGATGAAGAGGGTATTTCACATGAGTTCTCAGCTACGTACACACCTCAAAAAAATAGAGTTGTTGGGAGGAAGAACCGCACCCTCATTGAGATGGCAAGACCGATGCTTGACGAATACAAGATGCCAAGACACTTTTGGGCAGAATTCGTGGAAACAGCATGTCATGCCACAAACCGTCTCTACTTGCACAAGCTTCTCGGTAAAACGACATACGAGCTTCTCACCGGTAATAAACCCCAAATTGGATACTTTCAGGTATTCGGCTCCAAGTGTTACATTCTTGATAAGCACCGCCATGCTAAATTTGCTCCAAAGTCTCATGAAGGTTTCCTACTGGGTTATGGATCAAACTCTCACACCTACCGTGTCTACAACAACTTCACTCGAAAAGTTGATGAGACAGTAGATGTGAAGTTTGATGAGTCTAATGGTTCGCAAGTCGAACAATTGCCAAATTATGTAGGTGATAAAGATCCTTCAGAAGCTATCCAAGATTTTCCCATCGGCATATTCGTTTAATGGAGGTGAAGGAAAGTACTTCATCAACCCATGTGGAAGCTCCTACTTCAGATCAAGGTTACCGACAAAACCACATGGAAGCATCCACGAGTGGTACACGACAAGATGAAGGGGAGGAGGAAGTACATCATGAAGATCCACCCCAACCTCATTCACCACCACCTCAAGGAGATGACCACATAGACAAAAACGGATATGAAGGAGATGATGAAGAAGAAGGAGCTCCACCAACAGACAAGGCAAAGCTACCCCGAGTTCTAGCTCAAGTGAACAAGAACCATCCCCAAAACCAAATCTTTGGTGACATACAAACAGGGAGGATCACTCGCTCTAAAACTCACCTAGATAACTTTTGTGATCATTATTCTTTCATCTCTAGCATTGAACCCTTGAAGGTTGAACAATCTCTTGAAGTCGTGGATTAGGTGAACGCTATGCATGAACAGCTTCACAACTTAGAGAGGAACAAAGTGTGGACACTCGTGGAGAAGCCCAAGGACGAGCAAAACATCATCGGCACGAAATGGGTATTTTGGAACAAGCAAGATGAAGACGGTCAAGTCGTTCGCAACTAGGCTCGCCTCGTAACGCAAGGATATACGCAAGTCGAAGGTATGGACTACGGTGAGACCTATGCCCCCGCTGCTAGACTAGAAGCCATTCAAATTCTTCTTGCTTATGCCAATCACCATCACATAACTCTTTACCAAATGTATTGTATATTAAAAGTGCATTTTTAAATGGTGAGATTGAAGAAGAGTTCTATGTTTGTAACGACCAAACATCGAAAGATTTGAGTCTCTGTGCTTACTGTGCTAGTCCCTGGATCGATTCGCTAGCACACACAGTATAGATGAATACCAGAATAACAAGTGCATCATTTATTACATCGTATGATCCAGAATTTATAAAGTATAACAATCTGCACAGCACTTGGCTAGCTTTATTCAATCAAACAACGGAAAAGTAGCAGAAAATAACAATGAGTCCCATAATAGCCCACTGGTGATGCTAAGTGCAGACTCGCGACCCTAACGGTACCTTACTCTTCATCTGAAAATCCTGCAACATGAGAGGTTGCAGCCGTATAGGTCCATACTTTGAATGTATTGGCAAGTTACACAGGAGAAATAATAAGTAGACCTACATGTATATGCATAGTATAACAAAGGAAGGCTTGATGGTTATTTTGCAGAAAGCTAATTTTATCCTCATAACTACATAATAGTCAAATTTTAATTTATTTGCTACAATTAAATACAGATGGTTGAATTGGCATCTCCAACTCCAACTAAAACCATTATTAAGTTTCCCACCAAGTTTTATTAAGGGTAACATTTGTCAAGATCATCCAACAACTGTAATGGCTTAGCTGCTCAAAGTTGTCCACAACCAGGGACACGGCTAATCATGATTAGTTTTATTACTCTGCAGAGTTTAGTGCGTTGTACCCACTGGACCCAACCAGAAGATTGAGACAAAGTCTTTCAGAAGCAGTCACCTAGTCCCAAAGGAGTCCCATCCCAACTATCATAACTACATCAGCTGGCACATCCGGGTAAGGTTCCCACAACTGATCAACTAAGCCAGAGCCCATATAGCCAGTCGCCACAGATGGAAGCTACTAGTCACTAAGTTTGTCTGATCTTTTTGAACCTGGGCGGCATTCCACTTACATTCAGAGGGTCGAAACCATGATGTTCTTAAAACCACCCAGCAATACCAATTCCGCCCAGAGGTGAATTATATCCCTAGTTACTACTCAATTTATTTAATAATCCTCACGTAGTCTCAATGAATACTCGAACCAACCCCGTCTACACAGCATAGCAGAACGAACTACCACGATCTTCATTGACGAGGGGATAACTGATAAGCATAGCATAATATAATAATACCCCTACACATGCATAATTTGATAGTGTGACATATACTACATGCATAGAAAAATAATAGGTGAAGGATGATCAACATGTAACTTGCCTTGATTCTGATTCAAAAGGTCACACTCCTGACAATAGTTTGCGTCGCACTCCGGGCAATCTACACGTTTCAAACAATCACCACAAATCAATCACCACACTCAAATATCACCAAATAAAACCAACAGCAAGAAATCATTTTTAAAACGACAAAATAGTAGGATGACAATAGGTATAAATCATCTACAATTGAATACAAACATAACACAAAAAGAATTAACAATCTTTGTTAAACGGTTTGCAAAACATGGCCTTTGGAAGGTTTAAATTAAATTTGAACAAATTCAAATTTGAACATTGGAAAAATGCAAAATTTTGGTGTGTCATATTCTACCAGTCATTATGAAAATATAGGATAAAGAATTAATTGAATTGAGCATATAGATTAAAAGTTAGAGCTATTTGAAAATTTCGTGAAAATCTGTCAAAAAGAGACAGAAGCTGGAGCTGATGCGGTTACTGTATCTCTTCGCCACGTGGCATTACGTGATTGGCCAAGGGGGTGATAGCTATGCGTGCGTGCTCACCATGAATAGAGAACCGGCGGCGCCCACGGGTGTCGATGGTGACGCTCCTCCGGCGGTCGTTCGATGAAGGGGAGGTGGGGGATGGATGCGGCGGACGTGGGGGATGGCAGCGGTGGTGAAAACAGCGAAGGGGGCTTCCTCTGTGGCCGGCGGAGACAAAAGGAAACTCCAGCGGATTCCGGTGGCATCGGGCGGTCTCTTCGGCGGTCTATGGTCCATGGTATGGTGTCAAAACGATGCGGGGTGAACAGGGGAATCAAATGGGACCAGCGGCATGGCTGGGCGAGCTCTTACGGCGAAGAACTCGTCCGGCGATGGCGGCGGTTGGTGGAGCTCCCGGAGAGATCCGAATCGCCTATCCAGAGGCGTACGGCGAAGGGAGAGATCAGGAACGGGGTCTAGGGTCTCCTGTAGGGCTTCGGCTTGTGCTAGACATCGTGGGCACGCACGGGATCGACTGGAGCGGCAGATCGATCCGAGCCCGGCCTCGGGTTCGCGTGCGGTGCGCGCGTTCCGGTTCAGGGTGGAAGAAGTGAGGTGGGGTCCACCGGTCAGCGACTGGAGGCGCGGTGGGGGAGTACCACTTTGGCTAGCTGGGCCGGCATGCGAGCGGCTGTGCTGCGCGCGCGTCCGAAAGCCCCGGTTGGGCCACTATGCAGCCCATTTGTGTAGTGCGTTTCCCTTTTTTTTGAAAGCTCTTAGAAAAATATATTGTAGCTAAACTAAAGGACCAAAATAATTTTAAAAAACAAAATAACACACAATAAAATATATCCCTATAATATAAACTATAGTAACTCTAATGCAAAAACTAATGCAATATGTAAATAAATATCTATGCAAAAGGCCACACAATGAGCATTTTCAAATAAATTCAAAAGGATTTGAAGTTTATAAAATTGCAAAAACATTTCAAATGAAACACAATTATTATTATAGACATTATGAACTTTTTATTTGACAGGGGAGAAGTCATATTATCTCCACTCCAATTATTTGCCTTTAGTTGCATAATGAAAAGAATTTTCAAAAAATTAAATAATGCATAGGAAAAATGTGAGATGCATATGAATGATCTATTATCCTAATTTAGGAAAATTGGGATGTTACAAACCTACCCCCTTAAGATGAATCTCGCCCTCGAGATTTGGGTTGGCTAGCAAATAGGTGTGGGTGATCCTGCATGAGGTCTTCCTCTCGTTCCCAAGTAGCCTCCTCCTCTGTATGATGATCCCATTGAACATTGCATAACCTGATTGTCTTGGTGCGAGTAACTCTCTCTGTTGTCTCCAGAATCTTAACAGGATTCTCCTCATATGTCAAGTCAGTCTCCAATTGAATTGCCTCAAGTGGCACTGTATCTCTCAAAGGAACATCCGCCATCTCTACATGGCACTTCTTCAACTGGGATACATGAAACACATTATGAACTCCTGACAAGGATTCTGGCAACTCCAGATGATAAGCTACCTCTCCTCGGTGCTCCAAGATCTTGTAAGGCCCCACGAAGCGTGGTGCCAACTTTCCTTTGATTCCAAACCTCTCAATTCCACGAAGCGGTGAAACTCTAAGGTATGCACGATCTCCTACCTCATATGTCACTTTCTTACGTTTTACATCTACATAACTCTTCTGTATGGACTGTGCTATCTTCAGCCTGTCACGAACCAACTTGACTTTCTCCTCAGCATCTCTGATCAAGTCTGGTCCAAAGAATTGACGCTCTCCAACCTCATCCCACTTCAATGGTGTCCTGCACTTCCTACCATACAGAAACTCAAACGGTGCCATCCTCAGACTAGCCTGATAACTTTTATTATATGAGAACTCTGCATATGGTAAATTATCATCCCAACTGGACCGGTAGTCCAAAGCACAAGCTCTCAACATATCCTCCAAAATCTGATTCACCCTCTCCATCTGCCCATCTGTCTATGGATGGAATGCGGTACTGAACTCCAGCCTAGTGCCCAAAGACTCATGCAATTGACACCAAAACTTAGACGTGAACTGAGTACCTCTATCAGACACTACCTTCCTTGGAACTCCATGCACACAAGCAATTCTAGACATATAAATCTTTGCTAGCTTAGCACTCATATACGTAGTCTTTACTGGGATGAAGTGAGCAACTTTAGTCAAACGATCAACAACTACCCAAATAGAATCATAACCTGATCGAGTCCTGGGTAACCCTGTAATGAAATCCATACCAATCTCATCCCACTTCCAATCAGGTATATGCAATGGTTGTAACAAACCTGCTAGTTTCTGGTGCTCTGCCTTAAGTCTCTGGCACACATCACATATTGCAATATACTCAGCAATTTCCCTCTTCAGGCTAGGCCACCAAAATCTCTCCCTCAAATCCAAATACATCTTAGTATTACCTGGGTGGATAGAATAAGGTGAATCATGCGCCACCTGAAGAATCAAATTCCTAATCTCCGCATCTTGAGGTACACAAATACGCTTATCAAACCATATGGCTCCATGCTCATCCTCATGAAAACCTTGTGCCTTCCCCTTTAACATATTCTCTTTTATCTCAGCAATATACTTATCATCCTTTTGAGCTTCTCTGATCCTGTCTAGCAAAGTAGGCTTTACCTCAATTGTTGACAAGTAGCCCTTAGGAACCATCTCCATCCTGAGATTTGTGAACCGCTCACATAACTCTGATGGCATATCATCAATATTTACTGCATTAACATGGCTCCTATGACTCAATGCGTCAGCAACAACATTAGCCTCACCAGGATGATACTGCAAGTTCAAATCATAATCCTTAATAAGCTCCAACCATCTCCTTTGTCTAAGATTCAACTCCCTCTGAGTAAAAATGTACTTCAAGCTCTTATGATCAGTAAATATACCACAACGATTACCAACAAGATAATGCCTCCAAGTTTTCAATGCATGCACAACTGAGGCTAACTCCAAATCATGTGTAGGGTAATTATGCTCATGATTCCTAAGATGGCATGAAGCATAAGAAACAACTTTACCTTCCTGCATCAAAACTCTCCCAAGTCCCTAACGAGATGCATCACAATATACCTGGAAGTCTTTATGTATGTCTGGCAAAATTAACACTGGTGCTGTAACCAAACGCCGCTTCAACTCCTGAAAAATAGCTTCACAATCCTCAGTCCAAACAAATTTCTTCCCCTTCTTCAACAATTCAGTCATAGTCTTTGCAATCTTGGAAAAGTTTTCAATAAACCTCCTATAATAACCTGCAAGGCCCAAAAAGCTGCGAATCTCCCCAATTGACGTGGGTGACTCCCACTCTATGACTGCGGCCACCTTGGATGGATCAAATGCAACTCCATTACCTGATATAACATGTCCAAGGAATGCTACCTCATCCATCCAAAACTCACATTTGGTGAACTTGGCATACAATTGGTGCTCCCTCAACTTCTCCAATAACAAACGCAGATGCTCCTCATGCTCTTCCTTATTCTTGGAAAACACCAATATATCATCGATGAAAACAACCACAAACTTATCCAAGAACTCCATAAACACCTTGTTCATCATATTCATGAAGTATGCAGGGGCATCAGTCAATCCAAATGACATAACATTATACTCATACATCCCATACCTCGTAGTGAAAGCAGTCTTTGGAATATCTTGCTCACGAATCTTTAATTGATGATAACTAGAACGAAGAACAATCTAGGAAAACACAGTAGCTCCCTCCAACTGGTTAAACAGATCATTTATCATAGGCAAAGGATACTTATTCTTAATGGTTACCTCATCCAGAGAACGATAATCAACACACATCCTCAGAGTTCCATTCTTCTTCTCAACAAACAAAACAGGGGCTCCCCTAGGTGATGAACTTGGGAGAATAAATCCTTGTGCCTGCAATTCCCTTAACTGCTTCTTCAATTCCTCCAACTCTTAAGGAGGCATTCTATACGGTCTCTTAGCAATAGGTCCAGTGCCTGATATTAAATCAATAAGAAACTCAATATCTCTATCTGGTGGCATACCTGGAAACTCTTCTGGAAACACATCTGGATAATCCTTCACAATTGACACCTCTTCCAGGCTACCCGCCTTAAGAGAGTTCACCTGCACCTGCTTATGCTGATACTTACATACATATTTGATTCTCTTCCCGCCTAGTGCATCCAGAGAAATGGATCGACTAACACAATCAATAACAGCCTCATATTTTCTCATCCAATCCATACCCAAATTATATCCAGACCTTGTGACTTCAGTATTATCAAATCTGCAGGAAAGTCATGCTTCCCAATGGACAAGGTCAACTGATGACAACCAACACCTGCTATCATCTCAGCTCCCGGGGAACTCACTCTAATAGGCATACTAAGGGTTTTGGTTGGCAACCCATTTTTATCAACAAATACCCATGAAATAAATGAATGCGATGCACCAGTATCAAAAAGAACAAGCACGGGTACTGAGTTGATCAAAAACTTACCAATCACTGCTTCAGGGTCATTATAGACCTCCTCCACATTAACATGGTTGACATGACCCTTCTGGAAGGGGTTTGGCTTGTTGACTCCTGAATTCCCATTACCATTATTGCTCTCTAGATAAACATTGGAGTAGTGGCCCATCTTCCTGCACTTGTAGCACTGAACTTGACTAAGGTCCCTCTACAACGGCACACTCTGACGGTTCTGGTTATTAGTACCCCCATTACCATTACCGCTACCATTACCATTGCCACTCTTGTGCCCATTGTGATGATGGTGGCCATTATGGTTGTGGCCATTCCCTCCATTATGATTATGACCATTACCTCCATGATGATGATGCCCATTACCTCCATGATGATGATGCCCATTACCTCCATTACCATGATATGAACTGCGTGGCTTCTGATGTGGTACTGAATTATACTTGTTACAGTTGTTTTACTTCCTCTTGCGGTTCTCTATGGCCTGATGCTTTCCCTCAAGCACAATAGCCTTGTCAATAAGCTCCTGGCAATTACCAAAAGTGGCCACTATCAACTGACCACCCAAATCATCACTCAGGCCCTCCAAGAATTTCTCTTGCCTAGCTGCATCAGTATTAACATCATTAGGAGCATATCGTGCAAATTTATTAAATTCCTCCACATATTCATTAACTGTGCGACCTCCCCGACGCAAGCTGCGGAACTCCTTTTTCAGACTCATAGCACCAGCTGACACATGTGCAGTGCGGAAAGCTGCTTGAAACTGCGCCTAGGTGATAGTATCAATGGGGTAAGTGACCAAGTAATTGTCCCACCAAGATGTGGAAGGACTCTCCAACAGATGTGAGGCAAACCTCACCCTCTCTGCATCTGTGCATCCAACAGTCTGTAGGTTCCTACCGATTGCACGGAGCTAATCATCAGCCACAATAGGTTTAGGGCCGCTGAAGAACCTCGAAGGATTCAACCTCAAGAACCTGGTAAGCATATCCATAGGTGGAGGAGGCGGTGGATTGTTGTTGTTGTTTCCCATGTTCTGAACAAGCAATTGGATCAACTGGCCTTGTCCCCGAAGCAACTGCTGCACATATGGTTGTACGTCATCGTCATTGTTGCCTCCTCATGAACCACTGCCTCTAGTCTCACATCTCGGCGACATCTGATGGGCAAGAATTAGATGAGTAATAGACAAAATAGGTCTAAAGGAATATATATTCTACCCATATGCATAATATGATCAAGGCAATATATATATGAGGCAACAAAACACAATAACGAATAACACCAACAGAAAACAAACAAGCATCAATAACATAGCATTATATATAGTCGAATAATTTCGACAAGATCCTAATTTATCCAACAAGCAAACAAACAATCAAGCAAGCAACCTAGTATCGTCATACCACAAAAGTGGCATAAAAAGATACGCTAACATGATAATATCGCCAAATAAAACAAAGATAAGTGGAGGTCTCAGCACTAGTTCCTACTTAAACTGGTCAAGATACTTGAGGGGTTGGCTAATAAAAGAGTAAGAAGTGTTCAAAGTTTATAAAATAATTTTCACTCTATGGCTTTTCTAATCCATTTTCAAGGGTCACAACCTACAGTCAACACAATAGTCTAATACCATATGTAACGATCAACCCTCGAAGGATTTGAGTCTCTATGGTTACTGTGCTAGTCCTTGGATTGATTCGCTAGCACACACAGTATAGACGAATACCAAAATAACAAGTGCATCATTTATTACATCGTATGATCTAGAATTCATAAAGTATAACAATCTGCATAGCACTTGGCTAGCTTTATTCAATCAAACAGCAGAAAAGTAGCAGAAAATAACAATGAGTCCCATCATAGCCCACTGGCGATGCTGAGTGCAGACTCGCGACCCTAATGGTACCTTACTCTTCGTCTGGAAATCCTGCAACATGAGACATTGCACCCGTATGGGTCAATCCTTTGAATGTATTGGCAAGTTACACATGAGAAATAATAAGCAGACCTACATGTACATGCATAGTATAACAAAGGAAGGCTTGATGGTTATTTTGCAGAAAGCTAATTTTATCCTCATAACTACATAATAGTCAAATTTTATTTTATTTGCTACAATTAAATACACATGGTTGAATTGGCATCTCCAACTCCAACTTAAACCATTATTATGTTTCCCACCAAATTTTATTAAGGGTAACATCTGTCAAGATCATCCAACAACTGTAATGGCCTACCTGCTCAAAGTTGTCCATAACCGGGGACACGGCTAATCATGATTATTTTTATTACTCTGGAGAGTTTAGTGCGCTGTACCCACTAGACCCAACCCGAAGATTGAGACGAAGTCTTTCAGAAGCAGTCACCTAGTCCCAAAGGAGGCCCATCCCAACTATCATAACTACATCAGCTGGCACATCCAGGTAAGGTTCCCACAACTGATCAACTAAGCCAGAGCCCATATAGCCAGTGGCCGCACATGGAAGCTACTAGTCACTAAGTTTGTCTAATCTTTTTGAACCTGGGCGGCATTCCACTTACATTCAGAGGGTCGAAACCATGATGTTCTTAAAACCACCCAGCAATACCAATTCCACCCAGAAGTGAATTATATCCCTAGTTACTACTCAATTTATTTAATAATCCTCACGTAGGTTCGATGAATACTCGAACCAACCCCGTCTACATAGCATATCAGAACTAACTACCACGATCTTCATTGACGAGGGGAAAACTGATAAGGATAGCATAATATAATAATACCCCTACACATGCATAATTTGATAGTGTGACATATACTAGATGCATAGAAAAACAAAAGGTGAAGGATGATCAACATGTAACTTGCCTCGATTCTGATTCAAAAGGTCACACTCCTGAAAATAGTTTGCGTCGCACTCCGGGCAATCTACACGTTTCAAACAATCACCACAAATCAATCACCACACTCAAATACCACCAAATAAAACCAACAGCAAGAAATAATTTTTAAAACCACAAAACAGTAGCATAACAATAGGTATAAATCATCTACAATTCAATACAAATATAACACAAAAAGAATTAACAATTTTTGTTAAACGGTTTGCAAAATATGGCCTCCGGAAGGTTTAAATTAAATTTGAAGAAATTCAAATTTGAACATTGCAAACATGCAATTTTTTTGTTTTGTCATATTATACCGGTCATTATGAAAACACATGAGAAAGAATTAATTAATTTGAGCATTTAGATTAAAAGTTAGAGCTATTTGAAAATTTGGTGAAAATCTATCAAAAAGAGACAGAATCTGGAGCTGATGCGGTTACTGTAGCTCTTCGCCACATGGCATCACGTGATTGGCCGAGGGGGTGAAAGTTGTGCGTGCATGCTCACCACGAACAGAGAACCGGCGGCGGCCACGGGTATCGAGGACGGTGCTCCTCCAGTGGTCGTCCAGTGAAGGGGGGTTGGGGGATGGATGCAGTGGACGTGGGGGATGGCGGTGGTGGTGAAAACAGTGAAGAGGGCTTCCTCTGTGGCCGGCGGCGACACAAGGAAACTCTGGCAGATTTCGGTGGCGTCGGGCGGTCTCTTCGGTGGTCTGCGGTCCGCGGTACGGTGTCAAAACGATGCGGGGTGAACAGGGGAATCGAATGGGACCAGCGGCGCGGTTGGGCGAGCTCTTATGGCGACGAACTCGTTCGGCGATGGTGGCGGTTGGTGGAGCTCCCGATGAGATCCAAATCGCCTGTCCAGAGGCGTGCGGTGAAGGGAGAGATCGGGAACGGGGTCGAGGGTCTCCTATACGGCTTCGGCTTGCGCTACACGTCCTAGGCGTGCACGGGATCGACTGGAGCGGCAAATCGATCCGAGCCCAGCCTTGGGTTTGCGTGCGGTGCGTGCATTCCGGTTCGAGGTGGAAGAAGCGAGGCGGGGTCCACCGGTCAGCGGCTAGAGGTGCGATGGGGGAGTACCGCTTCGGCTAGCTGGGCCTGCTTGCCAGCGGCTGTGCTGCGCACGCGTCCGAAAGCCCCGGCTGGGCCATTGTGCAGCCCAGCTGTGCAGTGTGTTTCCCTTTTTTTTCAAATCTCTTAGAAAAATGTATTGTAGCTAAAATAAAATACCAAAATAATTATAAAAAACTAAATAACACATAGTAAAATATATCCCTATAATATAAACTGTAGTAACTCTAATGCTAAACCTAATGCCATATGTAAATAAATATCTATGCAAAAGGCCACAGAATGAGCATTTTCAAATAAATTCAAAATGATTTGAAGTTTATAAAATTGCAAAAACATGTTAGATGAAACACAATTATTATTCTGGACATTATGAACTTTTTATTTGACAGGGGAGAAGTCATATTATCTCCACTCCAATTATTTGCCTTTAGTTGCATAATGAAAAGAATTTTCAGAAAATTAAATAATGCATAGGAAAAATATGAGCTGCATATGAATGATCTATTAACATCCTAATTTAGGAAAATTGGGATGTTACAATGTTAAGCAACCACCTGGTTTGGTAATCCTATGAAACCTGACCACGTTTACAAACTTCGCAAAGCTTTATATGGCCTTAAGCTAGCTCCTCGTGTTTGGTATAAATGTCTCACGAAGTTTTTTTATTGAAAAAGGATTTGAAATTGGTAAAATTGACGCAACCTTATTCATAAAGAGAGTTAATGGTGAATTATTTGTGTGCTAAATTTATGTGGATGATATTATCTTTGGATCTACTAGCCCACAATTTAGTGAGAAGTTTGGAAGGTTGATGTCAGAGAAGTATGAGATGTCTATGATGTGTGAGCTGAAATTCTTCCTTGGTCTACAAATCAAGCAAAAGAGAGAAGGTACATTCATCTCTCAAACAAAGTACACCAAGGACTTGATGAAGAAGTTCAACATGCAAGAGTGCAATGGTATGAAAACTCCCATGCCCACTAGCGGACATGATGATCTCACTAAGGAGGGTGAACCGGTTGATCAAAAGGTTTATCGATCAATGATTGGTTGATTGCTATATCTATGTGCCTCCCATTCAGATATTATGCTTAGTGTTTGCATGTGTGCTAGATATCAAGCTACACCTAAAGAATGTCATCTTAAGGAAGTGAAAAACATTGTGAGATACTTGATTCATACACCAAACTTTGGCATATGGTATCCCAAGGGATCTTCTTTTAATCTTGTTGGCTACTCCAACTAGGACTATGCCAGAGACAAGGTTGATAGAAAATCCACCTCGGGTACTTGTCAATTTCTTGGTAGATCTCTTGTGTCTTGGCCTTCCAAGAAACAAAACTCGATATCTCTATCTACTGCCAAAGCGCAATACATTGACGTTGGATTATGTTGTGCACAATTATTATGGATGACCCAAACGCTTCAAGATTATGAAATCTATGTGAAAAATGTGCCATTACTTTGTGACAATGAAAGTGCTATTAAGATTGGTCATAATCCTGTGCAACATTATCGAACCAAGCATATTCAAGTTCGACATCATTTTATTTGGGATCATGTTGACAAATGAGATATTAATCTTAAGCATGTTCGTACTAACAAGCAATTGACCGACATAGTTACTAAGCCACTTGATGAAAAAGTGTTTTGTCATTTGAGGAGTGAGTTGAACATCATTGATGCTTCAAACTTGAGCTAAGCTCACTCAGATGCATGCAAGGGGATGAGATTCATTGTTTATTACATGCTACTACTACCTTCAATATCATATCTTGGAATTCTATGCTCCCTTGTCTTGCATCTAACCCTTTTGTAGGTACTTGGAAGAAAAACACTCCACAAGATTGCCATATCGTAAGCAATATTTTCATGACCAACTATCCACAACCTTGCCTTGATGATGAAAGGAAGAAGACAACAAAACATATCTTTGACATATATTTCTCAATTCGAATCAACTCACAATTGGTATTATGTCATTTGAATATATCATGTTCTTCCCTGCATGATTAACCTATGTAGGTGAAAAGTGAACGAAAAGAAAAAAGAATTGCTCCCAACTCAAGATGAACTTCATCAACATCGAGCATCCTCATCAAGTTCATCTACAAGCTACGTCATCAACATCACTCAAAGGTATGTACTCACATCTTTGATATAGCTTTACTCCAAGTCATGAGATAAAGAAACTCAAGTGATATGAAGACATTAAAATGCTTAATAGAAAAATGGTAACCCCATTTTGAGCTTAATGATGAGTATGGCCTATGATCAAGTATGCTAGCTTTGCTCCTAAGTCAATATACTCAAATATAGGTGACGTAGTCACCGCCCATCATCTAGTTAAGAATCTTATTTGGTTCAATCTCTATTGCAAAATTTCTTGGAACCATTCAAATCTTCTCTAGATGATACCTCTTCGTAAATTATTTGCATTTCATTTACAAGTTTCCCAAACATCGCCAAGTTTCTGTTTTAGCCTCGGAGCCTCCAATACAAAGGACTCGGTTATACCAATTCAGCACATGACTCCATAGCATCATATCGTTAAAACCGACAAATTTGTCTCAGAGCCACCGACTTACTATCTTGTTTCAGTCTGTGTTTGAATTTGTAAATCTTCGTAATTCTTCTGTGATATTTTCATTTCTTCGATGATCCCTTTTATTTTTAAAAAGGGGAGAGAAATACATTCAAGGATTCCTAACTCAAAGGAGGAGAAGTTCTCCAAATTCCCAGTTTAGCCAAAGGGAGAGAAATTATTTTAAACGATTCCCTCATTTTTCTCATTATTTTCATATTCTATGAATCCTACATTCTACTACCCTTGTTCTCAAGGATCCCTTCTTAATCAGTGATCCCTATATCTGACCCAATATCTAACCTTTTTGGCAATTAATGCCAAAGGGGGAGAAATACCAAAGCTTCAAACCTAAAGATGGATATACATGCTTATGCAAAGGGGGAGATATAATTTAGGGGGAGAGGAGAATATCAAAAAGTTTACACCTATATAAACAAGGGAAGAATACCAAAGTAGGGGGAGAAAACTGTTCATGAAGAAGGATGTGTTTTGGAGGAGGATGTGTTTATTGCATTTGATTTTTCATGTTAAAGTTTTCTCATCCTATCCAATCGCAGCATCTACATGCTAAGATTCAAGGGGAGAGGTGTGAGAGCCTGGCTTAATAGGAATGGTAGACTACTCATATAAACAAGGAATTCCTTCTTTTCTGGGAGCCCACTCGAAAAGAACTCCAAAATTAAGCGTGCTTGGCTTGGACCGATTCTAGGATGGGTGACCAACCGGGAAGTTTGTCCTGAGTGTGCATGAGTGAGGACAATGTGCGCAGGAAAGACTAGTGTTGGTCTATGGGGCCAGTCTAGATCCCGCCAGGCATAACGGGGTGTTACAATTGGTATCAGAGCCCACCCTTATGGACACGAGCATGCACGGGTCAGGTGCACGGGCATGTGGTGCATGGCGTGTGTGGCCCGTCATGGCACACAACATGGCACATGTGCTGGACTAGACGCACATACGTGTGCCAAAAGGGAACGTTCCTGATGGGCTGACGAGGACGTCGGTTCCTTTGAGTGGGGGTGTATGTGAGAGCCTGGCTCAATAGGAATGATAGACTACTCATATCGACAAGGAATTCCTTTTTTTCTAGGCCCACTCAAAAAGTACTCCAAAGTTAAGCGTGCTTGGCTTGGAGCGATTCTAGGATGGGTGACCGACCGGGAAGTTGGTCCCGGGTGTGCACGAGTGAGGATAAAGTGCGCAGGAAAGACTAGTGTTGGCTTTTGGGCCAGGCGTAACGGGGTGTTACAAGAGGATGATCCACCATTTGGGGCCAGTCTAGATCCCGCCAGGCGTAACGGGGTGTCATCAATTACCAAAAAGGGGGATATTGAAAGCACATTTGCTCCCTTGGTGGTTTTGGTAATTAATAACAAGATATATGTCATTGAACTAATGTTTCCACTAAGCATGTTTTAGGAAAAGTTCAATGATGGGTTGGCAAAAGGATTGCGGAATAGCCCAAGATGCAAGGAAATAAATTGACAATTCTTCAGGCAAGAGGACTCTACATTTTACTTTGTGAGAAATCACTTTGAGTCCATAGGAAATCCATACAATTAAAAGGGGGTAAGGTACCATTGGTGAACAAGATGCTCATACGTGCACAAGTGATAGTCACCACATACACCCACAAGCTCTTCCAAAAAAGTCTGTCCAAAGCCAAATATCCAAAATCGGTGCAACCAACACTTTCCACCCGGTGCCATCGATTCTCTACCTCAGATAGACTCAGCCAAACCCTAGCCATTCGGTGCAAGCGATTCTGCTTCGGTGCCACCGAGTTTGGGTTGCCAACTTTTTCTTACGCAAATTCACAAAATCGGTACCACCGAGTTTGTTGAATCGGCGTCACCGAGTCTGGCAATCTGACCGTTGGTCACCTTATCGGTGGAACCGAGTTTTATGTATCGGTCGCACCGCAAAAGTTGCTACCTTTGAGGTAACTCGGTACCATTGAGATTAACACATCGGTGTCACCGAGTGTGACTTATTAGGTGTAATGGTTGGATTTTTTGAGATTCCTATATATACCCCTCCACCACCACTCACTCGCAAGAGAAGCACTCAGAACAGATCCCCACCTATCCTATCAGATTTTCTGAGAGAGAGCCACCTACTCATGTGTGATATCATGCCATTCCATTCCAACCATATGAATCTTCATCTCTAGCCTTCGCAAGTTTCTTTCTACCCAATCAATCTCTTCCTCCATAGCCACATCCGTGAGAGAGTGATTGTGTGTTGAGGAGACTATCATCTTGAAGCACAAGAGCAAGGAGTTCATCGACATTATCGATCCTATTACCTTCTGGAGGGTGGTGCCTCCTAGATTGGTTAGGTGTCGCTTGGGGGCCTCCTACTTCGTTTTGTGTAGTGAACGAAGAAGTTTGTAAGGGCAAGGAGATCGCCTACTTCATGAAGATCTACCCACAGTGAGGCTAGTCCTTCATGGACGAAAGCCATTATCGAATATTCAAGGTTTCTACTTCTTGGACCCTTATGGGTGGAGCCCTTCGTGGACTGTCGCGACCGTTACCCTCCGTGGGTTAAAGACTCCATAAACGTGGACGTACGATAGCACCACCTATCGGAACCACACAAAAAATCTTCGCGCCCCTCAGGCGTTTCTACTCTTTACTTCCATGTGCGATGTCTTTACTTTCCGGTGCTATACTTGATGACTTGCATGTGTAGGGTGTTCTAGACATACTATAATTGCTAAAATCTGCCAACACATAACTTTGCCCTTGTGTAGATTTTAAATTCCTGCCAGTAGTCTATTCACCCCGCTCTAGACATACTCTTCTAGTGATCTCGTAGATGAGGGGATCAACGTCTTTACTTCTGGCTAGAGACTTATCATGTGTAGACCCTAGGTACCCTCTGTGTCTATATAGACCAGGGGGTTTAGATAGTAGAGGGCAGAAGAACTCATCTAGGGTTTAGCTACTTGATCTCGAGGTAGATCAACTATAATCTTCATACATATTAATACAACCAAGCAGGACGTATGGTTTTACCTCCATAGGAGGGCCTGAACCTAGGTAAACAGCGTCTCCTTCGTCCCCTATTACCCATCAATTCTAGATCCACAGCTCGGGCCCCCTACCCGAGATCCACCGGTTTTGACACCCACATTGGTGCTTTCATTGAGAGTTCCGCTCTGATCGCAAGAAGAATTGATGGCTCGCCTAATCATTAGCGATGAAGTCCGTAACGGGGACTCCTTCGCCCTCGGACAGATTTTTGCTTTCGGCAGCTTCGTGTTGCACGCCAACCCGACTGGCCACCCTGGTCAGATCGGGAGTCTCGCCCCCGATCAAGAGATCAGATTCAGGAACCTAGAGTTCTCCGTACACTCCCGGGCTCACGATCTCATCTGACAAGCCCGAAGTCTCTGAAGCCTTAACTTCGGATCTCCATCTCGACTCTGCTCTCATGTCTACCCCTGCCGATGATCTGGCTTTTAGTCCTAATCCCGTTTACAGTACCTGAGGGCCAGGGGTCGGCCCTTACCGAACACACTCTTTGTATAGACACGTTGGAGGTTAACTCCGAATGTCCTAGGCAGATCGACCCGGTCGAGCTCTCGACGATGAACGAGGCGCTGGATTGGATCCTATCAATAAAAATCACAGACGACCTGACCTCAACCCATGCTGAGAACGGTTTGAAGGCAGGTCATGGGGGATTTTTTGACCCACCCAACACCCACTTGGTAGCCACTATTGAAGACCTAACCGATATGTTGGACTGCGCCTCCGAGGAGGCAGAAGACATGGATGAAGAGGACGACGCTCCCACCCCTGTCAACACGAGGTGATTGACTACCACCTCCACCTACGACTTCTACATGGTAGACACTCCCAATGATAAGGGCGATCGCACCCCTAAGAAGAATGGCAATAAAGCCGGTGAGGAGCCGTCAAGGTGCCAGAAACAGCGCAAACAATCTAAGGCAAACAAGCACCGGGGAGAACGGCACCCCGAAAGACCTTAGCGACCCTGAAGTCCCCAAACAGCCACTGGAGGACCAGGAAAGGCCCGAAGATCAGCGCGACACCGAGGATTTTAACAGTTCTGAGGATGGATATTACCTTCCCCCTATCGAGGAGGAGGACAACCTGGAAGCCGAAGACTTCACCGTCCCCGAAAACCCTGCGGATCAGGAACGGTTTAGGCGGCAGCCATTAGCCACCACCCGAAGCTTGAAGGCAAAACAACAGCAGCTCAAAGCCGAATATGACACCCTCAATCATAGATGGACAAGGGTCCTGCCAGCTGAAGAAGGGTACGGTACCGATCTACCAGACCAACCCAAGAGATACCCACACCGGCGGCTGCTGGCGCAGTTCGATGACAAGGTGCTTGAAGCATCATCTCCCAGGCATACTCCGTACGACCAGCCAGACCGCCCTCCCCGAGGATGGCATAGGACGGCCGGCAAGGCCAAGTATAGATCTGCGATACCCCTAAGGAGAGGCAAAGAGCCAACGAAGCCTGAGGACAGGTATGACTTACGATAGGACCTGGATTATAGAGCAGGACACCCAAGATCCATCTACGGATCTAGAGGGTACCCCCCCGCTAGACGGGACGGGTACCAGTCTTGGATCGACCTCAACATTAGAGGTCGGGAACAAAACTGGGCCCAATATATCGTCGATCGTAGGCATGACATAGCTCGGGCCAGAGGCGCTGCCCATCCAGTGTGCTTCACAGACAAGGTGATGCAGCATCAGTTCCCCAAAGGGTTTAAAACCGTTAACACAGAGCAATACGACGGGACAACAGACCCAGCCATGTGGATTGAGGACTTCCTCCTCCACATTCATATGGCACAAGGAGATGATCTCCATGCCATCAAGTATCTGCCCCTAAAACTTAAGGGGCCAGCTTGACACTGGTTAAACAGTCTCCCCGATAATTCCATCGGGAGCTGGGAAGAGCTCGAGGATGCCTTCCGATCTAACTTCCAGGGCACTTATGTCTGGCTACCATACTCTTCTGACCTGAGCAATGTTGTCCAAAAAGTAGGTGAATCGGTTCGGTAATTCTGGAATTGGTTCCTAACCAAGAAAAAACAGATCGTTGACTACCCGAACGCCGAGGAAATAGCCTCCTTCAGACATAATATCCGGGATGAGTGGCTAGCTCGTCATCTCAGCCAGGACAAGGAGAGGACAATGTTCGCCCTTACCTCCCTCATGACCCGCTTTTGCACGGGCGAGGATAAATGGCTACCTCGATGAGGCCATAACCCTGAAGACTCCTACACCTCCGAAGTATGGGATGGAAATGGGAAACCACGACGTAACAAAAACAAACACCGACACAACAATGACGATGCTGAGGGCACGACCGCCAATGCTGGTTTCCGCAACCAAAAATCCAGACAACGGAGAAACCTTCTAAAGGAAATCGTGACCGAACTACCGCGCTAGACAAAATCATGGATAGGCCCTGCCAGATCCATGACACCCAAGACAAGCCTGCTACCCACACAAATAGTAATTGTTGGGTATTCAAACAAGCTGGCAAACTCGCAGCCGAAGAGCAAGGCTAGGGCCCATGCAGCGAGGATGATGACGAGCCCCACAGTTCAAGCAATGGAGGGAAAAATCTGTTCCCTCCATAGGTAAAAACTGTGAACATGATATATGCCACTCACATACCAAAAAAGGAGAGGAAGCGCACCCTTCGAGAGGTCTACGCCGTAGAGTCCGTAGCCATGAAGTATAACCCATGGTCGGCTTGCCCGATCACCTTGGACCAACGAAACCATCCGACTAGTATCCGTCGTGGTGGTTTGGCAGCCCTCATCCTAGACCCCATTATCGATGGGTATCACCTCACTAGAGTCCTAATGGAGGGAGGAAGTAGTCTTAATCTGATTTACTCAGACATGGTGAAAAAGATGGGTATAGATCCGTCAAGGATCAAACCTAGCAACACTACCTTCAGAGGAGCGATCCCGGGTGTTGAAGCCCACTGATCAGGCACCGTGAATTTGGAAGTAGTGTTCGGCTCGCCTGACAACTTCCGCAGCGAAGACTTGATCTTCAACATTGTCCCTTTTCGCAGCGGTTATCACGCCCTACTCGGCCGCACAACATTCGCTTTCTTTAACACCGTCCCCCACTACGCGTACATGAAGCTCAAGATACCCAGGCCCAAGGGGGTCATTACTATCAACAGCAACACAGAGCGCTCTCTCTGAACTGAGGAACACACAGCAGCCCTGGCAACCGAATTCCAGTACGGTGATGATAGGCCGATGCCCAAATCAGCCATAAAGGCACGCCAGGTTAGTAAACGAGCTCGGTCTCAGCCCGAACTCCCGGAATCATCTTCCGCCCAACAAAAATAGGGATACAACCCCCACAACACAACCCTAGTTCCTGTAAAATATGTGCCAAGAAGGCACAACTTCATGCTCAAATTACCATGGGAAGCTATGGGGACCCACCATCAAAGGGAAAGTGTTCGGCTGGACCGAACTACTGCCAACACATGTCTTCGGACAAACCACAAGTACCATCTAGGACCTTCCAAGTGTAAAGCTTATCCACACTGTGGCGACTTCTCAAGATCCTCTTCCCAAGGTCCGTGCGACGATAGCAATCATCGTTAAAGGAACGCTACCCCCTCGGGAGCAAAGGAGCAGACATGCAACATGGCACATTGAGGACGTCAAGCCACCCATCGAAGACCCCGGGTAAAAGCTCTCCTTTGTAAACTTTATTTTTCATTTCAAAATACCTGTAATAGTCACTTCGGCAGTTTGAGTTATACGAATTCATCAGAAATAAAGATCATTCTTTACGGCCTTCTGGTCATATCATATGTTGTATACTCTGTTCTCTACTCACCGACGCAGATAGCAAAGATGTTTGGTACATATTACGATGTGACCGGCTAATAGACCTTGGGCTTGACTATAAAAATCGCCCCAAGCATCACCCCAACACTATTGTTTATGTGTTTGGCTTCTCTGATGTTGCGTTATATGAGTCGGTTTCGAATTACGTCTTGGGTCAATGGTTGGGTTTCCTAGCTCCTGTGTTTGCCCTCTTACGTTCCACTCGTTTGGCTAAAAGGGCAAAGGGAGAACCACCGTGATTGTGCTTCCAGCTCGCCTGGTCAAGTACCTTAGTGGAGAAAGCTGAAAACTGACTATCATAATAAGCGAGAATCGGTCTGCAATCCGAGCATAAGTGGCAAACTAAAAACCGATAGAGGTTATTCCGTGTTATACAAGGGGTTTGTACGATTACAAACCATGTGATGCTGGTTTCAACCTCGGTGTATCCGAATATCAAAACACACTAGGAGCTAGTGTAACGCCCCGGACACACCCGTCGGTAGTCGTTACTCCTGGCGGGATCTAGACTGGCCTCACAGATCAATATTAGTCTTTTCTGCGCACTTTGTCCTCACTCGTGCGCACCCGAGACCAACTGCCTGGTCGGTCACCCATCCTAGAACTACTCCAAGCCAAGCACGCTTAACCTGGGAGTTCTATTCGGATGGGCTCCCGGAAAAGAAGGAATTCCTTATTGATATGAGTAGTCTATGATCCCTAATAAGCCAGGCTATCACATACACCACCACTCAGAGGAACCGACGTCCTCGTCGGGTCACACGAACGTTCCCTCTTGGCACAAACGTTTGTGCTTCCAGTCCGATACATGTGTCATTCCGTGTGCCAAGACGGGTCACAAACTTCATGAACAACATGCACACACCTGTCAGCAAACATCCGTGTAACCAAGAGGGTCGGCTCTGATACGAACATGTAATGCCCCGGACACACCCGCCGGTAGTCGTTACTCCTGGCGGGATCTAGACTGGCCTCACAGATCAATACTAGTCTTTTCTGCGCACTTTGTCCTCACTCATGCGCACTCGGGACCAACTTCCCGGTCGGTCACCCATCCTACAACTACTCCAAGCCAAGCACGCTTAACCTGGGAGTTCTATTCAGATGGGCTCCCGGAAAAGAAGGAATTCCTTATTGATATGAGTAGTCTATGATCCCTAATAAGCCAGGCTATCACATGGACTGTCACGTCCAAGATGCGCGCCTATCCATTTAAGGCACGAGGGTCTCGCAAGGGATAGATGCGCATCTTACCGTTAGCAAGAATAGTATCATCATAACATACAATACTGAATGAGAATAGTATACAAGTTGGCTTACACTCGCCACATGCAAACTTACAATGTCACTCAAATCATAACATCAAGTTGAACACAGGTTCCGACTACGGGCAAAATCAAACGATAAAAAGAAGTTGCAAATGATACTATCAAGCTATACCAAAGGTCACGACCAGGTCCTCTACTCATCCGGATACGTCACGTACATCCTGCCTCTTTCCTCGTCATACTCCCACTGGAGCTGGGTAAGATCATCCTGCAAGAACTCATCTGAACCTGTACCTGGATTGTTGTAGTAAACTGTGAGCCACAGAGGACTCAGCTATCATGTGCCCAGGTACCGAGACTATTCAAGCTTAAATGTTGGGATGGGGTAAGTGTTTAGTTTGCAGCAGCACTAAGTATATATGGTGGCTAGCTTACGCAACATGAAATAGATGTGAGTGACCTATGAAGAACGATCGAATCTAGTATGATCTCTATGAGATCCTGAACACTTACTTACGTCAATCATAACCCCACCGTGTTCTCTCTCGGATCATGTTCTCAAGCAGAGACGATCACGGTTAATCACATAGTTGGTGTATTTTAATTATAGTTTACTTCAAGTTTACTATAACCGGGTGTTAAACAAATATCCAAGTTGCCACATAACCGCGGGCACGACTTTCCGAAAGATTTAACCCTACAGGGGTGCTCCAACTAATCCATTACAAAATTCACCACACTCCGTGGGAATGCCTCGATCGCGGATCTCATGATCATCATAGGTAATTCCAAAGGAATTCCAACACCTCGAGTAAACCCGAAGAAAGTCAGACTCCGCAAGCAAGACACTCGATAAAGGTAAAACAAATCCAGCAAGACCACCCAACGTGTCGACGAACTCGATAAGAGCCGCGTATCTCGTTCTCAGGACACGACAGATGGGACTAGCTACGGGGAGAAACCAATCCTCAAGTTGCCTCAAGGCGGCCCCGCAGGCAGCCCATTTTGGACCAACACTCATGAGGAGCACTGGCCCGGGGATTGATTAAGTTATCCATGGGTTTGCAAGACCCTATGCAATTTTATTAAGTTGTTAAGCAAATGTAGTACCAATGTTGGGTCTTGCGAGACAAGTTTTAATCTCAATCGAATAAAGAAGGGGGTCCCCATAACAACCCCGAGCATGTTAGGAGCGCAAAATATGGAAAACATAACACCGGTAACAAGGAACTAATGGCGGTAATAGCGGAACAAATCACTTAGCAAAAGGCCAAGCCTTCCACCAATACCAAGATATATATGTGCATTAAATTAAGTAACATAATTTATTATGATATCCAAATCCATGTTATCACATGGAACAACCTGCACCTGCAACTAAGAATGGTATAAGAGGGGCTGAGCAGCGGTAACTTAGCCAATCAAAGGTTTACTAGGATGTGGAGGTTAGAGGCTGTGATGGCAACATGGGGGATAATATCAAGTGGTAGGTAGCGCAATTGTAATGATAAGAGCCAGAAACTAGCAAGCAAAAATAGTATCGGGATCCGGGTACGATCATCTTGCCTGTTGGTTCTTCAGCGAAACAAGTAGCGGGATCCTCGTAGTGATACTCTCCTGGTTCCTCGTACTCGAATCAACACTCATGTCTACCCAAGAGAAACAGCAACAATAAACATCCAACCAAGGTGCAATGCACAATCAAAATGATGCATGATTCATATATGAAGAATTCTAATATGGCAATCCAAAACTAGTTATGTTTCACGTGCAAAGTTGTTTATTAACGAATCTGGACAGAACCTCATGTTAAGTTATTTAGACATGCGTGAACATGGCAAATATGGATGCAGCGTGCAAAATCGATTGAAATGCATATAAAGATCGCAAGAAACGGAGTTACGGTTCTCACGATACGCTCACGACAATGTACGGAGGCAATATGACAAGGTCACCAAGCCATGGGCTGGTTCTTGGCATTCCAAGGCAGCCACTGGATAGGTGATGAAAAATCAATCACAATGGACTCAAAAATCACTCAATTGCATGAAGCACAACTCCCACAACCCCAAAACAACAAAACACCAAATCTGCCACTAAACAACATCATGGCACCTACTACAGCTCTCAACTTGAGCTACAGGAACCCTACAACCACAAACAAGATATTGACGGAATCTAATCAACATGTACATTAACGTATCTAACTATGCAATCAGCAAAAGAGGCACCAATCAATAAGCATGAATCAAGCAAGTTGGCATGATGAATCAGTTTTCTGGGACAGTGAAAATTCCAGTTTTCTGGAATCCGGGTTAATAAAGTAGCAAGTTGACAGCAATGGTTAAATATGCTAGAGAACTCCTATTGGCATGAAAATTAACAGGATGGTAGAAGGCAATATCTAATACAAATAACCAGCACTGAGCATACCCAAATTCCAATCACATCACTAGTTACAACCCACTCTTCCTGGCACAACAATAACAGCAGAACCCCCAGAAACTAAACAGCATGGTTCCCACTCATTTGATGACTTAGCACAAATAACAAAAATACTGGGACATTCCCAGCAACTTTAACTAACAAACTCATGTTGGCAAGAACTTAATTGCATGCATAGGTTAAATCATAATAAAAAGACAAGGGCATCACAGCATAAAAATGCAGTTTTGTCAAGTTGCCCCAAAGTCAAATCTGACTTCACAGATGAATTCATGGGTTAATTCTACCCCAAAATCATTATTCATACCCATATACTTGCATGGAGCACTAGGGAGAAACCCTAGGTCGAAATTGACCTACTAAGGGCTAGGGTGACTTAAGTCACTTATGCATATGAATGGAAATGGCACAAAATGGCATGAACTCAATTAACACATGTTGGAAATGGTTAAATGGCATCCTAGGGGCATGATATCATGTCATAGCATCAATAGAAAGGATGAAACTAACTAGAAGTGAAACTATGCTCATATGCACAAAACAGAGAAACCTACACATGGAGCTACTCCTACACATACACATCACTCCAAAGTGAGTGGATGTGGAGCACACACACACAACCACTAGCAAAGCACTCCCAAGCATGAGTGCATCTAGGCACACATGCATTTCATACATGTATGCCCACATACACACACACCTACGCACTACACTCACTCACACACAAGAACACACACATGTATGGGTGTGCAAAGAGCACACACACGCATGTGTCATGCATGGTGCACCACACACCCACATGCACACACACACACTCACATCTTCACAAGCACACATGTAGGTATGTATGCATAGCATACACACACATCTACTCACATGCACCTACACTCTAACACACAAGCACCACAAGAACTCCCACACAACCACATGGAGACACACACCTCTCACCATGCCACCTACATACATATGTGTATGCCCAAGCACACACACACACAAACATGTGCATATGCACTACACATACACACACACACAGATCATGGCAAAAGAAAAAAATAAAACACACACATACACACACATCTATATATAAACAAGAGAAAAGAGAAAACAAAGAAGAAAGAAAATGAAAACAAAACAACAAAAAAAGGGGAGGTTCAGGGTTCGAACCCCTGAACTCTGGGTCGAACGCACGCGCACCACACCACTACACTATCGAGCCGGCTCGTAACAGAGAGGGGGATCCACAACTCTAATACACGCACGCGCACATACAGACTAACAAATCTGAACATACACACGCATGGATGCAGAGCAACAGCGGCAGCGACAGCGGCGGGGGATGGCGATTCCCGGCGATGCAAGGGGTCTCCGGCGACGGGGAGCAGCAGAATCGAACAAGGAAGCAATGGGGGCTCCATCCCTCACCTCATCTCGCGACGAGGGGGACCGGAGGCGAGCCCAATCTCGGAGCTTTCGAGCGGCGGCGACGGCACTACGGCGACGAATCCTCTGAATTATCACGAGGAGAAGGGGCGGCGAGGATGGGCTGCTCACCGAGGGGCTCATGGAGACACGGGGACACGATTGACGGCGACAAAGAGGAAGGAGAGGCGGAGACGACGCGCACGAAGAGGAAGAAGGTCCGGCGACGCTCCGGTGACGAGGAGGAGGAAGAAGAAGGCCTCCCGAGGCCTCCTAGCGCCGGGAACGAGACGCGGACGGCAGCGGCGAGCACCACGCCATCACCAGCGGGGACGAGGCCGTCGGAGGCGACGACGACAACGAGCACCGCTCCTCTGCACTTCTCTGAAGCTTAACTACGCCTTGACATAGAAGGGTAGGAAGGAGGAAGAAGAAGAGGGGGAGAGGAGTTGTGGCGGCGGAGGGAGGAAGTAGAAACCCTAGCGGAGCGACACAGACGCCGAGGGGAGGCTATATAGCCCGAGGCTGACGGCGATGGCGACGGAAAAGCGTCGGCGATGCACGCGCTCTCTCTGAAGCTCCTGACGGAGAAGGAGACGGGAGCAGGTGGCCGTTGTGTCCAACTGGGCTGGGTCGCGGCCCACTGTCCCTCTCTCACACACACTCTAGAAAAACAGAGAATAAAAATGATTTCCCATTTAACAAAAACAGCCACAACAAGATAATTCCCAGAGCAAATTAAAAAGGTTTAGAGCAAAACACAAAAATAATTTTGAGGAGGAAATAATGTACACCTTTTATTAAAAATATTAAGTTGAATTAAAAAACAAGTAATTTATTTAAAATTTAAAATGACAGCTCCTGTTAATCTAAAACACAATTCAAACCAACCCCAAACATTAAATCCAACATACTCCCATTTCACAAAACATATGGGGCCACCTCATGAACTTTTTTTAAGCAATTTTAAAACAACTTAAAATCTGAAGATAAATAAATATAGGAGAAAAGGGGTTTTGGAGGGGGATGTTGCAAAGGAAAAGAGAGGGGGAAAGAATATGTTGCACATATGGAACCATCGACACACAAGCATCTCCCACATCACAAAACAACACCTCTCCACCAACACATCATAGCAAGCACAAGAAAACCAACATGGCAAGAAGATGAAATGAGAATGATGCATGATGAAATGATGCATGAATGCAACCACACATGAATGGCAAGGAGCAAACATACATCTCATAAGCTCATGACACAAGGTTCATACATGGGGTTACATGCCAAATAAGGTAGGGACAACACTTGGGATGTCACAGCTAGTCATGAGCCCATGCAGTCAAGCTGCTATGACTAAGTGAAAGCACTAAAGCATCATAGTCTGATTGCCTTGTTCCCCTCGCACTACCGCCTTCGAGCACCGATACATCGGCTAAGGATCACAATGTGGAGGTAAGAACACCTCGTATAGTATCTACATGGGGGCTTAAGCTGACGACTCGCAACTTTCAGATAGAACGGCCACATAGGAGTCAAAATAATACAAAGCTTAAAGACATGATAAACCATGCAACCGCATTATAAAGCGGAACAGTCATCGTACACATGACAAAATGCTCATTCATAAATTACATCCTTAGAGCATTGGGCTTCTATCGCCCGAGCACCATCCATGACGATGGAAACGTATTGCTTAGGGCGCCTATTCTCCTTCCCAAGGGGTGGAGGCACGGTGGCCATCTCGGTCAGCTTTGAGCCTCGGCTAGGGCATAATGGTCCTTGCAAAGGCCATCCGATCCCCCTCAATGCATGCAGAACGCTTTAGAACGTTAATCCAAGGCGCAACATCGCACAGTTTCTGCACCAGGCCGAAGTAACTGCCCAGCAATGTCTCTACAGGCCACAGCTGGATGCAGAGGTCCTTAAGGGCTGCGTCCTCCATCCTGTGCAGCTCCATCAATTGTTTCATCTGATTGCTCAGGAGGGGAGGATGCTCGGGGGCTTGAAATTGCGCCTAGAACAGCCGATGCTCAACATCCCCATCTTGAGAGGCGTACTTTTTGTTCGCATCCGCTACACTCCTTGGGAGGTCTATAAAGGTGCCTAAGGAATGCCACACCTAGGTGAGCAATGCAAACCTGTTACCACAAAGGCACATTATAGTAAGTATGGATTACCATCCACGATTGCCTTGACTTGGCGGAGTCCTTATTCAAAGAACCGCCTCTCAACTCGCTCCACTTTGAGCTCGGATTTCAGCATGGATATTTCGGTGGCCTAGTCTTCCTTCTTTTTCTTAAGGGCCTCGCACTTCGTGCTGGCATCCTTGAGCTCCAGCTTCACCTCTACCAACTGGTGTCGGTGTCAAAACCAGCGGATCTCTAGTAGGGGTCCCGATCTATGGGTCTTGGATCGATGGGTAACCGGAGACAAGGGAGACGGTATTTACCCAGGTTCGGGCCCTCTTGATGGAGGTAAAACCCTGCATCCTGATTTGTTTGTATTGATGATGGTGTATTGAGTACAGAGTTGATGTACCTCAAGATCGTATGTAGTGGTCTAGACCCTAAGAGCTATGCTCGTATGATGATATGATCTATGATGATCTGATATGATCTAATGACTAGCCTAGCATTGGCTTATATAACACACCAGAGGCCTAGGATAACAAGAGTCCTAGTCGGCTACTTCGGTGGAGAGGAGTTTGTCTTGATCACCAAGTCTTGTGGAATCTTCCTCGTATGCTTCATGGGCTGACCGAAGTGGCCCATTAGGGAATCATCATGGGGGTCCTAGGCCTGACCCATTGGTCGAGAGACGGCATGGTGAGTACCCCCTAGTCCAGGACACCATCACCCGGGCCTCATGCTTGTTGCTCATGGCTTTTAATGACGACAGTCCGGCTGCTGCTTGGTCGGCCGCCTCCTTCTCATTTGCGGCCTCCTACCTCACCCTTTTAAACTCGACGTTGAGGTTCTCGACCTTCGCGGCCGCAGCTGTGGTAAAAATGATTAAATAACACTTAGGGATAACAATCCAAATATCTCAATAAATGAGGATAGACAATAGCCCGAATGATACAATTCAGACTCACCTTGTGTCTCTCAAGTCTCTTGATCAGGCGATGGAGCTCCTCATAAGAGCTTGAGCTTCCGGTTTAGCTCGGCAAGCTCCACTGCATTGGCGGCCGCCACCGATGATGAGGTATACAAAAACAACTTATGCACATTAAAACTCCCGAGCTGTCGGACTCAGACCCTCTGCTAAGTACTCTCCGGAGCTCTTAGAATAATGAGGACAAAGGGTGCCTTGAGCACCGTTACTAATTTTCGGACATTTGACCCCCGGGTGGTTTCGCAAACTCACCCAAGGCTCGGGGGCTACTACACTTATAGGGATGGCATAAACTTGGTAAATTAACTTTTTCTAGAAAAAAGAGTGTTACGTGGCTCACCTTCAAGCCTGTCAAGAGACCATTGAAGGCCTCTTTCAGTCCGCTATCAACGGATTGAATTCCTCGCAAAACCGCACCCATAAGGGCGCGGTGATCGTCGATGATGGAAGAGTCGGATAAAACTTCCTCCATCATAGCTAGCCACCCAGTCATGGGTGACCTACTAACCCCCTCTGAAGTGGCGGATTGTGTAGGATCAAAAGTAGGTCTAGAGGGGGGGTTATTAGACTAGTTGACCAAATAAAAATCTACTTTTTCCCAATTTTAAGTGCTGGCAGATTTTAGCATTCATAGCTAGTCAAGTGCACCCTACACATGCATGTCTACGAGTATAGGAGCGGAAAGTAATGACAAGCATGAGTAGTAAAGGAAGGGTAGGAAGATCAAACACAATTTGGAAACATGATGATTTTTCCAATAGGTGGTGCTATCATACATCCACGTTTATGGAGTCTTCAACCCATGGAGGGTAACGGTCACGAGAGTCCACAGAGGGCTCTACCCATGGAGGGTTCCACGAAGAGGCAACCCTGATTATACCATGATGGCCTACGTCCACGGAGGACTAGCCTAAGTCAGGTTGATATTCATGAAGTAGGTGATCTCCTTGCCCTTACAAACTTTTTGGTTCACTCCACAACACAAAGTAGGATGCTCCCAAGCAACACCTAACCAATCTAGGAGGCACCACCCTCCAACAGGTAATAGGCTCGATAATGTCTATGAACTCCTTGCTCTTGTGCTTCAAGATGATAGACTCCTCAACACCCAATCACTCTCTCACAGATTTGGCTTTGGTGGAAGAGATGGATTGGGTGGAAAGCAACTTGGGGAGGCTAGAGATCAAGATTCATATGGTTGGAATGGAATGGCATGATCTCGACACATGAGTAGGTGGCTCTCTCTCAGAAAATCTAATAGGCTGGGCGGGGATCTGTTCTGAGTGCTTCTCTTGCGAGTAGGTGGTGGTGGAGGGGTCTATATATGCATCTCCAAAAATCCAACCGTTACACCTAATTAGTCAGACTCGGTGGAACCGACGTGTTAATCTCGATTGTACCGAGTTGCCTCAAAGGTCGCAACTTTTGAATCTTGGGGAGATCGATACATCAAACTTGGTTGTATCGATAAGGTGACCAACGGTCAGATTGCCCGACTCGGTGACGTTGATTCAACAAACTCGGTGGTACCGATTTTGTGAATTTGCGTAACAGAACATTGGCAACCCAAACTTGGTGGCACCGAAGCAGAATCGGTTGCACCGAAGGGCTAGGGTTTGGTTGAGTCTGTCTGAGGCTGAGAAACGGTGGCACCGAGTGGAAAGTGTTGGTTGCACTGATTTTGGTATATGGATTTGGACAGACTTTTGTGGAAGAGCTTGTGGGTGTATGTGGTGCCTATCATTTGTGCATGTATGAGCATTTTGTTCACCAACAGTACCTTCCCCCTTTTTGATAGTATTGGCTTTCCTATGGACTTAAAGTGATTTCTCACAAAGTAAAATGTAGAGTCCTTTTGCTTGAAGCTTTGCCAATCTATTTCCTTGCATCTTGGGGTATTCTACAATCCTTTTGCCAAGCCATCATTGAACTTTTCCTGAAACATTCTTAGTGGAAATATTAGTTCAATGACATATCTGTTGTTATTAATTACCAAAACCACCAAGGGAGAAAATGTTCTTTCAATCTCCCCCTTGTTGGTAATTGATGACAACATATAGATCGAAGCTTCAACATATGATATAATCAATGAGTATAATCATCACTTGGAGACGTATGTGATAAGCAAGAGCTCCCCCTAAATTCGTGCATTATTTTAAAATTTGCGTTTGAATGCAAATGCACAATCGATTAGCTACATGGGACACTTCTCCCATGTCACATACAACTTGGTGGTGTGCGAGAGTAGTAAGAGTTAATATCATAGCACAACACAACAAGCAAAGTGAATGATCATCTCATATCCATCAAAAGGATAGGAAATAGTAGCAACAAATATTAAAGTGTATGATCAAACATGAACAAAAGTATAACACAAGCAACCAAAAGACCAAATGTTTTTAAAAAAGCAATAAAAACCAAACACTCTCTCACTCGAAGCGTAAAGATCTATATACAACTTCTCCCCCTTTGGCAACAAGTTACCAAAAAGATCAAAGAGATATAGCTAATCGTCCTTCTAGGGCTGATCTCCTTCAGCGGTCGATGTCGGAGTCGAGACAAGTGCATCGGCGAAGACCCCTGCAGATGTCCTTGATGGAGTTAGAGTAGCAACTGGTGGCACTAGAGGAGCTGATGGAGGTGAATTCACTGTAGCAGGTGCAGACGATGAAGGTCTCATCTCTGAATTCACTGTAGCCTGAGTCCTGAACTGGGCGGTCATCCTGACAGGTGCACAATCCTCATCATCATCAGAATTAGACTCTGAAGAGGTGCGGCGGATAGGAGCTTCCTCTAGTTCCTTCTTGAGCTCGATCACTGTCTTGGTGAGCCCATCCACCTTGTCATTGAGGGTCTTCACTCTATCCTCAAATATCCTCGCAATACTTTTTTGATTTTCCAGTATGGCTTTGATATGCTTCTTCATGTCCAAGACTATATAGATCAAGAGATCCATCTGCTCGTTCTTGGATCTAGGGACTTGAGCACTAGTGGCTCTAGATGCCTCTGCTTCTGCCTGAGCCTGAGCTGCAGCTAATGTGGGATGGTCTAGATCCATCACCACAACGTTGTCCTCGAAGTCTGGCTGTAGGGGCAAGTGGGTCTGTCCAAAGCAAAGATGTGCTTCTCTAGCTTGGAGTTCATGAGCATCTGAATGTAGGGTGCATATCAGCATGAGCGCTTCTGATTAGCAACAACCCTCTTCATAGTCTCCACTATCAGATCCACCACTCTGAATCTTGGGTGTGGGTCAATAAGAAGCATCAGGTTGATGGAGGAGCCTCGGATCATCTTCTCGTCACCTGACTTGGGCATCAAAGTATGCCTCAAAATAGTGTTGATGGTGTAGAGACCTGCCTGGAGGTGATAGATAGATCCTAGCTTGTGGGATTGAAGCTGTGCAGCAGGATATCGTACATGTCCTTCATGGAATTGTGGCTTGCCTTGGACTCTGAGTTTACGTAGATATCTCCATCCTGTGCCTCTGGGACTCCTAAGATGACAGCCCATTCATCAGCAATAGACTCATATCTTGCTCCTTTTGTCATCCACACAATCCTACCATCTCCATAGAAGTGAGCAGTGGAGTAGAATTGCATGATCATCTCATCATTCCATGCAGTGAATTCTTTGCCAACAAACTTGACTAGGCCAATGCAGTGGAAGTTGTGTTGCACACTCGGGAAGTAATCTTCATTTGCCTTGATGTACTTCCAGTCGACATATCTCATGTCACTCATAGCTAGACTCTTGTCAAGCAACATAGTCTCATAGAAATCCCGCTGCTCCTTGGTGTAGAACTTGTAGTCCACAGATGTCTTCCTCCTCTGATAGTAAGGATGAATGGCTCTCAACTCTCTCAAACATGCATCCTTCTTCTTCTTCATGTCAACAACAAGTGGGTGGTTGGCATTGTGCTCTAGAAGGTGAGGTCTGAGCTTCATCAAAGCAGACATAGCATCATCATTAGCTTCCCTGAAGGTAGATCCCTTGTTCTTCTCAGACGTTGGGATGTCTCTGGTAGTCCTCTTAGACTTCTTGGGTGAAAACTTGGTGCTCTTGGTGGAACATTGTTTTGGCATAGCATCTGCCAACAACTTCTTCTGCTTCTTCTTGGAAGGGAACTTGACAACTTGCTCTTCCTCCTCCTCCTCCTCCTCAATAGCAGCACCAGCAGCCTTCTCAGGATCCTCAAACATTGAGGTAGGCCTGCCAACAACATGGATGATCCTTTTTCCTGGATTTCTTCTCTCCTGCATTCTTAGGCAATGACTTCCTTGGGGGCTCAATGGTCATGGTAGCCCTAGCACTCTCAGGTGCTCTCATAGTCTCTAGAGGTGCATATGTCTTGCTGCCCACCCTCCCAGAAGAGGTGGCTTCATTTGCCAATTTCTTGGCAGCCCTGTCTTGCTTCTTAGCAAGAACTTCCTCTGGCACAAAGTCTGAATCCTCCTCATCTGAATTCAGCCTCTTCCTGGTTCTGGTAGCAGCCTTTGGCAACCCATGAGAAATAGGGGTGCCTGGATCTGAAAATGAGTTGGACCCAGGGCTAGTGCCTGAACTCGTGTCAACGTTCTGCTCCTCCAAATTCCGGTTGTCCTCAGCATCTGACATATCTTAACAAGGTTATTACCCCTGGGTAGGCCAAAGAAACGGGGTTCCCCGTTTCCGCTTCGAAGGAAAACCACGCGACCGACTGCTCATGGCCGGCTGGATTACGGCCGGCTCGAGCTACCACCGGCTAGCGAGGTGGACGACTGATCAACAAGCTGGCTTGACCATCGGCCTGCTAGGTGCGGCCAGCTACCTCTGGGCCGGCTCCTGCATTGACCTTGGGACAGACAGGCGACGTCCCATCCCACTGTGCACGGGTATGGCGACACGATGCGACCGTCACGACAGGCGACCCTGTATGCATAGTGGCCGCTGACGCTCGAGAGCGCATGGCCACAGTCCGGCCGTTAGGGCCGCTTACCTTGGCAAGCGCGACCAGGCAGGGGAATAGTGCCGGCATGCCCTCGCCCACTCAATTACCTGCCCCGGCGTGGCTACAGTGCGGTCGGCCGTATTGGAAAGCTCGGCCGGCTGGCGCTAGACGATGCCTCTCCGGCGACCCGTGCCGTGGCAGGTGAGCGAGGGCCAATCGTAGAGCCGGCTAGCGGGACCTTGCAGGCGACAAGACCTCCCAGCCGGTGGACCCTACCGGTGACGAGACGACACGAAGAGCGGTCCCCCTGGTCAGCTAGAGAGGCTGCTAGCCGGGTCCCCCCACCCTTGTACTTTAGGTATATTTTAGAGCCAGGGAATTGGCCTATAAAACCCTCCGAGGCCCCCATGCAATGGGGATGGACAACGAACGATCATTCTCTTACATCCACAGAACTCTCAAACCCCCTCTAGTAGTGGAGGAAGATGAGCCGGCTGCTCCTTCTTCCTCCTCTAGATATAGCTCTAGGAGCACCCTTGTACACATACCCATCCATTCAACTAGACCAAGCAGGACTAGGGGTGTTACCTCCCACGGAGGGCCCTAAACCTGGGTACATTGCGTGTCATCACCGCTTTTGCCCAATCTCGCACCCGGAGCCAGTCGGTGTCCTTTGTTCCAACCACCTACGATAAGCCACCCTATAGCATCTGTCATGAGAAAACGATGACAGTTGGCACCCACCGTGGGGCCGTACGCGGCACCGGCCGGATTCATGCTCCGGATGGGACCCCTTGCCATTCCCCGCCGCCGCATGTCCAGGCGAAACCGCGGGATCGTGGGGCTTACTTTGGCACGTCCTACGGGCAACTCCGTTGACCTCACGCCGACATCAAGGCGCTCACCGAGCACTTTGGCAGGCTCAGCCTTGCTGAGGCTTCGACCGCGGATTAGTACCCTGGGCAGGTGCTCGTCTGCACCGGTCCTCGCACGACCATGGGAGCACTTGCTGCAACCCAGTCCAGCGGCTCCCATGATCACGTGGGGGTGATGGCCATCGTCTCCTCCCCGGCTCGTGACACCGCTGGTAAGGTCAGCTGGTTGCTGGATCGACGAGCTGCTGGCTGTCCTTTGGAGTCTCAGGACCACCCCCAACCGATCAACCACCGATCAACCAGGGTCGCCCTGTACACAGAGAAGGACGCTAAGGAGGCAAGAGAAGACGACATCGACCTACTCGAAGAAGCCCGTGAGCTGGCCTTGAGTCGGACGGCAATTTACCAGCAGAAGCTCCGGCACTACCACAACAAGTGGATCCGGTCGCTCTCCTTTCATGAAGGGGACCTGGTCCTCAGGTGGATCCAGTGGACAGCCGGACAACACAAGATGTCCTCCACATGAGAGGGCCTGTTCATCATCAGCAAGGCGCTGCACAACAACACATACTACCTAATAGACGCCCAGAAGCCGCAGAAGCAGAAAAGAGATGCTTCCTGCGAGGACACGGAGCGCCCATGGAACGCAGCGCTCCTCCGCCCGTTTTACTGCTGAAAAAACCAATGTATGTATGTATCCCCACCCTTTTGAGCTCATGAATGCAATGGGTGCCCCATGCCAACTCTTGGGGCATGCCCTGTTTCGCTTCCCTCAAAGGTTTCCTCGCTCACCGCCCCCCCCGACCTGGCTCCCAGGCCCGAGGGCTCACCGGCTGGTCCTAGGTCGCTTCTCTCTGAAATTGGCTAAGTAATGTGAGCTGGGCAACCCCTCCCAGCCCCACCAGCTACAGATCCGGCCCCCGGCTGTCTGGCTGATAGGGCCTCGGGGCGGCAAGGCTTGGCTCACACGAAACATCAATCGAAAGGAGATACCAGCTAGGCCCAGCCAGACCTCTACCTCACCTCTATAACTCTACTTATCCCGAAAGGCTCTCGCGGTTCCTAAGTTCCTAACCGGCTCCCTCGAGGCGGACACCCCGACCCAGCTACAGACCGGCTCCCAGCAGGCGGGCTGGCGGCGGCGAAACCAAAGGGGAAAAGGGGGATTGGAAAGAACCTGGTGGGCAAGAAAGGATAAGGATAAGCCGACACGAGCAATAAGGCAAACACGTTATATATTCATAGCACAATTGTCCAAGACAAAAGCGGCCCACGGCCAGCACGGTTCATTACATAAAACACCCTCGGTGGGTGGACTTGAGCCTAACTTGCAGGAAAAGAAAAGGAAAGATAAAGACGCTCGGGGGCTCAGGCCACCGACGCGTCTCCAGCCAGCACTCCTCCAGCAGGCGCGTCACCGGGCGGCTCGACTCTCACCTCAGAGGTGGTCACGGCCTTCGGGTCGGCCCCCTTGTCCTTCGAGGCGGTCTCCGCGGTTCCAGTCATCTCGCCGCTCGAGTTGGTGCTCTCGTCAGCAACTTCACCATCTGTTGGGACTTGGGGGATGCCGAAGAAGTCTTCGGGCACCGGCTCGGCGTCCTCATCATGAGCTGGCAGGAACTCCTCGGCATCGACAAACGACGCAAGCTCGTCGGCCCGGCGGACAAGGGCTGACTCATGAGCCTCCCTCTCCTTGGCCGGCTCGTCCTGCATGGTGGCCACCCGGCCCAAGCCCACGCCGCGATACCACGACACGACGAACCGGAGCGCCATCTGTGCGCCGGCTCTGGCTGCGGACGCCATCCAGGCCTCGAGTCAGGTCAGGCCATGCTCCAGCCACAAGGCCACGCGGTTTGTTGGAGCTACTCCATGGCCCGGCCAAAGAGCGGCGATGATCTCTTTCCCGGCCATCTTTAGTCGCTCCACGCTCCGCTCGAGGTGGGTTAGTTTGTACTTTCTGGCAACCCCGAGCTCATCCACGTCCCACGCGGCGTCCGCCTCGATGGAGCACCCGCACTCCCGAAGGTACTCCTGGTGCTCCTTGACGGTGCGCTCAGCACGATGCTGAGTCTCCGAGAAGCGCCCTAGGGAAAGGAGAAGAGAAGAAAAGAAAGGCAAACCAAACACAAGAACCACCAAAGGGAAAAGCAACCGACTGGAGAAGGAAAAAACAAACACTTACCTTCGATGGCGTCGTCCACCCCGATGGCGAAGTTGAGCGCCGCCTTCCGCTCCGACGCCAGCACCGCCTCCGATGTGACAAGGGGGCTCCTGACCTCCTAGAGCAACCTCTCAAGGCAGGTCACCTCGCCTTAGAGGTCGGCGGTCCTCCAGGCGGCATCAACCGCCTCCTTGACGGGTGTCTCCTTGGCCGCCTCCTCCTTCGCTATGGCGGTCTTGAGGCGGTTCTGGGCTGCCTCCCCGTCCACCAGCAGTGCGGCCAACCGGTCTTTCTCCTGTGCGGTTGCGTGAACATCCTGCGCCAGCCGGTCCCGCTCGAAGACGAGCCCGGTCTTCTCCTCCCGGAGGATGGTCAGGTCACCTGCAAGACACGACAGGCGTCAGCTGACTCGGGGGCTGCATAACCCTCCGACGAAAAACAACTTACCTTGCGCGCGTGCCAGCTCCTCCTCCAGGCGGTGGAGGCCGCGTTTGCCGCGGTCATGGGTGGCGACCGCCTCCTCGAACAGCTTCTCCCGTGGAGTTCCCCTCCTGTCACGCGGAGAAGAAAATCAAGACTCGCTCAAAGAGATCCGGCCCGGCTGCCCGTCAGCCGGCCAGCCGACCCGCATCTCGGGGGCTACACCCAGTGGGTGCGCTTGCGCGCCCCCACTGAAACTGCTAAGACAAAAGTAACTATGCTTACCTCTACATGCTGCAGGGTGGCGTCGGCCGCCTCTGCGAATCGGGCCAGCTCCTGCCAGCACCGATCCAAGACGCTCCCAAAGTCCCCGAACGAAGGGACCGGGCACGCCCGCTAGCTCCTGCCAATCCCGGAGTACCTCCTGCATGGTCCACAGGGTCCTCCTGGCCCGGCCTTCCTTGCCACCCGGGCTCGCCACGATACCGGCCATCGACGGTGGGTCAACAATGGCGAGGGTTTGGGTGTTGCCCCCCGCCGGCCCTCCACCCAAAGTTGTTGCCATCTCCACTTCCCGCCGCTCTGGCACGTCGATCGCGATGGAGGGCGCCTCCACCTCCGTGACCGCCACCTCTGGCGCCGCCTCTGTTGCTGCCCCTGGGGCCGCCGAGGCCTCCAACACATCAACTCGGGCCGGCTCGGCCGCGGGCGGTGTCACGTGCGGCACCTCCGGCCGGGTCACCTCGGGAGCCGGCTCCGCTACCGCCGCCCCCACTCGGGCCGCCTCCTCCGTGGGTGGAGGCGGAGGCGGGTCCATGACCGCCCCCATGGCTCGCTCGACAGAGGCCTCGACTGGCGGGTCGATTCCGCCACCGAGTGTGATGCCCGCGTGGGTTCTGTGGCCATCTTCTTCCGCCCACCGGTCAAAGTCCCGGAATGCAAGGCCCCGCCTCGTGTTCCGGACTTGGAGGCTCGCAACTCCGCGAGCTTCCTCTTCTCCTCCCGCTGGGTGGCCACGTGTTCACGGGCCAGCCAGCTGGCAACATCCATCGGTTCCCCCGCCGGCTCCCCCTCGTGAAGCTCGATGGGGTCCCCGCAGCGCACAAAGACCGGATTACCCACCGGCTCACTACTCGGAAGAAAACAAACGCAAAACGCGGAAACAAGATTCACCCAATTATGAGGAGCAAGGCCCACTTGGCGCATGCGGCGGCTTCCGCATGGCCACCTTCACCCGCTTTTGGACTGGCGGCAAATTGCCGGCCCCTCCTGGGCCGGCCTCTTCGCCCGACCGGCTGCTTCAGCCATTGAGGCTTGAGCCGGCCGCTCCTCGCTCCGCCGACCCTGGCACGCTAAGGGAGGAGGCTCGTTCAGAATCATTATGTCATCGTCATCATCATCATCGTCGTTCATCTAGTCCCTGATCAATGGGGCAAGAGGTAACGCACCCGCTCCACTGGGCTCCTCCATTGTGCCGGATGCTGCGACTGCGCTGGAGTCACCGGCTCACGAGCCAGCCGGCTTGTCGGCTCCTCCCGACGAGTCCACCCCCTCCTCCGGCGGGCCTCCCCGCTTGTAGTCTTCGGAGTCGGAGTGCGCGCGCTCCGCCTCAAAGATTTGGGGGTGCGGGCCATCCGGGGTGTTCTGTCGCACCAATAGTTGCGGTCAGCATGGCAAAGTGAGGTCCGTGGCCGGCTTCCGGCTGGAAAGAATCAAACAAAGAAAATTCACCTGAACAAAAAACTTACCAGGGGGCGGTTGATGCGGTCGTACAGCTCCATGCCGAACGACCACGACTCGGGCTTTAGCTTGAACGTCGTGAGGGAGTTCACACGCTTCGCCACCTGAGCCGGTGTCTGGTCGACCGTGGACAGCAGGCAGGGGTCTCGGTGGCCGGACATATCGTAGATTCGGTGCGGCGTCATCTGGAGAGGCAGCACCCGCCGCGCGATGAAGGCCACCATCAGATCGGTGGCGACCAACCCCTCGGAGCTCTTCAACGTCGTGAGCCGGCCGAGCTCCGTCAGGTCCATGCCGTGCGGGGCAGTTCCCAGCCAGTTCACCTGGTTGGATTGCACGTCAACGAACGGCGGTAGCTGGATGAAGTCAAAGCGCGGGTTGGCATTCCTCATGTAGAAGAACGTCCGGTGCCGCCCTTTGACGGAATCAATGAGAGAAAGAGGAGGGAAGCACGTAGTGCCGCGGTAGCACACCATCGTGCCCCCGCAGGCACTGACTTTCAACGGCTTGAGATAGAAGAGAGCTTTGAAGAAGTCGATGAAAGTAAGGATTCCGAGATACCCCTCGCACAATGTCACGAAGGCGGATAGGTACAAGATCGCGTTGGGGCCAAGATGATGTGGCTGGGGGTCGAGAGTGTCGAGGAAAAGGCGGAAGAAGATGCTCACCGAGAGCCCAAAGCCGCGAGCGAAGTGCCAGAGGAACACGAGACGTTCCCTTGGCTACGGCGCCGGCGCCACCTCGTCGCCCGGCACGCGGGCGACCACCCGTTCCGCCGGCGGCAGCATGTGCACGCGGTGGAGCTTCGCAATGTCAGCCTCAACGACGACGGAGCCGGACCAGCTCCCTCCGTGTTCGTAGGCCATCTCAGCGGCGAGGTGGCGCGCGGGCGCGGTTGTGGGCTCGGGCGAGATGTCGCACAAGGGGGCGAGGAGAACGAAGAAAGCAAGAACATGGGCAGCAAGGGAGCAAGCGGGATGCGGGTATCTCTGCTCCTGCCCTTCCTCCCCTTTTATAGGGGAGGCCATGACCGGTGGAGCTAGGATTAACTACGCCCAATCCACCGGAAACTCCGTGCGCGTGTGAGTGGCCCCGTGCCGTAACGGCCGCTTCAGGGTGCAGAGGATCCCAACCTGCGTCCCGAGGCCTACTGGGCTACGCCCAGGACATAGCGGGCTAGGCCCAGGCTGACGTCCCGTCTCCCCGCGTGCGTGGGGCCTGCACCATCATTACTCGCCGTGTGGCGTGCGGCGAGCCGGCACGGGTCCCAGGGTGACGCACCGGTACCCGAGGCATTGGGTCCAACGGCCGACCCGGATGCCCTTTCGGCTTCACACCGGAGGCGGATACCGCTGGGGGGAAGCCGCCGGCTCCCCTCTGTCTGCCAGACACGGGCCCCCGCCGGCTTTGGGGACTACTGATGGGGTTATTACCCCTGGGTAGGCCAAAGCAACGGGGTTCCCCCTATCTGCTTCAAAGGAAAACCACGCGAGCGGCTGCTCATGGCCGGCTGGATTAGGGCCGGCTCGAGCGGCCACCGGCTAGCGAGGCGTACGACTGATCAACAAGCTGGCTCGACCCCTGGCCGGCTGGGTGCGGCCAGCTGCCTCCAGGTTGGCTCCTCCGTTGACCTTGGGTTGGACATGCGATGTCCCATGCCACTACGCGCGGGTATGGCGACACGACGTGACCGTCACAACGGGCGACCCTGTAGCCACAGTGGCCGTTGACGCTCGAGAGCGCATGGACATAGTCCGGCTGTCATGGCCGCTGACCTTGGCAAGCGCGACCGCGCAGGGGGACAGTGCCGACATGCCCTGGCCCACTCGATTACTTGCCCCGGTGTAGCTACAGTGCGGCCGGCCGTACCGGAGACCTCGTCTGACTGGCGCTAGACGATGCCTCTCCGGCGACCCATGTCGTGGCAGGTGAGCGAGGGCCAATCGCAGAGCTGGCTGGCGGGCCCTAGCAGGCCACAAGACCTCCCAACTGGTGGACCCTACCGGTGACGAGATGGCACGAAGAGCGGGGCCCCTGGTTAGCCGGAGAGGCTGCCAGCCGGGTCCCCCACCCTTGTACTTTAGGTATATTTTAGAGCCGAAGGGTTGGCCTATAAAACCCCCCGAGCCCCCCATGCAATGGGGACGGACAACGAACGATCATTCTCGCACATCCACAGAACTCTCAAACCCCCTCTAGTAGTGGAGGAAGACGAGTCGGTAGCTCCTTCTTCCTCCTCTAGATACAGCTCCAGGAGCACCCTTGTACACATACCCATCCATCCAACTAGACCAAGCAGGACTAGGGGTATTACCTCCCACGAAGGGCCCTAAACCTGGGCACATCACATGTCATCACCGCTTGTGCCCAATTTCTCACCTGGAGCCCGTCGGTGTCCTCCAGCCCCAACCACCTACGATAAGCCACCCTATGGCATCTGTTGTGAGAAAACGACGGCATATCTGATCCTGTGAATAGAGTATAGAAGAGTGGAATAGGATAAGTCAGCACAAAATACAATTGGTTTTTGAAGATTTGAACAAAAGATTCTCAAGGTTTGCATTCTGTCACATGAAAATTGGTACAACTGAAGCAAAATTTTCAGTGCTATCGAGACCGACTTTCTCTTTAACAAAAACTTGGCACTCTTTTCTGTGAGACCGAAAAAGAGTACTTGGTTTCACCGAGATCATTCTGATTAGCATAGAGGGCAAATCGGTGACACCCATTTGTTTCCTTTGGTTCCTCCAAGTTTCAGCGGGCGTACGACAAACCTTAGAAAATGTCATGTTTGCTAACTACGGGAATTCTTTCGTGGATAGATCGATCTCAAACGGTGGCTTATGGATGGGAAAGCCTAAAGGGGAGAGGGGAGCGCATGAAGGGTTCAAAATCGTACCCTGGCTTGGTGATGACTTCGCTACGGTGGCGACGAGGGTGAAGATTCCGTTGACGGCATGTACTTCCAATGGTGGAGGCGCTCGGGAAGACAACGACGATGACCAGGGGGTCATTTTCGACAGATTAGGGTTTTGGGGCGTGATGGTTTGAGGATTGAATTTCAAACTGTCGGGTCCATAGCATATATACCCCTTGTTGTCGGTGACACCGATTCTAAATTTTTGGTGTCACTGGGTTTCTCAACTATCAGCTGACAGGGAAACTCAGTGTAACCGAGAATATGGAATTAGTAGTACCAAGATTGGAAACCAGATCAACCCTAGGCATTCAGTGAGACCAAGATTTTTGAGTTGGTTCCATCGAGATGCACTTGGGAGGTTTTAATGGTCAGTCCTTTGTCGATACGGAACTCCGAATTCTCCTCACATAGAGGGATCGAAAAGTACTTGTTCAAACTTTGTGATGCAGCATGAATAGAATATGAGGTGGGAAAGCATAGATAGCTAGAGGAGTGGTCCTACGCATTCTTGTACATCCAATTGGCAAATGAAAAATCAAAAGCTAAATAGCAACAACTGGATGTCCTCGAATGAGTAAATAAATTCAGACCAACATGCTCACACAATAAGATGTCAAAAAACATGACAAACATGCACAAACACACTAGCATCTAACAAGCAGTTTGGCAATGACAGAGTCATCTATATAGGAGTATGTTGACTTAGGAGCCAAGTAAGAATACTTGATCATAGGTCATACTCATCATTTAAGAACAAGTGGGGTTGCCACTTTTACATAAAGAATTTAATGTTGTCACATACTATGAGATGCTCTGACTCAAGTCTTAGAGTAAAGCTCCACCTTGATGTGACATCCCGTCATAGGAGGGATAAACTAACCTTGGGTTTTATCGATGAAGACTTCATGTAGGTGAAGTAGTCGTGGATGCTCAAAGTTTATGAATATCACCATAAGTTTGGAGCATCCTTGTTGTTTCATTACTCTTCTCACCTACATGGGTTTGTCCCAACACACAAGAGACAAATACAAGGATATCTATGGACATGGAGTGCAAAGCATATATGATGATGTCCATTGATTTGTTGATTACCTTGTCCCTTGCTTACCTTTGAGGGAATTTGTGACTCCTTGAACTATTGCATGATGTTGATGTTGATTGCAACTAGTTCTTGCCAATAATGAATATGAGTGGATTTCATTGGCGGAGTCACCCCTCAAGAACTTCTCTAGTTCTTCTTCTTGGGGACCCACATCAAGTTGATGGGGATCCTTGGTGTTGAAGTAGCACTTGTAGAAGTTGAGCTTGTAGTAGCCTTGGGAACCCACTTCACCAAAGCTTGGGATTCATCTTCATATGAGTCAATGTCCTCTTGAAGCTTGTTCTTGCCCTTGAGCTTGGGGTCTTGTGGTGGAAGGTCATCTTGAGCTTTTGTTCCGTTGGGGAGAGTATTTTCATACTTATCCTTTTGAGAAACAAACTTGGGATTGTGGGATTGACCTTCTTCCCATTAAACTCCATTAGCGTTGAAGTAGCCAATACCACGGTTCTTACGGTATCCTCCATGCTTGTGTACAATCTCCTCAAATTGTTTGCACCCGGAAAGACCCTTGTAGATACCTTTCTCTATAATCCCTTTCAAAAGTTCATTTTCTTGCATAAGTGTAACTTGGCTAAGAGAAGAGTTAGTGGGATCAATAGAACTACTAGAATGATTATCATTGGCTTTATCATTTTGATTGCTACTAGTTGAAGAACCTTTCTTGCCTTTGTTACTAGCTTGCTTAGTCTTAACTTGTGGCACGAATGTAGACAAGAGAAGTCGTTTGGCTAGATAAGAGGAAGTCTTCTTTCGAAGATCTTCATTGATAACTTTAAGGACTCATGCTCTTGCTCTAAATTGAGCTTCTCGAAGTAGATCTTCTCATGTGCCCTTTCAATCTTTCTATGATCTTGTAGAGTGGACTCATGAGCTAACTTAAGAGTGTTTAGTTCTTGAGTTAGTCGTTCTATTTCCAACTTATCATCATCACACGAATTATCTAGAATAGAATTATTACTAGCAAGTTCATCTTGACTAACATTACTAGATTTGTCAAATAGCAAGTCATCTTCAATTAATAAGTCATCCTCATCACTATTGAAATCAAGATACTCGGGGTGTGATACCTTGGGGCCTTTAGCCATGATGCAACATCCACTCCCTTCATTTGGTGAATCAAATATGTCATAGGACTCGGTTGTTGCTAGTGCAAGTCCGACAGCACCTTCATCTTGACTATAGTTAGAGTTGGAGTGGTAGCTTCTCTCGGAGTGGTTTTCGGATCCGGAGCTAGAAACCCATTCGCCAACATGAGCTTGATGTCTTCTTATTGAGTAGATCTTGGTGTACTTGTCCTTCTTCTCTGAGTCCCTAATTCTCCTTGAGGGTCTTCATTCATAACGATCATCCCTACTCCTTCTCTCTCTTCGAGGTGACTCGTCTCTTGAGCTTCGTCTTCTTTGTGACTCTTCTTTCCTTTTGGAAGGATCCGTGCACTCAATTGAGTAGTGTCCGGGCTTCCCACAATTGTAGCAGTTTCGGTCACAACTTGACGAATGGTTCTCTTCATATCTTGATTTGGACCTTCGATATTTGCCTCTATTCTTGTAGAACTTGTTGAATTTCTTGACCATGAGGCTTATCTCTTCATTTGTGACAAGGTTGTCACTTGTAATTGCGGGAGCATCACTTGTGGCTTTGTTAGCACCCCTAGACTCGTGGTGAAGCTCTTCCTCGTCCTTGAGTGTCATCTCATGAGCAACAATCCTTCTAATCACTTCCGGTGGCTTGAGATCTTTGTAGTTGGGCATCATTTGTATCAATGTGCATACGGTATCATATCGATCATCCAAAGTCGGAGTATCTTCTTGATGATGAATTTGTCGATCATTTCTTTGCTTCCTAAGCCGGCAATCTCATTGGTGATGAGAGCTAGCCTAGAGTACATCTCAGCGACTCCTTCACCATCCTTCATCTTGAAACTAACAAGCTGACTTTGATGAACATCCAACTTGGACTCTCTTGCAGATTCGACACCTTCATGCATATCAACCGAAGTACCCCAAATCTCTTTTGCATTCTCAACACGGTTGATTTTGTTGAATTATTCGGGGCATAGGTAGTTGAAGAGAATGTCACATGCTTGAGAATTTAAATGCAACATCTTCAATTCATTCGTAGTTGCTTCACGATCCGGTTCCCTTCCATCCGCAAAGAATTCACCTTGCAATCCAACACGAACAACAACCCAAACGATAGGGTTATGACCAAGAAGATGCATTTTCATTTTGTGCTTCCAACTAGCAAAATTAGTGCCATCAAAGTACGAACCTCTACGGTAATAATTTCCCTCACTAGACGCCATACTCTCCTAGGTTGTGAAACCAATGCAATGGAGACCAAAGCTCTGACACCACTTGTAGGATCGGAACTAGGTCTAGAGGGGTGGGTGTGATTAGACTTCTTGACCAAATAAAAATCTAGTTTTTCCCAATTTTAAGTGTTGACAGATTTTTAGCATTCATAGCTAGTCAACTACACCCTACACATGCATGTCTACGAGTATAGGACAGAAAAGTAATGACAAGCATGAGTAGTAAAGGAAGGGTAGGAAGATCAAACGCAATTTGCAGACACGATGATTTTTTCCCGTGGTTCCGATAGGTGATGCTATCGTACGTCCACATTTATGGAGTCTTCAACCCACGAAGGGTAACGGTCACGAGATTCTATGGAGGGCTCTACCCACGGAGGGTTCCACGAAGAAGCAACCTTGACTATACCATGATGGCCTATGTCCACGGAGGACTAGCCTAACTTGGGATAGATCTTCATGAAGTAGGCGATATCCTTGCCCTTACAAACTTCTTGGTTCACTCCACAACACGAAGTAGGAGGCTCCCAAGCGACACCTAACCGATCTAGGAGGCACCACCCTCCAAAAGGTAATAGGCTCGATAATGTCGATGAACTCCTTGCACTTGTGCTTCAAGATGATAGACTCTTCAACACACAATCACTCTCTCACAGATTTGGCATTGGTAGAAGAGATTGATTGGGTGTAAAGCAACTTCGGGAGTCTAGAGATGAAGATTCATATGGTTGGAATGGAATGGCATGATCTCAACACATGAGTAGGTGGATCTCTCTCAGAAAATCTGAGAGGACAGGCGACGATCTGTTTTGAGTGCTTCTCTTGTGAGTAGGTGGTGGTGGAGGGGTATATATATGCATCTCCAAAAATCCAACCATTACACCTAATTAGTCAAACTAGGTGGAACCGACATGTTAATCTCGATTGTACCGAGTTGCCTCAAAGGTAGCAACTTTTGAATCTCGGTGAGACCGATACGTGAAACTCGGTTGCACCGATAAGGTGACCAACGGTCAGATTGGCAGACTCAGTGATGCCAATTCAACAAACTCGATGGCACCGATTTTGTGAATTTGCATAACAGAAAGTTGGCAACCCAAACTAGGTGGCGCTGAAGCATAATCGGTTGCACCGAAGGGCTAGGGTTTGTCTGAGTCTGTCTGAGGCTGAGAATAGGTGGCATCGAGTGGAAAGTGTTGGTTGCACCGATTTTGGATATTTGGCTTTGGACAAACTTTTGTAGAAGCACTTGAGGGTGTATGTGGTGACTATCATTTGTGCACGTATGAGCATTTTGTTCACCAATAGTACCTTACCCCCTTTTGACAGTATTGACTTTCCTATGGACTCAAAGTGATTTCTCACAAAGTAAAATGTAGAGTCCTTTTGCTTTAAGCTTTGCCAATCTATTTCCTTGCATCTTGGGGTATTCCACAATCCTTTTGCCAACCCATCATTGAACTTTTCCTGAAACATGCTTAGTGGAAACATTAGTACCATGACATATGTTGTTATTAATTTCCAAAACCACCAACGGAGCAAATGTGCTTTCAGATTGGGCTCGCAGCTCCGGAGGCATAGAGTGCTCCGGAGATGCCCTCGGAGGGTACTAGACCGGGCTTCTTACGCCCTCTTTAGTTGCCAGGAGATATTCCTCCTCCTTGTCTTCGACAGCCGAGGTATTGACCTCAGCCATAACAGTGCCGCCCCCGCACCTGTGTTCGACTTAGAAGGAGCCTGGCGCGATAACACCTTCGCGGACTCCTTCGAGACCTCAAGAGGCATAGGATGTGACGCGGTCCCAATTTCCACCAGGTCGATGGGCAGAGACTCCCCGTCTGAGATTTGGTCGGTGGGGAGACTCTATGGTGGGCTGCAAACTGAAAGGCGTTCGCCCGTTTAGCATTAAAAGCTCTATATAAAGTGACCCAGAGGGTCTTCGGATTCATACCTCTGGGCTGGGGGCTTAACCCTTGGGTTCCTTCGGGGAACCTTCTCAAAAGCCTCAGACTCCTTATCGGAGTCCGCGTTATCATCAGCGAGGACTGCCTTTGTCTGACATGTCCTCTTCAGGGTAGGAGGAAGTAGGGCCTCCGCGGTGTCTACAGACGCCACCCTTTTCCTTGTGAGAGGAGAGTCGCACTCCCCTTCGTCCTCGTGCTCTTTGTAGTGAGTGGAAGAGGCATGGGTCTCCTCGCAGTTAGTGTTCAGAAGACCCCTTAGACGAGGACCCTCTCGGGCCTCCTTCTTCTCCCCTTTCTTCTTCTTCTCCTTCTTCTCTGGCGCCGAATACGACGCCACGACGAGCATCTCCATCAACAGATCTAACCGAGGGTCTTCGGGCTGTGGGGCCGAATGATAACCCACAAGTGTAGGGTATCAATTGTAGCCTTTCTCCATAAGTAAGAGTGTCAAAACCAACAAGGAGCTAAAGGTAGAACAAATATTCCCTCAAGTTCTATCGACCACTGATACAACTCTACGCATGCTTAACGTTCGCTTTACCAAGAACAAGAATGAAACTAGAAGTACTTTGTAGGTGTGATAGGATAGGTTTGCAAGACAATAAAGAGCACGTAAATAAAAACTAGGGTCTGCTTAGATAAAGGAACAACTAAGTTAGTTTAACGAGTGTGGAAAAGTGGTGTTAGGAGTTGCAAAATTGTCCCTAGGTAATTGATAACTAAACCGGTAATCATTATTGCAATTTTATATGAGGGAGATGCATAAGCTAACATACTTTCTCTACTTGGATCATATGCACTTATGATTGGAACTCTAGCAAGCATCCTGAACTACTAAAGATCATTAAGGTAAAACCCCATCATAGCATTATAAGGTATCAAGTCCTCTTTACTCCCATATGCAACAACCCACCTACTCGGGTTTATGCTTCTGTCACAACCCACCATAGGCAAATCATGAACACATTGCAACACCCTACAACAAGGATCCCTCACGCTTGAGCGACACGGAGGGCACCATAAGATAGCACCAATAACAAAAAATGCAACTCAAACCAATCATGATCATCAATCAACCAATAGGACAACACAAATCTACTCAGACATCATAGGATGGCAACACATCATTGGATAATAATATAAAGCATAAAACACCACGTTCAAGTAGAGGGTACAGCGGGTTGTTGGAGAGTGGACTGCTGTAGATAGATGGGGGAAGGTGATGGAGGTGTTGATGAAGATGACGGAGTTGTTGGAGTAGATCGCCGTCACGATGATGGCCCCGGCGGCGTTCTGGCACCACCGGGAGAGAGGGGGAGAGAGCCCCCCATCCTTCTTCTTATTCCTTGACCTTCCCCCTAGATGGGAGAAGGGTTTACCCTCTGGTCCATGGCCTCCATGGCGGCAGAGGGGCGAGAGCCCCTCCGAGATTGGATATCTCTCTCTGTGTTTCCTTCTGTTTCTGCGTTCCTAGATTCCGACTTTTCACCGTTTCATAAATATCCGGAGATCCGTAACTCTGATCGGGCTGAAAGTTTGAGGAGATCTTTATCCATAAATTAGCTTTCTTGCGGCCAAAGGACTGCTCGAATCGACCTAAGGGGTTGCCACAAGCCCTCAGGGTGCGCCCTACCCCCCAGGGCAGTACCTTGTATTGATTCCACTTCCCAAAATTCACATATATTCCAACAAAAATATCCATAAGTTTTTATCCCGTTTGGACGTCGTTTGATATGGATTTTCTACAAAACAAAAAACATGCAACAAATAGGAACTGGCACCGGGCACTAGATCAATATGTTAGTCCCAAAAATAGTATAAAAAGTTGCCAAAAGTATATGAAAGTTGTAGAATATTTGCATGAAATAATCAAAAATTATAGATACGATGGAGATGTATCAACATCCCCAAGCTTAATTCCTGCTCGTCCTCGAGTAGGTAAATGATAATTTTTTTGATGTGGAATGCTACCTAGCATAATCTTCATCATATAATCTAATCATGGAATGAATATTAAGACACGAGTGATTCAAAGCAATAGTCTATATTGACATAAAAACAGTAATACTTCGATCACACAAACAAAGCAATCGTGTCCTTCCGAAATAACATGGCCTTAGAAAGTTATCTCTACAAAATTATATGGTCTGGCTATGCTCCATCTTCCCCACACAAAGTATCTAAGTCATGCACAACCCCGATGAAACAGTCAAGCAATTGTTTCACACTTTTATGTGCTCAAACCTTTTCAACTCTCACACAATACATGAGCGTGTGCCATGGATATAGCACTATAGGTGGAATAGAATATGGTGGAGGTGATGAGGAAAAAGGAGAAGATAGTATCACATCAACTAGGCGTATCAACGGGCTATGGAGATGCCCATTAATAGATATCAATGTGAGTGAGTAGGGATTACCATGCAATGGGTGCACTAGAGCTATAAGTGTATGAAAGCTCAAAAAGAAAACTAAGTGGTTGTGCAAATGATGAAAATTCCACTAGCTATATGAAAGTGGCAAAATAGGAGACTCTCTATCATGAAGATCATGGTGCTACTTTGAAGCACAAGTGTGGAAAAAGATAGTGGCATTGTCCCTTCTCTCTTTCTCTCATTTTTTTTCTTTTTTCTTTTTTTTTCTTTTTTTTCTTTTTTTCTTTCTTTGGTGTTCATCTTTGGCCTCTTTTTTTATTTGGGCTTCGCTGGCCTCTTTTATTTTGTTGTAAAGTCCGAAGACTCCTCCCAACTTGTGAGGGAATCATAGCTTCCATCATCCTTTTCTCACACGGGACAATGCTCTAATAATTAAAATCATCACACTTTTATTTACTTAAAACTCGATACCTAGAACAAAAATATGACTCTATATGAATGCTTCCGGTAGGATACAGGGATGTGCAACAATCTAGCCTAGCAAATGACATAAAAACAGAAAAGCCATGAAAACATCATGCAAACTGTCTTACGATCATGCAAAGCAATATGAAAATGATGGTGCATGTCATACTAAACTGAACGGTGGAAGTTGCATGGCAATATATCTCGGAATGGCTATGGAAATTTCATAATACGTAGGTATGGTGGCTGTTTTGAGGAAATTATATGGTGGCTGTTTTGAGGAAGGTGGGTTTGATGCACCGACGAAGGTTGCGCGGTACTATAGAGGCTAAAAAAGGTGGAAGGGTGAGAGTGCGTATAATCCATGGACTCAACATTAGTCATAAAGAACTTACATACTTATTGCAAAAGTCTATTGGTTATCAAACAAAGCATTATACGCATGCTCCTAGGGGAGAGGTGTTGGAAATATGCCCTAGAGGCAATAAATAAAGTGTTTATTATTGTATTTCCTTGTTCATGATAATCGTTTATTATCCATGCTATAATTGTATTAATTGGAAACATGGATACATGTGTGGATACATAGACAAACACAATGTCCCTAGTATGCCTCTAGTGAACTAGCTCGTTGATCGAAAGATGGTTAAGGTTTCCTAGCCATGGACATGGGATGTCATTTGATAACGAGATCACATCATTAGGAGAATGATGTGATGGACAAGACCCAAACTACAAACGTAGCTTATGATCGTGTCAGTTTATTGCTACTGTTTTTCTGCATGTCAAGTAGATGTTCCCATGACCATGAGATCATGCAACTCACAGATATCGGAGGAGTGCCTTGTGTGTATCAAACATCGCAACGTAACTGGGTGACTATAAAGGTGCTCTACAGGTGTCTCCGAGGGTGTGTGTTGAGTTGGCATGGATCAATACTGGGATTTGTTACTCTGTGTGACAGAGAGGTATCTCAGGGCCCACTCGGTAATACAACATCACAATAAGCCTTGCAAGCAATGTGACTAAGTGTTAGTTACGGGATCTTGTATTACGGAACGAGTAAAGAGACTTTCCAGTAACGAGGTTGAACTAGGTATGGAGATACCGACGATCGAATCTCGGGCAAGTAACATACCAAAGAACAAAGGGAACATCATATGGGATTAACTGAATCCTTGACATAGAGCCTCGACCGATAAAGATCTTCATAGAATATGTAGGAACCAATGTGGACATCTAGGTCCCGCCATTGGTTATTTACCATAGAGGTGTGTCGGTCATGTCTACATAGTTCTCGATCCCGTAGGGTCTGCACACTTATGGTTTGGTGACGTTTCGGTAGTATAGAGTTATGTATGGTGGTGACTCAAGGTTGTTCGGAGTCCCGGATGAGATCATGTACGTCACGAGGAGCTCCGTAATGGTCCGGAGGTAAAGAATCATATATAGGAAGTCCTTTTTTGGTTGCTGGAAAAGTTTCGGGCTCATCGGTAGTGTACCGGGAGTGCCGGTAGTGGACCGGGAGACCTCCGGGAGGGGTATTTCGACCCAAGAGGCTACATGGGCTGTGGGAGAGTGGAAACTAGCCCTTAGTGGGCTGGTGGAACTACCACAAGAGGCCCATGCGGCTGGAAGAAAAAAACCCAAGAGAAAAAGGTGGAAAAAGGCAAAATAGGTGAATCCTAGTCCTACTAGGATTGGAGGTGGACTCCACCTCCTCCACCTCCTTTCGGCTGAAGCCCTTGGCTTGGGAAGCCAAGGCTGCCTCCTATCCTCTCTTCCTCCTATATATACTGGTGGTATAGAGGGTTTTTGCACTAGAATTTCAGCCACGTGCTACCCATTCCTCCAGTGCATACTTTCTCCTCTAGATTGGATTTCTGTAGTGCTTAGGCGAAGCCCTGCCGGAATTGCTCCACCAGCAACGCCGGCGCGCCGTCAGGCTGCTGGAGAACTCTTCGTCCTCTCCACTCCTTCTTGCTGGATCAAGACGGTGGTGATCGTCATCAATCTGTACGTGTGCTGAACGCAGAGGTGCCATCCGTTCGGTGCTAGATCGGAAGGATCGTGATCAAGTTCGTGGGACGGATCGTGATCAAGCTCATGGGATGGATCGTGATTGGGTCGTGGGACGGATCATGATAGGATCGCGGGATGTTTCGTGATTGGATCGCGGGACGCACGGTGATTTGGATCGCGAAGACGTTCGACTACACCAACCGCGTTTCTTAACGCTTCCCGCTTAGCGATCTACAAGGGTATGTAGATTCACTCTCCCTCTCGTAGATGCTCATCACCATGGATAGATCTGCGTGTGTGTAGGAATATTTTTGTTTCCCATGCAACATTCCGCAACAGTGGCATCATGAGCTAGGTCTATGTGTAGATGATATCTCGAGTAGAACACAAAAGGTTTGTGGGCGTTGATGCTTAGATTGCTTCATCCCTTGGTCGGATTTTGGTTCAGCGGTATTGTGAGATGAAGGAGCCTAGACCAACATTACTCGTACGATTATGAGAGGATGGTTCCCTCGACGCAACTTGTTGCCTAGATGGCTTGCGGGTGGCAGTTTCTCTCACTTTAGTTTGATCGGATACGACAAAGGCGGTCCTTGAGAAGGTTGAAAAGAAAATTATGTATCACCATTCTGGTTTATGCATAGGTGAGAATCGTTCTTGCTAGAAACCCGTAGCAGCCACGTAAAACATGCAACAACAATTAGAGGACGTCTAACTTGTTTTTGCGGGGTATGTTGTGATGTGATATGGCCAATTACATGATGTGATATATGTGATGTATGAGATAATCATGTGATGTATAGAATTTCACGACTTGCATGTCGATGAGTATGGCAACCGGCAGGATCCATCGGGTTGTCTTTAATTATTGTATGACATGCGTGTCAATCATTAAGCGCTATGTAATGCTTTACTTTATCGCTAAACAGTAGCAATAGTAGTAGAAGCATGTTGGGCGCGACTACCACGATGGCGACACGTTGATGGAGACCACGATGATGGAGATCATGGTGTCTTGACGGTGACGATGGAGATCATTCTGATGCTTTCAAGGTGGAGATCTAAAGCACAAGTTCATGGCCATATCATGTCACTTATGAATTGCATGTGATGTTAATCCTTTTTCGCACCTTGTTTTGCTTAGTACGACGGTAGCATTATAAGGTGATCCCTCACTTAAATTTCAAGATAAATTGTGTTCTCCTTGAGTGTACACCATTGCGAAAGTTTGTCGTGTTGAGACACCATGTGATGATCGGGTGTGATAGACTCTACGTTCACATACAACGGGTGCAAGCCAGTGTTGCACATGCAGAACACTCGGGTTAAACTTGACAAGCCTAGCATGTACAGACATGGCCTCGGAACACAAGACACCGAAAGGTCGAACATGAGTCATATAGTAGATATGATCAACATAATGATGTTCACCATTGAAGCCACCTCAACTCACGTGATGATCGGACTTGAGTTGGTGGATTTGGATCATGTGACACTCGGATGACCTGAAGGACGTCAATTTGAGTGGGAGCTTTAGTAATTTGATTAACTGAACTCATTATCTTGAACAATAGTCTAAGTGAACTTTGCATATTTATGTTGTAGATCAATGGCTCGCGCAGTAGCACCCCTGAATTTTAATGCGTTCCTAGAGAAAGCTAAGTTGAAAGATGATGGAAGTAACTTTGTTGACTGGGCCCGTAATCTGAGGATTATCCTCACGGCTTCCTAGAAATCATATGTCCTTGATGCACCGCTTGGTGACCAACCAGAAGACATGACCTCCGAAGACATTAAGAACATTTGGGAGGCACGTACTGGAGATTACTCAAAAGTTTAGTGTGCAATATTGTATGACTTAGAACCGGAACTTCAAATACGGTTTGAACGTCATGGAGCATATGAGATGTTCCAGGAGTTGAAGTTTATCTTTCAGAAGAACGCCCGGATCGAGAGATATGAAACCTTCGATAAGTTCTATGCTTGCAACATGGAGGAGAACGGGTCTATCAGTGAACATATACTTAGAATGTCTGGGTATTCAACTCGTCTAGCGGAGTTGGGAATTTCCCTTCCGCCAGAGGTGATCACTGATAGAGTTCTTCAATCACTGCCACCTAGTTACAAGAGCTTTGCGATGAACTATAACATGCACGAGATGAACAAGTCAGTCGCCAAGCTGTTTGCGATGCTAAAAGTCGCTGAGTCTGAAATCCAGAAAGAACATCAAGTGTTGATGGTCAATAAAACCACTAGTTTCAAGAAAATGGCAAGGTCAAGGGTAAGGGCAAGAAGGTTAAAACCAAGAAGGATGGCAAAGCAGTTGCTACTCCTGTAAAGAAGCCCAAGCATAGACCCAAGCCAGAAACTGAGTGCTTTCATTGCAAGGGAACTGGTCACTAGAAGCGGAACTGCCCCAAGTACCTGGATGACAAGAAGGCGGCCAACGACAAACAAGGTATATATGATATACATGTTATTGATGTGTACCTTACTAGCTCTCGTAGTAGTGCCTTGGTATTTGATACCGGTTTGTTTCTCACATTTGCAACTCAAAGCAGGAACTACGGAATAAACGAAGGCTGGCAAAGGACGAAGAGACGATGCGCGTGAGAAATGGTTGCAAGGTTGATGTGATCGCATGCCCTCTCTTCGATTACCATCGGGATTAGTGATGAACCTAAATAATTATTATTTAGTGCCTCCGTGAAGCATGAACATTATATCTGGATCTTGTTTATTGCGAGACGGTTACTCATTTATATAAGAGAATAAAGGTTGTTCTATTTATAAGAGTAATATCTTTTATGGTCATGCACCCAATGTTAGGGGTTTATTCATATTGAGTCTTGATAGTGATGACACACATGTTCATAACATTGATGCCAAAAGATGTAGAGTTGATAATGATAGTACCACTTTCTTGTGGCACTGCCGTTTAGTACATATTGGTGTAAAACGCATGAGGAAGCTCCATGCTGATGGACTTTTGGAGTCACTTGATTTTGAATCATGTGACACATGTGAACCATGTCTCATGGGCAAGATGACTAAAACGCCGTTCTCTGGTACAATGGAACGGGCGAGTGACTTATTGGAAATCATACATACTGATGTGTGTGGTCCAATGAATGTTACAGCGCGTGGTGGATATCGTTATTTTCTCACCTTCACTGATGACTTAAGTAGATATGGGTATATTTACTTAATGAAACACAAGTCTGAAACGTTTGAAAAGTTCAAGCAATTTCAGAGTGAAGTTAAGAATCATCATAACAAGAAGATTAAGTTCCTGCGATCTGATCGAGGAGGTGAATATCTGAGTTATGAGTTTGGCAGTCACTTAAGACAATGTGGAATTGTTTCATAGTTGACACCGCCTGGAACACCACAGCGTAATGGTGTGTCCGAACGTCGTAATCGAACCTTATTAGATATGGTGCGTTCTATGATGTCTCTTGCTGATTTGCCACTATCGTTTTGGGGTTATGCATTAGAGACAGTTGTATTCACTTTAAATAGGGCACCATCAAAATCCATTGAGACGACGCCATATGAACCGTGGTTTGGCAAGAAGCCAAAGTTGTCGTTTCTTAAAGTTTGGGGATGCGATGCTTATGTCAAAAAGCTTCAGCCTGAAAAGCTAGAATCCAAAGCGGAGAAATGCGTCTTCATAGGATACCCGAAAGAGACAGTCGGCTATACCTTCTATCTCAGATCCGAAAGAAAAGTGTTTGTCTCTAAGAACAGAACATTTCTTGAGAAAGAGTTTCTCTCGAAAGAATTGAGCGGGAGGAAAATAGAGCTTGATGAGGTTATTGAACCTTTACTTCAACCAGAAAGTAGCGTAGCATAGAAAGATGTTTCTGTGGAATCTACGACGGTAGAAGAGGAAGTTAATGATGATGATCATGAAGCTTTGGATCAAGATGCTATTGAACCTCGTAGGTCGACAAGGCCGCGTACTACCCCTGAGTGGTACGGCAACCCTGTCTTGGAGGTCATGTTGTTGGACAACAATGAACCTACGAGCTATGGTGGAGCAGTGATGGGCCTGGATTCCGAGAAATGGTTAGAGGCCATGAAATCCGAGATGGGATCCATGTATGAAAAGAAAGTATGGACTTTGGAAGTATTACCTGAAGTGCGAAAGGCCATTCAGAACAAATGGATCTTTCAGAAGAAGATAGACGCAGACAGTAATGTCATCGTTTATAAAGCTCGACTTGTGGCAAAGGGTTTTTCAAAAGTTCAAGGAGTTGACTATGATGAGACTTTCTCACCCGTAGCGATGCTTAAGTCTGTCAGAATCATGTTAGCAATAGCTGCTTATTTCGACTATGAAATTTGGCAGATGGATGTCAAAATAGCATTCCTCAACGGTTTCCTTGAGGAAGAGTTGTATATGATGCAAGCCGAAGGTTTTGTCGATCCAGAGAATGCTGACAAAGTTTGCAAACTCCAACAATACATTTATGGACTGGTGCAAGCATCTCGGAGTTGAAATAAGCGCTTTGATGAGGTGATCAAAGCGTTTGATATTATACAAGTTTACGGAGAAGTTTGTATTTACAAGACAGTGAGTGGCAGCTTTATAGCGTTTCTAGTATTATATGTGGATGACATATTTCTGATTGGAAACAATATAGAAATGCTGGAAAGCGTGAAGGAATATTTGAACAAGTGTTTTTCAATGAAGGACCTAGGAGAAGCTGCTTTCATATTAGGCATTAAGATCTATAGAGATAGATCGAGACGCTTAATAGCACTTTCACAGAGCACATACCTTGATAAAGTTTTGAAGAAGTTCAAAATGGAACAGTCCAAGAAGGGGTTCTTGCCTGTGTTACAAGGTGTGAAGTTGAGTAAGACTCAATGCCCAGTAACTGCAAAAGATAGAGAAAAGATGAGTGTCATCCCGTATGCCTCAGCCATAGGCTCTATCATGTATGCAATGGTGTGCACAAGACCCGATGTCAGCCTTGCCATAAGTATGGCCGGAAGGTTTCAAAGTGATCCTGGAATGGAGCACTGGCAAGCGGTCAAGAATATCCTTAAGTACCTGAAAAGGATTAAGGAAATGTTCCTCGTTTATGGAGGTTATGAAGAGCTCGTCGTAAAGGGTTACGTCGGTGCAAGCTTTGACACTGATCCGGACAACTCTAAATCACAAACCAGATACGTATTTATTCTTAACGGGGGAGCGGTAAGCTGGTGCAGTTCCAAGCAAAGCGTGGTAACTGATTCTACGTGCGATGCGGAATACATCGCAGCCTCGGAGGCGGCGAAGCAAGGTGTCTGGATGAAGCAGTTCATGACAGATCTTGGAGTAGTGCCTAGTGCACTGAATCCATTGAACCTGTTCTGTGACAACACTGGTGCCATTGCTCTGGCCAAGAAACCAAGGTTTCACAAGAGGACCAGACACATAAAGCGACGCTTCAACTCCATCCGCGATTACATCATAGAGAAAGACATAAATATTTGGAAAGTGCACACGGATCTGAATGTTGCAGGCCCGTTGAATAAACCTCTTCCAAGGGCTAAACATGATCAACACCAGAACTAAATGGGTGTTCGATTCATTGCAATGTAAATCACATAGTGATCTGAACTAGATTATTGACTCTTGTGCAAGTGGGAGACTATTGGAAATATGCCCTAGAGGCAATAAATAAAGTGTTTATTATTGTATTTCCTTGTTCATGATAATCTTTATTATCCATGCTATAATTGTATTAATTGGAAACATGGATACTTGTGTGGATACATAGACAAACACAATGTCCCTAGTATGCCTCTAGTGAACTAGCTCGTTGATCGAAAGATGGTTAAGGTTTCCTAGCCATGGACATGGGATGTCATTTGATAACAGGATCAAATCATTAGGAGAATGATGTGATGGACAAGACCCAAACTACAAACATAGCTTATGATCGTGTCAGTTTATTGCTACCATTTTTCTGCATGTCTAGTATATGTTCCTATGACCATGAGATCATGCAACTCACACATATCGTAGGAGGGCCTTGTGTGTATCAAATGTCACAATGTAACTGGGTGACTATAAAGGTGCTCTACAGGTGTCTCTGAGGGTGTGTGTTGAGTTGGCATGGATCAATACTGGGATTTGTTACTCCGTGTGACGGAGAGGTATCTCAGGGCCCACTCAGTAATACAACATCACATTAAGCCTTGCAAGCAATGTGACTAAGTGTTAGTTACGAGATCTTGTATTACGGAACGAGTAAAGAGACTTGCCAGTAACGAGGTTGAATTAGGTATGGAGATACCAATGATCGAATCTCGGGCAAGTAACATACCGAAGAACAAAGGGAACATCATACGGGATTAACTGAATCCTTGACATAAAGGTTTGACCGATAAAGATCTTCATAGAATATGTAGGAACCAATGTGGACATCCAGGTCCCGCCATTGGTTATTGACCGTAGAGGTGTGTTGGTCATGTCTACATAGTTCTCGAACCCTCATGGTCCGCACACTATAGGTTTGGTGACGTTTCGGTAGTATAGAGTTATGTATGGGGGTGACCGAAGGTTTTCGGAGTCCTGGATGAGATCCCGGACATCATGAGGAGCTCCAGAATGGTCCGGAGGTAAAGATTCATATATAGGAAGTCCCGTTTTGGTCGCCGAAAAAGTTTCGGGCTCATCGGTAGTGTACCGGGAGTGCCGGTAGTGTACCGGGAGACCTCCGGGAGGGGTATTTCGACCCAAGAGGCTACATGGGCTGTGGGAGAGTGGAAACCAGCCCTTAGTGGGCTGGTCGAACAACCACAAGAGGCCCATGCGGCTGGAAGAAAAAAAACCAAGATAAAAAGGTGGAAAAAAAGGCAAAATTGGTGAATCCTAGTCCTACTAGGATTGGAGGTGGACTCCACCTCCTCCACCTCCTTTCGGCCGAAGCCCTTGGCTTGGGAAGCCAAGGCTGCCTCCTCTCCTCTCTTCCTCCTATATATACTGGTGGTATAGAGGGTTTTTGCACTAGAATTTCAGCCACGTGCTACCCGTTCCTCCAGTGCATAGTTTCTCCTCTAGATTGGATTTCTGCAGTGCTTAGGCGAAGCCCTACCGGAATTGCTCCACCACCATCGCCGGAGCGCCATCAGGCTGCCAGAGAACTCTTCTTACTCTCCACTCCTTCTTGCTAGATCAAGATAGTGGAGATCATCATCAAGCTATACGTGTGCTGAACGCGGAGGTGCCGTCCGTTCGGTGCTAGATCGGAAGGATCATGATCAAGTTCGTAGGACGGATCGTGATCAAGTTCGTGGGACGGATCGTGATCGGATCGCGGGACGGATCGTGATTGGATCGCGGGACACACGGTGATTTGGATCGTGAAGACGTTTGACTACACCAACCGCGTTTCTTAACGCTTCCCGCTTAGCTATCTACAAGGGTATGTAGATTCACTCTCCCTCTCGTAGATGCTCATCACCATGGATAGATCTGCGTGTGCTTAGGATTTTTTTTGTTTCCCATGCAACGTTCCCCAACAAGTGGTTGGTAGGAGTTAACCATCGAGCCCTCCCGACCCTCGCACAAAGGTTGACAATCATTAAACAAATCATGCTCCGACTTTGTTACATAACGGTTCACCATACGTGCATGCTACCAGAATCACAAACTTCAACACATGTATTTATCCAATTCACAACTAGTCACTAGCATGACTCTCATATTACCATCGATATATCGCAAAACTATTGCAAGGAATCAAACATATCATATTCAGTGATCTACAAGTTTTATGTAGAATTTTATGACTAACCATGTGAATGACCAACTCCTGTTAACTCTCTAAATAGGTATAAGTGAAGCATGAGAGTTTATTCTTGATACAAAAGATATTACCATGCTCTAAAAAATATAAGTGAAGCAAAAGAGCATTCTACCAATGGTGGTTTTCTATGTGTAGAGAAACAGGCAATCCAAACTTCAAATGATATAAGTGAAGCACATGAAGCATTCTAAAAAGCCAGACTCAAAAGATATAAGTGAAGTGCATGAATAATTCTATAAATCGACCAAGGACTATCTCATACCAGCATGGTGCATTACTAAAATAAAAATAAAAAGCACACGACGCTCCAAGATTTACGCATATCATGTGACGAATAAAAACATAGCTCCAAGTAAAATTACCGATGGTTGTTAGAAGAAAGAGGGGATGCCTTCCGAAGCACCCCCAAGCTTAGTTTCTTGGGAGTCCTTGAATATTACCTTGGGGTTCCTCGGGCATCCCCAAGCTTAGTCTCTTTCCACTCCTTATTCCTTCATCCAACCTGATCTCACCCAAAACTTGAAAACTTCAATCACACAAAACTTAACAAAACCCTCGTGAGATCCGTTAGTATAATAAAGCAAATCATAACTTCATGTACTGTGCTGACCAATTCATATTTTATTTTTGCATTGTAGCTACTGTATTATAATTTTTCCATGGCTTGTACCACCGATACAATCGATAGTTTCATCAAAACAAGCAAAACAATGCATCAAAAACAGATTCTGTCTTAAACACGACAATCTGTAGCAATTTGGACATTCACCATACTTCTGTAACTCTAAAAATTCTGAAAAATTAGGACATAATAAACAATTTTCATAGAAGTACTTTGTAAAATTTCAGTAAATTCACGCACTGCATCCAAAGTTTCTGTTTTTGCACTACACACACCAAACAAGCAATCTAATCATCCTAAAGGCAAATCTTGGCACATTATTTTTATAATACAATGGATTTATACAAGGGGATAATTATTTTTGTTGAAAAGTTTCTGTAATTAAGATTTGCAAGGTTTCCATGGGCATGAACAAAGTTCAAGGAACTCCCCCACTTCAATGGTGCTTGTCCTTCTTACTTTCACTTCTCTTTTTGAAAAAGTTTTAGTTTCCCCTCGTTATTTTTGTGTTTTAAAACTATATAAAAGCACACAACAGAATAAAATGACTCTCTAAAACTTTCGGGTTGTGTCCCTGGCAGCGCTTTATTTAAAGCCATTAAGCTAGGCATAAAGTGCTCAAGTAATGGATCCACCCGGATCCCAAGGTATATCAAAGCCAATTTTAATTAACAATGATTTGTAATTTATTATTGAGCACAAAGTAACATATATCATGCAACAACGAAGTCTAACCCTCTTGCTATGCATCAGCATGTCATAAAAGAACAATTCATGCACACAAAGTAAAGGCCAATACATAGCGTAAGCAGTTTCTTGCAATTTTATCATATTGGAAACATAGAGAGGCAGAGATGTAGTTCCTCTCTCATAATAATTGCAAGTAGGAGGAGCAAGAACATGCATATTATATCTATCAAAATCACCATGTGTAATAGTAAAAAGCAACCCATCTATATAATCCTTAATAAGAGCAAACTTCTCCAACATAGTGTAGTTAGGAGAATTCAAAAGGATAATAGGACTATCATGTGTGGGTGCAATAGAAATAATTTCAGGTTTAACATAAGGAACTATAGCAAGTTCATCTCCAGAAGCATCATTCATATTGGCATCATGACCACAAGCATAAGGAACTCATCAAGTTCATCAAAAAAGGGTATTTCAAAAGAATCCAAGGGATGATAGAAATTATGATAGCATTCAAACTTCAGTAAGAACGAAGGGAAATTAAACAATGTATGAGTTGAAGAGTCACTCTCATTAGAAGGTGGGCACGGGTAGCTAATCTGCTCTTCCTCCTTTTGTTCTTCGCTCTCCTCCTCATCTTTTTCATCCAATGAGCTCACAGTGTCATCAATTTCTTCTTTAATAGATTCCTTTAAAATATTAGTCTCTTCCAAGGAAGCAGTCATTCTCTCAATAAATGCATCGATATCGGAATTATATTCAGAATTCTCATAGCAATATTTAAGTATAGCAAAAAATTAGGTCTATAAACAGCATCATCATAATTTTCACACTTCTCAAACAAAGATTCAATTTCATAAGCACCCTTAAAAGCAACGAATTCCTCTATTTGTTCCACATCATAGTACTCATATATACCTTTAGCATAAGAAGCCAAGGTTTCATTATCATTAAATTTACATGAAAAAGGAAGGTGTTGAGCCTTCATGCTAGAGCAACATGTATAATAATATCTCTGGCATAGATTCCAAGCATACCATTTCAACATATAAATCTGATCCCATAACAGTTTCCCTTTTTGAGTCAAGCAATAATTCCTAAAGTATTCATGTTGATCCAACGTGTCTCCCATTATATAATTGAATGGGGTTTTCTCAGGATTATTAAAGTAGTGCATAATATCTTTCACATAATGAGCATCCAAGGTTTTAGGAGGTTCCCCATCTTCATGAGTAGCAAGTACACCTAATTTTTTTGGTATTTCGTGTTCCATATCCATAGCTAAAGATGGATAACAACTTATAACAGCAAATAAAATCTACTTAGTGATAAAACAAACAAGCACACACGAGAATATTCACCCCAGGCTATTGCTCCCCGGCAACGGCGCTAGAAAAAGTTCATGATAACCCACAAGTGTAGGGAATCAATTGTAGCCTTTCTCGATAAGTAAGAGTGTCGAACCCAATGAGAAGCTAAAGGTAGAACAAATATTCCCTCAAGTTCTATTGACCACCGATACAACTCTACGCACGCTTAACGTTCGCTTTACCTAGAACAAGTATGAAACTAGAAGTACTTTGTAGGTGTGATAGGATAGGTTTGCAAGATAATAAAGAGCACATAAATAAAAACTAGGGGCTGCTTAGATAAAGAAACAACTAAGTTAGTTTAACGAGTGTGGAAAAGTGGTGGTAGGAGTTGCGGAATAGTCCCTAGGCAATTGATAACTAGACCGGTAATCATTATTGCAATTTCATATGAGGGAGATGCATAAGCTAACATACTTTCTCCACTTAGATCATATGCACTTATGATTGGAACTCTAGCAAGCATCCGCAACTACTAAAGATCATTAATGTAAAACCCAACCATAGCATTATTAGGTATCAAGTCCTCTTTACTCCCATATGCAATAACCCACCTACTTTGGTTTATGCTTCTGCCACTCAAGCAACCCACCATATGCAAATCATGAACACATTGCAACACCCTACAGTGAGGATCCCTCACGCTTGCGCGACAAGGAGGGCACCAAAGTACAGCACCAATAACAAAACATGCAACTCAAACCAATCATGATCACCAATCAACCAATAGGACAACAAAAATCTACCCGGACATCATAGGATGGCAACACATCATTGGATAATAATATGAAGCATAAAGCACCATGTTCAAGTAGAGGGTACAACAGGTTGTGGGAGAGTGGACCACTATAGATAGATGGGGGAAGGTGATGGAGGTGTTGATGAAGATGACGGAGTTTTTGGAGTAGATCGTCGTCATGATGATGGCCCCGACGGCGTTCCGGCGCCACCGAGAGAGAGGGGGAGAGAGCCCCCCTCCCCTCCTTCTTCTTATTCCTTGAACTTCCCCCTAGATGGGAGAAAGGTTTTCCCTCTGGTCCATGGCCTCCATGGCGGCGGAGGGGCGAGAGCCCCTCTAAGATTGGATCTCTCTCTGTTTCCTTCTGTTTCTGCGTTCCCACATTCTGGCCTTTCACCGTTTATTAAATATTCGAAGATCTGTAACTCCGATCACCCTGAAACTTTGAGGGGATCATTATCCATATATTAGCTTTCTTGCGGCCAAAATACAGCTCCAACATACCTAAAGGGTGGCCACAAGCCCTCAGGGCGCGCCCTCCCCCCAGGGCGCGCCCTAGTGGCTTCTAGGCCCCTCGGGCACCGCCTTCTATTGATTCCAGTTCCCAAAAGTCACATATATTCCAAAAACAAAGAACATGCAACAAACAGGAACTGGCACTGGGCACTTGATCAATTTTTTAGTCCCAAAAATAGTATAAAAAGTTGCCAAAAGTATATGAAAGTTGTATAATATTGGCAGGAAACAATAAAAAATTATAGATACGATGGAGACGTATCACCGAACAGTCAATTTGCACGGCCTTGCTCAGCCATTTCTGTGAAGATAAGGGAGAAGGGGTTCAACTCTTTGTCAAAAATAGAGTCGGAAAATTAAAGTTTTATCATACCTTGGTAGGAGGGGTGTCGGCATCAAGACCAATATCCTCCTCCTCGGCTAGCTAGCTCTTCTGGGGATTAAATAGAACTTTCCACAATTTCTCATGGGTAGTGCGGAAGAATTGACATGCGATGGCCGGGTCCTCGAACTGGGGAGCCCACATGCGGGAGGCCCGGTGCTGGCAAGGGAGGAGACGGCGGCGGAGCATGACCTGGATCACGTTGACCAACTCAATTTTTGCCTCAGTCATCATGGAGATGCGCTTCTACAACAATTTTACCCCAACGGCCGAGCCCCGGTCAAGGCCTTTCTTGACCCACGAGGTTAGCCTCGCGGGGGGTCCGGATCTGAACTCGACAGGTGCCACCTAGTCCGCGCTCCTTTGTTCGGTGGTATAGAACCATTCCTTTTGCCAGATCTTGACAGTATTGATAAAGGTGCCATCTGGCCACTCGACGCGGGGGAGCTTGCTGATCACCGCCCCTCCACAATTCGCATGCGCGCTAGCAATTGTCTTTGGCTTGACATTGAACACTTTGAGCCATAGGCCGAAGAGCATTTGTACCTGCAGGAAGGCTTCACAAACGATGATGAACGCTGAGATGTGCATGAAGGAGTTTGGGGGGAGGTCATCGAAATCTAACCCGTAAAAGAACATGAGGCCCATGACGAAGGGGTGGAGCGGAAAGCCCAGTTCCCGGATGAAATGAGGGACGAACACCACCCTCTCGCCCGGCTTCGGTGTGGGAACCACCTGATTTGCCTCTAGAGCACGGTGGGCGACGTTGGCAGGGAGGTAGCCCACGCGCTTTAGCTCCCGAATGTAGTTCTCGGTGACGGAGGAGGCCTCCCACTTGCCCATGGAGCCTAAATCAGCCATGGACAAACTCGGAGGGAAGATTAAGGAAGAATTGGATCTGGGCTCTCAGAGCTTCGGAAGGTTGAGGAGGCAAAGGGTGCGAATTTGGAGCGTGAATAGTACTTGGGGGGTTCTCCTTTTTATGGGGTGCCGTAATACCGAGAGCCTCCCTTTTACTATGCGACAGGCCTCGCCACTTCCACAAACATTCGTGTTGTTATGCGTGCATGGGATAACCCAGGGAACTAATCATATCCCATAAGAAACGAGACACGATCTACGCGTTGATAAGACGGGCCAATGGAGAAACGGCCTCGAACTGCGAATTGAGTTTTTGTAACCAGCTCAGCGGTCGTGATAGGCCACGACCCTCCGTCAGAAAGGTTGTCAGGATATACTGTTCACACTTTGACGTTCAGCCTTTGAGGTTAAGTAACTTATGGCATTCGGATAACTACATGTCATTAGCGGCCTAACTAGAGCCAACCGATCATAAAGGGGGAAAAGAACTCACCCCGCAAGCCGGAGACTCTAATCACGCGAAGCTGCTAGTGTCATGACCCCTGGAGTTGGGGGCTAGTTCGGGGGCTATTGAGGGAGTGCTGGACTATGGGGTCCTCGGGCCGCCGGTCTATCTCTCATAGGCTGGCTTGGTGGGCCTCTCTCGGATTATCGCAGGAAGGGCCGGGATATGTGAAGACCCCGTATTCTAGAAGGAAACCTTTGAAGATGCGGCGTGCACTCCAAGTCAAGATGAGGGGATCAACGGCTTTACTTCCGGCTGGAGACTTATCATCTGTAAACCCTAGGTACCCCTGGTGTCTATATAAACCTGGGGGGTTAGATAGTAGAGAGCAGAAGCACTAATCTAGGGTTTAGCTACTTGATCTCGAGGTAGATCGACTCTCTAATCTTCGTACACATTAATACAACCAAGCAGGACATATGGTTTTACCTCCATAGGAGGGCCTAGACGTGGGTAAATATCGTCTCCTTCGTCCCCTGTTACCCATCGATTCTTGATCCACAACTCGGCACCCCGTACCCGATATCCGCCAGTTTTGACCCCGACAAGGGTCATCCCTAATTTAGCAAGACAGTTGGAATACCTAGACATTCTGAGTATGTTTTCACTGACAGACCCGTTCTCCTCCATCTTGCAAGCATAGAACTTATCAGAGATCTCATACCTCTCGATCCGGGCATTCTTCTCAAAAAATAAACTTCAACTCCTGGAACATCTCATATGCTCCATGACGTTCAAAACGTCTTTGAAGTCCCGATTCTAAGCCATATACCATCGCACACTGAACTATTGAGTACTCATCAGAACGCGCCTGCCAGGCGTTCATAACGTCTGCAGACGACACTGGAGTGGGTGGTTCACCGAGCGGTGCATCAAGGACATAAGCCTTTTGGGAAGCCGTGAGGATAATCCTCAGATTAAGGGCCCAGTCTACAAAGTTACTTCCATCATCTTTCAGCTTGCCTTTCTCTAGGAACACGTTGAAATTCAGGGGAACTACTACACGAGCCATTGATCTACAACATAAATTTGCAAAGACAACTTAGACTATTGTTCTAGATAATGAGTTTAGTTAATCATAATACTTAAAAAACTACCACTCAAATTGACGTCCCTCTGATCAACCGAGTGCTACATGATCCAAATTCACCAACCCAAGTCCGATCATCATGTGAAATGAGGTGGTTTCAATGGTGAACATCTCCATGTTGATCATATCAACTATATGGCTCATGCTCGACCTTTCGGTCTCTTGTGTTCTGAGGCCATGTCTGTCTGTGCTAGGCTCGTCAAGTTTAACCCGAGTGTTCCACATGTGCAACACTATCTTGCACCTATTGTATGTAGACGTATAGTCTATCACACCCGATCATCACGTGGTGCCTCGAAACGACAAACTTTTGCAACGGTGCACTCTCGGGGAGAACACAATTTTATCTTGAAATTTTAGTGAGGGATCACCTTATAATGCTACCGTCGCCCTAAGCAAAATAAGATGCATAAAAGGATTAACATCACACGCAAATCATAAGTGACATGATATGGCTATGAACTTGTGCTTTTGTTCTCCATCTCCAAAGCACCGCATGATCTCCATCGTCACCGGCATAACACCATGATATCCATCATTGTGTCGCCATTGGGGTTGTCGCGCCAACCATGCTTCTACTACTATTGCTACTGCTTAGTGATAAAGTAAAGCATTACAAAGCACTTAATGATTGACACGCGGGTCATACAATAATTAAAGATAGCCCTATGGCTCCTGCCGGTTTCCATATGCATCAACATGTAAGTCGATATGAAGTAATACAAAACATTATCATCTCAAACATCAAATACATCTCATCATGTCTTTGGTCATATCATATCACAACATACCCTGCAAAAACAAGTTAGACATGCTCTAATTGTTGTTTCATGTTTTACCTGGCTGTTATGGGTATCTAGCGAGAACGATTCTTACCTACACAACACCACAACGGTGATATACAAATTTCTATTTGACCTTATACAAGGACCGCCTATGTAGAATCCGATTCAACTAAGGTGGGAGAGACAGGCACCCGCCAGCCATATTTATACAACAAAGTCACATGTCAGTCAATGGAACCGGTCTCATGTACGAGGACATGTAAAGTTGGTCCAGGCCGCTTCATCCCACAATACCATTGAATCAAGAAAACACCCCGGGAGGAAGAAATCTGAATATCAATGCCCACAAAATCCTTTGTGTTGTACTCGTGATCTCATTTACGCATAGACCTTGCTCATGATGCCACTGTTAGGGAATGTTGCATGGGAAACAAAAATATTCCAACGCCTCACCAAGATCAATCTAGGAAATGAGCATCCACAAGAGGAGAGATCGGATCCACATACCCTTGTAGATCGCTAAGAGGGAAGCATTAAGAAACGCAGTTGATGCAGTCAGACGTCTTCGCGATCCGAATCCCAAGCCGTCCCTCGATCGACTCACGATCAAGCGCCAAAAGGACGGCACCTCCACGTTCATCACACGTACAACTCGATGATGAACTCTGCCTCCTTGATGTAGCAAGCGAGGGCGGAGAGGTAGATGAGTTCTCCGGCAGCACAATGACGTGTTGGCGATGGTGGTGAACTAATCCGGCAGAGCTTCGCTGAGCTCTACCAAACTAATCTAGAGGAGAAAGACGATCTAGAGGGGAGAGGGAAGCATGTGGCTTTTCAGGTGGTGGCTGCCCTCAAAATCCCTCACTATATATAGTAGGAAGGAGAGGGGGGAGGCAGCCCTAGGGAAACCCTAGGGCTTGGCCGATCGTCCCAAGGTGGGAGAGTCCTCCCCCCATAAGTGAGGTGGAGTCTTGGGAGGACTCCCTCCCCACGTGTCCACCTCCACCCCTTGCGCAAGGGCCCCTTAGGGGCTGGCTGCCTAGCCCACCAAGGGCTGATGCGCCACCTCCAAGGCCCATGTGGCCCCTGGGGTGGGTGGGCCCCTCCCGGTGGACCCCCAGAACCCTTCCGACACCCCTAGTACGTTACCAATGACGCCCGAACTTTTTCTGGTGACCAAAATGGAACTTCTTATATATCAATATTTACCTCTGGACCATTCCAAAGCCCCTCGTGACGTCCATGATCTCATCCAGGACTCCGAATAACCTTCGGTCACCAACATACATAACTCAATAATACTGAAACGTCACCGAACGTTAAGTGTGCAGACCCCGCGGGTTCAAGAACTATGTAGACATGACCGAGACACCTCTACGGTAAGTAACCAATAGCGGGACCTGGATGCCCATATTGGTTCCCACATATTCTACGAAGATCTTTATCAGTTGAACCTCTATGTCAAGGATTCAGTTAATCCCGTACGTTGTTCCCTTTGTTTAACAGTATGTTACTTGCCTGAGATTCGATCGTTGGTATCTCTGTACCTAGTTCAATCTCGTTACTGGCAAGTCTCTTTACTCACTCCGTAATACAAGATCATGTGGCTAACTCTTTAGTAACTTTGCTTGCAAGCTCATTGTGATCCTGTATTACCGAGTGGGCCCTAAGATACCTCTCCGTCACACGGAGTAAACAAATCCTAGTCTTGATCCATGCCAACTCAACAGACACCCTAGGAGATACCTATAGAGCATCTTTATATTCATCTAGTTACGTTGCGACATTTGATGTGCACAAGGTACTCCTCCGGTGTTAGTGAGTTACATGATCTTATGGTCATAGGAACATATAGTTTACATGTAGAAAAAAATAGCAATAAACTGACATGATCATTGTTTGGGTCTTGTCCATCACATCATTCCCCCAATTATGTGATCTCGTTATCAAATGACATCTCATGTCTATGGCTAGGAAACCTTGACCATCTTTGATTAACGAGCTAGTCTACTAGAGGCACACTAGCGACATAGTGTTGTCTATGTATCCACACAAGTATTTGAGTTTCCAATCAATAAAATTGTAGGATGGATAATAAATTATTATCAGGAACAAGGACATAGAATAATAACTTATTTAATTATTGCCTCTAGTCCATATTTCCAACAGAACGTGGTGCCACTTTGAGGCACAAGTGTGGTAAAGGATAGTAGCAAAGTCCTGTCTCTCTTTTCTCTAATTTCATTTTTTTATGGTGGGATTTTATTTTTTTCTTTTCTTTTTTCCTCCCCCATTTTATTTTTTTAATATGGTTGGCTCATTTGGCCTCCCCCATTTTTATATCATTTTTCGTCCAGAGTTTCATCCCGACTTGTGGGGGGATCATAGTCTTCATCATCCTTTCCTCACTGGGACAATGCTCTACACTTCTTAATGTCATTAAACCACAACTTCTTAATATTGACACTTCTACAAATCAGCAATTTTGGACTCACACCTTTTTCACATTACTACATCAATGTCATTAACCCACAACTTCTCCATATGTGCTACACGATGTTTTTGATTATCATTCATTGAATAACTAATTTTCTTGGAATAGTCTCACAACCCATGCAAATTACCGTCGCTATTACTCAGCTCTCAAACAAATATAAGTGAATAACGAGAGCATATTATTTCGATAAAATCTACACACCACCGTGCTGAAAAGATATAAGTGAAGTACTAGAGCAACTGCCTAGCTCAAAAGATATAAGTGAAGCACATAGAGTATCCTAGCAAATTATAATGAAGGTGTGTCTCTCTCAAATAGGTGCAACCAACAAATGATGATCATAACAAACTGAAAGTAAAATCAAACAAAATAAAACAACACTCCAAGCAAAACACATATCATGTGATGAATAAAAATATAGCTCCAAGTGACATACCGATGGATTGAGACGAAAGAGGGGTGCCTTCCGGGGCACCCCCAAGCTTAGACAGTTGACTCTCCTTAGAATTATATTTGGGGTTCCTTGATCATCCCCAAGCTTAGTCTCATTGTAATACTTATTTCGTAGTCCATTGTGATCACACCTAAAACTTGAAAACTTCAATCACACAAAACTAAACAAAACTTCGTGAGATTCGTTAGTATAGGAAACATATTGCATACTTGAGGTCATGTGATAAATTGATTCAAATTAATTTTTGAATAATAGGTACAATTTTCTAACTTCTCCATGACTTACAGCCCCTGATAGAATCCATAGCATAATCAAAACAAACAAACTATGCAAGCAAAACAGAATCTGTTTAAAACAGAACAGCCTGTAGCAATCTGTAAAGAGACTATACTTCCGTAACTCTAAAAATTCCTAAAAATTATTAGAATGTAAATAATTTCTATAGCAATACCATGTTAAAATTCCAGATCATTATCGTGGTCCAGTAAAAAATTAAAATTCCTGCACTAGAGTCGAAGTTTCTGTTTCAGATTCAGCATCGTTTCTACTCATCTTGTGAGTCATCCCAAAGGCTTTATTTGGCAAAAACACCAATTAAAACATAAAATATTAATCATTACAGAGACAACAATCATGTTAGCACACAAAAACATAAAGTAAAAAACTAAAATAAAGATACATATTTGGTTGCCTCCCAACAAGCGCTACTATTTTTTGCCCCTGGCTAGGCATAATGCATAGTTTTAAGTGTTGTCATCTTTGACATTCAGCTCCTTGATAAAACAACTACGATTAATAGGAACAATATAAGGTTTGACCATAGGTTCCTTTATCATGTTAAAAACGTTGGGGTGAACACTAATCATTTTGAGGTCTTCGTTTCTTTTGGAAGGAGGTGTACTAATGCTCTTAGGAATAAATATGAACTTGGGATGTTTGTCTTGTGAGGCACTAGCACTAGTTTTGGATGGTGTGAAAGCGAAACCCACTTTCTCAATAACCTCCTCCATTTTATCAATTCTACTCAATCCTTGTTCTACCTTATTATCAATAGTACCATCTTTTCCTTTAAAGTTTTCAAAGTTATTCCTACTCATGACCCAAATTGAGTGATATGATTATGAAGTTTTTTATCTAACTTCTCAATAGGCTCACTAGTGATCATTTTCTTTTCAATAGCATCAAGCCTTTGCATAACATGTTCCAATGTCAAATTGGTTTCATTAACGATAAGAGGTGGTGTTCCAACAAGATTTTCAATTGCGTTATAAGCATCCAAAGTATGACACATTAAGAAGTTCCCACCGGTGATGGTGTCAAGGACAAACCTATACCAAGTTGTCACACCAACATGAAAATAATGAAGCAAATTGGTGGTGGATAGCTTATTAGTTGCTTCATTTTCGGCATGAAAAATCCTATACCATGTATCCTTCAAGCTTTCTCCTCCCCTTTATGTAAATTTGATAACATCATTATGGGGAGTGACACGCACAAAAGAAGAACTAGCCATGACTTGAAGCAAGAACTAGTAACAAGAAAAGGAAATTTTTTGTATTTTTGTTTTTCATGAGGCAAACTAAATATAGCATCAAATAAAAATAAGAAAAAGTGAATGAAATTTTGTGCGAATTTACTTGATAGTTGGTGATGGTATTCCCCGGCAACGGAGAGAGAAATCCTTCCTCATACTCTTGGTTTGCATTGGGTTTTCCGTGAAGAGGAACGAGTAATCGCAGCACAAAGTGGGTAAGCATTTCCCTTAGTTATGAAACCAAGGTTTATCGAACCAATAGGAATACCAAACCTCAACCATCTTTAGCGGCTGCACACAAAACAACAAACAACTTGCACCCAACGCCGACAAGAGGGTTGTCAATCCCCTTGATCTTGTTATTTGCAAGCAAGTGAGTTGTGTAGATAATAGTAAAGTGAAAAAATAAAATAAAAGGTAATAAATAGCAGCAAGGTAATGATAGAATTTGTGAATTTATAAGTGAATAGACCCGGGGGACGTAGAGTCCTCTAGTGGCATATCTCATAAGCAAAGCATACGATGGGTAAACAAATTACTGTTGGGCAATTGATAGAAAAGTGAATAATTATGCGATGTTCACGTCAATGATCATGTGTATATAGGCATCACGTCCATAAGCAAATAGGCTGACACCTACCTGCGCCTACTACTATTACTCCACTTGAAGAGCGCTTCTATGGTTTCCTCTCTACGTATTAAGTTCATGACAAACTGAGTAATGCTTGGAGAACGATGACATGATGTAGACAAAGTAAACTCAATTAATATGAATAAATCCCATTGTTTTGTCCTTAGTATCAATAACACAAAGACACAACTTGTCCCCTTATGTCACTGGGATAATGGGATATAGAAACTCGTCAGGTTGAACCTACTACAAAGCACCACTCCCAGTAAAGAAATATCAATCTAGTTGGCCAAACTATCTCAATAGATCAGAGAGCATGACGAATCTATGATGATCATGGAAATAAGAATCATAGTAATCAGGTTTGAATCAAATACTTTTCATGAATAATCTGAACATAAACTCACAATTCATTGGATCCCCACAAACACACCATACAAAGGGATTACATCAGATAGATCAAGGCAAAGATGCGATGAACATTTTATTGAAGATCGAGAGAGAGAGAGAGAGAGAGAGAGAGAGATAGATTACCATCTAGGTACTACCTACGGACTTGAGGGCTGTGGTGAACTACTCACACATCATGGTGAGGGCACCAAGGTTGATGAAGAGGCCCTCTATGATCAATCTCCCCTCCGGCAGGGTGCTAGAACGGAGGTGTAGATGGCCTCCCATTGGAATAGAGACTTGCGGCAGCGGAAAAACTGTTTCGAGAGCGCCTTTGTGTTCTTAGGGTAGATGTGAATTTATAGGCTAGAGAATGACGTTGGGAGACGCTCCAGGGGCCACCAGATATCTGGCCATGCCCCCCAGGGTGGTGGCTGAATATGTGGTGGGTTCCTGGTGCACCTCCTGGCCCTCCTTTGGAGCTTGTAGGTCTTATATTGGTCTAGAAAAACTCACCAAAAAGTTTCATGGCAATTGGACTTCGTTTGGTATGGTAACTCTGAAAAGGCAAAAACACGCAGGAAATAGTAACTGGAACTGGGCACTGGGTCAATAGGTTCACGCTAAAAAATATTATAAATTGGTAAATAAATACCCCAAAAGTATCCTAGAATGATAATATGTCAGCATGGAATAATAAATAATTATAGATACGTTGGAGACGTATCAACGACTGGCAACTTTCAGAGTTAAAACAGCCCCACACGAGTCAAAATTAACAAAAAGCACATGCCATGCAAATTCTTGGGAACTATGATATAATAAAGTTTGATAATCAATTGAAAGACAATACTTTCACTCAAGAATTACATCTTTCGAACACAAGGCTTCTATGGACCGAGCAGCGTACATCATGGAGGGAAAGTATAATTCAGGGCGCCTATGGCCTTTCCCGGGAGGCGGAGGAGCAGTGGCCATCTCAAGTGGCTTTAGCCTCGGCCAGTGCACCATTGTCTTTGAAGATGTCATCCAGGCTCCCTCGATGCAGGCAAAATGCATTAGGGCGTCAACCCAAGGCGCGGCAGCGACCAACCTCTGCACTAAGCTAAAGTAGCTACCCGACAACGGTTCTGTAGGCCATAATCGGATATATAGATCCTTCATGGCTGACTCGGCGATACAGTTCAACTTCATCAGCTGCTTCAGTTGATCGGAGACTAGGAACGACTGCTTTGAGGCCTGAAACTGCTTCCAAAACAACCGTTGTTCTGCACCCCCTTCTTGGGAGGAGTAATGTTCTGCCGCATCCGCCGCACTCTTCGACAGAGCCGCAAACACACCTAGATGACACCAAACTGAAGTGAGCAACAAAAACCTTTTTCCACCAACATGGCATTGCAGTAAGTACCGCTTGCTCACAATCTTCTTTATTTGATGAAGCTCCTTTTCATGACACCGCACCTCCAAACGTGCCTCCTTGAGGGCGGCAGAGTTCAGAGGCAGCTCAGTAGCCTGCTCCTTGTTCTTCTGCCCCAGGATATAGAACTTAGTGATGGCATCCTTGAGCTCCTATTGCACCTCAGGAACCTTGGCCTCATGCATGTTGCTTTCAACAACTGCTTGTTCAGCAACCGCCTTATTATGAGCGGTCTCCAGCCTCGCGTTTGACAGCTCGGCCTTGAGATTCTTGATCTCCATGGCCACTGCTACATTGAATGATAACATGTTCATTTTTATGAAACAACCACTCGTACACAACAAAAATATATATCCGTGTAAGTTTGGACTTACCTTGTGCGTCGTCAAATCGCTTGTTCAAGCGGTCGCGCTCGTCTTTGGAGCTTTTCAGCTTCTAATTCATCTCTCCCAGTTCCCCATCATGGGGGGCTGTGGTGAATGGCATGGCCTGTATAAACAATTAGCACATTCCAAAGTTATTTATTTTTCAAATCCCATGTCCGTATGTTTGTTACATTCTAGCAGAGTCTTGGGGGCTGCGACTAAATTCAAACAACATATGACAAGAATTTTACTACGTCCCCGTATCACATTCGACCCCTACGTGAGTTCTACCGAACTCACACAGAGCTCGGGGGCTACTAAGTGGGCGATTGCATACAAATCTGAACATGCAATTTAAAAAGAAAAGCGATTACATACTATATAAATTGCCTTAAAACCTGCTAGCAAGCTGCCGAAAGTTTCCTTCAATCCGCTGTCAACGGATTGAATACCTTGTAATACCGTGATAAGAAGGGCGTGGTGCTCTTCGGTGAGGGAGGAATCATTCAGACCCTCCTTCATCATCGTCGTCCACCCGGATTGGATCCGATCCGTCATGGGCGGCTTCGGGTGCGGCATAGCAGCTTCTTCCCTTTGAGAAGCTGGAGCAGATGATCCCAGAGGCTTGGAGGACTCCGAAACAGCCTCCGGAGAAAGCTCAGGTTGACCCAGCACTCCTCTTTTCCTTGCCAGGTGGAACTCACCTTCTTGGTCTTCAGGAGCCGAGGTGTTAACCTTGGTCCTGACTTCATCATCCCTGCCCCTTGTATCTAGACTGGGGAGGTCCATTTCGGCCGCCACCTACTTGATGGTTGGGAAGGAGAGTTACTGGACGTGGTCCCACTCTCTGCCAGTTTGGTTGGCAGAGATTCCCCTTCTGAAGCTTTGTCGGTGGGAAGGACGCGCGGCAGGCTACAATGAAAAAAGTGTATGAATAGCTAGTGACAAAAAACCTTCAAAGTGAAGAGATGATATAAACTTCAGATTCATACCTTTGATTCCAGGGTTTCACCCTGATGATCCTTCGAGGGACACTTTAGAAATCCTCAAACTCCCTCTTTCTTCTTCGGGCATCGCCCTCGTCTTGTTATAGGAGGAGTCACTCTCCTCCCCATCCTCTTTTGGCTCTCCTTCAAGAGTAGAAGGGGCATGTGTATCCTCTGACCCGGAGTTTGTAAGGCCTTTTGAACGAAGACCTCGAGTCCTTTTCTTATCCTCCTCCTTCTCTCCTTTCTTCTACGGCACTACCTACGGTATTTCGGCCAGCATGGTCATTAATAAGGCCGTCCTGGGGCCTTTGGGCGACGAAGCCGGGCAGTTGATCTGCTTGGATTTCTCCAGCCAGATCTGCAAATGTAGAAGAAAACCGGTAAGAACCTTATCAAAAAAATCCGAACGCAAAGTAATACGATCTTACCGGTCGACAGGGTGTGAGGCCTCAATGCCCAGGTGTTCCTTCGTGGCTGGCCAGGTCTTTTGCGGCTTAAATAACACCTTCGATAGTTTGGCGTGTTTGGTGCGAAAGAAGTGTCGTATAGTGACCAGATCATCCGGATTGTAGTCCCACACGGGGGCAGCCCAATTTTGACAAGGGAGGAGGTGGCGGTGCAACATGACCTAAACTACGTTGGTCAGCCTGATCTTCATTGTTATTAAGATGGAGATGCACCTTTGCAGCTCCTTCACTTCCACAGATTCCCCTCAATCGAGCTATTTCTTTATCCAGGACACCAGTTTGGTGGGGGGTCCGGATCTGAATCCGGGGGGAGCAGGCCATCCTATGCCACGTGGTTCGGTGATGTAGAACCATTCCCCCTGCCATACCTTGACGGTATCTATGAAAGAACCGTCCAACCATTGTGCCAGGGGAAGCATGTTAATCATCACTCCCCGCGGTCTGCTTGCTCACCGCTAACTACCTTCGACTTGACATTGAACCCTTTCAACCATAAGGATAAGTGGGGGTGGACCGACAAAAAGGCCTCACACATAGTGATGAAAGTAGAAATATGCATGAAATAATTTGGGTGGAGGTCACGGAAGTCCAACACATAATAAAACATCAAGCCCCTCACGAAGTGGCGGAGGGGGAAGCCGAGGCCCCGGAGGAGGTGAGGGATGAACACTACCCTCTCGCCTTCTTTAGGTGTGGGGACGACCTGGTTCTTCTCCGGAGCGCGATGGGCTATGTTCGCCGACAGGTAGCCAGCGAGCTTCAACTCCAAAATATCCTTGTTGGTGAGAATGGAGGCCTCTGACTTGCCCTTGGAGCCCACACCGGCCATGGCTGAAGATGAGAAGGGGTCGAACAAATTGGGAAAAAATGAAACTTGTGAGCACAGAGCCCGAGAGATTAGAGAGGGTGATGGTGATGTAAGATCTGGAATGTGTATGGAGGCTGTGGTGGCAGTTTTTCCTTCTTATAAGACACAGTAATACCAAGAGCCCCTCGGTTGCACCGTGGACCTTGCAACTTCGATAAATTATGAAGTTATGCACTAGAGGGATAACCCAAATCATAAATTGTATCCCTGATAAGGCGGGGCACAATCTCCATATCAATGAGACGTCTTGATTAAAAACGTAAACTGCCTTGAACCGCGATTCAAGCTTTTTTGGAGACTGGTCAATAGTAATGTTCGAGCTATGACCCTTTTTCAGAAAGCTGTCAGCAGAAAAGAACTGTCTTGGCTCGGACGGTTAGCCTTCAAGGCTAAGTTCTATATTTGAGGTTCAGGAACTATTCGGCAGCCGAATTGTAATCGGTAGATTTCGAATTCAAGGTGCAACTCGCCTCGCAAGGCGAGCACTTTGGACGTGCATAAGCCGAGATACTACTATAGCATTGGAGGCTAGTTTGGGTGCTACTAAGGGAGTCCAAGATTCAGGGGTCCTCGGCTGCCAATCTATCTCTATGGGCCAGGCAGTGGGCAACCTTGTGAAGGTCCGGACACCATCACCAAGATGGAATCTTTTGGGGGCATGGTGTGCACTCCAAGTACAAGATGATGGGTTCGGCATATTGCTTTCCTGATGTGACCAAAATTGTGTAACCCTAGATACCCCTGGTAGCTATATAAACTAGAGGGTTTTAGTTTATAGGATAACTTAAGCTCATTAATCTTAGGGTTTAGACCACACCATACGATCTCGAGGTAGATCAACTTTGTACTAGATACCCAATACTCGTACAATCAAAGCAGGACGTAGGGTTTTAACTCCATCAAGAGGATCCTAACTTAGGTAAATATCATCTCCCTTGTTTCCTGTAACCCATCAACCCAAGATCTACAGTTCGGGACCCCCTACATGTGATCCGTTGATTTTGACACCGACAGTTAGTATGCCCTTTCTTGTGATGAAAGTCAAAGAATTGGTAACATTGTAGACGTCACGAAATTCCTATGAATTATTCACTTGCTATTGAACCATTTGATGTCAGGGGGATTGATTATATGGGACCTTTTACTTCCTCTAATGGATATACTGATATTCTAGTTGTTGATTACATTACTAAGTGGGTAGTGTTGGAAATATGCCCTAGAGGCAATAATAAAATGGTTATTATTGTATTTCCTAGTTCATGATAATTGTCTATTATTCATGCTATAATTGTGTTAACCGGAAACCGTAATACATGTGTGAATACATAGACCACAACGTGTCCCTAGTGAGCCTCTAGTTGGCTAGCTCGTTGATCAATAGATGGTCTCGGTTTCATGACCATGGACATTGGATGTCGTTGATAACGGGATCACATCATTAGGAGAATGATGTGATGGACAAGACTCAATCCTAAGCATAGCACAAGATCGTGTAGTTCGTTTGCTAAAGCTTTTCAATGTCAAGTATCATTTCCTTAGACCATGAGATTGTGTAACTCCCCGATACCGTAGGAATGCTTTGGGTGTGCCAAACGTCACAACGTAACTGGGTGGCTATAAAGGTATGCTACGGGTATCTCCGAAAGTGTCTGTTGGGTTGACACGAATCGAGACTGGGATTTGTCACTCCGTGTGACGGAGAGGTATCTCTGGGCCCACTCGGTAAGACATCATCATTATGAGCTCAATGTGACTAAGGAGTTAGTCACGGGATGATGTATTACGGAACGAGTAAAGAGACTTGCCAGTAACGAGATTGAACAAGGTATGCGGATACCGACGATCGAATCTCGGGCAAGTACCATACCGATAGACAAAGGGAATTGTATACGGGATTGATTGAATCCCTGACATCGTGGTTCATCCGATGAGATCATCGTGGAGTACGTGGGAGCCACCATGGGTATCCAGATCCCGCTGTTGGTTATTGGCCGGAGAGGTGTCTCGGTCATGTCTACGTGTCTCCCGAACCCGTAGGGTCTACATACTTAAGGTTAGATGACGCTAGGGTTATAGGGAAAAGGTATACGTGATTACCGAAGGTTGTTCGGAGTCCCGGATGAGATCCCGGACGTCACGAGGAGCTCCGGAATGGTCCGGAGGTAAAGATTGATATATTGTACCGGGAGTGCCGGGAGGGTGCCGGAGGACCCCCGGGAGGGGGTGACGACCAAAGGACCTCATGGGCCCTTAGAGGAGGTGTGCCAGCCCATATTGGGCCAGCCAATACCTTCTAGAAAGGGCCCATGCGCCAGGATCTAGAGATAGAGGCAAAAGGGATTTAAAAGGAGGGGGGTCCACCTCCCTTGTGGGAGGAGGACTCTCCCCCCACTTCGGCCGAATCCCTCCTCCTTGGAGGAGGGGCCAAGCCAGCCCTCCCTCTCCTTCCTCCTATATATATGCAAGGGTTTGGGCAGGTTTGAGACGACGAACTCTTTCTCTCTCGCTGCAGCCCTATTCTGCTTCTTCCTCCTCCGCAGTGCTTAGGCGAAGCCCTGCCGGGATACCTTGCTACTCCACCACCACCACGCCGTCGTGCTGCTGCTGGAGCTCTTCCCCAACCTCTCCTTCCTCCTTGCTGGATCAAGGCGTAGGAGACGTCACCGGGCTGCACGTGTGTTGAACGCGGAGGTGCCGTCCATTCGGCACTTGATCGGATCTACCGCGATCTGAATCGCTGCGAGTACGACTCCATCAACCGCGTTCTTGTAACGCTTCCGCTTAGCGATCTTCAAAGGTATGAAGATCCAATCTCTCCCCACTCGTTTGCTGGTTTCTCCATAGATAGATCTTGGTGACACGTAGGAAAATTTTGATTTACTACTACGTCTCCCAACAGGTAGAAGGTATTCCAAGTAGTAGTGCTAATCACAACAGTTCTATTAAAATGCTTAAAGATGTTATCTTCCCATGGTTTGGAGTCCCTAGATATTTAATTACTGATTGTGGTTCACATTTTATTCATGGTGCTTTCTGTAAACTCCTAGCTAAATAAAATGTTAATCATAGAATTGCATCACCTTATTATGCTCAATCTAGCAGTAAAGTTGAGTTAAGAAATCAAGAGATAATACTATTATTGCAAAATACCGTTAATAGATCAAGAAAGAATTGGTCTAAGAAACTTGACGATGCTCTATGGGCTTATAAAACTGCTTATAAAAATCCTATGGGAATGTCTCCATATGAAATGGTCTATGGAAAATCGTGTCATTTACCTATTGAGTTAGAACACAAGGCTTATTGGGAATTAAAGAACTTAACTATGACATCAAGCTGGCTGGTGAAAAGAGGCTATTTGATATTAGCTCGTTAGATGAATGGAGGACACAAGCTTATGAAAATGCCAAATTGTTTAAATAAAAAGTTAAAAGATGGCATGACAAGTGATATGGGGCAAGCCCGGTAGCACGTATCTTTTCACACTTGGAGGGGGAAAAGGGAGAAAACCAAATAGAACCACAAAGTCATGGACGAACTCCGATCACACATCCACTAGAAACACACAAACAAACGAGATACAAAGATCCACTATTAACAAAAGGATACACGACTACCGATAGTTCTCCTCACTCCAAAGGAGGAGGCCCTTAATCCCGTAGGATCTTCCCTATAGAACGGGCATTGGCATCACTTCAGATCTTCTCACATAGAGAGGAATCTATCCACGAGGGAAGTAAGTAGATGGACCTATGCTCAACAATGGTCTTTGCTAAACATAAGCTAACCCTGACTTGAGGTGGAGGAGTCTCTTATATATTGCTAGGGTAAAGAGGGGCGAAGGAGAGGGTACATGGCCACTTGGGCCTGAGTCTGCCCGTACAGGGGCCGGATGTTTGGGCCTGGACGTCGGATGTCCGGGGCTTTAGGGGTCGGCCAGATGTCTGGGCTTGGGGGCCAGATGTCCGGGCTGGCGGGGCTTGATTCCACACGGTTCGGCCTTGGCCTCGCCGGATTTCCAGGGTCGGGTGCCGGATATCTGGGGTGGTGCCGGATGTCCGGGACAAGGCCGGATGTCTGGCACCAGTAGCTTCGGCTTTGGGTCCTTGGCTCTAGTGTAGTCTCCAGGGGACGGATGTTCGGGGCCTTGGTCGGATGTTCGGGGCCTGGAGGGTGGACTTTCCTTCTTTAATTTCTATTGTCCATCCTTCTCCATGTCTGTCTCCATGGGGGCTTGTCATTCACTCTGAGCATCTTATAGGCCATCTCCATTGTACCTGATCATGCAAAGAGTCTCCACTTGAGGTAGCATCCAAGTTCCATGAACACCAAAGGGAGAATCATATATGAGAGGTGTCACCTTGTTTGCAATGGCACGTGCACGCGCTCTCTTCATGGTTCCTTTTGTAGCTGGAGTTTTTGGTGATGGGTCGATGGGGGTGATCATGGGATGCTCCGCATCATCTCCCCCCTTGCAAGAGATCCGTTCTCGGATGAAGATCTTCATCACCCTGGAAACAGGGTTGGTCCGTGACGTTGAACGTGTCGCTCATGTTGTACTTGTCGCGTGGAATGTCGATCTTATAGGCATTCTTGTTGTAGCGTGCCAACACCTTCAAGGGTCCATCAGCTCAAGGAAGCAGCTTGGACTTGTGCTTGGCGGTGAAATGGTCCTAGCGAAGGTGTAGCCACACAATATTGCCGACCTTGAACACCATGGAGAGATGGTTAATTTTGCGCTTGTCGGTGACACGTTCCACTTGACATTCCATCGTGCACCTTGTATGGGCATCTATATTATTGATGTTGCTTGCCCTTGTGATTGCATCCATGTTCACTCGCTCTTGGAGTGGAAGCAGGAGTATGTCCAATGGGGACAATGGGTTGAAGCCATAGACCACCTCGAAAGGAGACTTGCCAGTGGTGAAGTGTCTTGCGCGGTTGTAGGCATGCCCGGCGACGGGGAGGCAATCTTCCAATTCCTTGATGTTCTTCTTGATCAACACGCGTAGGAGAGTTCAAAGCATCCGGTTCGTCACCTCCATTTGGCTATCGGTCTATGGGTGATAGGCTGAAGAGAATAGTAGCTTGATCCCGAGTTTGGCGCATAAGGTCTTCCAAATGTAGCTAAAGAACTTGACGTTGCGATCCGAAACAATGGTCTTGGGCACTCCATGTAGTCGCAAGATGTCCCTACAAAATAGATTTGCCACATGTGAAGCATCGTCTATCTTGTGACATGGAATGAAATGAGCCATTTTGGAAAAGCGGTCCACGACGACAAAAACAGAATCATGGCCATTTTTTGTCCATGGCAAACCAAGCACGAAGTCTATACTAAAGTCTTCCCAAGGTTGAAATGGTATAGGGAGAGGCATGTAACGACCATGGGATTGAGCTTTTGACTTAGATTTGCAACATTTAGAGCATCGATTGGTGAAGCGTGCCACATCACAAAACATCTTTGGACAAAAGTACTTGTTGGAAAGGGTGGCATATGTCTTGTCACGTCCAAAGTGACCCATTAGTCCTCCACCATGAGCTTCTTGCAAAATCAACAAACGAAGAGAAGACTCGGGTATACAAAATTTGTTAGTACACATAAGATATCCATCTTTCATGTAATAAGTTTCCCAACAAGGTTTTGCTTGGCACTTGGCATATGGAGTAGCAAAAGAAACATCATGCCCACATAAGTCTTTGATATGCTCAAAACTGATGACATTCAATTCAAGTTGAGTAACGAGCATGCATTTGTGGGAAAGAGCATCCACCACAACATTTTCTTTACCCTTAATTTACTTGATGACATAAGGAAAAGACTCAATAAATTCACTCCATTTAGCATGTCATTTGTTCAACCTAGTTTGACCCTTAAGATACTTGAGAGTTTCTTGATCGTTATGAATAACAAATTCATGTGGACGGAGATAATTCTCCCAAACATGTAACACTCTCACCAAAGCATACAATTCCTTATCATAGATGGGATAGTTAAGTTGAGCGTCGGAAAGTGTCTCACTAAAGTACGCAATTGGGCGCTTTTCTTGCATCAGCATACCACCTATGCCATCACCACTAGCATACACTTCAAAAGTTTTATTAAAGTTGGGTAATGCAAGCAAAGGTGCATGAGTAAGCAAATTTTTAAGCTCAAGAAATGTGGTGTCTTGCGTTGGTCCCCAAATTAAAGGTGCATTTTTCTTTCTTAAAGCATGTAGAGGAGATGCAACAGTGCTAAAATCCTTAACAAAGCGACGGTAGAAACCGGCTAGTCCTAGGAAGCTACGCATTTGTTGCAAATTGGTGGGTGTCGGACAAGTTTTAGTTGAATTAATTTTAGTTTCATCCACATGGACACCCTTAGAAGAAACTACAAATTATAGTAAGACAACAATTTCAACATCAAAAGTGCATTTATCCATGTTAGCATACAATTGTTCCTTCCTAAGAACTTGCAATACTTCTCTAACATGTTTAGCATGCTCCTCAAGAGATTTGCTAAAAACAAGATTGTCATCAAAGTATACCACAATGCAATATCCAATGAATGGGCGTATGACATGATGCATGACACACATAAATGTACTGGGTGCTTCGGATAAGCCCATGGGCATCACTAGACATTCATATAGACTAAACTTAGTTTTGAAAGCCATTTTCCACTCATTGCCCTCTTGTATGCGTATTTGATAGTAACAACTTTTCAAGTCAATCTTCGAAAATATAGTGTAACCACTAAGTTCATCTAGCATATCATCTAGGCGGCAATCTGAACACATTCGCATACTACCATGTTGCTTAGGCACGAGAATCACAAGAACCGCACAAGGACTTAAACTCTCGCGTACATGCCATTTATCTAGGAGTTTTTGGACTTGCCTTTGGATCTCCTTAGTTTCTTCGGGGTTGATGCGGTAGGGTGTCGGTGTCAAAACTGGCGGATCTCAAGTAGGGGATCCCGAGCTGTGAGTCTAGGATTGATGGTAATAGAGGACGAAGGAGATGATGTTTACCCAGGTTTGGGCCCTCCTGTGGAGGTAAAACCCTACGTCCTGCTCGATTATATTGATGTGTATGAAGGTCAGAGAGTTGATCCATCACGAGATCAAATATCTAAAACCCTAGATGAGTTTCTCTGCCTTACAATCTAAACCCTCAGGCTTATATGGACGCCAGGGATCTCTAGGGTTACACATAGTCGGTTGCCCACCAAAGGGAAAAACATGCCTATTATACTACCTTAAACTTGAAAGGCACACCATGGCTCCTGAGGTCTCCTCCCTAGCGACGGGGCCTTCGATCAGTCCAACCCTCAGCGAGCAGCCCATGAGTCAGGTCCGTAAGAAATAGCCGGCAGTCCGAGGACCCCTTAATCCTAGACTCCCTCAGTAGCCTCCGGACTAGCCTCCAATGCCAAGGTATATTATCTGGACACTTGCGCATCAAAGTCTTCGGCTTGTGAGGCGAGTCCCTCTATCCCTTCTCGTTTGACAACCATCCCGTCATCGATGAAATCTCAATCATTGAGAACTTGTGGGACCCATTGCAGTAACTTTGATGCCCCTCGATCCATGTGTGCCGAGGGGAGACGGGCGGACCAGCAGCTTTTTACAAGACTACCCTTCCCATCAGGGAGGCACCACCCATTTAAACATGCCGAATCGTGGTCTACTCCACCCCTTCCTCTTCTTCCCCATCAGAAAAAGCAGCAAACGAGAGATTACAAAAAACATGGGGAGCATCCCTGGCTCTTCCTCGCGTCCTTATGGCACCCTTCCGGGTGGGGAAGTTGCTATGTATCCCTTCTTCAGTTGCACGACCTGGAGACCCAAGGTTATCTTCCCTCCTCGGATCTGGCGGCTACCCGCGCCAGATTAACTTCTTTTGGCAACGAGGCCTTTGCACAGAACTTCCCTAATCCTCACAAGGGAGAGCAGGTATGCTTCGTACCTTTCCTCTTGCGGGGCCTAGGGTTCCCCATTCATCCCCTCTTGAGGGGATTACTGGAATTCTACAGGATCCAGCTCCATCATCTGACCCCCAGATCTATTCTGCACATATCAGGCTTTGTTGCTCTTTGCGAGATGTTTTTGGGCTGCGAGGCCCACTTTGGATTATGGAGGAAGTACTTCTATCTCGTCCCCTGCACTCGGGGTGAGACAATTTGGGAAGTCGGAGGAGCCGAAGTATGTCGTATAGCCAGGACGGGGTATCCAGTGGGGAATTCAAAGAAGGTGTCCGAAGATGGTCCTCAGAGTGGTTCTTTATTGAGGACGTTCCCCTATTCGATCCAGCTCAGAGGGGTTTTCCTGAATACTCCGATGCCCCTTTGAGGAAAAGGTATAACTGGCGACTGAAGAGTTCATCCCAAGAGGAAGGTGCCAAAGTGCAATGTCTGGCTAGTGAAGTAAGGCTGCTAGCTCATCACAACCTGACCATTATTGATGTGATGGCTGCAGCCATCACCCGATGCATTCAACCCTTCACCAAAGGATACACCCTTTATGGCGTTACAACGGAACAAGTGACACCACTCGTTCCCGACGGCAGGGCCCTGCCAATCAAGCGGCAATGGCGGACGCACTTGCCAACATGTTCAAAGGGGAAGAAGAAGACTTTTTTTGACTACCGGTTAAGGAGGGCTACTCGGGTTATAACCCCATCGAATGGGTATGCCTTTCGACTTTATGACTTGAGTGCAGGTTTTTCACTTGCCCCTTTTGACCGAAGCTTTCAATCTGTGTGAATAGAGTTGGAGGTGCTTTGTTGAGACAATCAACTCTCTAGCGCCTCAACCAGAGAACTACTCTCATGATTACGATCCATGATACCATGACGATCCAAAACTATCAATCGAGCATGAAGACGGGGTCTTTTACTAAGAGAGCCTTGATGGTTCAAAGGTGGCTATCATAGCCGATCACCCCAGGTCACTCCCTTCCCCTACTACAGGCAAAAAGAAAAATTCTTCCCGTAAAAGGCAAGTGACCTCCCTCGACCCGAATGTGCTGGTTTCTGCTCCCAAGTGTAGTCGGTCCACGCGACGAACATCGACTACGGCAACAATGCTCGGAACGAAGAAAAACAGGAATCCTTCATCTGAGCCAACCACAGGGACGAGCCTGACCACTCGTTCAACCAAAAGGTACTTTGTTCGGCCGCTTAATCTATTGTTATCATGATCGAAAGGATTTCACAAAAGATCTCATGTCAAAATACTCAGGAAACGTGTACAACCATCTTCTGTCAGGAGTGTTGCCGGGGTGCTTGGAAACACTCATGAATCAAGGTCTTCTGCCCATGTTGAACCTGTTGCGGAGGCCCCTATGGCCAATCAGGCCGTTGAAGATTCCGGGGATGCAGTATCAGTCACTAACTCCAAGGTAGAGACTGCGATGAACCACCGGCAGCAACAAGAAACCCTGCTCCATGAGGCGTTTTCCAGACAAGAGAATAATGTTCTATGTTTGGTAGATGTGTACATTGGAGCTGCCCGAGTTGGGCTTGGGTAAGCCACAAAACTGATATCTTCCAGCCTTGAATTGAGTGATCGGTTTTAATATTCCAGAAAAACATCATAACCCAGTAGCCCCCAAGCCTTGAATTGGTCAGGACGGACGAGTTAAGGATCCATATATTGTTTTATTGACGATGTAGGCTTCAAGGCAGCAGAATGAGCAATTGGCCAATGACCTGGAGGTGCGTCGGACGCAGGTGTCAGCATCAAAACCGGTGGATCTCGGGTAGGGGGTCCCAAGCTTTGAGACTTTGATCAATGGTAACAGGGGATGAAGGAGACTATGTTTACCCAGGTTCGGGCCCTCCTATGGAGGTAAAATCCTATGTCCTACTTGATAATATTGATCATATATAGACTATAGAGTTGATGTACCTCTAGATCGAATAGCTAAACCCTAGATGACACTAGTAGAAAACAGACCTTTTGTCCCAAGACTTAGTCCCAGTCTGGTTACGAGCCGGTACTAAATACGGTATTAGTCCTGGTTCGTGCCTGCTCCAATGGCTAGGAGCAGGGCGACCTTTAGTACCGGCTCCTGAGGGATCTTTAGTACCGGTTCGTGTCACGAGCCGGTACTAAAGGGGGCGTGGTAGGCTTTAGGTCAGACTTGGGCCACGCGTGCCTCTTTAGTACCGGTTGGTGACACCAACCGGTACTAAAGGGCAACCTTTAGTACCGGTTGGTGTCACCAACCGGTACTAAAGACTTCCTATATTTATGCTTCGTCCGCAGATGATCGAAGGGGCTCTCATTTCTCTGTTTTCTCCCCTGTTCTTCTTCTTGCTCGAAGCTGATCCACCATTTTGCCAAGGATTTGTCAAGATTTAAAGGCACCCCAATCATCCAAGTGTTCACAAAGGTTAGCAACTTTGCTCCTTCATCTCTCATTGCTAGATTAGCTTGTGGTATGCTCAAAGATATGTGATTTGTGGGTTTTAGCTAGGTTTTGGAGGAGTGATCATTATGTGGGAGTTTATTTGATTTATATGCAATTTGAGCTCAAATTAACTTGTTAGGTTGCATATGTGTAGGTGTGGTTTATTTGGTGCCTTCCCATCCCCGTCCTAACCACCGTCGATCGTCTGCATCGTCTTGTCGCGACACCGGCCACCTCGGTGAGCCTCTTGTTCTTCTTAAAACCTTTTTGTTAAAAAAAATCACTTGTATGATTTAGATATCTGCGTGTATGATTTACTTACTTGTATTATTGTTAGTTATTCTATAGTCTCATGGTTATGGTATCCGCCCACGTCGGCCCTCGTCCAGTCCATGATTCAGATGTGGTATGTCGTTATCTTTTATAACTATTTCACACATCATCTAATGTCTATGACAATTAATTTTCCACCAAATTGACGTAGATGTTTTTATCTATAGGAAGTAGTTGAACCAGAAATTCCAACCGACTATGCAATTCTACTCGAGAAATTAACACAAGCTGAAAAACAAATTGATCATTTGAAAGAAAAATTGAAAAGAACTGAAGATGAGAAGATGGGATTGGAGTTGCATGTTGCCGATATCATCGATGATCACAAGACCAAGATGGCTAGAATGCGCTTGAAGCTTAGAAAGATTAGAAAATATGCCATTGATAAAGAGGCTTGGTATCATTATGCTGTTGGCTCAATTGTTACCTTAGTTGCGATTATGATCACATTTGTTGTTGCATTTACATGTTTTAGATAGTTGTGTGTTGTTTTATGAGATGTATGTATGAACTATAAGTATCTATTATTTGCCGTAATAACATTTGGTCACTGCTAGCTCTACTTTGGTTGTAATGTGATGATGAAGTTGTATTAATTTGGTCACTTCGATGTTGTGTAATGAACATGACCCGACAATGGATGTACAATGACCGACTAAGTCTAGGGTTTCTTAATAGCCTGTATGATTTTATTCGTGTGGCTGAGGCAAACAAACAGAATAGTTTCATGTGTTGTCCATGTCATGATTGTAAGAATGATAGGAATTACTCTACCTCAAAAACCCTTCACTACCACCTGCTAAAGTCCGGTTTCATGTCCGGATATAGTTGTTGGACCAAGCACGGAGAAAGAGGGGTTATAATGGAAGACAATGAAGAAGAAGAGGATGATGACAACTATCCTTTCACCAATACAACAATGAGGGAAGCTGAAGAAGAGGCATCAGATGAGTCCGCTAATGATTTGGCTCGGGTCATTGCTGATGCAAAGAGAAACTGCAAAAGTTACAAGGAGAGGTTCAAGTTGAAACGCATGTTAGAGGATCACAAGAAATTATTGTATCCAAATTGTGAAGATGACCAGAAAAAGCTGAGTACCACGCTGGAATTGCTGCAATGGAAGGCGAAGAATGGTGTAACTAACAAGGGATTTCAAGAATTGCTGATAATGATAAATAAGATGCTTCCAAAGGATAACGAATTGTGTGAAAGTACGTATGAAGCAAAGAAGGTTGTCTGCCCTCTAGGATTAGAGGTGCAAAAGATACATGCATGCCCTAATGACTGCATCCTCTACCGCGGTGAGGAGTACGAGAATTTGGAGGCATGCCCGATATGCGGTGCACTACGCTATAAGATCCCCCGCAATGACCCTGGTGATGTGGAGGGCGAACACCACAGGAAGAGGGTTCCTGCCAAGGTGATGTGGTATGCTCCTATAATACCATGGTTGAAACATTTGTTCCAAAACAAAGAGCATGCCAAGTTGTTGCGATGGCACAAAGAAGAACGTAAGAAAGACGGGATGTTGAGAGCACCCGCCGATGGGTTGTAGTGGAGAAAAATCGAGAGGGAGTTCAAGGACTTTGTAGCTGACGCAACGAACTTATGGTTTGGTCTGAGTACAGACGGCATGAATCCTTTTGGGGAGCAGAGCTCCAGTCACAGCACTTGGCTCGTGACTCTATGTATCTACAACCTTCCTCCTTGGTTGTGCATGAAGTGGAAGTTCATTATGATGCCAGTGCTCATCCAAGGCCCTAAGCAACCCGGCAACGACATTGATGTATACCTAAGGCTACTAGTTGATGAACTTCTACAGTTGTGGAAAAACCAGGTGTACGTGTGTGGGATGCTCACACACAGAAGGAAATTGACCTACGAGCGTTGCTGTTTGTAACCATCAATGATTGGCCTGCTCTTAGTAACCTTTCAGGACATACAAACAAGGGATGTAATGCATGCATGCACTTTTTAGATGATACTGAAAGAATATATTTGGATAAATGTAAGAAGAATGTGTACTTGGGACATCATCGATTTCTACCGATCAAGCATATCTTTAGAAAGGCAGGCAACCATTTCAAAGGTGAGCCAGATAACCGGAAGAAGCCTGGCCTCCATACTTGTGAATATATATTTGATATGGTCCAGGATTTACAGGTAATCTTTGGAAAGGGTCGTGGCGGACAATCTGTTCCGAATGACGCCAATGGACACGCACCCATGTGGAAGAAGAAATCTATATTTTGGGAACTTGAATATTAGAAAGCCCTAGAGGTCCGCAATGCAATCGACGTGATGCACGTGGCAAAGAATGATTGTGTGAACCTTCTAGGCTTCTTGGGCGTGTATGGAAAGACAAAAGATACACCGTAGGCACAGGAGGACAAGTAAAGAATTAATGAAAAAGACGGCATGCCTCGAAAGTAGTATGAAGGTCCTGCCAGCTACGCTCTTACGAAAGAAGAGAAGGAAATCTTTTTTGAATGCCTGCTCAGTATCAAGGTCCCGTCTCGCTTCTCATTGAATATAAAGGGAATAATAAATATGGCAGAGAAAAAATTTCAAAATCTAAAGTCTCATGACTCGTGATTATGACGCAATTACTTCCACTTGCACTTAGGGGGCTTCTACCGGAAAATATTCGATTAGCCATTGTGAACCTATGCGCATTCCTCAATGCAATTTCTTAGAAGGTTATCGATCCAGAAATCCTACCAAGGTTACAGAATGACCTGGTCCATTGTCTTGTCAGTTTCGAGTTGGTGTTCCCTCCATCCTTCTTCAATATTATGATGCACGTTCTAGTTCACCTAGTCAAAGAGATTAACATTCTAGGTCCTGTATTTCTACACAATACGTCCCCCTTCGAGAGGTTCATGGGAGTCTTAAAGAAATATGTTCATAACCATGCTAGGCCAGAAGGAAGCATCGCCAAGGGATATGGAACAGAGGAGGTTATTGAGTTTTGTGTTGACTTACTTCTTGACATTAAGCCGATTGGTCTTCCTGAATCACGGCATGAGGGGAGATTGGGTGGAAAAGGCAAACTAGGAAAGAAAGAAGCACTAAATATGGACGAGCATTCTTTCACTCAAGCACACTACACGGTTCTACAAAATTCCACCTTGGTGACTCCATATAGCTAGGAACACAAGGATATTGTACGGTCCAAGAACCCGGAGCAGTATGACCCCTGGATTGAACGTAAACACATGGATACTTTTGCCGGTTGGTTGCAAACAAAGCTCATCAATGACAACGATGTTCCAGATGAACTGTACTGGTTGGCCAAGACACCAAGTTCGACTGTAACGACTTTCAAAGGGTACGAGATAAATGGGAATACATTTTACACGATCGCCCAAGATAAAAATAGCACCAACCAAAACAGTGGTGTCCGCTATGATGCAACCCACTTTCAAGACACATATTATGGTTACATAGAGGAGATATGGGATCTTGACTATGGACCTGATCTTAAGGTCCCTTTGTTTCGGTGAAAATGGGTCAAATATACTAGAGGCGGGGTACAGTTATACCCGCAATACAGAATGACAACAGTGGATCTCAACAATCTTGGGTACACAGATGACTCATTCATCCTAGCCAATGATGTGGCTCAGGTTTTCTATGTGAAGGACATGTCTAGCAAACCAAGGAGAAAAAAAGATAAGGAAGCGAATACATCATACGATGAGCCAAAGCACCACATAGTTCTTTCAGGGAAAAGAAACATTGTGGGAGTGGAGGACAAGACAGACATGTCAGAAGATTATGAAAAGTTTCATGAAATCCCTCCCTTTAGAGTGAAGACTGGCCCAAGCATCCTGTTTAATGATGAAGATTCTCCATAGTTACGGCACAATCATAAGCAAGGGACAAACACACATAAAAAGTCTTAGACTATGAGATCTCACTCTGGGATGTGACCGGCTTCACCGTCATCACTTTCTATGTGAAGGACATGCATGCATTTTCTAGCATGGTATCTTTGTAACAGTTTGTACATGAAGTGCATCCAGTTTTTGCCGTAACCCTCTCAACTCTTTAGAAGTTGCTATGTGGGTGAAATTATGATGTCATGCCAAGTTACAACCTTTTCAGAGTTCATTTGTACTGCTTTTCAAATTCAGAGTCATTTAGGTAAAAATAAATCATTAAATGCATGAAAAATAACAAATGAAGTCTGAAAGGGTTGAAAATTGATGATGTGCCTTTGAATGGTGCATACTGAACACACAAAAAGTATGGAGTTAAAATAAGTTATTAAAAATGAAATCCCTTTGTAATAGATGAGCTTTCGTCCAAAACACTCATACTTCGAAAGAGATTGTTCAGTTTGTACGAAGTACATCCAGTTTTTGTCGTAACCCTCTCAACTCTTTAGAATTTGCTATGTGGGTGAATTTATGATGTCATGCCAAGTTACAACTTTTTCAGAGTTCATTTGTTCTGCTTTTCAAATTCAGGGTCATTTAGCTCAAAATAAATCATTAAATGCATGAAAAATATCAAATGAAGTCAGAGAGGGTTGAAAATTTATTATGTGCCTTTGAATGGTGCATATTGAACACACAAAAAGTATGGAGTTAAGATAATTTATTAAAAATGAAATCCCTTTGTAATAGATGAGTTTTTGCCCGAAACCCTCATACTTCGAAAGAGATTGTCAAATTTTGTACACGAAGTGCATCCAGTTTTTGCCATAACCCTCTCAACTCTTTAGAAGTTGCTATATGGATGAAATTATGATGTCATGCCAAGTTACAATCTTTTGAGAGTTCATTTGTACTGCTTTTTCAAATTTAGGTCATTTAGCTCAAAATAAATCATTAAATGCGTGAAAAATATCAAATGAAGTCAGAAAGGGTTGAAAATGAATGATGTGCCTTTGAATGGTGCATATTCAACACACAAAAAGTATGGAGTTAAAATAAGTTATTAAAAATGAAATCCCTTTGTAATAGATGAGTTTTGATCCGAAACCCTCATACTTCGAAAGAGATAGTCCAATTTCTACACGAAGTGCATCCAGTTTTTGCCATAACCCTCTCAACTCTTTAGATGTTGCTATGTGGGTGAAATTATGATGTCATGCCAAGTTATAACCTTTTCAGAGTTCATTTGTACTGGTTTTCAAATTCAAGGTAATTTAGCTCAAAATAAATCATTAAATGCATGACAAATATCAAATGAAGTCAGAAAGGGTTGAAAATTGATGATATGCATTTAAATGGTGCATATTGAACACACAAAAAGTATGGAGTTAAAATAAGTTATTTCAAATGAAATCCCTTCGTAATAGATGAGTTTTCGTCCGAAACCCTCATACTTCAAAAGAGATTGTCCAATTTTGTACACGAAGTGCATCCAGTTTTGTCATAACCCTCTCAACTCTTTAGAAGTTGCTATGTGGGTGAAATTATGATGTCATGCCAAGTTACAACCTTTTTAGAGTTCATTTGTACTACTTTTCAAATTCAGGGTCATTTAGCTCAAAATAAATCATTAAATGCATGAAAAATATCAAATGAAGTCCGAAAGGGTTGAAAATTGATGATGTGCCTTTGAATGGTGCGTATTGAACACACAAAAAGTATGAAGTTAAAATAAGTTATTAAAAATGAAATCCCTTTGTAATACATGATTTTTCATCCGCAACCGTCATACTTCGAAAGAGATTGTCCAATTTATACATGAAGTGCATCCAGTTTTTGCAGTAATCCTCTCAACTCTTTAGAAGTTACTATGTGGGTGAAATTGTTGGGGAACGTCGCATGCGAAACAAAAAAAATTCCCACGCTCACGCAAGACCTATCCATGGTGATGAGCATCTACAAGAGGGAGAGGGGATCTACATACCCTCGTACATAGCTAAGCAGGAAGCGTTAAGAAACGCGGTTGGTGTAGTCGAACGTCTTTGCAATCCAAATCGCTGAGCGTCCCACGATCCAATCACGATCCGTCCCGATCAAGTAACGAATGGACGACACCTCCGCGTTCAGCACACATACAGCTTGATGATGATCTCCGCCTTCTTGTACCAGCAAGATGGAGCGGAGAGGTAGAAGAGTTCTCCGGCAGCGTGACGGTGCTCCGACGATAGTGGTGGAGCTATTCTGACAGGGCTTCTCCTAAGCACTTCAGAAAACCGATCTAGAGGAGAAACTATGCACTAGAGGAACGGGTAGCACATGGCTGGAAATCTAGTGCCAAAAGCCTTAAAACCTCCAATATATATAGGTGGAAGAGAGGAGGAGGCTTGGCCCTCAAGGGACCATCCCTTTGTTCGGCCTAATCAAGGAGGAGAGGACTCCTCCTCCTCCAATCCTAGTAGGACTAGGGTTACTCCCTATTTTGCCTTTTTCCACCTTTTCTCTGTGGGTTTTCTCTCTCAGCCGCATGGGACTTGTTTGGGACTTCCAACGAACCACTAAGGGATGATATTCACTATCCCACAGCCCATGTAGACTCTTGGGTCGAAATACCCCTCCCTATGATCTCCTAGTAAACTACCAGCACTCCCAGTACATTACCGATGAGCCCGAAACTTTTCTGGCGACCAAAATAGGACTTCCTATATATCAATCTTTACCTACAGACCATTCCAGAGCTCCTCGTGACGTAAGGATCTCATCCGAGACTCCGAACAACCTTCGGTAACCACCATCCATAACTCTATACTACCAAAACATCACCTAACCTTAAGTGTGCAGACCATGCGGGTTCGAGAACTATGTAGACATGACCGAGACACCTCTCCGGTCAATAACCAATAGCGGCACCTAGATGTCCATATTGGTTCCTACATATTCTACGAAGATCTTTATCGGTCGAACCTCTATGTCAAGGATTCAGTTAATCCCGTATGATGTTCCCTTTGTTCTTCGGTATGTTACTTGCCCAAGATTCGATCGTCGGTATCTCCATACCTAGTTAAACCTCATTACCGGCAAGTCTCTTTACTTGTTCCGTAATACAAGATCCCATGACTAACACTTTGTCATATTGCTTGCAAGGCTTATTGTGATGTTGTATTACCGAGTGGGCCCTGAGATACCTCTCTGTCACATGGAGTAACAAATCCTAGTCTTGATCCATGCCAACCCAATAGACACCCTTAGAGATACTTGTAGAGCTCCTTTATAGCCACCCAGTTACGTTGCGATGTTTGATACACAAAAGGCACTCTTCCGGTGTCCGTGAGTTGCGTGATCTCATGGTCATAGAAACATATACTTGACATGCAGAAAACAATAGCAATAAACTGACACGATCATATGCTACGTTTGTAGTTTGGGTCTTGTCCATCACACCATTCTCCTAATGATGTGATCCCGTTATCAAATGACATCACGTGTCAATGTCTAGGAAACCTTAACCATCTTTGATCAATGAGCTAGTTCACTAGAGGCATAGTAGGGACAAAGTGTTTTCTATTTACCCACACATGTAATGTGCTTCCAATAAATACAATTATAGCATGGATAATAAACGATTATCATAAACAAGGAAATATAATAATAAACACTTTATTTATTGCCTCTCGGGCATATTTCCAATAGAAATTATGATGTCATGCAATGTTATAACCTTTTCAGATTTCATTTGTACTGCTTCTCAAATTTAGGGTCATTTAACTCAAAATAAATCATTAAATGCATGAAAAATATCAAATGAAGTTAGAGAGGGTTAAAAATTGACGATATGCCTTTGAATGGTGCATATTGAACACACAAAAAGTATGAAGTGAAAATAAGTTATTAAAAATGAAATCTCTTTGTAATAGATGAGTTTTCATCCGAAACCCTCAAACTTCGAACGAGATTGTCCAATTTGTACATGAAGTGCATCCAGTTTTTGCCGTAACCCTCTCAACTCTTTAGAAGTTGCTATGTGGATGAAATTATGATGTTATGCCAAGCTACAACCTTTTCAGAATTCATTTGTACTACTTTTCAAACAAGAGATATGACATTTGAAATTCCATTTAATCAAATTGTCTTATACAACAGTTTAATTTGTTCAAACATGCATGGAAATGCCATAAACATATTCTTTATATTTTTCTGATATTTTTTCATATATTATTTATTTCCATTGGAGTTATAGATTTTTTCTATGATTTTCTAAAGTTGAGGGGTTTTTCTGAAAATAATAATTAATAACGAATTATCGTTTAGTACCGATGTGAGCCACGCACCCGTACTAAAGGTCCACCGCCCCGCACATTTTTGGGGGTGGACCTTTAGTACCGGTGCGTGGCTGGCACCGTTTCTAAAGGGTCTTTAGTACTGGTGCGAGCCACGCACCGGTACTAAACGTCCTCCACGTATAAATAGTGGAGGCCTCGTCCCGGGTCGAGCCACACACCGAGAGAAGCTTATTTGCGCCGCCAGGCTACCGAAATCCGTCGTCGCCACCGCGCGCCACCCTGACACCGCGCGCCGCCCCGAGCCCGCCGCCCCGAGCCTGCCGCCCCGTCGCTGCCCTCCGCCCCGGGAGCCCCCACCCAACTCCGGCTCGAGTGAGTGCCCGCTCGCCCCACCTTTTTTCCTGTTTTACTTAGTTAATTACTTAGGTTCTTAGGTTAGTTTAGGTTAGTTTAGGTTAATTAGTTAGGTTCTTAGGTTAGTTTAGGTTAGTTTAGATTAATTAGTTAGGTTCTTAGGTTATTTGAGGTTAGTTTATTAGGTTAGTTTAGGTTAGTTTATTAGGTTAGTTTATTAGGTTAGTTTAGGTTAGTTTATTAGGTTCTTAGGTTACTTTAGGTTAGTTTAGGTTAATTAGTTAGGTTCTTAGGTTAGTTCAGGATAGTTTTGGTTAGTTTAGGTTATTTCATTAGGTTAGTTTAGCATAGCTTATTAGGTTCTTAGGTTAGTTTAGGTTAGTTTAGGTTAATTAGTCAGGTTAGTTAATTAGTTAATTAGTTAGTTTAGTTTAGTTAGTTAGTTAGTTAGGTTCTTAGGTTATTTTAGTTAGTTACGTTAGTTTAGTTAGTTAGTTAGTTAGGTTCTTAGGTTATTTTAGTTAGTTAGGTTAGTTTAGTTTAGTTAGTTAGTTAGTTAGTTAGGTTATCAGGTTAGTTTAGTTAGTTTAGTTAGTTAGTTTAGTTAGTTAGGTTAGTTTAGTTAGTTAGTTAGTTAGGTTCTTAGGTTATTAGGGTATGTGTTAATTTTGTTAGATGCTAAGTGTTATTTAATTTGTTAAGTGTTATTTAATTTGTTAGATGCTAAGTGTTAATTTTGCTAAGTTTTATTTAATTTGTTTTCATAATTAAGTGTTTCTTCTCGACATCGACGATGTCGATCCTGCATCCTCGTCGTCGAGTCAGCGGAGGAGGTCACTTGCTTGAGCCGAGGGGCCATGTCCGGGACTGGGCTCCGCTGGGCTGATACTGGGGGTGCTGCCTTCCGGGTAGTGCAGCTTGGTGAGGAGCCAGCCCGTCGTCGACCCGGAGGTTCTGTGGTGGCGGCCGCATGGGCCACTGACGATTCAGAGGCTTGAGTCCCCCGCGGAGGTGGTACAGTACAATGTCAGCAAGGAGAACGAGCACGTCCGTCACTACATGGCAGCTTTGGAGGCGAGGTCCGACAATACTTGGCAGATTCTTCAGGGATCTTACTAGAGCTATGTTCCTGTGATGGTTCCTTCTCTTTGGGTGTCCACCGCCCGCCCCAATATCTGTCGGGCGCTAGGGTTCTAGCTACATCGATATATTAGCTACTATATATGTATTATTATGATGTATTGGCTAGATCGAGGGATTAGCCGATGTATTAACAATTATCCGAGATTATGAGATGAGATCTTTTCTAAGAACTACTATATATATATTCGATGATGCATTATTAATTAACTATCAGTTATTTTGCTTCTTGAATGCATGCTAATTTGAATACTAATTTGTTTTATCTATATTATTATGGATTAGTTATTAAGCTATGGACAATACCGGTAGAGCTCATGAAGAGGACATCTTTGACATGATACACTCCTCCGAAAACCCAGCGGACCTTCTGGGTGAATCACATGATGATGACGGCTGACAATATCTTAACGAGTATGATGATGGATGCGAGGCCGAGGAAGAACAACTTATGTTCCAAAATCCGGAACAACTAACAATGTCCGGCGAGGTATATACACATATTAGCCTCTGGTGATCATTACATGTGTATTAATTGATTTGTATATATATATATATTAACAAATCTTTGTTCTTTTAATTATCAGCCCTCCGGATCGAGCCAATCTAGTAGAAAGGTACGAGGCGGTGCCAAAATATTGGACAACAACGTAAAGCTCAATCTTGACGCTTTCAAACAAGATGGCGCACCAACTCACCCTGAAGCCAATGCCAAGATATTTGTGCGTCAATGCGGAGTGGTTGTTAGGGACGGAGTCCCGATCACAATGCAAGAATGGATTCATCCAAACAAACCAAAACCAGGAGTGAATTATGTCGATAAAAGAATTGAAAGATGCCTTTTGGCGAGATCTCATGGAGCATTTCATCCTACCAGATTCTCTCTCGAAGCGCCAAAGGGACAAAGTCAAGGAGTTTTCTCTCCATAAGAAGGCTGGCCCATTCCATACTTGGAAGAAAAGATGATGGACCGAGTACAATGCTAGAGGCAAGAAGGCACCCGAATTCGGAGGAATATACGAGAAGGTAAGTTATCACTAGGACGCATTTATCGAGTACAAGACATTGGAAGCTGCTATGGAGAAGTCGGCAAAGAATAAGATAAATGCGGAGAAAAAAGTATCACCATAAACTAGGGACAGGTGGATACAAGTCAGCCATTCCTAAGTGGGATGCATTAGAGCATAAGATGCATGCTGAAGGGATCACTCCAGTAACCTTGAACTGGCCCCGAAGGTGCAGGAATTGGTTTTTTGCACATGGGGGAAAGTTGGACCCAGGAACATGGAAGATTATTGCACTAGCCAGTCTGAAGCATGCATCAGATGAGTTGATTGAAGCAATAAAAGCTGCCCAAGACAGACGGTTTCACCCCGATAGAGAGAACGACGACCTTACACGCGCCTTCGGGAATCCCGAACATGGAGGACGAACACGAGGTGTGGGCATTGTTCCGTGGTACGAGGGGTTTGCGGGATAGAAGGACAGTTATAAAAGCTGTTCGAGAAAAAAGAAGGTGGAAGCAGACTGACTTTCAAAGTTGGAACAGAAGTATGAGTAGCAGCAGCTGCAGATACATGTACTGACCCAGCAAAGGGCAACTCCGCGGCATGAGGCATCGGAACCCGTCCCATCTACACTGTCGAAAAGCAGCGTGGGTTCCATGGGGGCACCGCTGGGTCACACCCCCATGGATGACATCACCAAGAAGACATCTTGTGAGCTAATCCAGAAAATGAAGAACATACCCGTGTGGGTCGTGATGGGCTATGCTTTACCAAATACACCCGATGTTCTCTAGCATTTCAATCCGGTTCCAGTTCGGTATGCTCATGTCGCGGTGGACGCAATAGAGCTAGGATATGATGAACTACAGCTTGACATCCCTGGAGGTGAGGGGGAGTCCACACTGGCAGAAGCCGGCCGTGGTGTCATTCTATGGAGTAAGGACTGCATCATCTTTCCACACTCGATGCTAAGGCCACCGGCTCCTCCGAGTATCGATGTCCGGCGCAAGGGATGCCAGCCACAGGCATCGCAGTGCCAACAGTCCTCCCCACCTCGAAAGGTGTCCCACTTCGATATGGATCCCAGCATGAGTCCACCCAACCTTGGGACGGAGCACGATGCGAGTCCATATCGTCGATATCGATCTCCACCGCGTGAGCCGAGTCCACCCCAGCAGCGGTCCCGCCAGCAGGACTCCAAAAAGAGGAAGGCCATCAGTAGTCCTCTTCGGAAGAAAGCAAAGAAGAAACCCGAGCCTCCAGCCAAAAGGTAGCTGCCTTACGACATGACACCAAAGGAAACCAAAATTGAAAGCGACGCCAAGTGAAAGCTTTTTTGCGAAGAAGACCCTACCGCCAAAGGAGGTAATACCCAAGGAAGTCCAAGAGCACTTTATGGAACACTTTATTGATGGACCCCCAGCATATGTGGAGTATATGCCGACGGACTATGAGTGATAGATTCAGAAGGCAAGTGAGCAGAGAAGTCGGCCCAGCCCAAGGAAGAAGTCGGGAAGTATGGCATCAACGTCAGGTGGTACTAATAGCGGGAAAATAATTCCCCAGTTCGTAGAACAATCAAAGCAATCGATCTCTTCGCTAAAGGTGAGTACCAATCCAAGCAAGCAACCGATCCAAGCAGTCGACATGCAAGGCAACCCAATAGACCTCGAAGAAGTAGAGGTTGTAGGTCTCACTCTTGGCCAAATCCTTGGCACCGAGGAAATCCGCGGGTACGGTGTAGATGAGTACGCAATGCAATATGTCGTCGGAAAACCACTTGTCACACCCGAGCAGTACAAGGAACTACCAACTGTGATGCGACGGTTGCATGATTGGTACCTGCGTGAAGCAAAGCAAGGGGAGACGGCGGTCATGGTCAAAGTAAGGAAAGAGCATTACATCAATGGATGTGACATATGTCTTGAATTTTCAGAACTTTTCCAGTTATACCACATAGACTCTATCGACAAAACTCTCAGAAGTTGCTATTGTCTGTAAGTGATTTATATCTTTAATAATTTAAGTCTCTAGGTAAGATATCGTTCATTGGCTAATCCTCACTATATATGTTATTTTCTACGCTATTATGCAGATTGAAGATGTGGGAATTGAAACAAGAGGGAATCGATGACATTGGGTTCTTCGACCCAAATACCGTTCATGGTCATGTGGTAAAACGTTATGCCAAGGACACAGAAGATATCTTGGAAAATTTTCTAGAGGCACTAATGAATACCAAATCTACTATAATATTTCCTTACAACACGGGGTGAGTATTTACTCTCTTGTATACTACAAATTCTATTTTTGCTTACTAGCTCGCTGTCAAGTGTAGTTGATGAGTTATATGCATGCCTGCTTAATTATATAAAGTTCTACGCAGAGACCACTATATCCTCCTAAATATTATCCTCACGGATGGACTTGTTCAAGTGTACGACTCACTAGATACACTAGAACAATCATACATGGACTTGTATTTTATGATAGAATGGTAATTTCAATCTTTATCGACCTTGCTTTCTTTCATTATTTCCTGATATCAAAAGTAATTATAATAACTCTTTCATTCTTTTTCTTTGCCGCGTAGTGTTTGGAAAAAGTTGATAGAAAAAAACCATCACGGTCGTCAATGGAAACCGAAGCTGAAATGGAAAAAGATGCAGGTAATTAAGTAGTACTACTAGGTCCTCGCATCTATTTAATTCTAGTTTCAATACCATTATCATGCTTGATTATTAATTATCTTGTTGAATTCTATTCTTTTGCAAAGTGCGCGAAGCAGCCACAGGGGACAAATTTATGTGGATACTTCCTCTGCGAGAACATTCGCATCGAGGCCAAAGCCGTATACGTCGCAGAGGAGCACGTGAAAGACAACTCCAGGTTTGGCACATGATGTCGAAGCTCTCGCCCGAGAAATGCTTTGTAGCACTTCAAGAGGAATTTGCGCATTTCTTCTTCGGCATGTCATTGATGTAAACGAAGAGTGCTATTACTTACCGCAACCTCAATAATGCTAACAAATCAGTAGTAGAAAATTGAGATTTCATCCGGAGCACTAGCTAGCTAGTCCTGGCCGGGTTTTGGGCCTTAATTTATAAGTCCAGAATATATATGGATGTGTAATTCCATTTGTATATATACTGTGTATGAGATATTGTATATTATATTATGTATATATATGCATCAACTTGTGTAATGTTTATAGTATGTAGCACCGTAAAATAAATTTGAAATGAATGGAAAACACAATAAATAGAGAGGAAAACTAAAACCTAATTAAGAGCTAAAACAAAAAAACAGAACACTTAGTACCGGTTGGTATCACAAACCGGTACTAAAGGTCCTCCACCACCAGCCCACGTAGGCAGGCACGTGGTGGGACTTTAGTACCTGTCTGTGGGCCAACCGGTACTAAAGGTATGGACCTTTAGTCCTGACCCTTAGTACCGGTCGGGGAACCGGTACTAAAGGCCCATCCCGACCGAGACTACAGATCGACATTCTACTAGTGTGAGTTGTTCTTCGGTCTATAACCTAAAACCCTTCGGCTTATATAGACGTCGAGGGTACCTAGGGTTTACATACGGTCGGTTAAACATAGAAGGAAAAACATGCCTATTCACTATTCCAATCTTGGAGGACACTCCAAGATTCCCAAAGCTTCCTTCCTAGAGACAGGGCCTTCAATCAATCCAATGCTCAATAATCGTCCCATATAGTCTGGCCCATGAGAAACAGGTCAGCCACCTGAGGACCCCTTAAACCAGGTCTCCCTTAGTAGCCGCCGAACTAGCCTCCAACGCCAAGGGTCCTAGCTCCAGCTTCACTTGATCAGAGTCTTCGACTTGCGAGGCAAGTTCTTCTCCTCAATCAGCGATTGGCCGAGTTTAGTTCGTCCTCCGATGACATGTAGTTTTTCCCGATCTATGGATCACCCGAACATCATGAATAGCTTAGCACCAAAGGCCAAGCGTCAAGGAGAAAACATAGTTTCCTGAAAACCTTTCTGATGAAAGGTCATGGCCCACCATGACCACTAGACCGGTTACAAAAACTAGATTCACGGTTCGAGGCCATTTTCATCTGCACGATCCATAAATGGACTGATCGTGCTCCGTTTCACATGGGATATGATTAATCATGCGCGTATAACGGCACGCATGTCTTGGGAAGCGGAGGAATTCATGGCGCAATAAAGGAAGGCTAACCGGCTACAAGCCTCATAAAAGGGAAAGAAAACCCCAAGTCTTAACCGTGCTTCCCATTCGCATCCTTTGCTTCAACAATCTCTTGAGCGTCCAGAGCACATATCTAGGTTTTCCACAACTCACCATCCGAGCTCGGCCATGGTCGATTCTGGTTCCAACGGCAAGTGGGAGGCCTCCACGGGCACAAACAAGGATATCCGGGCCCTGAAGGATGCCGGCTACCCCCCCGCCAACATCTACCACCGCGCTCCAGAGAAGAACCAGGTGGTGCCCACTCCCAAGCCAGGCGAGAGAGTGGTGTGTTGGGGAACATCGCATGGGAAACAAAAAATTTCCTACGCACACGCAAACCTATCCATGGTGATGAGAATCTACGAGAGGGAGAGTGGATCTACGTACCCTTGTAGATCGCTAAGCGGGAAGCGTTAAGAAACGTGGTTGGTGTAGTCGAACTTCTTCGCGATCCAAATCGCCGAGCGTCCCGCGATCCAATCATGAACCGTCCTGCGAACACATCATGATCCGTCCCGTGAACTCATCACGATCCGTCTCACGATCTTGATCACGATCTGTCCCGCGAACTCATCACGATCCGTTCCATGATCACATCACGAACCGTCTCGCGATCTCGATCACGGTCCTTCCGATCTAGCGCCGAACGGACGACACCTCCGCGTTCAGCACACGTGCAGGTTGATGACGATCTCCACCGTCTCGATCCAGCGAGAGGAGGTGGAGAGGAGAGAGAGTTCACCGGCAGCGTTACGGCGCTCCGGTGATGGTGGTGGAGCAATTCCGTCAGGGCTTCGCCTAAGCGCTGCAGAACTACGATCTAGAGGAGAAACTATGCACCGGTGGAACGGGTAGCACGTGGCCGGAAATTCTGTCCAAAAACCACCCAATCCACTAGTATATATAGGAGGAGAGGAGAGGAGAGGCAGCCAAGGCCTTTGGGTCGGCCGAAATAGGAGGTGGGAAGCAATCCTACTTCACCTCCAATCCTAGTTGGAGTAGGATTGCCTCCTATTGGCTGATTTTCCATGTTTTGCTTTAGGACTTTCTCTCCTGCACCATGGGCCTTTGTGGCTGGTTTCACAGCCCACTAAGGGCTGGTTATTATTCTCTCACAGCCCATGGACCTCTTGGGGTCGAAGTACCCCTCCCGGAGGTCTCCCGGTACACTACCGGCACTCCCGGTACACTACCGATGAGCCCGAAACTTTTCCGGAAACCAAACTGGGACTTCCTATATATGAATCTTTACCTCCGGACCATTCCGGAGCTCCTCGTGACGTCCGGTATCTCATCCGGGACTCCGAAAAAACTTAGGTCACCACCATACATAACTCTACACTACCGAAACGTCACCGAACCTTAAGTGTGCAGACCCTGCGGGTTCGAGAACTATGTAGACATGACCGAGACACCTCTACGGTCAATAACCAATGGCGGGACCTGGATGTCCACATTGGTTCCTACATATTCTACGAAGATCTTTATCGGTCGAACCTCTATGTCGAGGATTCAGTTAATCCCGTATATCATTCCCTTTGTTCTTCGGTATGTTACTTGCCCGAGATTCGATCGTCGGTATCTCCATACCTAGTTCAACCTCGTTACCGGAAAGTCTCTTTACTTGTTCCGTAATACAAGATCCCGCAACTAACAATTAGTCACATTGCTTGCAAGGCTTATTGTGATGTTGCATTACCGAGTGGGCCCCGAGATACCTCTCCGTTACACGGAGTAACAAATCCCAGTCTCGATCCATGCCAACTCAACAGACACCATCGGAGATACCTGTAGAGCACCTTTATAGTCACCCAGTTACGTTGCGACGTTTGATACACACAAGGCACTCCTCCGATATCCGTGAGTTGCATGATCTCATGGTCATAGGAACATATACTTGACATGCAGAAAACAGTAGCAATAAACTGACACGATCATATGCTATGTTTGTAGTTTGGGTCTTATCCATCACATCATTCTCCTAATGATGTGATCCCGTTATCAAATGACATCTCATGTCCATGGCTAGGAAACCTTAACCATCCTTTGATCAACGAGCTAGTCCATTAGAGGCATACTAGGGACATGGTTTTGTCTATGTATCCACACATGCATTTAAGTCTCCGATCAATACAATTATAGAATGGATAATAAACGATTATCATGAAAAAGGAAATATGATAATAACTAATTTATTATTGCCTCTAGGGCATATTTCCAACAGTCTCCCACGTGCACTAGAGTCAATAATCTAGTTCACATCACCATGTGATTCGCATTGTTATGAATCTAACACCCAATGAGTTCTGGGGCTCGATCATGCTTTGCATGTGAGAGAGGTCTTATAGTCAACGGGTCTGCGATATTCAGATCCGTGTGTACTTTGCAAATCTCTATGTCAAACCGTAAACAGTGCTACCACACTCCACTTGGTACTATTTCCAAATGGCTGCTCCACTATATGTATCCAGATTGCTACTATGAGTCATCCGGATTGGTGTTAAAGCTTGCATTGACGTAACTCTTTACGACGAACTCTTTATCACCTCCATAATCGAGAAACATCTCCTTAGTCTTTTAGTTACTAAGGACAATCTTGACCGCTGTCGAGTGCTCCATTCCAGGATCACTTTGAAACCTTCCAGTCATACTTATGGCAAGGCTGACATCGGGTCTTGTGCACAGCATTGCATACATGATAGAGCCTATGCCTAAAGCATAGGTGATGACACTCATCTTTTTTCTATCTTCTGTTGTCACTGGGCATTGAGTCATACTCAATTTTATACCTTACAAATCAGGCGAGAACTCTTTCTCTGACTGATCCATTTTGAACTCTTTCAAAATCTTGTCAAGGTACGTGCTCATTGAAAGTCTCATCAAGTATCTTGATCTATCTCTATAGATCTTGATGCTCAACAATTAGGTAGCTTTATCCAGGTCTTCCTTTGAAAAATCACTTTTCAAACAACCATTTATGCTTCCCAGAAATCCTACATTATTTCCGATCAACAATATGTCATCCACATATACTTATCAGAAATTCTATAGTGCTCCCACTCACTTTATTGTAAATACAAGTTTCTCGTAAACCTTGTATAAACATTAAAACTTTGATCACCTCATCAAAGCGTATATTACAACTCCGAGATGCTTGCTTCAGTCCATACAAGGATCACTAAAGCTTGCACACCTTTTAGCATCCTTAGGTCTAACAAAACCATCCGGTTGTATCACATACAACCTTTCCTCAAGTAAACAGTTAAGGAAACGATGTTTTGACATCCATCTGCCAGATTTCATAATTGAAAACACAACAACTGCTAACATAATTCCAACAGACTTTAGCACCACTACGAGTGAGAAAGTCTCATCGTAGTCAACTCCTTGAACTTGTCACAAACAACTTTGCAACAAGTTGAGCTTTACAAATGGTGACATTCACCATCAGTGTTTGTCTTCATTCTAAAGGTCCATTTGTACTCAACGACCTGCCGTCTAACGAGCAAGTCTACCAAAGTCTATACTTGGTTTTCATACATGGATCCTATCTCGGATTTCATGGCCTCTAACCATTCGTCGGAATCCGGTTGTCCAACAACATGATCTCCAAGACAGAGTTGTCGTACCACTTAGGAGAAGTACACATCCTTGTCGACCCACGAAGTTCGATAGTAACTTGATCCTGAAGCTTCATGATCATCATCATTAACTTCCTCTTCAACTAACGTAGGCTTCAAAGAAACATCTTTCTGCGCTGCGCTACTCTCTGGTTGAACAAAGGTTTAACAACCTCATCAAGTTCTATCTTCCTCCCACTCAATTCTTTCGAGAGAAACATTTCTTCGAGAAAGGATCTGTTTAAGCAACAAACACTTTGCACTAGGATCTGAGATTGAAGGTTCACCCAACTGATCTTAGGGTATTCTATGAAGATGCATTTGTCCGCCTTGGGTTCGACCTCATTAGGTGAAAACATTTTCCACACAAGTGTCACAGCCCCAAATATTAAGAAATGACAGCTTAGGTTTCTATCAAACCATAATTCACACGGTGTCATCTCAACGGATTTAGATGATGCCCTATTTAAAGTGAATGTAGTTGTCTCTAATGCATAACCCCAAAAACTATAGTAGTAAAACGATAAGAGACATCACAGTATGCACTATATCAATAGAGCATGACTATGATGTTCGGACACACCATCACACCATGGTGTTCCAGGTAGCGTTAGTTGTGAAAAAAAATTCACATTGTCTTAAGTTGTATGCCAAACTCGTAACTCAGATATTCACCTTCACGATCATATCGTGGTCATTTTTATCTTCTTGTCACGATGATCTTTAAACTTCACTCTAAATTTGCTTGAACCTTTCAAACGATTCAGACTTGTGTTTCATTAAGTAAATATACACTATATCTACTCAAATCATCAGTGAAGGTAAGAAAATAACGATATCCACTGCATGCTACAAGACTCACTAGATTGCATACATCAACATGTATCATTTCCAATGAATCACTTGCCCGCTCCATCCAACGGGGTCCTTTAGTCATGTTGCCCAAGAGGCATGGTTCGCATGTCTCAACTGATTCGAAATCGAATGAGTCCAAATATCCATCACCATGGAGTTTCTTCATGCGCTTTATACCAATATGACATTTTGCGGCAGTGCCACAAGTATGTGGTACTATCATTATTTAACTTTGTATCTTTTGACATCAATGTTATGAACATGTGTATTACTACGATCAAGATTTCAACAAACCATTCTCACTGGGTGCATGACCATTGAAGGTATTATTCATGTAACCAGAATAACTATTATTCTCTGACTTAAATGAATAACCGTATTGCAACAAACATGATCTAATCATGTTCATGCTCAACGCAAAACACCAAATAACATTTATTTAGGTTCGTCACTAATCCTGAAGGTAGAGAGAGCGTGCGATGTTGATCACATCAACCTTGGAAACATTTCCAACACACATCGTCACCTCACCCTTAGCTAGTTCTCCGTTTATTCCGTAGCTTTTATTTTGAGTTACTAACATTTAGCAATGGAACCGGTATCCAATACCCAGGTGCTACTAGGAGTACTAGCAAGGTACACATCAATAACTCGTATATCAAATATACTTCTGTCGATGTTGGCAGCCTTCTTATCTACCAAGTATCTAGGGTTGTTCCGCTTCAGCGACCTCTCACCTCATAATAGAAGCACTTAGTCTCGGGTTTGAGTTCAACTTTGGGTTGCTTCACTGGAGCAGCAACCGACTTGCTATCCATGAAGTTTCCCTCCTTGCTCTTGCCCTTTTCGAAACTAGTGGTTTGATTAACCATCAACACTTGACGCTCCTTCTTGATTTCTACCGTCGCGGTGTCAAACATCGCGAACAGCTCAGGGATCAATACTTCTATCCCTGGTGTATTATAGTTCATCACTAAGTTCTAGTAGCTTTAGTGACAGTGACTTGGAGAACTATATCAATCACTATCTTATCTGGAAGATCAACTCCCACTTGATTCAAGCGATTGTAGTACCCAAACAATCTGAGTACATGCTCAACGATTGAGCTATTCTCCTTCATCTTACAGGCAAAGAATCTTGTTGGAGATCTCATATCTCGCAACACAGGCACGAGCCTGAGATCATAATCTCTGCTCCTAGAACATCTCATATGTTCCGTGACGTTCAAAATGTTTCGGAGCCTCAATTCTAAGCCGTAATGCATGACACACTAAACTATCAAGTAGTCATCGAAACGTGCCTGTTAGATGTTCACAACATCTATAGACGATGCTAGAGGGGGTGGCGCACCGAGCGGTGCATTAAGGACATAAGCCTTCTGTGCAGCAATGAGGACAATCCTCAGATCACGGACCCAGTCCGCAATTTTGCTACCAACATCTTTCAATTCTATTTCTCTAGGAACATATAAAAATACAAGGGAGCTATAGCGCGAGCTAGTAATCTACAACATAATTTGCAAAGACACTTTGACTATGTTCATGATAATGAGTTCAATTAATCATATTACTTAAGAACTCCCAATCAAATTGACATCCCTCCGATCATTCGAGTGATACATGATCCAAATTCACCAACTCAAGTCCGATCATCACGTGAGTTGAGGTGGCTGCAATGGTGAACATCATTATGTTGATCATATCTACTATATGACTCATGTTCGACCTTTCGGTCTCTCGTGTTCCGAGGCCATGTCTGTACATGCTAGGCTCGTCAAGTTTAACCCGAGTGTTCTGCACGTGCAAATCTGGCTTGCACCCGTTGTATGAACGTAGAGTCTATCACACCCGATCATCACGTGGTGTCTCAACACGACGAACTTTCGCAATGGTGCACACTCGGGGAGAACACAATTTATCTTGAAATTAAGTGAGGGATCACCTTATAATGCTACCGTCGTCCTAAGCAAAACAAGGTGCATAAAAAGGATTAACATCACATGCAAATCATAAGTGACATGATATGGCCATGAACTTGTGCTTTTGATCTCCATCTAGAAAGCACCGGCATGATCTCCATCGCCACCGGCATGACACCATGATCTCCATCATCTTGATCTCCATCAACGTTTCACCATCGAGGTTGTCATGCCCTGCATGCTTCTACTACTATTGCTACCGTAGCGATAAAGTAAAGCATTACATAGCGCTTAATGATTGACACGCAGGTCATACAATAATTAAAGACAACCCTATGGCTCCTGCCGGTTGCCGTACTAATCGACATGCAAGTCGTGATAATCTATACATCACATGATCATCTCATACATCACATATATCACATCATGTAATTGGCCATATCATATCACAACATACCCTGCAAAAACAAGTTAGACGTCCTCTAATTGTTGTTGCAAGTTTTACGTGGCTGCTACGGGTATCTAGCAAGAACGATTCTCACCTACGCATAAACCACAACGGTGACACATAGATTGCTTTTCAACCTTCTCAAGGACCGCCTTTGTCGGATCCGATCCAACTAAAGTAAGAGAAACTATCACCCGCAAGCCATCTAAGCAACAAGTTGCATCGAGGGAACCGGTCTCTCGTAAGCGTACGAGTAATGTTGGTCCGGGCTGCTTCATCTTACAATCCCGCTGAACCAAAATCCGACCAAGGGAGGAAGCAATCTAAGCATCAACGCCCACAAACCTTTTGTGTTCTACTCGAGATCTCATCGAACCATCAACCTAGCTCATGATGCCACTGTTGGGGAACGTCGCATGGGAAACAAAAATTTTCCTACGCACACGCAAACCTATCCATGGTGATGAGAATCTACGAGAGGGAGAGTGGATCTACGTACCCTTGTAGATCGCTAAGCGGGAAGCGTTAAGAAACGCGGTTGGTGTAGTCGAACTTCTTCGCGATCCAAATCGCCGAGCGTCCCGCGATCCAATCATGAACCGTCCCGCGAACACATCATGATCCGTCCCGTGAACTCATCACGATCTGTCCCGCGAACTCATCACGATCCGTTCCATGATCACATCACGAACCGTCTCGCGATCTCGATCACGGTCCTTCCGATCTAGCGCCGAACGGACGACACCTCCGCATTCAGCACACGTGCAGCTTGATAACGATCTCCACCGTCTCGATCCAGCGAGAGGAGGTGGAGAGGAGAGAGAGTTCACCGGCAGCGTGACAGCGCTCCGGTGATGGTGGTGGAGCAATTCCGGCAGGGCTTCGCCTAAGCGCTGCGGAACTACGATCTAGAGGAGAAACTATGCACCGGTGGAACGGGTAGCACGTGGCCGGAAATTCTGTCCAAAAACCACCCAATCCACTAGTATATATAGGAGGAGACGAGAGGAGAGGAAGCCAAGGCCTTTGGGTCGGCCGAAATAGGAGGTGGGAAGCAATCCTACTTCACCTCCAATCCTAGTTGGAGTAGGATTGCCTCCTATTGGCTGATTTTCCACTTTTTGCTTTAGGACTTTCTCTCCTGCGCCATGGGCCTTTGTGGCTGTTTTCCCAGCCCACTAAGGGATGGTTATTATTCTCCCACAGCCCATGGACCTCTTGGGGTCGAAGTACCCCTCCCGGAGGTCTCCCGGTACACTACCGGCACTCCCGCTACACTACCGGCACTCCCGGTACACTACCGATGAGCCCGAAACTTTTCCAGAAACCAAACTGGGACTTCCTATATATGAATCTTTACCTCCGGACCATTCCGGAGCTCCTCGTGACGTCCGGGATCTCATCCGGGACTCTGAAAAAACTTAGGTCACCACCATACATAACTCTACACTACCGAAACGTCACCGAACCTTAAGTGTGCAGACCCTGCAGGTTCGAGAACTATGTAGACATGACCGAGACACCTCTACGGTCAATAACCAATGGCGGGACCTGGACGTCCACATTGGTTCCTACATATTCTACGAAGATCTTTATCGGTCGAACCTCTATGTCAAGGATTCAGTTAATCCCGTATATCGTTCCCTTTGTTCTTCGGTATGTTACTTGCCCGAGATTCGATCGTCGGTATCTCCATACCTAGTTCAACCTCGTTACCAGCAAGTCTCTTTACTCGTTCCGTAATACAAGATCCCGCAACTAACAATTAGTCACATTGCTTGCAAGGCTTATTGTGATGTTGCATTATCGAGTGGGCCCCGAGATACCTCTCCGTTACACGGAGTAACAAATCCCAGTCTCGATCCATGCCAACTCAACAGACACCATCGGAGATACCTATAGAGCACCTTTATAGTCACCCAGTTACGTTGCGACGTTTGATACACACAAGGCACTCCTCCGATATCCGTGAGTTGCATGATCTCATGGTCATAGGAACATATACTTGACATGCAGAAAACAGTAGCAATAAACTGTCACGATCATATGCTATGTTTGTAGTTTGGGTCTTATCCATCACATCATTCTCCTAATGATGTGATCCCGTTATCAAATGACATATCATGTCCATGGCTAGGAAAACTTAACCATCCTTTGATCAACGAGCTAGTCCATTAGAGGCATACTAGGGACATGGTTTTGTCTATGTATCCACACATGCATTTAAGTCTCCGATCAATACAATTATAGCATGGATAATAAACGATTATCATGAACAAGGAAATATGATAATAACTAATTTATTATTGCCTCTAGGGCATATTTCCAACATGGTGTTCATCCCTCACTTCATCCGGGGACTGAGCTTCCCACTCCACCCCTTCGGCAGGGGCCTCATGTTCTTCTACAAACTCGACATCCACGACCTCCCCCCAAATTCCTTCATGCACATATCGGCCTTCATCATCATTTGTGAGGCCTTCTTGCGGGTCGAACCGCACTTCGGACTATGTCTCAAGGTATTTAATATGAAGACGAAGTGCATCGTAGGCGATCACACATACTGCGGCGGGGTGGTCATCAGCAAGCGCCCCCGCATCAGATGGCCATCTAGCACCTTCATCAACACCATAAAAATTTGGCAAAAAGAGTGGGTTTATATCAAGAAGCCAACGGAGGAAGGTCGGGCTGCCCCGGCCAAATTCACATTTGGTCCCCTCACCAGACTGACCTCATGGCTCCGAAAGGGATTTAACTGGGGGTCGGATGCTGAGGTGGATAACCTGCACAGGCGCATCGCCTCAATGATCAAAGGTGAGATCGAGCAAGCCAATGTAGATCAGATCATGCTTCGGCGGCGCATCCTCCCCTGTGGGCGCCGGGCTTCTCTCATGTGAGCTTATCCGCTTGACGATGAGCCGACTATTCGTCGGCTGTTCCGCACCACTCCAGAGAAGTTGTCGAAGCCGCTGTTCAAGGCCGAGGAGAAATGGCCAGCCGAGGAGGAGGATCGTGGACTTCATGCCGATAACCCTCCTTCCTAGGTATAATATAGTTTTAATAGACCGGGTCTGTTTTTTGAAAGAAAATCTAAGAACTTTTTCAAACACCTCTGCAGAAATGGTTGAGAAAAGCCACGGGCATCAACTGCCCAGCACCACAGCCCAAAGACCCCAGGTCATAGCTGTTGTCGGAGATGCTCATCATGACGCCTTACAAGGCGCCATAAAAGAAGGAGAAGAAGAAGACATGCCGAGGAGGCCTCCGTATCAAGGACCAGACGGACGCTGCGTCCAAGGAAACCCATGCTTCCTATAATCAAGAGGAGGAGCATGAGTATGAGGGGGAATATGATTCCCCCTCGTAAGAAAGAGGGCGGCGTCACCAGACGCCGCACAGACGTTCCTCCTCGTGCCCCAAAGAAGGCACGTCGGCCGCGGTTGATCCTGCCCGATGACAGTTCGTACTCAGACACCGAGTCTGAAGACTTCGAGAAGGTTCCGCAAAGGAACCTAAGGGTCAAGCTCCCAGCTTGAAGGTAAGAATTCGAGGACTCCCTGAGCTACTACTACAGAGTTTTGAATGTTATTAACACGTGAGCGACTACTGATCTCCAGCCCACCATGCGTTCTCCCCACCGATCAAGTTTCGGACAGGGAGACCCCACCCACCGAGCTATCGAACACAGGGACCGCGTCACATCCCACCCCTCCGGGCGCCGCAAAGGATTCCATAGAGGTGTCATCCCAACAGGCTCCTATGGAGCTGGGCACCAGTGGTGGGGGCGACGATGTCATGGTCGAGATTAATGCCTCGGCCGCTGAAGACCGGGGGAGGAGCCCCTCCTGAATACTGAGGAGGCCGAACGGAGGGATGTCCAGCCGATCATGGGGGAGTATCTATCAGGTGCCTCCATCTTCGAGGATCACCGCACCCTTATGGATAAGGGTGCAGTTTTGCAAAGCATTCAGTCTGTTGATAGCGGACTGAAGGAGGCCTTCAATAGTCTCCTGGCGGGCTTCCAGGTGAGCCACATAATGTTTCATTTCTAGAATATTAATTTGTTACATTTGTGCTATCGTTATATATATAGCAGCCCTCGAGCCCTGGGTGAGTTTAGAAAAATTCACCTAGGGGTCAATCATAAATTAGTGTCTCGAATGTTCTAACAGCCCTTAAGAAGACCGAACATAAGGTCATGTTTATGACAGTTTGGAGGTTTGAACCCATGTAATCTGATAGGGATTTATTATTCGTTGGCCTTGTCATCAACGACAGCTAATGCCACCGAGCTAGACGAGCTAAATCGGAAGCTCAAGATCTCTGAGGATGAGATTCACGCTGTGAACAAGAGATTCGATGACGCGCAAGGTAAGTCGGATTGTCAAATCCAAATTTTCATCAATAGTGATTCATACTATCGATGCAGTATTGTTATATGCTTGATTCATACACAACCTTAGTGAAGGAAATTGAGAAGCTCATGGCCGAGCTTCAGAAGGCAAAGCAAGAGGTTGCGGACATACAAGCGGTTGCGCGCTTTCCGCTCTAAAAGCCACGAGCGCCAAGCATGAGGCCCGATTGGAGGAAATACAACAGGTGTTGGAAATATGCCCTAGAGGCAATAAATAAAGTGTTTATTATTGTATTTCCTTGTTCATGATAATTTTTATTGTCCATGCTATAATTGTATTAATTGGAAACACTTTACATGTGTGGATAAATAGACAACACTTTGTCCCTAGTATGCCTCTAGTGAACTAGCTCGTTGGTCAAAGATGGTCAAGGTTCCTAGCCATTGACATGTGATGTCATTTGATAATGGGATCAAATCATTAGGATAATGATGTGATGCACAAGACCCAAACGACAAATGTAGCATATGATCGTGTCAGTTTATTGCTACTGTTTTTTGCATGTCAAGTATATGTTCCTATGAAGATGAGATCATGCAATTCACGGACACCGGAGGAGTGCCTTGCGTGTATCAAACGTCGCACCGTAACTGGGTGAATATAAAGGTGCTCTATAGGTATCTCGAAGGGTGTCTGTTGGGTTGGCATGGATCAAGACTGGGATTTGTTACTCCATGTGACGGAGAGGTATCTTAGGGCCCACTCGGTAATACAGCATCACAATAACACTTGCAAGAAATGTGACTAAGTGTTAGTCACGGGATCTTGTATTAAGGAACGAGTAAAGAGACTTGCCGGTAACAAGGTTGAACTAGGTATGGAGATACCGACGATCGAATCTCGGGCAAGTAACATACCAAAGAACAAAGGGAACATCATACGGGATTAACTGAATCCTTGACATAGAGGTTCGACCGATAAAGATCTTCGTTGAATATGTAGTAACCAATATGGTCATCCAGGTACCGCTATTGGTTATTGACCATAGAGGTGTCTCGGTCATGTCTAGATAGTTCTTGAACCCGCAGGGTATGCACACTTAAGGTTTGGTGTCGTTTCGGTAGTATAGATTTATGCATGGTGGTGACCGAAGGTTGTTCGGAGTCCCGGATGAGATCCCAAACGTCAAGAGGAGCTCCGGAATGGTCCGGAGGTAAATATTGATATATAGGAAGTCCTATTTTGGTCGCCGGAAAAGTTTCGGGCTCATCGGTAGTGTACTGGGAGTGCCGGTAGTGTACCGGGAGACCATCTGGAGAGGTATTTCGACCCAAGAGTCTACATTGGCTGTGGGAGAGTGAATACCAGACCTTAGTGGACTGGTGGAAGTCCCACACAAGTTCCATGCGGCTGGGAAGAAAAGCCCAAAGAGAAAAAGGTGGAAAAAGGCAAAAAGACCAAATAAGGAAGGAGTCCTAGTCCTACTAGGATTGGAGGAGGATTCCTCCTCTACTCCCTTCGGCCGAAGCCTAGAAGGCTTGGACCTTGGGCCAAGCCTCCTCCTCTCTTCCTATTATATATACTAGAGGTATTAGGGTTTTTGGCACAAGATTTCAGCCACGTGCAACCCTACCCTCTAGTTCGTAGTTCCTCCTCTAGATCGATTTCAGCGGTGCTTAGGCGAAGCTCTGCTGAGATTACTCCACCACCATCGCCGTAGCGTTGTCACGCTACTAGAGAACTCGTCTTCCTCTCTGCTCCCTCTTGTTGGATCAAGAAGGCGGACACCGTCATCAAGCTGTACATGTGTTGAACGCGGAGGTGCTGTCCGTTCGGTGCTAGATCGAGACGGATCGTGAGTGGATCATGGGACGCTCGGGGATTTGGATCGCGAAGACGTTCGACTACATCAACCGCGTTTCTTAACGCTTCCCGCTTAGTGATCTACAAGGGTATGTAGATCCACTCTCCCTCTCGTAGATGCTCATCACCATGGGTAGATCTTGCGTGTGCGTAGGAATTTTTTTGTTTCCCATGCAACGTTCCCCAACAGTGGCATCATGAGCTAGGTCTATGTGTAGATGAGATTTTGAGTAGAACACAAAGAGTTTGTGGGCGTTGATGCTTAGATTGCTTCCTCCCTTGGTCGTGTTTTGGTTCAGCAGTGTTGTGGGATGAAGCGGCCCGGACCAACCTTACCTGTACGCTTACAAGAGACTGGTTCCATCAACTGACATGTAACCTCGTTGCACAAAGATGGCTGGCGGGTGCCTGTTTCTCCTACTTTAGTTGGATCGGATTCGACAAAGGCGTTCCTTGAGAAGGTTGAAAAGCAACTTATGTATCACCGTTGTGATTTATGCATAGGTGAGAATTGTTCTTGCTAGATACCCGTAGCAGCCATGTAAAACATGCAACAACAATTAGAGGACGTCTAACTTGTTTTTGCAGGGTATGTTGTGATGTGATATGGCCAATTACATGATGTGATATATGTGATGCATGAGATGATCATGTGTTGTATAGAATATCACGACTTGCATGTCGATGAGTACAGAAACCGGTAGGAGCCATAGGGTTGTCTTTAATTATTGTATGACCTGCGTGTCCATCATTAAGTGCTATGTAATGCTTTACTTTATTGCTAAACGATAGCAATAGTAGTAGAAGCATGATGGGCACGACAACCCCTATGGCAACACGTTGATGGAGATCAAGATAATGGAGATCATGGTGTCGTGCCGGTGACGATGGAGATCATGTTAGTGCTTTCAAGATGGACATCACAAGTTCATGGCCATATCATGTCACTTATGATTTGCATGTGATGTTAATCCTTATATCACCTTGTTTTGCCTAGGATGACAGTAGCATTATAAGGTGATCCCTCACTTAAATTTCAAGATGAATTGTGTTCTCGCAGAGTGTGCATCGTTGCGAAAGTTCGTCGTGTCGAGACACCATGTGATGATCGGGTGTGATAGGCTCTACGTTCACATACAACGGGTGCAAGCGAGTGTTGCACATGTAGAACACTTGGGTTAAACCTGACGAGCCTAGCATGTACATACATGGCCTCAGAACAAAAGAGACCGAAAGGTCGAACATGAGTCATATAGTAGATATGATCAACGTTATGATGTTCACCATTGAAACCACCTCAACTCACGTGATGATCAGACTTGAGTTGGTGAATTTGGATCATGTGACACTCAGATGACCTGAGGGATGTCAATTTGAGTGGGAGCATTAGTAATTTGATTAACTAAACTCATTACCTTGAACAATAGTCTAAGTAACCTTTGCATATTTATGTTGTAGATCAATGGCTCGCGCAGTAGCACCCCTGAATTTTAATGCGTTCCTAGAGAAAGCTAAGTTGAAAGATGATGGAAGTAACTTTGTTGACTGGGCCCATAATCTGAGGATTATCCGCACGGCCTCCCATAAATCTTATGTCCTTGATACACCGCTTGGTGACCAACCAGAAGACATTTTATCCGAAGACGTTAAGAACGCTTGGGAGGCATGTTCCGGAGATTACTCAATAGTTCAGTGTGCAATATTGTATGGCTTAGAACCAGGACTTCAAAGACGTTTTGAACATCATGGAGCATATGAGATGTTCTAGGGGTTGAAGTTTATCTTTCAGAAGAATGCCCGGATCGAGAGGTATGAGACCTCTGATAAGTTCTGTGCTTGCAAAATGGAGGAGAACGGGTCTATCATTGAGCATATACTCAGAATGTTTGGGTGTTCAAATCGTCTAGCAGAGTTGGGAATTGCCCTTCTGCCAGAGGCAATCACTGACAGAGTTCTTCAATCACTGCCACCTAGTTACAAGAGCTTTGTGATGAACTATAACACGCACGGGATGAACAAGTCAGTCGCCGAGTTGTTTGCGTTGCTAAAAGTCGCTAAGTCTGAAATCCAGAAAGAACATCATGTGTTGATGGTCAATAAAACCACTAGTTTCAAGAAGAATGGCAAGCGCAAGGGCAAGAAGGGTAAAACCAAGAAGGATGGAAAAGCAGTTGCTACTCCTGTAAAGAATCCCAAGGCTGGACCTAAGCCAGAAACTGAGTGCTTTCATCGCAAGGGAACTGGTCACTGGAAGCAGAACTGCCCCATGTACCTGGCTGACAAGAAGGCGGCCAACGACAAACAAGGTATATATGATATACATGTTATTGATGTCTACCTTACTAGCTCTCATTGTAATGCCTGGTAATTTCATACCGGTTCGGTTGCTCACATTTGCAACTCAAAACAGGAACTACGGAATAGACGAAGGCTGGCAAAGGACAAAGTGACGATTCACGTGGGAAATGGTTCCAAGGTTGATGTGATCGCCATCGGCACGCTCTCTCTTTGATTACCATCGGGATTAGTGATGAACCTGAATAATTGTTATTTAGTGTCTGCATTAAGCATGAACATTATATCTGGATCTTGTTTATTGTGAGACGGTTACTCATTAAATTAGAGAATAATGGTTGTTCTATTTATATGAGTAATATCTTTTATGGCCATGCACCCAGTGTGAGGTGTTTATTCATATTGAATCTTGATAGTGATGATACACATGTTCATAACATTGATGCCAAAAGATGTAGAGTTGATAATGATGGTACCACTTTCTTGTGGCACTGCCGTTTAGGTCATATTGGTGTAAAACGCATGAGGAAGCTCCATGGTGATGGAATTTTGGAGTCACTTGATTTTGAATCACTTGACACATGCGAACCATGCCTCATGGGCAAGATGACTAAAACGCCATTCTCTGGAATAATGGAACGGGAAAGTGACCTATTGGAAATCATACATACTGATGTGTGCGGTCCAATGAATGTTACAGCGCACGGTGGATATCGTTATTTTCTCACCTTCACTGATTACTTAAGTAGATATGGGTATATTTACTTAGTGAAACACAAGTATGGAACGTTTGAAAAGTTCAAGCAATTTTAGAGTGAAGTTGAGAATCATCGTAACAAGAAGATTAAATTCTTGCGATCTGATCAAGGAGTGAATATCTGAGTTATGAGTTTGGCAGTCACTTAAGACAGTGTGGAATTGTTTCACAGTTGACACCGCCTGGAACACCACAGTGTAATGGTGTGTCCGAACGTCGTAATCGAACCTTATTAGATATGGTGCGTTCTATGGTGTCTCTTGCTGCTTTGCCACTATCATTTTGGGATTATGCATTAGAGATAGCTGCATTCACTTTAAATAGGGCACCATCGAAATCCAATGAGACGATGCCATATGAACATGGTTTGGCAAGAGGCCAAAGTTGTCGTTTCTTAACGTTTGGGGATGTGATGCTTATGTCAAAAAGCTTCAGCCTGAAAAGCTGGAACCCAAAGCGGAGAAATGCGACTTCATAGGATTCCCGAAAGAGACATCCGGGTATACCTTCTATCTCAAATCTGAAGGCAAAGTGTTTGTCGCGAAGAACAGAACATTTCTTGATATCGAGTTTCTCTTGAAAGAATTGAGTGGGAGGAAAATAGAGCTTGATGAGGTTATTGAACTTTTAGTTCAACCAAAGAGTAGCCCAACGCAAAAAGCCGTTTATGTGGAGCCTACGACAGTTGAACAGGAAGTTAATGATGATGATCATGAAGCTTCGGATGAAGTTACTATTGAACCTCGTAGGTCGACAAGGGTGCGTACTGCTCCTGACTGGTACGGCAACCCTGTCTTGGAGGTCATGTTGTTGGACAACAATGAACCTACAAGCTATGGAGGAGCGATGTTGGGCCCAAATTCCGAGAAATGGTTAGAGGCCATGAAATCCGAGATGGGATCCATGTATGAAAACAAAGTATGGACTTTGGAAGTATTACCTGAAGGGAAAAAGGCCATTCAGAACAAATGGATCTTTAGTAAGAAGACAGACGCGGACCATAATGTCACTGTTTATAAAGCTCGACTTATGGCAAAGGGTTTTTCACAAGTTCAAGGAGTTGACTACGATGAGACCTTCTCACCTGTAGCGATGCTTAAGTCTGTCAGAATCATGTTGGCAATAGCTACATATTTCGACTATGAAATTTGGCAGATGGATGTCAAAACATCATTCCTCAATGGTTTCCTTGAGGAAGAGTTGTATATGTTGCAACCAGAAGGTTTTGTCGATCCAGAGAATGCTGACAAAGTTTGCAAACTCCAGCGATCAATTTATGGGCTGGTGCAAGCATCTCGGAGTTGGAATAAGCGCTTTGATGAGGTGATCAAAGCATTTGGGTTTATACAAGTTTATGGAGAAGCTTGTATTTACAAGAAAGTGAGTGGGAGCTCTATAGCGTTTCTAATATTATATGTGGATGACATATTGCTGATTGGAAACAATATAGAAATGCTGGAAAGTGTGAAGGAATATTTGAACAAGAGTTTTTCAATGAAGGACCTAGGAGAAGCTGCTTTCATATTAGGCATTAAGATCTATAGAGAAGGATCGAGACGCTTAATAGCACTTTCACAGAGCACATACCTTGATTAAGTTTTGAAGAAGTTCAAAATGGATCAGTCCGAGAAGGGGTTCTTGCCTGTGTTACAAGGTGTAGAGTAGAGTAAGACTCAATGCCCAGTGACTGCAGAAGATAGAGAAAAGATGAGTTTCATCCCCTATACTTCAGCCATAGGCTCTATCATGTATGCAATGGTGTGCACAAGACCCGATGTCAACCTTGCCATAAGTATGACTGGAAGGCTTGAAAGTGATGCTAGAATGGAGCACTGGGTGGCAGTCAAGAATATCCTTAAGTACCTGAAAAGGACTAAAGAAATGTTTCTCTTTCATGGAGGTGATGAAGAGCTCGTTGTAAAGGTTTACGTCGATGCAAGCTTTGACACTGATCCGGATGACTCTAAGTCACAAACCGGATACGTATTTATTCTCTACGGGGGAGCGGGAAGCTGGTGCAGTTCCAAGCAAAGCGTGGTAGCTGATTCTACATGCAAAGCGGAGTACATCGCAGCCTCGGAGGCAGCGAAGGAAGGTGTCTGGATGAAGCAGTTCATGGAAGATCTTGGAGTAGTGCCCAGTGCACTGAATCCAATGACTTTGTTCTGTGACAACACTGGTGCCATTGCTTTGGCCAAGGAACCAAGGTTTCACAAGAGGACCAGACACATAAAGCGACACTTCAACTCCATCTGCGATTACATCAAGGAGAAGGACATAAATATTTGCAAAGTGCAGACGAATCTGAATGTTGCAGACCCGTTGACTAAACCTCTTCCAAGGACTAAACATGATCAACACCAAAACTGCATAGGTGTTCGATTCATTACAATGTAAATCACATAGTGATGTGAACTAGATTATTGACTCTAGTGCAAGTGGGAGACTGTTGGAAATATGCCCTAGAGGCAATAAATAAAGTGTTTATTATTGTATATCCTTGTTCATGATAATTGTTTATTGTCCATGCTATAATGGTATTAATTGGAAACACATTACATGTGTGGATAAATAGACAACACTTTGTCCCTAGTATGCCTCTAGCGAACTAGCTCGTTGATCAAAGATGGTCAAGGTTTCCTATCCATTGACATGTGATGTCATTTGATAATGGGATCGCATCATTAGGAGAATGATTTGATGGACAAGACCCAAACTACAAACGTAGCATATAATCGTGTGAGTTTATTGCTGTTGTTTTCTGCATGTCAAGTATATGTTCCTATGACCATGAGATCATGCAACTCACGGACACCGGAGGAGTGCCTTGTGTGTATCAAATGTCGCAACGTAACTGGCTGACTATAAAGGTTCTCTACATGTATCTCCAAGGGTGTCTATTGGGTTGGCATGGATCAAGACTGGGATTTGTTACTCTGTGTGACGGAGAGGTATCTCAGGGCCCACTTGGTAATACAACATCACAATAAGCCTTGCAAGCAATGTGACTAAGTGTTAGTCACGGGATCTTGTATTATGGAACAAGTAAAGAGACTTGCCGGTAACGAGGTTGAACTAGGTATGGAGATACCGACGATCGAATCTCGGGCAAGTAACATACCGAAGAATAAAGGGAACATCATACGGGATTAACTGAATCCCTGACATAGAGGTTCGACCGATAAAGATATTTGTAGAATATGTAGGAACCAATATGGGCATCTAGGTCCCGCTATTCGTTATTAATTGTAGAGGTGTCTCGGTCATGTCTACATAGTTCTCGAACCCACAGGGTCTGCACACTTAAGGTTTGGTGACGTTTTGGTAGTATAGAGTTATGCATGGTGGTGAACAAAGGTTATTCAGAGTCCCGGATGAGATCCCGGATGTCACGAGGAGCTCCGGAATGGTCCGGAGGTAAAGATTGATATATAGTAAGTCCTATTTTGGTCACCGGAAAAGTTTTGGGATCATCGATAGTGTACCGGGAGTGCCGGTAGTGTACCGGGAGACCATCAGGAGAGGTATTTCGACCCAAGAGGCTACATGGGCTGTGGAAGATTGAATACCAGCCCTTAGTGGGCTGGTGGAAGTCCCACACAAAGCCCATGCGGCTAGGAAGAAAAGCCCAAAGAGAAAAAGGTGGAAAAAGGCAAAAAGACCAAATAAGGAAGGAGTCCTAGTCCTACTAGGATTGGAGGAGGATTCCTCCTCTCCTCTCTTTGGACTAAGCCTAGATGGCTTGGCCCTTGGGCCAATCCTCCTCCTCTCTTCCTCTTATATATACTAGAGGTTTTAGGGTTTTTGGCACAAGATTTCAGCCACGCGCAACCCTACCCTCTAGTTCGTAGTTCCTCCTCTAGATCGATTTCAGCAATGCTTAGGTGAAGCCCTGCTGAGATTACTCCACCACCATCACCGCGGCACCATCACGCTGTCGGAGAACTCATCTACCTCTCCGCTCCGTCTTTCTGGATCAAGAAGGCGGAGATCATCATCAAGCTGTACGTGTGCTGAACGTGGAGGTGTCGTCGGTTCGGTGCTTGATCGGGACGGATTGTGATTGGATCGCGGGATGCTCGGCGATTTGGATCGCGAAGACATTCGACTACATCAACCACGTTTCTTAACGCTTCCCACTTAGCGATCTACAAGGGTACGTAGATCCACTCTCCCTCTCGTAGATGCTCATCACCATGGATAGATCTTGCGAGTGCGTAGGAATTTTTTTGTTTCCCATGCAACGTTCCCCAACAACAGGAACTCAAGGACATAGGCCAGAAGTGTGAGGACCTTGAATAGAAAGGCAAGGAACAGGCACCAAACTATCTACCCTGAAATCCAATCTCCAAAAGGAGCGGGTGGATAGGCGGTTCTTTGAAGAGCAAGTCCGTCAAGTGAAGGATGTCACAGATGGAAAGCCGTATTTACTACAGTGTGTCTTCGGTGATAGCAGGTTCACATTTCTCACCCAAGTGTGGCGTTCCTTAGGCGCCTGCTTAGACCTCCAGAAGAGCATAGCGGACATGAGTCGGTTCTATGCCTCGCTGGGAGAATGAGATGAAGGTCGGCTATTCTGGGCGCAATTTGAAGCCTCCGAGCGCTCTCCTCTCCTTATTGAGAAGTTGAAGTAGTTGATGGAGCTGCACTGGATGGCGAAGCCGGCCATGAAGGATCCTCGTATCCGGCTATGGCCCAACGAGCCATTGCCGAGCAGCTACTTCGGCCTGGTGCAGAAACTAAGCGATGTCTTGCCTCGGATCGATGCACTAAGGCGTTCCTCCTATATCGAGGGAGCTCGGATGGCCTTTGCAAGGGACAAGGTGCACTAGCCGGTGCTTGACCCGATGAAGATAGACACTGCTCCTCTGCTACCCGAAAAGGAGCATAGGTGCCCTGAGTGATACTTCTCCGTAGTTATGGAGCGTGCATGGGCGATAGAGGCTCAGTGTTCGAAATAAAACATTTATGAGTAAATGCGTTGAAATATGTCCGAAGACCTTTTAACGCTGGCATGTTTATGATGCATGGTTTATCATTTCTTTTATGTTTTGCATTCGTTTATAACTCTTGTGTGGTCGTTGAAACTGAAAGTTGCGAGTCATCGACTTCAGCCCTACTACCTCTTGAGCTTGCGTTGGTTTTCCCTTGAAGAGGAAAGGGTGATGCAGTGAAGTAGATAAGTATTTCCCTCAGTTGTTGAGAAGAAATGTATAAATCCAGTAGGAGGAACAAGCAAGTCACCAGTGGATGCACCTACACAAACAATCAAAGTCTTGCACCCAACGCTATAAAGGGGTTGTCAATCCCTTCATGGTTATTTGCAAGGATTAGATCTGATAGAGATAGATATAAACAAGTAAAAGATAAATAAATTGCAGCAAGGAATTTTTGGTATTTTTGGTTTATAGAACTGAAAACATATTATGAAAAGTAGACCCGGGGGCCATAGGTTTCACTAGAGGATTCTCTATTGAAGGAAAATATCACGATGGCTAAACAAATTACTGTCAAGCATTTTATAGAAAAGTGAATAATCATGTAGATACCAAGGCAATCATCATTCATATAGGAATCACATCTCTGTCAAGTAGACCAAAATGATTCTGCATCTACTACTATTACTCCACACATCCACACATTGAGTATTAAGTTCATCAAGAACATAGTAATGCATTAGGTAATATGACATGATGTAGAGGGATAAACTCAAACAATATGATGAAAACCCCATATTTTTTGCCTTGATGGCAACAATACAATACGTGCCTCGCTACCCCTACTTTGTCACTAGGTGAGGACACCGTAAGATTGAACCCAAAACTAAGCACTTCTCCTATTGCAAGAATTACCAATATAGCTGGCCAAACCAAATCAATATCTCGAAGAGACTTGCAGAGATATGAAATCATGCATAAAAGAATTCAGAGGAGATTCAAATAAGATTCATGGATAATATGAACACAAGCCCACAATTCATCGAATCTTGACAAACACACCGCAAAATAGTACTACATCGGATAGATCTCCATGAGGATCATGAAGAACATGGCATTGAAGATCAAAGAGAAAGTAGAAGCCATATAGATACTACCTATGGACCCGTAGGTCTATGGTGGACTACTCACACATCATCGGAGGGGTAATGGAGTTGATGTAGATGCCCTCCGTGATCGAATCCCCCTCCGCCAGATTACCGAAAAAGGCTCCAAGATTGGATCTCTCGGGAACAGAGGCTTCTGGCGGCAGAAAAGTATTTTCGTGGCCCCCTCTGGTTTTAGGGGAATATTTGGGTATTTATAGGACGAAGAATAGGGTTAAGAGACCTGCGAGTAGACGGCAAGCCTGCCAGGCACGCCTAGGGGGCGACCATGCCTACAATTCTTGTGATCTCCTGGTAGATCCCCTGCCATGCACTCCAAGTCTCGTGGATCTCTTTCCTTCTAGAAAAAATCATTCCGAAGATTTTATTCCATTTGGACCCCGTTCAATATTCTATATCTGCAAAACTCATAAACAAGGAAAAACAAAAACTTGCACTAGGCTCTAGATTAATAGGTTAGTCCCAAAAATAATATAAAATAGCATATTAACGCATATAAAATGTCCAACACAAATAATATAATAGCATGCAATCATCAAAAATTATAGATAGTTGGGACGTATCAGCATCCCCAAGCTTAATTCCTGCGCGTCCTCGAGTAGGTAAATGATAGAAACATAATTTTTGATGTGGAGTGGTACCTAACATATTTATACATGTAATATTCTCTATTTTGGCATGAATATTCATATCCATAAGACTCAAAACAAAAGCCCAATATTGATATAAAAACAATAACATTTCAAGCATACTAGCAAAGCAATTGTATCTCTTCAAAATATAATGGCAAAATAAAGTTATCCCTACAATATCATATGGTCTCGCTATGCTCCATCTTCCCCACACAAACTATTTATATCATGCAAAACCCCGATGACAAGTCAAGCAATTTTTTCACACTTATTATGTTCTCAACTTTTTCAACTCTCACGCAATACATGAGCGTGAGCCATGGATATAACACTATAGGTGGAATAGAATATGGTGGAGGTTGTCAAGGAAAAGGAGAAGATAGTCTCACATCAACTAGGCATATCAACGGGCTATGGAGATTCCCATCAATAGATATTAGTGTGAGTGAGTAGGGATTGCCATTCAACGGATGCACTTAGAGGTATAAGTGTATGAAAGCTTAAAAGGAAACTAAGTGGATGTGCATCAAGAAGAAAAATTCCACTAGTTATACGAAAGTGACAAAATAGGAGACTCTCTATAATGAAGATCATGGTGGTACTTTGAAGCACAAGTGTGGAAAAAGAAAGTAGAAATGTCCCTTCTCTCTTTTCTCTCATTTTTTTCTTTTTGGTGGGCATCTAAGGCCTCTTTTATTCATCATTTTTTATTTGGGCTTCGCTGGCCTCTTTTATTTTTCATAAAGTCCGGAATCTCATCCCCACTTGTGAGGGAATCATAGCTACCATGATCCTTTCCTCACATGGGACATGATCTAATAATGATAATCATCACATCTTGAGTTACATACAACTCAAAAGATAAATTACAACTCGATACCTAGAACAAAATATGACTCTATATGCAATATGAGAGTGGCGGTGCAAGTCATGATAAAAGGAAACGATGGGAGTTGCATGGCAATATATCTCTGAATGGCTATGGAAATGCCATAATAGGTAGGTATGGTGGCTTTTTTGAGGAAATATATATGGTGGCTGTTTTGAGGAAGGTATTTGTTGTACCGGCGAAAGTTGCACGGTACTATAGAAGCTAGCAAAGGTGGAAGGGTGAGAGTGCGTATAATCCATGGACTCAACATTAGTCATAAAAAACTCACATACTTATTGCAAAAGTCTATTAGTTGTCGAAGCAAATATTAGACGCATGCTCCTAGGGGAGAGGTTGTTAGGAGCTAACCATTGCGCGCTCCCGACCCTCACACAAAGGCCGACAATCTATAAACAAATAATGCTCCAACTCCCTTACATAACGGTTCAGCATACATGAATGTTACGGGAATCACAAACCTTTACACAAGTACTTTTACCAAATCACAATCACATCCTAACATTACTCTTAACATTACCATCTTTATATCTCAAAATTTTATGCAAGGAATCAAAATTCTCAAAAATACTCAATGCACTTAATATGGAAGTTTTTATTATATCCCTCTTGGATGCCTATTATATTAGGACTAAATTCATGACCTAGACAATTTATCAAGAAGTTTAAAGACTCTCAAAATAATATAAGTGAGGTACGAGAGTTCGATTATTTCTATAAAACGCAAATACCACCGTGCTCTAAAAAATATAAGTGAAGCATGTAGAGCAAAATTGCCCATCTCAAAAGATATAACTGAAGCACATAGAGTATTCTAATAAATTCACGATTAACACGTGTCTCTATCAAAAGATGTGTGAAGCAAGGATGACTTTGGAAAACTAAAAATCAAAGACTCATATCATACAAGACGCTCCAAGCAAAACACATATCATGTGGTGAATAAAAATATAGCCTCAAGTAAATTTACCGATGGATTGAAGACGGAAGAGGGGATACCTTCCGGGGCATCCCCAAGCTTAGGATCTCTGGCATCCTTGAATATGACTTGGGGTGCCTTGGGCATCCCCAAGCTTAGGCTTTTGCCACTCCTTATTCCATAGTCCTTGAGCTTTCTATGTATCCGCCCCAGCAATGGCGCTAGAAATCCTTCTTGCTACCGCTTGAGCTTGCGTTGGTTTTCCCTTGAAGAGGAAAGGGTGATTTGGCAAAGTAGATAAGTATTTCCCTCAATTGTTGAGAACCAAGGTATCAATCCAGTAGGAAGAACAAGCAAGTCACCAATGTATGCACCTACACAAACAATCAAACGCTTGCACCCAACGCTATAAAGGGGTTGTCAATCCCTTCACGGTTATTTGCAAGGATTAGATCTGATAGAGATAGATGTAAACAAGTTGAAGATAAATAAATTGCAGCAAGGTATTTTTGGTATTTTTGGTTTATAAATCTGAAAAGATATTATGGAAAGTAGACCCGGGGGCCATAGGTTTCACTAGAGGATTGTCTCTTGAAGGAAAATATCACGGTGGGTAAACAAATTGTTGTCAAGCAATTGATAAAAAAGCGAATAATCATGTAGATATCCAAGGCAATGATCATGCATATCGGTATCACGTCCGTGTCAAGTAGACCGAAACGATTCTGCATCTACTACTATTACTCCACACATCGACCGACTCCTGCCTACATCTGGAGTATTAGGTTCATCAAGAACATAGTAACGCATTTGGTAAGATGACATGGTGTAGAGGGATAAACTCAGACAATATGATGAAACCCCCATCTTTTTAACCTTTATGGCAACAATACAATACGTGCCTCGCTACCCCTAATTTGTCACTGGGTGAGGACACCACAAGATTGAACCCAAAACTAAGCACTTCTCCTATTGCAAGAATTACCAATCTAGTTGGCCAAACCAAATCAATAAATCGAAGTGACTTGCACAGATATGAAATCATGCATAAAAGAATTCAGAGGAGATTCAAATAAGATTCATGGATAATCTGAACATAAACCCACAATTCATCGGATCTTGGCAAACACACAACAAAAGAGTATTACATCGAACAGATCTCCATGGAGATCATGAAGAACATGGTATTGAAGATCAAAGTGAGAGAAGAAGCCATCTAGCTACTAGTTATGGACCCATAGGTCTGTGATGCACTACTCACGCATCATCGGAGGGGCAATGGAGTTGATGTAGATGCCCTCCGTGATCGAATCCCCCTTCGGTAGATTACCAAAAAAGGCCCCAAGATTGGATCTCTTGGGAACGGAGGCTTCTGGCGGCGCAAAAGTATTTTGGTGGCTCCCTCTAGTGTTTGGGGAATATTTGGGTATTTATAGGACGAAGAATAGGGTTAGGAGACCTGCCAGGAGACGACAAGCCTGCCAGGCACAACTAGGTGATGGCCGCGCCTACCAGGCTTGTGATCTCCTGGTAGATCCCCTGGCATGGACTCCAAGTCTCATGGATCTCTGTCCTTTCAGAAAAAATAATTTCAAAGATTTTATTCTTTTTGGACTCCATTTAATATTCCATATATGTCAATCTGAAAAACAAGGGAAAAACAAAAACTGGCACTAGGCTCTAGATTAATAGGTTAGTCCCAATAATAATATAAAATAGCGTATTAATGCATATAAAACATCAAAAACAAATAATATAATAGCATGACATCATCGAAAATTATAGATACATTCGAGACATATCAAGCCCCCATGTAGATACTACACGAGGTGTCTCTTCCTACGCACTGGGACCCTTAGCCGAGCTATCGGTACCCGAAGGCTGTAGTGTGAGGCGGACAAGGCAATCCGACCATAGTGCTTTATTACTTTCACTTAGCCGCATGAGCGTGATAAGCAATGCGGGGGGGGGGCTGATGACTAGCCCCCAGTGGTTTGTGATGATCGGATAAACCATGGTTAAAGCCGATATCACATGGTTTGGGCGAATACCAAACCCAACGTATGACACGGAATAACCTCTAACGAGCTTTTTAGTATGACACTTAAGCTCGGATTCGTAGACCGGTTCTCGCATACTATGACAGCCAGTTTTCGGCTATCTCCCCTGAGATGCTTGACCAGGCTAGCTAGAAACACAATCGCAGTGATTCTCCCTTTGCCCTTTTAGCCGAACGAGCAGAATGTAAAGGGGCAAGGAGAGGAGCCGGGCAACCCAACTATTGCCCCAAGACATAGTTCGGAACCAATGCATATAAAGCGAATTCCAAGACACCAAACGCATTATCAATTGTGCATAGGGCAATTTTTTGTAACTCAAGCCCCCGTTCTATTAGTTGGTTGCATCGTAATATCTATCGAATAGTTTCGCAAGAAGTGGGAGGAAATAGAGTATGTGTGAAAAAAGGATAGCGAAAGGACCATGTATAATGGTTTTGTATTTTGCTCAACCACTCTTATTATTCAAATTGCCAAAGAGAGTGTTTACAGGTAGTTGAAAATGAATTTTTACAGGAGGGGTTGTACTAGGTGTCTTTGATGGGTGACCTGACGTGTCGATGTGCCATGTCGTGTGTCCGCTCCTGTGCCCCCTAGGGAGTTGTATACCTCTATGGGTGTTGTTTTTTGGCAGGCGGACCTTCGAAAAAAAATCTCTAGAAGCCGCCGAAGTGTGGATGAGCTTTACGCTCTTAGTAGGCCCTTGATGGTACCTGCAGTGTGTCTGAAGACATTTAATGGTAGTAGTTTGGTCCAACTAAATACGTACGGTTTGATAGTTTTGCCCATCGCCGCCCATGGAATCTTGAGCGCGAAGTTGTGCCTCCTCGGCACATGCTTTTTTGGTCCTACGGCTGTGCCATGGGGGCGAGTCCCTATTTATGGGGAGAGGAAGGTTATGGGTGCTCGGGCTGAGACCGAGCTCGCTTCCCAGTCTTACGTGCCTTTATGGAGGATGTTGGCATTTGCCGATCATCATTGTAATGGCATTCGGCCGCCAGGGCCAATGCATGTTCCTCAGTTCAGAGAGAGCGCTCTATGTTGCCATTGATAGTAATGACCCCCTTGGGGATGGGCATCTTGAGCTTCAGGTATGCGTAGTGTGGGACGACGTTAAAGCGAGCGAACGTTGTACGGCCTAGCAGGGCGTGATAGCCGCTACGAAAAGGTACAATATCGAAGATCAAGTCTTCACTTCGAAAGTTATCGGGCGAACCGAACACTACTTCCAGGCTTACAAAGCCTATGCACCGGGCTCCGACGCCTGGAATCACTCCTTTAAAGGTAGTGTTTCTGGGTTTGATCCTTCACGGATCTATACCCATATTTTTCATCATGTCTGAGTAAATCAGATTAAGGCTACTTCCTCCATCCGTTAGGACTTTAGTGAGGTAATACCCTTATATGATGGGGTCTAGGACGAGGGCGGCCGAGCCCCCATGACAGATACTGGTCGGGTGGTTGCGCCGATCGAAGGTGATAGGGTACGTCGACCATGGGTTGTACTTCGGGGCAACATGCTATATGGCATAGACCTCTCGAAGGGCACGCTTCCTCTCCTCTTTGGGTATTTGAGTGGCGTATATCATATTTACGGTTTTTACCTCTGGAGGAAACTTCTTTTGTCCACCACCGATCAGACCGCGAGGCTCATCCTCGTCCTTGTTGTGTGGGACCCTGCCTTGATCCTCGGTTGTGAATTTGCCGGCCTGTTTGAATACCCAATAGTTACGGTTGGTGTGGTTGGTGGGCTTCTCTCAAGTGCCATGGACCTAGCAAGGCTTCTCTATGATCTTGTCCAGCGGCGTGTGTCCGTCGCGATTGCCTTTAGGAGGCTTCTTCATCTGCCCAGGCCGGGAGTTGTAGAAGCTGGCGTTGACGGTCGTGTCATGGGTGTCACTATTGCTGTGTCGATGCTTATTCTCGTTGTGATTTTCTTTCCCATTTCCTTCCTGAACTTCGGAGGTTCTGGTGTCTTCGGGGTTGTGGCTCCATCTTGCTAGCCAGTTATCCTCGCCCGCGTAAAAGCGGGTCATGAGTGATGTAAGGGCAGACATTGTCCTAGGTTTATCTTGGCCGAGCTGGCGAGCCAACAATTCATCTCGAATATTGTGCCTAAAGGAGGCTATTTCCTCGGCGTCCGAGCAGTCAATGATCTGGTTTTATTTTGTCAAGAACCAATTCCAGAATTTCTACGCGGACTCTCTTGGCTTATGGACGACGTTGCTCAGGTCGGAGGAGTTCGGTGTCCGGACATAGGTGCCCTAGAAGTTAGATTGGAATGCATCCTCTAGATCATCCCAGCACCCGATGGAGTTTTTGGGGAGGTTGTTTAACCAGTTCTTAGATAGCCCTTTAAGCTTCAGGGGTAGATATTTAATGGCATGGAGATCATCTCCTCATGCCATGTGGATGTGGAGGAGGAAATCCTCAATCCTTACTATTGGGTCAGTTGTCCCATCGTATTGCTCTATGTTCATGGGTTTAAAGCCCTCCAGGAACTGGTGCTGGATCACCTCGTCCATGAAGCACAGTGGGTGGGCAGCGCCTCTGACCCGAGCTATGTCACACTGATAGTCAGCGTTTGCTCTAGCTCGGTTTTGTTCCTGGCCTCGATTGCTGCGGTCGAGCCAAGGCCGGTACCCGTCCCGTCGATCGGGGGAGTACCCTTTGGATCTGTAGATGGATCTTGTGCGACCTGCCCTATGGTCCAGGTCGTGCCACGGGTCGAACCTGTCATTGGGATCTATTGGCTCTTTTCCCCATCTTCGTGGTAACGTCAGCCTATAATCAGTGTCGTCAGCTGTCCTGTCTCATCCTCGAGAGAGGCGGTCTGGCTCGTCAATGTGGTATATTTAGGAGACGGCGTGTCAGTAGGCTCGTCATTGAATTGTGGCAGCAGCCATCTGCATGGATAGCTTTCAGGTTGGTCCAGGGGACCGGTACCGTATCTTTCCTCGGCTGAGAGGACTCTTGTCCATCGGTCATTGAGGTTGTCTGGTTTGTTGTTAAGCTGTCGTTCTTTAGCTTTCAGGTTGTGGGTCGTGGCTATAAGCTTTTGCGTGAATAGTTCCTGATCTTCAAGGTTATCGGGGATGGCAAAGTCATCTGCTTCCGGGATGTCTTCCTCCTCAATAGGGGGGGTAATTGTCGTCCTCAGAATCAGTTTAGGTCCACGGGGTTGAGCTGATATTTCGATCTCTCCTGGCCCTCTAGCGGTCTTTAGGGATATCGGGATCACCGAGGTCTTTTGGGGTATCTCCGTCCCTGGTGCCGACGATAGCTTTTCTACCCATTTTTCCTTTTGATCGTTTATGCGTCTTCCTGCGCCTTGACGGTGCTTCACCCGATTTTTCGCCATCGTTTTTAGGTGTATGCTCGCTGTTAGTGGCTGCAGTTTCCACCATGTAGACGTCGTACGTGGAGGTGGCAGCCCATCGCCCTATGTTTACGGGGGTGAGGGCACAATCTTCCCCATCCATGTATTCTGCCTTCCTCCGAGGCATAATCCAACATGTCGGTTAAGTCCTCGACAGTGGCTATCAAGTGGGTGGTGGGTGGAGTGAAACATTCATCTTGACCCGCCTGGAGAGACCGATCTGAGCATAGATCAGGGTTGGGTTGTCGGTAATTTTCATCAACGAGTGTCATCGTTTTCTCACGATAGATGCCATGGGTAGGCTTATCGTAAGTGGTTGGGACCGAAGGACGCCAATGGCCTCCGGGTGCGAGATTGGGCACAAGCGGTGGTGGCACACGATGTACCCAGGTTCAGGGCCCTCCAAGGGAGGTAATACCCTTAGTCCTGCTTGGTCTAGTTAGATGGATAGTTGTGTTTACACGGGTGCTCCTGGAGCTATGTCTAGAGGAGGAAGAGGGAGCAGCTGGCTCGTCCTCCTCCATTGCTAGTGATGGTGCGAGAGGAAAGCTCTTTGTGGGTTTATGCGAATGATCGTGCGTTGGTCTGTCCCGTTGCACGGGGGGCTCGGGGGATTTTATAGGCCAACCCCCGGCTCTATAATATGTCTAAAGTACAGGGTGGGGGGACCCGGCTGGCAGTCTCTCCGGCTGGCCAGGGGGTCCCCCCCTCCACGCCGTCTCGTCGTCTGTAGGGTCCACCAGCTGAGCGGTCGCGTCTCCCGCTGGGGCCCGTCAGCCAGCTCTGCGATTGGCTCTCGCTGACCTGCCGCGACACGGGTCTCACCGGCGGTGTCGTCTAGTGCCAGCCGGCCGAAGTCTCTGGTATGGCCGGCTTCACTGTAGCCACGCCAGGGCAGGTAATCGAGTGAGCGAGGGTCTGCCGGCACTATTTCCCTACCCATTCATGCTCGCCGAGGTCAGCGGCCCGAACGGCCGGACTGTAGCTATGCGGCCTAGTGCGTCATCGGCCACTTTGGCCACATGACCGCCCATCGTGGCGGTCACGTCTTGTCATCGTACCCGCTCCCAGGGGGATGGGACGTCGCGTGTTCACCCCTGGGTCAACGGCAAAGGTGGCAGCCAGCGGTCGAGCCGGTTGCACGACCAGCCGCCCGCATCGCCAGCCGGCAGCACATCGAGCCGACCATCCTCTAGCCGGCCATGGAGAGCCGTCCACGCAGTTGACTTCAAAGTGGAAGGGGGAGAACACCGTTGCTTTGGGCTACCTAGGTTGATAACCCCGTCAGTAGTCCCCGAAGCCGGTGAGGGCCCGCGTCCGGCAGACGGAGGGGAGCCGGCGGCTTCCCCCAGTGGTACCCACCTCCGGCATGAAGCCGAAGGCCAGCTGGTCGGCCGTTGGACACGACGCCTCGGGCACCGGCGCGTTGCCCCGGGACTACGTCGGCCCACCGCGCGCCACGCGGCAGTAATGATGCGGCAGGCCCCACACACGCGGGGAGACGGGACGTCGTCCTGGGCCTACCCCGCTAGCCCCTGAGCATAGCCCGGTAGGCCTCGGGGCGTGGACTGGGATCCTGTGCGCCCCAAAGCGCCATTACGATCCAGGGCCACCCACGCGCGCACGGAGTTCCCGGTGGAGTGGGCGCAATTAATCCCACGCCCCCCGGTCATGGCCTCCCCAATATAAGGGGAGGAAGGGTAGAGTGGGCGCAATCAATACCCGCATCCCGCTCGCCCCCTTGCCCTTTGCCTTCTTGCCTTCTTCATTCTCCTCGCCCCCTTGCACAACGCCCCGCATGAGCCCGCAACCGCGTCCGCGCAACGCCCCGCCACCGCTATGGCCGACTCACAAGGAGAGAGCTGGGCTGGCTCCGTCGTCATCGAAGGGGACATTGTGGAGCTTCGCCGTGCGCGGATGCTTCCGCCGACCGAGTGGGTGGCCGCACGTGCGCCCGGCGAGGTGGCATCAGTGCCACAGATGGGGGAACACGTCGTGTTCCTTTCGCACTTCTCTTGCGGCTTCGTGCTCCCCGTAAGCCTTTTATTCCGCCTATTCCTCGACACTTTTGACCTCGAGCCGCATCACCTTGGCCCTAATGTGATCTTGTACCTCGCCACATTTGTGACGCTGTGCGAGGGATGCCTCGGGGTTCTTCCCTTCCTCGAGCTCTTCAACGCTCTCTTCTATCTCTAGCCATTGAAGAACAGTGCTTGCGAGGGCACGATGGTGTGCTGTCATGGCACCGCACGCTTCCCTCCGCTTTGTCTCATCGACTCCGTCAACGGGTGGCACCGCACGTTCTTCTACGTGAAGAACACTGACCCGAGCTTGGACTTCATCCGGCTACCCCCGTTCATCGACTCGCAGTCTTCCCAGGTGAACTAGCAGGGGGCCACCCCGCGCGGCATGGCCCTGGTGGAGCTCGGCTGGCTCGCGCTGCTGAAGAGCTCCAAGGGGTTGGTCACCTCTGTTATGGTGGCGGCCTTCATCTCGCGTCGGGTGCTGCCTCTCCAGATGAGGCCGCACCGGTTCTGCGATATGTCCGTTCACCGCGACCCCTGCCGGTTGTCCATCGTCGACCTGACACCGGCTCAGGTGGCGAAGCGGGTGAATGCCCTCACGACGTTCAAGCTGAAGCTCGTGTCGTGGTCCTTCGGCATGGAGTCGTACGACCGCGTCAACCATCCCCCCTGGTAAGTCTTTTGATTAGACGGTCTTTCTTCAATTGATTCTTTCTAGCTGGCAGCTGGCTATGGACCTCACTTTTGCGTGCTGACCGCAACTGTTGGTGTGACAGAACACGCCGGATGGCCCGCACCCCTAGATCTTCGAAGCGGAGCACGAGCACTCCGACTCCGAAGATTATGAGCGGGGAGGCCCGCCAGAGGAGGGGGTGGACTCCTTGGGACGAGTCAGCGAGCCGGCCGACCCGCGAGCCGGCGACCCCAATGGGGCCGGAGGATCCGGTGCAGCAGGGGAGCCCAGCTGAGTGGTTGAGTTCCTTCTTGCCCCCACGATCAGGGACTGGACGGACGATGATGATGATGATGACGATGATGTAATGATTCTGAACGAACCTCCTCCATCGGTGCGCCAGGGTCGGCAGAGTGAGGAGCGGCCGGCTCAAGACTCGGCGGCTGGAGCTACCGACCGGGCGAAGAGGCCAGCTCACGAGGGGCCGGCGACCCCGCCACCAGTCCCCAAGCGGGTGAAGGTGACGGCGCAGAAGCCGTCGGCACACACCAAGCGGGCCTTGCCCGTCGTCATCAGGTAAGTCTTTCATCTTTTTATGTCTTGCGTTTGTTTTCTTTCGGGTCGCAAGCCGGTGGGTGTCGGGACCCCGATCCTAAGTCATATGAATCCAGACTGTAACATATCACATCACTTTGTGGCCTCACGCATGGTAAGTTGCATGGCTGAAACCTCACCTTAGCCAGGACCGTTTGCATCTTTTGGCTCACGTATGTGAACATGTCACTGGCAATCAAACGACAGAGAACCCGGGCCGACATGACTAGTCATAGAAACCAAGTGGCACATTCATACGAAAACAGGCATACGTAACCCAACAATGCAGGTGTCAGCCTCATGCGTGTGTAGACGTGTCAAAGCAAGCTACAAGGACTACATTACGCCACGAGACATAAATGCCATCACTGCACGTAGACGAGTCATAGCAGGCTACAGGGACTCGATTACACTGCAGGACATTTTCCCGAAGGGACAGACACAACAGCAAAGAAGGATACATGTCGGTTAATCAATGTGTCCGGAGCAGTAGCAAGCTGCCATGGCTTAGTGGAAGCACAAAGATGCAGTTTCCCGTAAAGAGTACTACTAAAGGCACACAACTAGGTGTCGGATCCCATACATACCGTTGCACGTCACACGTATGCACGACATGCCCAATATGCATAGATACAACCATGGCATCACAACATAACCATACAACAACTTTTATTTAAGGGGCTCAAGCGAGCCTTGCATAATATGTTCTTACAGATAGGGGTGACTTGACCCAACACTCAAGTCATAAAAACAAGTGCATACAAACCAAGCGAAAGCATAAGCTATCTGAGTACAGACAGAAGAAAGGGTAAAAAGACACATGGCCTGACTATCTATAGCCCGCCAAAGGGCATAGGGTCGTAACTGGGACACCAGCTATTCGGCATCGTCGACATCTAGAAAGAACCCACCTGATGGGTCCTGGGTATCATCTGCAACATTTATTAAGCAAACACAAGTACAAACGTACTCAGCAAGTCTATAAAGCAGATCTAGTTTATTAATGCTCATGTATCAACAAGGGGGTGGTGGAGTTTATGCATCAATGCCAGCTTTGACTCATGGCTAACCTACACTACACAATTTTAGCTCTTTGTTTATATTTGAGATATCGCACACGAGTCCACTAACTCCAAGACAATACACCACCATGGATTCACTTCCCTCTCCTGGGAGAGTGCCATCCACGGTACTCACACCTGTCTTGATATTTTTATGAGTATCCATTTGATTATCTATGAACACCATAAGCTTTGCAAGTTGTCCATATCCGAGGATGCGGCTATTCGAATAGTTTCATACCCTGCAGGGGTGTACTTCTTCACACACGCTCTCGCCACTTATCGTTGTGTGCTCGTAAAACCATGCACCTCGGCAACCTTCAAGCGGAAGCCTAGTGAGGGAGTCGGCTACGACCATGTAGCGACCCGACCTGAAAGGTCGAATCTCCGGTGTTTCCGTACCATCCCAAGATCATGCTGGTACACACACGGTACATCAATGTATATATCAAAGGGAAATCACACAGCATTATATTAATCGAAATATCATATCGAGTCCTTTATTACAATAAAGATTACAATAAAGTGGTTGAAGGCCAACTCATGAGAATATCTAAATCTTGCGGAAGCGTCGAAGGTAGATGAGTCCATCTGACTCCAAGGGCATCTTACCGAGCGTAGAATGTGTCCTCACTCCTGGTCGGAAAAGTACTCTGCAACATGATACTTTGCAGCCGTGTAGGTCAGCATATGGAATATGCTGGCAAAGTCACAAGAGAGGGGTGAAAAGATAATCATCTAATCTATATGCATATATGGCAGGTGGGGTGGTAAGTTTTTTCGAAAAAGCCAATTTTTCCAACATCAAGAGAGGGCTAAGAAAAAATATTACTAAGTTGGTTGATTAATGAGATGGTTCCACCAACCAATTCTCATACCCAAGTCATTAATACCCACATCATCAAATTAATTGTGTTGAGGGTCCCGGAAGTTTCAGTTCCTTTGGCTCAAGTCGTCCATGACCGTGGACACGGCTAATCGATTAGGTTGAGTACTCTGCAGAGCTTTGCACACGTTCCCCACAACATTTGGTCGCCTCCCTTTGATTTCTCGCACTTCAGGGTGTTTGAGAAACGGATGACCAAAACATGGTCTTCCAAAGGGTTTCCCTGCGACTCTCTCGGTGCCCATCCTTTCCTACCATTCTTCTACATCTCATAGCACCGCCTGTCCAGGGTCACCATGATATCCAACCAAGCCAGAGCCCATACTGACTTGTGGCTGTGCAGGTAAGCCTTGGGTCTTGAAGCATCCATCCATCTCTTTGTACCTGGGTGGATCTTTCCGCGTGAATACTGACCATCTCCAGCATCACCTAGGTAAATCCACTGGTTTCTCCAGGGTGCGGTTCAACCATCATCCACCCAGAGGTATGTTGAAAACTCGGAGTCTTGGAGTCTTGATCATTATGTAGGTCTTGAAATTATTACCTCACAACTCTCATGAATCACACATCCAACCCCGTCTACTAGTAGCATAGCAAAAAGTAAAACAACGTTTCCCGGGGCCAATGTGTCAAAGGTTGAGAGGGGTTACCTACCACATGATACTACAACCGTAACCAAGTTTCCAATTACCTACTTTTTATGCAATTGGGGGGAATGGTAGAACTAATGCAATAAAACGTGGGTAAACATGATCAAAGTGACTTGCCTGATTGATGATCTTCGTATGTGAGTGACTCTAGGTAACAAGCTTCGCACTCCGGATAATCTATCGAAGCAAACAAGAGCACTCAAATAAGTATACAACAAAATAATGTACTCACAACATCAACATTGAACTAGTAAACAATCAAGACAAAACAATGCACAAATCACAAGCAAGAAAACACACAAAGTTTTTGTTTTCTAAAACGTGATGGGTAAACCACTACTAACATAATAAAACTACTTGTATTAACCAAACAATAGTTGAAAGCAAGAAAACAATAAAATAAAATATTTTATTAATAAACATAGTAAAATCAATTTAAAGTTTTGTTAAGAAAAATCTTAGTAAAGTTTTTTTTAAAGTTTTGATAAACACTATATGAATCAACTATAGTTTTACTAACAAAAGAATGAAACTAAACTTATTATTTATTAACAAAACATGTTTTTAACAGAAAATAATTTACAAATAAACTTGTCTTAGAAAACAGAATTAAATTATTTAAAACTTTGTTGAAAGAAAAACTATTACTAACTAGTTGTTTTAATCAAATTAAACCTATTTGAAAAGAAGTTGTGATTCCTATGTTAATAAAGAAACAAAGTAAGCAAATTTACATTTTTTTTATTAACAGTAAGTAAAACACTAAATGTTCAAGCAACAGCACCTACTAAACAAAATAAAAGTAAATCTAATTGAAACTAACTAAAACTAAATAAATAAAACTATACTAACTAATAGGCAGAATCTGTTTATAGCTAAAACACTCAACAAATATATCCTAAAAATCCTCAAACTAAGCAATCTGATAGTCCTAACTAATACCAAGCAGTAGCAAAAAGATTCATACCAAAATCTATTTTTAAACTCTAGTTATTCAGATTTGAGTGATTTGAGCAAATTTGACTAAATTCAAATTTTATAGTTCAATTTGAAAATCTAAGACTACAGGGTGAAACTACATGACAAATGTGATCTTATGCAAAAAGAATCAACTCAAAACATTAAATAGTTTAAAAGATATAAGCAAAACAAATTTAGAAAACAATCTGTTAACTAAAACTAAACAGAAAAAGAAAAAATAAACTACCGACCAGTCAGTGCTACGTGGCAAGATCCTATTGGCGGAGAGGGCGAGCGCTGAGTGATTTCGGGCGGTCGACTGAACCGAAAAGAAAACAGTTCGCGGAGTTAATATGTTATAATCTGGATCGTCAGATCCAGATCGAACGGATGAGGTGCTCACCGTGAGGTGGGTCGCCGGCGAGGGCTTCTCCGACGAGGCCGAGGCGACGTGGTCGTCGGGGCGCGTCTCCGGTGGTCTTCCGTGGCAGTTGAGTGGTCCAGACGACGGCGGTGAACGTCGGGCGTCGAGTGGTGGGGTCGGAGGGGCGAGGGGACGTCCGAGGCGACGGGCACGAGTGGAGAGAGCTTCAGTGGTCGGAGCAGCTCCGGCGAGGTGTTTGGGCAGCGTCTCGGCAAGGGAGAGAGGGGATTTGGGGGGGAATGGAGAGAGGAGGGGCAGGGGCTACTTATAGGGTGCTCGGGTGGGTGCGGGGAGGAGAGAGGAGGGAGATCCGGGGCGAGGGAATCTCGGCGACGGCGACGCGCGCGCAAGGAAGAGGGCGACCGCGCGGTGCGAACGGTCGGTCAGGTGGGTCCAGATGTCAGAGAGAGAGGGAGCGGCGAAGGCGCGTCGGTCGACCGGCTCGTAGTTAATTCGCGAATAAATGCCCGTGGGCCGGCCCCTATAAAAGCATTCAAAACCTTTTTAAATATTGGAGTATTATATATCAAAATTAACAGAATAATAAATGACATTTATTGAACATTTTTATTCTGTCATTTGAATATTTTGAAAAAATAATATTTTCAGAAATTGCCTAATTGTTTTTAATTCCTTTTTGCAAATATTTTTCAAAATAACTCCTGGTTGTTTTTGTTCAAATAAATCACCAATTTGGTCCTGGTGTGGAGTGTCATCTTCCTCCTCTCTTATTTGAACTTTTTACCAAGATTTCAAATAGGTGAAAGAAAAAATTGGGGAAAATAGGAAGGGCTTTCAGAAAGTTAAAAGGACCATTTCAACAATTGTATATATTCAAGCAATGATGATGATAGATGCATAGCTATATTCATAACATTCCAAAAATGAAATTTTGGGATGTTACAAACCTACCCACCTTAAGATGAATCTCGCCCTCGAGATTCGGGTTGGCTAGAAAATAGGTGCGGGTGGTCTCTACAAAGATCTTCTTCGCGTTCCCAGGTGGCTTCTTCCTCGGTGTGGTGACTCCACAAAACCTTACAGAACTTGATGATCCTGCTGCGGGTAACTCTGTTGGCAGTCTCAAGGATTCTGACAGGCTTCTCCTCGTAGGTCAGATCACTGTCAAGTTGTATGGCCTCTAGGGGCACTGTGTCTCTCAAGGGAATATCAGTCATCTCAGCATGACATTTCTTCAGCTGGGAAACATGGAAAACATCATGAACTCCAGATAATCCTTCTGGCAATGCTAGCTTGTATGCAACTTTGCCTCTATGTTCAAGAATTTTGTAGGGGCCTATGAATCTGGGTGCTAATTTTCCTTTAACACCAAACCTCTTGATTCCTCGAAGCGGGGACACACGAAGATAAGCTCGGTCTCCCACTTCTTACGTCACTTCCTTACGTTTGCTGTCAGCATAACTCTTCTGTCGAGATTGAGCTATTTTGAGTCTGTCACGAATCAACTTGACTTTCTCTTCAGAATCTCGGATAAGGTCGGGACCAAAAAGTTGTCGGTCTCCAACACCATCCCACGTCAACGGTGTTCTACACCTCCTTCCGTATAAGGCATCGAAAGGGGCCATCTTCAGACTGGTCTGATAATTGTTGTACGAGAATTCTGTGTAAGGTAAGTTGTCATCCCAACTAGATCCATAATCTAGCGCACAAGCTCTCAACATGTCTTCCAGAATCTGGTTGACTCTCTCAGTCTGTCCATCGGTCTGCGGATGAAAAGTTGTACTGAACTCCAGTCTTGTACCCAAAGTTTCATGTAACTGATGCCAAAACTTTGAGGTAAATTGTGTTCCTCTATATGACACGATACTCCTCGAAACTCCATGCAGACATACGATCCTGGTCATATATATCTTGGTTAGCTTAGTGCTGGTATAAGTGGTCTTCACTGGAATGAAATGAGCCACCTTGGTCAAGCGATCGACCACTACCCAGATTGAATCATAACCTGAACGGATCCTGGGTAATCCTGTGATGAAGTCCATACCAATCTTTTCCCATTTCCACTCGGGTATTGGCAAAGGTTGGAGTAACCCTGCTTGTTTCTGATGTTCTACCTTTACTCGCTGACAAACATCACATATTGCCACATGTTCTGCAATATCCTTCTTCATACCTGTCCACCAATAACTTTCCTTCAAATCCAGGTACATCTTGGTGTTGCCTGGGTGTATCGAGTAAGGTGAATCATGGGCTTCTTGAAGTATCAACTTCTTGAGTTCTGGGTCATTGGGCACATAGATTCGGTTCTCAAACCACAGAGTTCCTTGCTCATCCTCACAAAAACCTTTAGCTTTACCATCTTTCATTCTTTGCTTAATGTCACCTATTTCCTTGTCCGTCTTTTGGGTTCACGAATTTGTTCGGTCAAGGTGGACTGGATCTCCAGTGTGGCAACATATCCTCTTGGGACTATCTCTATACGGAGCTCTCTGAGATCATCATCTAACTCTTGGGGTAATCCTCCCGCTGTGAGTATGTTTACATAAGTTTTCCGACTCAAGGCATCGGCTACAACATTTGCCTTACCTGGATGGTAGTGTAATCTCATGTCATAGTCCTTGATTAACTCTAACCATCTCCTCTGTCTGAGGTTCAACTCCTTCTGCGTGAAGATATATTTCAGGCTCTTATGGTCGGTCTAAACATCACAACTATTTCCGATAAGATAATGTCTCCAGGTCTTGAGTGCGTGCACTACGGCTGCTAGTTCCAAATCATGGGTGGCATAATTCAACTCATGAGGTCGTAGTTGTCTGGATGCATAAGCTACAACCTTTCCATCTTGCATGAGTACTCCTCCAAGTCCTTGACGTGAAGCATCACAATAAACCTGGAAGTCCTTCCGAATATTGGGCAAAATCAACACTGGGGCTGTGACCAAACGTTTCTTCAACTCCTGGAAACTGGCTTCACATTCCTCAGTCCAAATATACTTAGATTCTTTCTTCAACAACTCTGTCATGGGCTTGGCAATCTTTGAGAAATTCTCAATGAACCTCCGGTAATATCCGGCTAGTCCGAGAAAACTACGGATCTCTTTAACTGAGGTGGGTGATTTCCACTCGGTGACGGCTTCAACGTTAGCGGGGTCTACGGCTGTTCCTTCTCCGGAAATAACATGTCCAAGGAATCCGACTTCCATCAGCCAAAATTCACATTTGCTGAACTTGGCATATAACTAATGCTCTCTCAGCTTCTCCAGAACTAAACGCAAATGTTCCTTGTTTTCTTCCTCGTTCTTGGAGAATATCAAAATGTCATCGATGAACACCATGACAAACTTGTCTAAATATTCCATAAACACCTTGTTCATCATATTCATGAAGTAGGCAGGAGCATTAGTCAAACCAAAGGACATGACAGTATACTCATACAAGCCATACCTTGTGGTGAAAGCTGTTTTGGGTATATTCTGTTCACGAATCTTCAGTTGGTGATACCCTGATCGAAGATCGATCTTGGAGAATACTTTGGCGCCTACTAGCTGATCAAACAAGTCATTATCATCGGTAGAGGGTACTTGTTCTTGATAGTCACCTCGTTCAAGGCACGATAATCGACTACCATTCTCAAGGTTTTATCCTTCTTCTCCACCAAAAGAACTTGGGCTCCCCAAGGTGAAGAACTTGGGCGAATATATCCCTTGTCCAATAACTCCTTAATTTGCTTCTTGATTTCCACCAGATCATTTGCGTGCATCCGATAGGGTCTCTTGGAATTGTAAATCTATTAGGAACTCAATCTCCCTATCTGGTGGCATGCCTGGTAATTTATCCGGGAATACATCCGGAAAGTCTTGTACAACTGGTACTTCCTCCTGAGCAACTCCTGTTAGGGAATTTAACGGAGCACTCATACGTGTGCGTCGGGATACATACTTAATCCTCTTGTTATCCGGGGTGGTGAGTGAAACAGACTTACTAGGGCAATCAAGATTTCCTTCATACTTGGTCATCCAATCCATGCCTAGGATTACATCCAATCCCTGGATTCTAAGACGATGAGGTCGGTGGGGAAAACATGGTTTCCTATATTGAGTTTCAAGGCATGGCATCCTATCCCTGCCATCATCATACCTCCTGGGGAATTGACCTTAATGGGCTGACTAAGGGTTTTGGTGGGCAAACTATACTTATCCACAACTACCCTTGATATGAATGAATGAGTTGCACCGGAATCAATAAGTACTGTAACTGGACGTGAATGCAATAAAAACTTACCAACCACAGTCTCGGGTTGATCATAGACTTCTTCCACGTCGAGGTGGTTCACCTGGGCACGAGGAAACGGATTTGGCTTCTTGGCTGCGGAGTTGCCATTTCCATTTCCCTGCTTGCTCTGGGGACACTCAGTAGCATAGTGCCCTGTCTTCTGACACTTGAAACAGGTGATGTGGCTCAGATCCTTCTGAGTAGGAGCGTGACGGTGTTGGTTGTTGTTCCCATTCCCATTGTCAGTCTTGAAGTTGCCATGGTTGGGACGGGCATTCCCATTTCCTCCATGGTTGTGGCCTCCATGGTTGTGCACAGCATGAGTGTGCCTTCCAAACTTACCGGTACCTGATCCGGTATTTACTGAGTACGGGGAGTAGCGGGGCTTCTGATGAGCTCCAGAGTTAAACTTCCCCTGAGTGTATTTCCGCTTGCGGTTCTCAATTTGCTGTTGTTTACCCTCCAAGATGAGGGCCTCGTCCACCAGCTCTTGGTAGTTGTTGAAGGTAGCCACTAGCAGCTGCATGCTCAACTCATCGTTGAGTCCTTCCAGAAACTTCTCTTGCTTGGCCGCATCATCGGCCACGTCTCCTGGTGCATAACGGGCCAATGTGCTGAAGTCGTCCACGTACTGGGCCACAGAGCGATTTCCCTGGCGCAAGTTGCGAAACTCGCGCTTCTTCAGACTCATGGCTCCAGCTGAAACATGTGTGGTGCGGAAAGCTTGCTTGAACTGCTCCCAAGTTATATCAGCAATAGGATATGTGGTGGTGTAGTTCTCCCACCATGAAGCTGCTGGTCCATCCAGTTGATGTGCGGCAAAGCGCACTTTCTCAGCATCAGTACATCTAGCGGTGACTAGTTCTCTCTCCATCTTACGGAGCCAGTCATCTGCTACAATGGGCTCAGTGCTGCTGGAGAAAGTTGGAGGGTTCAACCTCAGAAAACGGGTGAGATTGTCAGCCTGGGGTGGATGATGATGCTTGTTGCTCTGGTTGTTGGTCTGATTCTGGATCAATAGTTGCATCAGTGCATTCTGCTGCTGAAGGAGTTGCGTGAGTTCCGGCGGGAAGGTGAAGTCGGACTCACGTCGTGGAGGCATCTTGCTGTTTTTAAGAGGGGTGAGAATTAGAATAGAACAAGGGCCTAAAAGGAGAAATTCACTACCCATATGCAATGCAACAACATATCACACCAAAAACTCATTCATTTATTCAATCAAGGTCAAACATCGAGAATACAAGTCTCAATCAAACTACACATCGACCTACACTCTTAACGTTGAAAATAAAAGATATATGGAGGGCATAACTAAAGTTTTCCTCGGAAGTACATGGTGACTGAGTCTCCTCCAGTGGTGCTCTCCTCATAGTCATCATCGCCACTGATGAAAGGAGCCAAGTCTCCCTCAGGATGAAGATTTTCACCCATGTCCATATGTTCCACCAAAGTGGCGATGCGAGTATTCAGCTTGTCGATCCTCTCTAAGAAATCCTTCACTGCATACTCATGTTCATAGTTGGCTTCTCGCAAGTCAGCTTCGAGGTCAATCTCACAGTTCATCAGATTCTTGATTGTCTTCATATCAGCACGAACTCGAAGCTCCAAAGTCTTGATGTGGGTCTCCAAGGTCTGGATATAGGAAATGGTGGTGTCTGTAGTGGGAGGGGTTATGATGTTTCCATTGGCATCTCTGCGACAAACCACGCTGAGTCCTGGTGAAATGGTTCCACCTCTGTATTCCTCCTGAATACGTCCAAGGGCACGATGAATGGCCATGTCTCTCCGAAGTATCCAGCTGGGTGCCACAAACTTGAAGTCGATGGGTTCCTTCCGATTCCCAGAGGTCTTCCCTGGGATGTGCACCTCAATCATGTAGCGTCCATCTTGTGGAAAGGACATGATAGGAGGCCCGGTGATAGTCGGCAAAGCAATCCTTACGTCCTTGATGATCCTCATCAGCTCCTTACTAAAGGGCATCATTGCGTCAGGCTAGCAAAACTCCGTGATCAACACTGGAATGAAGGTGGCCATCCATAAATTTTGAAATAATCGGAGAGAAGTCAGAAACGAGTAGATGAGAGTATAAGAATTTTAAAGACAAATAGATACAATCCTAAGGCTTTCCAATCCTAGAGGTTACGTCCTACGGTCAGCGTGTGCTCTGATACCATTTCTGTAGCGACCCGACCTGAAAGGTCGAATCTCCGGTGTTTCCGTACCATCCCAAGATCATGCTGGTACACACACGGTACATCAATGTATATATCAAAGGGAAATCACACAAGATTATATTACTCGAAATCTCATATCGAGTACTTTATTACAATAAAGATTACAATAAAGTGGCTGAAGGCCAACTCATGAGAATATCTAAATCTTGCGGAAGCGTCGAAGGTAGATGAGTCCATCTGACTCCAAGGGCATCTTACCGCGCGTAGAACGTGTCCTCACTCCTGGTCGGAAAAGTACTCTGCAACATGATACTTTGCAGCCGTGTAGGTGAGCATATGGAATATGCCGGCAAAGTCACAAGAGAGGGGTGAAAAGATAATCATCTAATCTATATGCATATATGGCAGGTGGGGTGGTAAGTTTTTGCGAAAAAGCCAATTTTTCCTACATTAAGAGAGGGCTAAGCAAAAATATTACTAAGTTGGTTGATTAATGAGATGGTTCCACCAACCAATTCTCATACCCAAGTCATTAATACCCACATCATCAAATTAATTGTGTTGAGGGTTCCGGAAGTTTCAGTTCCTTTGGCTCAAGTCGTCCATGACCGTGGACACAGCTAATCGATTAGGTTGAGTACTCTACAGAGCTTTGCACACGTTCCCCACAACATTTGGTCGCCTCCGTTTGATTTCTCGCACTTCAGGGTGTTTGAGAACGGATGACCAAAACATGGTCTTCCAAAGGGTTTCCCTACTACTCTGTCGGTGCCCATCCTTTCCTACCGTTCTTCTACATCTCGTAGCACCGCCTGTCCAGGGTCACCACGATATCCAACCAAGCCAGAGCCCATAATGACTTGTGGCTATGCAGGTAAGCCTTGGGTCTTGAAGCATCCATCCATCTCTTTGTGCCTCGGTGGATCTTTCCACGTGAATACTGGCCATCTCCAGCATCACCTAGGCAAATCCACTGGTTTCTCCAGGGTGCCGTTCAACCATCATCCACCCAGAGGTATGTTGAAAACTTAGAGTCTTGGAGTCTTGATCATTATGTAGGTCTTGAAATTATTACCTCACAACTCTCATGAATCACACATCCAACCCCGTCTACTAGTAGCATAGCAAAAAGTAAAACAACGTTTCCCGGGGCCAATGTGTCAAAGGTTGAGAGGGTGTACCTACCACATGATACTACAACCGTAACCAAGTTTCCAATTACCCTACTTTTTATGCAATTGGGGGGAATGGTAGATCTAATGCAATAAAACATGGGTAAACATGATCAAAGTGACTTGCCTGATTGATGATCTTCGTATGCGAGTGACTCTAGGTAACAAGCTTCGCACTCCGGATAATCTAACGAAGCAAACAAGAGCACTCAAATAAGCATACAACAAAATAATGTACTCACAACATCAAAATTGAACTAGTAAACAATGAAGACAAAACAATGCACAAATCACAAGCAAGAAAACACACAAAGTTTTTGTTTTCTAAAAGGTGATGGGTAAACCACTACTAACATAATAAAACTACTTGTATTAACCAAACAATAGTTGACAGCAAGAAAACAATAAAATAAAATATTTTATTAATAAACATAATAAACTCAATTTAAAGTTTTGTTAAGAAAAATATTAGTAAAGTTTTTTTAAAAGTTTTGATCAACACTATATGAATCAACTATAGTTTTACTAAAAAAAGAATGAAACTAAACTTATTATTTATTAACAAAACATGTTTTTAACAGAAAGGAATTTACAAATAAACTTGTCTTAGAAAACAGAATTAAATTATTTAAAACTTTGTTGAAAGAAAAACTATTACTAACTAGTTGTTTTAATCAAATTAAACCTATTTGAAAAGAAGTTGTGATTCCTATGTTAATAAAGAAACAAACTAAGCAAATTTACTTTTTTTTATTAACAGTAAGTAAAACACTAAATGTTCAAGCAACAACACCTACTAAACAAAATAAAACTAAATCTAATTGAAACTAACTAAAACAAAATAAATAAAACTATACTAACTAATAGGCAGAATCTGTTTATAGCTAAAACACTAAACAAATATATCCTAAAAATCCTCAAACTAAGCAATCTGATAGTCCTAACTAATACCAAGCAGTAGCAAAAAGATTCATATCAAAATCTCTTTTTAAACTCTAGTTATTCAGATTTGAGTGATTTGAGCAAATTTGACTAAATTCAAATTTTATAGTTCAATTTGAAAATCTGAGACTACAGGGTGAAACTACATGACAAATGTGATCTTATGCAAAAAGAATCAACTCAAAACATTAAATAGTTTAAAATATATAAGGAAAAAAATTTAGAAAACAATCTGTTAACTAAAACTAAACAGAAAAAGAAAAAATAAACTACCGACCGGTCAGTGCTACGTGGCAAGATCCTATTGGCGGAGAGGGCGAGCGCTGAGTGATTTCGAGCGGTCGACCGAACCGAAAAGAAAACGGTTCGCGGAGTTAATATGTTATAATCTGGATCGTCAGATCCAGATCGAACGGATGAGGTGCTCACCGTGAGGTGGGTCGCCGGCGAGGGCTTCTCCGGCGAGGCTGAGGCGACGTGGTCGTCGGGGCGCGTCTCCAGTGGTCTTCCGCGGCAGGTGAGTGGTCGAGACGACGGCGGCGAACGTCGGGCGTCGAGTGGTGGGGTCGGAGGGGTGAGGCGACGTCCGAGGCGACGCACACGAATGGAGAGAGCTTCGGTGGTCGGAGCAGCTCCGGCTAGGTGTTTGGGCAGCATCTCGGCAAGGGAGAGAGGGGATTCAGGGGGGAATGGAGAGAGGAGGGGCAGGGGCTACTTATAGGGTGCTCGGGTGGGTGCGGGGAGGAGGGAGGAGGGAGATCCGGGGCGAGGGAATCTCGGCGACGGCGGCGCGCGCGCGAGGAAGAGTGCGACCGCGCGGTGCGAACGGTCGGTCGAGTGGGTCCAGATGTCAGAGAGAGAGGGAGCGGCAAAGGCACGTCGGTCGACCGGCTCGTAGTTAATTCGCGAATAAATGCCCGTGGGCCGGCCCGTTTAAATACAAAAACTGTTACTCTTTTTAATAGTCAGAGCAGTGAAACCTCTTTAAAAATTCAAAACATTTTTAAATATAGGAGTATTATATATAAGAATTAGCAGAATAATAAATGACGTTTATTGAACATTTTTATTCTGTCATTTGAATATTTTGAAAAAATAATATTTTCAGAAATTGCCTAATTGTTTTAAATTCCTTTTTGCAAATATTTTTCAAAATAACTCCTGGTTGTTTTTGTTCAAATAAATCACCTATTTGGTCCTGGTGTGGAGTGTCATCTTCCTCCTCTCTTATTTGAACTTGTTACCAAGATTTCAAATAGGTGAAAGAAAAAATTGGGGAAAATAGGAAGGGCTTTCAGAAAGTTAAAAGGAGCATTTCAACAATTGTATATATTCAAGCAATGATGATGATAGATGCATAGCTATATTCATAACATTCCAAAAATGAAATTTTGGGAAGTTACAGACCGTCAATCACATAAGACCTCTAGTCCAGGCTATCGCCTATTTCAGACTGAACCCGCACGGAAGTCCGGCCGAAGTTTCCGCTACGGCCCCAAATGATGTGCGTAGGGTTCCCAAGCCCACAATTCGGGTGACCCTTGGTACACCGTGCCACTACCTACCGCGTCTTAACCCACCCTAGGGTCAGCGCTACGCACGGCCTCCAGCATGCTATAAACACCAGAAACTACTTGCAACTCCTGGACTAAGGACTAAGCGACTGATAAGTCGAGAGGGGTCGAGTTACCGGAATCCAATGTGTGGTACTAACTAGTCTTGGATCACAAACACGTAACTCAGTTCCTAAGAACGGTCCCAATGAGACAACCCGCTATGCACCCCTACATAGACTCTCATCGCTACCTTTACCAAATCAGGTTCATCATAAGCTTATCCCATCGGAACAACAATGTTTCACTCCAGTTCATCACCCAAATGAATCAGACCTGACACAACTCTAAGCATAGCAGACAAAGTAAGCTAAGCACATCATGGCACAAGCATCTACCAGGTATGCTAGGTTAAAAGGTTTAGCTATTTACTGTGACAATGACAGGTCATGCAGAAGAATAGGTTCATCTACCGCGTATGACAGACATGTGAGCGGTTGTCCTAATGCAATAAACAAGAGCAGGAGCGAGGGAGTGGGATGTTATCGGAAGGATCAAGGGGGTTGCTTGCCTTGCTGGGTAGTGGGAAGGTTCTCTCCTTCGTTGGAATACTCGGGGGTATCCTCAGAAGTAGGGCCTACCGCAATGCAGATAAATAGCATTCAATACACGCAAGTGCAACAATATGATGCATGATCATGACATGGTAGCATGTATGGATGAGCTAATGCAACTAGTGTCCAAGTTAATTTGAAGTGAGTTTGAATATAGGTTCAAAATCGTTCTTCATTTCAAGTTCCATATTTTAACCAATTAGCAAATGTCAATGTTCTTCTACATAGGTTGCTCTAACCTGCATGGTAATAGCACCATTAGATTCATTGGATTTTTCTGATAAATTTTCATATATAAATTATTTTCATCTGAGTTACAGATTAATTTATATGAATTTTTGAAGTTTAAAACATTTTCTGGAATTATTTTAAAACGGGAAATTCCTTTATTACATTAGCCTGACGTCATCATGGCATCAGTAGGTCAGCTGACCTGACCAGGTCAAACCTGACAGGGTGGGGCCCTCATGTCACTGACTCAATCACTTAATCAGAGAATTAAAACTAATCCTAATTACTTAATCAACACTGGGCCCACTGGTTAGTGACTAATTAGGTTAATTATATTAATTAATAAAATTGCTAATCGAGATTTGACTAACAGGGTCCGGCCCCACTTGCCAGTGACCCAGGGGTCAAACCCCTGGTGGTCAAACTGGTTGACTCGCCGGCGTTGAGCCGCCGGCGACGTCAGGGACGGTGGAGGGGTCGAGATTCCTCCTCCGGCGACCAAATGCATGGCGGAGGGCACCAAACTGCTCTGCTTGCTCGCGCGCGTCGAGACGGACACTTCCCAGGGGCTGGGATGGTCGGAATCGGCGCCGCCGATGAGCACGGTGGTTGTCAGAGCTCGGGCGAGCACGAGCTTGTCGAGCCGGAAGTCGAACGAGCCACCTGAGGGTTCCATGGTCTGCCTGGGATCATCCTGAGCACGACTACGTGCTCAGGTGTGAGCTTATGCCGCTATGGCCACGGCTACGCCATGGCCGGCGGCGAGATTCGCTCGGCTCTGGCTACCGACGGGGCTAGAGGAGGGGAACGACATCGAGACCAGGGGAAACGGACCGGGGCCTCACCGGAGGGTCTTCTGGCCCCTTGGTGTGGTCGGGGATGCACGGGAGACGACGAATCGGTGGCGTCTTCAGTCTGGCGAGGAAGAACAGAGGAGAGGAGGAAGAGAGGAATGGCGAGGGGGAAACGAGCTCGGGTGGCAGCCGAGCCTATCCTCTCGCCAGCGCGACGAGGAGGCGGCCAGGCAGCCAGGGAGAAGGTGGCCAACGCGTGGCCACGGCTGGCTGCGGGGGAGGCACACAGCTGCTTCTCCTCCTGGCAGGAGGAAGAAGATGCTGCTGCCCCCCGTGGGCTGGGCATCTTCTTCTTCCCCAGCTGAAAACAAACTACAGAGATATGACACAACTCATCGGAGGCATTACAAGCTCCCTATACATTATCTATCTACACCACCGAACTCAACTCTCAACCTCAATCATATGCCACAAGACACGCAGGACTGTGGCGATATGACTACTAACATACTAGTACTAACATGTACGTACTCAATTATCACCGTAGAATGCCTCACACAGGTTACCCTCGTGACTCGGGAGCTGAACCTGAGGATCTGGAAACACTCTAGCCTGTGATCCCTGGAAACCTTAAGGACATGGATGTGGCCTTGGTCCCCTTGCTGGCGGCAAAGCGGTCCTTGAAGGGGGGTGATGCCTCCAACATCGGGCCAGTCTACGCATGCAGGCAGATGAGTCCACGATGGGTTCAGCATCTCCAAATCTCCATAGCTTGTCTGCACGACAGGTGCCAACTACGTCAGGGCTGTCCAAAGACGTGCACGGGTAGCGTAAAGCTCCATGCGAAGGGCATGTGCATCACGATCCCTATTCTCCAACATCTAAGCGGTCACCTGTAGCCTATTGTCCTCATGAGAATGATCACAGTAGGCTGCGCTAATATAACCATCCTCTCCTTCCATAGAAACAGGAACAAAACAAAACTCTGTGTTCCGAAGCAGACCATGGTGAAACCTCATGATAGTCAGCATGGCGTAGGCGGCCTCCTGAACCGCCATATCTATGGTAACACCTAGTCGATAGATCCAGTGAAGCGGCTCTGCAGCTCTAGGATATGAAGGATATACCTTAACAGTACAGATATACTAACTCTGGTTGACATCTCGATACTATTCCTCCACTGTGTACTCTGGGTACCAACGGTAGCCAGCCTCCATCATAACTATAACCAAGATGGCCGTGTGACCCGGTACATCGATGCACCTGGTCAGACGGACCACCTAACGGGAAGGACGAGGGGGCATCTGAAATAGAGAATGATGCAAAGACATCAGAGATTCTAGCAGAAATTGGACAGCATAACGGCTGTAATTGCTCAAAAAGGATTTTGAGAGAACTACAAAAGATTGGAAAAGCATAACCACTCGACTTTCTAGACTCAAATCTCTTCTCCATCTGTTTGTCACGCCAACAATACTCAAGTACCGACATACACTTGCAAACAAGCTAGCTAGTAGTCCATGGTTAGTAACTCGTCATCCTAAGCAATAGATGAGAAGCCTAGTTCTTATCCCCGTAGAAAAGATGATAAAGACTTAGCATAGAATAACTTGGGAAGAGGAGTAATAGGAGACTTACATTCCCTTCCACAATCAATTCCCCTACTTTTCTATAGTGTTTCTAGACTCAACTTCGACCAGTTTAGCTTGGTAGTCCTACAGCCGGTCAGGCTCTGATACCAATGCTGTCGGGACCCCGATCCTAAGTCATATGAATCCAGACTGTAACATATCACATCACTTTGTGGCCTCACGCATGGTAAGTTCCACGGCTGCAGCCTCACCTTAGCCGGGACCGTTTGCGTCTTTTGGCTCACATATTTGAACATGTCGCTGGCAATCAAACGACAGAGAACCCGGGCCGACATGACTAGTCGTAGAACCCAAGTGGCACATCCATATGGAAACAGCCATACGTAACCCAGCAATGTACGTGTCGGCCTCAAGCGTGTGTAGACGAGTCATAGCAAGCTACAAGGACTCCATTACGCCGTGAGACATAAATGCCATCACTGCACATAGACGAGTCGTGGCAGGCTACAAGGACTCCATTACACTACGAGACATTTCCCCGAAGAGACACACACAACAGCAAAGAAGGATACAATTCGGTCAATCGATGTGTCTGGAGCAGTAGCAAGCTACCATGGCTCAGTGGAAGCAAAAAGATGTAGTTTCCCGTAAAGAGTACTACTAAAGGCACACAACTAGGTGTCGGATCCCATACATATCGTTGCACGTCACACGTACGTACGACATGCCCGATATGCATAGATACAACCATGGCATCACAACATAACCATACAACAACTTTTATTTAAGGGCCTCAGGCGAGCCTTGCATAATATGTTCTTACAGATACGGGTCACATGACCCAACACTCAAGTCATACAAACAAGTTCATACAAACCAAGCGGAAGCATAAGCTATCTAAGTACAGACAGAAGAAAGGGTAAAAAGACACATGGCCGGACTATCTACAGCCCGCCATAGGGCATAGGGTCGTAGCTGGGACACCAGCTATTCGGCATCGTCGACATCTAGAAAGAACCCACCTGATGGGTCCTGGGTCTCATCTACAACATTTATTAAGAAAACATGAGTACAAACATACTTAGCAAGTCTTTAAAGCAGACCTAGTTTATTCATGCTCATGTATCAACAAGGGGGTGGTGGAGTTTATGCAGCAATGCCAGCTTTGACTCATGGCTAACCTACACTACACAATTTTAACTCTTTGTTTAAATTTTAGATATCGCACATGAGTCCACTAACTCCAAGACAATGCACCACCATGGATTCACTTCCCTCTCCTGGGAGAGTGCCATCCACGGTACTCACACTTGTCTTGATATTTTTATGAGTATCCATTTGATTATCTATGAACAGCATAAGCTTTCCAAGTAGTCCATATACGAGGACACGACTATTCAAATAGTTTCATACCCTGCAGGGGTGTACTTCTTCACACACGCTCTCGCCACTTATTGTTGTGTGCTCATAAAACCATGCACCTCGGCAACCTTCAAGCGGAAGCCCAGCGAGGGAGTCGGCCACGACCGTCAATCACATAAGACCTCTAGTCCAGGCTATCGCCTATTTGAGACTGAACCCCCATGGAAGTCCGGACGAAGTTTCCACTATGGCCCCAAACAATCTGCGCAGGGATCCCAAGCCCACCATTCGAGTGACCCTTGGTACACCGTGCCACTGCCTACCGCGTCGTAACCCACCCCTCTTGTCAGCGCTACGCACGGCCTCCAACCTGCTATAAACACCAGAAACTACTTGCAACTCCTGGACTAAGGACTAAGTGACTGATAAGTCGAGAGGGGTCGAGTTACCGGAACCCAATGTGTGGTAGTAACTAGTATTGGATCACAAACACGGAACTCAGTTCCTAAGAACGGTCCCAATGAGACAACCCGCTATGTATTCCTACATAGCCTCTCATCGCTACATTTACCAAATTGGGTTCATCATAAGCTTCTCACATGGGAACAACAATGTTTCACTCCAGTTCATGACCCAGATGAATCAGACCTGATAAATGTTTCACTCCAGTTCATCACCCACCTGGGCTTACCTGAACAACAATGTTTCACTCCAGTTCATCACCCACCTGGGCTTACCTGAACAACAATGTTTCACTCCAGTTCATCACCCACCTGGGCTTACCTGAACAACAATGTTTCACTCCAGTTCATCACCCATAGCAAGCATCGCAGGCAAAGTAAGCTAGGCACATCATGGCACAAGCATCTACCAGGTATGCTAGGCTGCAATGTTTAGCTATTTAGTGTGACAATGACAGGTCATGCAGAAGAATAGGTTCATCTACCATGTATGGCAGACATTGAACGGTTGTCCTAATGCAATAAACAAGAGCAGGAGCGAGAGAGCGGGATGTTATCAGAAAGATTAAGGGGGTTGCTTGCCTTGCTGGGTAGCGGGAAGGTTCTCTCCTTCGTTGGAATACTCGGGGGTATCCTCAGAAGCAGGGCCTACCGCAATGCAGATAAATAGCATTCAATACACGCAAGTGCAACAATATGATGCATGATCATGACATGGTAGCATGTATGGATGAGCTAATGCAACTAGTGTCCAAGTTAATTTGAAGTGAGTTTGAATATAGGTTCAAAATCATTCTTCATTTCAAATTCCATATTTTAACATATTAGCAAATGTCAATGTTTTTCTACATAGGTTGCTCTAACATGCATGGTAATAGTACCATTAGATTCATTGGATTTTTCTGATAAATTTTCATATATAAATTATTTTCATCCGAGTTACAGATTAATTTTTTTGAATTTTTGATGTTTTAAACATTTTCTGGAATTATTTTAAAATTGGAAATTACTTTATTACATCAGCCTCACGTCATCATGGCGTTAGCTGGTCAGCTGTCCTGGCCAGGTCAAACCTGACAGGGTGGGGCCCTCATGTCAGTGACTCAATCACTTAATTAGAGAATTAAAACTAGTGCTAATTACTTAATCAACACTGGGCCCACTGCTTAGTGACTAATTAGGTTAATTATATTAATTAATTAAATTGCTAATCTGGATTTGACTAACAGGGCCCGGCCCCACTTGCCAGTGACCCGGGGGTCAAACCCCTGGTGGTCAAACTGGTTGACTCGCCGGCGTTGAGCCGACGACGACGTCAGGGACGGCGGAGGGGGTCAGGATTCCTCCTTCGGCGACCAAATGGACGGCGGAGGGCACCAAACTACTCTGCTTGCTCGCGCGCGTTGAGCCCGACACTTACCAGGGACTGGGATGGTCGGAATCGGTGCCGGCGATGAGCACGGCGGCTGCCGGAGCTCGGGCGAGCACGTGCTCGTCGAGCCGGAGCTCGAACGAGCCACCTGAGGGTTCCTAGGGCTGCCTGGGATCATCCTGAGCACGACTACGTGCTTAGGTTCGAGCTTGGGCCGCTGTGGCCACGGCTACGCCATGGCCGGCGGCGAGCCTCGCTCGGCTCTGGCTACCGATGGGGCTAGAGGAGGAGAACGGCGTCAGGACCAGGGGGAAACGGATCGGGGCCTCACCGGAGGGTCTTTTGGCGCATTGGCGTGGTCGGGGACGCACGGGAGACTGCGAATCGGCGGCGTCTTTAGTCCAGCGAGGAAGAACAGTGGAGAGGAGGAAGAGAGGAATGTCCAGGGGGAAACGGGCTCGGGCGGCCGCAGCCAATCCTCTCGCCAGCGCGATGAGGAGGCGGCCAGGCAGGTAGGGATGAGGTGGCCAACGCGCGGACACGGCCGGCCGCGGGGGTGGCACGTAGTTGCTTCTCCTCTTGGCAGGAGGAAGAAGACGCTGCTGCCCCCCGTGGGTTGGGCCTCTTCTTCAGGTAAGCCCAGGTGGGCTTTTCTTCCCCCCTTTTCTTTATTTTTTTCTTTCCTAGTTTGTGACATTTGTTTTATTTTATTTTTAGGCACATATGCTATTTTAAAATATCCCAAATATTTCATATATTGAGGTTCGAATATTTCAAACTTATCTAAAAAGTTTCGGGATATTTTGAAAACTAAAATAATGATAATGCTTTATTTGATATTTTCAGAAGCTTTAACATTTATTTTTAAATTGCTTCAGTTGTTCAAATATTTAAAATGGCCCATGTTATAATCATGTCCATATTTATCAGACATAGGGAACATTTTGGTAGGGCATTTTGGATTTGTTGAATTTTCACCAACTTGAATTATTTTGATTCAATGTGAGCTTGGGCTTTCTTTTAATCCCCATTTCATGTTGATGCAAAATTGAAACGTGAGGCACACACATGCTATCCTATGACATCTAGATAGGGATGTGACAGTGGGTGACCGGCCTTTGTGCGCCGCAAGGACCCCATCGAGCTTCACGAGGGGGAGCCGGCAAGGGAATCGATGGATGCCGCCAGCCGACTGGCCCGCGAGCACGCGGCCACCCAGCGGGAGGAGAAGAGGAGGCTCGTGGAGCTGCGAGCCTCAAAGTCCGGAACGCAGGGCGGGGCCTCGCATTCCGGGACTTCGAGCGGCGGGCGACGGAGAAGGTCCTTGGACCGCGCGCGGGCTTCTGACTCGGCGGTGGAATCGACCCGTCTGTCAAGGCCGTCGTCGAGCCTGCCGCGAGGGGCGGTCATGGACCCGCCTGCACCTCCGTCCGCGGAGGAGGCAGCCCAAGCGAGGGCAGCGGCAGCGGAGCTGGCTCCGAGGCGACCCGACCAGAGATGTCGAACATGACACTGCCCGCGGCTGAGCCAGCCCGGGTCGACGTGCCAGAGTCCCCGGAGGCGGCATCAGAGGCGGCGCCAGAGGTGGCAGCCATGGAGGTGGAGGCGCCCTCCATCACGGTCGATGGGCCAGAGCGGCAGGGAGTGGAGACGGTGGCGGCGTCAGGCGGAGGGCCGACGGGGGGCGACACCCGGACCCTCGCCGTTGTTGACCTACCGCCGGTGGCCAGGACTATCGAGAGCCCGGGGGCAATGGCGGCCGGGCCCGAAGGACCCTGTGGACCATGTAGGAGGTGCTCCAGGACTGGCAGGCGCTGGCGGGCGTGCCAGCCCTACGGGCTCCCCAGGCGGGCTGCCCGGTTCCTTCATTCGGGGACTTGGGGAGCGTCCTGGACCGGTGCCAGCAGGAGCTAGCCCGGTTCGCTGAGGCGGCAGACGCCACCCTGCAGCCGGTGGAGGTAAATACGGTTGCCTTTATCTTACATTTTTCAGTGGTGGTGCGCAAGCGCCCCCACTGGGTGTAGCCCCCGAGATGCGGGACGGCTGACTGGCTGATGGGTAGCCAGGCTGGATCTCTTTTGGGCAAGACTTGATTTTTGGCTCTGCGTGGTAGGAGGGGAACTCCTTGCGACAGAAGCTATTTGAGGAGGCGGTCGCCATCCACGACCATGGCAAGCATGACTTCTACCACTTGGAGGAGGAGTTGGAGCGCATGTAGGGTAAGTTGAATTTCGTAGGAGGGGTATGCAGCCTCCGAGACGAGAAGGTAAGGCTTGTCTCCAAGCGGGACCGGCTGGCGCAGGAAGGCCAGGGTGCCACGCAGGAGAAAGACCGGTTGGCCGCGCTGCTGGTGGCCGGGGAGGCGGCCCAGGACCGCCTCAAGGCCTCCTTGGCGAAGGAGGTGGCGGCCAAGGAGACGGCCGTCAAGGAGGCGACTGATGCCCCCCGGGGGACCACCGCCCTCCAAGATGAGGTGACCGGCCTCGAGCGGTCACTCGAGGAGGTTAAGGGCACCCTCGCCACATCGGAGGTGGCGCTGGCGTCGGAGCGGAAGGCGGCGCTCAACTTCGCCCTGGGGGTGGACGACGCCATTGAAGGTTAGTGCCTGTTTTTTCCTTCTCCAGCCAGTTGCTTTTTCTTTTGCTGGTCCTTGTGTTTGATTTCCCCCCCTTTCTTCTTATTCTCCTTTTTCTTAGGGTGCTTCCCGAAAACTCAGCACCGCGCTGAGTGCGCCATCAAGGAGCACTGGGAGTACCTTCGGGAGCGCGGGCGCTCCATCGAGGAGGACGCCGCGTGAGACGTGGATGAGCTCGGGGTCGCCATCGAGTACCAGCTGACCCACCACGAGCAAAGCGTGGAGCGGCTAAAGACGGCCGAGAAAGAGGTCATCACCGCTCTGTGGCCGGGCCGTGGAGGAGCTCCAGCTAACCGCGTGGCCTTGTGGCTGGAGCAGGGCGTGGCCCGGATCGAGGCCTAGAAGGCGTCAGCCACCTGAGCCGGCGCATAGATGGCACTCCGGTTCATCATGTCGTGGTACCATGGTGTGGACTTGGGCCAGCTAGGGACCATGCGGGACGAGTCGGTCGAGGAGCGGGAGGCCCGTGAGCCGGCCATTGTCCGGCGGGCCAACGAGTTCGCATCGTACGTCGACGCGGACGAGTTCCTGCCGGCCCTTGGCGAGGACAGCGAGCCGGTGCCTGAAGACTCCTTCGGCATCCCCCAAGGCCCAGCGGATGAGGAGGTTGCCGATGAGAGAACCGACTCGAGCGGCGAGATGGTTGGAACTGCGGAGACCACCTCGAAGGCCAAGGAGGCCGACCCGAAGGCCGCGACCACCTCCGAGGCGAGCGTTGAGCCGCCCAGTGACGTGCCGGCTGGGGGCGCGCCTGCTGGCGACGCGTCGGCGGCCTGAGCCCCCGGGCGCCTTTATCTTTTTTTCTTTCCTGCAAGTTTGGCTCGAGTCCACCCACTGGGCATGTTATGTAGTGAACCGTGCTGGCCGTGGGCCAGTTTTGTCTTAACATTTCTTATTGTGAATTTTTGTGTTTGCCTTAATGCTTATACCAACTTGTCCTTATTCTTTTTGTCCTTGTGGTTCTTTTCGATCCCCACCTTTCCCCCTTTGGTTTTGGCCCCGCCAGCCCGCCAACCGGGAGCCGGTCTGTAGCTGGGTCGGGGTGTCCGCCTTGAGGGAGCCGGTTTGGAACTTAGGAACTGCGAGAGCCTTTCGGGTTAAGTATAGTGGCAGAGGCGAGGCGATGGTCCGGCTGGACCTAGCCGGTATCTCCTTTCGATCGAACTTTCATGTGAGCTAAGCTTTGCTGCCCTGAGGCCCCGTCAGCCGGACAACCGGGAACCATATCTGTAGCTGGGAGGGGTGGGAGGGTTTGCCTGGCTCACACTACTTAGCCAATTTTTTAGAGAGAAGCGACCTAGGACAAGCCGGTGAGCCCCCGGGCCCGGGAGCCGAGTCGGGGGCCGGTGGGGGAGGAAACCTTTGAGGGAAGCGAAACAGGGCGTGCCCCAATAGCCAGCCTGGGGCACCCATTGCAATCATAAGCCCAAAAGGGTAGGGATACATACATATATTGGTGTTTTCAACAGTAAAACGGGAGGAGGAGCGCCGCTTTCCATGGGCGCTCCAGCTCCTCACCGGAGGTGTCTCTTTTGTGCTTCTGTGGCTTCTGGGTGACTATTAGGTAGTATGCATTGTTGTGCAACGCCTTGATGATGATGAACGGGCCCTCCCATGGGGAGGACAGCTTGTGTTGTCCGGTTGTCCGCTGGATCCGCCTGAGGACCAGGTCCCCTTCGCGAAAGGAGAGTGGCTGGATCCGCTTACTATGGTAGTGCCGTAGCTTCTGCTGGTAGATTGACGTCCTGCTCAAGCCAGTTCGCGAGCTTCTTCGTGTAGGTCGATGTCGTCTTCTCTTGCCTCCTTTGCTTCCTTCTCCGTGTATAGCGCGACCTGAAGCGAGTCGAACTCAATGTCGGTGGGGATGATCGTCACGGACCCGTACACAAGGAAAAAGGGCGTGTAGCCAGTTGATCAGTTGGGGGTGGTCCTAAGACTCCAAAGGACAGCCAGCAGCTCATCGATCCACCAGCTGACTAACCTTACCAGCGGTGTCACGAGCTGGGGCTTGATGTCGGATAGGATGAGGCCGTTTGCCCTCTCGACCTGGCCATTTGACTATGGATGAGCGACGGAGGCCAGGTCGAGGCGGATCCCTTGCTTGGAGCAGAAACGCGTGAGCACACCCTTTGCGAAGTTCGTGCCGTTTTCGGTGATGATGTTGTGAGGGATGCCGTAGCGAACCATGATGTCATCGATGAACCGAATAGCCGTGGGGCCATCCAGCTTCTTGATCTGTCGTGCTTCGATCCATTTAGTGAATTTGTTGACAGCCACCAGCAAGTGTGTCATGCCGCCTCGTGAGGTCTTGAAGGGGCCCACCATGTCCAACCCCCAGACGGTGAAGGGCCACGAGAGGGGGATGGTTTGGAGGGCTGATGCCGGCAAGTGGTTCTGCGTGCTGAAGCGTTGGTAGCCGTCGCACTCGTCGACCAATTTCTTGGCCACCTCGAGAGCGGTGGGCCGGAAGAAACCATGGCGAAAGGCCTTGGCCACCAGGGTTCTGGAGGCGGCATGATGCCCACACTCGCCCTGATGGATGTCGAGGAGGATCTGCAGACCCTTTTCCGGCTCGACGCACCGCTGGAAGATGCCGGTGGTGCCGCAATGGACGAGCTTGTTGTTGATGATGTTGTATGCCAAGGCCCGGCGTTAAATTTTCCTCGCCATGGCCTTGTCTAGGGAGAGCTCGCCGCATAGAAAGAACGCCAGGATAGGCTAGGCCCATGAGGGGGCCGAGACGGGGACCGGCTCGGGAGCCCTCGGGACTGGATGATCAGCCCCCGGAACCGGCTTGCCAGCCCTCGAGGCTGGCTGGTTGATTGCCATCATTACGGCCGCATCATTGGATCTGGCCGCATCGGACACAGCCGACTCAACTGGTGCCTTGGGGGATGTTGAAGTTGCGGGAATCGGTGGCAAAGACGCCGGAGGGGCGGCTGGAACCGTCGATGGGCCGGCAGCGTATGTCGGCATGAAGATTGACTCTGACTCTAGGGAGGGTTTGATCGATGGCTTGAGCATCCGCTCGAGGGAGACGCCGGCTAGGATGGCTTGTCGGGTGCAGCCGATCTTTGCCAGCGCGTCGGCCGCCTTGTTGTCCGCCTGTGGGATGTGATGAAACTCATAGCCCTCAAAGGAGACAGTGAGCTATTGTACGAGGAAGCGGTAGCTGGCCATGTTGGCGTCCTTAACGTCCTACTCGCCAGAGACCTGCTACACCACAAGGTCGGAGTCGCCGAAGCATAGGATGCGCCTGATGCCGATCTCCTTGGCGAGTCGGAGGCCATGGATGATGGCCTCGTACTCGGACACGTTGTTGGAGGCGGCGAAGTGGATCTGGAGGGCATACTTGAGTTGGTCACCTTTCGGGGAGGAGAGGACTATTCATATGCCAATGCATGGAGTCTAGGGGAGGCGGCACGAACTCTGTCTCCGCCCACTCAACGAGGAAGTCAGCCAACACCTATGACTTGATGGCGGTTCTTGGCTCGTACCGGATCTCATGATCGGCGAGGGCGATGACCCATTTGGCAATCCGGCCGGTGGAATATCGGTCGCTCATGATCTCGCCGAGTGGGGCCGTGCTCACCACGGTGATGGTATGCTCGTGGAAGTATTGCTTGACCTTCTTGGTAGCAAAGTATATGATGTAGCACATCTTTTGGTAGTGGGGGTAGTTCTTCTTGGATGCGGAGAGGACCTCACTAAGGTAGTAGACGGGCCGCTGGACCAGCAGGGACTTCCCCTCTTCTTGCCGCTCGACCACCAGGACGACCGCTGATGACACGGGTGGTCGCCGTGATGTACGCGAGCAGCGGTTCCTTCTCAGCCGGAATGGACAGGATGGGCGTGTGGGTGAGAGCCTTCTTGAGGCCGCGGAAGGCCTTGTCCGCCTCGTCGGGCCAATCGAACATGCCCGGCTTCTTGGTTTGACCCAGCTCGAATAGAGCCGTCTTGTGAAGGAGCCCGTAGAGGGGCAGGGCCTTCTCCCCCAGCCGGCTGATGAACCGGCTAAGCGAGGCAAGGCATCCGGTGAACTTCTGGACGTCGCGGAGCCGAGTCGGCTTGGGCATGCGCTCGATCGCGCTGATCTTCTCGGGGTTCGCTTCGATGCCACGAGCGGACACGAAGTAACCCATGTGTTGGCTGGATGGGATGCCGAAGACACATTTCTCCGGGTTGAGCTTGATCTTGAACTCACGCGGGTTCGCGAAGGTCTCCCGGAGATCGTCGAGGAGGCTGAAGTGCTTCTTGGTCTTGGCAATGATGTCGTCAACATAGATGTGGACGTTCCTTCCTATCTAAGGCAGGAGGCACTTCTGCATGCACCGCTGGAAGGTGACTCCTGTGTTCTTCAGGCCGAAGGACATGGTGATGTAGCAGTAGGCCCTAAAGGGCGTGATGAAGGAGGTCTTGAGCCAGTCTTCTAGGTCCAGCTTGATCTGGTGGTAACCGGAGTAGGCGTCCAGAAAGGATAGCAAATCGTAGCCGGCTGTGGAGTCGATGCCTTGATCGATCTGTGGCTGGGTGAATGGGTCCTTGGGACACGCCTTGTTCAGGCTAGTGTAGTCGATGCACATGTGCTACGTATTGTTCTTCTTCAGCACCAGGACTGGGTTGTCTACCCAGTCCGAGTGGAACACTTCCATGATGAATCCAGCTGCGAGTAGCCAGGCGATCTCTTCTCCTATGGTACGCCGCTTCTCCTTGGAAGCGGCGCAGGGGTTGCTTGACCGTCTTGACGTCCGACCGGACGTGTAGTTCGTGCTCGGCGAACTTCCTCGGAACACCCAGCATGTCCTTGGGGGACCATGCGAAGATGTCCTGATTCTCATGGAGGAAGTCGACGAGCTCACCTTCCTGTTTGCTATCAAGGCGGGAGCCGATGGTGACGCACTGAGACGGGTTGGCCGGGTCGAGCGGGATTTGCTTGCTGTCCTTGGACGGCTGGAAGGAGGCCTCGCTGGTGGACTGTGAGGGGGGAGCCGGCATGGCCAGCTGGCTTGCGGCAAGGGCCACGAGCCGGTCGAGCTATCGCTTCTCCTTGGCGATTTCCAGGGCCTCGGCCAGCCGACTGCCGTCTCGAGCGCACTCGATTGACATCTTGTAGTCGATCGTGATGGTGATGATTCCCTTGGGCCCTGGCATCTTAAGCTTGAGGTAGGCATAATGGGGCACCGCCATGAATTTGATAAGGGCTGGTCCGCCCAGCAGCGCATGGTAGGGGCTCGCGAGGTCCACGACCTCGAACCGCACTCGCTCGCGGCGGAAGTGGCCGGGTCCGCTGAAGAGGATGTCAAGCGTGATCTTGTTGATAGGGGAGCAGGACTTCCCAGGCATGATGCCATGGAAAACCGTCCGACTCGCCTGTAGGTCTTCTATTTTCAGACCCAGCTTGTGCATCGTGTCGAGGTATAGGATGTTGATGCTACTGTCACCATCAACCAGCACCAGCTTGAAGCGGCAAGTGCGCTTCTGGGTGGCGATGGTGGGATCGAGGACCAGGGCAGCGACCGGGGTTTGGCATTACGACGACATGATCTGCCTGGCTCTAATAGACTGGCTTCTCCGACCAGTGCATGAACTGGGGAGTTGCCGGCATGGTGGCGTTCACCTCACGGTGGAGCTAGCGCTGAGCGTGCTTGCTCGTCTCCTCGCTGGTGAAGACGACGTAGCAGTTGTCCGGGTTGGTGAACTGGTCGATCAGACGATCGTCATTTTGGGTTGGAGTGGGAGTCGGTGCCGGGGCGGTATCTTGGGATGGGCCGGCGCACGGGCAGGCAGCGCAGGGGGAGCCGGGAGGCCGCCCCCCGGGCCAATAGCTGTGAGAAGCTACATTGCCGGAGCGTGTGCGTAGAGAGTTTGGCCCCCGAGTGGTTCTTGTAGGGGAGGTCGAGCATCTGATCGAAGGTGAGCTTCGGTTGCCAGGCAGCCTTGCCAGTGCGCTAGCACTGACTGGAAGGCTGGGCAGCCGACTCCTGCTCCTCAATGGTGTTGACCTAATGGCTCCCATAGCGGGGATCCGGCTGGTCGTTCTTGCGTTTGTTGTTCTGCGGCTGCCGGTTGTTGGCACCCGACCGGGACGTTGTTGGCATTGTCGTTGCCTTGCCGGGCCGGGTCATCTTGACCCGGATGGCTGTTAGAGCACAGAAGCTTGTCTTTGACGGGGGTGCCATCTCGACAGCCCTCGATGAAGTACTGCACGTCTTGCACCTCGTGCACCCCCTCGCAGGAGTTGCGGAGCTCGGTCCACCGCGTGAGGTAGTCGTGGAGGCCTCCTTGAAGTCCATCCAGGTGTTGATGCTACCGGCCGCCAGGCTGTTGAGCCAGGTGCGGGCCAAGCCGATCAACATGAGGGGGGCGTAGTGAACGGCTACGCGCTTGTTTCCCCTGGCGATGCCGATCGCGGTGGTGTAGTCGATCAGCCAATTCTCGAGCTTGGCAGCTCGTTATACTTGGGGGTGTCCCGGGGGACAATGAAGCTGATTGGGAACGGCTCGTTGCAGATCCGAGGGCCAAAACAGGCTAGGCCGATTGACCCTTCCTCCTTGAGGAGGGCCGACTACGCAAGGTGGTCGATGCGGTTGTGGGCGTTGTTCTCGCTGTGGGGGACGCGCGGCCCGATCTAGGCCGAGAGCTCAGGGAGAATGACAGGCGGAACCGACCGTTCCGGCTCACGCCATGAGGGAGGCATGTGCCCGCGTCTGCGCCGGCTGCCGACTGCCGGTGGTTCTTGGTGGCGGCTGCTGCGAGGCGGGTTGTTGGTGTGCCGACTGCTAACAGCCGGCTGTTCGCTCCCCGGTAGCTGGGAGGGCTAGGGGTTGTTTGTTTTGGCCCGGCGGCCGGAGGCGCAAGGGGAAGAGGAGTGCTGAGCCGGCTGACGGCATGTAGTCCTCGTGCCCTCGCGCTCGAGCCGGGGGCTTCGGGAGGCAGTGCCGCCCGACGCGAGAAGGTGCTGCTGCGCGTCAGCGGCATCAATGAGCTCCTTGATGTAACGCTCGTGGGCAGCACGTTCTTTGCCCTCCAAGGTAGCCAAGTCCTTGTAGGCTACCTTGAGGGCCCGCAGGTTGGCTGCGGGGGTGTCATAGATGGGCATCTTGTTGCCTAGGATTTCGGCGACCACACGGCCGCAGTCGTGCACAGCCCCACGCCGGCTGGGCTCAGTGCCAGCCGGGGTGAGACCGTAGGCGGAGGCATATTCCCGCGAACCGCCTCGAGGTCATCCGTAGCGGCATCGGGGTTCGCCGTCAGGGCAATGGGAGTGCTCAAGCGCCGGAGGGCTGCACCGAGCGGGTCGGAGGTGCCGACACGGGCTGTGCCGGCGTCTGCCCCGGCCCGCGCACGTCCGGAGGAGGTTGAGGAGATGATGGCCATTGCCCACACGCGATCGTGGTAGCTGCTGGACTGGGTCGCAGTAAGTGCGCCCACGCCGTGGGCGGCTCGGGGCAGACGAGCACCTGCCCGGGGTACTTGTCCACGGCCGGAGCCTCGGCGAGGCTGAGCCTGCCGAAGCGCTCGGTGAGCGCGTCGATGTCGGCCGCAAGGCTGATGGGGTCGCCCGCAGGGCATGCCAGAGAAAGCCCCACGAGCCCGCGGTTTCGCCTGGACGTGCGGCGAGGGATGGCGAGGGGTCCCGCCTGGAGCATGAATCCGGCCGGTGCCACGTACGGCCCCATGGTGGGCGCCAACTGTCGTCGTTTTCTCACGACAGATGCCATGGGTAAGCTTATCGTAAGTGGTTGGGGCCGAAGGATGCCGACGGGCTCCGGGTGCGAGATTGGGCACAAGCGGTGGTGGCACACGATGAACCCAGGTTCAGGGCCCTCCAAGGGAGGTAATACCCCTAGTCCTGCTTGGTCTAGTTGGATGGATAGTTGTGTTTACAAGGGCGCTCCTAGAGCTGTTTCTAGAGGAGGAAGAAGGAGCATCCGGCTCGTCCTCCTCCGTTGCTAGTGATGGTGCGAGAGGAAAGCTCTATGTGGGTGTATGCGAATGATCGTGCGTTGGTCTGTTCCCGTTGCATGGGGGGCTCGGGGTTTTTTATAGGCCAAGCCCCTGCCTCTATAATATGTGTAAAGTACAGGGGTGGGGGACCCGGCTGGCAGTCTCTCTAGCTGGCCAGGGGTTCCCCCCCTCCGTGCCATCTCGTCTTCTGTAGGGTCCACCGACTGAGCGGTCGCATCTCCCGCTAGGGCACGCCAGCCGGCTCTGCGATTGGTTCTCGCTCACCTGTCGTGGCATGGGTCGCCCGTGCGTCGTCGTCTAGCACTAGCCGGCCGAAGTCTCTAGTACAACCGGCTGCACTATAGCCATGCCGGGGCAGGTAATCGAGTGGGCGAGGGCGTGTCGGCACTGTTTCCCCGCCCAGTCGCCCTCGCCGAGGTCAACGGCCCGGACGGCTGGACGGTAGCCATGTGCCCTAGTGCGTCAGCGGCCACTGTCGCCAGAGGACCGCCCATCGTGGCGGTCACGTCTTGTTGTCATACCTGCGCCCAGGGGGATGGGACGTCATGTGTCCGCCCCTGGGTCAATAGCGGAGGCATCCTGGTAGGTAGCCGGCCGCGCCCAACCGGCCGGCGGTCGAGCTGGTTGCACGACCAGCCACCAGCCGACAGCACATCGAGCCGGCCATCCTCCAGCCGACTAGGGAGAGCCGTCCACGCAGTTTTCTTCGAAGCGGAAGGGGAGAACCCCATTGCTTTGGCCTACCTAGGGGTGATAACCCCGGCAACAAGATCTGATCTAGGGCCTCGTTGAGTGTCGAGAGCTTGATCGGGTCGACCTGCTCAGAGCGTTCGGAGTTGACCTCCACGGCGCCCACGCAAGGAGAGCATTCAGCAAGAATAGGTGTCCGGGAATCTGCCACTATGGTCGAATCTAGACTAAAGGTCAGGCCATCGTCGGGGTGGATCCCATGGGCAGTACCGAAAGAGGGATCCGTGGTTAAAGCCTCAGGGTTTTCGGGCATGGCATGCGAGACTGCGAGCCCGGTTAGAGAGAGATCGCCCCGAGAGTCTACGAAGAACTCCAGGTGCCCGAATCTGACCTCTTGATTAGGAGAGTAACTTCCTACCCGGCCCAGATGGACGGTCGGGTCAGCATGCAGCACAATGCTACCGAAAGCAAAGATCTGTCCGGGGAAAAGTGTCCATGATGTGGACTTCTTCGTTGATGACAACATGAGCCATCAATTCCTTTGGTGATCACAGCGGAACTCTCAATGTGTCACACCCTGTGTTTGTAGCACATTGTTATGTTTGGGTTTATAAAATTTGGAGACAACTAAAACTTTTTCTATGTGCTTGTGCGTGTTTGCTATGTTGTTTGCTTGCTTGATGAGTGTGTTATGGCACTACTAGGTTCCATTCCACTTCATATTCATCTTCCTTGTTCCAAACCTCTTGCCTAATGATCATGCCATGTGAATAGTGCCGAAAACTATTTTTATCAAATTTTGTTTTAACGATAAATGATTTATTTAATTTAAGTTTCCAAAACCCCCAGAAATGAGATTTGCACTGCAAGTACTCAAATTAGGTGGACCCTTCTTTCCTAAAGGCTTTATTTCAAAGCTACTATATGTATGACTTCGCAAAACCACTAAATATTACTTTTAAAGATTATTTTCATAATTTATTTAAAGGCTTTTTCTTAAGGCCATAAATGGTTTTTCCTAAGGAAAAATTATTTAAATGCTTTGATAATATTTGAATTTTTTACAGAAACTCAATGGACATATATTTTCCATATATATCAGTCTCAACACAAGGGCACATGGAAAATACCTTTCTTCTCAATAATCAGATCATAGGAAAACCCCTCAAAACCCTTTCTGTTCAAATGAAGCTTTTGGAATATTTCTATAAGAAATATTCTCAATAAATTCTAGGAAAATTCTAGCAAGCCAACACTATCATAGGTGATGATCTTGCAAAGTTTCATCTCAATCCAAGTTGGTTTGGTTCATCAAACCATCGCAAAACCATTCCTGTCCATAATCAAATTTGAGCAACTTTACATTGTGAAGTGTCTCCCCTTGGCCTCAAACTTTGTGGGCATGCTCTAATGGCCAAATAGTGATGATACACTAAGTGGTGAATCATGGGTAAAAGCCTAGCATCATTAGATCTGCAGAAATCTGATTCTGCTAATTTCTAGGGTTCATTGAATTTCCATTGTCAACTTTCTCCCCTTGGGCTCAAACTTGGTGAAACCTTTCATTTCTACCTAACCCTTGACCCTGGTAAGTATCTTAGTGAATTGGAAGAATCTTCTTGCACAAAACACCATCAAACACCTTCTGGTGAAATGGTAAAACCAACATTTTCACCTCTTTCCCTTGTACCCTTGCCCCCCAGCTTCTTACCACAACCCCTCTGCGTTATTGGCTACCTCCAGTAATTCTTCCTGGCCAGGACTTCATGGGTAAGGGGTAAAACCCTCATTTAATCCCTCTGGATAGTAGTTTTTCTCCTTTTCTCCCAGCCTCCCTTCTCTCCTAAGGCATCCTAGAGCATCCAAGGCCTATTCCACATTGTTTAGCCCCCCTAGATCCACTGGGCACAGGCGGCCGTGCAGGAAATGCCAAGGGCATTCCTTAGCATGCAAGGCTCGCGCTCTGGAGCGTGTGACAGTGAGCACCCGCACTGTAGCCATGGCCCAATGGCTGCCCCCGACCACCTTGGGCCACCCCAGCATGTCCCCTTTGCCCCCCTCGGCATCCGCAACATGCGGCCTAGTCGGCCCCCTCCTCTCTCCTCCTCCTCCTCCCTCCTCCCGTGTGTGCCGAGTGCCGCCGGACTCGGCCAACACCCGATCTCGCACACGCGCCCTCCTATCTCTCCCCCATTGCTTCCGCTCGGTGTAGACCAGCCCCAGGAACGCCCCCGAGCAGCCCCGCGGGCCACGTCCTCCACGGCGCATGGCTTGTCGGTGGAATCGTGCCCTCGCTATAAAAAGGCCTCTCGAACCCCTCTCTCCCCTCTGCTCTCTCTCTCCTCTTCCGTGTAGCCCCCCTGTGCGCTCCGAGGACCTCCCGTAGCTCCTGCACTCGGAATAGGGCCAAGGACCGCCGCTGCGATCTCATCGGTGATCTCCGGGTACAGAGCCCCTCCAGCCCCTATTCCTCTCCCGTTGGTCCTCCCATGCCACGCTGATGCTTTCCCCTCTTCCTCCCATCCCTTTTCCAGCATGGGACGGCCCCGGTGATCCCTCCTGAAGCGCACTCCGCCGCGAGAGCTCGTCGCCGACGACTCCATCCGCCCCAAGTGCTGCTTCGACCTCTAGGGAAACAGTGGGTCGACGCTAAGCTCATCCCCGCCTTCGCCTGCCATCGCCGTGCCCAGCATCCTCACCGGTGAGCACGCTGGCCACCCTGTCGCGAGGTTGGAGATGACAGTCGGGGCCCGCTTGTCAACCTCACCTCCCTCCCCCTCCTCTCTCTGTCGCTGGCCTTTGGGGCCCAGCCGTCAGGTTTGAATGCGCGCGCCCGCCGGTTCGCCTTGGCTGGTTGGCCTCCTGAGCGGCCAAGTTGCTCGCCTCCTCCGGCCAGGGCATTGTGCCCGTTTCTTTTTCCTTTTTTATTTTTCCTGCAACTTCCAAAAATTCCACAAACTTATATATTTATCCAATGCCAATATTTCTTCCACCAAAAATCTTAGGATATTCTATAGAATTTAATAGTGCCATTTATAGAATTTTTTGAAAATATTTTTAGTAATATTTTATTTTAAAACCTATATTTAGGCACCTTTTCCCTCTGTTATTTAATTTCTAAAATGTTTTTCACAACAAAACTCTAGGAGAATATATTTAGTATGACATTAGGTATTTATCAGAGTAGGTTAACATTTTTGATAGTACTTTGTGTGCTTTGTTTTGTGTGATTGCTTATTTTATCACTTTATCTCGCGATGATAGATTGCGCGATTGATGAAGATGTTGGACCCGAAGACTTCGAAGACCCCGGAGACTTTGTTGAGCCAGGCAAGCAACCCTTTGATCATGATAAGAAACCATTTTATTGCATGTCATATAGCACTTTACTTTCATCATAATTGATCATGTGTTGTGGTGTTCCCCTTTCGGTGGGATGCCTCCGTACCTTTCCATTGACACTTGCATCATGCATGACACTACCACCTTATGAGGGTTGTGCGGGTGGGTGTAGTTAGGATGCTAGTAGATGCTACGCAAGTGGGATCGGGATTTATGCATAGTAATGGGAGGAAAGAAATGATTTCAAAGACTATTCAAAAAACCCGTCGGGTGCCGCTAATGCCAGAGGGAGATGATGAGAAGATGGGTGACCACTTGAGAAAGAAGTGGTGTGGTGGAGCAAGTTGATATTGTGTGTTCAAAAATGGATTAGATTTAAGATTTGTCGACCATCCCAACCTTACATGCGCAACCACGATACCCCTTATGGGACGGGGCTTTGTTGATTACCTTGGTGGACACAGGCAAGGAGCCCGCATTACTAGTGGTGGGAGTGGCGTGGTCACTCTCGATACGGGGTCGTACCGGTATGTACAATCATGCGTTGTCTTCACAGGCACCGGGCACACCGTTGGTCCCCTCATGGATGGTACAATTAGAGCGAGGCTCGTGTGATGTACATCATGATGGCTGGGTACCAACCGAGTGGACTCTTTGTTTAGTATCGCTAGGGGAAAGGCATTGTTCGGGTGCTTACCTCGGGTATGTTATATACCACCAGTCGTGGATGACACGGAAGTTTCCCGAGTCTTGTGTGTAAAGTGTGCAACCTCTACAGAGTGTAAAACTATTCAAATAGCCATGTCCACGGTCAAGCACAGTTGGGTGGTGCTTCTTAAACTACGTCCGGATGTATTCGTGAAACTTGGTGTGAGTATGGATGTGATGGTGACAAGAGGTCACATGAGCTGAGTTCGATGACTTAGCAAGGGAATTAAACTAATTCTGATGGCTTAGCGTGATGAAAGAACATGAGATGTTCTACCCCTACTTGTGATGATATCTGCAACTTGTTCACATGGATACCTGCTAGTTGTTGATGCATGCTTACCAGTTACTTGATCTTGTCATTTGCATACAAAATTAGCTTTCCACAAATTTACCTACTCAGTGTTATACCATGCATCATTGTTACCTCGTTCCACACTTGGGTTCCTTGCGAGTACATTCAAAGTACTCATTGGCTTGCCACTGGTTATTTAATTGGCCAGGCATGGAAGAACATGAGTATGTTGAAGAATTCATTGGAGACGAACATGCGAACTAGGACGCTTCCCAGTCAGAATGCCTGTAGGTTTAGGCAGATGGCATGGGTTCATGCTTTCGACCAAGATTTCCACTGCTTGTTCTAGTTTAAGTGTTTGGCCCGTGTGGCCCTATCTATGTAAGACTTGACCTTCATGGTCTTTATTTTTGTAAGACGTTAAGTGTGGATGTAAGACTCTTGTTATTCAGCTTCTTTGTGTTCAGTGAGCATTCATCTCTGGGATCCCTGTACACATACATTCGGTGATCACGACTTATGAGTCAGGGTCCCCACATAATAAAAGCACCAATGTCAGTGTCAAAACCGGCGGATCTCGGGTAGGGGTCCCGAGCCATGAGACTTGGATCAATGGTAACACTGGATGAAGGAGACAATGTTTACCCAGGTTCAGGCCGTCCTATGGAGGTAAAACCCTATGTCATGCTTGATTATATTGATGATATATAGGTTATAGAGTCGATCTACCTCGAGTTCGAATAGGTAAACCCAAGATGAGTTGTTCTCTCGTTTACAACCTAAAACCCTCCGGCTTATATAGACGCCGAGGGTACCTAGGGTTTACACATGCTCGGTTACACATAGAAGGAAAACATGCCTATTGACTATTCCAATCTTGGAGGACACCCCACGATTCCCGAAGCTTCCTTCCTGGAGAGAAGGCCTTCGACCAATCCAATGCTCGATAATCGGCCCATATAGTCCGACCCATGAGAAATAGGTCGGCCACCGAGGACCCCTTAAACCAGGACTCCCTCGGCAGGTGCAAGCCGTGAAGGACGAGCTTGAACAAGTGAAGAATTTTACCCGGGAGGCGCATGGTAAGTATGTCCATTTTGCCGATCTTAGTATATAGTCATGTGCTGGCGCGAGGGATTTGTAGCAGCTGAGTCCATAGGGCGGTTGCAAAAAGATTTAGATGTGGCCCGAGAATCCCAGAGGTACGCCGAGTTCCAGTATGATGCCGGTTGTCTTTCGTCACAACGAAATCTTGAGGAGAAGAAACATCTCTAGGAGGAAAACCGGCAGCATGCCGAAGAAATTGAGAGTTTAAAAACTCAATTGTCTCAAACCCAAGAAGAGAACCAGAAATTACCGAGGGGCATGTTCGTAAGTGCGATTATAACATCGAAGGGTACCTCTAATACATGAAGTTTAATGGACATGCCTTGTCTCATGTATAAGTCTCCTGACCGGGCGTCTTGAAGAAGAGATCAGATCCTACCGGGGGAACTTTCTGAAGGAACTATCCGCCATACGTGAGAGGGCTTGGAAGGCTACGAAGAGCATGACGAAAGCACTCTGGCCTGCCGAGAAGCCTCCGGAGGGGATGGCTGAACTAGCTGATCGATTCAAGGGAGCCCGGTGTCATTTCGAGCTATGGAAGACATCGACTTGCCGAGAGGGATCACGAGAGGCGTGGGTAATGATCAAGACCCGTTATACCGGTCTGAACCCCCGAGCATATAGCTCGGGTTGGGGCGACAGGGCCGGATGGGCAGGAAGTGCTGCTTCATTTGGTCTACGACCAAGTGATGCCCACCGCTCGTCTCTTGCAAGAAGATTGCACCCTGGATGCCTTAATAGACAATCTTGACCAGTAGCCAGATGTGTGATTTTATGTAACTATGTACTTTAAATCAAAAATTGCTCCGTCTATGCTATAAACTTTGTCTTAACCGTCCATCCGCTTCGACCTCCCTTCCTAAGAGCTTGGGAGTGTTCCTTATCAAATATCCTTCGATAAGAGGGTATTCTTTCGCGGAACCAGGCAATCCGGCCATTTGGTGCGAACAGAAAGAAAATGCACACGGATATATGTTATATTACTACTTAGCATAAGAAACATGTTCCAAAGGAAATAGTACCTCTATCTGTACCTTCCTTCAGGCTGCTATGTAAATTGTAGATAGTAAGGTCGTATACTTCTAGTATGCGACTAATGGCTTTCTTGAGAAAAGAAACCAAGTAATGGTGATAACAACAATATTTTTTATTTGTTGCTTCCGTCGCAGCCGACCAATTGTCTGCTAAAGATAGCTAGCTTTTGGCTTCACCTGTGTGAGGTACGTACCCGGGTGATCCGGTCGTAAGAATCACAGAGGTGCTCCCTTTACCCTCTAGCCGGACAACCGGGATCATAGAGGGTAAATACAGGAGGGAGGCAACCCATCTTGGCAAAAATCTTAGTTCTAATTGATGCATATAATGGCTAAAAATCGACAAGGAAAACATGCATACACAATAAATGTGAATAGATGCTTAAAATATATAATCATTGGCTTTGGAAAGAAGCCCGAGGTGTTTTGTTCGGGTTTAACATTTGAGGATGTATGCCGAAAAACTTAACACGAGCTCGGTTTAGCCGAACATAGACTTGGGAAAACAAATCCGAACCCGCAAAATCAAGGTGGAAGGGAAACAAATATGAAATGAAAGGAAGAAAATGAAAAGGAAGGTAAAGAGTATGACGAGACCGGTCTAGCCGTAAAAGCGCCGAAGACGAGCTAAGTTCCATGGGTTTGGTACGAGGCGGTTATCCCACGGGTTGCGAAGTCGATAAGCCCCTCTTGTGAGTACTTAGTCAATTATGAAGGGGCCCTCCCACTTGGGATTGAGTTTATGCTTCTGCTTCTCCTGGAGTCATAAGACGAGGTCGCCCACATTATACACCTTTGCCCTGACCTCCCTGCTCTAGTAACGCCGGGCCAGCTATTGATAAAAAGTAGAGCAAGCCCGAGCTATGTGGAGCTCTCGTTCTAAGGCGTCCAAGTCGTCCTGCCGATCTAACTCGGCCTCCTTTTGTTCATACATGCGCACCGTTGGTGCGTCGTGAATAATATCATAGAGAAGGACTAATTCTGCCCCATAAACCGTAAAGAACAGTGTGTATCTCGTTGATCGATTCGGGGTTGTACACAGACCCCACAGAACTGAGTCAAGATCCTCTACCCAATTGCAGTCGGATTCATGAAGAGACCAGACAAGTCGTGGTTTAATACCACTCATGATGAGGTTGTTGGCCCGTTCGACTTGTCCATTGGTCTGCGGATGATACACCGTTGTGTAATCGAGCTTGGTGCCCATGTTTGCACACCAGTCCTTTACCTCTTGGGCAGTGAAATTGGATCCATTGTTTGTTATTATACCGTGCAGGACACCGTAACGTTGTACCATGCCAGATATAAAGTCGACTACTGGTCCAGACATGGATGATTTGACAGGTTTTGCTTCGATCCATTTGGTGAATTTGTCAACCATGACAATAGATATTTATTCATCTTGGCCCCCCCATTAAGTGTTCCGACCATATCCAGCCCCAAGACCGCAAAAGGCCAGGTAATCGGAATAGTCTGAAGAGCTATTAGGGGCATGTGGCTTTGATTTGCAAATAGTTGACATCCCATGCAATGTTGGACAAGTGTGTGGGCGTGCGCTTGAGCGGTGGGCCAAAAGAAACCAACTCGAAAGGCCTTGCTTACTAAGGTCCTTGCTGTGGCGTGGTGGCCGCCCATTCCTGTGTGGACTTCGGCCAAGAGCCGCCTTCCTTCTTCCTCAGATATGCACCGCTGGAGTATTCCGGTGGTGCTTTTCTTGTATAACTCACCCTTGTGGACTTTATAAACCTTGGATCGCCAAATTATGTGTCTCGCCTCTATTTCATCGTCTAGGAGTTCTTGCTGAAGAAGGTAAGTGAGGAAGGGCTTGGTCCATGATGCGATTACTGCCATGACCTCGTGAACCGAAGGTGTTTCGTCCATTACGGAGCCGTTGATGATTTGGTCGTCTGGTTCATTTATAGGGGGAACAATCTCTTTCGCACTAATGGATCCGGCGCCCTTATTGCCGTCCTGCCAAACCACCGACGTCTTGAAGAGCCATTCAAGGAAGGTGTTTTTAGGTACAGGGTCGCGTTTGGCCCCCATGCGGGCCAGTATGTCAGCGGCTTCGTTGTTGTCTCTAGAGACATAATTAAATTCTGGCCCCTCGAACCTTGCGGATATTTTAAGGATAGCATTTCTATATGCCACCATCTTCGGTTTTTTGGCGTTGAATTTGCCTTTGATTTGAGAGATGGCCAGGTTGGAGTCTCATCGTACCTCCAGCCGTTTTATGCCCATTGAAGCTGCCATCCGAAGGCCGTGCAAAAGTGCTTTGTATTCGGCTGCGTTGTTGGAATCGGCATACATGATTTGCAACATGTATCGGACGTTGTCACCTGTGGGAGATGTGAGAATGACTCTAGCCCCTAGTCCGGCCAATGTTTTGGATCCGTTGAAGTACATCGTCCAATGGGAGTATGTACTATATTCCCTAGGGAGCTCGGCCTCTATCCATTCGGCGAGGAAATCTGCCAACACCTGAGATTTAATAGCTCGTCGTGGCTTATAGGCAATTTCGAAAGGAAGGAGTTCCATGGCCCATTTGGCTATGCGGCCAGTGGGGTCCCTGTTATTGATTATATTGTTTAGGGGTACTTCGGATGCCATCATGACCGAACACTCTTGAAAGTAGTGTTTGAGCTTACGGGATGGCATAAATACTGTATAGGCTATCTTCTGGTAATGCGGGTATCTGGACTTGCATTGCATTAGCACTTCTGACACATAGTAAACCGGCTTCTGTATCCAGAATTTGTGACCCTCTTCCTCTCATTCGACGACGAGCACTATGCTAACCACTTGATTGGTGGCCGATATGTACAATAATATTTGTTCACCGGCACCTGGTGTTGGGAGTATGGGGTTGCTTGCTAGCAGTGTTTTGATTTCTTCTAATGCAGCCGCTGCTTCATCGGACCCCTCATAATTGTTGGTCCATTTCAGCAACCTGCAGGGCAGTAAAGCCTTTTCACTAAGGCGGGAAATAAAGCGACTTAATGCCGCCATGCAACCCACCAAATTTTGGAGATGCTTTAGCTCTATAGGAATCACAAGTTTCGATAGGGCACGGGTCTTAGCCGGATTGGCCTCTATTCCTCAATGGGAAACAATGAATCAAAGTAGTTTACCAGCGGGAACTCCAAAGACACATTTCTCTGGATTGAGTCGTATATCATACTCACGTAGGCTAGCAAAAGTTTGCCTTTGGCCGTCAATCAACTGGCCGACGTGTTTGGTTTTAATGACCACGTCATCGATGTATACCTTGACTGTTTTACCGACCTATTTTTTGAGACATGTCTGAATCATGTGCTGGTATGTAGCCCCTGTGTTTTTTAGCTCGGAAGGTATTACGTTGAAGCAGAATGGCCCGTATGGGGTGATGAATGCGGTTGCAGCTCGGTCGGATTCCTTCATTTTGATGTGATGGTTTCCGGAATAAGCGTCGAGGAAGCACAATGAGTCGTGTCCGCCTGTGGCATCAATAATCTCGTCTATGCGTGGTAAGGGGAAAGGGTCCTTAGGGCAGACCTTATTAAGGTCTTTAAAGTCGACGCACAGCCGCCAGGATTTATCTTTCTTTGGTGCCCTCACCAGGTTTGCCAACCATTCAGGGTGCTTGATTTCTCGTATGAATCTGGACTCTAGCAATTTGCCTAATTATTTTCCCATAGCTTGTCGTTTGGGCTCGGAAAATCGGTGTAGAGTCTGTTTGATGGGCTTGAAGCCTATGATTATGTTCAAACTATGTTCTACTAGACGCCATGGGATTCCTGGCATGTCAGAAGGATGCCAGGCGAAGATGTCCCAGTTTTCACATAAGAATGCTCGCATTGCCGCGTCCACCATGGGAACAAGCTGAGCTCTAATGGATGCTATTTTATTGAGGTCCGTTGGGTGTACTTGAAGTTTAACAATTTCTTCTGTAGGTTTGAAGGACGCGGGGTTTGGGCCTTTTACAAAGGATCACATCGTCCTTGTCCACTATTGATCGTAGTGCGATCAATTCCTCCACATCAAACGTCTCGGCTAGTGCCTCAAGGGCGAGCGCTGCTATTTTGTTCTCATCTCGAAGGGCGATATTCGAGTCACTGGTGATTGTGATTACCCCATTTGGGCCTGGCATCTTAAGCTTAATGTACCCGTAATGTGGTATAGCCTGGAATTTTGTGAAGGCGTCATGCACCAACAAGGCATGGTGGCCACTGGGAAAGGGCACGATATGGAAGAGAAGTTCTTTGGATCGGTACTTTTCAGGCGTGCCAAACACCACATCCAGGGTCATGCATCCGGAACAACGCGCCTCTTTCCTAGGGATGATCCCCGGGAAGGTTGTGTTGCTATGTTCGATGCGAGATCGGTCGAGCTACATGTTTTCCAGGATGTCCTTGTAGATGAGGTTTAAACCACTGCCGCCGTCCATTAGCACCTTTGTAAACTGAAACCGTCGATGATGAGATTTAGGACTAGTGCAGACAGTGTTCGACCAGGGAGGGCGGTTGGTTGGTTAGTTTCTCCGAAGGTGATGGGTAAGTTTTCCAATGAACTTTTTGCCACCACATGGTAGACCTGTTCAAGTTCTTTAAGAGCTATTTTCCTCTTGTTCCTGGAGGGAAACATTTCATAGATCATTAGGACTTTAGTGTTGTATTCTGGTGGCGTTGTCGAATGCCTGCTCGGAGGTAGTGCCTCGAGGATGGCCTCTCCACTTTTTGCGACCTGCCTGATGACCCAGCAAGCTCTTAGGTTGTGAGTCGGGCTTGTGTTTAGCAAGACAGAATGTATAGGGCATGTCTTGTCCAATAGTCCGTCAAGGACAGTTCTGACTCCAGTAGGGGGTCTGTTTCTTTTTTCGGCGGGTTCGTGTTCGGCCAGCCGCTTCGGAGGTATCCGCTTTTTCCAATCTCCTCTAGGGTATTTGGCAAAGACTAGATCCGAAAGTAGTCGTTCAGCTTGCCAGGTGCTCTCCATGGCAAAAAAATTGTACTAGGACCGATAGTTCGGTGAAGTCGTGAATGTGTCGACGGGCTAGAGCATTGATGATCCCTTCATCTTGTCAATTGCGACTGAAGGTTGCCATTATATCCTGGTCACTAGAGCCTGATACTTTGTCTCTAACAAGGAGGAGTCTAGCCCAAAAATGATGAACCGACTCCCCTGGCAGTTGTTTAACATCCCGTAAGTCCAAGGACTTGGACTCTCCTGTGATGCTTGAATGCTCGACTTGGGTGGTGGGTGGGAATTTTTTTGGTTCCATGCCATGATGTGTGTCCGGAATCACGGGGTTCGGCGCGCGGGATTTGGAGTCTATATTGTCTATAGGATCCTTTCGCGTGGGGTTCGAGTTGTGCGCTAGATCGGGAATCGATTCCGAACTATTTCTGGAGCAAGCTTCGGAGTCTGGGTTGTAGGAGATATCTTGATGATTGGAAACCGGGATATAAATCGTCTTTAATTCCGGTTGTTGGGAGGACAAGCCTCCAACCGGACACTCGACGGTGGTGACTAAGTGAGTGATCGGGGAGGCAAATCTCCCTATCGTCGGGTTTAAGCCCGATCCTTTCGTAGACCGGGGTCTGGTCGTCGGACATGACCATGGTTTGAATCCTATCAAGTAGCTCGTTTAGGGACGAGGCGTCGGTGGAGCACGTGTCGCCGAAGCGCACAGGGTCGATTCGTAGCTCCGTGGTTCACGGGTCGCTCGACGATGAACCCAGGTTATGTTGAGCCGCGGTGGATCCGGGCACATCGACTGGGTTGGGCATTCTAGATAGCCTGAGGGTAGAGGCCACCTTAGAGGTGGGGCCCAATGCTCCCTATGTCAAGGTGTCGGGATCTGCAGGCCCCTCCATGAGAGCCGAGGGCTTCATAAAAACAAGTTCTGCCCGTGAATCAGCGATGAACTCTAGGTTTCCGAATCTGATTTCTTGATCGGGGAAGAAACTTCTGATCTGGCCAAGATGGTTAGTCGGATCGGCACGCGATAGGATGTTGCCGCTTGCGGAGATCTGACCAGGGAAGGAGACATCCTTGTTGCATATTTCATTGCTTATGATAAGGCGAGCCATTGATTCCTTTGGTGGTCACAGCGGAACTCTCAATGAAAGCACCGATGTCGGTGTCAAAACCGGCGGATCTCGGGTAGGGGGTCCCAAGCTGTGAGTCTAGGATCGATGGTAATAGAGGACAAAGGAGACGATGTTTACCTAGGTTCGGGACCTCCTATGGAGGTAAAACCCAATGTCCATCCCGATTATATTGATGTGTATGAAGGTTACAAAGTTGATCTACCACAAGATGGAATTGCTAAAACCCTACTTGACTTTCTCTGCCTTACAATCTAAACCCTCTGGCTTATATAGACGCTAGGGGTCCCTAGGGTTACACATAGTTGGGTGCCCACAAAAGGGAAAAACATGCCTATTCTACTATCTTAAACATGAAAGACATGCCACAACTCCTGAGCTCTCCTCCCTAGCGACGGGGCCTTTGATCAGTCCAACCCTCAGCGAGCGCACATGAGTTCGGCCCATAAGAAATAGGTCGGCAGTCCGAGGACCCCTTAATCCCAGACTCCCTCATAGGGTGCCTTGTTGGGAAGCGGTGTGCCCGGAATGAGGTCTACGCGGCGTTCGATCCCTCATTTTGGTGGTAGTGCCGGAGGTAGCTCATCGGGAAATACGTCTTGAAATTCCTGCAACAATGTAGATAACACAAGAGGAAGATGTTGTGAAGGGTTAGGCCGAACGACATCATCCTTGCACACAAGCACATAGTGAAGAACAGCCGATGGGCTCTCACTCACATCCCTTAAATCTCTTTTGGTGGCTAATAGAACTAGATCTCTCGTGTTCTTCATCATGGAGTCACTCATTTTTGGCTTGTGTCACTCACTCTCTTTGAGGTGGATCACTCTCTCACTTTTTTCTCCATGATGGCATGAAGCTTGCTTGTGGGCGGTCACTTTACTTGTAGACATTGGTCGAAGCACATATTCCTTGCCCTTCATTTTGAAGCTATAGTGATTGGTCCGACCATTTTGGATGATGCCACAGTCTAATTGCCATGGTCTTCCAAGGAGTAGATGGCAAGCGGACATGGGAACCACATCACACTCCAAGGTGTGTTCATAAGTGCCTGTCTTGAAGAAACTTGCACGGTATGATCAACTTGGATAGTGTTGGAGTCACTAAGCCATTGGACCTTGTAGGGGTGAGGGTGCTTCTTCTTGACCAATTGGACCTTGGAGCAAAGGTCTTCACTTGCCAAATTGTGGTAACTTCCTCCATCTATGATGACCTTGACAGACTTGCCTTTGATACCCGCCTTGGTGTGGAATATGTGGCAACGTTGGTCTTCATCTTCTTGTTGTTGAAGCGTCAAAACCTTGGAAAGAACAAGAGCAGGTCTCGGATCGTTGTAACAAAAGATTTGCGAATCTTCGTCTTCATTGACTTGTCTATGCATGGCGACATGATCCAATGCTTGCATCTCCTCATCACTCATAGAGTCATAGGTGCCATCGTCTTGAAGAATCATGGTCCACTTTTTTGGACACTCGTAGGTCTTGCGGTTGCAGCCTTGGTTGCTTGATGAACTAGATCAAGTAAGTTGGAGCATGGTTGAAAGTCTGCTATTTTCTTGACTCGGTAGTTGATACCATTCAAGAAACGCGCCATTGTTTGCTCGTCATCTTCCTTGACATTGGCTCGGATCATGGCAATTTACGTTTCTTGATAGTATTCTTCTATGGACTTTGTGCCTTTCTTGAGTAGTTAGAGTTTCTTGACAAGATCCTAGTTGTAGTGTGTAGGCACAAAACGAGCTCTCACAAGATCCTTCATTTGATCCCAAGTGGTGATAGGAGGTTCACCTATTTCCTTTCTTTTCTCAATCACTTCTTCCCACCAAAATGAGAACATAGTTTTAGAACTCAAGAGAGGCCATGGCAATCTTCTTCTCTTCCTCAAAGTTGTGCAAACGGAAAATTTTGTCGACTTTGAGTGCCCATGAAAGGAAGTCTTTGGGGTCGTTGCTCCCGGAGAACTTGGGCATGGTGAACTTGAGCGTGCCAAAGCGTTGTTCATCATTGTAGTTGTTTTGGCGATGCCTTGATGAGGAGGAGGTGCGTCAATGTTGTTGTAGAGTTGACGTTGTGGTTGCCTTGGGGTGTCATCGTCATTGTGTTCGTCGTGATGTGCTTGGGGTCGTTGATGGCGTCCTCGTGCGCGGTTTTGTCGTTCTTGTTGCTCCTCTTAGAGAGCGGCTTCTTCTTCTCATTCTCGTTGTTCCTCTTGGCGAGCGGATTCTTCTTGTTGTTCTCGCCGGAGTGCTTCTTGTTCGCGATGAGCTGGGCGGTTGCGCTCCTGCAAGGCATGAGTAGCTTCTTCCAAGGCTCGATGTGCTTGAAGCGATTATTCATGGCGATGATGGTATTCTTCTTCTTGGCGACCTTGTTCTTGCTCCCAAGCATCTTGATATTGTTGACAGCGACGGTCGCGAGCACGAACGCGATCTTGCAATCCATTGTAATGGAATAGATTTTTGGTAGCTTGACGTTGTCGACCTTGAGGTGAGATTGGACCAAAGCGTTCGTCTTGGTGATGAACACGTGCTCGCAGAGGACTTGCTTCAGAAGAATACTCCGAGAAGTGTCGACTTGAGCACCGTCTTGACGTAGTCGAAGTAGAGGGAGCGCGGTTTACCGTCAAGGACCGAAATTCCTTCATTTGTCTTGATAGCTAGGTGTCGAGGTAGTCCCGTGTGCGTGCCTTGGATTCGCGCAAGTTGGTGGCGAGGTTCTCGATGCGGTCATTCAAGGCATTTTGAGCTTGATTAATTTCCTTGTTTGTGCCGAAGAAGTGCAACTTGGTGATGTGGGTGTTCGCGTCGTTGTCATGTTCCTCGAATGTCGGGTTTGACATGATGTTCCTATCCATAGCACTCAAGAAGATATAAGTGGAAGAATGAGAAGACAATACCAATTACCATTTCCAAAAGTTGAAAGTGGATCAAGATCACTCAATGTGCAAGTATGGAAATAGTAGAATTGGTACCGAAGATCGTCCCTCTCACACATACACAAATAATGCTTATGGAGTAGCTTGGTTAGGATGGTGGCACAAAATTCAAGCAATTCGAGAATATAATTCAATAATGTTGAAAGAGACTCGAAAATTTGCAAGACAATGTAGATCAATAGCAATGAGTGGACTTGGAAAGACACACACGAATAGATAAGTGGGGTTGTGCAACCAAGGAATGAGCACAGAATATGGAATCCACAGAAAATGCTCATGTTGCACAACACTAGATATATGCTAGCACGATTGCTCAAATGGGCATGATACGAACTTGTGGACAACCTATAAGAAACAAAACGTGTCGTCTTCCTATTCCCGACTTGCTATGTATGTATGAGGCACAAGTCACTCGCTCAAGTGATCCAAGATGATCAAGTATGATATGCAAATTTGGTGACATTATTGCTTTTGCTCCTTTGTCCTTGCTTAAAAGCTTTTCCGCTCTTTCTTTTAGCAATGATATTTGGATTGTCACTATGCAAGACGTGCACACCAAGATAGCAATTATCTATGCTGGTACTTTGCAACACAAGAGATGATACTAGGATGTATATGCATGCAATTGTAGCTATGCGAAGTGATACATCTCCAACATATCTATATTTTTTGCTTGTTCCATGCTGTTATATTATCAATATTGGATGTTTTACAAACATTTTGTAGCAATTTTATATATTTGTTGGGACTAACTTATTGACATAGCGCCAAAGTGCCAGTTGTTGTTTTTGCTTGTTTTCTACTTTGTACAAAATCAGTACCAAATGAAGCCCAAACGCGGCAGGGATTTTTGTGGGATTTTTATGGACCGGAAGAAGAAATATGGGCCAAAACACAATAGAAGAGGGGGCCCAGGGTGGCCACGCTCCACCAGGGCAGTAGAGTCCCCTAGCGCGGCCTGGTTGAGGTTGGGCACCTCGGACAACCCCTCAACCGACTATCGAGCCTATAAATTCCATGAAAATCCAGAAACCCTAGGGGAGTCGACAAAACACAATTCCAGCCGGCGCAAGTTCCAGAATATTGAGATCCATCTAACACCATCACGTAGGGGTTCATCTTATTCATATGTGCCTCTCAGATGATGTGTGAGTAGTCCACCATAGACCTACGGGTCCGTAGGCAGTAGTTAGATGGCTTCCTCTCTCTATATATTTCTCAATACAATGGTCTCTTGGAGATCTATTTGATGTAATGAGTTCTGCGGTGTGTTTGTTGGGATCCGATGAATTTTGAATTCATGATCAGTTTCTATCCATGAATATGGTCTTCTTTGATCTCTTATTTGCATGATTACTTATAGCCTCATATTTCTTGTTCGAATATTTGGTTTAGTTAGGCCAACTATATCGATTTTTCTTGCCATGGGAAGAGGTGCTTTGTGATGGGTTCGACCTTGCGGTGTTCTTTCCCAGTGACAGAAAGGGCACCAAGACACGCATGTATCATTGCCATTAAGTATAACAAGATGGGGTCTATTCCTACATGAATAGATCTTGGCTACATCATGTCACCATTCTTGTTGGATTACTCCGTTTTCCCATGAACTTAATACACTAGATTCATGCTGGATAGCGGTGAATGTGTGGAGTAATAGAAGTAGATCCAGAATCATTTCGATCTACTTACCTTGGACGTGATGCCTATATAATGATCATTGCCTGGATATCATCATGATTATTCGATATTCTATCTCCCAACAGTAATTTGTTCACCCACCGGGTGCTATAATCATTAGAGAAGCCACTAGTGAAACCTAAGGCCCCTGGGTCTACTTTTCCAACATATTGCTTTCTAATCTACTATTTGCAACTTTTGTTTTCAGATCTATTATTCCAAAAAAAACCTTGATGCACTTCTTGTTTATTTGTTTTACTTTGTGTTTTTGTGAGATCTATTTTCCAAAACTCACACTACCTAATCTATCTTATTACCGTAGAGAGCGTGACAACCTCTCTTTCGCGTCGGGTTGCAAGTATTTGTTGTTTGTGTGAAGGTGTTGTTTACGTGGCTGTGTGATCTTCCTTTATGGATTGATATCTTGGTTTCATAAACTGAGGGAAATACTTACCATCGCTGTGTTGCATCATCCCTTCCTCTTTGGGGACATACCGATGCAGTCTCAAGCCATGTCAAAGGAATTTCTAGCACCGTTGTCGTGGAGGAAGCAATCTCATCTACCAGGTTCCTAATCACAATTCACATATCCTTGCAATTTACATTATTTGCCATTTGCCTCTTGTTTTCCTCTCCCCCACTTCAGAAATTAGTCGTTTTATTCGCCCTATCTTTTTTGCTTGCCTTTTTTTCTCGTTGGATCTCTTGTTCGCCAATCTTTTCACTATGGCTAGTTCCTCCGTTATTGCGTTTACCCCTAAGAATGAGGTACATAATTTTAAACAAAGGGGAGGGGAGAATCTAAAAGATGCTTGATATAGGATTTGCAATGCCCATAATAGGTCTATGCGTAAGGAATCTACCGTTGTTCTTCTTCACTATTTTTATGTGGGCATCACCACTTGGTATAGATTCGTCCTTGATATGATTACTGGTGGGAATTTCTTGATGTGCTCCACTTTGGATGCTTATAATGCTATGGGAAATTTAGTGGGTTCTCCACCTATCATTGTCAATGAAACCGTTTTAACCGTTGAACATGTTATGAAAAAGTTAGATGTGATTGAAAAGAAAATGCTCACTAAGGAAAATATTGAGAATTTGGATAAAAGGATGCATAATGTTGCTAAAGGAATTGGGTCAAAGGCGGTAGACGCTCTTAAAATATTAAAGGAAAAAGAACATGTAGTAAATAAAAGAATTGAAGAAAGCCCCACTAGAATTGATAAGTTGGAAGAAATTTTTCAAAATTTAAGTTTGGCTTTCCCTACCGATAAGACTATTGAAAAAAATTCCCATTAGTAAATCCATGCATGTTCCTAAAAAGAAGGCTACCATTCCTAATAGAAACAATGAGGATCGTAAAATGATTAGTATCCATCCCAATTTTGTTGAAGTGGTAAGCAACTTCCATAGCAAGAACAAATTTTTCAATCTTATTCCTAGAAGTATTGTCATTGAAAATATGCATGATAGATTCTTGAAAAGTTCTAGTTGAGTGATTAAGGAGTTAGAAACTAAGGATGAAAATACTTGAATCTAGGTATTTTTATTTCTGTGCCCCTGGTTTGTTAGTTGTACTCATTCATCCCCACGCTCTTAACTTTTGCTCACTTTTACCCACTCCCTTGCCCGAAACCCTCAGAACAAGTTACAACGGACGTTGTCATCGGGTCAATGCCTCTAACTGTTAACTCTGACCAGTGGGGCCGCTCCCTCGCCTACCACTGACCGCGATCGTGGGGTAGCACGTGTCCATGGGACATGCCCGAAACGTCCCATCGTATAAAGAGGGGAAACAACCTCTCGACGCATCACCCTACCATTTCCCCCAAATCCCCTCCCTACCGCATCGTCTTCCTCTCCCCCACCGCATCGTCTCGCTTTCCTCCATTGCCTCCACCACATCGACTTGCTCTCCCCCACTACATCCTCTTCCTCACCTTCATTGCCTCCATCTGCCCGATGGCAGACGCTCGTGGCGACGCTGGAGCAACGGTTGGAGATCTAGTAGTGGAGCTGCAGGGCGCGGTGACCGCGGATGAAGTGAAGGACATTGGCAGCATCCACGATTGTGAGGGGAAACTCGCAACCGCTGTGGATGGGGAGAAGGAGGTGGCGGGCTCCGCTTGAGCGCTGTCAGAGCTGAAGGTGACGGCGTCGAGCGACGCAGTCCATCCCGATGTGCAGCCCGGCGAATAGCAAGACGTATTTGCACTTGCTTTTTAGTTCCAATATTTATCTTGTAGAGTTAGTTGCATTGGCTAGACTGTGATTCGAACGGTAGTAACGATGGTTAGAGTTGTTGGTTTGATGAATGGGCCAGGGTTTTCTATATGGGGGAATTGGGGTTTTTGTACTAGGGTTTTTTGGATTACATTCTTTGCAAAAATGCTAGATAGATTTGTATGAGAGATAAGGATCTCTGTGATTCAATGCTACACAGAAGTATGCTTATTAGATTTGTTTTTAATGCTACACAGATTCGGTTTTCTAATGCTACAGACACGTATGCTTATTAGATTGGGTCCCTATTAGATTTGTTTTTGAATGCTACGCAGATTGGGGTTTTGAATGTCATATGCCCAAATGGAATCCATTGATTAAGAAGTTATTTGATTCATTATTATATAAATTGCTCCACAATATGTAGTTATATTAGCTCTATTGTTCAATGTGTGTGCATGACAATGGAAAATGCACATAGGATCATAGTATACTAGCCCTATGATCAATGTGTCATGTGTGCATATCTAAATTTTCAATTGGCTTATGTATTTAGTAGTGATGGATGTAATTGTATATTCAGGAGGATGATGGTTGGGGAAAAAAGAGGAAGCTGGACCTTACTGGGTTCAAGGACTCGTACGATCTAGGGTATAGTCACGACGAAGAGTATGAGGTAAGCCTAGTTGAAATTTAGTTTGTTCATTTAGTTCCTTTGACATGGTGTATATGAATATGTAATGTATTAATGTAATTCATTTGTGAGTGCATTATGTCTCCAGAGAATATGTGGATGTGGACAACGGCAACTTCACGTCCTTCAAAGCGAAGAGGATAAGATCGGGTCCAAGGGACAAGATTACTACTACAAAAGCAAGACCAACACTTGGTGCTGCCCCTACTGCACCACCAAGCCAAAGCCAAAGTCTGGCTGCTTTGTACACCTTCTAGCTCATGAACAAGATGTAGCCATCCATGACGAGGACTACAAGATCACGGGGCAGCATGGTGCCCTTGCGAAAGTCCTGACTCCCCTTCCCAAGTGATGTGATGATGTGTTTTACTTACTTTTGGTTGTTTCGTGAACTTTGTGTGTGAACTATCTATGGATGGTATGGTACTATGATGGTATGGCTATCTATATTGGGTATTTGTGTGTTTTTAAATGTGTCCGCTATGATTTGTTTTAGTGTTTATTTTCTGAGTTTAGGTGTTGCAATGATGACACATGCTATGATTGTATGGCTATCTATATAGTCCATCATTGTATCAAATATTCCAATAACAGAGCAAAAAACAACATTTGAATGAAGCTTTAATGATTTTTTTTGTAATAAAGGATTATTATCCTAATTATTTATCTCATGTTTATTAATCAAATGCATGTTTTTTCACACCATGTCTCATTATCCGATGTTTTGAACTGACATTCGACAGGACAATATGAATTCAAAAAATGCCAACACAATTGAGGTGATTTAGAGGAGGTCAAAGAAATCTGAATTTGAGAAATATGCTCCAAATGAGCTCACAGGCTAGGGTAACCATCCCCATTTGTAAACATGTTTTTTTGGGACCTACTCTAAATGAGCCAAATGTTTTTATTAACACCTATTTAATCTATATAGTGTAGATTCAAAGTCTCACTATTTTTTGAATTAATCTTCATATTTTTACATTTTATTTTGAAAAAATATGCTTTAATATAAAAACTATTAAAAACACGTTTCAAATATGAAAATGGAAAACTAAGTTCAGATCCTTCTTATTCACTTTGAAATAAAGCTTTCGTGATTTTTTTATTTTTTTTATTTTTCAAAAACAGAAGGTAACCCAACCTCCTCTCCATGAACTCTATGAGATGTTGTACGTGATAGCTCATATGTGTGAAGGTTTTTCATGAAAATGACCATAGACCAAGTTTATGATTTTTGGTTGGTAACATGTCACATAAGACAACATTGTGCATAGGTTTTATATTTTTTGATTTTTTTAATTAATGGTGCTCATTTGACCTCGATCGTGCCAGCTAGGTTTTTTTTGAAAATGTTTGTATACCAAGTTTAGTATTTTTCCTCGTTAGTGTGTCTTATAAAACGACGAACGGCGAAGGTTTCATATTTTTTCAATTTTTTTAAATTAGTTATGCTCACTCAAAAGCCTTGGAAACTTGTTGACGAGCTCAAAACCCCTCTATACCCCGTGGGGCGATCTGCCTAACCCTAGCTCCGAACGTCATCCATCCGATCATATGGATGGCTCTACATCATTGGATCATGGGCTGATCCACGAGAGGTGGTCCTGTTGGTTGTGCTCGGCTGCTCGCCCACCATTGACTCCATGAAAAAAATCGTAGTTATTGGTCCCAAAAGGAAACCAAGCTCTGGTTGGGCCATCGAATTGTGTCGTTTTTTTGCATCGTTTGCTCTAAGTGAATGTGCTGGCTCTATTTTTTGCATTGTTTGAAATTACACAGCAATTGACATTGCCTAGAAAATTTAGTTCTTTTTGTTCAATACAAATGCAAAATGACCAAATTTATAAGGGCCAAATTTATTTTTATCATGCAAAATGGCCACAAACTGTTCAAAAATTGCCTTTTTCATATAATATATATGACCACGGATTCCCACACGTTTAATTAGCTTCTTTTTCTTCCCAAACCATTGTTTCCCACGCGTATACACTCCCAACACCGTGGTGGGTTCGAGAATGGGCTACTTCATATTTGACCCCGTTATTGCCACGGCGAAATAACACGTAGCACTACGGCTATTTAAGCGACCCTCTGTCTCTGCCATCCCTCATCCATCTCCCATCCTCTGCCATCTGCCCTTCTTGCTCTTTGACCCCTTGTCCTTCTTCTGCACATCCCTCAGCCATGGAGTACACCAGACCAACCTACCGCCTCCCACCCACCATGCCGGAGAGGTTCTACCCTACCGGCGTGTACGTTATGCGCATATTACGTGTGTGGGCGATATCAAGGTGGAGGACCGCAAGGAACTTTACCGAGTTCTTCCTTGCGGCCGACTATCGCCACCTCCCACGGGGATCTCCAACGATGTTCCGCGTCAAGGAGGTCATCCAAAATGGGGTGGTGGTTTCTCTCCTTGCCCACTTCACCAACACATTCGGCGCCTTCTACCTCCTCGATCGGGTGTTTTGGTGTGGCTGCGAGTTCATTGCTTTCACCACCCACAATAGGTTCACGGAGTACACCAACATCTTCCCCACCGCGCCGCGCATACACACTCTTCCGTACCCCATCGAGAACGCCCCGGAAGAGCAGTGAAGGGCGCCCGATGGAGGAGCGAGGTGGAGAAGGTGGCGGCTAGGGTTCTAAACCCTCTATCTATTTTTTGGAATCTATGTTATGTTAATTAAGTTGTAAATGAACTATGTTTGAGATGCTATCGACTTGTTGGCCCTTTTATTACGTTATATTATTAAGTTTTCTATCTATACTATTACTATGTTCTTGCTAGTTTGAACTATGTGATCGTGCTATGGGCTTGTTAGCCATATCTACATATTTCTTGATTGTTTTCTTAGAGAGCTCGCTTTATTAGTAACCACCTAGTGCATGCATCCACAACAAACCCTTCTCCTTTTTTATACAAGCCACAAATATGTAGCCACCTAGCTAGTGCATGCAGCCACAAGAATATAAAACATATTGTTCAGTTTATTTGTCGTAGCAAACCGGATGCAGATGCGAGTGGATCGAAACGGCGAAATTGATCGTAAAAAACGATGCTCCAAATCAAGGAGACAAGCGTGCGACAAGACACGAAGCAGCACAGCGACCGTTGCTGCATCTGTGGCGACTGGCGTGCACCAAAGCAGCTCGGTCAGCGCATCGTGGTGGCACACATCGGCGCATGCAGGCTCGATCGGCGCATGCAGGCTCGGTCGGAGCATCGTGGCGGCATGCATCGACCCATGAAGGCAGGCTTGTTAGGTGCATTCATAGCAGGCTTCTATCGTGGCAGCGCGTGTAGGCGTTTAATGTAAGGGACGGCCCAACGAAACCACGGCCCAACGGCCGAACAACGACACAGCCAAACACAGCCCCACTTGTAAGGTCCAATGGGCGACACAGTCTAGCGCGGCCCCACTCGTTAGAGTTCTAAGGGTTTTGGCCAAGGGATTGGGGAAAACTAAGAAAAGTTAAGAGCGCGGGGATGAATGAGTAGGGCTAAGGAACTAGGGGAACAGATGTAAAAAACCTTTGAATCTATGTGTTATGCCTAGCTAGGGGCGTAAAACGATAGCACTTGTTGGGGGCTTCCCAATAAATAAATTATCTTTATATTTTTCTTTCTGTTTTTGAGTATTTGCACAATTATGATTCTGTTATTATTTTGTTTTTATGTTTTATTTAGAGTTCGTGCCAAGTAATGCCTTTTGGATGATCAATAAGATGAGTAGAAACAATGTTGAATCTGAAACAGAAACTTTATTCCCAATGCACGAATTTTCAATTTTTATTGGAATGTGATATTGAGCTGAAATTTTAACACAATATTTCTATACAAATTCTTTGTGTTTTCCTATTTTTCGGAATTTTTAGAGTTCCATAACTATGGTAGAGTACAAAGTACTATAGACAGTCCTATTTGAAATAGATTCTATTTTTGTTGCATTGTGTGCTTCTTTTGATGAGTCTACGGCTTGTATCGGGGGTATAAGTCATGGTAAAGTTAGAATACAGTAGGTATAATGCAATAATAAAATATTAATGGATTTAGAACAGTACCTGAAGTGGTAATCTGCTTTATTATACTAACGGATCTCACGAGAATTTTGTCAAGTTTTGTGTGATTGAAGTTTTCAAGTCTTGGGTGAGATCAAGATGGAGGAAGGAATAAGTAGTTAGAAGAGTCAAATATTGGGGATTATATAACAACCCAAGGTAATATCCAAAGAGTAACAAGAAACTAAGCTTGGGGATGCCCCGAGTGGCATCCCCTCTTTTATTCCAACAACCATTGCTATACTACTTGGAACTATATTTTTATTCGTCACATATCATGAGTTTGCTTGGAGCGTCATGTATATTTGCTTTGTTTGCTTTTATCGTTGCTACACACAACTATTTGATAGAGCCAAAATTATGCTATGATTTGCTAGAATTGCTATTTATGATCCATTTGAATCTATTGAGCAAAGGAATTGCTCTAGTGCTTCACTTATATCTTTTTGAGCACGGCGTGATTTTACATGTTTGAAGAAATGATCTCATGCTTCACTTATATTAATTTTAGAGTTAGTAATTTTGAAGAAATCTTCTCATGCTTCACTTATATTATTTTGAGAGATGAAACTTATATGCTCATGTTCTTCACTTGTATTCATGTGAGCTTATCAAAAGCAATTGCAACATACGAAACTAGTCCCAAAGTGATAGATATTCAAGAGGGATATAATAAAAACTTTCATGCAGATCATTGGACAAATTAAACTTGATTCTTTGTAATAGTTTTGAGACATGACAGTAGTGATATGTGAGTTATGTTGATGAGTAATTATGCTTAGTAAGAATATTGGTGTTAAGGTTTGTGATTCCCTATGCAACCATGAAAGTCAATAGTTGTGCTAGGAAATTACATCCTACTTATGGTGCATTATTCAGTGTTAGTTATTCTTAATGCTCACTTATGTGCTTTTTCATTTCTTACTTGGATGCTTCTCAACCTCATGCTACCCTTCACTTGTACTAAGTAGAAAACTACTTGTGCATCCAAAATCCTTAAACCAAGTTTTGCCATATGAGTCCACTATACCTACCTATATATGGTATTTCCATGTTGTTCCAAGCAAATTTGTAGGTGCCATTTCTAAACATTCAGAATAAATTTTACTTTTTGTGTGCTTGTACCTCTCATGAAACGACAGGGGTGATCGATTTTTTCATGCTAGATGTGTTATTCTCAAAATTGCTTGGAACATCCAAAGTGTTGGTATGGAAGGCAACCGTAGATTCAGCTAGCCGTGGAAAATGAAAGTATGGTGGAAAAGGAATAAACTTTATTTTCTGTTTGGGAACCGCCTATGATGCATCTAACGTGGAAAGATATTGAGATCTTTGAGTCGTTTTCGTTGCCAGAAAAGGCATGCCACTCAAAATATTTTTCTCTATCAATTTAAACACTTGAGCTCTGGCACCTCTAATAATCCCTACTTCCCTGTACGAAGGGCCTATCTATTTACTTTATGCAATTTTTATTTTTCAATTTGAGTCTCCATCTTCTCTTATAAAGCACCAACTAGGGGCCACTATGATCGTACTTGAGCATTAGGTGTAGCTAATATTTGAGTGTGTATTGTGAGTAGATCAAGGACTGAGCATGATGGTCTAGGGATAACTTGCTTTAGCGTTGATATTTTGAAAGACATGGTTGCTTGTTGATATGCTTGAGTATTAAAGTTTTGATGTCAATACTAGACTATTGCTTTGAACCATATGAAAAGACCAAATGTCCATGCTATAAAGAAAATAATATGTGATGAACATGATATATAGCATTCCACATCAAAAATTCTGTTTTTATCATTTACCTACTCGTCGACATGTAGGAATTAAGCTTGGGGATGCTGATACGTCTCCAATGTATCTATAATTTTTGCTTGTTCCATGTTGTTATATTATGAATCTTGGATGTTTGAAAATCATTTTATAGCAACTTTATATTATTTTTGGGACTAACCTATTGACATAGAGCCAAAGTGTGAGTTTTTGTTTTTACTTGTTTTTTACTTCGCAGAAAATCAGCACCAAACGGAGCTCAAATGCTGCGGGGATTTTTGTGGATTTTTTATGGACCAGAAGAAGAAAGATGGGGCAAACAACACCGGAAGAGGGGGCCAGGGTGGCCACGCTCCACCAGGGGGCGCCAGAGGTCCTTGGCACGGCCTGGTGGAGGGTGGGCACCTCAGGCACCCCTTCAACCGATTATCGAGCCTATAAATTCCCTGAAAATCCAAAGAACCTAGGGGTGTTGACGAAACACAATTCCAGCCACCGCAAGTTCCAGAATCTCGAGATCTAATCTAACAACATCATAGAGGGGTTCATCTTCTTCATAGGTGCATCTCCGATGATGCGTGAGTAGTCCACCATAGACCTATGGGTCCATAGACAGTATCTAGATGGCTTCCTCTCTCTCTCCATGTTTCTCAATACAATGGTCTCTTGGAGATCTATTTCATGTAATGACTTTTGCGGTGTGTTTGTTGGGATCCAATGAATTTTGAGTTCATGATCAGTTTCTATCCATGAATATGATTTGAGTCTTCTTTTATATCTTATTTGCATTTTTACTTGTAACCTTGTATTTATTCTTAGAATATTTGGTTTAGTTAGGCCAACTAGATCGGTTTTTCTTGCCATGGGAAGAGGTGCTTTGTGATGGGTTCGATCTTGCGGTGTTCTTTCCTAGTGACAGAAAGGGCAGCAAGACACGCATGTATCGTTGCCATTAAGGATAATAAGATGGGGTCTATTCCTACATGAATAGATCTTGTCTACATCATGTCACCATTCTTATTGCATTACTCCGTTTTCCCATGAACTTAATACACTAGATGCATGCTGGATAGCGGTCGATGTGTGGAGTAATAGAAGTAGATGCAGAATCGTTTCGGTCTACTTATCTTGGAAATGATGCCTATATAATGATCATTTCCTAGATATCATCATGATTATTTGATCTTCTATCAATTGCCCAACAGTAATTTGTTCACCCACCGTGTGCTATACTCATAAGAGAAGACACTAGCGAAACCTATGCCCCCCGGGTCTACTTTTGCAACATATTGCTTTCCAATCCAAAAAGCCCAAAAATACCTTGTTGCATTTTTTTTATATGTTTTACTTTGTGTTCTTGCGAGATCTATTTGCCAAAACTATCACTACCTAATCTATCTTATTACCGTAGAGAGTGTGACAACCTTTGTTTCACGTCGGGTTGCAAGTATTTGTTGTTTGTGTGCAGGTGTTGTTTACGTGGGTGCGTGATCTTCCTCTACAGATTGATACCTTGGTTTCATAAACTGAGGGAATTTCGCATGTATCACTAAAGTGCACAGGTAACGTAGCCCGGCAATACTCAATGGCTAGTCTCTATAGGAAAGTAACGCAAATAGGCTCGGGATAACAATGCAATGGCAAGGGTATATTTCAAGAGTGTCATCGTGGTTACCGTCCTTGCTTACGGTACGGTGTCAATGAAGAGTTGGTTGGCGACAATCCGGGGCGATGATGAACGGCGATGTCGATGAATAACCACTCCTAATTAGCCGAAACACCTTATGAAGTAGTGAGGCTTGTGACACAAATCTCAAATGCAAATGGGTTGTGGAAGAAATGGCGGAAGGGTTGCGGAAGAAATGGTGAAAACGACCAAAATCTACCCAAAGAGAAGCAAGACAGCTTTGCTCGCTACTAGGGACCGGATGTCCAAGGTGTCGGATGTGCGGGGTCTAGGCCGGATGTCCTGGGTTGTAACACCTCGGACACACCCGCCGATAGTCGTTACTCCTGGCGGGATCTAGACTGGTCTCACATATCAATACTAGTCTTTTCTTTGCACTTTGTCCTCACTAATGCGCACCCGGGACCAACTTACTAGTTAGTCACCTATCCTAGTACTACTCCAAGCCAAGCACGCTTAACCAGGGAGTTCTGTTTGAATGGGCTTCCAAAAAAGAAGGAATTCCTTATTGATATGAGTAGTCTATCATCCCTAATAAGCCAGGCTATCACATACACCACCACTCATAGGAACCAACGTCCTCGTCAGGTCACAGGAACGTTTCCTCTTGACACAAACGTCTGTGCTTCCAGTTCGATAAATGTGTCATTCTGTGTGCCGCGACGGGTCACGAACTTCATGAACAACATGACCACGCACCTGCCGGCAAACATCCGTGTAACCGCGAGGGTCGGCTCTGATACCAACTTGTAACGCCCCAGACACATCCGCCGGTAGACGTTACTCCTGACGGCATCTAGACTGGTTGATACATGTGTCATTCCGTGTGCCGTGACGGGTCACCAACTTCGTGAACAACATGACTGCGCACCTATCGGCAAACATCAGTGTAACCACGAGGGTCGGCTCTGAGACGAACTTGTAACACCCCGGACACATCCGCTGCTAGTCGTTACTCCTGGCGGGATCTAGAGTGGCCTCACAAATCAATACTAGTCTTTTCTGCATAGTTTGTCCTCACTCATGCGCACCTGGGACCAACTTCCTGGTCGGTCACCCATCCTAGTACTACTACAAGCCAAGCACGCTTAACCTGGGAGTTCTGTTTGAGTGGACTTCCAGAAAAGAAGGAATTCCTTATTGATATGAGTATTCTATCATCCCTAATAGGCCAGGCTATCACAGGGGTGCCGATCCCGATTGGATCTTGATGTCTAGTACACAACCTTCTTCTTGTAGACTCGTGTTTGGCTCCAAGCGCAAAGTTTTGTAGGACAATGATAATTTTACTCAAGTTGATGACCTAAGGTTTATCAATCTGTGGGAGGTGTAGGATGAAGATGGTCTCTCTCGAACAACCCTGGAACGAAATAACAAAGAGTTTCTTGTGTCCCCAATACACCCAATACAATGGTAAATTGTATAGGTGCACTAGTTCGGCGAAGAGATGGTGATACAAGTACAATATGCACGGTAGATATAGGTTTTTGTAATTCGGAAATATAAAAAAGCAAGGTAGCAAGTAACAAAAGTGAGCAAAAATGGTATTGCAATGCTTGAAAACAACGCCTAGGGTTCATACTTTCACTAGTGCAAGTTCTCTCAAGAATACTAACATAGTTTAATCATATGTCAATACCTCTCGTGGGACAAAGAGTTCACTCTAAATTCACAAATAGCAAAGAACTAACGAAGAAATTATTGTAGGGTACGAAACCACCTCAAAGTTATCTTTTTCGATCAATCTTATGAGCTATCCATATAAGTGTCACGAACAGCCCTAGAGTTCGTACTAAAATAACACCTTAAGATACACATCAACCAAAACCCTAATGTCACCTAGATACTCCAATGCACCACAAGTACCCATGGGCTTGATTATATGATATGCATCACGCAATTTCAGATTCATCATGTTCAATCCAACACAAAGAACTTCAAAGAGTGCCCCAAAGTTTCTACTGGAGATTCAAGACGAAAACATGTGCCAACCCCTATGCGTAGATTCCCAAGGTCATGTAACCCGCAAGTTGATCACCAAAACATACATCTAGTGGATCAATAGAAGATCCCATTGTCACCATGGATATCCCATCGCAAGACATGCATCAAGTGTTCTCAAATCCTTAAAGACTTAATCCAATAAGAAAACTTCAAGGGAAAACTCAATTCATAACAAGAACATAGAGAGGGGGAAATACCATATGATTCATCTATATCAATAAAGCTCGCGGTACATCAAGATCATGTCATCTCAAGAACACGAGAGAGAGAGAGATATCAAACACATAGCTACTGGTACATACCCTCAGCCCCGAGGGTGAACTACTCCCCCTTGTCATGGAGATTTTCGGGATGATGAAGATGGCCTCCGATGATGGTTTCCCCCTCTAGCAGGGTGCCGGAATGGGCTCCTGATTGGTTTTTCGAGACTATGGAGGCTTGTGGTGGTGGAACTCCCGATCTAGGTTTCTTTTCAGAGGTTTGGATATTTATAGGAGTATTTTGCGTTGGTCCCACGTCAAGAAGGTTCCCGAAGAGTTCACAAGCTCGCTAGGCCCGGCCAGGGGGGTGGCCGCGCCGAGCCGGCTTGTGAATCCGTCGGGACTCTTCTCCGGTATCTTTTCGCTCTAGTATTTTTTATATTTTCTGAAAATATTCCTCGTAAATTTTCAGCCCATTCCGAGAACTTTTATTTCTACATAAAAACGACACCATGGTAGTTCTGCTGAAAACAGCGTCAGTCCGAGTTAGTTCTAATAAAATCATACCAAAATCATATAGAATTATTGTAAACATGGCATGAATACTTCATAAATTATAGATATGTTGCAGACGTATCAGCATCCCCAAGCTTCATTCCTTCTCGTCCTCGAGTAGGTAAATGATAAAGAAATAATTTATCAAGTGTGAATGCTAGCATACTGCATAAATTTGATCAACGATATTTGCAAACACCTTTTCTAGCATCATTATATATCATAAAAAGTAGCTCATCTCATAACACTTCTCATGTTGAAATAACAAGCTATTCACATGTTAAAGTATTGACTAACAAACTATGCTTTCAGTCACCAAACAATTGCAATTCATCTTATTTTCAGGAAGGGTCTATGTAAGAGCTTTGATTTGGCAAATCCCACATACTCAACTATCATATAGTCTTGCATGATTGCTAACACTCAAAGCATATTTTTAGAGAAAATGGCATCCTTGGAACACAAATAAAGACAGGGGCTTAAAGTTTCGCCTCCCAACACATGAAGCTTGCCAAGAGAAAAAGTTGAAATATAGGAGTGGTGAAGATCACCATAACTCTTGCATAAAGGTAAGTACATGAAAGTAAAAGATAGACCCTTCGCACAGGGAAGCATTGATTTGCAAAGGTGCGAGAGCTCGAGCTTTTGAAACAGAGATGAATAATAATTTTGGGCGGTATGCTTTCATTATCACCATAACAACTGAGAGATCTCGATATGTTCCATGCTAGATACGTTATAGGCGGTTCCCAAACAGAATGGTAAAGTTTTTACTCCCCCTCCACCAATCAATCACACTCCACGGCAAGCCGAATCCACGGGTACCGTCCATACAACCAACATTCCTGGGGGAGTTTTGTTTAATTCTTCTAATCAACACATATCATGAGAATAACCCACCTAGCATGGAAGATACTAACAGCCCCTAGTTACTATATGAGCGATTCAGGCATACAAAACAGAATATTATTTGAAGGTTTAGAGTTTGGCACATGCCAATTTACTTGGAACAGCAGGTAAATACCACATATAGGTAGGTATAGTGGACTCTCATGGCAAGAAACTGGGTTTAAGTGTTTTTGGATGCACAAGTAGTATCTCTACTTACTACGAAGTGTTGGCTAGCAAAAGGTTCTAAACAAGCACCACATGTTGGAGGATCCATAACAATATAACTTCTATGCAAATATACACAACCATAACTCATTATGTTGTCTTCCTTGTCTAACTTCAACTAATTTGCCCAAGTTTGAAAGTAATTAACAGGTATTCACAATCATAGAAGATGTCCAATATAGTATATTTATGTGTGAAATCTCTCTTCCTTCAGTATTCTTTCATGAATTGTTCAAGTGACCAATGCAGTGTTTGCTAACTTTCAATAAATTTTACCACCTATACTTCTTATATGTGAAGTCAAAACTCCCCATGGTATAACCATATAAAAATATATAATTTCATATTTATGATATTCAATTCATTCAACCATTTACTCATAGGATATAAGTGAAGCACGAGAGTAAATGACAAAACTACTCCAAAACATATAAGTGAAGATCAATGAGTAGTCAAAGAATTAAGTAGCTATGTGAGGACTTTATCTCTCTCTCTATCTCAATAAATATTTTTAGATATTGTTATTTCATTGAAAAAGTAAGCAAAACAAAAATAGCACTCCAAGAATAGCACACATGATGTGAACGAATAAAAATTTAGGCTCAACATAGGCTAATCGATAGTTGACGAAGAGAGGTGGGATGCGTAGCATCCCCAATCTTAGATGCTTGATACTTCTTGAAATATTCACTTGGGGCGCCTTGGGAATCCCCAATCTTGAGCTTTTGTATCTCGTTCAATCCTCTCATATCATGGTTTCACCTATTCTCAAAAACTTCATCCACACAAAACTCAAAAACAACTCGTGAGATAGGTTAGTACACATAACAACAAATCAACACTTCATGTACTGCCAAGACAAGTTTCAAAATACGTTTGATACATTAGGTATTGTATACTATCATTTTCATAATTTATATCTACCAATATAGGCAATGGAAACTATAGGATAAGTAGATAACAAAAGTATGGCATCAATCTGTCTAAACAGAACAGTCTATAGAAATTTATTAAACCAGTGTACTTATGTAACTCAAACAATTATGAAAATTTAGAAAATTCTATAATATTTATATGAAAATCCTGTGAAAAAATTTCATGAACTTTCCATGTTCCAGTAAAATATGAAAATTCAAATACTACAGCAGAAGTTTCTATTTTTACCCAGCACATATCAAAACATGCAATGCAAGCATCCTAAAGGCAATTCTTGGAAATTTTTATTGAAAAACAAGATTATAAATAAAAACTAACATAAAACAACAAAATAAAATGATGCTCCAAGGAAAACTCATATTAAGTGACGAATAAAAATATAGCTCCACGTAAGATATACCAATATTGTTGAAGATGAAAGAGGGGATGCCTTCCAGGGCATCCCCAAGCTTAGGATCTTGAGTATTCCTTGGATATTACCTTGGGCTGCCTTGTGCATCCCCATTATTAGGTTCTTTTCACTCCTTACTCTCCTCATATAGGTATCTCACCCAAAACTTGAAAACTTCAATCACACAAAACTTAACGGAACTTCGTGAGAAGGGTTAGTGTAGTAAAGATAAATCATTCACTTAGGTACTGTCAAGACAAGATTCATAATTATTCCCACATGATACCTACTGTGTTCCATCATTCTCACAATTTATATTACTCAATATAAGCTATAGGAACACTTGAAACAAGCAAACTATGCATGCAAAACAGAATCTATCAAAAACAGAATAGTCTGTAAAGATCTGAAGGATCACCATAATTTCCTGACTCTAAAAATACTAAAAAATTAGTACAACTCAAGGAATTTGCATATAAGTGTTTTTTCAATTTCAGAATTTTTTGAAGCTACAGTAAAATCATATAATTCATATACTGGACGCAAAACTTTCTGTTTTTGCACAGAATCAAACAAGCAAGTATCCACACTATCTCAAAGGCTTTACTTGGCACTTTATTGAAATAAAAGACAGAAAACATGATTACTATAGTAGCTTAATCATGTGAACACATAAATACATAAGGCAAAAGTGTTGAGTTGTCTCCCAACAAGCGCTTTTCTTTAATGCCTTTTAGCTAGGCATGATGATTTCAATGATGCTCGTATAGGAATAGTAGTTGAAACATGCAAGAGAGCATCATGAATCACATGGCAAGCACATTTAAGTCTAACCCACTTACTATGCATAGGGATTTTGTGATCAAAAAATTCATGATAACAATAATCAACTTGCATAGGAAGGCAAAACAAGCTTAACTTCAAAACTTTGAACACATAGAAAGGAAACTTGATATTATTGCAATTCCTACAAGCATATGTTCCTCCCTCATAATAACTTTCAGTAGCATCATGAATGAATTCCACAATGTAACCAGCACATAACGCATTCTTTTCATGATCTACAAGCATAGAAATTTTACTACTCTCCACACAAGAAAATTTCTTCTCATGACTAATAGTGGGAGTAAACTCAACAAAATAACTATCATCTGAAGAATAATCCAATTGAAAATTAAAATCATGATGACAAGTCTCATGGTTATCATTATTACTTATAGCATATGTGTCATCGCAATAATCATCATATATAGGAGGCATGCCATAATCATAATAAATTTGCTCATCAAAACTTGGGGGACTAAAAATATCATGTTCAACAAACATAGCATCCCCAAGCTTGTGGCTTTGCATATCATTAGCATCATGAATATTCAGAGAATTCATACTAACAATATTTCTATCATGCCCATCACTCAAAGATTTAGTGCCAAACATTTTAATAACTTCTTCTGCTAACACTTGAGCACAATTTTCCTTTCCGTCATTTTCACGAAAGACATTAAAAAGATGAAGCATATGAGGCAACCTCAATTCCATTTTTTTGTAGTTTTCTTTTATAAAACAAAACTAGTGAAAACCAAGAAACTAAAATATTTTATTGCAAGATATAAAGATATACCTTCAAGCACTCACCTCCCCAGCAATGGCGCCAGAAAAGAGATTGATGTCTACTACACAACCTTCTTCTTGTAGACTCGTGTTAGGCCTCCAAGTGTAGAGTTTTGTAGGACAATGGCAATTTTCCCTCAAGTGGATGACCTAAGGTTTATCACTCTGTGGGAGGTATAGGATGAAGATGGTCTATCTCGAACAACCCTGCAACCAAATAACAAAGAGTCTCTTGTGTCTCCAACACACGCACTACAATGGTGAATTGTATAGGTGCACTAGTTCGACTAAGAGATGGCAATACAAGTGCAATATGGATGGTAGATATAGGTTTTTGTAATCTGAAAAATATAAAAACAGTATTGCAATGCTTGAAAATAAGGCCTAGGGTTCATACTTTCACTAGTGCAAGTTCTCTCAACAATACTAACATAGTTGAATCATATGTAAATACCTCTCGTGCGACAAAGAGTTCACTCCAAAGTCACAAACTGCGGAGAACTAACGAAGAAATTATTGTAGGGTACGAAACCACATCAAAGTTATCTTTTGAGCTATCCCTATAAGTGTCACGAACAGCCCTAGAGTTCGTACTAAAATAACACCTTAAGATACACATCAACCAAAACCCTAATGTCGCCTAGATACTCCAATGTCACCACAACTACCCATGGGGTTGATTATATGATATGCATCACACAATTTCAGATTCATCATGTTCAATCCAACACAAAGAACTTCAAAGAGTGCCCCAAAGTTTCTACCTGAGATTCAAGACGAAAACATGTGCCAACCCCTATGCATAGATTCCCAAGATCACGGAACCCGCAAGTTGATCACCAAAACATACATCTAGTGGATCAATAGAACATCTCATTGTCCCCACAGATATCCCATCGCAAGACATACATCAAGTGTTCTCAAATCCTTAAAGACTCAATCCGAGAAGAAAACTTCAAGGGAAAACTCAAGTCATCACAAGAAGATGGAGGGGGGAAAATCCATATGATTCATCTATATCAATAAAGCTAACGGTACGTCAAGATCGTGTCATCTCAAGAACATGCAAGAGAGATAAAACACATATATATTGGTACATACCCTCATCGCCGAGGGTGAACTACTCCATCCTCATCATGGAGATCGTCGGGATGATGAAGATGGCCTCCGGTGATGGTTTCCCCCTCCGATAGGGTGCCAGAACGGGCTCCTGATTCGTTTTTCGTAGCTCTGGAGGCTTGCGCAGTGGAACTCCTGATCTAGGTTTCTTTTTCGAGGTTTGGGTATTTATAGGAGTATTTGTCATTGGTCTCACATCCATAAGGTTCCTGAGGAGGTCACAAGCTCGCTAGGCGCGACCAGGGGGGTGATCATGCCTGGGAGGCTTGTGACCCCCTCGGGACTCTTCTCCGGTATCTTTTCGCCCCTAGTATTTTTAAATTTACCAAAAATATTATCCATAAATTTTTAGCCCATTCCAAGAACTTTTATTTCTATAGAAAAATGATACCATGGTAGTTCTACTAAAAACAACATCAGTCTGGGTTAGTTCTAATAAAATCATACCAAAATCATATAGAATTATTGTAAACATGGCATGAATACTTCATAAATTATAGATACGTTGGATACGTATCTGATCTCAGAAATCCCTATGAACTAGAGGACGAACATGAAAAAAATTCTGCAAAATTGGGGCGATTTGGCGGGGAAAATCGATGAGGATGATGGGGAAAAGGTCGACCTACTTTTCCACTAAGAAATCCATGGATCCATATCAACAAAATCTCCTCAAATCCAAGAAATTTTTGTAGGGCTATTTTTGTGGGGATTTTCAAAATTTGGTCACATCAAAACAAAAATTGGCTAGAAAGTGGAGGGAGAGACTCCAAGGTGTGAATCAATGTGGCTCATGATACCAATATGATACGAGGCAAGCCCGGTAGCGAGGATCTTTTCACACTTGGAGGGGGAAAGGGAGAAAACCAAATAGAACCACAAACTCATGGGTGACTCCAATCACACATCCACTAGAAACACACAAACACACGAGATACAAAGATCCACGATCAACAAAAGGATACATGGTAACCAATAGTTCTCCTCACTCCAATGGAGGAGGTCTTGAATCATGTAGGATCTTCCCTCTAGAGGGGCCTTGGCATCACCTCAGATCTTCTCACGTAGAGGGGAATCTCTCCACGAGGGAAGGAATTAGATGGAGCTATGCTCAATAATGGTCTTTGCTAAACATAAGCTAACCCTAACTTGAGGTTGAAAGGATCGAGATGGACCTATAGGGGGGTGAATAGGTACAATTACAAATTTTAATTGTTGCTTAGCAAGTTTTAGGCGGTAATGCGGAATATGAAAGTGAGCCTAAAAAATTGCAAGTATGATGCTAAGAGTTACACCAAGCAAACAAGTACCACAAGTATATGAGTAAGCAAGCACTATAAGATATAAGTAAAGCCTAAGAGACAAATAACCACAAGTAGGGAGTTAGGGTTAGGAATAACCGCAACTCCGAGAGACGAGGATGTATGCCGTTGTTCACTTCCTTGGAGGGAAGCTACATCACCGTTTAGAGAGGTGGATGTTAGCACAAAGGCACACCAATGCCACGAAGGCTCACCCTATTCTCACCTTGAGATATCACCACGAAGGCGATTCCCAACCACTAGTGGTAGACCTTGGGGTGGTCACCAAACCCTAACAAACTTTCCTGGGGTAATCACAATGAACGAGTCCTCGCCGGAGAACTCCTACCGCCTAGGTGTCTCCAACCTCCAAGAGTAACAAGATGCACCACGAAAAACAAGGGGGATAAACTTTTGCTTTGGTCAATGTGTAGATCAAGCACTCCTCCTTCACTCCTCAAAATATCAAGAGCTTTAGTTGGCTAAGGAGTAAGAACTCCAAGAAATCAAGGTCTGGAAATGGTGGAGAGAGAAATGGAGTTGTTAGCGTCTTCATGGGGAAGAAGAAGACTATTTATAGGTGGGGACGGAATTCAGCCGTTGGGGCCAGATTCCTGTGAGGACCGGAAGTACCGTCCAAGCCCGGAGGTTCCGGACCCCGGAAGTTTCGGCCAAGTTATGGGCAGGTTCCGGGCTACACAGAGAGTTTGCATCTTCTCTGGAATACCCCAGAAGCTGCCAGAATAGGGATGGAAGTTCCGACGCCCTGAAGTTCCGGCCAGCACGGAAGTTCCGGGGAACGCAAGTTCTGGCTAGGGTCCGGCATGGTTCCGGCCTACACAGAGATATTGCACACAGTGAAGTTGCTCTGGGTGGCTCGGAAGCTTCCCAGACCTTCTGGTCCCTGGAAGTTCCGGCCGTCCCGAAAGTTCTGGCCTCGGCAGAGTCATTGCGTCGTGTAAAAATGGACCAATGATGAAGTTGATTGTGCCAGATCATATGTGTGTGTAAAGTTGATTCCCAGGTGTTTTTCATGATGCACCCCCTCTTAATAGTGCGGCTTCCCTAGGGACTCAATAAAGAAAATATACATATGGCAATCAGCTTTTTCCTTTTTCCACGTAGAGGGAGAATAACCATCCATGCTTCTCTTCAATTTTGACGGTGTTGTTTATACTAGAGCATGTGGTTAGAAACACAAATGAAATTATCACAGATGTCAAAAAACTGTTAAGGGAAATAATGCACTTTCAATCTCCCCCTTTTTGAGATAGATGACAATAATGCTTGAGAGGGTAACCACACAATGCATGTAGAATATAAAGCAGTTTTAATGAAAGGAAACAATTCCCCCACAACCTATGCCTTACTTTAGATTTGTATTTGTATACCAAAGACATGTTTGAAAGAAGCTCCCACTCACACTATGCTACCATCACAAGGATAATAAAGTGACATAGAATGATTTACTAACCTTGATTTTCATATGGATATGTCAATTATGATAGATGTAGCTCCTCAGAAAACATAAGAAATATGACACCATGCAACACAATGTAACCCATAAAGTGCTCACATAAGAATAGGTAGTTAAAGAACAGACAAAGATAAGGTACGAAACCAAGCTAAGGTTCAAATAGGAGCAAATAAGAGCAAAGGTTCAATGAAGGTTCAGATAAAACGATAAAACGAAGAGACAACACCCCTATCAAGCAATACAACATCTCCCCCTTTGTCGTGAAGATGGAAAAAGGGAAAATGAGGAATGCACTACTCAAGCCCCTAAGAAGATGAGTCGTCGGACGACTCTCAAGAAGACACTAAGCCGTGAGGGCGATGAGAAGAGGCTTCATCTCCAGCTTCGACATCATACCGAGAAAACTGGGACTGATATTGATCAAACGGAGTCACATGAGACTCGGAACCATGAGCAATGGCCGTACAAGATGTACGTGGGCCATCCTTAAGGGCCTTCATGCCCTCCTTCCAAGACTTGTGCTCCTCCCACTGCTTCCTGTGCATATCTTGCTGCAGACAGAACATGTTCTTCAGAAGATGCCAAAGTTTGTTGCTCTTCCGAGACACAGAATCACTAGGTTCCCCACAACGAAAAGCATGAGAGGGAGAGCGGAGTTCAAAGTGATGTGCACCCCCAGCATTAAGATCCTCTTCCTCAGCACCATCACCCCCAGGAATGGGAGCCTTGCCTTTCTTAACCAACAAGTTAAGGCTAGCAGATGCATCAGGAGCAATCTCAGCAATCAAGGCAGTGATATAGGGAGAATAGATCAGAACCTTGCGGTCCATCACAACACTGTACATCTCATGCCATATGAAATCCATCACATCAATAGGACCCGTATCAGAGGAGTGACAGGGGTAGTGAAGGAGGTTGATGAGATGACCAACGGATCTTGTTTTTGTCACCCACCTTGACTGCTAGCACTTCGTGAAAAAATCCGGTGCATCATATCGTAGAAGGGCAGAAGGTCACCAACAGAGCCAACATGTCCTCCAAGAGGGTACAAGTCAGCCAAGTGATGAACCTAAAAGACTCTTCTGTCATGGATCTTGTACCCATGATCAACAGTGGTGTTAGTGTACGTATAGCCCAAAAGACGAGCGAACACAGAGAATGGAGCCGAGAACTTCTCATCACCAGACATCCAGGTAAGAGTGCGGTGAATATCAATTCCAAAATGCATCGTGGCATAAAACTGAGTCACAAGAGGTGGGGACACGTCATGCTAAAAATTCATGAGAGGAAGAAGATTGAGCTTGACACACATATTTTGGACCCCAGTAAAGTATGCAGTGTTGGTGGGAGTCTTTTCAAAGTGAGCGATGTTGATTCTCTTCTAGATAACACACTTGTTGACAAACTGGATGAAAATCTCCGTATAGGTGCGTTGCTGAAAGAGAGTCCAAAATTTGGAGTCAGCCACATGTTCATGTTCTTCATGCTACGGATTAACCCTGCACTGAGCAACCCACTCCGGTGTAGGCAGCTCTTTCATAGTGATGGGCACAGGAGGAGGAGGATGAACATGAACTGGCTTGCCCTTCTTGGAAACCTTCTTGCGTTTCTTTGACTGATTGGGAGCAGGAGGAGGGGATCCATGGTCTTTAGACTCAGGATCAGTCTCAGGATGGCAGTCAAACATATTCTCAGGCCCAAGCACAACAGCTTTGGTCTTCTTGACCCTCTCTTTGGATTTTGTTCATACACCTTAGACGGTCGAGCATGTGAACCAGAACCACCTGTTGAAAGAGATGAGAGAAATAGAAGGAGGAGAGGATAAGTTTGCTAGCTTCAAAAGGAAAGAGATAATCAAGGAATCTCATTGTGTGAGAATATGTCTGGACTCTGCTTAGGCCAAAGGTTCCGGGCCAGGGCCGGAAGTTCTGGGGGACGGTAGTTCCGGCCAGCAGAAGTACTGGCCCCCTCCCGGACATAGAAACCCTAGCAAGGCCGGAAGTTCCAGCCTGCCCGGAAGTTCCGGGCACTAGTAAAGTCGCAGGGTTCAAACCCGATCCTAGAAGAGATGAGGCATAAATCGTGCAATGGATTTGAACGGAAGACAGACTGTAGATCTTTGGTGGATGCAGTACATGAGATTTGTTGTGTGTGATGTTATCCTAATACCATAAGCAATTACAATCCCTAGGAGTGAATCTAGAGAGAAGATAGAGAGAGTGATTAGGTTACCTTGCTCCATGGAGATGGGGAGGAGCACACGAGATGCCCTCCGAACAGGATGAAAAGGAGGAAGGCCGGAGGTTCCGGGGGCTGGCAGCTCGCCTGGAAGTCGTTGATGGGAGAGAGGGGGCGTCATAGGAAGAGGAGACAAGGAGAGGAGCAGGGGAGCACTAGGGGAAAGCCCCTTTGGAGACCCCTGTCCCACTGTTAAGTGTCTCAAATCCGCGACGCCCAGAAGTTTCGGTCAGGCCCGAAAGTTCCGACAGCCGAAAGTTCCAGGCTCTACCCCGGAAGTTCCGGGTTACCCAGAGAGAACACGGTCTCTAATATCTTGAGAACTTGAGGGAGAGAGTCCGAAGGCTGCTACGACCACCACTAGCCCAATCAACGTTTATGTTTATGGAAGAAGCTTTGTGAAGAGAAAAATCAGAGGGTTTTAAGATGAGATAGGCTTACGTAGAACATGTACTATGGTCGCATAGAAGTACTATACACACATGGCAAAAGGAAATGAATCAAGGAAAGAAAGCCCAAAATATGAGTGTAGAGATCAGAAAATATATATATATATATATCAAATCACAAAAACAATGAGGAACGAAGATACGGCGATGAGTATATATGACTTGGCACTTCAAAAATATATATATATCCACCATGTTTGAGTATATATGACTTGGCACTTCAAAAATATTAACCTTGATTCCAACATCACAACTCCATCATTTAAAGTACTAAGTCACAAAAGTGAGACCTAGTAACTTTGAGAGTGTTTGGTTTGTTTATGCATCATATAGGGTGAGAGAACTCATGAATTGAATGTCTCCCCCTAAATACATGCCTACACCTAGACAAGACATGAAGTAAGTGTATGTAGGTGTACAAGATTTCACATAATGTTATCAAGCTCCAAGATACCAAGTTCACGCCTAAGTTGACAAAACCTTGCTTCATCAAATGGTTTGGTGAAAATGTCTGCAAGTTGCATATCTGTACCAACATGATCAAGATGAATGACCCCCTTTTGCACATGACCTCTCAAGAAGTGATACCTAGTATCAATGTGTTTTGTGTGATGGTGATCAATAGGATTCTTAGCAATCTTGATGGCATTTTCATTCTCGCATAGAAGAGGCACATGTCTATAGGTGATACCATAATCCTTCAAAGTTTGCCTCATCCATAGCAACTGTGTTGCACAACTTGCAGTTGCAATATATTCGGCTTCAGCGGTTGAGAGGGAGACACAATTTTGCTTCTTCAAGGACCAACTTACCAAGGAGCGTCCAAGAAATTGACATGACCCAGAAGTAGACTTCCTTCCCACTTTGTCTTCGGCCCAATCCGCATCCGTGTACCCAATGAGATCAAACATGGCATCCTTGGGGTACCATAGACCCAACTTTGGGGTGTGAACAAGGTATCTAAGAATATGCTTAACCGCCTTATGATGACTTCCCCTAGGGGAAACTTGAAATCTTGCACATATGCCTACACTTAACATGATTTCTAGTCTACATGCACAAAGATAAAGTAATGAACCAATCATAGAGCGGTAAATAGATGGGTCAAAAGGAATACCTTGGTGTCTTCAGTGAGAACAAGTTTTGTAGGCATGGGTGTCTTACAAGGGTTTTCATTTTTCATGTCAAACTTCTCTAGAATTTCCTTGAGGTATTTTGTTTGAGACAAGAAAATTCCTTCTTGACATTGTTGTATTTGAAATCCAAGAAACAACTTCAAGTCCGCACTTAGTGACATCTCAAAGGTCTTGGTCATGGAAGCCGCAAACCTCTTGCACAAATGAATGTTAGGACAACCAAAAATGATGTCATCTACATGGATTTGGCATAAGATCAAATCACCTTTTTCCCTCTTAGTAAAAAGAGTGGGATCTATCACCCCTCTCACAAAGCCATCATCGAGTAGAAACTTCTTAAGATGATAATACCAAGCACGAGGTGCTTGTTTGAGGCCATACAAAGCCTTGTGAAGTTTATACAAATAGTCTTTGTGATTGGGATCAACAAACCCAGGTGGTATACATACACTTCTTCTTGTAGAGGACCGTTAAGGAAAGCACTCTTAACATCCATTTGAATTAATGTAAAACCATTGAAAGCATCATACACAAGTAAGATACGAATAGATTCAAGACGGACAATGGGAGCAAAGGTCTCATCAAAGTCCAAACCTTCAACTTGTGAGTACCCTTGTGCCACTAACCTTGCCTTGATGCAGATGATTACGCCATTCTCATCTTTCTTGTTCTTGAAAATCTATTTTGTTCCAATGACATTGTGTTCCTTAGTTGGTCTCTTGACTAATGACCATACTTTGTTGCGTTCAAAACTTTTCAACTCTTCTTGCATAGCAACAAGCCAATCATTGTCCATCAATGCATCTTGTACCTTGAGTGGATCAACACTAGAGACAAATGAAAAGTGAGCACAAAAGTTTGTCAATTGTTTATGAGTGACTCTACCTTCCGATATGCCGTTTAGAATTTGATCAACATCAACATGACTGACCACTCGTGGCATTATGGAGGTTAGGGTTTCACGAGGTTCAACTTCATTTCCATCATCCACATTCTCAACATATGTATCATTAATGTGTGGTGGACGATCTTCTTCTTATTCATTTTGCATTTGTTAAGGTTCATCATCAAAGATTGCACTTTCTTGTTCTTGATCTTGGTGATGATCTTGTTCTTGAATGTGATCATTGTGAGGGACTTGTTCTCCTTCTTGATTTTGAACAATGGGCATAGTTTGAGCAATAGGATCTTGTGGAGGTATGGGTTTTGGAGTGGCTTGAGGATGAGAGAAACGTTCATCTTCTTCTTCATCATCATGAGTTTCTTGTTCCATTGGAAGAAGAGCACCAACACCCATGGACAAAATATCTTGAGTGGGATCTTCTCCACCTACATCACCTAGATCAACTTGCTCCCCATGGGAGCCATTAAATTCATCAAACACCACATGACCAGTTTCTACAACGCATCCATTGGATTTGTTGTAGACTATATATGCACGAGATTTTGATCCATAACCAACAAATATCCCCTCAGTTGTTTTGGATTTAAATTTTCCTAACCATTCTCTTTTGTTGACGATGAAACACTTGCACCCAAATACACGAAAGTACTTGAGATTTGGCTTGTTCCTGGTCAGGAGCTCATATGGAGTCTTCTCCAATATTGTGCGGGGGAAGAACCGGTTCGATGCATGGCATGCGGTGTTGACAGCTTCAGCCCAAAAACTATTTGGTGACTTGTATTCATCCAACATGGACCTTGCCAATTCCACTTGTTGAGGAGTGTAGGGTGCGGAATATTGATGCTCAATCCCTTCATCACTAAGAAATTCTTCCAAGGTGTAGTTCTTGAACTCAAAGCCATTATCACTTCATATTGCCAAGATTTATTTGTCAAACTTGTGTTGGGCTTGCTTGGAAAATTCAATGAAGGTGATCTTCGTATCGTCCTTGGACTTGAGGAAAACACCCATGTATATCTTGAGTAATCATCAACAATGACAAGTCCATACTTTTTCCCAACAAGACTATCCCATGTTGGAGGCCCAAAAAGATCCACATGAAGGAGCTCTAAAGTCCTTGAAGTAGATACAATATTCTTGGGTGGGTGCTTTGATTGATGCTGCTTCCCGGCTATGCATGCACTACACACATGATCTTTCTCAAAGGAGACATTGGTTAGTCCAAGGATGTGATTACCCTTTAAGAGATTTTGAAGATTTCTCATGCCGACATGGGCTAGCCGGCGATGCCATAGCCACCCCTTATCGGCCTTGGCCATTAGACAAGTTGCATGGAATGTGCTATCTTTCGAGAAATCAACCGTGTAAAGGTTGCTATCCAACTTTCCAACAAATTCCACTTCGAGAGTATCTCTCTTAAAGACTTTCACATCCGCTAGTCCAAATAGTGTATCATAACCAACTGAAGCCAATTGGCAAACGGAAAGCAAATGGTATTTAAGGTATTGGACAAGCATGACATTTGCAAGAGACATGTCATTTGTGATAGCCACCTTGCCCAACCCGAGTACCTGTCGTTTTGATCCTCCACCAAACACAATGCTCATAAATGGTTGAATAGCTTCCATGAAGTCAAAAAGCAATCTGCTATCTCCGATCATATGGTTGGTGCATCCACTATCGATCACCCATTTGAATCCACTAGAGAAAGCAACCTACACATAACTTTATGACTTGGTTAGAGGCACCCATTTTGCAATGGGACCTCTCAAGTTAGGGACCCAAATAGCATAAAACCGGAATGCATTACGAGGACCAACAAATTTCGTATAAACTTCTCCATCCTTTTGTTTTACAAAGTACATAGGATGGAGGCATGAACTCTTTTGGCTTGTTGAAAGTGGGCATGCCCCTAGTGGCCTTCCCACTCACAACCTTACCTTTCTCCTTGTGCCCTTCATGTACAAATGTCTCTTTGAGAGGGGTGGAGCACTTATGAGGAGGTGTCTTCTTCTTTCTTATGCTTGGGTCAAACCCGATCCCATCCTTGGCAAACACCTCATTGTGTTGGCTCAACACCTCATTAAGGTTCTTTTGTCCTTGAGAACATGTAATGAGTCCTTTCTCGAGTTGTTCCTTTAGAAAACGGTTTTCCTCAAGAATAGATGCTAGGTCACCACTAGAGTTAGTAGTACAAGCATCAACATTGATAATAGGTGAAGAGTAAACGTTGCCTAGAGTTTCAAGATAAGTAAGTTTGATCGTCTTAAAGCTCTTTGTAAGAAGAGTGAGCTCCTCTTCCGTAGTCTTGAGGGACACGAATAGAAGCTCACAATCCTTAGAGAGATAAACACGAGATTCCACAAGCTTACTTTTACCATTCATCAACTCCTTGCAAGAGTTCTTGGCCTTCTTCAAAGAGGAAAGTTTTTTAGCATGATCATCAATGTTTGCACAAATTTTTAAGCATAGTTCATCATTTCGTGCGTCCTCATATTGGACTTTCCACTCAAGGATTTCATACTTTTCCTTTTCCTCGGTGATGAGGGTTTCGAGTTCCTTAATGGTAACAGTGTGCTTACTCACCATCTACATAAGCATACGAAGCATAGTGACCTTCTTTACTTTAAGGGAGCCCATGACCTTATTTAGTTTAGCAAGCATAGGATCATCTATATCATTATCATCATTATCCTCCACATCAAGATCCTCATCACAAGAAGTAGATAGAGTGAAAAGAGGAGGATTTGAGCGTGGGGTTACTGAAAGCACAATATGCTCCCTTGGTGGTTTTGATAATTCATGACAACATACATTGTATCTTGGACTAACACCTCTATCTAGTATATTTCAGATCATAGTCCATGAAGATCTGAGTTGGCAAAAAGGTTGAGGAGATTGTGGAATTACCCCAAGATGCAAGGAAATAGGTTGGCCAAGCTTCAAGCAAGACGACTCTACATTTCATATTTGTGAGAAATCACTTTGAGTCTATAGGAAAGACAATACTATTAAAAGGGGGTAAAGTTTTGATGGTGAACAATATGCTCAAACGTGCACAAGTGACAGTCACCAAGACATCCACATTCTCTCCCACAAAAGTATGTCCTAAGACAAATATACCAAATCGGTGCAACCAACTTTACTATCCCGGTGCCACCGAGTTCCAAACCCTAGATAGACTCAGCCAAACCCTAACACTTCGGTGCAGCCGACACTGCACTCGGTGCCACCGAGTTGGGTTGCCAACCTTCTGTTATGCAAATTCTCATTTTTGGTCCGACCGAGAATGGTGAATCGGCGTCACCGAGTTTGGTAATTTTGACCGTTGGTCACCTTGTCGGTGCAACCGAGAGTTATATATCGGTCCATCTGAGATTCAAAAGTTGCCACTTTTTGTCACTTCGGTACCACCAAGATTTACACTTTGGTGTAACCGAGTCTGACTTATTGTGTGTAACGGTTGGATTTTTGGAGATGCCTATGTATACCCCTTCTCCACCACCCACTCGACAGGGAAGCACTCAGAACTATTCCATACATATCCTACTCAGTTTTTTGAGAGAGAACCACCTACCCTTGTGTTGAGGTCAAGATCTTCCACTCCAACCATATGGACCTTGATTTCTAGCCTCCCCAAGTTGCTTTCCACCAATCCCATCTCTTCTACCAAGCCAAATCTGTGTGAGAGAGATTGTGTGTTGAGGAGTCTATCATCTTGAAGCATAAGAGCAAGGAGTTCATCGTCATTACCAAGCCTATTACCTTTTGGAGGGTGGTGCCTCCTAGATTGGTTAGGTGTCGCTTGGGAGCCTCCTGCTTCGTGTTGTGGAGTGAACCAAGAAGTTTGTAAGGGCAAGGAGATCGCCTACTTAGTGAAGATCTACCCATAGCGAGGCTAGTCCTTCGTGGATGGAAGCCACATGGAATAGTCAAGGTTGCTTCTTCGTGGAACCTTCCATGGGTAGAGACCTTCGTGGACTCTCGCGACCATTACCCTCCGTGGGTTGAAGACTCCATGAATGTGGACGTACGATAGAACCACCTATCGGTACCATGGGAAAAATCATTGTGTCAGCACTTGTGCTTGATCTTCCTACCACATCTCTTAACTTACATGTGCAATGTCTTTTACTTTCCACTGCCATACTCATAGACTTGCATGTGTAGGGCTGTTAGACTATCTAGACTTGTTGAAATCATTAAAATCAGCCAACCAAACAACTTGGTAAAAGGTTAGGTTTTAAATTTATGCTAGTAGTCGATTCACACCCCTCTAGACACGCCTCTCTTGATCCTACAAGTGGTATCAGAGCTTTGGTCTCCATTGCTTCGGTTTAATCATCGTGGAGGAAGATGGATGTGTCTAGAATGGAGAGTTTGAGTTGTAGAGTGCCCATTCTTGATGGAGAGTAATATAGTCAATGGAAGAGTGCCATTATTGATCTATTTAATAGATCCCATTTGACTAAATATATTGAACAACCCTATGTGCTCCCCATTGATGAGTTGCATCCCACACAGGAAGAGGAAATTAACATGCTTGGTAACCTAAGAATTGTCAATCTTATTGTTAGAGGTTTACCAAGATTCGTGATTTCTCAAATGAAGAACTTTGCATGTGCCTATACCTTATGGACTGATTTGAAGAAACGATATCCAAATCTTTCCTTAGGAAATCTAGATGACATTCTTTATAAAACCATTGTTTTTCACAAAATGAAGCCTAGTGATCCAAACTTTGATAAATGCCTATTTGAGCTCCGTGATCTTATGCGTACTAAAGGAGATGTCACCACTATCAACAACATTATCTTTGAAGCCATTCACATTCATAAACTTGAACATTGTCATGATCACTATTCTAATGAATCTCTTGTTCTTTATGACGAGGATTTCCCACTTGATGATGACAATGTGGAACATGGCTACTATGTAGAAGATGAGTTGTTCGACATAGAGCATGAGAAGATCATGAAGAATCTGAGTCTTATGGGAAACCTTAAGGATTACATGTCCGGAGGAAAAGAGTGGATTCTTGACATCGGATGTACGGATCATATGACTGGTGATAAAGACATGTTCCAAGAGATCACGTCTAATCAAGGTCATCGACGGTATGTGACCTTTGGAGACAACTCTAAGGGTAAGGTACTTGGCCTTGGTAAGGTGGCCATATCCCATGATAGATCTATTCAAAATATTATGCTTGTTGAATCCCTTGGTTACAATCTTCTTTCCGTATCTAGAATTGCCGACTTAGGATTCAATGTTCTATTCACGAAAGTAGATTGTGAAGTGTTTCGTCATGATGATCATAAAAGGGTATTTACCGGTTTCCGTAGAGGTGATCTATACATTGTGGATTTATCTAGAAGATCCAAGCCTCGCACTTGTTTAATTGCAAAATCTTCCAAAGGTTGGCTTTCGCATAGAGGACTTGGACATGTAGGCATGCGAAATCTAGATAAGCTAATCAAAGGTGATCACATACTTGTAGTTAAAGATGTTATCTTTGACAAAGATAGACTTTGCAGTGCATGTCAAGCTGGAAAGAAAGTAGGTGGAAGTCATCCTGTTAAGAATATCATGACTACTAGGAGACCACTCGAGTTACTTCACATGGATCTTTTTGGTCCCAATGCTTACAGGAGTCTCGGTGGAAATTCATATGGTCTAGTTATAGTTGATGTTTTTTCCAGATTTACGTGGGTATTCTTTCTTGATGATAAGTCACGGGTTCAAAAGATCTTCAAGAACTTCGCTCGCAAAGCGCAAAATCAGTTCGAAGTGAAGATCAAGAAGGTTTGGAGCAATAACGGATCGGAGTTCAAGAACACCCATGTGGATACCTTTCTTGACATAGAAGGTGTATCACTGTCACACCCTGTGTTGGAGCCAACTAAAACTTTTTCAAAGTGCTTGTGCTTTTTTAAATGATGTTTGTTTGCTTGATGATTGTGATGTATGGCAGTCTTAGACTCTATCCCTCTCCATATTCATCTTACTTGACCCAAACATCTTGCCCAATGATCATGCCATGTGAATAGTGCCCAAAACTATTTTTACCAAAAAACTTTTTGACCAAAAATGATTTATTCAAATTAGGTTTAAAAAAACCTGAAATGAGGTTTGCACTGCAAGTCCTCAAATTGGGTGGATTCTTATTTGCCAAAAGCTTTATTTAAAACCTAATATATGTATGACTTCCCAAAACCACCAAATATTAATTTTAAGATTATTTTTATATTTTATTTAACGGCTTTTTCTTAAGGCCAGAAATGGTTTTTCATAGGGAAAATTATTTAAACACCTTCAAAATATTTGAGAAAAATTAGGGAAGCTCAGTGGACTTATATTTTCCATATATATGACTTTCAACACAAGGGCATGTTTAGATCATGGGAAAAACCCCTCAAAACCCTTTCTATTCAAATCAAGCTTTTGAAATATTTCTATAAGAAATATTCTCAATAAATTCCCAGAAAATTCCAGCAAGTCAACACTATCATAGGTGATGGTATTGCAAAGTTTCACCTCAATCCAAGTTGTTTTGGTTCATCAAGCCATCCCAAAACCCTTCTTGTCCAGATTCAAATTTGAGCAACTTTACATTGTGAAGTTTCTCCCCTTAACCTCAAACTTTGTGGACATGCCCTAACCACCAAATAATGATGCTACACTAAGTTCTACAACAAGGATAAAAGCTTAGCACAACTAGATCTACAAAAACCTGATTTTGTTAGTTTCTAGGGTTCACAAACTTTCCATTGTCAACTTTTCCCACTTAAGCTCAAAGTTGGTGACCCATCTCATTATTACCTAAAATTTGACCCTGTTAAATATCTCAGTAAGTGGGTAAATATTTCTGGGCCAAATCACCACCAAACATCTTCTGGTCAATTCTAGAAACTACTCTTTTCACCATTTTTACTATTTACCTTGCCCCCAAAGTTTTAGCATGGCCTCTGGTAGAAACCTTGTACCTCGAGTAAACTCCTCATGGGCATGGCTTAATGATTGGGGGGTAAAACCTCCATTTTTACCCCTGGACAGCACCCATTTCACCCCTCTCTCACCTTTCCTTGTACCCAAGGCACTTGCAGGACACCACTGGTCGTATGTGCCTTGTTTAAGCTTCCCTCGATTCCCTGGACACAAGTGGACGCACCCAAGGTGACAAGGGAATGCCCCGGCATGCAGAGCTTGCTCTCTGGAGCATGCTACAGTGCGCACCCGCACTGTAGCCGCTGCCCAACGGGCGCTCCCGACAGCCTCGGGCCTCCCCAGCTTGTCCCTCGTGTTCCCCTCGACGTCCGAAACATGGAGGCTAGTCGGGCCCCTTCTCTATCCCCTCCTCTCGCACGTGCCCGGAGCCGCTCGACTCGGCCAGTGAGCGTGCTCACACGCGCGAGGACCTAGCGCCTCCCTGCTCTCTCTCTCCCTTCCCCTGGACGAGGAACGCGCCCAGGAACTCCCAGGACACGGCCCGGAGCCCTCCCGTGGCCCTTGGCGGTGCCCCTGTCCTCCCTGGCGCACCGCGCCCATGGTGCACCGGCAGACTCCTATTTAAAGCCAACCCGAGCTCTGACTCCTCTCCTCTCGCTCTCTCCTCCCCTCTGTTGCTCCCCAGTGCCCGGCCCCTTGCCGCCATCGGGGATCCTCCCTTGCCGGCGATTCCCTCCGCCCTAGCTCTCCCCTCAGCCACCCACCGACGCGCGGGAGTCTCCTGAGCGCGCATGTGCCCTCCATTGGAGTCGCCGCGGCCTGGAACCCGTCAGTGAGCCCACCCCCCCTCTATTCCTATCGCGAGGAGAGGATGACAGGTGGGGCCCACCTGTCATCCCCTCATCCCCCTCCTCTCTCTCTCTACCTAGTAGGGCCCGCGGGCAGGTTTAAAAATAAACCTGCCGCGCGGCGTCTCCCCTAGGCCGGTTCCCCTGGTGGGCCGGCTCTGTTGTGCCCTTTTGGCCTGTGGGGCACAAGGTCTTTTCCCTTTTTCTTTTTCTATGTTCTTCCAAAAATTCCACAGGGCAAAATATTTATCCAATGCTCATAAATCCTTCACCTAAAATCTTATAATATTCCATATAATTTATTAGTGCCATTTGTAAAAATGTTTGAAAACATTTTATGTATTGTTTTAATTTAAAACCCCTATTTAGCATTATAGCTCTTGTTTTAAATAGTTTTGAAAATCTTTTTAGGTTCAAAACCCTAGATAAATATTTTTAATATAGTCTTTAGTATTTAACAGAGTAGGATAGCATTTTTATTAGTGGCTTATGTGCTCTGTTTTTGTGTGATGCTTATTTTATCGCTATTTATTCGTGACGATAGATTGCGGTGTTGACAAGGAAGTTGGACCCGAATACTTCGAAGACCCCAAAGAATTTGTTGAGCCAAGCAAGCAGCCCTTTGACCATGTTAAGAAAAAAATTCATGCATGACATATAGCACTTGTTGTTTTGATGATTGATCATGATGCGGAGTTTCCCCTTCGGTGGGTTCCCTCTGATAACTTTACCATTGACACTTGCATCATGCATGACCCTACCACCTTATGAGGGTTATGCGGGTGGGGTAGGTATGATGCTACGCAAGTGGGATCGGGTTTATGCATAGTGATGGAAAGGAAGGAAATGATTTCAAAGATTTTTCGAAAACCCCGTCGGGTGCCACTAATGCCCAAGGGAGACGATGATAAGTTGCGTGATCACTTGAGAAAGAAGTGGTGTACCGGAGCAAGTGATTGTGTGTGGTTTTCGAAAACGGATTGGTTTAAGTTGCGAACGTTATTCCCACCTTACATGTACAACCACAATACCCCTTATGGGACGAGGCTTTGTTGATTACTATGGATGGTGCTAGCAGGGAGCCCGCATTACTAGTGGCAAGAGTGAAGTGGTCACTCTTGAGACGGGTTCATCCCGGAAGTGGAAGGCCATGCGTTGTCTTTACAGGCACCGGTCACACCATTGCATGCCCTCATGGATGATACGAGTGATGTATATCAAGAGGGATGGCACCAATGAGTGGACTCTTTTTTTAATATCACCATGGAAAAGGCATTGTTCGGGTGCTTACCTCGGGTATGTTATATACCGCGAGTCATGGATGACACGGAAGTTCCTTGAGTCTTATGGGTAAAGTGTGCAACCTCAATAGAGTGTAAAACTATTCGAACAGACGTGTGCATGGTCAAGGACAGTTGGATGACCGCTCTTGTGCTACGTCAAAGTGTGTTCACAAATGGGTGTGCGTGTGTTGGTGACAAAGATGGTACTTGGGCTAAGTCCGAAGACTTAGCATGACGATGAGCTAAGTACGATGATTTAGCATGATGATTGAACATGGGATGTTCAACTCCTGTTTATGATGATATTTTTAACTTGATCATATGGTTAATTGCCAACTGATGATGCATGCTTACTTAGTTACTTGATCATGTCATTGCATTAAAAATTGGATCTCCGGAAATTACCTACTTAGTGTTATATCATGCATCATTATTACCTTGTTCCACAACTTGGGTTGCTTGCAAGTACATTCAAAGTACTCATTGGCTTGCCACTGGTTATTGAATTGGCCAGGCATGGAAGAACAGGAGTATGTTGAAGAGTTCGTTGGAGACGAACATGCGAACTAGGACACTTCCCAGTCACAATGCATGTAGGTTAATGTAGATGGAAATGGGTTCACGCTTTCGATCAAGATTTCCGTTACTTGTTCTATTTAAGTGATTGGCCCTTGTGGCCTTATCTATGTAAGACTAGACCTTCATTGTCTTTATTTGTGTAAGACGCTAAATGTGGATGTAAGACTGTTTTCATTCAACTTCTATGTGTTTAGTGAGCATTGATCTCAAGGATCATTGTACACGTGTATTCGGTGATCACGACTTATGAGTCGGGGGTCCCCATAGAGCTGGTATTAGAGCCATCCTGACTGTAGGAAGCCCTTAGTTAGCATGGACATTAGTCAGGATAAAACCTTGTTCAAAACTACACCTAGCACCTATACTTAGGGATTCTTTACTATTTACCTCTTCTATTCTTCACACAACATTTGCTGACTCTCCTCCCTTCAAACCTTTGTAGATGGTCATCCTACCTGAAGCCTTCCTGACATTCGGCTTTCCCTTAATCCTTGGGGATAGCCTGGAGAAGTGCCAGTCTCACCAACCACCCATTTACCTCTACCACAAGCACTAGGTCGATGCCGTCATGAAGGAGTACCACGTGGATGTGGTCGTGAAGGAAAACGACTCCCTGACTCGTTGGTTCTTTGAAGGACCATGGATGGAGACCATGATACTTGCAATCGAGACAGCTGCATGCAAGGCACTCCTATACCTTTGAGACATCATTCTAGAGATGGCTAATGAGCCAGCTACTCGCTACCTTCCCTTCAGGAAGGATGATCTTGGTCACAGTTGGATGTTGATTCCATCCAAGGAGGACGGCACCCCACTCAGGTTCCAGGCCTACTTCAGCATCTTTGTCGATAGTTTGGTTTATAACCTGATGAAGGAGTCTGTGAAGCTCCGCGAGGAACTTCACCACACCCGAGAGCTACTTCGGCAAGCCAAGACAAAGCCAGACAAGATCAAGAAGGATGGAGACCCCGAGGGACAACCAGCTGTCGCTTGCAGAGGAGGAGTATCCCTAGCTAGTGATGCACCTACACGTCGTCATCACATGAGTGTGAAGAAGTACCATGAGCTCTTCACCGACTCGCCAGCAAAGTGTCATCGGGATGGACCTCCTCGTTCCCCGAACCCTTCGACCGGGAATGATGCATGTTCAAATCATGAACAGGAGGAAGACCTAGAGGAGCATGACTACGAGACCGAACACTCCACCACCTGAGTCCGAGAACCCCTAGGGTAGGATCAGTCATGTATCCCTCATGTGAAGTCGAGTCCATGTAATGGTTCATATGAAACCATGTGTGCTTGTTCTTTGTTTTGTTTGTGTTCTGATGTAAGTCGCGCTTTTGCCCTAGGAAACATGTAAGTGACTTCGTCGTCTATCTTAATATATGTTGGTCCTTTGACCTTTGTTTTATCACACTTGCACTCGACCAACCCCCTTAGGCGCATTTTTTCGTTGTTGCTTTTCCTCTCGTCTGTCCCAGTTGTTTGACTTGGCTGCTCCAAACAGGATGGTGACTGCTACCCGCAATAGCTCCTTCTCCAACCCTAAAGCCGGCAACTCAAGCCAGCAATAGGGAGCTGGTGGGGCTGCTCACACTGGAGGACACCAGGAGCATCCACAAGGCGACATTCCCCCGCCGCCACCTCCACCGGAGAACATGACCATAGCCCAGTTTCTCCAAGTTCTCCGGGAGGAATGCCAAGCCAACAATGCTGCTATTTAGCAGATGGCTCACGCCCTTGGGAACAACCAGCAGCGAGGCAGGAACGGCAATGACCGCTCCACTCTGTCTGAGTTCATGAGGAATTCGCCCCCAACCTTCACCGAGACTGTTGAACTATTGGATGCTGATGACTGGATCCGCACCATCGAGGACCTCCTTGCACTGGTTAATTGCAATGAGGATCGTGAAAAGGTGCTTTATGCGTCTCACTACCTCGGAGGTACCGCCCGAGCTTGGTGGAACGGATTCAAGGTCATGCAAGGTGAGCATGTGATCACTTGGAACGACTTCAAGGAAGGATTCCGCACCGCCCACATTCCTTCTGGGATCATGGCTATCAAGAAGAGAGAATTCCGAGTGCTGAAGCAAGGAAGTGGCTCTGTCAAGGAGTACCTATAGAAGTTCAACTTGCTGTCAAGGTATGCACCTGAACATTTCAACACGGAGGCTACGAAGAAGGAACGCTTCATGGAAGGACTTCAATAGACCCTACGGTATCAGCTCATTGTCTGCGACTATCGCACCTTCTTCGACCTGGTGAACAAGGCCCTCATCCTGGAAGACAAGCATCGTTCCATCGACGACACTCGCAAGCGCAAGATGATCAGCAAGGGTAGCTCAAGCAACCAGAAGCCTCGCGCCTGGCAGCCAGCCCCAGCCAAGTCAACCTATCAGCCACAGCAGGCTAGACCTCCTGCGCCTCGTCTGAGCTACCAGCCTCAGCAGTATGCCAATCCCAGGCCAGCTTAAAACAACAACCCCAATAACAACAACAGTGGCAGAAACTTCAACAACAACCCTAGGCAAGTCACTTGCTTTGGATATGGTTAGTCTAGATACATCTCGAAGCTTTGCCCCAACAAGAAGCCACATGCACCGTGCCCCAATTGCCAAACCAAGGTCAAGCCTGTGGAGCACCCCCAAGGAACCCCGCTCCCCACAACCAGCCCAACAATGGCAAGGGTCGTGTGAATCACTTCATCATAGAGGAAGCCCAGGAAGACCCGAACGTCATACTGGGTACGTTCCTTGTCAACTTAACCCCAGCAACAGTATTGTTTGATTGTGGAGCTTCACATTCTTTTGTCACCCAATAGTTTTCATTAGAGAGTGGCATGAAACCTACACCCCTGGGTAGTCGTATGTGGATACAAACCCCGGGTTCAATTATGAAGTCCGGGATAGGGTGCAAAGGAGTGAAGATTGATATCAACGGGGTAGACTTCCTAGCAGACCTTATAGTTTTGGATTCACTAGGCTTGGATGTCATCCTTGGCATGAATTGGTTAACCAAGCACCAAGGCATGTTAGACTATGCCAAAAGGATCGTTACCATGACCAATAGCCAAGGAGTGGAAGTCAAGTATGTTCCCAACCCTGCCTCCACTCAAGACCCTCAGGTTAACTGTCTATCGGGAGTTGAGTTGGATCAAGTGCCAGTGGTATGTGAGTACCCGGATGCGTTTCCTGATGAGCTGCTCGGAATGCCTCCTGACCGCGACATCAAGTTCATCATTGAGCTTATACCCGGATCAAGGCCCATCTATAAGAAGTCCTATAGGATGGGATCCGAAGAGTTGGTGAATTGAAGAAGCAACTAGTAGAGCAGCTTAGGAAAGGATTCATTTGCCCAAGTGCCTCTCCTTGGGGATCGCCTGTTCTATTTGTGTCAAAGAGGGACGAAACTATCAGACTCTATGTTGATTACCATTCTCTCAATGAAGTCACAATAAAGAACAAGTACCCACTTCCCAAGATTGAAGACATGTTTAATCATTTGAATGGAGCCAAGGTGTTCTCCAAGATCGACCTCAGTTCTGGGTACTATCAGCTGAAGATCAGACCCCAAGACATTCCGAAGACGACGTTTGTAACCCGATATGGCCTGTATGAATACATGGTCATTTCATTCAGGTTAACTAATGCCCCTGCCTACTTCATGTACCTCATGAATAAGGTCTTCATGGAGTACTTGATAAAGTTTGTTGTCGTCTTCATTGATGACATACTCATCTTATCCAAGTATGAAGAAGAGCATGAAGAACACTTGAGATTGGTCCTAGAGAAGCTTCGAGAGCACCAGCTTTATGCCAAGTTCAGCAAGTGTGAATTCTAGCTGCATGAAGTTGGATTCTTGGGTCATGTACTGACTGTGAAAGGACTATCAGTGGATCCTGCCAAGATTGAAGCTGTGACTGAATGGCAAACCCCAAACACCGTGAAGGAAATCAGGAGCTTCCTCGAACTCGCGAGATATTACCGCAAGTTTGTGGAAGGATTCTCGAGCATTGCCCGACCCATGAACCAGCTTTTGAAGAAAGACAAGAGGTTCGAATGGACAGCTAAGTGCGAAGAAAGCTTCCAGGAACTCAAGAAGAGATTGACCACAGCCCCAGTTTTGGCCACCCCCGATATTCACAAGGAGTTTGTGATTTATTGTGATGCATCAAGAACCGGGCTTGGAGGTGTTCTAATGCAAGAAGGCAGAGTTGTAGCATATCTATCCAGACAGCTACGACTTCATGAAGAGAACTACACAACTCATGATCTCGAGTTGGCAGTCGTGGTTTATGCCTTAAAGACATGGCGACATTACCTTCTGGGGAAGCGATGTGAGATATTCACAGACCACAAGAGTTTGAAATATATTTTCACTCAAAGGGAATTGAACATGAGGCAACGAAGATGGTTGGAATTGATCAAGGATTACAACCTCAATGTTCAATACCACCCCGGAAAGGCTAACGTGGTAGCAGACGCCTTAAGCAGAAAGGCTTGTTCCTTGAATGCTATGATTAAGGAAAGGCTACCCACCCTGTATGAAGAACTTGAAAGCTTCGGCTTGGAACTGGTTGCACCCGGATTCGTCGCCAAAATAGAAGCAAAGCCTACCTTGATGGATGATATCAAAGAAGCTCAAAAGGGACACGAGAGCATTGAAGGCATCAAGAGGAAGATCAAGGCAGGCAAGGCCCTAGGATTCTCAGTGGATGAACAAGGAGTAGTATGGTTGGGGAATCGCATCTGCGTACCCAACAAGGAGGAGCTCAAGACCTTGATCTTGCAACAAGCTCATGACACTCCATACTCCATCCATCCTGGAGGAACCAAGATGTATCAAGACCTCAAGACAAGATTCTGGTGGCATGGCATGAAACGGGAGATAGGCACCTTTGTCGCCAAGTGTGACATATGCGAACGAGTCAAAGCTGAGCACCAACGACCCGCTGGGATATTGCAGCCTCTCAAAGTGCCTGAATAGAAGTGGGACAAAGTCGGGATGGATTTCATCACCGGATTACCAAGGACAAACAAAGTACTTGATTCCATTTGGGTCATTGTCGATCACCTGACCAAAGTAGCCAACTTCATCCCCGTCAAGGCAACCTACAATGGGAACCAATTGGCCAACCTCTACATCAACCGGATTCTGAGCAACCACGGAGTTCCTAAGGAGATTGTATTGGACCAAGGAACCCACTTTACCTCAAGGTCCTTGAATAGGTTCCAAGAAGCCTTGGGAACCAAGCTCTCCTTCAGCACTGCTTTCCACCCTTAGATCGGTGGGCAGACAGAAGGAGTAAATCAGATACTCGAAGATATGCTCCGCGCTTGTGTTTTAGCATATTGAGCCAAGTGGGAAGATTGCCTACCATTCGCCGAGTTCTCCTACAACAATAGCTACCATGCGAGTCTTCAAATGGCACCCTTTGAGGTGTTGTATGGACGCAAGTGTCGTACTCCCCTCAACTGGTCAGAGACCGGAGAAGGATTAGTTTTTGGACCATACATCCTCCACGAAGCAGAAGAGCAAGTTCAACTCATTCGAGGGTGACTCGAGACCGCCAAGACTAGGCAGAAGAGCTACGCCGACTCTCACCATCGGGACATGAGTTTCCGTGTTGGCGACCATGTTTACCTCCGTGTCACACCTCTCAAAGGAACCAAGCGATTCCACGTCAAGGGAAAACTTGCACCAAGGTTCATCGGCCCCTTCAAGATCACCGACAGACGAGGAGAAGTTGCCTACCAGCTAGAGCTACATTCCGAGCTGTCGGGCGTGCACAACGTCTTTCATGTGTCACAACTCCGGAAGTGTCTGCAAGTTCCCAATCACCCAGACCTATACAAGGACATCGACCATCAAGCCATCGATCTTCAGCCAGACCTCACTTATCATGAGAGGCAAGTTCGCATTCTGGATGAAGCTAAGCGCTGCACCAGAAGCCACACCATAAAGTACTTCAAGGTCTAGTGGAGCAACCACACTGAAGCTGAAGCAACCTGGGAGCGTGAAGACTATCTTAGATGTGAGTTCCCTTATCTTTTTAGCGCTTAGCCTAGGAATCTCGGGGGACGAGATTCTTGTAAGGGGGGTAGGTCTGTCACACCCTGTGTTTGTATCACATTGTTATATTTGGATTAATAAAATTTGGAGCCAACTAAAACTTTTTCAAAGTGCTTGTGCTTCTTTGAAATGATGTTTGTTTGCTTGATGATTGTGATGTATGGCACTCTTAGACTTTATCCCTCTCCATATTCATCTTCCTTGACCATAACTTCTTGCCCAATGATCATGCCATGCGAATAGTGCCCAAAAACATTTTTACCAAATTTTATTTTGACGAAAACTGATTTATTCAAATTAGGTTTAAAAAAACGAAATGAGGTTTGCACTGCAAGTCCTCAAATTTGATGGATTCTTATTTCCCAAAAGCTTTATTTAAAACCTACTATATTTATGACTTCCCAAAACCACCAAATATTAATTTTAAAGATTATTTTTATATTTTATTCAAAGGCCTTTTCTTAAGGCCAAAAATGGTTTTTCATAGAGAAAAATTATTTAAACACCTTCAAAATATTTGAGAAAATTTAGGGAAGCTCAGAGGACATATATTTTCCATATATATGAGTTTCAACACAAGGGCATGTTCAGATCATGGGCAAAAACCCTCAAAACCTTTTCTATTCAAATCAAATTTTTGAAATATTTTTGTAAGAAATATTCTCAATAAATTCCAGAAAAATTTCAGCAAGTCAACACTAGCATCGGTGATGACATTGCAAAGTTTTACCTCAATTCAAGTTGTTTGGTTCATCAAACCATCCCAAAACCCTTCGTGTCCAGATTCAAATTTGAGCAACTTTACATTGTGAAGTTTCTCCCCTTGACCTCAAACTTTGTGGACATGCCCTAACTACCAAATAATGATGCTACACTAAGTGGTGCATCAAGGGTAAAATATTAGCACAACTAGAACCATAGAAACCTGATTCTATTAGTTTCTAGGGTTCACAAAGTTTCCATTGTCAACTTTTCCCACTTGAGCTCAAACTTGGTGATCCATCTCATTATTACCTAGCATTTGACCCTGTTAAATATCTCAGTAAGTGGGTAAATCTTTTTGGGCCAAATCACCACCAAACACCTTCTGGTCAATTCTAGAAACTACCCTTTTCAGCATTTTTACTATTTACCTTCTGGTCAATTCTAGAAACTATTCCCCTTCCCTTGCTCTCTCCTCCCCTCTACTGCTCCCTAGTGCCTGGCCCCTCGCCCCCCATGCTCGGAAGCCCACACCCGAACCAAACCCTTGCAGTTGTCGGGCTTCCTCCCTCGCCAGCAATTCCCTTCGCCCCGGCGCTCCCCTTGGCCACCCACCAACGCGCGGGAGGCTCCTGAGCGCGTTGGTGCCCTCCATTGGATTCGCCGCTGCCTCGAACCCATCGGTGAGCACCCCCCCCCCTGTTCCTGTCACGAGGAGAGGGATGACAGGTTGGGCCCACATATCATCCCCTAGTAGGGCCCGCGGGAAGGTTTAAAAATAAAGCCCCACCTGTCATCCCCTAGTAGGGCCTGCGGGCAGGTTTAAAAATAAACCTGCTGCGCTCGCCATCTTCCCTGGGCCGGTTCCCCTAGTGGGTCGGCTCTGCTGTGACCTTTTGGCCCGTGGGCACTGGGTCTTCCAAAAATTCCACATGGCAAAATATTTATCCAATGCCCATAATTCCTTCACCTAAAATCTTAGAATATTCCATCGAATTTATTAGTGCCATTTGTCAAAATGTTTGAAAACATTTTATGTATTGTTTTAATTTAAAACCCCTATTTAGCATTATAGCTCCTGTTTCAAATAGTTTTGAAAATCTGTTTAGGTTCAAAACCCTAGATAAATACTTTTAATATAGTCTTTATTATTTAACAGAGTAGGATAGCATTTTTATTAGTGGCTTGTGTGCTCTGTTTTTGTGTGATGCTTATTTATGACTATTTATTCGCGACGATAGATTGCGCGGTTGACGAGGAAGTTGGACCCGAAGACTCTGAAGACCCCGGAGACTTTGTTGAGCCAGGAAAGCAACCCTTTGACCATGTTAAGAAACTTTTTCATGCATGACATATAGCACGTTGTTTTGATGATTGATCATGATGTGGCGTTTTCCCTTCGGTGGGTTGCCTCCGATACCTTTACCATTGAAACTTGCATCGTGCATGAACCTACCACCTTATGAGGGTTATGCAGGTGGGTGTAGGTAGGATGCTAGTAGATGCTACACAAGTGGGATCAGGTTTATTCATAGTGATGGAAAGGAAGGAAATGATTTCAAAGATTTTTCGAAAACCCCGTCGGGTGCCACTAATGCCCGACGGAGATCATGATAAGTTGGGTGACCACTTGAGAAAGAAGTGGTGTAGCGGAGCAAGTGAGTGTGTGTGGTTTTCGAAAACGGATTGGTGTAAGTTGCGACTGTTATTCCAACCTTACATGTACAACCATGATACCCCTTATCGGACGAGGCTTTTTTGATTACTATGGATGGTGCTAGCAGGGAGCCCGCATTACTAGTGGCAAGAGTGAAGTGGTCACTCTTGAGACGGGTTCATCCCGGAAGTGGAAGGCCATGCGCTGTCTTTACAGGCACCGGTCACACCATTGCATGCCCTCATGGATGATACGAGTGATGTATATCATGAGGGATGGCACCAACGAGTGGACTCTTTTTTTAATATCACCATGGAAAAGGCATTGTTCGGGTGCTTACCTCGGGTATGTTTTATACCGCGAGTCGTGGATGACACGGAAGTTCCCCGAGTCTTGTGGGTAAAGTGTGCAACCTCTGTAGAGTGTAAAACTATTCGAATAGCCGTGTGCACGGTCAAGGACAGTTGGATGACCGCTCTTGTGCTACGTCCAACTGTGTTCACAAATGGGTGTGCGTGTGTTGGTGACAAATATGGTACTTGGGCTAAGTCCAAAGACTTAGCATGACGATGAACTAAATCCGATGATTTAGCATGATGATTGAACATGGGATGTTCTACCCCTGTTTATGATGATATTTGTAACTTGATCATATGGTTAATTGCCAACTGTTGATGCATGCTTACTTAGTTACTTGATCATGTCATTGCATTAAAAATTGGCTTTCCGCAAATTACCTACTTAGTGTTATATCATGCATCATTATTACCTTGTTCCACAACTTGGGTTGCTTGCGAGTACATTCAAAGTACTCATTGGCTTGCCACTGGTTATTTAATTGGCTAGACATGGAAGAACAGGAGTATGTTAAAGAGTTCGTTGGAGACGAACATGCGAACTAGGACTCTTCCTAGTCAGAATGCCTGTAGGTTAAGGCAGATGGCAATGGGTTCACGCTTTGGATCAAGATTTCCGGTGCTTGTTCTATTTAAGTGATTGGCCCTTGTGGCCCTATCTATGTAAGACGAGACCTTCATGGTATTTATTTGTGTAAGATGCTACATGTGGATGTAGGACTGTTGTTATTAAGCTTTTGTGTGTTCGGTGAGCATTGATCTTTGGGATCACTATACACGTGCACTCGGTGATTACGACTTATGAGTCGCGGTCCCCACACTCACATGAGTTCTCGGCTACGTACACACCTCAACAAAATGGAGTTGTTGAGAGGAAGAACATGACGCTCATTGAGATGGCAAGAACGATGCTTGATGAATACAAGTCGCCAAGACACTTTTGGGCAGAAGACATTGAAACAGCATGTCATGCCACAAACCGACTTTACTTGCACAAGCTTCTCAGCAAAACGACATACGAGCTACTCACCAGTAACAAACCCCAAGTCGGATACTTTCGGGTATTTGGCTCAAAGTGCTACATTCTTGATAAGGACCATCGTATTTGCTCCTAAATCTCATGAAGGATTCCTACTTGGTTACAGATCGAACTCTCACACTTACCGTGTCTACAACAACATCAGTGGAAAAGTTGAACAGACAGTAGATGTGATGTTTAATGAATCTAATGGTTCGCAAGTCAAACGATTGCCAAATGATGTAGGTGATAAGGATCCTTCGGAAGCCATTCTAGATCTACCCATTAGCAAGATTAGTCCTATGGAGGTGAAAGAAAGTACTTCATCAACTCAAGTGGAAGCCCCTACCTCACGTCAAGGTGAACATCAACACGACATGGAGGCATCCACAAGTGGTACTCGACAAGATGATGAAGAGGAGGAGGTGCATCATGAAGATCCACCACAACCACCTTCACCACCACCTCAAGGGAACGACACCTTCAACAACAATGAAGATGAACAAGATGATGATGAAGAAGAAGAAGTTCCATCATCTAATAATTAGAAGCTGACCCGAGTTCGAGCTCAAGTAACTAAGAACCATCCCCTAAACCAAATCTTGGGTGAAATACAAACAGGAAGAATCACTCGCTCTAAAACCCGTCTAGCTAACTTTTGTGAACATTATTCTTTCATCTCTAGTATTGAGCGTTTAAAGGTAGAACAAGCTCTTGAAGACGCGGATTGGGTGAATGCAATGCATGAAGAGCTACACAACTTCGAGAGGAACAAAGTATGGGCACTCGTGGAGAAGCCCGAAGATGAGCACAACATCATCGGAACCAAATGGGTGTTTCAGAACAAACAAGACGAAGACAGTTAGGTCGTACACAACAAGGCTTGTCTCGTAGCTCAAGGAAATACGCAAGTCAAAGGTATGGACTACGGTGAGACTTATGCCCCCGTCGCTAGACTTGAAGCTATTCGTATTCTTCTTGCTTATGCCAATCGCCATGATATCACGCTTAATCAAATGGACATCAAAAGTGCATTTTTAAATGGTGATAATAAATAAGAGGTTTATGTTAAGCAACCACCTAGTTTCATGAATCCTAAGAAACCTAATCATGTTTACAAGCTTTGTAAAGCTCTTTATCGTCTTAAGCAAGCTCCTCGTGCTTGGTATAAATGGTTAACGAAGTTTCTTATCAAAAAAGGTTTTGAAATTGGTAAAATTGATGCAACCTTGTTCACTAAAAGTGTTAATGGAGAATTATTTGTATGCCAAATCTATGTGGATGATATTATCTTTGGCTCTACTAACCCTCAATTTAGTGAAAGATTTGGTAGGTCAATGTCCGAGAAGTATGAGATGTCTATGATGTGCGAGCTGAAATTCTTTCTTGGCTTGCAAATCAAGCAATCAAGAGAAAGAACTTTCATTTCTCAAACTTAGTACACCAAGGACTTGATCAAGAAGTTCAACATGCAGGATTGCAAAGGTATGAAAACCCCCATGACCACTAGCGGACACGTTGATCTTACCAGGGAGGATGAACTAGTTGATCAAAAAGTTTATCGATCTATGATAGGTTCTTTGTTATATCTATGTGCATCTCGTCCCGATATTATGCTTAGTGTTTGCATGTGTGCTAGATTTCAAGCTGCACCTAAAGAGTGTCATCTTTTGGTTGTGAAACGTATTGTGAGATACTTGATACAAACACCAAACTTTGGCATCTAGTATCCCAAGGGATCTTCTTTTGACCTTGTTGGATATTCCAATTTGGACTATGCCAGAGACAAGGTTGATAGAAAATCCACCTCGGGTACTTGTCAATTTTTAGGTAGATCTCTTGTGTCTTGGTCCTCCAAGAAACAAAACTTGGTATCTCTATCTACTGCTGAAGCTGAGTACATTGCTGCTGGATCTTGTTGTGCGCAATTACTATGGATGACACAAACGCTTAAGGATTATGGTATTCATGTTAAAAATGTTTCATTACTTTGTGACAATGAAAGTGCTATTAAAATTGGACATAATCCTGTGCAACATTCTCGAACCAAGCATATCCAAGTTCAACATCATTTCATTTGTGATCATGTTGCCAAAGGAGATATCAATCTTAAGCATGTTCGTACTAACAAGCAATTGGCAGATATCTTTACTAAGTCACTTGATGAGAAGACATTTTGTCATTTGAGGAGTGAGTTGAACATCATTGATGCTTCAAACTGAGCTAGACTCACTCGGTTGCAAGCAAGGAAATGAGCTTAATTATTGTCTCCATGATCCCATAACTCATTATCATATGCCATGGAATTCTATGCTCCCTTGTATTGCATCTAACCTTTTGTAGGTACTTGGAAGAACTTCATTCCACAAGATTGCCATCAAATCCAATCATAAGCAATCTTGTCATTACCAAGTATCCACAACCCCTCTTGATGATGGAGGGAAGAAGACAACAAGAATATCCTTGACATATACTTGATCTTAGATGCAAATCTATAAGTGATATCACATCAATAGGATATATCCATTGTTATTCCTTGCATGACTAACCTTAGTAGGTGATGAGTGTACTAGAACGAGAAGGAATGCTTCAAACTCAAGATGATCTTCATTAACTTCAGGCATCCTTAACAAAAGTTCACCTACGAGCAGCGTTATCAACATCATTCAAAGGTATGTACTCATATCCTTGAAAAGGCTTTACTACAAGTCATGGGCTAAAGAAACTCAAGAGATATGAAGATATCAAAATGCTTAATCAAAAAATGGTAAGCCCATTTTGAGATTAAACGATGAGTATGACCTATGATCAAGTATTCTTGCTTGACTCCTAAGTCAATATACTCTAATATAGGTGACCTAGTCACCGCCCATCATTTAGTTAAGAAACTTGTGTGGTTTGCTCTCTTATTGCATGACTTCTCGTAACCACTCAAATCATATATATTTGATGTCCTTTGTAAATCTTTCGCATTTTCCTTTTGAAACAATTACATTTGTCTCTCTGGAATAGAATCTTGGTTTATCTTTCAGCGTCACCGATATAAATAACTCAGTCCTAGCGAATTCGCAGATAAGCTGCAACACACAAATCTCGGTACCATCGATTTATTAATCTCGGAGCCACCGATTCTCTTGGAGTTCAAATTTATGTTTTCCTGATCTAATTTGCTTTGCTTACTGTTCCCGAGACAATCATGTTCCTTCAATGACCCCTTCTCAAAAAAAAACTTCATGCTAAAGGGGGAGAAGAAAACTCTAATTTGCTACAGGAAGAGAAGCTACATTCAATGATTCCCTTAGTCTTTTCTTGGACCCTACTTTCAATGACCCTTGATCTCCAGGATCCCTTCCTTATCAATGATCCTTGTCACTGCTCCCAAGTTTAACCTTTTTTGTATTTTATGCCAAAGTTCGAGAATATCAAAGCTTCATGCTAAAGGGGGAGTCACATGCTTATGCAAAAGGGGATATAATATTTAGGGGGAGAGGAAAATACATAATATCTAACGGGGAGAGAAAACTACTATTGAATTTGATATCTTACTTTTCTCACCCTACCAAATCCCAATATCTACATGCTAAGATTCAGGGGGAGAGGATGAACTATTACTTTCATATCTAAAGGGGATAAAGTTCTAAAGAATTTATGCCTAAGGGGGAGACATATTAACCTTAAGGATTATCATACTTTATATGTTCTCCGTATCTTGGTATCTTTGAGTTCCATTTGCTTCTGCTTAGTAGAATACTCTTGTGTTTCCTAACATTGTTTTCTCAAGTGTGTCTCTACTACTAGAATGCTCAAGAGCTCAAGGTAAGTATATGCATCATATCTTTGATCAACATGATCTCTTGCTTCTTGCACATATTGTTTGCAAGAGTGAAGTCTTGATCAAGGATATACATTTCATTCACATATATTGATGCATATAGCCAAGATACACATGACTCCTTATATCCCTTCATCCATATGCGTGTCCATGCATACCAAAGCAAATATCCTATAAAGGACTGCACACACTTAGGAGGAGCAAATTTAAGTCATGTGTTTCTCAAAGTCTTCATTGCATCCGTGCATATCGTCATTTGAAGCTTGATTGTATGTTGTCATCAATTACCAAAAAGGGGGAGATTGAAAGCACAATATGCTCCCTTGGTGTTTTTGATAATTCGTGACAACATACATTGTCTCTTGGACTAACACCTCTATCTAGTATATTTCAGATGATAGTCCACTACTACAAAATAGGCTTTTAGTGGCGCACCTATTTTTGCCATTAATGGCGCACTATAGGTGCGCCACTATTACCACGCCACTAGTAACAAATACTAATGACGCGGTGCGCCATTAGTATTGCAAGTAACAGTGGCGCACCTTGTAGTGCGCCATTACTATTGCTACAGGTGCAGCACTGGTAACTTTTTTTTAACTTTTTTGATTTTTTTTTTTGAATTTTGAAGGCAGGAAAATAGTAGTGGCGCACCGTCTAACCCCCACCGTTGCCATTGCTATTTTTGAATTTTGAATTTGGATCTGGATCTGGCTCATTTTTTTGGCTTGTTTTTTGCTCGCTTTCTTTGCTTGAATTTTTTTCAAATTTCATTCTCGACCTGGATCTGGTACGTTCTTTGTGTCGGGGGAGCTCCACATGTGGCCGGAAGTAGAGGAGGAGGGAGGAGAGACCGTGAGGAGGAGAGGAGGGAGGAGAGACCATGAGGATCAGGAGAGGAGGGAGGAGGAGGTCGCCAGAGAGGAGGAGGAGGACCGTGAGCAGGAGAGGAAGGAGGAGCACTGTGAGGAGGAGAGGAGGGAGGAGGAGGTCGCCGGAGGAGGAGCACCGTGAGGAGGAGGTCACCGGAGGAGGAGCACCGTGAGGAGGAGGAGGTCGCCGAAGATTTGGAGATGGAGTGGAGGAGAGGAGGAGAGGAGGAGATGGAGTGGAGGAGAGGAGGAGAAGAATGAAGGGGTAAGTGGCTGGCCGGCCCTTTTAAACTTCTGTCCCAACTTAGTAGTGTCGCACATGCACTGGTGCGCCATTGCTATTTTTTTGAATTGTGAAGGCGGGAAAATAGTAGTGGCGCACTATGCACTGATGCGGCATTGGTAATTTTTTTTATTTTTTGAATTGTGAAGGCAGGAAAATAGTAGTGGTGCATTATTCATAAGGTGCGCCATTGCTAACTTGTTTTTTAGTTTTGTATTTTTTTTGAATTTTGAAGGCAGGAAAATAGCAATGGCGCACCATGCACTAGTGCGCCATTGCTAATTTATTTATTTATTGCATTTTTTTCGAGTTTTTTTGCCTCTGGATCTTAAAAGCATCGTAACTTTTTTTGTTAGGTTTTTGAGGATTCTAGAAAATCGATAACGGGCATAGCCGTTGAATTCGGATGTAACTTTTTGAGTAGATGATTTTTCATATAAAAAACTTTTTCATCGGAGGTCTTTTGCAAAAAAATCAAAATTCATGTTTGTTAATTTTCCTAACAACTAGAACACATAACACATGGGCATCTTTTTTTTGAATTTTTTTTGAATTTTTTATCATTTTCTTTTATTTTTTAAAAAACCTAAAAGGCGATCCACCGGGGGGTGTTTGTGTGTGTTTGTGTGTGTGAGACGTTAGTAATGGCGCACCCTCCCTGGTGCGCCATTGCTAACCCTAGAAATGGCGCACCAGGAGGGTGCGCCATTACTAACCTCTCTCACACACACACAGGCACACCCCCACCAGACATAGCAATGGCCCGCCACACCTAGGTGCGCCACTACACACACAGGCACACCCCCACCAGACATAGCAATGGCGCACCACACCTAGGTGCGCCACTACTATGTAGCAGTGGTGCACCTAGGTGTGGTGCGCCATTGCTATTTCTGGTGGGGGAGGGGGGTGGACCAAAAAAATAGCAATGGCGCACTACTCATGTGGTGCGCCATTAGTAAAAAATAGCAATGGCGCACATGATTCTGGGGCGCCATTGCTATATAGCTATGGCGCACCACCATCATGGTGCGCCACTAGTAGAGATATTGGGGATAAGCCTTTTTCTAGTAGTGGTCCATGAAGATCTGAGTTGGCAAAAAGGTTGAGGAGATTGTGGAATTACCCCCAAGATCCAAGGAAATAGGTTGGCCAAGCTTCAACCAAGAGGACTCTACATTTCATATTTGTCAGAAATCACTTTGAGTCTATAGGAAAGCCAATACTATTAAAAGGGGGTAAAGTTTTGATGGTGAACAATATGCTCAAACGTGCACAAGTGATAGTCACCAAGACATCCACATTCTCTCCCACAAAAGTATGTCCTAAGACAAATATACCAAACCGGTGCAACCAACTTTACTATCCCAGTGCCACCGAGTTCCAAACCCTAGACAGACTCAGCCAAACCCTAACACTTCGGTGCAGCCGACACTACACTCAGTGCCATCGCGTTGGGTTGCCAACTTTTTGTTACGCAAATTCTCATTTTCGGTCCGACCGAGAATGGTGAATCGGCGTCACCAAGTTTGGTAATTCTGACCATTGGTCACCTTGTCGCTGCAACCGAGAGTTATATATCAGTCCATCCGAGATTCAAAAGTTGCCACTTTTGTCACTTCAGTACCACCGGGTTTTACACTTCGGTGTCACCGAGTCTGACTTATTGTGTGTAACGGTTGGATTTTTGGAGATGCCTATATATACCCCTTCTCCACCACCCACTCGGCAGAGAAGCAGTCAAAACTATTCCTTACCTATCCTACTCAGTTTTCTGAGAGAGAACTACCTACCCTTGTGTTGAGGTCAAGATCTTCCACTCCAACCATATGGATCTTGATTTCTAGACTCCCCAAGTTGCTTTCCACCAATCCCATCTCTTCTACCAAGCCAAATCTATGTGAGAGAGATTGTGTGTTGAGGATTCTATCATCTTGAAGTACAAGAGCAAGGAGTTCATCGTCATTACCGAGCCTATTACCTTTTGGAGGGTGGTGCCTCCTAGATTGGTTAGGTGTCTCTTGGGATCCTCCTACTTCGTGTTGTGGAGTGAACCAAGAAGTTTGTAAGGGCAAGGCGATTTCCTACTTCGTGAAGATCTAACCATAGTGAGGTTAGTCCTTCATGGACATAAGACGCATGGAATAGTCAAGGTTGCTTCTTCGTGGAACCCTCCGTGGGTAGAGCCCTCCGTGGATTCTCGTGACCGTTACCCTTCGTCGGTTGAAGACTCCATGAACGTGGACGTACGATAGCACCACCTATCAGAACCATGGGAAAAATCATCATGTCATCACTTGTGTTTGATCTTCCTATCCCATCTCTTTACCTTCATGTGCAATGTCTTTACTTTCCGCTGCCATACTCATAGACTTGCATGTGTAGGGCTGTTAGACTATCTAGACTTGCTGAAATCATTAAAATTTGCCAACCAAACAACTTGGTAAAAGGTTAGGTTTTAAATTTATGCTAGTAGTCTATTCACCCCCCCCCCTCCTTCTAGACACGCCTCTCTCGATCCTACAGTTACCTTGACCTTGTCAGGGGAGTTTTGGTCCTCTCCATCTTCTATCACGGCCTTTGCCATTAAGCACTTGTGAGCGTTGCCCTTGTAGTCTTTCATATAGTTGTAGGTGGCAACCTCACCACTCTTGTTGACTAGCCTCAAGGTGTTTTGAGAATCTTGAGATATTGCGGCAACACCACCAACATCATCTGGATCGGATTCTTCATGAGTAACCATTGCTTTCCCATCTCTTTTCTTGAGCTTGGAGTTCATAGGATTTGGCAACTTGTTCTTAGGAAAGGTCTTGGGAAACCTTGGTTTATCTTCTCTCTTCTCATAAGGGCAATTGTCGGAGAAGTGGTTGGTTTCTTTATAGTTGTAGCATTTTCTCACTTTCTTCTTCTGAAATCTTCCCTTGAATTTCCCCACGCTAAACCTCTTGACAAAGAGGTAAATGTCTTCATATGAAGGGCTCTTATTGAAGTCAATCGCATCCCCATCTTCATCATCATCTTCTTCTTCTTCTTCACTTTGCTCTTCCTCACATACATGTTTGGCCTTCAAACCAAGATTGATCTTTGATACTGAGGTACCATGCATGGTAAGATGTTTCGTAGCATTTTCCTTTGAATCTTCAAATAATTGGAAAGTGGAGATGATGTCATCTAGAGTCATTTCCTTGAATACATGATGTTGTCTTATGTCCCACACCATTTGGTAATGATATGGAGCAAGAGCATGAAGAAGCTTGTCCACGAGAAACCGCTTAGTCAAGTTGAAACCATCTTGTGTCTTGTCACAATCACATGACTCAATGTCGGCGGAGAGAGTCATGAGACGCTCAAGGAGATGCTTGGGGGATTCACCTTTTTCCATACGAAAGTTTTGCAATTGACCCTTGGCAATTTCATACCGAGCAAGCCGGAGAGTGGAGGTACCGGTCTTGGTCCTTACAATGCTGCCCATAATTCCTTGGCACTTGTGATATGTATGTAGAGCCTCCTTTGCTTATCATTCCTTCCTTTTCTTATGCACATGATTGCAGTGTCGTTGAGATGCTTGTCATATGTCTCTCTTGGAGTGAGATTCTTTGGGTCGACAGGGTTATAGACATGCTCCAAGATTTCCAACATTTCATCATTGGCGTACCTAAGATGGTCCTGCATACCAACCCTCCACAAAGCAAAATCGAAACTGTCATCAAGCAAAGGAGGTTTTCCTCCAGGATTATATTTAGGTTTCTCAACTTGAGGTCTTGCATAAAGCCATGCAACACTAGAGTGATCATTGCTAGGAGGTTGTTGGCCAAGTGAAGGAGTAGACACAATTGGCCTTGAGGCCGCACCACCCAAAAGTTGTGCAAGCATCATGGTTAATGTGGCTAATCTCATTTGGACCAAGGCCTAAAGAGAAGCATCATGCTCCTCCTTTTGCTTAGAAAGAGCCCGTTCCAGATCCTTAGAAGTAAAATACTTGGCTTCCGTGGAAGCCGCGCCCTTATCCTTTGGATCTGCAACAATGGGAGTCCCATCGGGGTTCATCTCGCTCTAGGGTAGTTAAGCCATACGAATAGAGTACGAGGCTCTGATACCAATTGAAAGGATTGACATGGACCTAGTGGGTGTGAATAGGTACAATTACAAATTTTAATTGTTACTTAGCAAGTTTTAGGCGATAATGCGGAATATGAAAGTAAGCCTAAACAATTGCAAGTATGATGCTAAGAGTTACACCAAGCAAACAAGTACCACAAGTATATGAGTAAGCAAGCACAATCAGATATAAGTAAAGACTAAGAGACAAATAACCACAAGTAGGGAGTTAGGGTTAAGAATAACCGCAACTGCGAGAGACGAGGATGTATGCCGATGTTCACTTCCTTGGAGGGAAGCTACGTCACCGTTTAGAGAGGTGGATGTCACCATGAAGGAACACCGACGCCATGAAGGCTCACCCTATTCTCTCCTTGAGATATCACCACGAAGGCGATTCCCAACCACTAGTGGTAGACCTTGGGGTGGTCACCAAACCCTCACAAACTTTCTGGGCGTAATCACAATTAACGAGTCCTCATCGGACAAATCCTACCGCCTAGGAGTCTCCAACCTCCAAGAGTAACAAGATGCACCACGAATAACAAGGGGGAATCAACTTTTGCTTTGGTCAATGTGTAGATCAAGCACTCCTCCTTCACTCCTCAAAAGATTAAGAGCTTTAGTTGGCTAAGGAGGAAGAACTCCAAGAAATCAAGGTCTAGAAATGGTAGACAGAGAAATGGAGTCGTTAGCGTCTTCATGGGGAAGAAGAAGACTATTTATAGGTGGGGATGGAGTCCAGCCATTGGGGCCAGATTCCTGCGAGGACCGGAAGTTCCGTCCAAGCCCGAAGGTTCCGGACCCCAGAAGTTCTGGCCATCTTCCGGGGAGGTTGCGGGCTACACAAAGAGTTTGCATCTTCTTTGGAATACCTTAGAAGATGCCAGAACAAGGATGGAAGTTCCGATGCCCGGAAGTTCTGGCCAGCATGGAAGTTCCAGGGAATGGAAGTTCCGGCAAGGTTTCGGGCTACACAAAGAGATTGCACAAAGTGCAGTTTCTCTGGGTGGCTCGGAAGCTTCTCGGACCTTTTGGTCCCCAGAAGTTCTGGCCGTTTCAGAAGTTCTGGCCTCGACAGAGTCATTGCGTCGTGTAAAAATGGACCAGTGATGAAGTTGATTGTGCTAGATAATATGTGTGTGTGAAGTTGATTCCCAGGTGTTTTTCATGATGCACCGCCTCTTAATAGTGCGGCTGCCCTAGGGACTCAAGAAAGAAAACATAACAATATGGCAATCAGCTTTTTTCCTTTTTCCACGTAGAGGGAGAATAACCATCCATGCTTCTCTTCAATTTTGACGGTGTTGTTTATACTAGAGCATGTGGTTAGAAACACTTAAAATTGTCATAGATGTCAAAAACTGTTAAGGGCAATAATGCACTTTTAGAGGTGGTGGAGTCTCTTATATAGTGCTAGGGGAAAGAGGGGCGAAGGATAGGGTACATGGACACTTGGGCCCGAGTCTGTCCGCACAGGGGCCGGATGTCTAGGCCTGGGGGTAGGGTGTCCGGGGCTTCAGGGGTCGGCCGGATGTCCGGGCATGGGGGACGGAAGTCCGGGCAGGCAGGGCTGGATTCTACCCGGTTCGGCCTTGGCCTCGCCGGATTTCCAGGGTCGGGTGCCGGATATCCAGGGTGGGGCCGGATGTCCTAGCCAAGGATGGATGTCCGGCGCCTGTAGCTTCGGCTGCGGGTCCTTGGTGTTGGTGTAGTCTCCAGGGGTCAGATGTCCGCGGCTTGAAGGGTGGACTTACCTTCTTTCGTTGCTCTTGTCCATCCTTCTTCGTGTCCGTCTCCATGGGGGCTTGTCCTTCACTTCGAGTGTCATCGTTTTCTCACGGGGGGTCGCACGAGACGGCAGATGCCATGGGATGGCTTATAGAGGTGAGAGCAAGGCTGCCGTGGATGATCCGGGATGGGTATGCGAATAGCATGTAGTGGTTTACCCAGGTTTGGGGCTCTTCGGATAGATAATACCCCTACTCCTGCTATATGTCTATCAGTGGAATATCTGGTGCATGATTGCTCCTGGAGATGGATGGGAGAGGAGAGCCATGAGGCTGGTTGCCTCACATGTGTGTATGTGTGAGCACATGAGAGTGGAACCCCCTTATGTGGTGGGCATGAGGCCTTTATATAGGCATGAGTGGGTAGTTTGGGATGTAAGCTACAGTGGGTAGCTAACATCCCAAGCAGCTTGAGGTGTAAGCTACCATGGGTAGCTTACATGTCAAGCCATATGTAGCTTGTGGACTAAGCTATGTCTGTCCCCTGGTGCACTTTATAAGTCAGTGTCCAGGGAACAGGTTACACTGTAGGTAGTACTGCGTGACACTCGTGTACTGCGCTACTGCTCGCCACTAGTGCACTGCCACGGGATATGTTCGTCTGGTCCGTGCATGTCCGACGGGAAGTTGTAGTTGGCTCCGGGCTACCGACTGACGGACGCAGCCGGCTGGTCAGAGCAACCGGCCACGGGCGTGAGTCGGAGCAACTGGCCCAGGCGGGCTGGCACCCCGTCCGACTCGCCGTCTTTGGGGTACCCGAGGGTCATCCCCCCAAAAGTAGCCTCCGAGCCTCCGGGCAACTCGCAGAGTCGGGCGAAGGGTTTTTGTAGTCGTTGTCGTTGCCGTTGTTGTTGTAGAAGTTGTTGATGATGGTCAATCATGGGTTGGGGACGACAAGACTCGCTTCCAGTGGGGGCGCGCCAGCGCACCCGCTGGGTGTAGCCTCCGAGCCTCCGGGCGACTCGAAGAGTCGTGCGGAGGGCCTTTGCTATTGCTGAAGTAGATGGTGGCGTCGAGGATGCCGGACGTGGATGCGGACTTTGCCGGATAAAGGACACGAGGTGATGCCGGCGGTGAGCATGGAGTTCACCGTTGGCGGTTTCCAGCGGGGGCGCGCCAGCACACCCGCTAGGTGTAGCCTCCAAGCCTCCGGGCGACTCGAGGAGTCGGGCGGAGGGTCTTTGCTATTGCTGAAGCAGGCGGTGGTGATGAAGATGTCGGGCACAGACGCGGGTCCGCCGACTGAAGGGCGTGAGGCGCTGTCGAAGGCGGGTGCGGGGTCCGCCGGTTGATGGGCATGGAGCCCTATCGAGGGCGGATGTGAAGTATGCTGGCTGTCAAGCGTGAGGCGCTGCCGGGCACGGACGGAGGGTCCGCCGGCTAGTGGCCGTGGAGCCCTACCGAAGGCGGACGCAGGGTCTGCCGGCTGTCGAGCGTGAGGCGCTATCGGGCACGTACGGAGAGTCCGCCGGCTGGTGGGCACGGAGCCCTATTGAAGGTGGGCACGGGGTCCGCCGGCTATCGAGCGCGAGGCGCTGCTGGGCGCGGACAGAGGGTCTACCGGCTGGTGGGCGCAGAGCCCTGCCGAAGGCGGACACGGGGTCTGCCGGGTGTCGACCACGAGGCGCTGCCGGGCACGGGCCGAGGGTCCGCCGGCTGGTTGGCGCGGAGCTCTACCGAAGGCGGATGCGGGGTCCGCCAGCTGTCGAGCACGAGGCGCTGCCAGGCGCGGATGAAGGGTTCGCCGGCTGGTGGACGCGGAGCCCTACCGAAGGCGGACGCGGGGTCCGTCGGGTATCGAGCACGAGGCGCTGCCGGCCACGAACGGAGGGTCTGCCGGCTATCGAGCGTGAGGCGCTGCCGGGCGCATACGGAGGGCCGCCAGCTGGTGGGCGCGGAGCCCTGCCGAAGGCGGACGCGGGGTCTGCCGGCTGTCGAGCGCGAGGCGCTGCCGGGCACGGACGGAGGGTCCGTCGGCTGGTGGGCACGGAGCCCTGCCGAAGGCGGACACGGGGTTCGCCGGCTGTCGAGCCGTGGCGCTATCGGACACGGATGGAGGGTCCGCCGGCTGTTGGGCATGGAGCCCTACCGAAGGCGGACGTGGGTTCCCTCGGCTATTTAGCGCGAAGCGCTGCCGGGCGCGGACAGAGGGTCCACCGGCTGGTGAGCACGAAGCCCTGCCGAAGGCGGACGCAGGGTTTGTCGGTTGTCGAGCGTGAGGCGCCGCCGGGCACGGACGGAGGGTCCGCCGGCTGGTGGGCGCGGAGCCCTGCCGAAGGCGGACGCGGGGTCCACCGGCCGTTGGGCACGAAGTGCAGCCGGGAGAGGACGGAGGGTCCGCCGGCAGGTGGGCGTGGAGCCCTGCCGAAGGCGGATGCAGGGTCCGCCGGCTGGTGGGCGCGGAGCCGTGCCGAAGGCGAACGCGGGGTCTGCCTGCCGTCGGGCACGAAGCGCTGCCGGGAGTAGCCTCCGGGCGAGAAGGTTTCTCATGGAAACGATCGTGCAGAAAACAAGGTTAAGCTGGCGCAGATATATCAAATATTTGATTTTGGCAATGCAAGTCAGTGCAGAGGGTGCCGACTCGGTTTCGTCCGAGCCCCCTTAAGTATTTTTCGTGTTCTCTCTGCTCTTTGGCTTTTGCTCTTGCTAGCCAGACAGCCGGGAGCCAGTCTATAGCTGAGAAGAAGAGTGGGCTGCAGAATGGAGCATACAATACTTGGACTCTGGGAGAAGACTTGACCGAGCAGATACTCATAAATGAAAATGATCGGGGCGCCCAAGCCGTTTTCTCCTTGGACATTTTTCGCGTGGTGTGACCTCCAGCTTTTGCTCCCGCTAGCCGGACAGCTGCAATGCGGTCTGTAGTTGAGACAAAGAGTAGGCCTTCGGTCCCGTGCACGCTACTAAGCCATCCCGTGGGAACGAACGTATCGGGCCAAGCGGCCAACCCCGGGCCAAGACTAGCTGGTGCCGGGGCGAACAGTAGGGTGGCAGAATAAATGCGGAGATGGCCCCCGACGGTCACTCGAGGTTATTTGTTTCGTGTGTATGGTGCAAGTATGCGCGTGGAGATCTCACATGGCTTTTGGGTGCCGGTGAGGACATTTTGTCGATGTTGGCCAACGCAGTTCGTAGCCGACAAGTCCCGCTGACACGCGTGAGGCGCGGACTTGGGGTTCGCCGGCTGATGGGCGCGAGGCACTGCCGGACGTGGACGCGGAGTACGCCGGCTGTCGACTGCGAGGCGCTGCCGGGTGCGGATGCAGAGTCCGCCAGCTGATGGGCGCGGAGCCTTGCGAGGCGCGAAAGCGGAGTCCGCCAGCTGTCGAGCGTGAGGCACTGCCGGGGGCGGACGCGGAGTCCGCTGGCTGATGGGAGCGGAGCCCTACCGGGCGCGAACGCGTGGTTCGCCAGCTGTCAAGCGTGGGGCACTGCCTGGCACGGAAACGAAGTCCGCCGGTTGATGGGCGCGGGCCCTGCCGAGGGCGTACGCGGGGTCTGCCGGCTGATGAGCGCGAGGCACTACTGAAGGCGGACGCGGGATCCGCTGGCTGGTTTGCGTGAGGCGCTGCCGGAAGTAGCCTCTGAGCCTCCAGGCGAGGAGGTTCATTGATTTTTTTACGTTGATGAGGTGGTTGTTAACGACAACAGCCGGCGCAGACTGGTGCTTGCAGAGCGTGCTGGCACACCCGCTGGGAATAGCCTTCGAGTCCCCGGGTGCTCGAAGGGGGTCCCGGCTAGTCGGACCTGATCGATCAGGCATCAAGGCGGACGGCAGTCGGACGGGCTCTCCAGCCGGCCCGGCGTTGAAGCGGCCGGGCAGGCCGGGTCGCGTCTGGCCGTCCGAGTGGTGAAGCAGGCGGACAGGTAGGCAGACAATTTTTTTTCTTCTCTTCTCTTTGGCCGGCTGTGGGCAACCAGGCGTCTTTTTTTGGCGTAGCCGGTCTTTGCTTTTTCTACAACCGGACCACCTCTACCCCTTCTTTTCCCCCATAGCCGGTCCGTGGTTAGACATGTGGCGCAGCCGGACACCGAGCGCAACTGATCGATGGCGCATCCGGCGGCCGCGGGTCGGGTCGGGCGAGGCGGTCGGCTGGTCGGGGCTGCGTAGAGGCACGAGCCGGCACGAGGGCCAGGCCATAGCGTACAGTGTGTAGAGCCGGCCGGGCATGGCCAGGCGGGGGCCAGCATGCGGGACGGTGCGGACGTGGGCACCCGCGCGGGAGGACGGAGGACGGCCAACCGGAGCCGATGACACAGAGCCGGCGACGCCGCTGTCGGACCGGCTGGCGGCGAGCCGTCCGACAGGCACGTGGAGCGAGGGCCCGGCTGGGGCATTGGAGCCGGCATGCGGCCGGCCGGGTCGCGGATGGCGGGGAGCCCCGGTTTCGACCGACGACCGAGGGGCGGAGGAGGCGGCAGGCGGATCCGATGCGCGTGGTGGTGGCGAGCTGGCGCGGGCAGCCGGGGTGTGGAGGCCGGTCGGGACGCAGAGCGCGGGGGCCGGAGCCAGCGGAGGAGCTGGGCGCCACCAGTCCCTGCAGGGCGTTGCGGGCGGAGCCGGCACATGCACGAGATGGGCGGCCGGGTGACTCGGAGCCAGCACGAGTCGAGCCGGCGGCGGCCTCGGGCGTGGAGCGGCGGAGCCACGGGAGACAGAGCCGGCTGGGCGAGTGCCCGGACGGCCGACGGGCGCGCGGGGGCCATGGGTGGCGGCGCGGTTGCCGGCCGTTGCGGCCAGGCGCGCGGGGCGGGAGCCGACCCGGAGCAGTAGCAGGTTGGAGTGGTGACGTGAAGGCGCACGGGGCGAAGTGCTAGGGCGGCTCGGAGGCAGGCCGGACAGCTACGCGCAGCTCGACGTGGTGGTGGAGCAGAGGACGGCCGCGGGCGAGGGTCGCACGTGAGGCGCTGGGAGAGAGAGCAGCAACGGCGAGGCGAGCGTTGGGCGGAGCAGGGGCCGGGCGGCGCACGCGCGTGGAGACCGCGCAGCCGGTGACGCAGAAGTGAGATAGCACGTACGTACGTACGTAGAGCTAGCTAGCTATAGAATCAATCGAGCTGCCAGGGTGTTTGTTTGCTTGCCAGCTTCACACACTCATGTTGTAGTGGCTATTGGATAGTGTAGAGGTTGTGTTTGGCTTGTTGGCTAGCGTATGGAGGATCCGTCGTGCGCTCCGGACGGAGCGAGATGCGACGCGTACGGGAGCGGACGGAGTGAGGTGGCCGAACGAAGCGAGGCGGACGGACGGCTGGCGTCACAACGGTGGTGACGAAGAGGTCGAGGCCGATGACGAGGATGCGCCGGCCCACGCAGTCGCTCCGGGGGTGGGTTGACGTTGAACCCTTGAGCACTACCGGAGAGACGGCACGACGCAGCGGCGGAGGCGATGAAGATGGCAAGGCCGACAGTGAGGGCGCGCTGCCCCACGCGGTCGCCCAGGGGCGCATCGGCGTCGAGCCCCCGATCGCTACCGAAGAGACGACAGTGACGCCATGGTGATGATGACGAAAAGGGGTCCCGCCCGGACCGCGGTTCCAGCGGCAGCTGGCCCCACGGTGGGCGCCAATTGTTGTTGTTTTCTCACGTCGGGTCGCACGAGACGGCAGATGCCATGGGGTGGCTTATAGAGGTGAGAGCAAAGCTGTCGTGGATGATCAGGGACGGGTATGCGAATAGCACGCAGTGGTTTACCCAGGTTCAGGGCTCTCCGGAGAGATAATACCCTTACTCCTGCATATCTGTATATCAGTGGAATATCTTGTACATGGTTGCTCCTGGAGCTGTATGGGAGAGGAGAGCCATGAGGCTGCTTGCCTCACATGTGTGTAGGTGTGAGCACGTGAGAGTAGAACCCCCATATGTGGTGGGCATGAGGCCTTTATATAGGCATGAGTGGGTAGCTTGGGACAGTACTAGGGAAAACCTTACACATAGAATCTTAGCAGCCGCGCGGGACAGGACGGGGCACTACTGCTACTTAGCAGTAGCGCGGTCTGAAAACAGGCGCTACTGATATCAACTTAGCAGCAGCGCAGCTCGGTAGAATCGCGCTCCTACTAAAGTTGACTGACCATTCCCGCCACGCTAGGTTTAGCAGTAGCGCTCTTCAAATAACCGCGTTGCTGCTAATGTAATAATAGTAGCACGCTTTTTTCATGTCGCTGTTGCTAATTCTAAAACTGGCCACATGGCGGGCCCTCCTTAGCAGTAGCGTGTGTGAAAGAGGAGCGCTACTTCAATATTATTAGCAGCAACGCATTTTTCTCCCAACGCTACTGCTAAGCCGCAGCCATACCACCTTTTTCCTCCCACCCCCTCCCCTCCCCTCCTCTATTCCTCACTTTCCCCTAGCTCCCACCTCCTCTCTCCCTCACTTTGCTTCTTGCTCACTACTTCTCCCCCATTACTCTCCTTCTTCTACTTATCTTTCTCTCTCTTTATTACTCCTAGCTAACTACACCAACCTCCATTAACGCATCTCATTTCTCTTTTTCCTTCCCCCTCCACTAGTTGAACTTGTCTCCTCCCAAACTAGCAAGCTAGGTAGATCTAGCTAGCATTTAGTGAAGTGACCTATGTACCTCCCTAACTAGATCTATAGCCTTGTCAAGAAGAGATTTGTCCACTTTTGATCATTCCATAGGTGTGTGTGGCGACACCTATCGACATCATCATCACCATGCTCGATCTCGAGATAGGTGATTAAAAATTTATGCTTTTGTAAGAATGGAAATATGTGTATGTGTGCGATATGACATAATCGGGCGATATGATGGAAATTGAGTGTGTGGCATGAGTTGCCACCGAATTGTGCTTGTGAGTTGCCTATGTTTTGCCGAAATTTCGATTTATTTCCGTTTCGGCGAATTCCGGGAAAACTCTATATCTCCTATTTTTAGGGAAGGTCATGCCAAATTTTTGTATGAATTTGATGCATGCATGCATTTTTATAATAAATTTGTTTATTATTACCGTTCAGGCGTTCGTGATGGTCAGTGGAACGGTGGTGGACAGGTGGTTGCGGTCAGCGGTGCAGTACATGAAAGGAAATAACCTGACAAAGGTTTTATGTCTGTGTCGAAGATGCAAAGGACGAGCTTGGCTCGACCCCTATGATGATGATCGTGTGATGGCGCACCTGCTCATGACTGGTTTCATGGATGGCTATACTCGATGGATAGTTGAAGATGAGGATGATGATGTTGAGGACGCTGACGGGGCAGGCAATGACGACACGGGGCAAGACGAAGAGATGGTCGATAATGGTGGCGGAGAAGAGGCCGGACATGACGGCAGGGAAGAGACCGTACATGGCGGCAGATAAGGGGCCAAACATGGCGGTGGAGAAGGGGTCCGACATGGCGGCGGGGAAGAGGCCGAACATGGCGGTGGAGAACGGGCCGGACATGGCGGCACAGAAAACATGGACTCCACGCCGTAGAATTCATCGGTACTAAGTTCAATCGTGCGGGACCCTCATGTTCAAGCACTGCTTCGTAAGGAGACAAGTACTAAGAGAGCTGCTTCTAGATAGGAGGCCAAGCTGCCGCAATTGGTGGTAGACTCAAACACTCCATTGTATCATGGTTGCAATCCCGAGGTGACCCGCTTGAGTTTCACGCTCAAACTCCTGAAGACGAAGGCTAAAACAAATGGACCGTCATAAAGGATGTTCTTCCTACGGGGAATCTATGTCCTACTAGTGTGGATGAGGCCAAGAAGATCGTGTGCCCTCTTGATCTGCTGCACATTAGATACCATGCATGCATCAACGATTGCAGAATTTATTAGAAGGAGCATGCGGAAAAAACAAGTTGTCCAGTGTGCAATGCTTCTCTATACAAGAAGGTCGGGAAGAAATCTCCCCAGAAACTTGTATGGTACTTACCGATCACTCCCCGTCTCCAGCAATATTTCGTAGATCCAAAGGAAGCAAAGCTCATGAGCTGGCACGCGGAGAGGAAGAAGCCCGACGATGGAGATGATCCGAAGCTGAGATACATCATGGATGGAAGCCAGTGGAGAGTGTTCAACGGCGAATATCGATATTTCGCATGTGATGCAAGGAACATCGTGCTTCGCGCGTGTACCAATGGCATGAATCTGTTTGGCAACCAGAGCACCAACCATAGCACATGGCTCGTGTTTGTATGGATGTACAACCTCCCCCCTGGTTGTGCATGAAGTCGAAGTACATACACATGAGCATGCTGATTCAAGGGCCAAAACAACCGGCAAATAATATTAATATGTATCTGGGGCTACTTCAAGAGGAGTTAGACACGTTATGGAAGACACCAACCAAGACATGGGACGCCAGCAAAGGCGAGTATTTCTATATGAGAGCCGCGTTGATCACGACGATGCATGACTATCTCGGTTGCGGATATGTCGTGGGACAGGTGTGCCATGGATATTGTGGATGCACGCGGTGCATGGATGATATGACGTCTCAGTAGCTAACGTCAAGGAAAGATGGCGGGTCTGGGAAAATTGTGTACATGGGGCATCGAAGATGGCTCGAGAAGGACAACCCATGGAGAAACTATGGAGATCTATTCAATGGTGATCCCGAGCATCGAGGACCTCCACGTAAGCGGAGCGGTGCCGAAATCAATGAGTTTTTGAAGAGTTGTTGAAAAACTGGGAATAGTGCCCCGCGCCGGGAAAGACGATGAAAAAGGCGCTGGAGCCGATGTTGAAGGTATGGAAGACGACGTCTGTTTTCTGGGACTTGGAGTACTGGCACAAACTCGAGACGCCTCATTGCCTTGATCAAATGCATATCTGTAGGAATGACCTTGAGGGCTTGCTTGCGACACTGATGAACATGCCGGTTAAGACCAAGGATGGGACCAAGGCAAGAAAAGACTTGCAAGATTTGGAGATCAGGGCAGATCTGCACATGCCGCCCCATAAAAAGTCAGAGGAGACAGAGACGAAGACAGAGGCGCAGGAGAAGAAGGGCAAAAATGTAAAGGAAGAGGATTATTTCCCCCTTCTTGATTCACCTTAAGTCCGTCTAAGATCAATCAATTCTTCAAGTGCCTTACCAGAATCAAAGTTAGTTCCGGTTACTGTGGCAAGACAAGCAGATATCTGGACACGAAGAAGAAAAGGTTCAGGGGGATGAAGTCCCATGACTGTCATGTGATGATGACGCAGATACTACCTGTAGCCATTAAAGGGATAATGGACAAGCACGTCCATGACACGCTTATTGGTCTCTGCAACTTTTTCTACGTCATCTCTCGAAAGCCGATCCATGTGAAGCAGCTCCAAAGGCTACAGGAAGAGATCGTGTCATACTAAATGAGCTTGAGATGTACTTCCCGCCTACGTTCTTTGACGTCATGGTGCATCTCTGTATCCATGTGGACGACATAATAGACCTGGGGCCGTCATTCCTGCACAACATGATGTCGTTTGAGAGGATGAATGGGATCATCAAAGGATTCGTTCATAACATGTCCAATCCGGATGGAAGCATCGTCCAGGGCTATATGACACAAGAGTGCATCCCTTTCTACGAGAATTTTATATATGGCGCAGACCGGCCGCCTGGTGTTGGTTTGCCCGTTAACAAGCACGATGGGAGGCTCGAAGGAGAAGGTCACTCCAACGGTCGCAGGGAACTGCATGTGGCCTACTCAGATCGACGCAACGACTTTGACATAGCATACTTGGTAGTGCTACAACACCTACACCGGGTAGATCCTTTCGTGATACTGCACAAAGAAACTATCGCCAAGAAGTATCATGACCGGGGGTATGGAGGACGGATGCCGAAGTTACTAGAGAGCACAACTCCACTTTCTTGCATTGGTTCAAAGAGCATATTATTGCTAATCCCCGGGAAGATGGCTCTAAGGACAGATTGCTCCTATACTCCTTAGCACATGGCCCCTCACCCAACCTCGTCACCTATCAGGCATACGATATCAACGGATGCACGTTCTACACGGAGGCCAAAGATATGAACAGTGATGATCAAAACTCAGGGGTGACGATGGAATGCATGACCGACAGCGACAACGGCGCAACTGAGAGATTTTACGGAAGGGTCGAGGAGATCTGGGAGCTTGACTACTCTAGACTGCACAACGCAACGATGTTCTGTGTGAGATGGGCTAACAATGTTGAAATAGAAAACCGGTATTGCACTACCATGACTATACCCGATGCCAAGAGCGGTACCATGAACACTATCGCAAAAAACTAGCCATGGGTACACGCTACGCACGTGACACAATGCTTCTTCATAACCGACCCGTGCAATCCCAGTCGTGTTGTCATGAGGAAAGGCAAAAGGAACATCATTGGAATGGATGGAGTCGTTAATGAGGAAGACTACGACCAGTACGGCAACCCAATGAGGGAAGATGACGATGACGATGAAGTATACGTCAAAAGAAGAATCAACACTACATTACCTAAGAAAGATCGTACTCCATGGAAAAGGAAAATTCACAATAAGGGGTTCAATTATTCTTCAATGAACAAGAAGGGAAAGAAGCTCACTCAAAAATGCAAACGCCGACGCTAAGGAACAGTTATCGGTCAAATGATGTAATATATATGTTCCTATTTTGTGTACACACTTAACCGTTATGCATGGGTCAAATGATGTAATCTATATGTTCCTATTTTGTATACATAATTAACCGTCAAATAATGCAATATATATTGCCTTAGTTATATACATTGTATCACCCTCCCTTCGTTCCTACTCTTGGAAAAAAGGAAAAGAAAAGAAAAGAAAAGGAAGAAAAGGAAAGGAAAAGACAATAGAAGAAACAAACAGGAAAACTAGTATAGGTACTGGTTATAGCAGTAGCGCTTTTCCGAAAAAGAGCTATAGCTAGTTGACATAGCAGTAGCGCTGTTTGGAGAAATGTGCTATAGCTACCTGTGATAGTAGTAGCGCTTCTTGGATAAACGCGGTATAGATAACTTAGCTATAGCACGTTTTTAGTAAACGCGCTACTGCTATGTTGACTTAACCCCCAAATCTACTTCCCGCCTCTGCTTCTTCCCCCAAATCCCCACTCTCTCTTCTACCCCCTCGTCGCCGCCGGAGCGCGTGGCCTCGCCCTCGACCCTCGACCCCGGCGCTCGCCCCTGACCCCGACGCCCGGCGCTCGCCCCTGACCCCCCGACCCCGGCGATCTCGCCCTCTCCCCCGACCCCGACCCCGGCGCTTGCCCCCGACCCCTCGAGCCCGGCGACCTCGCCCTTGCCCCTAACCCCGGCCCCGGCGCGCCACGCCTCCCTCCTCTGCTTCCTCCCCTCGCTACCTCGGTCATCGTCGGGCCTGCCTCCCCACCCCTCCCTTTGTAAACCCCCCACCGCTCCTCCTCTCTCTACTAGCTAGGGTTCTTCGGTTAATTTACTTAGGTTTTAGTTAGGGCAGTAGGTTAATTAGGTTATCTATTTAGTTATGAACCCTAGTTATCAAACTAGTAGGTTAATTTGGCTATATTATGAACCCTAGTTAGTATGAACCCTAGTTAGTTAGGGAAGTAGGTTAATTAGGTTCTTTGTCAAATTAGGGCAGAAATTTAGGGTTTGGTGTTTTAGGTGTAGTTAAAAGAAAAAACAGAATTGATTATATAGGTTTCTTGCATTTTTTAGTTTAAGCAATTATTGCTATTTAAATTTTGTAGTGCTAGTTAGTTAATTAGAATTAGTATGAAACCTAGGACATATTAGTTAAAGCAACTGTTGCTATTTAAAAATAGAATTTGAAGTGGACATATGATTTGGACATGTCATATTTGGAATTTGGACATGTCATATTTGGACATGTGATCTTTTGGACATGTCATCTTTTGGACATGTCATATTTGAAAAATGATGATTATGTGCAGGGTAAATGATCCGAGTGGCCTATGTTTTGCTGGAATGTTGATTCATTTCCGTTCCGGTGAATTTCAGGCGCTCGATATGTCCACTTTTTAGCAAAGGTCATGCCAAAATTTTCCGTGAATTTTGGCATGACTTGTGCTAGAAAGTAGGCATATCGAGTGCCAGGATATGCTTGGAAACGACATTCCGGCAAACATAGAACTTTTTTTATGTCATTTCTCATTTTTTTATAATTTTAGAATTAAACGAGGAGACTTAATCACAGGAAACATGTCTAACAACGAAGAAACCGGGCCTTCTGACCAAGATGCAGACGAGATGGATTATGAGGGTGAACAACAGTACCTCAAGTTTTTGTCTGCTAAGCATAGTCAAGGTTTGCAGGTCAGCCTAGATGATGATGTTGATGCCGACATCGACACTGATGGCACCGGCACCGATGGCGGCGCTAAGACCGTCGGGAAAGGTACCGGCGAGGAAGATACCGGCGGGGAAGGTACCGAAAAGAAGAAGCAGAAGAAGTAGAGGATACGAAAACCTAACAAACTCGGCATTGGACGACTAGTGATCACAAAGATGGCCCTTGGCAAGTTTGAGCCACTAGAGCCGGAAGAACCTCGCAAGTGCTATGGGAACCATGTAGGATGCATCCTATGGGAATGCGTGAGCATCAACGATGATGACATAAGGGGTAAAGAACATTTGATGCAGTTGCTCCTGACGAAGCTACACAAGAGATTCAAGTTCCCCGACCGGGATGACGCCAAAGAACACCTGTGGGATGATAAGAAGATGAAAAAGATTAACAATCACGCCACGGGCATGTTCAGCAATGATTTGGCCTCCTGGAAAGGGAGGGTGAAACGAGCTATTGAGGCTGAGGAACCCCGTCCAAGATTCTGGAGGAAAACCCAACACTTACGGAAGAGGAGTTCGAAAAGTTCAAGGACACTTGCACTACCGAGGCAACCAAGGCTAAGGCTACGAAATTCAAGAGCCTTTAGCAAAGGAACACGGGGAAGCATCGCCTCGGAAGCCGTGGCTACCTTGGCAAAAGGCCCATATGGGATAAGGAGGACGCGGAACGTGAAGCCGCGGGTCTCCCAAACCCCTTCGTGAAGTTCACCAACCCCTTGGAGCGTGACTTCATCGGGGCCCGCTACAAGTGGTACGAGGAAAAGAAAGTTTTTTACACGGACCAGATCACGAGGAAATTGATTAGAATACTGGTAATTATTATTTTACCACCTTACATTTAGCTTCTGATCAAGTCAACTACACATTCGTAAACGGTTCATGTTCCTTCTGCAGGAGAAGCAACACCAACTTGCAGCCGAAAGCCCTACTTCGCTGATGAGGCCCAAGTGGGACACCCCTCTCAACCGGGCCTTGAACGAACTTAAGGGACTCCCTTTGGGCCAGCGGCCGCAATATGGACGTGTGCACGGTGCTGGAGACGGCGTCACGTGGAAGGTGTTTTACAATGAGGGCCCGGAGGCCAAGAAGCAGAAAAAATAAGTTTAGTCAGACGGACATCGACGAGAAGGTGAAGCCTGCGTTTGAGAAAAAGGAGATGAGGACGCGGAAAAAGCAGCCGAGGAGAAAAATGAGTTACTACAGGAGGCAGTCGATGCAGTTGTACATGTCGGCAAAAATGATTTCGCTACTAACATGATCCCGGCTATCATCAACTGGACGAAGGTAAATCCATACAAGACGGTACATGATTTCCCCATGCCTAGTTTTGATGGGAGAAACTCGGTGAACAACACCACCACACCATCAACTGCTCACGCAACCGGGCCTACTCCCGCACCCGCACCCGCAACTGCTAATTACAGCCCGTCCTCAGTATCTGGCATGCTAGGCGGGCCTTCGTCTTTGTCTGAGATTGAGGACCTCACGGTAATTACATGTCGCACCAACATATATCTAAAATATTCCATTTTTGTTGCCTTTCGGATGTTTTACGCCGCAGACATGTGTTTGCAGGCCGACGAAACCCCCATGCACCGTACTCTACTTGATCAAAGGCCAGAAGGTGGACGTGGGAAAGGGGGTGATAACGAAGCCCTTGGAACTCACGTTCCACGGCCAGCCGATGCCCGGTGGGCACTTCAGGGTTACCTTGTTGAGTGTGAAATCGGGGCACGAGGATTTGCCTCCTCCAATATGGCTAGGGGGAGAGGACGATGACACCCCGTCGGGGATTGGAAGCTACAAGGGTTGGGTGCTGCTATGGCCGAAGAATCTTCTTCGTCTGGAGCCGGCCAAGAGCACACCAATAACCACACATCAACAAGTAGGTATGGACACCACCACCCCGCCTATGCAATTACCAGCACATGTAGTGTCGGGTCAGAGCGGTGGACGATGGGATGAAGGGGGTCCAATAGTGGTTGATGTAATCGCTCCCGTAGAACAAAGAATGGTTGATGAGATGGAGGAGGACCCTCTTCGGTTCCTCAATACAGGAGCTTGTGACGGTGACTTAGATATGATGAGTCAGCCATATGACGACTAGGGCTATCAACATGCTAATGAGGATATGGATGATCTGCTCGGGCAGGAACATCCTAGCACGGATTCCAAGAGTTCTCTCTTCATGCAATCCTCACAGGACACGCCTGAAGATTTAGGGGGTTGTATAGTAGTGCTTAGCCCGACAACACTGGGGTAGGGGTTAAGGAAGGGTCTGGAAGGTCAGCCCAAGAAAAAGAAGAGGAAGAGATCGGGGAAGATAGGCTCAGCTGCCTAAAACAAGCCAGAGCACATAGCAGCCAGACGGTAGCCATGCTCCATGTCACGGGTGAGCCGATGCTACCATCAAAACCGCTGGAGGCAATATCCGGGGATCTCAGGAGACTACATGACCATGTGATGTCAACTGAGAAAAGCCTTCTAGCGTCGAAGGATCCAGGATATCTGACATACGCGGCTCGTGTTCCTGAGGGGAAGTGCTACGTCGACACACGGCCCGCGAAGGTGATCTTCCTATGGTTTGATCATATCTTCGAGATGTTTTTGACAAGGCGGCTCGATTGTACAATCGTCCGCCTTTTTGCGCTACATATGAGCTACGTCATGAAGATAGAAGAAGTCTCGCAAATCTGTGTGGCAGATCCATACTACATGCATGAGTCCTTCTTGAGTCTCGGCGACTTTGAGCATAAAACTGCTAGGGAGTACCTCGAAAACTTCATGGTACAGAACAAGGACCAGGAAATTGTCCTCCTGCCTTATCATCCAAAGTAAGTTAGTGCCGGACAACCCTTTCGTACATTTGAATCATTCCTTCTTGCTCATATGGAGAATAAATTGAGTTGGTTTTTCCCCACAGCAACGGTCGCGCCATCCTTATCGTTCTTTACCCGCGAGTCTCACACGCCGTGTATTTTGACCCTACCAGAAACAACTAGAAGAAGGACTACACCCATGTAACGAGTATTCTAGATGATGCTCTCCAAGGCTTCAGCTTCAGGGCTGGCCACATGCAGATCAGGAAACAAAGGAACCGCAAGATAGGTTTCTTGCATAAAACCAACTTCTGCTGCATCCATGTCCCGAAATCAAGTACGAACGATGGATTCTACCTCCTGCATCTCATGATGGAGTTCAGAAGGGATCACCAAAAGCTTCGCATGGCAACCAGAAATGATGATCATATCCACAAGTGGGTAGAATCTCAAGGAGAAGCGGATTATAAACTTAAAGATGACTTCTTTCGCATCCAGAGGGACATTACCATGATCATCATGAAAGAAGTCATCGAAGTGAAGGGGATGTTCCACCACGGCCCTACATCGCGAGCTAAAGTCTGAACTTACATAGGCATGCAATGTTAGGACCTCACGTCGTTCAAGAAGCTAGGGTCCATCCTCGATGATCTGGAAGGATGGAAGTTCTAGTGATTTACGATGCCGATGATGATGATATGTGTTGGTAGAACTTGTATATACTTTCTGTAGTGATGAAACTTTGTGATGTCCACGGTCCCTACCAAACTTGCGTAACGCTACTTTGTTAGTTTGGGTACGTACGATGACCTGTGAACCTCTAGTTAATTAGTTTGTGTACGATGAAACTGCGTTGAATTTATGTTTACTATATGTTGCATCTAGTTGCTAACCCTTTGTTTTTTGTGTTGCTCAAGTATATTTTGTTTCATATGATTGTACATTCTCTTGATGAAGATGCATCTCTAACAGGTACCTAGATTCTTGATCGCGAAGTACCGGTGCTATGTCGTGTACAAAGGAAAGGTTCCGGGAGTATATGATGAGTGGTCCAAGTGTCAGGCGCAAGTGGACGGGGTCTCGGGCGCCAACCATAAAGGCTTCAAAAGCAGACAAGAAGTAGAAGTTAGTTACATGAGGAGGCTCACGCTAGCACGAGAGAGGGCTAATAACCGCCGCCTCATGTACTACATAGTTTCGCTCTCACTCATAGTGATAGCTCTTCTCGCGTATATCATTGTTTAGATGGATGACGATGTAGTTGCAAGTATTCGAGACTTGTACCGCTATTTTCGAGATGATGACGAGAGACCACTTTGTGTTGGATGATGATTATGATGAGACTATTTGTATGTATATGCAATGATTACATTCGTGGTCTCGCATCCATTTGTATGTGTATGATGATGACATTTGTATGTGCTAAAGATTCTTGTATAAAGCCTGTTCAAATACAAAACAAATATACAGAAAAAAATCAGAAACTAATAAAGTTAGCAGTAGCGCTTGGTGTAAAGTTAGCAGCAGTGTGCCATTACCAGTAGCGTGTTATAATATAAGGCGCTACAGATAGTAGCAGTAGCGCTCTATTTTGGCACTCGCTACTGCTATGCATGTATAGCAGCGTTGCTGCTACAGGTTAGCTGTAGTGCCGTATCAGTAGCGCGTGTTCCCGCGCTACTGCTACACATAATACCCGCGCTACTGCTAGGCTTTACCCTAGTAGTGGGATGTAAGCTACAATGGGTAGTTTACATCCCAAGCAGCTTGAGGTGTGAGCTACCATGGGTAGCTTACATGTCAAGCCATATGTAGCTTGTGGACTAAGATATGTCTGTCCCCTGGTGCACTTTATAAGTCAGTGTCCAGGGGACAGGTTACACTATAGATAGTACTGCGCGACACCCGTGTAGTGCGCTACTGCTCACCACTAGTGCACTGCCACAGGATATGTCCGCCTGGTTCACGCGTGTCCGGGACGTCGTAGTTGGCTCCTGGCTACCGATTGGCAGACGTAGCTGGCTGGTCAGAGCAGCCGGCCACAAGCGTGAGTCGGAGCAGCTGACCTAGGCGGGCTGGCACTTCGTCAAACGTCCTCTAATTGTTGTAATTGGACATATCACATCATGTAATTGGAAATATCACATCACAACATACCCTGCAAAAACAAGTTAGACGTCCTCTAATTGTTGTTGCAAGTTTTACGTGGCTGCTACGGGTATCTAGCAAGAACAATTCTCACCTACGCAAAAACCACAACAGTGATACATAAGTTGCTTTTCAACCTTCTCAAGGACCCCCTTTGTCGAATCCGATCCAATTAAAGTAGGAGAAATAGACACCCGCCAGCCATCTTTGTGCAACGAAGTTACACGTGAGTCGATGGAACCAGTCTCTCATAAGTGTACGAGTAAGGTTGGTCCGGGCCGCTTCATCCCACAATACCGCTGAACCAAAACACAACCAAGGGAGGAAGCAATCTAAGCATCAACGCCCACAAACTCCTTTGTGTTCTACTCGAGATATCATCTACACATAGGCCTAGCTCATGATGCCACTGTTGGGGAACGTTGCACGGGAAACAAAAAATTTCCTACGCACATGCAAGATCTATCCATGGTGATGAGCATCTACGAGAGGGATAGTGAATCTACATACCCTTGTATATCACTAAGTGGAAGCGTTAAGAAATGCGGTTGATGTAGTCAAACGTCTTCATGATCCAATCACAATCTGTCCTGCAATCTCATCACGAGCCGTCCCGCGATCCCATCGTGGTCCTTCCGATCTAGTGTTGAACGGACGGCACCTCCGCATTCAGCACACGTACAGCTCGATGACGATCTCCACCTCCTTGATCCAGCAATCAAGGGTGAAGAGGTAGATGAGTTCTCCGCCAGCACAACGGCGTGGTGGCGGTGGTGGTGGAGTTGTCCCGGCAGGGCTTCGCCAAGCACAACCGAGACGATCTAGTGGAGAACAGATCTAGAGGAAGAGAGGGGGCAGCACATGGCAATTCTTATGTGCGGCTGCCCTCCCTCTCCTCATCTATATATAGGGGTAAGGGAGGAGGGGTGGCGCCCCCTAGATCCAATCTAGGGGGCGGCGGCTAGGGCAGATGGGGGCACCCCCTAGGGAAACCCTCGGGTGACTTGGACCCCAAGCCAGGTGGAGGAAACCCTAGATGGGGCGCCCCACCTCTCCTTGTTATGTGAGAAATGGTGAGGGGGCGCACAGCCCCTTAGTGGGCTGGTTTGCCCCTTCCTCTTGGCCCATGAGCCCCCCTAACACTTGCTGGGGGCCCCCGAAACCCCTTTCGGTACTCCTAGTCACAACCCTGTACTCCCGGAATGCTTTCGGACTCCGATTCCATTCGTCTTATATATAGATCTTCACCTCTGGACAACTCCGGAGTTCCTCATCACGTCCGGGATCTCATCCGGGACTCCGAACAACCTTCGGTCACCAACATACATAACTCAACTATACCGAAACGTCACCGAACCTTAAGTGTGCAGACCTTGCGGGTTCGAGAACTATGTAGACATGACCGAGACACCTCTATGGTCAATAACCAATAGCAGGACCTGGATGCCCATGTTGGATCCTACATATTCTACGGATATCTTTATCGGTCGAGCCCTATGTCAAGGATTCAGATAATCCCATATGATGTTCCCTTTGTTCTTCGGTATGTTACTTGCCCAACATTCAATCGCCGGTATCTCTATACCTAGTTCAATCTTGTTACCAATAAGTCTCTTTAATCGTTCTTCAATACAAGATCCCATGGCTAACTCTTTAGTCACATTGCTTGCAAGGCTTATAGTGGTGTTGTATTACCGAGTGGGCCCTGAGATACCTTTCCGTCACACGGAGTAACAAATCCTAGTCTTGATCCATGCCAACCCAACAGACACCCTCGGAGATACCTATAGAGCACCTTTATAGTCACCCAGTTACATTGCGACATTTGATACACACAAGGTACTCCTTCGGTGTCAGTGAGTTACATGATCTCATGGTCATAGGAACAGATACTTGACATGCAGAAAACCGTTGCAATAAACAGACACGATCATATGCTACGTTTATAGTGTTTGTGAACGTGACAGAAAACAAAAATTTCCGGTATAGCGAGCACGCCCAAGACCACTATGGAGACTGCATACAAGGTTTGATCTGATCCATACCGACTCGAAGCGCAGCGGAAGAAGAGTCGGTGGAGATCGTTGGTGCAAATGCCCGCAGCTAGGATTTTACAAGCTCCCAGCCGCGACGATGCACTCCCTCATTGGACAGCCCTTCGGGAGGCGGTCAGACAGTCCCCCAGATGATGTCACGGACAGCCCTTCGGGAGGACCTTCAAAATTCGGACGGTCACCCGGACAGCCCTCCGGTAGGACCTCTCAAACTAAGACCAAAACTACGATCTCTCTACAGAATTGCACACATACGATGTCATCTATCCGACAGGGCTTCGCTGTCCAGAACTAGTTCCTGCCGGAACCCAAACAGCCTTTCGGCTCTACAAAAAACTCTTTTCGTGGGAGGGAGAGAGAGCTAGCAAAGCATAGCATGTGTATGATAGTAAGGGATGAGAGTGGAGAGTGCATCTCCACCTCTATTTATAGGAAAACCCAAGGGGTAGGGTGACACTTGAAATACCCAAAATGCCTTTCACAAGGGCAAAAAGGAACAAGTGGGCAGCCCATATCCTTCCATGTCACCCCAAAAGATCTTTGGAACATATTTGTGGAAAGCCAACTTCCCACCATAACCATAAATGCATTTTCATTATTCACGAAACCAATTTTTCGTGATTGATAAATCCGAAAATATTTCTATGGGTCCTCGAATAATTCTAGTACCCACCAAAACAATTCTGGACATCATCCGAAACATTTTCATATTAGTAATTTCATCTATGACCCTTAAGCGTGTGACCCTATAGGTTCGGTGAAGTATAGACGTGACCTGGGACCCCTTCCGATCAATGATCAACATCGGAGCCGTGGACACCCTTATTGACCCCTATACCCACACGAATGAATATTCGAGTGAACCTCCAGTTGCCGTGTGCTATTCCTGTTTCTTCACGAAATGTTACAAACACCCAAGGTGAGATTTTATGCATCCCCGTGGATCAACAACTTGTCCACTATGCAAGTTACCTCGTTACCGGTTTTGTTCTCTTTTCTCATTTTCGTGTTCCGGCATCGCTGTGATCAAATCACACTATGTATGGCCAGACGATGATGGATACTGTAACACCGAGAGGGTCCGAGAATATCTCTCCATCGTTAGAGGAGCAAATCCCAATCTTGAGCTATCTTGTTACTTGCCATACTTTTCCATGAACCCATAAGCCGCCGTAATAGCTACCCAATAACAGATGACGTTTAACAAACCCCTAAGTTCACGAAGCAAGCACGAAGGAACTTGATACTCTCATGTTCTAAGGAATTATGCAAACATTAACTTTCTCTGTGTTATTAACCATTAACTTGTGACGAATGTATCTCATAGCATAACATCAATATGGGTCGATTGAACACAAGTGTTCTACCAACATCGTGCCCTCAAACTTGCTGGCATAGCCATGCCCATGATCGGGAAAATAGGATCATCATGCAATACTTGAGCTAGTCTTAGAGGCAAGACTAGGAATATAATTTACCATTTATTATACCACACGTGCACATGAGTTTCCCTTCATGCCTCGTGGTTATAGCTGACTCGAGAATCATTGCAGTTATAGCATGGAACATAGACATTCATTACAAACTCGGAGATACAAAATAACTATTATTACTGCCTCTAGGGCATATCTCCTATAGACTCCCACTTTCACCAGAGTCATAATCGAATTGCATGGCTTCCCTAACATCAATGGCTATCCGGTGTTGCTCATGCTTTTCTCGTTATAGAGGCTTTGTCACTGGGTCTGACACATTCAGATCCATGTGAACTTTACGTACTTTCACTAAACCTTCTTCGACATGATGTCAAATGAGTTTATATTTGCGTTGAATATGCATTGTCTTATGGTGCAAACATGGCTCCCTTGCATGAGCCACGTTGCCACTATTAACACAATAGATCTCCACCGGGTCTAGAGCACTTGGAACCACACCAAGGTCTTCAAGAAATTGTTTGATACCGACAGCTTTCTTGGAGGCTTCTGAAGCAGCAACATATTCCGCCTCCGTCGTAGAATCGACCACAGTCTTTTGTTTGGAACTTTTCCAATCAACTGCGCCTCCGTTGAGTATGAAAACATAGCCAGATTGAGATTTGAAGTCATCTGGGTCAGTCATGAAGCCTGCATTAGTGTAGCAACTTATAATGGGCTCTTCATCACCTCCGTACACAAGGAGTAAATCCTTGGTCCTTCTGAGGTACTTAAGAATACCCTTGACTGCGGTCCAGTGTTCCAATCGTGGATCACCTTGGTACCGGCTGCTAACACTTAGCGCATAGGAAACATCCGGTCTTGTACATAGCATGGCATACATAATAGAACCAACTACCAAAGCATATGGAATATCATTCATTTGTACTCGCCCATCGAGGGTCCAAGGACTCTGATTCTTGCAAAGCACTGTGCCAGGTAACATGGGGAGTAGGTCTTTCTTGGAGTTCTCCATGTTGAACCTTTTCAACACCTTGTCAATGTACGTGCTTTGGCTAAGCGCTATCAGGCGTTTTGATCTATCTCTATAAATTCTAATGCCCAATACATATGCCGCTTCGCCTAAGTCTTTCATTGAAAAACTCCTTTTCAATGAGTCTTTTATTTCGCTAAGAAATTTCATGTCATTTCCAATCAACAATATGTCATCCACATACAATATTAGAAATGCTTTTGTGCTCCCACTAAACTTCTTGTAAACACAAGATTCTTCATCGTTCCTGATGAAGCCAAACTCTTTGACCACTTCATCAAAACGAATGTTCCAGCTCCTTGATGTTTGCTCGAGACCATAAATGGCTTTCTGAAGCTTACATACTTTTCCAGCATTCTTAGGATCGACAAAACCTTCTAGTTGTATCATGTATACATCCTTTTCAAGGTTTCCATTTAGGAAAGCCGTTTTGACATCCATCTGCCATATTTCATAATCGAAATAAGCAGCAATTGCTAGTAATATCTGAACAGAACTAAGCATATCTATGGGCGAGAAAGTCTTGTCGTAGTCCACTCATGGAACTTGCGTGAACCCTTTCGCGACAAGTCTAGCTTTGTGGATAGTAATGTTACCATCCGCGTCCGTCTTTCTTTTGAAAATCCATTTAAAACCAATGGGTTTTATGCCATTTGGAAGTTCTTCCAAGTTCCAAACTTGGTTTTCGTACATGGATTTCATTTCGGATTTCATGGCCTTGTGCCATTCCCTTGAACTAAGACCTGCCATCGCTTCCTTGTAGTGCGCAGGTTCATCGTCTTCAAGAATGAAGATTTCATTATGAAACCACTCAGGTGGTTGGACAGCCCTACCTGATCTGCACGGTTCAGTTACAACATTTTCTGGAGTTACCGCATCATATGCGATGACTTCCAGTTCGGTTGTATGGATAATTTGCGGAATTTCTTCCGGTTCCTTAGCCATATCAATGGTCGCTGAAGATTCACTAATCTCATTAAGTTGTACTACCATCCCACTCAATTCTTTAGCGAGAAATTCTTTCTCGAGAAAGTGTCCAACCTTTGCGACAAACACTTTGCCCTCGGACTGGTGGTAGAAGGAATATCCAATGGTGTTTTTTTGTATAACCTACAAAGTAACATTTGTCTGATCTAGGTTCTAGTTTGGTTGGCTGTAAACGTTTTACATATGCCTCACAACCCCAAACCTTGAGATGCGACACACTAGGTATCTTCCCATACCACATCTCATGTGGTGTCGTCTCAACATGCTTAGACAGTGCTCTGTTTAATGTATAAGCAGCAATTTCTAGTGTGTGACCCCAAAAAAATATCGATAGATCTGTAAGAGACATCATCGACCTTACCATGTCTAACAGGGTTCGGTTACATTGCTCCGACACTCCGTTTCGCTGTGGAGTTCCAGGAGGCGTAAGCTGTGAAACGATTCCACGATCACTCAGATGTTAGCCAAACTCGTGACTAAGATATTCGCCTCCGCGATCAGACCATAGAAACTTAATCTTTTGTTATGATGATTTTCTACCTCATTCTGAAATTCCTTGAACTTTTCAAAGGTTTTTGACTTATGCTTCATGAAGTAGATATATCCATACCTACTTAAATCATCAGTAAAAGTTATGAAGTACAAATACCCACCCCGTACGATTGTGCTCATTGGACCACATACATCACTATGTATTATTTCCAATAATTCACTCGCCCGTTCAGGATGACCCATGAACGACGTCTTGGTCATTTTTCCCATCAAGCAAGCTTCACATGTGTCAAATGATTCAAAATCAAGGGACGGTAAAACTCCATCTCTATGGAGTCTTTGCATGCGTTTCTTTCTGATGTGGCCAAGGCGACAGTGCCACATGAAAGTGGTGGTGGTATCATCCTTCCTAAGGCATTTGGCATTCACGTTAAAGACATCATTTTGACATTCAAGATTTAGTATGAAAAGGCCCCCAACAATGGGTGCAAATCCATAAAACATATCCTTACAATAAAGTGAACAACCATTGTTCTCAGACTTGTAGGAGTACCCATCGTGTACCAAACATGATCCAGAGATAATATTTCTACACAATGTCGGAACAAAATAATAGTTACTTAGTTCCAAAATAAATCCTGAAGGGAGACGTAGAGGCATAATGCCGACGGCTTGAGCGGCGATCCCAGCATCGTTCCTGACACGCATCACAACTTCATTCTTTGCCAACTTGCGTGTATTCTGAAGCCCTTGTGTCGAGTTGCAAATGTGAGCAACCGATCCGGTATCAAATACCCAAGACTCAGAATTTTCGCTAGCAAGAAAAACGTTAATGACATTAACTTGTATAACAATTATACCTTTTCTGGTTTTCCCGGACTTCTTATCTTCCAGATACTTCTTGGAGTTTCTCTTCCAGTGTCCCATGCCCTTGCAGTAGAAGCACTCAGTTTCATTCTTGGCTCCGCCCTTAGATTTGCATTGGAAGCCGGTCTTACCGGCTCCCTTGCCCTTCTTTGGCTTGCCTTTCTTATTGAACTGGCAGTTTTATTCACAACCAACACTTGCTTGTGAATTTTCCGCAGTCCTCCTTCAACAGTTTTCAGCATGGCAAGCACCTCATTTGTTGGTTTGTCCATCCCATTCATGTTGTAGTTCATGATAAAGCCTTTGTAAGACGGGGGGAGCGAACCGAGCAACATGTCCATAACATGCTCTGGTGGAAGTGGAAATTCTAGGGTTTTAAGCCTTTCAGCGTAGCCAATCATATTGACTACATGCTTGCCAACTGAACTGCCCTCACCCATCTTGGTCTCCGCCATCATTTTCGTGATATCAAAACGTTCAGACCATGCATTAAACTTGTAAAGAGCATCCAGATCCTTGATCATATCAAAGCAGTTATGGAATTCAAAACGTTTTTGAAGCTCTGAACTCATGCAAGACAGCATGAGGCACTGCACTAAGTTGTAGTCATCATCCTTAGTGGCCCAGACATTTTGTATATCTGACGCGCCTGTTGCTGTCGGCTTAGATGGAAGAGGTCCGTCAAGCACGTACACTTTCTTAGCACCCCTGAGGACAATCCTCAGGGTATGGACCCAGTCCGCATAGTTGTTCCCATTCGCAACTAACTTCTCTTTCTCTAACATTGGGCCTAAGTTGAAAGCGGTATTGCGAGCCATTTGATCTACAACGAAAAACACAAGTTCACTCAGACTTTGTTCATAATGGTTTTTGCAATAGTGAATAAACAATTTTATTCTAAAGTGCGCTCCCACTCAAATCAATATCTCGCATAATTGATTATGAGTGATGCAAGACCCAACTTTCAATTCAACGTCAAGGATGTAACCATCTCAAGTGACAAGAATTTCAATTGGTAGGCCAACTTGATAATCACATCTCTATGTAACTCTTGTTGATCTTTCGATGGGTGTGTTCCGAGATCAGGACGAATATCCAGAACGTCAAGATAACCAAGTGATCTTGCTGCGAGGTCTCAACTCACCCGCCTCACACTTCTCTACTAACGGTGCTACACTTGGGAGAACACTAACTACTTGATATTTTGTGAGAGATCACCCTAATAAAAAGCGACAACCACGCAATCAAGAGGGATAAACATCTCAGGCAATTCATAATAGCATGATATGGTATAACCCCTTCTGACGGAGAAGTCAAGTATTTCTTCATCTTCGGCATTCGCGTTGAGGTTCACCTTTGTGAAGATTGCCACCACCTTGTCGATGCACCAGATAATATTGCTATCTCTATAGCTAATAAAATAAGTGCATTACATAAGGTTGACACACAGGTCATCAAAGTGCAATCGTATGGCCCCAGCCATCATGCCGAATCATGACACGCAGGTCATGTTAATTACATCATATAGTCATCTCATACATAATCAAATTGAATAATTGCCATACCACATCACATGCAAACCATCCCGCAAAACCAAGTTAGATGCCTCTAATCGGTTTATACAAAATTTTATTTTACGTGGCTTCTAAGGTTTTGACTCAAACCGCAGCTACCAACATTTATCATCAAGTAAGATAATTCAAGTTGCTAGATTAAGTTTCCAGGGTGTATGAAACACGAGATAATAAAATCTCGAGCCTCATACTAAACTTTGTCATACGCGTGACCCCCGTGCAGATCACATCTGCATTGCCCTTTCGTCTGCGAAACATCCATCTTTCTTTAACTATGGTGGAACCCAAAGAACTGTTAGCACTTCGTTGATCTGTCAATCAGCATACTCAGGAGCACCATGAAAGGATCGCGGATTGCCAGAACTTTGTGAGATTCCACCATGCCGTCAAGATCAGGAATACACAAATTCAAGGGAAGCAACGGAACATCGGGTAACAGATTTCATCTGCTACCCACACAAATAATTTTCAATAATAGATCACATCTACTACAAAATTATACTATGAAATATACATTTCATGTATTCTAGATCATAACATGCATCTATGCATAGCCTGGCTCTTGATGCCACTGTTGGTGAACGCGACAGACAAAAAAATCTGGTGTAGCGAGCACGCCCAGGACCACTATGGAGACTGCATACAAGGTTTGATCTGATCCGTACCGACTCGAAGCACAGCGGAAGAAGAGTCGGTGGAGATCGTTGGTGCAGATCCCCGCAGCTAGGATTTTACAGCCTCCCAACCACAAGGATGTACTCCCTCGTCGGACAGCCCTTCGGGAGGCGGTCGGACAGTCCCCCGGACAATGGCATGGACAGCCCTTCGGGAGGACCTTCGAAACTCGGACGGTCACCCGGACAACCCTCCAGGAGGACCTCTCAAACTAAGACCGAAACTACAATCTCTCTACAGAGTTGCACACATGTGGTGTCATCTATCCGATAGGGCTTCGCCATCCAGAATTAGTTCCTGTCAGAACCCAGACAACCTTTCGGCTCTACGAAAAACTCTTTTCGTGGGAGGGAAAGAGAGCTAGCAAAGCATAGCATGTGTATGAGAGTAAGGGATGAGAGTGGAGAGTGCATATCCACCTCTATTTATAGGAAAACCCAAGGGGTAGGATGACACTTGAAATACCCAAAATGCCCTTCACAAGGGCACAAAGGTAAAACAAGTGGGCAGCCCATATCCTTCCATGTCATCCCAAAAGATCTTGGGAAGATATTTGTGGAAAGCCAACTTCCACCCATAACCATAAATGCATTTTCACTATTCACGAAACCAATTTTTCGTGATTGATAAATCCGAAAATATTTCTATGGGTCCTAGAATAATTCTAGTACCCACCAAAACAGTTCTGGACATCATCCGAAACATTTTCATATTAGTAATTTCATCTATGAAAAGCAACCAAAGCGGGTCCGGCAGTCCGGAACATTTCCAGTTTTTCTTCTTGAAAATTCCAGAAAGTTTCTAGAACGATTCTGGCATCCTCCCAGAATTATCAAGCATGTGCCGAAACAAATTTGACTTTATGGTATCCCCAAAAACAACTTTTCAGTTTCAGCGGAACTCATCCGGTGACCTCTCTCTTCGGAACTTTTCCGCTGTCTTCGAAAACTTTTTCTAGAAACTTTCTCTCCGACTCACTGTCTAGTATTCAGAAGATAGATGACCCTTAAGCGTGTGACCCTATAGGTTCGGTGAAGTATAGACATGACCCGGAACCCCTTCCGATCAATGATCAACATCGGAGTCGTGGACACCCTTATTGACCCCTATACCCACACGAATGAATATTCGAGTGAACCTCCAGTTGCCATGTGCTATTCCTGTTGCTTCATGATATGTTACAAACACCCGAGGTGAGATTTTCTACATCCTCGTGGATCAACAACTTGTCCACTATGCAAGTTACCTCGTTACCAGTTTTGTTCTCTTTTCTCATTTTCGTGTTCCGGCATCGCTATGATCAAATCACACTGTGTCTGGCTAGACGATGATGGATACCGTAACACCGAGAGGGCCCGAGAATATCTCTCCATCATTGGAGAAGCAAATCTCAATCTTGAGCTATCTTGTTACTTGCCATACTTTTCCGTGAACCCGCAAGCCGTCGTAATAGCCACCCAGTAACGGATGACGTTTAACAAACCCCAAAGTTCACGAAGCAAGCATGAAAGAACTTGATACTCTCATGGTCTAAGGAATTATGCAAACATTAACTATCTCTGTGTTATTAACCATTAACTTGTGACGAATGTATCTCATAGCATAACATCAATATGGGTTGATTCAACACAAGTGTTCTACCAACATCGTGCCCTCAAAATTGTCGGCATAGCCATGCCCATGATCAAGAAAACAGGATCATCGTGCAATACTTGAGCCAGTCTTAGAGGCAAGACTAGGAATACAATTTACCGTTTATTATACCACATGTGCACATGAGTTACCCTTCAAGCCTCGTGGTTATAGAAGACTCGAGAATCATTCCAGTTATAGCATGGAAGATAAACATTCATTACAAACTCGGAGATACAAAATAATTGTTATTACTGCCTCTAGGACATATCTCCTACATATAGTTTGGGTCTTGTCCATCACATCATTCTCCTAATGATGTGATCCCGTTATCAAATGACATCTCATGTCCATGGTTAGGAAACCTTAACCATCTTTGATCAACGAGCTAGTCTATTAGAGGTATACTAGGGACATGGTGTTGTCTATGTATCCACACATGTATCTGAGTTTCCGATCAATACAATTCTAGCATGGATAATAAAGGATTATCATGAGCAAGGAAATAACTAATTTATTATTGCCTCTAGGGCATATTTCCAACATGAACTTGCTAGAATAAAAGCTCTTACACTGACACTTCTCTGGAATATGATGAATTATGATTGTCTCAATGACTAAGAATATAGTTTGTTGATTGTCGATAAAGTTTATGCTTCATACTTCAATACTTGTGGATAGATTGTTACTTGTTGACGAGAAGTTATATCATGAAAAACTTGCTGCTATATTAATATTCATGATGCTCTTATGTTCGTATTCTATTTTTATCAACACCTCTCTCTCAAATTATGTGGTCATTATAATCGAGTTCGGCTTTCGCTTGAGGACAAGCGAGGTCTAAGCTTGGGGGAGTTGATACGTCCATTTTGCATCATGAAGCCTTATTGTTATTTATGTTATTTTTTTCCATTATTCCCCAGTATGATACAATTCTTATGCCTCTCCTCTCTGAGTATGCAAGGTACATCACAAAGAGAGAAATCATTGGAAACTGGAATTCTCGACCTGAAAACGAAGAAAATGGCTGAAAATTCACAGGACTCCAAATGACCCGAAACTCCACGAAGTTTTTTATGGAATATATAAGAATTACTGGGCAAAAAATATACCAGAGGGGACCACCTGCTGGACACAAGCCAACAGTGTGTGCCCATCCCCTTGGACACAAGCCCTAGCAGGTATCCCGACCCCCCCTCCTCTTCTCCTATATGGTGTGTTTTACCCTAGAAAAAAATCATAAGGATACTTTCTGGATGAAGCATCGCCACCTCGAGGCGGAAACCTGGGCAGAGGCCCTTTTGCACTCCGACAGGCTGATTCTGCCGGGGAAACTTCCCTCCAGGAGGGGGAGATCGAAGCCGTCGTCATCACCAACGCTTCCTCCTTCATGGGAGGACCAATATTCATCAACATCTTCACCAGCACCATATCATCTCAAACACTAGTTCATCTCTTTTATACAATCTTTGTCCTAAAACCTTAGATTGGTACCTGTGGGTTACTAGTAGTGTTGATTACATCACATAGTTGATGCTTGTTGGTTTACTTGGTGGAAGATATTATGTTCAGATCCTTGATATCCATTATTACATCTCTGATCTTGAACATGTTGATGATGTGTGAGTAGTTACTTTTGTTCTTGAGGACATGAGAGAAGTCTTATTATAAGTAATCATGTGAAGTTGGTATTCGTTCCATATTTTGATGATGTGTATGTTGTTGCTTCTCTTAGTGGTGTCGTGTGAACATCGACTACATGACACTTCACCATGCTATGGTCCTAAGGGAACACAATGTGGAGTAACAAGTAGATGATGGGTTGCGAGAGTGATAGAAGCTTAAACCCTAGTTTATGAGTTACTTCATAAGGGGTTGATTTGGATCCACATGTTTCATGATATGGTTAGATTTATCTTAATTTCGATTTCGTAGTTGCGGATGCTTGTGAGAGGGAGTAATCACAAGTAGGTTGTTTGTTCAAGTAAGAACAACACCTTAGCACCGGTCCACACACATATCAAATTATCAAAGTAACAAACGCAAATCAACTCAACATGATGAACATGACTAGACATAAATTCACATGTGTCCTTGAGAGCCCTTGTTTAATAGTATAAGAGTACTTTTAGGCCTGTCCTTTGCTATAAAAAGGATTGAGCTATCTTGCCGTAACTTCGTTACTATTGCTATTTGTCACTTGCTACGGATTACTTTGCTACAAAACTATTTATCACTATTACTTGCAGCACCTGCAGAGAATACCTTACTGAAAATTTCTTATCGTTTCCTTCCGCTCCTCGTTGGGTTCGACACTCTTACTTATTGAAAGGACTATGATTGATCCCCTATACTTGTGGGTCATCAGAAGGCATAAGAGTTTTCGTTGTGGTCAGAGTCACGGGAGGACCGCCTGGACGACTGGCCCGCCGGCCTGACCTTCGGGTTGCCGATGCTCTCGACCGCGATGCTCACTATGTGTGTGACGTTCACCGGTGATGCCGTGCACCCTTTCTCCCGAGCCGGGACCGACACCATCTTCCGAGACTGCCTTGCGGCTTGCTCGACGCCCACGGACCCCGCCGCTGCGGGCATGATATCGCCGCGTCGTCCTGATGAGCGGCTCACCCTCCTGGTCCCACTTCCGGCAACCGCACCGCTCTTTGCTCCTTCCTCACCACATCCAGCCACTTCCCCTGCTTATTCCCCTGCCACTGCACCGTCGCGATCCTAACCTAACCAAATCATGGATATTAATGGAGTCGGAGTAGTGAAACCATCGACACACTAGTGTAGTGATAGACTATGACGAGGAGGTTGGGCAAAGCGAGGTCGTGGTGGACATCCCGTACAAACGCCTCCATACTACCGGCGTACACTAGCGCGTCCTCGCACCATAGGTTGTCAACCCCCTGGAACCACATCAACATGGCAACTCTCCCGGTTCCTGCAACGCGGGTGCAGATGACCATCTAGTCGTATATCTCGGAGCTACGGGACCAGTTGGCGATGAGGGTGCCACTCTGCGCGTAGGGGACGAGGCCCACGACGGAGCCGCGCGGGCAGGCCGGGGACCGGAACAACGACCTTCCCCAACGACGATGAGTTGCGGCTGAGCCGACCACACTGGATCAAAATCACATCCACTTCCTCCTTAGTGGAGCTGGAGGTCTGCATCGGCACCCTGCTAACAACCACTGGCTTCGCTGGCTCTCTACCGGCACGGGAGGCACCCTCTTCACCCCCTCGCTCTCCCAGCCACTCGCCAATTGATGTTCCATGCATCTAGGGAATCTCCTCACAATCCTAGCCAATCCATTCATTTTAACTTTTCCTGAAACATACTTGATAGATTCATTAGTCCAATGAAATATTTGTTGTTATTAATTATCAAAACCACATAGGGATAAGTTGTGCTTTCAACGGGACAAAAACAATACAACATAAACATAACTACTTTCAGACCATTTATGACAAATCTTGTTAACAATTTAGTTAACTTTCATTTATGTTTCTAGCTCACTTAATTTTCAGGTTGCACTTGGCCTTTGCATAGATCTGGGCACATGTCGGACTGGGCCGGGCTTCAGGCCGGGCCAAACAAAGCCCGATGCTGATAAGCCAAGCCCGAGCCCGACCCGACCCGACCATCGTGTGTAATAAATCGGGCCTGAACCCGGCCCGACCTGGTTTGGTCGGCCCAACTCGACTACAACTAAAAACTAACTTTTTGCAAGGCCAAGCCCGGCCTCACCCGACTGCCGGGCTCAGTTTCCAGGCCCGAGCTCTGCCGGAAGCCATGATTAGGCCCGACCTAGCCCGGGATTTTCGGGCCGTCCGGGCTGGGCCGCCCATGCCCAGGTCTATCTCTGCACCATCAAAAAATTCACCTAAAAGTTTGGTTGTATTAGATGCTTCTTTTCCTGGTCTCTTCAAATAGTTCACCTGACTCCTATTCTAAGTTTCATACAATTCACGTAACTTGCAGGTTGGAGTTAGTCTCTACACTAATTAGCGCAACGGGTCATCTAGTGACCATAAGAACCATGAAAAATGCAACCACCCGGGTCACAGTGATCTTGGGTGCCATGATGAAGAGATTAACGAAGATATCGCTTATTTCTTTGTTGTGTGATTAAGGATACTGTAAGTTTCGGCCCTTGTGTAGTCAATTATGTATAAAAATTCAAATATTTGACATTAAATCAATGTATCATCTAAAAAATATGGCTTCCTGATTTTTTACTGATTTGTTAGCCGGAATTGATTGGTTTTCAAAGATGTGGTATTCTCCTTTTCCGGCAATGGCCTCTTGTCTAGTATAACTTGATTTCGAACGATTATTCTCTCACAACAGCGAGCTAGTGACCGTGGGAAAAACCCTAGCCATGGCTGCAAGGTTAGTTTTCTTTCATGAAAAGAAAACAACCTTTTTTAGTGAAGAAGGAGAAAACAACAAAAAAGAAATTTGAGTCTAACAACCATTTTTTTTTTAGAAACATAAGAAAACTACACGGCTGCAAAGGTTAGCTCGTGTGGGCTATGTCACTAGCAGGCAAAGCGCTGCAGGAAAGGATACAAACTGACAGTACGCGAATCAGCCCACCAGCCCACCAGCCATTGCCTATTGGAGGACTGGCCTCGTGATGGCCATGGAAAGGAAGACGAGCTGAAGAAAACCACACGGCCGTCGCCCCGCCGCCCCCCACCCCTCACCGCGGCTCGCCGCCGCAGCCCCTTAGGCCGCGCGCCGCGGCATCCGGCGCAGCAAGAAGCGGCGGCGGTAGTTTTCGTGGTAGAGGACGGTTATGAAGAACAGGAACAGGCGGAGAAGGATGATTATTGCAAAGGGATTTAGGGGTTAACGAGCGGGAGGAAGCAACCCGCGGCGGGCAACGCGGCGCCTACTCGTACAGGTGGAGGAATCACATGCGCGTGCGGCGTGCCATCCAGTTCAAATTTCTCGTCGCCAACATCCAAGGTGAGGTACTGTCATGTCACGCGCTCTATTATTTCCATTGCTGATGTCTGAAATCGATGATCAAGCGACGGTGTTCAGTAACCACTACTAGTTTGTTTGGGAGCTGGGGACGTTACCTCTGCTATTTAGTGCTACCATCTCTTTGATCATGAGATTTTTCTGAGGTTTTTATTGTAGAAATTTCTGATAAGAATGCTTAGTAGTGTTGAACAAATTTGCACCATTGTGTTTACAGAGATTGAGAAGAAGGTGAAGAGCTGACGGCCATGATCAGACACGCCGGTACTTTTGCAAAGGAGGTGGAGCTGTTCTTCAAAAGTAGGCCCTAGCTGACAAACTATGTTGAGGTGAAATGTAGATGTTATTATCAAGCCGTTGTTGATTGATCTGATAGGTGCAAGCAGGCCTCAAATTCGACTTCTGATGAGTACTGACGACTGGCAACCGAATCACTAGGGTTAACACCTTTGCCATGTTTGAAGTGCTGTTAGGTCTTGATGATGGACAGCTGGATATTGATGGCAGTTCAAAATGCTGACGCCGGGTGCTGACACAAGGCTGGTTAGATCACCAGCTACATTTTCGTTTTCTATTGTTTAACGCCTAAGTTATATCTGTTAGGAATGAGCAATTATATTCTCAGGAGGGCCAAGGGCCAGTACATATACATGTGAACAATGGGGATAAACCGAAAAGAGAGACTATACACACACACATCTAATACATCTAACACCCCTCCTCAAACTCATGGTGGATCAACAACACTGAGTTTGGAGAGAAAGAACTCATGCTGCGCTCGAGTATGTGCCTTCGTGAAGAAGTCCGTCAGCTGTAACTCAGAGGGCACATAGTGAAGAGCGAGAACCTCATCCTGCACAGCAGCACGTACGAAGTGGGCATCCACACCGATGTGCTTGGTGAGCTCATGCTTCACCGGGTCACGCGCAATACTGATAGCACCGGTACTGTCTGACAGTAAGGGAGTCGAGGTGGTAGCAGACACACCAAAATCCTCAAGTAACCACCGTAACCAGATCACCTCAGCCGTCAACATAGCCATGGCTCGTAACTCAGCCTCTGTACTCGAGCGGGAAACAGCAGTCTGCTTCTTTGTCTTCCAGGCAATAAGAGAGCCACCAAGAAAGACACAGTAAGCAGACAGCGAGCGTCGATCAGAGGGATCACTAGCCCAGGTAGCATCAGAGTAGGCCTGGAGCTCAAGAGAGCTGGAGCGGGGAAAGAAAAGGCGCTGAGAGATCGTGCCACGAAGATATCGTAGAACATGGAGGAGATGACTATAGTGGACAGAGGTGGGGGCTGAAACAAACTGACTCAGGATGTGGACAGGATAGGAGATGTCAGGACGCGTAACAGCAAGATAGACAAGACTGCCAACGAGGTGACGATAGCGAGTGGGATTAGGAAGAGGGTCACCATCAGAGGCACGAAGCTGAACGTTGAGCTCCATAGGAGTCACAACTGTGCGCTCATCACCGAGAGCAGCGCGAGAGAGAAGGTTCTGAATATATTTTTCTTGGGAGATGTAGAAGCCATCAGAGGTCGAGGAGATCTCAATCCCAAGAAAATAGCGAAGTGGACCAAGATCAGTCATGAGGAACTGGTCGCGAAGGCGAGCCTTTACAAAGGCAATGTAGCCAGAGTCATCACCAGTGATGATCATGTCATCAACATAGAGAAGGAGAAGAGTCCGACCACGAGGAGACGTGTGAACGAACAAAGCGGGATCATGATCACTGGGTGAGAAGCCCACGACAGTCACGACAGAGGCGAACCGCTCGAACCAGGCACGAGGGGCCTGTTTAAGACCATAGAGAGAGCGGCGAAGGCGGCAGACCATACCATCAGGAACAGAGTACCCTGGGGGTGGCTGCATATAAACCTCCTCACGCAACTCACCATTGAGAAAGGCGTACTGAACGTCAAGCTGAGAGACAGACCAATGACGAACAGAAGCGACAACAAGGAGAGTGCGGACAGTGGTCATGTGGGCCACAGGAGCGAATGTCTCATCATAATCGCGTCCCTGTTCCTGCTGAAAACCACGAGCCACAAGACGAGCTTTGTAGCGCTCAAGAGAACCATCGGAGCGAGTCTTAATCTTGTAGACCCACTTGCAAGTGATGGGACGAACACCAGAAGGAAGAGAAACCAGATCCCACGTGCCAGAACGCTCAAGGGCAGCAAGTTCCTGGGCCATCGCAAGTTGCCATTCAGGCTGAGTCAGGGCAGCCTGATAGGAAGTCGGCTCAGCAACAACAGAGAGGCCGTAGGTGGTAGGAGAGTAGCGATCAAGGGGAGGACGAGGTCGATCACGGAGGTTATGAACTGGTGGAGGCATGGAAGGAGGAACATCGGAAGTGGAATATGTGTCAGGAGAGTCACCCTCAACACGAGGGCGGCGAGTGTAGTGGAGAGGAAAAGGAGAGAGAGGCCGACAGATCGGAGAGGATGGTGGAGAGGAGGATGGTGGGGATTGAGGTGTCGAGGGCATGTGAGGAAGAGCGAGACGGGTCGGAGGAAGGGGAGAGACCTGAGGCACAGAGGAGGATGTATCAGGAAGGAGAAGGAAAGAAATATCGTCCACAGAGAAACTCAAGGAGGAAGGGCGGGGGTAGTAAGAGCGAGACTCATCAAAGGTCACATCACGCGAGATGCGCAAGCGACGACCAACAGGGTCCCAACAGCGATAGCCCTTGTGCTCATCGCTGTAGCCAAGGAAAACACACTCAACCGACTGAGCAGTCAGTTTGGTGCGTTCTCGCGGGGCAAGCAGGACAAAGCACACACATCCAAACATACGAAGAGCTGAGTAGTCAGGAGATTGACCAGTGAGACACTCCATAGGAATACCACCCTGCAGAGCAGTCGAGGGCTGAATGTTGATGAGATAGGTGGATGTAGAAACAGCCTTAGCCCAAAAGTGGGGTGGAAGAGAAGCGGCAATCATCAACGCACGAGCCATCTCAAGCAGATGACGGTGCTTACGTTCAGCAACGCCATTCTGAGCATGAGCAGCAGGACATGAGAACTGGGCAAGAGTACCCTGTTCCGCGAGAAAACCACGCAACAGCTGGGAGATATACTCTCCAGCGGAGTCAGCACGAAAAGTACGAATGGGCGTGGAAAACTGGGTGTGAACCATGGCAGCAAATCGTTTGTATATAGAGAGAACCTCGCTACGAGATTTCATGAAGTAGAGCCAAGTGTAGCGAGAGAAATCATCAATAAACAAAACATAGTACCGATGACCACCTTTCGAATCAAAGGGAGCAGGACCCCAGACATCAGAATGAACTAAGTCAAAAGGATGCTGAGATACGGACTCACTGGTAGGATAAGGTAACCGGGTCTGTCTGCCAAGTCTACAACCATTACAATGTAAGGAGACATCTCCAGATACAGACCCTAAGAGGCCCTGACGAACTAAAGAAGACAAGCGAGAGCCACATATGTGACCAAGGCGATGATGCCACTGCTGGAAGGACGCAGACGAAGAGGCAGCAAGAGCATGAGAGCTGGCAGAAGTGGTGGCAGTGGAAGGAACACAAAGCCAGTCAACCTCCCAAAGGCCCTCTGACTCACGGCGCCGGGGGCCAGCACCAACCAAAGCCTTGGTGCGACGATCCTGAATGGAGCAAGAGTCGGTATCAAGAATGACACGACAACCAGAATCAGTAAGTTGGGCAGCGGAAAAAAGATTCATGGTAAGACGAGGAACATGAGAAACACTAGGAACAAAGAAAGATGGAGTAGAAAGAATGCCACGACTAGCAACAGGAAGAGGTGTGCCATCAGCAGTGAGAACATTAAGAGGAAAATCAAGAGGTCGAAGGGAGGATAAAGCAGAAGAATCAGAGGACATATGAAAGGAAGCTCCAGAATCCAGAACCCACAGGATGTACCTGACTGAGTAGGCTCCGGCGGGGGCGGAGTGGTGGTGGCAGTCACAGCAGCAACAGAACCCGTCGAGGAAGAACCAGAGGAAGCCAGCATGCACTTGAGTCGCATAATATCCTGGTCAGTGAGTGACGGAGTCGAGGAAGACGCATGAGTCCCACTGGAAGAAGAGCGCCTCTGGTCTCGCTGTTTCTGGCGGCAATCAGACTCTGGGTGACCTTGCCGGGAGCAGTAGCCACAGAAAGTGTCACGGCGCGACCGGCCCTTCTCAGCAGAAGGAGGGCGACCCCCCGCCCCTAAAGGTGTGGGCAGAAGCGGTGGAGCGGTGAGACGAGTAGATGATACATGAGCTCGAGCAGCCAACACAGAGGGAACAGCAAGCAACCCAGCAGAACGAAGGCGGGTCTCCTCAGCACGAAGCTCAGCAAGCACCTCCGAGATAGGAACACGACCACGAGCAAGCAAGTGAGCGCGTCTAGGCTCAAACTCGGAACGGAGGCGAGATAAGAACTCATGGACACGCTGAAACTCCAAGTCGGACCTCATAGTCTGGCAGCAACGGCAAGTTTCACAAACAACTGTCCGAAGAGAGTCAAGCTGGCGCCAGATGGCAGAACTCTGTGTGTAGAACTCATCAACGGAAGAGTCACCCTGCTGAAGAGCGTGCTCCTAACGCACCACAGATAAGTAGAGCGCCTCACCAGAGGGCTGATAGCGCTGACAGATGTAAGACCACATCGCTGCAACAGTACTGAGGCTCATGAACTCCGAGGCAAACTGAGGTAGGACACTAGCAGTGAGAACAGCAGCAGCCCGGGCATCATCATTGCACCACTGAGTGTAAGCAGACAGATCATCCCAGTAGAGAGAAAGAGCATCGGAATAGGCTGATACCTGCTGATCATAAGCATCCACCGCAGCATCATCGAGAGCCTTTGCTGCATCCCGATCAGCCTGAGAAGCACCGGTAGCAAGAACAGGCGGCACCGGTGGGGTAGGAGCCACAGGAGCGACAGGGCAAGGCGGACAGGGGACCTCGCCAGAGAGAACGCCCCACAGGAGAAGGCCGCGCATGTGGATCCGCATGAAGCCTGCAAACTCGGCATAGTTGGTGCCATCGAAGATCACCGAGCACCGAGGAACAACAACGTAGCCTGAAGCGGACACGAGGAGCTCTCTGTTTTTTTTTTGCAAACTGCTACAGTACTGCTACAGTCGCCGGTGCTACAGTCCCCCGATCTGGATCGGGATCGGGCTCGCTAGCCCGATGCAGCCCCGAATGGAGGGGGGGAGCGAGCGCAGGAGGGGCCGGCCCTGGGCGGCGCCGGCAGCAGCAGCAGGAGCGCCGGCTGTTCAGCCGCGGGGCACCGGCACACAGCCGGAGACGGAGGCGACGGCGGCCGGCCGCTGCGGGGCGAGGCAGGCCGGTGAAGGCAGGCGGCGGCGGCCGGTGCTGAGGCGGGCGGCGACGGCTGCGGGGCGAGGCGGGCGGCGGCCGCAGTGGGGCGAGGTAGGCGGCGGCGGCTGCAGCAGCGGCCGGGCGAGTGGCCGGATGGGGCGGGCTGTAGCGGCGCCTGCCGGGCGAGGAGGAGGCGGGGGAGAGGACGAGCAGCGGCAGCGGCGGCTGGGCAAAGCAGGCAGCGACGGCGGCGGCTGCCGGACGAGGAGGAGGCGGCCGGCCGGACGGCGACGGCGACGGGAGGAGCACGGAGCTGCGAGCGTGCGGGAGCGGGAGAGGAACCTAAGCATCTGATACCATGTTAGGAATGAGCAACTATATTTTCAGGAGGGCCAAGGGCCAGTACATATACATGTGAACAATGGGGATAAACCGAAAAGAGAGACTATATACACACACACATCTAATACATCTAACAATATCCCCGGCATATGTGTTAGTTTAAAATTGCATTAGAGCTTTTGTAGGATAATGAGCATGTTATCCCCGACTTTTTGTTAAACCATGTAATCCCTTAACTTGATTTTTGATTTGTTTTTATTTCCTATTGTCGTTGACCTGTACACTGATTTTTTAGGAAAAACAATCCTCATTGTCAAGACATAGAAACTGAAAAATAATAACAGTGAGACAAATGTATGTTACACTCATTGGTGTCACTCTGCGACTTTGGGGCGGGGGGGGGGGGGGTATTGTGCTGGGTTACGTTCAGTTGACAAACAGAGTTTACTCGTAAGGTCGATTCGCTATTTGCCTACCCACTAGAAAAAAGTAGTGGCGCAACTATTTTGCCGATTGACCTATTACTTCTTAGAAGTTTTAGTCTCCTTAGTGCCTTATGTTGACTCCCTGATCAACTATTACCATCAATGATTTCCTCTCACCTTTTCAAATTTAGTTAATTAATGACATGGCAAGAAATATGAAACCTCTTCTGTGTCATATATACAAAATATTTTGGTACATGGGATACTAATATTCAAAACACTGAAAGCTGCCAAGATGCCACTGCACATAATATTCCTGTATTTTCCGATTGTGACATTTCATCGTTATCCAATTACCTTTTCAGTCAGTGCGAGATTGGAGAAACTTCATGGTCTCAAAAACAGTTGTGCTTTCAAATGACAAATGACAATGTCTTTCTGCACACATGGCATCTGTAAAGTAGTAGTGCTAGGGATAAGTGTGCGAAGACTTATTCATGTTTGGTTGATGTCCCATCCACATTCGGTCAGCATGCTCTGCTACTGTTGACATAAGTAAAAAGAATCCGTCTTCCTTCTGAAACCAAACTGGCAATAGTTTCTATCCCTTTCTTGTATCACATTACCTCCTTCCTTCTTCAATACAAACCATTTTGTCCCTAAAATTTGATCACACAAGGATAAAATTAGAACTTACTTTCAATGACAGGAACTGACCATAACTTGGTAGGTCCCATTCTTTTTTGTAGTATTGGGAAAATGGGAATATATTGACAATCTATTGTATCATCGATCAAATTTTTCTGACTAAAAGTAAGTTCACAGTGGAGCAGGAAGAGAAATTCTCAAGTTAAAAACAGACCGAGAAACCAAAATCTAACACATCCACAACTCCAATAATGACTTGAATTTTGTAGTCTCTAATTATTATTTACTTAAATTTCTTCCAAACAAATTCAGATATTTTCAGCTAAAGGAAGATGTAATTGGCTCACCCAAATGTTGTAGGTTTATGATTTGAAACAGTCACGTCCAACAAAATTATATTTCAATACATAGCCATGAATATTTTACGTAAAACTACTGCAAAAAGTATGCAAACTATTTGGAAGATGGACTAATTTAGAATCTTTAATGTGTTATTAGTCTAGTAGCAAAACATGTACAGATCTGTCATATATTTGGCTATCACTCGATAGGTTGCTCAAAAGACATTATCTATGTTTGGGTAGTACCATTGCTCAGAGTGTTTTACTTTGACCATGTTACTAGAGACAATACACATCCATGAGAGAGATTTATCATAATCTTCGTGCGTTCAAAGTCGGGGAAGGTTCGAGCCTTCTCTCGGGCTCGGCTTGTGCCTTTTATCTAAAAAAAAAAGGTGAGATTAAAAGTTAATGTCCATCCCTTGAAGATCAGAGCCAACAGATAAACATATCAACCTACTTATGAAAATTTTCTTATATATTTCAGAGTTTCCTATGAAATTCACATGGTAATCACTTTACATTTTGTTCATAAATTATTGTTAATGTAGGCTACCTTAAGTTTATATTCCAAGATCCCTTGCACCAAAAGGAGAAAAAGGGAAGAAATACTTAAAGTATATATTCCAATACCTATTCTGCAATAGAGCATCACTGCTTTGCCAAATTTTGATATGCGTTAATTATAACTGAATGTGCTCATCCAAAAGCTAGAAGTCTTAAGTTTGGAAAAGCATCTCAAGTGTCTAATCGAATGAACAAAACGATTGCCAGCTAAGTTAGACCTATGTGCTAGAACATGCGTCTAAAGACATATATGAACCTGTGGATTATTGTAGGACATTAGTGCATCCATTGAGTGACATAAATACTCTGTATGTTGAGATGATATGTTATGGAGAAACCAATAGCTCTGTACTGGTAAATGAATTAAGAAGCAATGAAACCCGTTCTCTTGATTGTCAAGACAACTCTGATCTGTTCTCTCCTAGTTCAAGAGGCGAGCATGGTGGGGGTGGGGCCACACCCTCTCCTTCGGTCCTGTGCAAATTGTGCGACAATGAGGCCCATAAGATCTTTGATAGTGACATATATCTTGTACATCAAACTATCTTTGGAATATGGCAGGGAAAGCATCTTGTTGTTTATCTAATTTCAGCACCACGGTACTATATATTGGGATCTTAATGTACGAAGATAAGAGCTACTTGGCCAAGTTCGTTGATTCGGAGCGAAAGCCCAGCAAGTTGATGTAGAGGGACCATAGTCCCCTTCTGGCAAGCAGCACATCGTTGTCCAATTACAGTACGTATTCTACACCATTCCTTTGCCGCTCCATTTCTGTTTAGTACTGCTGTTCTCTTGTTATGCTGATCTAAACATGATATCAAGAGTGTGTCTTGTCTCTCTTTCTCTTATGTTGCTGTACTGAAGTCCATGTCTTGTTAGGTATAACAGTTCCGTTGCTTCACAAAGTGCGGTCAAATTAATCTTGTCACGACGTACCACTTAGGCAAAACCTTTGCTCTCTTTTTCGGAAAGTTAGGGTCATCTTGTTTGCGTCGAGTCTAATCTGATACCATGCTGGGCTCAAGGCGGAGTGCATCCGTCTCTCGTCGTAGGATCGGCCATCTGAATACTGACTGCCGTGTAAACAAAATAGCTGTGCACATACCGGCAGTCTCCAGGGAAGCAAAAAATATCTTTGAGAAGGCGTGGCTCCGTACCTTATTGAGCTGATTTTATACAGAAAGCTCCTGGCATCAACTTGCTCGTGTTTGTTAATCGTCTTGCACTTAGTTGGGGCATATTCCCTAGCTGTTCATTCTCCGAGCAATTTCTTTTGGTTTTCAAGTAAGAGCATATTGCAACGAGTAGCACCTTTCACTCACATAATGATATAAATAGAGGCCAGGCAGCCTTTTTAGGGACTATTGGCTATGCCACACAATTCAGCAGTACGACAAGTCCTTGATGCTCTTCAGCCTGGACCATCTTGTAATGGTAGTTGGTTTATATGGTAGAATGGGCAAAAATGGCACCGCCCCTTCACGGAATATTGGCGTTTAAAGTTTTCTTCATCAAATTTCCATCTGTATAATTTGTGCACACTAAGGAAGCTTGACCGTTAAAATTGTGCGAAGGTCATGCAATCTCTTTTTTGTTGGTCCAGCGAAAAATCAACCTGTTGCCCTCCTTCTCTTCGGGAAGGAGGGTTTTCCTGGCCTCTGCATAGCCGACGCGTGTTTTTTCTTTTGAGCAAAAAGGGTTTCTTCCCGATTTCCATTACGAGAAACCAAATACAAGCTCTTACAAATCACCAGCACATAGTTGATGCATTTATTCACATCACAGTCATCTCCCCAACCTTCCACTCTTCCAGTGGTAGGGGGATGTGACGGATCTAAGCCCGATTCGACTTCTTACGGACTTGTGAGTGGTAAACGCTAAACAGTTATCATGGGGCATCGTCTGGATTGCTCTTTTTTACTGCAAAGGGGAATAGTGCGGGCGAGTGACCCTACCCTACCCTGCATCTTCCTTTTCGGTGCACTACTAGCTGTACGCGCCAAGTCCCGGCCCGTCCTTCTTATACCCACGCCCGGCCACTTCAACCTCCCAGCAAAAAACACACACGCACACGCACGCAGCCCCGCACGAACTAAAGGCTTTTCATCTCCACGTCCCGAGGAAGAAAGCCCGTCCGTCCGTCCGGCCGGAAATGTTCCGTCATTCCTCGTCGGCGCCTTCGTACGGCGACGCCTACATGCAGGCGGCCCTGGCCACCGCCGTGCCGACCCAGATCCCTCGCGCTGCTGCCGGGGGATACTTCGACGGCGGCAATGTCGGTGGAGCGTTCCCTCCCTTCGCCGCCACGTCTCCGCCGTCGTCCTACTCGTCGTCGCTCCAGTCGTCCTACTACAACAATATCCACAGGAGCATCAGCGCGCACTCGCTCCCGCTCCCGCTCCACATCCAGCTCGGAGACAGCCTCGGCGGCGGCGGCGCATTCTTCTCGTCCTCGTCCCCTTCGCCTCACCAGCAGCTGTCCTTGCCGCCCATGTCCTCTTCCCCGTCCTCCTCGTGCGGCGACCTCTACGATTTCAGCAGCTCGACTTGCACAGTTCGCCGCGTCTTCAGCACCGGCGACCTCCAGGTACCGCGCCACAACCATGGAACTTACACAGCTGTGATCGATCGGGCTGCCTGGAGATTGCAGTCGAGCTGATCAACTGTTGTTTTCCTTGGCTCGTGCTGACAAAACTAATAATTAAAGCAGGGGATGAACGGATCATCGCCGGTGCTGTCGGGCGACAGCTGCGGCCAAGACGCCGGAGGAGGCCCGTTCTCGCAGAAGGTCGGGCGATACAGCGCCGAGGAGCGCAAGGAGCGGGTGGAGAGATATCGCCTGAAACGCCACCAGCGGAACTTCACCAAAAAGATCACCGTACGTGCCATCTCGACCTCCATGGCTCCATCACGCCCTGCAAATGCACGCCCTCTCTTGCCACTAACGTCTTGCCATCATTTCGCTCTGGTTCGGCCAGTACGCGTGCAGGAAGTCGCTGGCCGACAGCCGGCCGAGGGTGAAGGGCCGGTTCGCGAGGAACGGCGAGGCGGAGGCGGAGACCGACGACCGGGAGGCGTCCGACAACAGCTACGACTACTGCGGGTACAGCGAGCCCAGCAACCAGAGCACCGGCAACAGCCGCTACCACGGCCAGCAGCATATCAAGGACGACAGCGTCTGCGACGGCGCCGCCGCAGCGTTCGCCGGAGCCGGCGACAATGGCGACTGGTGGTGGCGGGCGCCCGTGGCGGAGGGGCCGCGGCAGGTCGGCTTCGACGTCGACGAGGAGCTCTGGGCCACCCTCGGCGACATGCTGTCCGTGAACCTGGCCTCGTAGTAGGCGATCGACGGCATGGATGGGTCGGTGGAGCCGTTAGTGGTTTTTGGTGGGGTCCGTCGTCCGGCGCACCAGACGGCGGAAAGCACTAGTATCGCCCGGTCAGGTCAGGGTGGCGGCTCAGCCAGCCAGCTGCCGTGTGCGCGGCACAGTGCGGCCATGGAGGAGCGAGGTCAGAGTGGCGCCCGTTGACCTTGTCCCCTGGGGCTGCGTCCATTATTGTAACCTTTAGCCAGAAACATCATGAGAGTCGGAGACAAAATTAAAGGAGAGACCGATCGCCTTCTCGTGTTAGACTTTGATGAGAACAACCTGTGTGTTCCGTGAGTTCCCAGTTACTTCCGTGTTCCCCTCGAAAAAAAATATACTTCCGTGTATAAAAAAGCTTGAAAAAATTATCTGCCCCACTCCCGAGTCCAAGTGCATGCTCCTCTGTCGTCCAAACCACACCTGAATCCTCGCTTCCTCCTCTCTGCTGTGCTGCCTGCCGGCCGGCTCCCCTGCGACCTTCCGTGCCCGTTTTGTTTTGTCCATTTTCCTTCTCCTCTGACTGACTGCACTCAACTGCATGTTGTCGATCTCCCAGTGGCACGGGACGCCTGTTTTTAACAAAGTCCACGCACTACATGGCAGTCAGTGACGTGACAGTACAGGGCACGACACTTCTGCATGCATTTCTGCTTGCCCAACCCGGCCGCGTACGTGGTGTTGGGTGGGGTGGGTCTGTGCTGGCTGTTCCGTCGTCGCCGCGGCCCACGGGGAGATCGATCGACCGATCGCAACGGCGATGGGAGGTCAAAGGGGTACGTACGTGCGTGCGTGCGTGCGGATGGATCGCCGTCTCATCGGCCGAGGCGAGGCGCCCGTGAGGCGCAACCATCTTCATCTCCTCCGTGCGCGATCGACATCTACCTCAGCTTTTCACGAGGGGTTAATGGCCGCTTCTCGGGCCTTCTCATTGGCCTGCAGCACGCATGTGATCCGCCACAATCAGTCCCCGAGTTGGTTAGCTGTTCGCTCGCAGCCGGGTCAGCTCAGCTCGTGCGCGCGGCACATGAATTTCACCAGGCCGACGTTGTTTTTTTTCCAGACGGAGCCGCGAGATGTTCTTCGTTTCGTTGTTTTCCAGCAGTTGTAGGAGCTCATCGATGCACCCAAAAGACAAGGGAGGGGCGAGGGTATATATGCGGAAAATAAAATAAAACTTCGGCTCGTGGAATTTCAGAGGGGGATAAGATTAGGGTTTATCGCGAACAATTTACTCCGCAAGCGGCGAAAATTCGATTCGCGGGGGCTGCCCCAAATGCAACTAATCTGTACTGCCAGTAGTACGCCGCACCGGCCTTTTGACCACCAAAAAGCCGAGCAAATTTCTATAGCCGGAGAATAATAGCAGGGCACCAATTAGTTGCGCCTCCAAATGTAGCAGGACAGGGAAATGCGGTAAAAGGACGTTCAGGGAATGCACTCAACTGGAAAGAAAGAATTCAGTTCCAGTCATCTAATCCTCACTCACCCCCTCTATCTTGTCTCGAGTATATTTTCTGAAATTGCGATTTGGGAATCATCCATCCATCCATCAAAGAGTTTGAAAGTAAGAAGGAAGAACAAAGAAGACCTTTAGGCCGATCGCAACTGGCATGATCGCTCGATCATCGCGGCGGCACCATGGCCCAGGATAAGATACCGTAAAGATGGGTCAAACGAGAATAAGAACCCTAATGGTGGCTGTCTTGGGGACTCAAATCATTAGGACTTGGAGCGATGGAGAAGCCTCTTCTATGCGTGCTTTCCAGTGAGTTAACTAGTCCTACAAAATACAAGAAGCAAACAGACTAGCATCTGCCTCTTGGTCACTTAATTAGCAGAAGGCTGCCTAGCTCTCTCGTTCATCGTTGTCAATAGCTGTCACTGTCACCACTAATTACTGGCAGTGAAATGTGGGATTTTGACAGTCGGTGGTAGATTAACTACAAATGGTAAAACAAGCACAAGCCAAACTCGTCTACATATTGACATGTGACATCACTGAGCATTAACCAGGATTAATTCAACTCAAACTCTACTAGGCTAGTGCATGTGGCACCTTTTTGCATGTGACGATGGGATTCATGTGATCAGTTGCCTGATTAATTATGACATGAAAGTGACCTATGCATCTTTGAACTTAATTACATGATGTCCACATCTCCGGTCTCCCTACATACTACTGCCCCTCTGCTGTCAGTTATAATCATCATCAGTATTCTAATGGTGCAAGACATTCTCAAGCTCACATGAAGGCCACTGCAGTTTGAATGCTGCGTATATAGGGTAGGATAATTACAAAAAGGGATTACTAAGCTAGGAGAGCCCTATAACTAAGGGCGCACTAATTCCCCACCCCATAGTATTTTAAAGCAAGCAGCAGCTTGCATCTCTCTCTGCCTCTTTGGAATTTGCTGCTTTGGCCAAGGCTACCCCTCTTTCCCTTCTTCCCTAGAGCTGCGGAGTGTGGCTGCCGATTCTTTGTCGGCCGCTAACCGAGTACTTTGCGCTGATAATCTTGTTAACTAGCTACGATTTCAAGTGTAATTAGTACTCTTTGTGGCACAAATTCTTATGTAATGTTGAGTCGATGGATATGTGACTGTTTCTGAATGTGCCACTACATTATTAGGTAAAATGCCGCATTCTGAACCTGCTAATCTGAGCCCTTTTCAGCTAACGGCGCCGCGCGACAGTTGATGTTGGCTAACGCGCTAATCTCCAGGTAGAGTAGCTACATAATGATGAGAGTGTGTTTGGGCAAGGCATATTTCGTAGTAGCACCCAAAGTAATCGACGGATGAATTTACAATTAGAAGCACCAAACCACTTTCTCCAGTGGAGGAGGAAGAAGAGAATCATGTGAGGTGTTGCATTCGCTAGCTATCTATATACATGTATATTATATGTCTTCGTTTTCTTAATTAATTATGTGAGTTCCTTACTCAAGAAGAAGAAGTGGAGGCCCATGAATCAAATGATGGCCTTGCCTTTTTGGACAAATCAATGATTACTAAAACACATGGACTGAACATCTGAAAGTGCACACTTGGATGCTATTGTTGACCCTAGTAAGAAATGTAGCCACGTAGGGAGTAGCCCGCCCTAACCCCTGCACCAATTAGCAAGCTCTTACCTGGGGGTTAGAGCAAAACAAAAATGATGTGATCTTTGCGCACTCAGCCGAGGGATCCTGAATGGAAAGTATCATTAGTCTGCCCAAAGCTAGGACAGAATCAAGTTTAAGACACTGAATGAGAGAATATAGTCAAAAGATTCCATACAAATTCCTTTCTCAAGTGGGAAAGGGCATGGTAAAAAGTATGGAATCAGCTAAGGGCAAAATATGTTTACTGGTAATAACAACAGAATCAGCAAGGACATCATCAAGAATAAAGACAGTGAATGTGAGAATAATGGAGTGTTTGTTAGTATAAGTGGTAATAAGAATGGTCCTTTCAATTCCCACAGATGCCAGATTTAAACTACTAGCTAGTGGTTGTTTGTCACTTGTGAAATGTTAATTATCACCAATATAAATTCAGTAGCTTAAGCATTTCTGGATAGTGCATGACAGCAGCTTGAATGTGAAAAATCATGATTTATTACGAGGGTCAAACACTTCTGCAGAACTATTTCTCAACAGTGAATACATACCATGTTCGTATATCTAAAGTATTTATATTTATAATAATTGTGATGAGTAACTAATATATGCATGCAACATTGAAGCTCAAGGTATATAAAATCATGTTTTTGTTTGTCAATCGTCCTTTTGAACCGATCGATCTAAGTCTATTGAGTCTCTTCTTCCTCTTACCACTGTCACCACTACCCTAAAAACTCCAACAAAGTTTTTCTTGCCCAGTTACGCCTTAATAGAGTAGCAAGTCCTCTCCTAGTGTCGTCTCCATGTACTGCTTGAAGTTTTAGGTGAATTATGTTGCCAGGTCAAGCATCATATAAGCCTAGGGACTTCTGCGGAAAAAAAAACTAAACCTCATATACCTAACCAATCCAAAGAGCCTCTCCTCCATCAGATCCAAATCTTCGACCTTTGCCTTGCAACCCTGACCACTTAAGCAAAGTCTTGTCCCTCAACTCCGCCTTCCTAAACATTCCAATAAAGACATGACGTTGAAAAGCATGGTGAGCAAACACAACGGTCGCCACATGACCAAGTTAGAAACAATGCATTTTGACGATTTATAATAAGCTACTCACAAAAAAATAAAAGGAATATCTTTTAAATAGAAATGGAAAACTACTTTGGGGTGGGGTGGTGGTGGTAAAAACATCTTTTCAAAACAGAAACTACTCGTCGCGAGTTTTTATTTTTTGAGAATCGACAGGGAGATTTTTCTAAGTAGGCCGGACCCAACTCAGCCCAGGAAGAATATAACACAACCCAATTGTTTATCTCTAAGATACAAAGAGGAGGCCTTCTCACATAGTCTGGGCCTAAAACTGCTATTTTGCACAAAAAAATCAATCTCTCAAAAAGAAAAACTGAAGCTAAATGTCACCGCGGGTCCGTTGTCCGGCGTCTCTGCGTTGTGTCAATCCATCCAACTGTCCCGGTGCTCCCTGCCTCTCCCTACATGCCATCCCCCCCCCCTCCCCGGTGAAGCATCCATGACTGTTACTTCTAGCCGACTTGAGACTTCCTCAGTTATACAAACCTACTCCTGTTGGATCCAGTCCTATGACTCCACCCCGCCCTTCTTATGTATATGATATTTTGGAGGTTTAGAAATCTTCCAAACAACAAGAATATTAACATGAATTATGCCTCTAAAATTAATAACATCATATCCACCGTCACTACTACTACACTAACAACTTCAACAAAGTATTTCTTGCTCGATTACGCCTTTAATAGATGTAGTAGTGCTTTGCTGGTATTGTCTCCACATTGACTCTTTAGGCATGCCGATTCTATAAAAAAGGAGGAGGATGTCACAATGAGCACTTTTGCTCTAGGTGCTTAAAGATCAAACTCCAAAGTCTCGTCAAGACACCTCAAGACATTCCACTATATCCCGCTATCAACTTTCACCTCGGTGCCATCGAATCGATCACTTCCATACGAAGCCATCTAAGACACTCATATAGCCATTTGTTTCAAACCCTAGTTCATCTCGAGCCTCCAACATTCCACTCTAAGTCACCGAAACAAAATGGTAAATCTTCTGTAATCATGACAAAAATTCCGAGCAAAATAGCTAAAACTTCCAAAGCGACAATAGAGAGTGTACCATGTGCCCAATACACGCAACATTCACCTCGGAGCCACCGACCGAAACATTTTGGACCTACCGACTTGATTCAAAGTTGACACTTTTGTTTAAGTCAAAGACACCGAGCTATTCTTCTCGGAGCCTCCGAGATGTACATAAAGTGTGTAACAGTCATATTTTTGGTCCACCCTGTTTATACCCCCACCTATCCCACCAGTTCATTTTGAAGCGAACTCCACTCCTACCAAATGCTCTGAGAAAGAACTCCAACCCCTTGTTTTGAATTTAAAGGGCAATCCACTTTAAACACCCATCAAACCTTTGAGATATAATCCCCTCCTTGCTTTCCACGCCAAACCTTCTCCCAATCCATAGGAAAATATTGAGATAATTTGAGTTTTGAGGAGATTATCTTTTGAAGCACAAGAGCAAGTGGGTCATTGTTCAAGAAATCTCATCTAGGTACTTTTGGAGGGTGTGTGTCTCCTATATCGGCTATGTGTGCTTGGAATTCTTCAAGTTTGTGAAGAAGCCAAGAAGTTTGTAAGGGCTTGGAGATCACCTATTTCATGAAGATCTACCTTGATGAGCATAGTACTTCATAAACGTAAGTCATGGTGGAATAGATTGGTTGCTTCTAAGTGGACCCTTTATGGGTTACCGTTCTCTGTGGGTTGTTCCTTTGTGGAATCTCGCAAAAAAATCCTTTGTGATTCTAAATCCTTCATGGATTGTAAGCTTCATTATTGTAGCTAAAGATAGCATCAACAATCAAAACCACCGGAAAACTATTCACCGAGCCTATCATGTTTGCGATCCTCTCAACTCTTCTCCTTTACATTTGCACTTGCATGTTTTACTTTCCGATGCCTTATTGCTCTAGATATGAATGTGTAGGGTGTTATATAGGTTGCTAGAAAAAACTTAAATCTGCCAAGAACTTTAAAATTCGAAAAGGAGTCCATTCTTGAGCTTAGTAGTCTATTCACCCCTTCTAGATATATACTATAACACTAATCTTCCTAGAATTGAAGAGGCCACATTCAATTGAGGTCTCCAATTGACATCGCGGCACCCAATTTTGACCTGGTCAACAATTTCTCAAAGCTCTCCCATTCAACAATTTTATTTATACCTCTATAACACTACAATCCTTAGTTTTAAAGAGTTCACATTCAATTAAGGTCTCTGTTAGAGCATATTTCTCCATATGTGGTTTTGGTAATTTTTGAGAATCCCTGTGGACTAATGGTTGCCTTGAGTTATATTCGAAGGATTTTTCCATAAGGACCTCTTGAAGTACATGTGTTGGTTTCAAGGAGTTTATATGGTGACCAAGGTGGTATTCAAGGATTTATCCAAAGATTGGTCAGTGAGCTTATTGCAAGCATGTCTTGAAGAATAAGATTGTGTGAGCATTCATGTTTACCTTCAAGACATCATCTTTATGAAGATAGAAGATAAGATACAAGGTTGATCAAGACTAAGTCAAAGAGTGAATCAAGTTGACCAACATACAAAGCGTACAAGATATACCGAGAGGGATCAAGTGATCCCATGGTATGGTAAGCATTGTCCATTACGCTTTGTGTACTAACCCATGGTCTACGTGAGAGTTCTATGTGGGGTTAGGTATGTTTCCATGGGCTTGCGTCAAGAGGAAGATCTCATGCAACCCATGGAGGATGGCATCAAGTGGTGATCGTCATCAAGGTTGTGGTGTGCAAGTTCAAGTGAAGCACAGAGAGATCATGCTTGAAGCTTGCCATCCATTGCGGTGACAATGGACTTTTGAAGATGTACCGAAGAGTGGCTCACCCATAGTGGAGTATGGGGGAGCAATCTACTAGTCTTCATCGAGCCAGCGTAATCAAGAAAGGTGGTCCATCTTGAGAAGGACAATATCATCATCATCTAGCTCAAGTGGACTATGCGTAAGGCAAATGTTTGACCTTGATAGGGTTTTCTATTTTCTCGGACTCATGGTGGTAGTTGGGAGACCGGGTTATAGGATCGATAGCCGTACTATCAAGGGGGGCTCTCAAGTGAGTAGGTTGATCGTATCATTCGTTGAGAGCTCAAACCATTGCATTCTTGGCATCATCATCTTTCTTGGTTCTTGGTTGGATTTTCTCTATGTGGGTTCTTGAGCTTATGGCCAGCCTCATGAAAAGCTCAAGTTCATCGAAAACGGAGTCCATATGCATCTTCTATGATGTTTTCGATGTTGGAGTTTTTGTCGGTTCTTCATTCATAGAGGTTTCACATCTCTATATCATTGGCATTTTCACATCGCTGCCTTGCCATTGCCACTCCGTGTGCCCTTGCCATTGCATTTGGTGCATAGGTTTGAGTTCTCCACGATGATATGTGGAAGTGAGAAGTTGGGAAGCTTATTACTCTTGGGTGTTTGAGCACCCTAGAACTTGTTCCTCTTGGGTGCCTTGGCGCCCTAGACAGTTGGTGGTGCCTCGGAGCTCAATCATTATGGTGTAAAGCTCCGGGCAAGCATCGGGGTCTCCAATTAGGTTGTGGAGATTGCCCCGAGCTATTTGTATGTGTATCGGTGACCTCACCCAAGTGTTGCCAAAGTGTACGGGTACCGGTGACCGCCCCCAAGGGTTGCCATTTGTACGGGTTCAGTGACCGCCCTCAAGGGTCCCTTAGTGGAATCGCGGCATCTTGCATTGTGCAAGAGCGTGAGGAAATTACGGTGGCCTTAGTGGCATCTTGGGGAGCATTGTGCCTCCACACCGCTCTGAACGGAGATTAGCATCCGCAAGGGTGTGGACTTCAAGATACATCATCGTCTTCACGTGCCTCGGTTATCTCTTACTCGAGCCCTTTTACTTATGCACTTTACTTTGTGATAGCCATATTATTTCATGCTTTATATCTTGCTATCACTTAGTTGTTTATGTTGCTTAGCATAAGTTGTTGGTGCACATAGGTGAGCCTAGTTGTTTTAGGTTTTGTGCTTGACATATTAAAACGTTAGTTTTATTCCGTAGTTATTCAATCCTAAACTATAATTATTTTAAAGCGCCTATTCACGCCCCTATAGGCGACATCCACGTCCTTTCAGTCTCCAAGACTCCAATTAAAATTGGGTCACCTGATTTTGACCGGGTCAACAAATTCTCAAAACTCACTCGTTCAATTCTTTAGACAAATACACTGTCAAGGGAACTAGCCTGACAATACTACCAGGGGTACGAATGGAGGGGCGAAGTCTAGCTATGGCTCAGGTGTTCACTCGGATGTGTATGAGTTCAGGCCCCACTTGGAAGTGGTAAAATCCCTACGTCTCGGGCCCAGGGGCTTGGTTTGTTTGCTTATGGGGAAATAAGAGAATACAGATGTCGGAACCTTGTTACGGTGTTCGGTGGTGGCTTATATAGAGTGGGACACCACCGGCCGAGCGTCGTAATAAATGCTAGTTAAGGCTGCATTACAGGAAATCCCGCTTTAACTAGGGTGTTACTGATAACGCATGATTAACCATGACAACAGACGTCCCTTCAGGTTCTTCGAACGCTACGCCTCCGAGGTTGTTGAGCGTCTGTCGTCCGGGTGTGTGTTACAGTCATCCGAGTGACTCTACAGGTTCATCTGAGTGCCTCTTGAAGTGCATCCGAGTGCACTTTTACTTCTGGAGGTTCAATGCCAATGAGGGTCTATAGATGGGCCTAGAAGTCAACCTTGTGACCCTACCCATAGTAGACGACCTCATCAGTAGCCCCCAAATCCGCGAGGTTTGAATGGCTGAGTGATCAACACTCGGGAGTGCCGATGACACCTCGGAGGTGTTTCGAGAAATGCCTTGCATCATTTCACACTCGGCTCCACGCTTCAATGGATTCAGGATTATCATTCCTTGGCCGAATGCCTTGGTTTGCATGTGAGATGTTATCTTTGCAATTGTAGTGTTTCCTTGGAGAAACAATCTGAATGCTCTTTATTCCGTCTGAGTGCTTCATTGTAACAGTTCGGCCATTCGGTTTATAAATGAATCTCCAGGCGATTCGGAGCATTGAGCTCTGCTTTATAAGGCATGAAGAAGTCCCCGCGCGTTCGAAATTGTGGAGGATGCACGCAGACATGCAACGAAACGGTTACTCCGTGGGATTTGGGGGTAGTGGGCATGATGCCTCGATAATCGTGTCATGATTTTCGCCACATGTCTCTCAGAGCCTAAAGTGGATCCATGGATCTCGCTCGGTTTGCGGGTTGACGGCCAAAGATTTCGCCCGATTTCTGCTATAAGACGCAGAGATACTATGCGAGGGGGAACAAATCTGACTTCTCCTTCCTCCCCTCGACTTCTCCGACGTCAGCAAACAAACCCCACCGAGCATCCCACTGCGAGCCAAACCCAACCTCGCCGGAGATGAACCGTGGAGCGACTGTGAAAGCCGAGCGGGCGAAGAAGGGCTCGTGCGGTTCCTTCTCGAGCGCTGAGGCGTCGGCGGGGTGGACCCAAGGCGACTGGATGGTGTCGCGGGTCACTAAGGCCCAGTTGCTCGAGATGGAGGAGTAGGGTCTACTATCCAAAGGGAGTTGGCGGCTGCCGGAGGCGGGCGAAGAAGACCCTTCACCGTGAGGAAACAAGCGCGTTCTCTTGGTGACTCACCTCGAGCGAGGTTTTTCCCTTCCGCCCATCCGTTCTTCCGCCGTTTCTTAGATTTCTTTGGTGCTCAACTCTATCACATTCTACCCAATGCCATGGTGTACCTATCTACTTTCGTTTCTTTGTGTGAGAATTTTCTAGGCTGCCATCCTCATTGGGACTCGTTTAAGCACCTATTCACTTGTTGAGTGATGACTATAAAGAAACCCACTCGGTCAGAGGATAAGACCAACGTGACCCAACTGTGCGGGGGGGGGGGAAACCTGTTGTGAGGCAAGGGCTACTTCCCAGCGATCACTTTTCCTAACTCGATGAAAGGTTGGCAGGAGAACTGGTTTTACTGCCAGGATATTCCAGTCGGAGAGAATCAGACGGGACTTCCTCTATATATGTCGGAACGCATTCGGTCGCTTCCCAAGATGACTGTAACCAAAGAAGAGAAAGTAGACGTAGACATCCTGGTGATTGCTCTGGTGGACTTAATGCAGAAGGGTGTCAATGGTTTGGACCTGCTTGAAGTCTTCTTTGAGAGGAGAATTCAACCACTGCAAGCTAGAGCCCACCCTATGTGGGAATACACTTGAGCAGATGACACCACTCGGACGCACCCCGAAGGACTCGACGTAGAGACGGTTGAAGCCAAGATCAAGGCGATCACTCCAGTGCGAGATAACCCTAGGGGGAGTATGCTGGTGCCTCTACTCTCATCAGGAAATCCGCCGAAAGAGGTAACTTCAGGAGACCTGTTATGTGAATGACATTGGTGTACTTGTCGAATATTAGCTTGACTGATTTATTTTCCATTCGGCGAGCTTTCGTGGGGTTGATTAGTGAGATTCCAATAGTTAATCGAGACCCGATTGATGTGGCGAGCGATAGAGATCTCGTAGAAGACTCGACCAAAGTGGGGGAAGGGGAAGAAGGCGACGACGATGAAGACGATGATGACGAGGAGGACTCGGACGAGAGCTATGAGGTGGAGTCCTCGTGCTCGAAAGGCCGTGTGCCGGAGTCCCGCTCCAAATCATGCTATGACCCAGGGGTTTTTGGTGGTGGTCCGAAGGCGTCGAATGTTGTCAAGCCGACTGCCAATGCTCCCTCGACCCGTTGTTCGAAGCATGGTCGTGCGGAACTGGCTTCAGCGCCCGAGAAGGTTGCGAAGCAAGCCAAGGTTGTTGTAGCCAAGCCCTGGAAGGCGGTTCCCATTCCGAAGATCAAGATAACCGTCCGAGTTGCTTCACCGTAAGAATTTTCACTCAAAGATTATTGCTGAAATCCATTCGAATAAGTTTGAAAATCCGAATGTTTCCGTTATAGTGCCGATACTTCAACCACTTCGCCTGAACCCCAAACTCTGGAGAGGGAGCGAGCCGAAGTCGACGCGACATCCTCAAAAGGTAAACTTCAAGACTTTTCTTGTACATGCTCTGATTTTGCTTCTGCTTATTTCCGAATGATTTTTGAACACTTATAGCTCTGACTAATGTGATCGACATCGATGTGATCGACAAAGCTGATCTGTCAAATCCTCCTACAAACATAGAGGGAGCAATGCAGGAACCATCACTTGTCGGAGCCTTGGCGTCAACGCAGGGAACCATCTCGGGTGCTGGAGTCACACTCGGAACCGGCATGTGGGCTCTTATGCCGATTCCTCGTGAGACCAACATCTTCTCGCTACACCATGTGCCAGAGGACCAAACAAGAGCGAGCAAGGAGGTGCTGATTCAGCTGGAGTTGATGTGTGATCGACTGAAGACGACGTACGATGCGAGTGCGACGCTGTAGAAGAATGTCCTAGTAAGTACTCTTGTAAGTACCTTCTTCATTCGACATCTCGATCTGTGTGTCTTTGATCTAAATCCCGAGTGGATTTGCATTTGGGTACACCCATTGGGTGTCTGACTTTCCAGTGGGGGTGCACTGAGCGCACCCACTGGGTGTAGTCCCCGAGTCTGCCATCGACTGAAGTAGTCAGAGGTAGTCTAATAGCATAGAAATGCCTGTTCTTTCATCGAAAAGAGTGTCTTCACCTCGGTTTTCCAGTGGTGGCACGCTGAGCGCACCCACTGGGTGTAGTCCCCGAGGCTGCCGTCGACTGAAGCAGTCGGCGGGAGTCTTAGAACTTAGAACTTCAACCGAATGACCTGTTATGTTGTATGCGATTGACAAACCATATGTTTTTGCCTGATTAAAAATTTCCTTCCATTTGTTGTTTGTAGTCTGCGTGTGAGCTCTGGAGATACTACAATGCTCTGAAGGATGAGGTGTTACCCTGCGCCTCGATCTTGAGGCTGAGAAGGCCAAGAGTGCCTGACTGGAGCAAGAGAAGAATGCGATGGAAGGTATGTTCTTCCTGTCTGAGTGTTGCCATCTCTGTTCTTTCTCCATGTCCGACTGAATTTACCTCGTCAGATCTTCACAGAGAAAACCGTAAACTAGTCGAAAGACTGAAGAGTTCTGTTTCTTTAGTAACAGTGAAGACAATTCTTGAGAAGAAGGATACAAAACTGGCAGCTGCCCAGAAGGATACGAGCAGGAAGCCTAAGGAGGCCGAGGAGAAACCGAAGTCAGTCGGGCGGCTATAGGAGGAGAAGAAAACCCTCGAGGTTGCTGCGAAGAAGTCCAAAGAGGAACTCGCCGGATTGAATACCAAGCTTGAGCATATCACTGCTAAGAAGGCCAAGCTGGAGCAATTCGTCAAAGAGTTTGGCGACACTATGGGTGAGAAGCTCAAAGGTAAACCCATTCAAATGACTCAAGTTTATTCTTGAATGACTGAGTGAAATTTATGCGACTATGATCCCTTTCTTTATTCAACTGAACCCAAAGTTCTACTTTGACATTGCTGAGGAGACCGACAAGATAGAAAAAGAGTTGGACCCATCCCAAGAGCTGCTTAAGGACAACTCCACCATGGCCTTTCTCCGATTGGAAGAACGTGTCGACGAAGCGGTTTCGTACATACAAAGGCTCCGCACCGCAATGGTGGACATTGAGAAAGAGATCTTTTCTGATGAAGAACCCTCCAAGAATTTGGAAACTATGCACACCCGAGTGAGAGATGTCCCAAACCGAGTGAAAGCTTGGAAGAAGTCAGTGGCCCGAGCCGGAGCTGACATCTCTCTTTCACTTGTTCGGGTCCACTGAAAGGGGGTGGACGAGAAGAAGTTAAAGTCCTTGGAGGTCGCCAACCGAAAGCACGCCAAAATCATATACTTCCTGGAGATGTTCATGAAGGCAACCACCCGAATTGCAGAGAGCCTTGATCTGGACACCTTCGTCGAAGCAGTGGACCCATCTAGCCCCGAGTTAACATCAGGATAATAAACTTTTATAACATTTTAATCGGAATGTCGAGTGGTAGTTGTAACCATGAGACTTTTAAATGAGCTTGAGGCTCCTATCGCCTGTATTTCCATTTTGAACGATGCAATTCTCATCTGCTTTATCTTAACTTGATCTTTGATCTTTTGAGTGTTTTATACTCGAGCGATTGCAGGATCGTGCATGGGGTTTCGAGTGTGTATGGTATTTACACTTGGCATGGATTTTAACTTAGGCAATGCGGAGTCGCGGCTAAGTCCCCAAGTGCAGGAAAGACCCTCACTTGGAGTAGTTTGTCCCTAGATGAACAATGATAGTCCTGTTCATCTTGACGATCGAGTGTGGAGGATGTCCCACTTGAAGAGTTTTCTAACTTTGGCGACGCGGGGTCACGGCTAAGTCCCCGAGTGTGGGCGAGACCCTTACTCACAATAGTTTGTCCTTACATGAAAAATTATGGTCCTCTTCATCTTGACAATCGAGCGTGGAGGATGTCCCACTCGAGAGGTTTTTTAACTTACGTGACGTGGTGTCGCGACTAAGCCCCCGAGTGTGGACGAGAACCTCACTCGGAGTAGTTTGTCCTTAGATGAAAAATGATGGTCATGTTCATCTTGACAATCGAGTCTGGAGGATGTCCCACTCGAGAAGTTTTTTCACTTAGGCGACGCGGAGTCGTGGCTAAGCCCCCGAGTGTGGGCAAGACCCTCACTCGGAGTAGTTTGTCCTTAGATGAACAATGATGTCATGTTCATCTTGACAATCGAGTGTGGAGGATGTCCCACTTGAGAAGTTTTTTAACTTATGTGACGCGGAGTCGCGGCCAAGCCCCCGAGTGTGGGCAAGACCCTCACTTGGAGTAGTTTCTCCTTAGATGAACAATGATGGTCCTGTTCATCTTGACAATCGACTATGGAGGATCTCCCACTCGAGAAGTTTTTTAACTTAGGCGACGTGGAGTCGCGGCTAAGCCCCCCAAGTGTGGGCAAGTACCTCACTCGGAGTAGTTTGTCCTTAGATGAACAATGATGGTCATGTTCATCTTGACAATCGAGTGTGGAGGATGTCCCACTCGAGAAGTGTCGTGGATTTATCATGACAGATGTCTGGGTGAACAGACTTGGATTCGAGGCCATCGCTAACGTCATGGACTCAAAGGGGTTGGCTGGGACGAAGGACACAAATTTACCCAGGTTCGGCCCCTCAAGGTGAGGTAATAGCCTACGTCCTGCTTGTGCTTGTATTACTTGTTGTATCGATTACAAGGGAGCTAAAGCTTGACCTAGTTCTCAATAACCTGATCTATAAGTCGCCCTGGGTCTACCTTTATATAGGAAGTAAAGACTCTAGGTCATACAAGTTGTAACCGACTCTCATTGTCTATCTGAGTCTTGCTCTATCTTCCCTGCCAAGTTACCTCCGGGCGTCTTACCCACCCGGGTCTTCTCTGTCACCTGGCGGCCCACGCCATGAGCCGCCTATCTTCCCTGGCCGTAAGTCTCACGACTCATTCTTGGCCCGGCTCACGAGCCGTCAGGTATAACCCGAACCCCTTTAGGCGGGTCATACCGCAGGATTATATCCCCAACATTAGGCCCTAGGTTGATTTGAGCTTGCTCACTTCATCCTTTTCTTCTACTCCTCGGCAAGTCGCCCGGTGATGACCTGCCGTGATGTCACGTGGGCCCTACAAAATCCGCTGACGTACCAACAAATCTTTTATTAAATGGTCACCCCAAAAATCGAGGCGTCCACCTCGGTCGAATGACTTCTGTCGCCTGGATTTTCGCGCCTGCCCATTTTCCTTTTAAATAGGACCGCTGCGGGTGACATTTCCTTTCCCCCGCTCGCGCTTCCATCTTCTTTCTCTCCGACGCTTCCGCTCCTGCTCCGGCGCCGTCCTCGTCTCGCCGTCGACCGGCCACTGCATCAACCTGTTGCGGACCAGAGTTCATCTTGCGCTCGTCATGCCATAGCTCTTCTTCCCGTAGATCCATATCCATCTCCGGTAGGGTTTCTATAGAACTTCGTCGCCGCCGTTGTTTTAGAGCTCGAACTCCATTGCCGCTGGCCGCGCTTTAGCATACGAACTCCGGACCGTCGCTCGTCTTCATGGTGCCGCTAGGTAAGAGGCGGTAAACAAGAACACATAGATTGATTCTTGCTCCGCTTGCCATTTTGGATTTCGTTCGCTTCGCCTGTTCGTCCTTAGGTCTGAAAATAAAAGGCATTTACCATGTTTTTGTAGATCCGTCATTTTAGCCGAACTTTACAAAATCTGTTTCCTGGGACTTAGCCGATTTTCCCTCCTCCTCCTCCTTTCTTTTTTGACCCGCCACGCCTCTCCAGCTCTCATTAGCCGGACCATGGCATATTATTTACATAGCCCTTAAAATTATAAGCCGTTGCAGATATTTGTTTGCCCTTGACTCGCCGTACTTTTAATTTGCATAGTCTTTGAGCCGCCAGCATGTCTCGTGCCTCCAACTCATGCAACTGGGTCGGGTCTTGCATCACGGAGGAATTCTTACTGGATTTTGTTCATGCGGGTACCCTTCCCTCCAAGGAGGTTCTTAATTGGCGGGCCCTGGGTGATGAAACGCGGCCCACTCCTCTAGAAAGCGAAGTAGTGGTCTTCTCTGACCATATCGAGCGAGGATTCGTGCCTCCCGGCTCGAAGTTCTTTCGTGACGTCCTTCACTTTTACAAGTTTCACCCCCAGGACTTGGCCCCCAACTCCGTCTCAAATATATGCAATTTTCAAGTTCTCTATGAAGTCTATCTGCAAGCCAAGCCATTTGTGGGGTTATTTCGAGAATTCTTCTATGCCAACCGGCAAACTGAGATGAAAGCCGGTCCGAGTCTAGAGCTTGGTGGGATCTCCATCCAACGGCGTAGGGATATTACTTTTCCAGCCATGCAGATGCTGAGTCATCCAAAGGACTGGAACAAGACTTGGTTCTACTACAAGGATACCTCTCCTAAGAATGAGCGTCCACTGCCGGGTTATCGTCCCTCCCGGCTCAAGACAACTTTAGAGCTTCCTGACCGGCTATCAGCTTCGGAACGTGCAAGGTACGAGCCGGCTCACGCCAAGATCAAGGCCCTCATGGCCAATGGTTTAACCGGACTGGATTTGATCCGCTGCTAGATTTCCTGGCGGATTATGCCCTTAAGTCATAGAAGCCGGCTCATGTGTGAATACGAAGGCAAGTATGATAGTTCCTTATTCTTTAGCCAATCAACACTGACAGAGGATAACATCACCACCGTCATCCGGATCCTTGTCCATGAAGCATCCGGATCATGCAGCGCCATTGGCCTGGCGCCTTTTAACGCCAAAAATCCGGCTCCAGATGTAAGGCGAACCTTCACCCCTTTTTCTCCTTGCCACTCATACCTTTCTGTCTTATTACCGTTTAACCGGTTTACCTTTCCAGGCCAACTCTGATTTCTGGAAGAAAGAATATGTTCCTCCCTTGAAGAAGCTCAAGAAGAAAGCTCCGACTAAGAAATCCAAGCAGACCGCCCCACAAGAAGGATGGTTTGACCCGCCGCAATCGACCGACTCAGAGGTAAACCTTGGCTGCTTTCTGCCATTTTATTATCTTATTTTACTTACACTTGTTTTACTCACAGGATGATGTTGAAACAAGCCGCGCCAACGCCCCTGAGGTAATCTACACTTCTTCCGGCTCAAAATGTTTTGTCCCCCAGAAGCCGCGGCGGGTTATTGGAAAAGTTCCTCTTTCTCATCCTCTTGCTTATCTGGCTCCCGACTTTCTTTTGAAAAAGCAACAACAGGCCGAGCGTCGCCAGACCCGGAGCGTTGGTTCTACTGATCTTATGTCCGGCTTGCCAAACTCGCCAGCTCCGAAGAAACGCCCCGCAGAGATATGTATCTTCGTTTAACTAATTTTACTTTTGGACCTCGACACTATGTCATCTTTCCTGAATTGTCTCTCAGAAATCACCCTCTTCTGGCGACTCCTCGGTGACCGCTCTGCCGCCTCCCAAGATCAACCCGCTGTAAGTATTTCTCGCTATGACATCCAGCTCTTTATGCAGCAGTAGTATCCTTTGGATTATGATCCTCACATTTTACAGTGCTCAAGCCAAGCGTCGGAAAACCAACAAGTCCTCCCCCGGCCCTGCTGCCCAAGAGTCGGAGCATTAAGCCGGATGACTCGCGGCCGGCTGAAGATATCCCAGCAGCTTCTGTAGAGCCGACCGCTGATGACATTATCCCTGGTAGTCCACCAAAGAATCCTTCTGAGCCACCGAGCCCTGCCCCGACGGCTAAGGACACGTCTGGCCCAAGAGTTGAAATCACTGGCGCTGGTCTGCATTCTCCCCCGGCTCACATGCTGAACAAACAGGGTGAAACAGCTGAAGCTTCTAGGAAGCTAGAATTTGAGCCTTCTGCCTTGGAGAAGATGACAGCTGAGGAGCTTCATGCTGGCTACATGACCCGCCTATCCACCAGCCGAGACCTGGAGCTCTTACTGGTTAACCTCATGAAGAGGAAGTATGAGGTATTCTTTTCCTCCTTATATCCCTACATAGCCCCCAAGTGCCGGCTTAATCTCTCGACATATTGAGCTAGGACTTTGCATAGTTATCTTTTAGATAAAATTATTCTATAGAAGATAATCAGAAGAGCCGATAGTAGCCCCCAAGGTCTGGCTCAAACTTGTTCAAAGTTGAGTCGGGACTTCTTAAAAGACAATTTAAAAGAGCTAATAGTAGCCCCCAAGGGCCGTCTCAAACTTGTTCAAAGTTGAGTCGGGACTTCTTAGAAGACAATTTAAAAGAGCTAATAGTAGCCCCCAAGGGCCGGCTCAAACTTGTTCAAAGTTGAGTTAGGACTTCATAGAAGACAATTTAAAAGAGCTAATAGTAGCCCCCAAGGGCCGGCTCAAACTTGTGCAAAGTTTGAACGGGGACTCTTCATAGTGAACTTCTGAAAAACAGACATTAGCCCCCAAGTGTCATGCATATTGCCTGAAATCTGTTTGAGACTTGTCCGTTTTACTCTCTGCTTCGAAATGTTTGCAGGAATCCTTGACTGAAGCCGGGTCACAGTTGGCCGGCTTAAAGACCAACCTGGCTGATCAACATGCTGCTCGGAGTGCCATCGATGACAAATGCCGGCTCTTGACCGAAGAGCTGGTTAAAGTCAAGGCAGAGTTCCCTGCTTTTAGAGAGTCTGCCGTGTCTGAGAAGGCCACACTGACCAAACGGGCGGACGACGTTGATCGGCGGTTGATGATCGTCTCTGACGAGATCCAATCCTTGAAATTCCATATCACAAAGATGACAGCCGCCCTCTTCGGTGAGCTCTTGACAACTTTTCCTTAATTGCTGCTATAACATCTGAACTAGCGACTTATCATGAAAACCTCCGGCTTATATAGATCCTAGAAGCCGTCAACTGGCGTCCGACAACTTATTGCCTCTAAAGGCTATATACACCCTGGCGGAGCAGCTCTACTGCGGCGCGATGTTCACCATCAAGTCTGTTCAATACAAGGACAAGATCCCTTCAACTCTCAAAGGGGCCTTGGAACTTTTATCCACCATGCCAAAGCAGATCGCTGAATTGAAGAAATCAGCCGCCCGCCAGGGAGCAATCGCAGGCATAAGCCGGGCTCTAGCCTTCGCTCCGGAACTTACTCCGGCTGATATGATGGAAGGCTTCCCCTCCAAGAAGGATGACGGCTCTGAGTTCACAGAAGCCGACTACATCCGGTGCGTCAAGGACTCCAGGCTTCTGGCTTCCGTCTTAGCAGAAGAGGCTGACCTGGACACTTACCAGGCAGCTTATGATGCCGACCAGAAGAGAGTTCGTGGCCCACTCTACGAATGGAAGGACTTGACGCCCACCCGCAGTAAGGACCTCTTCGCTTCTGATCTTGACCCGTCTCCCTTCTTTGAACAAGGGACTTTTGCAGCTCTAGCTGACTGTAACTGGAACTTGGACAACCTTCAGATCCAGGCACCCAAAGAGCCGGAGCAGGATGAGCCCCCGGCCAGTTAATTAACTCCACTTTGTAATTGTCGTCTCTCCTTAACTCATCGTAGGGGACTTGAAAGACTTGATCAACACTTTTGGGATCTACATAGAGCGTTTGTAATATGTTTCCTGTGACATTTGCATTGTTGATCTTTTCACATGAGAAAAAATACGGCTTCCAAAGTGCCATCTTCCTTGTATGCATTCCTGACTTGTCGTCGTTTGTCTCCCCTTCTTGGGTCGAGAGTCGGCCGAAAGGACTTAATAATTTCCGTCTGCGGCTAATCATGTTAATCGGAGTTTTGTAGCATAAAGCCAGTTAACAAGCATTATGAGTTGTACCCGAAGGTAATAATATGGCGTAAATGCCGGCGGATAAGCGTTAGAAGTTGTACCCGAAGGTAAGAAGCCGCCCTCACCGCGGCTAATTTTCCTTATCCAGATTTTTGTGCCATAAGGCCGGCTAATAGGCATTATAAGCTATACCCGAAGGTAAGAAGCCACCGTTTTCCACGGCTAATTTTTCTTAGCCGGTTTTACGTGGCATGAAGCCAGCTAATAGGCATTATAAGCTATACCCAAAGGTAAGAAGCCACCGTTCGCGGGTTATTAGGTGTTAGCTACCCGTCGGTAAAAAAAACCTCACAACCATGACTAAACGTGTTAGCCGGAAACTTGGCATAAAGCCGGCCGATAGGGTGTTAGAAGCGATACCCGTCGGTAAGAAGCCCCCTTCAGCAGTACGACATAAAACGCCGACGGATAGGCGTTAGAAGCTATACCCAAAGGTAAGAAGCCGCCCTCGCCATGACTCATTTTCCTGAGTCGGTTTTTTTGTGGCATACCGTCTGGTGCCGTGACTCATTTTCCTGAGCCGGAATTTTGTGGCATGGCGCCTGGCGCCGCGACTCATTTTCGTGAGCTGGGATTTTGTGGCATAATCGCTTGGCGCTGCGACTCATTTTCCTGAGCTGGACTTTTGTGGCATAGGGCCTGGCTAATAGGCATTATAAGCTATACCCGAAGGTAAAAAGCCGTCGTTCGCCAATCTCAGTTGATACATCAACCGACACATTGTTTAACCTTCTCTCATATGAGGATGTGTAAAACAGTAGGGACTTCATTTTTACAATGATATTTCTTTATTTATTTATATAACTATGACAATTACAATGATAGTGTGCAATGAAGGGTCTCTACACCCTTAAGTGAAATAAGGCCGGAGATGCGCGATGTTCCACGGCCGGCGGGTCTCCTGACCCGCCGTATCTGAGTCATCTCAGATATCGATGAGGTAATATGACCCGTTGTTGAGATTTCTGCTGACTACAAAAGGTCCTTCCCATGGAGGAGAGATCTTATGCATATTTTTCTGGTCCTGAATCAGCCGGAGCACTAAGTCGCCTTCCTGGAACGTCCGGGTCTTGACCCTGCGGCTGTGATAGCGACACAGGTCTTGTTGATAAATTACCGACCGGGCCGCCGCGAGCTCTCGTGCCTCTTCCAGAGCATCCAATGCATCTTGACGTGCCGTATCATTGTCCATCTCACCATAAGCAACCACTCTTGGCGAGTCATGCCGGATGTCACTAGGCAAAACTGCCTCGGCCTCGTACACCATAAAGAAAGGCGTGAAACCCATGGATCTGTTAGGGGTGGTCCTGATGCTCCATAAGACGGACGGTAATTCTTCTACCCAACACCCGGCGTTCGCTGTAAAGGAACCATAAGCCGCGGTTTGATCCCTCTTAGAATTTCCTGATTGGCACGCTCCGCCTGACCGTTGGATTGTGGATGCGCCACTGCTGAAACATCAAGCCGGATATGCTCTTCTTCACAGAATTTTTTCATAGCCCCCTCGGATAGATTTGTACCATTATCAGTGATGATGCTGTGTGGGTAACCAAAATGGTAGATCAACTTTTTAATAAATAAAACCGCCGTAGCCGCGTCACATTTGCTGACTGGCTCTGCCTCTACCCACTTGGTAAACTTGTCCACCGCCACCAGGAGGTGTGTTTTCTTATCCTTGGATCTCTTGAAAGGTCCCACCATGTCAAGCCCCCAGACCGCAAACGACCAAGTAATTGGTATCATCCTTAACTCCTGAGCCGGAATATGAGCATGCCGGCCAAACTTCTGACAGCCGTCGCACTTACGGACTAGGTCCTCTGCATCTTTATGAGCCGTCAACCAGAAAAACCCATGCCGAAAAGCCTTGGCCACCAAAGACTTCGAGCCGGCGTGGTGTCCACAATCGCCAGCATGGATTTCATTCAAGATATGCCGGCCCTCCTCTAGTGAAACACAACGTTGGAAAACTCCCGTCACGCTGCATTTATGCAACTCACCATTAACTATTGTCATGGACTTAGAACGTCGGGTGATCTTTCTGGCTAGGTCTTCATGCTGAGGTAACTCGCCCCGGGTCAAATAGGCCAAATAGGGAATAGTCCAATCTGGGATAGCATGCAGAGCCGCCACCAATTCTGCCTCCGGGTCAGGAATAGCCAAATCTTCTTCTGAAAGTATCTTGACAGTTGGATGGTGTAAGACGTCTAGAAAGACATTGGGTGGCACCGGCTTTCGTTGAGAACCTAACCGTGATAAGGCATCAGCCTCCTCATTCCTGCGACGATCAATGTGATCTACCTGATATCCGTTGAAGTGACCCACAATGATATCAACCGCCTAACAATAAGCCGCCATCCGCGGGTCTTTGGAATCCCAAGTGCGAGAAACTTGCTGAGCCACCAGATCTGAGTTGCCCAAACACCTGACTCGGCTCAAATTCATCTCCTTGGCTAACCTAAGACCATGAAGCAAAACTTCATACTCAGCCGCATTATTAGTGCAGGGGAACATCAGCCGGAGCACATAACAAAACTTATCACCCTTGGGGAGGTCAGAACAACTGCTGCCCTTGATCCCTCCAACTGCTTGGATCCATCAAAGTGTATAGTCCAATATGTGTCATCCGGCTTTTCCTCGGGAGCTTGACACTCCGTCTAATGATTTATGAAATCCACAAGGGCTTGGGACTTGATAGCCGTGCGAGGCACATATTTTAAATTGAGAGGTCCCAGCTCCAATGCCCACTTAGCAATCCTTCCCGTGGCTTCTCTGTTCTGGATAATATCCCCTAGCGGAGCAGAACTGACCATAGTTATCCGGTGCCCTAAGAAATAGTGTTTTAACTTGCGGTTGGCCATGAAACCCCATATACCAGCTTCTGCCAATGCGGATACCTTTGCTTAGACTCTGTCAGGACCTCACTGATATAATAAACCGGTCTTTGCACTGGATACTCCTTCTCGGCCTCCTTGTGCTCGACCACAATTGCGGCACTCACTGCCCGGTTATTAGCCGCCACATAAGGGAGTAACGGTTCTTTCTCAGCCGGAGCGGCAGCACTGGCGGCTTAGTGAGCTGGTTTTTAAGTGCCTCAAGTGCTTCACCCGTCGCTTTGCTCCAGAAAAATTTGTTTTTCTTCTTCATCATTTGATATAAAGGAATAGCCTTCTCTCCAAGACGGCTTATGAACCGGCTCAATGCAGCAATCTGCCCTGCCACACACTGAACATCATTAATGCAAGCCGGCTCTCCTAGAGAGGTAATAGCCTTGATTTTATCCAGGTTAGCCTCGATACCACGCTCAGAGACCAGGAAACCCAAAAGCTTGCCTGTCGGAACACCAAAGACACACTTGGTCGGGTTAAGCATCATCTTGTAGACCCGGAGATTATCAAAAGTTTCCTTTAAATCCTCCATGAGAGTCTCCTTCTTGCTGGATTTGACCACGATATCATCTACATAAGCATGAACATTACGGCCAATCTGATTGTGAAGGTAGTTCTGCACGCATCGCTGATAAGTCGCCTGGGCACTCTTGAGCCCGAAAGGCATAGAGACATAACAGAACACCCCAAAGGGTGTAATAAAAGTCGTCTTCTCCTGGTCTTTAACCGCCATCTTGATCTGATGATAACCTGAATAAGCATCCAGGAAGCACAAACTTTCAGACCCCACCGTAGCATCAATGATCTGATCAATACGAGGGAGGGCAAATGGATCAGCCGGACAAGCTTTGTTAAGGTCTATGTAGTCCACACACATACGCCATGTGCCATTCTTTTTGAGCACCAGCACCGGGTTAGCCAACCATTCCGGGTGAAAAACTTCAACGATAAAACCCGCTGCCAAAAGCCGGGCAACTTCTTCCCCAATAGCCTTGCGTCTCTCCTCATTGAACCACCACAAAAACTGTTTAATCGGCTTGAACTTTGGATCCACGTTAAGGTTGTGCTTAGCGAACTCTCTCGGTACACCCGGCATGTCAGAAGGTTTCCATGCGAAGATGTCCCGATTCTCACGGATGAATTTTATGAGCGCGCTTTCCTATTTGGGATCCATGTGAGATCCAATGATGAACTGCTTAGATGAGTCGCCCGGAGTGAAATCTACTGTCTTGGTATCATCCGCTAAAAAGTTGAGGGGTGGCTCAACCTCCGTGGTGGGATTTTTAAGCGGGGTCGTATCCTCCGGATCAACATTCTCCTTATAGAACTTAAGTTCCTCCTGGGCGCAACTGGACTCTGCGTAAGCCGCATCTCCTTCTTCACACTCAATAGCCCTATTTCGGTCACCATGAACGGTAATGGTACCATTTAAGCCGGGCATCTTGAGCTGCAAATAAACATAGCAGGGCCTAGCCATGAACTTAGCATAAGTCGGCCGTCCAAATAACGCATGATAAGGACTCTTGATCTTGACCACCTCGAACCACAAGGATTCCACCCTGTAATTGTACTCATCGCCAAAAGCCACTTCCAACGAAATCCTGCCCACCGGATACACCGACTTACCCGGCACCACACCATGAAAGACGGTGGATGAAGGTTTTAAATCCTTGTCAAGCAACTTCATCCGCCGGAAAGTGTCATAATAAAGGATGTTTATGCTGCTGCCGCCATCCATAAGCACCTTATTCACCATATATCCGCCCACCTGGGGGGCCACAACCAAAGCTAGCCGCCCCGGGTCATCGACACGTGGCGGGTGATCTTCTCGGCTCCATGTTATGTCATATTCAGACCACTTTAAGTACTGCGGAAGAGCCGGTGCAACCGCATTAACTACCCGCTTACATAACTTCTGGTCCCGTTTATTGAGACTGGTCGTGAAAACGTGGTATTGCCCAGAGCTAAGCTGCTTCGGATTACTCTGATAACCAGACTGATTACACTGTTGTTGTTGTTGATTATTATTATTGTTACCAGAATGCGGCTGGTGTCTCCCCTAATTATCCTGACCCGGATGACTGGATCCTGAGCCGCCGGAACCAAACCCAGCTCCTGCACTGCCATGTCCTGAGACGCCTGGCGGGCCACCATCTCGATTGTTAGGTTGTGTGAAATGCCGCTTGTACTTCTGCATGAAATTGCAATTCTCCCATGTGTGGTTTGCTGGCTTATCAGGCAGACTGTGATTTGGACAAGGTCACTTAAGTAACTCATCCATGTTCGAGGAAGAGTTATCCTTGCCAAAGGGCAATCTAAACCTCCTATTGCCTTTGGGGTAATTCTACTGGGTGTTTGTATTAGCCATCAACTCTGACCCGGCCTCTGGATTCTTACGCTTGCTCTGGCTACCATTGTTTGTTGCAGCCTTGCCTTGATTGCTCTTCTTTCCTTGGCCAGCCTTCTCATCATCAGAACCCCGATCCTTCGTGCTGTCAAAGTCGGCATATTTCGTGAGAGCCGTCATGAGCTCTCCCATGTTCTGACATGTACGTTTGAGCCGGCCAAGTTTCTGCTTCAGAAGAACAAAGTGGTAGTTCTTCTCCAAGATCAGCACCGCTTGGGCCGCCGTGATCTGCTCTGATGAGTGGATGATTGTCGAGATCCGCCATACCCAATGATGGGCCGACTCGTTCTCCTGTTGGACACAGTGATCAAGATCCACAATGGTCATAGGCTGCTTGCATGTCCCTTGAAAGTTTTTAATGAACCGGGCCCTTAGCTCCGCCCATGTATTGATGGTGTTAGGTGGTAACCCCTTTAGCCACGTGCGAGCCGGGCCTTCAAGCATCATGACGAAATACTTGGCACAAACCGCCTCACTGACATCCAACATCTCCATGGTCAGTTCATAACTTTCCACCCAGGCCTCCGGGGGTAAATCAACGGTATAATTTGGGACCTTGCGGGGCCCTTTGAAGTCTTTTGGAAACCATTCGCTTCGCAAAGCCGATGACAAACACGGCAGCCCTACCGTCCTGGAGTTTACTCCTGCCCCTGCCGAAACGGAAGGCACGGGCTCCTGGTAAGCTGGCCTAGCCGGCGCCTCTTGCAGGCTTCCCGCATGGTTTACAAATGCTGGCATATCTCTACCCGGCCGGTGACCCGTCGGAATCTCTCTGTGCTGGTTGCTGCTGGAACCTGTTGGTGACTCGTAGCGCCGGCTAAAGCTGCGACTGGGGAGAGGGGTTGAATGAATACGGCTCCAGCTGTGAGTATATTTCTCTTGCTAGGCCACTGTCGTTTGCAGGTACCCGATGGCATTCCGCACATCCTCCGCAAAGGGTGCTTCATCCGGGATAGGAATTGTCTCAAGATAGGTGGCCGCTGCCACCATATTCTTGGCTGGGTTAGAATAATGACCCGCCGGTGTTGGAAAGCCCCCAAGTGAAGCTTGGTTACGCCGGGTCGAATCAGTCGCTGGCCGCTCCGTCGGGCAACTTTTGGGCGCGTCTGTTACTCGCCACGCGCCAGGAGTATTGAAGAGGTTCCTTTCTTCATAGAGCTCTGGTAGACGGGATTGATGCCTCCTTCTATGTACCGCTGCTGCTGATATTTGCTCCAGCCCTAGACGGAAAGCATCTGCCTTGATACGTTCTGCCTCTTCTTCCATCTAGACCTTTAGCTCAGCCATCCTTTGTCGTTCCTCTGTCATTCAGCCCTTGATCCTTGCAATCTCTAAATTCTGAGCTGCTTGATTATCTGGTGTGACCTTAGTGGCCATTAAAGACGTGAGCTCGTCCATCAGCTCCACAATAACTTGAGCCGGCAGCAGCGGGTTATCACCCGAGTTGGTGGCTCCTGCGGCTGTACTACTCGTGCCTGGGGCTGACCCCGCCATGAATACGGCAGCATGAACTGGAAGCCCAAGATCATCCGACTCAGAGCGATCTGACTCAGGGAAGATGTCATCTTAGCCCTCAAGGCCACCGTTGCGGAGCTGGTACACCGACTCTGTTTCTCCACTTGAAGATTCGTCCTCTGAATAGACGAGAGTTTCCTGTGATCCGGAAGCTTCCAGATTCGTACCATGAGTGAAGCCTATGAAGAAATGCTTCTGACCCGGATTAGCACGGGCAGGATGCATGTTTCGCACAGGTTCCAAACGTTGAGCCGGCTCGATGATGTCGGTGCAGACGTCCGGCCCGGGTATAAATCCATCAACCTTTCCGATGAAGACGTGGGTCCCGCCGAAAGGAACCCGGAATCCATACTCCACGGACTCAACATCAAGCCCCCAGCCGGCATCGTCGATGTAGAGCCGGCTACAGCGACTCTTGCTGATCCTTCCGACCATGTATCCTTCGAACCCCGGGAGAGAGCCCTTTGAGAACTCAACACCACCAGGCGTTAGCCCCACGGTGGGCGCCAACTGTTGTGGATTTATCACGGCAGATGTCCGGGTGAACGGACTTGGATTCGAGGCCATCGCTAAGGTGATGGACTCAAAGGGGTTGGCTGGGATGAAGGACACAAATTTACCGAGGTTCGGCCCCTCAAGGTGAGGTTATAGCCTACGTCCTGCTTGTGCTTGTATTACTTGTTGTATCGATTACAAGGGAGCTAAAACTTGACCTAGTTCTCGATAACCTGATCTCTAAGTCGCCCCGGGTCTACCTTTATATAGGAGGTAAAGACTCCGGGTCATACAAGTTGTAACCAACTCTCATTGTCTATTCGAGTCTTCCTCTATCTTCCCTGCCAAGTTAGCTCCGGGCGGCTTACGCACCCGGGTCTTCTCTGTCACCTGGCGGCCCACGCCATGAGCCGCCTATCTTCCTGGGCCGTAAGTCTCACGGCTCATTCTTGGTCCGGCTCACGAGCCGTCAGGTATAACCCGGACCCCTTTAGGCGGGTCATACCGCGGGATTACATCCCCAACAAGAAGTTTTTTTTAACTTAGGCGACGTGGAGTCGCGGCTAAGCCCCCGAGTGTAGGCGAGACCCTCACTCAGAGTAGTTTGTCCTTAGATGAACAATGACGGTCCTGTTCATCTTGACAATCAAGTTTGGATCATGTCCCACTCGAGAAGTTTTCTAACTTGCGCGACGCGGAGTCGCGGCTAAGCTCCCGAGTGTGGCCGTGACCCTCACTCGGAGTAGTTTGTCCTTAGATGAACAATGATGGTCCTGTTCATCTTGACAATCGAGTGTGGTGGGTGTTCCACTCGAGAAGTTTTTTAACTTAGGCAACGTGGAGTCGTGGCTAAGCCCCTGAGTGTGGGCGAGACCCTCACTCGAAGTAGTTTGTCCTTAGATGAACAATGATGGTCATGTTCATCTTGACAATCGAGTGTGGAGGATGTCCCACTCGATAAGTTTTTTAACTTAGGCGACATGGAGTCGCGGCTAAGACCCCGAGTGTGGGCGAGACCCTTACTCGGATTATTTTGTCCTTAGATGAACAATGATGGTCATGTTCATCTTGACAATTGAGTGTGGACGATGTCCCACTTGAGAAGTTTTCTCACTTAGGCGATGTGGAGTCGCGGCTAAGACCCCGAGTGTGGGCGAGACCCTCACTCGGAGTAGTTTGTCCTTAGATGAGCAATGATGGTCCTGTTCATCTTGACAATCGAGTGTGGAGGATGTACAACTCGAGAAGTTTTCTCACTTAGACGAAGCGGAGTCGCGGCTAAGCCCCCAATGTGGGCGAGATCCTCACTTAGAGTAGTTTGTCCTTAGGCAAAATTAGGTTTGCGGCTAAGTGTTTTGTGTTTTATAACCACTGGGGGTGGCAGACAAAGTTCAACAAGATGCAATGAAACAAAGCTTTATTCATCGAGATCACTCGGATTTTGTTGGGGATATAACCCTGTGGTAAGACCCGCCCAGGAGGGGCCGGGTCATACCTGGCGGCTCATAGCATATGGGCTGGAAGAGGAAGACTGGGCTGCACGGCGGCTCACCAAATGGGCTAAGACGGAGGCCCAGAGTCAGGAAGAAGACGCAAGACCCGGGCGCGTAAGCCGCCTAGAGATAGCCTGCCAGAGTCGACAAGATGGCTTAGAGACAGAGTCAGACACATTGTAAGAGTCAGTTTGAGATTTGTGTAACCCGTGGTCTTTACCTCCTATATAAAGGCGAGACCCGGGGACGGCTTAGACATAACCTAATTGATCGAGAGCTAGGTCAAGCAAATACGCTCCCTTGTAATCAATAATCCAATCAATATACACAAAGCAGGATGTAGGCTTTTACCTCATCTCGAGGGGCTGAACCTGGGTAAATCCGTGTCTTTAGTCCCGTCCAACCCCTTTGAGTCCACCGCCTTAGCGATGGCCTCGAACCTAAGTCTTCAGACATCTGCCATGACAAAACCATGACAGTTGGCACCCACCGTGGGGCTAGCGTGCGGTGGTGTTGAGTTCTCAAAGGGCTTTCTCTCAGGGATCGAAGGATACACTGTCGGCTTGATGTCAAAGAGTCGCCACGGAAAAATCTACATCGACGATTCAGGATGGGGGCCAGAAGCCGGCTCAGTCGAGTACGGCTATCGTGTTCCCATTAGCAAGATGCACGTGTTCATCGACAAGATGGACAGATCTACACCCGGGGCGGACATCTGCACCGACCTCGTCGAGCCGGCCCGGTGCGCGACACCCGCCCGTGTTCAACCCGGGTGGAAGAGTGTTTCCGTCGGCTTTACACAGGACAAAGGAGATTCCTTGTTGGGAGAGACCTTGGCTTTCTCAGATGAAGGATCTTCCAGTGAGGATGGGGAATCGATCTATTAACTTCATGATGGCGGCTTAGGGGGTTATGCCAATGGCGATAGTATTCCGGAGCCCTATGACCCGTCGAGCCGAGCTGCCATGTTCATGGCAGGCCCGGTGCTGGCTTACAACGGTGCGATAGCCGGAGCGGCGGCTAGAACGCCCCTGATGTGGAGCCTCCTAAGGTGCCGGCGCAGGCTTTACTCGAGCTCATGGAGGAGCTAGCGGCTCTGATGGCCATAGAGGTGACAACTGAGAATCAGGTAGAGCGTAACGCCGAGATTAACCGAATCAAGGGACAGATGGCTCAGGCCCAGGAGGATATCAATGCAATGCAAGCTAAGATGAATGCTAAGTCAGAACGTTTGAGGGCAGAGGCTCTCCGTTTTGATCTAGACCAGCGGGCGTTGGAGGTGCTTCAGCGTAGACGGACTCAAGTCGAACTACCAATTCAACCTTGAAACCTTTTCAATACTCCGGGGGCTAGGCCAAGTATGCCGCCATTGGTGACCTGAGCGGCAAAGGCGCCACGATAGTTAGACCCGCTGCGGAGGAACAGACCTTTGTCGCGACACGCTGTGATGCCACCTGGCCATTACTCTAATCCGGTGGAAAATATGATAGCAACGGCTGCCAAGCTTGATACTCTGCCATTGGACGAAGGGAATCCATTTGCCGAGGAGGCGAGGAATGCGATTAGCCTATTGCAGACAGTGATGGCTCAGCAAGAGAGGTACACACACAGCCGGAGCCAGGTGCGCTCCGTGCCGGTTCATAGCCGTCGCTATAGCCGGCGGATTGAGTCGCCCACGGTCTCCAGCAGTGAGCAGAGGCGAAACCTGCCCAATAACAACCCGCCTGAGATGGATATTAAGGGGTCTATGGATAGGGGCCGGGATCAGCAAGGATCAACACCGGTGATGGATTACCCGGAGGTCCCTGAGCCGACACCAGCAACACCCGTTGGCATTTCTGCCAGGGGATTTGGTGTACAGTGTCTCGCGGCGGACTGAGGAGTGCACGTCTACCTAAGGACTTTAAGGGGCCACGGAAGGTGCCCAATTACACGACAGATCTACCCCCAGAGGCTTGGATTGAAAACTATGAGCTTGCTATGCAGATGCTGGAGGTCGACGAAGTAGTTTGCGCGAAATACTTCATCATGATGTTGGAAGGACCAGCCCGTACTTGGTTAAAGGGGTTGCCACCCAATACCATCATGTCGTGTGCCGAGTTGAAAGCACGATTCATCAAGAACTTCAAGGGAACTTGCAAGCAACCAATGACGATTGTGGATCTGGATCTTTGTGCGCAGTAGGAAGGTGAGTCGGCCCATCATTGGGTGCGGCGGGTATCGATGGTGATCCACTCATCTGAGAATATTTCGGTGTCCCAGACGGTTCTGATTTTGGAAAGGAATTGTGTTTTTGTGCCCCTGAAGCAGAAGCTCGGGCGGTTGAAGCGTTCTTGTCAGGATATGGGTGAGCTCATGATGGCTCTCACCAAATATGCGGATTCAGATACCACCAAGGACCCAGACTCTAACGATGATAAGTCAGGTCAGGGTAAGAAGGGCGGCAACGGTAAGAACCAGCAGGGAGGTGCTGGGAATGGCAACCAAGGCAAGCAGAAGAACCCAGATGGCGGGTCAGAGTTTGTGGCAAACACCAACGCACAGCCAGCTGGGAACGGTCACCCTAGAGGCAACATGAACTTCAGGTCGCTGTTCGACAGGAATAGGGCACCTGAGCCTTCCACCTTAGAGGAGGCGTTGAACAGACCTTGCCCATTGCACAACCGACCGGACAGGGAGGCCACCCACACTTGGAAGGAGTGCAGTGTTATGCGCCAATTTTGGGAGCAAAGCCTTCATCAAAATCATAACAATGGTAACGGACCATCCGGCGGGTCAGGATCGGGCGGCTTAGGAGCTGGCTTCGGTGCTGGCGGGTCAGGTTCAAGTCATCAAGGCCAAAAGAATCAAAATCGAGGAAATCAAGGAAGTCATCAGCAACAGAGCAATGGTGGTCAGCAACCAAATAACCACTCAAGATATCAGAGCAACCCAAAACAGCTTAGTCGGGGACTGTTGGGAGACGTAGTAGTAAATCAAAAATTTCCTATGTGTTCACCAAGATCTATATATGGAGAAACCAACAACGAGTGGGGAGAGTACATCTTCATACCTTTGAAGATCGCAAAGCGGAAACGTTACTCGAACACGGTTGGTGGAGTCATACTCACAGCGATTCAGATCACGTTGGAATCCGATCTAAGCGCCGAACAACGGCGCCTCCGCGTTCAACACACGTGCAGCCCGGTGACGTCTCCTACTCCTTGATCCGGCATGGAGGAAGGAGAGGTTGAGGGAGAGCTCCGGCAGCACGATGTCGTGGTGACGGTGGAGCTTCGTGGTCTCCGCCAGGGATTCACCATGCACCGCGGAGAACGAGGAAGAGGAAGGGTAGGGATGCGCCGAGAGAGAGAGAACTCGTGTGTCTGGCAGCCCCAAAACCCTCCACTATATATAGGAGGAAGGGTAGGGAGGGCGCAACCCTAGGGTTCCCACCCTAGGGGCTGCGGCCGGCCCTAGATTGGCCATCTGGCCGGTGGCCAAAGAGGGAGAGGGGAGGGCGCAGCCCTAGGTGGGCCTTAGGCCCATCTGGGCCTATGGTTTCCCCTCCCTCCCACCTTTCCTGCACCTTGGGCTAGGGTGGAGGGCGCACCAGCCCACTCTAGGGCTGGTCCCTTCCACTCTCGGCACACGCAGCCCTCTGGGGCTGATGGCCCCACTTGGTGGACCCCTGGAACCCTTCTGGTGGTCCCGGTATGTTACCGGTAATTCCTGAAACACTCCCGGTGGCCAAATCCTCACTTCCTATATATAATTCTTTACCTCCGGATCATTCCGGAGCTCCTCGTGACGTCCGGGATCTCATATGTGACTCCGATACCTTTGGTAACCACGTACACTATTTCCCTATAACCCTAGCGTCATCGAACCTTAAGTGTGTAGACCCTACGGGTTCGGGAGACACATAGACATGACCGAGACACCTGTCCAGTCAATAACCAGCAGCGGGATCTGGATACCCATGTTGGCTCCCACATGCTCCACAATGATCTCATCGGATGAACCATGATGTCGGGGATTCAATCAATCCCGTATACAATTCCCTTTGTCTACCGATATGATACTTGCCCGAGATTCGATCGTCGGTATCCCTATACCTTGTTCAATCTCGTTACCGGCAAGTCTCTTTACTCATTCCGTAACACATCATCCCGTGGCTAACTCCTTAGTCACATTGAGCTCATTATGATGATGTCTTACCGAGTGGGCCCAGAGATACCTCTCCGTCACATGGAGTGACAAATCCCAGTCTCGATTCGTGCCAACCCAATAGACACTTTCGGAGATACCCATAGTGTACCTTTATAGCCACCCAGTTACGTTGTGACGTTTGGCACACCCAAAGTATTCCTACAGTATCCGGGAGTTGCACAATCTAATGGTCTAAGGAAACGATACTTGACATTAGAAAAGCTTTAGCAGACGAACTACACAATCTTGCGCTATGCTTAGGATTGGGTCTTGTCCATCACATCATTCTCCTAGTGATGTGATCATGTTATCAATGACATCCAATGTTCATGGTCATGAAACCGTGACCATCTATTGATCAACGAGCTAGCCAACTAGAGGCTCACTAGGGACTTGTTGTGGTCTATGTATTCACACATGTATTCGGTTTCCGGTTAACAACATTATAGCATCAACAATAGATAATTATCATGAACAAGGAAATACAATAATAACCATTTTATTATTGCCTCTAGGGCATATTTCCAACAGGGACAATATCATGTCTTCACTACGAGCCTGGATAAGTAGGATCAGAAACTGCACAAGAGGACAGTCAATGCAGCCACGCCGGCTCTCCCGCGATACTTAAAATGGTCAGAGTACCCAATTACGTGGAGCCGAGATGATCACCCGCCACGGGTCGACAATCCGGGTCATTTAGCTCTGGTGGTCGCTCCTCAGGTTGGAGGGTAAAAATTCACAAAAGTTCTCATGGACGGTGGCAGCGGTATCAATATCCTATACTACGACACCTTCCAGCAGATGGAGTTAACTGACAAGGCTCTTAAGGCATCATCAACCGTTTTCCATGGGGTGGTGCCAGGCAAGTCGGCCTACCTAGTAGGGAAGATTGCCTTGGAAGTCGCGTTTGGATATGGGTATAACTATAGGGTGGAGACCTTGTGGTTTGAGGTGGTAAAGATTAAGAGCCCGTATCATGCTCTGTTTGTCTGGACGACTTTCGCAAAGTTTATGGCCAGGACTTGTTATGTTTATCTGCAGCTCAAGATGTCGTCTCTCAATGGAACAATCATGGTCCATGGTGATCAGAAGGTAGCCATTGAATGTGAGGAAGGAGACGCGGTTTATGCAGAGTCAAGCTGCGTAGAAGCAGAGTTTAAGTTTTACAAGGATAATGTTGACCCGACAAATATGACTCCATTGAAGAAACCCAGTATAGAGTCTGAGGCACCCCTAAAGTTTGCGGCTGATGACACGAAGCTGGTGGATTTTAATCCGGGCGACTCATCCAAGCAGTTCACTATCGGGGCCAACATGGACCCCGCATAGGAAAGCACGCTCATCAAATCCATCCATGAGAATCGGGACATCTTTACATGGAAGCCATCTGACATGCCGGGTGTACCGAGAGAGTTCGCTGAGCACCACCTTAATGTGGATCCTAAGTTTAAGCCGATTAAGCAATTCCTCCGTCGCTTCAACGAGGAGCGGCGTTAAGTGATTGGAGAAGAGGTAGCCTGGCTCTTGGCAGCGGGGTTCATTGTGGAGGTATTTCACCCGGAGTGGTTAGCCAACCCTGTGCTGGTTCTCAAGAAGAACAACATGTGGCATATGTGTATAGACTACACGGATCTTAACAAGGCTTCTCCAGTTGACCCGTTTGTTCTCCCTCGATCGACCAGATTATTGATGCAACGGCGGGTTCTGAGAGTTTATGTTTCCTGGACGCCTATTCAGGCTATCATCAGATCAAGATGGCATTTAAAGACCAAGAGAAGACCCCATTTATAACACCTTTTGGAGCTTTCTGCTATGTGTCCATGCCGTTTGGACTCAAGAGTGCGTAGGCGACTTACCAATGATGTGTGCAAAATTGTCTTCACGGTCAGATTGGGCGCAATTTTCATGCCTATGTGGATGATATTGTGGTTAAGTCAAGTAAGAAGGAGGCGTTGTTGGACGACCCGAAGGAAACATTTGATAACTTATGGGTCTATAAGGTGATGCTTAACCCGACTAAATGTGTTTTTGGAGTTCCTGCAGGTAAGCTTCTGGGTTTCTTGGTTTCAGAACGAGGTATCGAAGCCAACCCGGACAAGATAAAGGCCTTCACGTCACTAGCTAAGCTGGCGAGCGTCAATGATGTGCAGCGCTTGGCGGGTCGTATTGCTGCTTTAAGCCGCTTCATCAGCTGCCTAAGGGAGAAGGCTATTTCTCTGTACCAGATGATGAAAAAGACGGATGACTTCATTTGGAGTAAGGCTGCAGATGAAGCTCTTGAAACGCTTAAAAAGCAGTTGGCTGTGCCGCCAATTTTATCCGCTCCAGCTTAGAAGGAACCCCTGCTCCTTTATGTGGCGGCTAACAATAGGGCGGTTAGTGCTGTTATTGTGGTGGAGCGTAAAGAGGCAGGGAAAGAGTATCCAGTTCAGAGGCTGATTTATTATGTCAATGAGGTGCTTATAGAATCAAAGCAAAGATACCCACACTGGCAAAAGCTAATATACGGGGTGTTCATGGAAAATCGTAAGTTGAAGCATTATTTCCTTGGACATCAGGTCACAGTGGTTAGCTCTGCTCCGTTGGGAGATATAATACAGAATCGGGAAGCCACTGGTAGAATTGCTAAGTGAGCGCTAGAGCTTGGGCCTCTCAATTTGCAGTATGCACCTTGCACAGCTTTGAAGTCTCAAGCATTGGTGGATTTCATAAACGACTAGACGGAGTGTCAGTTGCCAAAGGAAAATCCGAACAACATGTATTGGACGATTCACTTTGACGGGTCCAGACAGTTGGAGGGATCGGGCGCTGGAGTTGTCTTAACCTCTCCCAAAGGTGATAAGTTTTGTTATGTATTAAGGCTGATGTTTCCTTGCACGAACAATGCAGCTGAGTACGAAGCTTTGCTTCATGGACTTCGCGTGGCCAAGGAGATGAACTTGAGTCGGGTTAGGTGCCTTGGCGACTCAGATCTTGTGGCGCAACAGGTGTCAGGTACGTGGGATGACAAGGACCCGTGGATGGCGGCTTATCGGCAAGAGGTAGATATCGTCGCTGGTCATTTCAAGGGTTATCAGGTAGATCATATTGATTGTCGCAAAAACGAAGTGGCGGATGCATTGTCAAGACCGGGCTCTTAGCGTAAGCCAGGGCCGCCTAAAGTTTTCTTGGACGTACTTTATCATCCGTCTGTTAAGTTGCCTATAGAGGAGGATTTGGCTATACGTGACCCGGAAGGACAGCTAGTGGCAGCTTTACATGCTATCCCAGACTGGACGTTGCCGTACCTGGCATACCTGACCCGAGGCGAGTAGCGTGAAGATGAGACCCTAACGCGGCAAATCATGAGGCGTTCTAAGTCCATGACCATCATTAGAGGGGAGTTGCACAAGTGTAGCGTCATCGGCATCTTCCAACGTTGTGTCTCGCCGGAGGAAGGCAAGGAAATCTTATATGAAATACATGTCAGTGATTGCAAACATCACGCCGGGTCTATGTCTTTGGTGGCCAAGTCCTTCCATATGGTTTCTTCTGGTTGACGGCTCATAAGGACGCGGAGGATCTGGTCGCTAAGTGCGATGGGTGCCAAAAGTTCGGACGACGTGCTCACGTGTGGGCTCAGGAATTACGGATGATACCAATCACTTGGCCGTTTGCGGTATGGGGGCTTGACATGGCTGGACCTTTCAAATGGTCTAAGGATAAAAAAACCACCTCTTGGTGGCAGTGGACAAATTCACCAAGTGGGTGGAGGCTGAGCCGGTCAGTAAGTGTGATGCGGCCACGGTGGTTCAGTGTGTCAAAAAATTGATCTATCGGCTTGGATACCCTCATAGCATCATTACAGATAACAACACAAATTTGTCCAAGGGGGATATGAAGGTCTTCTACGAAAGCGAGCACATCCGGCTTGATGTTTTGGCTGTTGCTCATCCACAGTCTAACGGCCAGGCGGAACGAGCAAATCAGGAAGTCTTGAGAGCTATCAAGCCCCGGCTCATGGTTCCTTTACAGAAAACGCCGGGTTGTTGGGTGGAGGAGCTACCGTCCGCCCTTTGGACCTTCAATACTACCCCTAACAGGTCGACAGGCTACACCCCTTTCTTCATGGTTTACGGTGCGGAGGCCGTGTTACCAAGCAACATACGTCATGATTCACCACACGTGGCGGCTTATGTGGAAGCTGACAATGAGGTGGCACGTCAGGATGCATTGGAGGCTCTAGATAAAGCACGCGATCTTGCAACAGCTCAATCGGCGATCTATCAACACGACATGTGTCGCTACCATAGCCGCAGGGTCAAGACTCGGACGTTCCAAGAAGGCAATTTGGTGTTACGTTTGATTCAAGATCAGACAGATGCGCACAAGTTATCACCCCCATGGGAAGGACCTTTCGTGGTTAGCAGGAATCTGAACAATGGGTCTTTTTATCTCATCGACGTGCAAGTCGAATCACGTACCTCCGGGCAGGAAACTCACCGGCCGTGGAACATCGCTCATCTACGGCCTTACTATACTTGAGTCATCGACTCTTATCTTTGTACATAAATATTTTATTGTATTTATACTCATGTAATAAAGTTGGCATCCCCGCAAGACGGGCCCTCTACCGTTTTTTCTCTTTGGCATTACAGATTTGTGCAAAGATGAACACCTCCACGTGGTCACTTGGGGGCTTCCAACTCGCCGGGTTTAGCTTGCTCACCCTTTTGACCGGCTCTTCATCCAAAGTAGCACCATTGTGCGATGACTTACAAGATGGTGGTCTGCAGGATGGCGGCTTACAAAGCAGCGGCCCATGGGATGATGGCGTGCAAGATAGCGAAAGGTTTAAGGTCGCTCAAGAGGACGAGCCTCCACGTTGCAAGCCGTTCAAACATGGGTGCACCGCCTTATGGATGAAGGTTTTCAGGTCACTCAAGAGGATGAGCCGCCACGTTGCGAGCCATTGAAACATGGGTGCGTCATTTTATTGATGAAAGATTTAAGGTCACTTAAGAGGATGAGCCGCCACGATGTGAGCCATTCAAACTTGGGTGCCTTACCTTATGGGTGAAAGATCTCAAGTCACTCAAGAGGGAAAGCCGCCATGATGCGAGCCGTTCAAACATGGGTGCCATGGACACCAAAGAGGATGAGCCGCCAGGTTGCAAGCCGTTTAAACATAGGTGCCATGATGCAAGGCGGGTCAAGGACCAGAACAAGTGCCAGAGTGGGTTAAGGTCACCCCCACTCTTGGTTGGGTTGTACCTGCCTGTATGTAGCTGCCGCTCGTCTAGGGGTGCAACGAGCTATCAACTCACCCCCTCCGAGCGCCTCATACAGCAGCGAGGGAAGCTCTCTCATCTGCTACTTACTCTCTGCCAAGTGGCCCATCGTACTCTTAACAAGTGACGTTGTTTAAGGTTCAAACGACGGATTTATGTCACGTGAGAAGTAGCTTATGGGCCGGGGCACTCACCCCGTTGTAAATTTTGGTCTATTGCGCCCTTAACAGTTAATCTCGCCTAGAGACCCTAAGCCATGCAAGATTGGCAGTCACTCTCGTTAGAGACCCTGCACTATTAAGTGGTTCAAAGCAACAATCCCCCCTCAGACGAGCCAGAATATGAGTTTTTGAAAAACAAAAAAAACAAGGGGAAAGCAAGATCATCACGCATTACATCACATATTGCATCATACATATTGCATCATATACATATTGCATCATAGCTGCATCATACATTGCATTCATATTATAAGTTAGGCCAGAGCAAGATGGAAAGATGAAGCAAGGCTATATTAAAGATCTCCAGGTTATGCTTTTCTAAAGCCGCCCAGGAAGACATTGCAGAGTGTTTTGTTTGGTTTTTGCAGGATTTATCCCTAAAGATGGGTCGCCGATTAAGACAAGAAGATTGCAAAGTATATTACAGGGCTCCCCAAGAGCTAAAAAGACGAAGGACTTAAAAGTTTTTCACTTGTTCCAGCTCAGCTGGCCGGGTTACAATCAGTTGGGAACAAAGAGTTTAACTGGCCGGCGGGTCATCTTGCACCGAGTCTTCGGCTCTTTGATCTGAAGACGATCCACATCCCAGTTGCAGTTTAGTAAGGCTTCGAATTGTGCATCATCCAAAAGTGGAGAGGGATCAACGTCAGGGGCGAAGAGCGGCTTATGACATGCAGGGACCAAGTCTCTGGCTTCAAAGGTCGGGCAGTGCAGCCGTTGGTTGTTTTCGTCATAAGCCGCTTGGTAAGGAACCAGGTCCGTCTCATCAACCAGTATGGAAGCAAGCCACCTGGAGGCCTTAATGCACTTGGCATAATCTGCTTCGGTGAAGTCTGAGCCATCATCCTTCTTGGAAGGGAAGCCGTTCATCATCTCTTCAGCAGTTAATTCTGGAGTGAAGGCCAGGGACCGACTGAGCGCAGCTATGGCTCCTCTTCTGGTGGCTGATCGCCTTATTTCCTCCACTTGTTTGGGCAAAGTTGATAAGACCTCTATGACGCCCTTCATAAATTTGGGGACGTACTTGGTAGTCATCATGGCCTTGATGGTGCAAAGGGCCCCACTATAGAGTTTCTCCGTCAAAGTATAGACTCCTTTCAACTTCATCAGACTATCAGAAGATAGATGGCGACTCCTTTCGCCTACAAGAAAAGGTTGAAGGTATAAGCCGCCCGATGGGTATTTATTTCATGAAAACATTTTTGAGCCGTATGCACTTACCAAAGATAATGCCGGTCATCTTGGAGATGTAATCCTTGAGGGTTTTCAGCTCCGCTGATGCAAGATTGAGCTATTCCTCTTCATCGCTCACACGCTTTGCTAGGGCGGCTTGCTCGATTTCGGATGTCTTTTTGTACATAGTAAATTCAGCCTAGAGTTTCTCAAGCTTTTCAACAGCCGCCCGCAACTTCTCTTCTTTTATGGCTCGAGCGGTCTTTTGGGCTGACAGATCTTCCCTCAAGCCGGCTCGCTAAGACTCGGCGGTATTCAATTCCTCCTGCATTTCACAAGTGAAAGGTTATAAATGTTAAGTCACGAGGATGGAATTATTCTTATAAGTCCCAAGAACATTGCAAGCAATATACTTGGCACTTGGGGGCTAATGCCTGTGTTTTCATTTTCAAATCTGTGATGAACCGGCTCATCACCAGTATAATGAACCGGACTTGGGGGCTACACCCGACGAAGCTTCTCACACATGAGAGATCCGGGTCATCATTCTAATAATGCTTCGGACTTGGGGCCTACAATTGGATCTAGGATTTAATATGAAGTACCGGCTTATATGCAATTTAACCCGGTACTTGGGGGGTCACTGGTTAAGCTCTATATAGTATGATTGAAGGTTTGGAAGACCCGTCTATTATTTGCAATATTAACCCGGTTCTTGGGGGCTATGTACGGATATAAGAGAAAGATAGAAGATGGAAGATACCTCATATTTCTTCTTCATTAAGCCAACAAGCTTGCTCTCCATGTTGCGACTAGAAGATAGACGGTTCAGATAACTGGCGTGTAAGTCGTCTGCAGTCATCTTCTCCAAGACAAGGAATTTGAAGTCAAGCTTCTCGGGAGAGTAAGTAGCAACTTTGCTGGAGTGCTTTGTCAGAGTATGGTGCATGGGAGATTGATAACCCGTCCCAGTGATGGTAACATCAGGGAGAGACGAGTCTTTAGTGGAAGGATTGGGCGGCTTAGGGTCAGTCGCGAGACTATCGAAAGCCACCAAATGATGGCCCGCCGGCTCTGAGGGCGAGGGAGATTGCTCAGGTGTTTCTTTGGTAACTTCAGAAGGTTTAGCAAGAGATAGGGACGACTCAGTAGTATCTGACTGTTGAGTAGTTGGAGCAACAGTAGACCCGCCGGCTTTCCTGCATTTGGCTTGCGCCCTGAAAGAGCAAAGAATTAGCACATAATATAAAGGTGATACTGGTACTATACACACGGCAGAGGTGAAGACATACTCTTGGTTGACCTTCATGGGAGGAAGTTTAGAGGCAGTTGAGTCACTAGAGGAAGGAGGTGACTCCTATAGATTAAGACAGTTAGACATAATAGTAAAGCAACATTATGGAAATATAATACAAATATTGGGTTCTTTATAAGTACTCAGCAAGACATTTCCGCAGCGCCGGGGCGTTAGGTAAGCCGGCCATGAGATCCCTAGAGCCGGTGCTCCGTGTATGACGTCGACTATTGTGCTGTTGTTTTTTCAAGGAAAATGGGGGATCTAAATAAGTGAGAGGATGCAAAAAAGGAACTTTTTGAATGACCCATCGTATCTTCGCTGGTGGGAAGATTTCCGAGTCGGAAGAAAGATAACTTACCTCGAGGGCGTTAGCATGGCTCGTCTCTATCTCCTCCTATGTACAGTCATTGTGAGTAAATTGCATAAAAGGACGGTTAAGGGGATCAAATTCTACCTCTGAGTCATCAAGTTCAAGCATGTTTTGAGCCGACGTTTTTGATTTGCGGCCGTGGGTGTTACCCGCCTGAGACTTCTTCTTCACTCGAGGAGTATACTTTTTCTTCCAGAAGATGGAGTTAGCGTGTAAGTGAAATCTTCCAAGATAAGTTAGGATGGTTATATATGTATAAGGTCAAGACGGAGAGAAAAGTACATTTGAAAGCTGCCCTTACGTCTAGAGCCGAGTTTGTGGCACAGAAAGGTTTTAACCCGACTGAACGACAAGCTTCTTGGGATTCGTGAGTAAGTCCCCTGATAGCAGAGGTGATGTTCTCTTCTGTCAAGGGAGTGTGGTTGAAGCAGAGAGGATCATTTGCATCACCTATGTATTCACACATAAGCCGATCACGCCGGCTCAATGGTAAGACCTTCCATGAGATCTAACAGCGGGTTAGGTCCACTCCCGTCAAACCGTTTGCCAGAAAGACCTTAATTTTGGTGAAAGTCAGAGCATACTTTGCTTGTACCATGGCTGACATCCGGTCTGGAAGCTCATTAGAAGTACAGACCCGGGTAGGACGGTAATCCGGTAGGGGGTTTTCACCTTCTGGAGACATGTCTCTGCAATAGAACCAAGTTATGTTCCAATCTTTGGGATGGCTTGGCATTTTAACAGCTGGGTAAGCCAAATCTCTTCTTCTTTGGATGGAGACTCCGCCGAGCTCCAAGCTTGGGCCGGCCACCACTTTTGTTTGGCGGTTGACATAGAAAAAGTCACGAAAAAGATCAACAGACGGCTCTTCTCGCAAGTAAACTTCACAAAGGACTTGGAAGTTGCACAAGTTGGAGACAGAGTTAGGGGCAATGTCTTGAGGATGCAATTTAAAGAAATGGAGGACATCTCGGAAGAACTTAGATCCAGGCATGCTGAAACCACGCATAAGATGGTCAGCAAAGATAACAACTTCACCCTCTTGCGGGATGGGTCTCTTCTCTAGCCCCGGAACCCGCCAACGAATAACGTTCTGAGCTGGCAAAGTTCCTGCCTCTACAAAATCTTGTAGGAATTGTTCGGAGACTCCAGAGCCGACCCAGTCACAAGAAGAAGATGCTCGAGACATGATGGTGGGTCAAGGCTATGAAAGGTGGCAGCACGCGGCAGGTCAGAAAGTGATTAGACAACCAAGACGATCGATGAAATTAAATGTTGTGATACTAAGCCGCTGGTACAGTTTATCAGAAGAGCCGGAAATTTGATGACGGGTTAAGTGAACAAGGCCGTGATGAAAAAACTGCTAAGGACATACAAATAGGTTTTACATATTATGCTGAGGCTACAAGATCTACAGGCAAGGAAAAATCAAATATATTCTAACCCTAAAATGGGCTAAGGAAGAACAGGCAGTTCATGCGCGTAGTGGAGCAGTACATGGATCTAAGATAAACATCGTCAAAACTTCGCATGGATGACCGCGGCGGATTAAACAATACTACAAGATTTAAGGAGCTATCCATCAGTTGACATTAAAACAACGACAGACATGCTAATGGAGTCTGATGAACTCGACAAGATTCAAGTGGGAAGTCATAGATCTGAAAGAGGACGAAGAACGTACCTTAAGGATGCGGCGGACGCGGGCGAGAATCTGGAAGCGTTCAGGTTGATGCAGGGGCCAAGTTTGTCAATGGCGATGAGACTCCACCGACGCGACGGAGCTCAGAAGCGCTGGCGTCGAGAGGAAGAAGAAGTGGTGGCAGCAGGGAAAATGAAAAGACCCCTTGTGGTCCTATTTAAGGGAGTGGAAGGCCAAACGGGCGCGCGGGAATCAAGGCGAGAAATGATGACCGACCGAGACGGACACCTCAATTTTTGGGTCGACCGTTTAATGAAAGGATCTACGGCATACATCACAGAATCTTTTCTACATAAATGAAGGTGACATCATGGTGGGTTATGTGTTTTTTCCCTTTCAGGTGACGAAGGTGTGAGACTTGCCACTGGTTAAAAAGTGGAGATTGACATGAGCAAGCTCAAATCAATTTGGGGCCTAATGTTGGGGATATACCCCTATGGTAAGACCCGCCTAGGAGGGGCCGGGTCATACCTGGCAAATCATAGCGTATGGGCTGGAAGAGGAAGATTGGGCTGCATGACGGCTCACCAAATGGGCTGAGACGGAGGCCCAGAGTCAGGAAGAAGACGCAAGACCCGTGTGGCAGCCCAAGTGTTGTCCCTACTTTATTTGGCTTGTAACCCCATGTATGAACCTTGTGTCATGAGCTTATGAGATGTATGTTTGCTCCTTGTCATTCATGTGTGTTGCATTCATGCATCATCTCATCCATCATACATTCATTTTGCATGCTTTTTGGTTTTCATGTGTCTGGCTTGATGTGATGGTGGTGAGGTGTTTGATATGTGTGTGAGATGTTTGTTTGTGGTGGATCCATGTGAGCATCTCTCTTTTCTTCCCCTCTCTTTTCCTTGCAACATCCCCTCCAAAACCCTTTTCTTCCTATTATTAATTATCTTCAGATTTAAGTTGTTTTTAAAAATTGGTTAAAAATGTTCATGAGGTGGCCCCACATGTTTGATGAATTGTGGTTATGTTTGGTTGGATGTTTGGGGGTTATTTGTATTTCTGGATGTTTGGGATGTTTGAGGGAAATATGCCCTACAGGCAATAAATAAAGTGTTTATTATTGTATTTCCTTGTTCATGATAATCGTTTATTATCCATGCTATAATTGTATTAATTGGAAACATGGATACATGTGTGGATACATAGACAAACACAATGTCCCTAGTATGCCTCTAGTGAACTAGCTCGTTGATTAAAAGATGGTTAAAGTTTCCTAGCCATGGACATGAGATGTCATTTGATAACAGGATCACATCATTAGGAGAATGATGTGATGGACAAGACCCAAACTACAAACGTAGCTTATGATCGTGTCAGTTTATTGCTACTGTTTTCTGCATGTCAAGCATATGTTCCTATAACCATGAGATCATGCAACTCACAGATATTGGAGGAGTACCTTGTGTGTATCAAACGTTGCAACATAACTGGGTGACTATAAAGGTGATCTATAGGTGTCTCCGAGGGTGTCTGTTGAGTTGGCATGGATCGAGACTGGGATTTGTTACTCCGTGTGACGGAGAGGTATCTCAGGGCCCACTCGGTAATACAACATCACAATGAGCCTTGCAAGCAATGTGACTAGTTGTTAGTTGCGGGATCTTGTATTACGGAACGAGTAAAGAGACTTGCCGGTAACGAGATTGAACTAGGTATGGAGATACCGATGATCGAATCTCGGGCAAGTAACATAGCGAAGAACAAAGGGAACATCATACGGGATTAACTGAATCCTTGACATAGAGGTTCGACCGATAAAGATCTTCGTAGAATATGTAGGAACCAATGTGGACATCCAGGTCCCGCCATTGGTTATTGACCGTAGAGGTGTCACGGTCATGTCTACATAGTTCTCGAACCCGCAGGGTCTGCACACTTAAGGTTTGGTGACGTTTCGGTAGTATAGATTTGTGTATGGTGGTGACCGAAGGTTGTTCGGAGTCCGGATGATATCCCGGACGTCACGAGGAGCTCCAGAATGGTCCAGAGGTAAATATTCATATATAGGAAGTCCCAGTTTGGTCGCCGGAAAAGTTTTGGGCTCATCGGTAGTGTACCGGGAGTGCCGGTAGTGTACCGGGAGACCCCCAGGAGGGGTATTTCGACCCAAGAGGCTTCATGGGCTGTTGGAAAGTATTAACCAGCCCTTAGTAGTCTGGTGGAATCTCCACATAAGGCCCATGCGGCTGGAAGAAAGAGACCCAAAGGAAAAAGGTGGAAAAAGGCCAAAAAGGAGCAATCCTAGTCCTACTAGGATTGGAGGAGGAGAGTCCTCCTCTCCCTCCTTGCCTTGGCCGAATCCAAAGAGGGCCAGCCCTTGCGGCCAGCGTCTCCTCTCCTCCTATATATATTTGTGGAATAGAGGGTTTTTGCACTAGTTTTTCCAGCCACGTGCTACCCGTTCCACCAATGCATAGTTTCTCCTCTAGATCGTATATCCGCAGTGCTTAGGCGAAGCCCTGCCGGAATTGCTCCACCACCATCGCCGGAGCGCCGTCACTCTGCCGGCAAACTCTTCCTCCTCTCCACTTCTTCTTGCTGGATCAAGACGGTGGAGATCGTCATCAAGCTGCACGTGTGCTGAACGCGGAGGTGTCGTCCGTTCGGTACTAGATCGGAAGGATCGTGATCAAGGCCACAAGATGATCGTGATTGGATCACGGGACGGATCATGATGAGATCACGGGACGGTTCGTGATTGGATCGCGGGATGCTCAGCGATTTGGATCGCGAAGAAGTTCGACTACACCAACTGCGTTTCTTAACGCTTCCCGCTTAGCGATCTACAAGGGTACATAGATCAACTCCCCCTCTCGTAGATGCTCATCACCATGGATAGGTTTGCGTGTGCGTAGGAAATTTTTTGTTTCCCATGCAACATTCCCCAACAGTGGCATCATGAGCTAGGTTGATGGTTCGATGAGATCTCGAGTAGAACACAAAAGGTTTGTGGGCGTTGATGCTTAGATTGCTTCCTTCCTTGGTCAGATTTTGGTTCAGCGGTATTGTGAGATGAAGTGGCCCGGACCAACATTACTCGTACGCTTACGAGAGACCGGTTCCCTCGACGCAACTTGCTGCCTAGATGGCTTGCGGGTGGCAGTTTCTCTCACTTTAGTTGGATCGGATTCGACAAAGGTGGTCCTTGAGAAGGTTGAAAAGCAAATTATGTATCACCGTTGTGGTTTATGCATAGGTGAGAATCGTTCTTGCTAGAAACCCGTAGCAGCCACGTAAACCATGCAACAACAATTAGAGGACGTCTAACTTGTTTTTGCAGGGTATGTTGTGATGTGATATGGCCAATTACATGATGTGATATATGTGATGTATGAGATGATCATGTGATGTAGAGAATTTCACGACTTGCATGTCGTTGAGTACGGCAACCGGTAGGAGCTATAGGGTTGTCTTTAATTATTGTATGACCTGTGTGTCAATCATTAAGTGCTATGTAATGCTTTACTTTATCGCTAAATGGTAGCAATAGTAGTAGAAGCATGCAGGGCGTGACAACCTCGATGGCGACACGTTGATGGAGATCAAGATGATGGAGATCATGGTGTTGTGCCGGTGACGATGAAGATCATGCCGGTGCTTTCAAGATGGAGATCTAAAGCACAAGTTCATGGCCATATCATGTCACTTATGAATTGCATGTGATGTTAATCCTTTTATGCACCTTGTTTTGCTTAGTACGATGGTAGCATTATAAGGTGATCCCTCACTTAAATTTCAAGATAAAATTGTGTTCTCCTGGAGTGTGCACCGTTGCAAAAGTTCGTCGTGTTGAGACACCACGTGATGATCGAGTGTGATAGACTCTACGTTCACATACAACGGGTGCAAGCCAGTTTTGCACACGCGGAACACTTGGGTTAAACTTGACGAGCCTAGCATGTACAGACATGGCCTCGGAACACAAGAGACCGAAAGGTCGAGCATGAGTCATATAGTAGATATGATCAACATAATGATGTTCACCAATGAAGCCACCTTAACTCATGTGATGATCAGACTTGAGTTGATGGATTTGGATCATGTGACACTCAGATGACCTGAGGGATGTCAATTTGAGTGGGAGCTTTAGTAATTTGATTAACTAAACTCATAATCTTGAACAATAGTCTAAATGAACTTTGCATATTTTTGTTGTAGATCAATGGCTCGCGCAGTAGCACCCCTGAAGTTTAATGCGTTCCTAGAGAAAGCTAAACTGAAAGATGATGGAAGTAACTTTGTTGACTGGGCCCGTAATCTGAGGATTATCCTCACGGCTTCCTAGAAATCATATGTCCTTGATGCACCGCTTGGTGACCAACCAGAAGACATGACCTCCGAAGACGTTAAGAACGCTTGGGAGGCACGTACTGGAGATTACTCAATAGTTCAGTGTGCAATATTGTATGGCTTAGAACCGGGACTTCAAAGACGTTTTGAACGTCATGGAGCATATGAGATGTTCCAGGAGTTGAAGTTTATCTTTCAGAAGAACGCCCGTATCGAGAGGTATGAAACCTCCGATAAGTTCTATGCTTGCAAGATGGAGGAGAACGGGTCTATCAGTGAACATATACTTAGAATGTCTGGGTATTCAACTCGTCTAGCGGAGTTGGGAATTGCCCTTCCGCCAGAGGCACTCACTGACAGAGTTCTTCAATCACTGCCACCTAGTTACAAGAGCTTTGTGATGAACTATAACATGCACGGGATGAACAAGTCAGTCGCTGAGCTGTTTGCGATGCTAAAAGTTGCTGAGTCTGAAATCCAGAAAGAACATCAAGTGTTGATGGTCAATAAAACCACTAGTTTCAAGAAAAATGGCAAAGTTAAGGGCAAGGGCAAGAAGGGTAAAACCAAGAAGGATGGCAAAGCAGTTGCTACTCCTACAAAGAAGCCCAAGCATGGACCCAAGCCAGAAACTGAGTGCTTTCATTGCAAAGGAACTGGTCATTGGAAGCGGAACTGCCCCAAGTACCTGGCTGACAAGAAGGCGGCCAACGACAAACAAGGTATATATGATATACATGTCATAGATGTGTACCTTACTGGCTCTTGTAGTAGTGCCTGGGTATTTGATACCGGTTCGGTTGCTCACATTTGCAACTCAAAGCAGGAACTACGGAATAAATGAAGGCTGGCAAAGGACGAAGTGACGATTCACGTGGGAAATGGTTCCAAGGTTGATGTGATCGCCGTCGGCACGCTCTCTCTTCGATTACCATCGGGATTAGTGATGAACCTGAATAATTGTTATTTAGTGCCTGCGTTAAGCATGAACATTATATCTGGATCTTGTTTATTGCGAGACGGTTACTCATTTAAATCAGAGAATAAAGGTTGTTCTATTTATATGAGTAATATCTTTTATGGTCATGCACCCAATGTTAGGGGTTTATTCATATTGAATCTTGATAGTAATGACACACATGTTCATAACATTGATGCCAAAAGATGTAGAATTGATAATGATAGTACCACTTTCTTGTGGCACTGCCGTTTAGGCATATTGGTGTAAAACGCATGAGGAAGCTCCATGCTGATGGACTTTTGGAGTCACTTGATTTTGACTCACTTGACACATGTGAACCATGCCTCATGGGCAAGATGACTAAAACGCCGTTCTATGGAACAATGGAACGGGCGAGTGACTTATTGGAAATCATACACACTGATGCGTGCGGTCCAATGAATGTTACAGCGTGTGGTGGATATTGTTATTTTCTCACCTTCACTGATGACTTAAGTAGATATGGGTATATTTACTTAATGAAACACAAGTCTGAAACGTTTGAAAAGTTCAAGCTATTTTAGAGTGAAGTTGAAAATCATCGTAACAAGAAGATTAAGTTCCTGCGATCTGATCGAGGAGGTGAATATCTGAGTTATGAGTTTGGCAGTCACTTAAGACAGTGTGGAATTGTTTCATAGTTAACACCGCTCGAAACACCATAGCGTAATGGTGTGTCCGAACGTCGTAATCGACCCTTATTAGATATGGTGCGTTCTATGATGTCTCTTGCTGATTTGCCACTATCGTTTTGGGGTTATGCATTAGAGATAGCTGCAGTCACTTTAAATAGGGCACCATCAAAATCCGTTGAGATGACGCCATATGAACTGTGGTTTGGCAAGAAGCCAAAGTTGTCGTTTCTTAAAGTTTGGGGATGTGATGCTTATGTCAAAAAGCTTCAGCCTGAAAAGCTGGAACCCAAAGCGGAGAAATGCGTCTTCATAGGATACCTGAAAGAGACAGTTGGGTATACCTTCTATCTCAGATCCGAAGGCAAAGTGTTTGTCGCTAAAAACGGAACATTTCTTGAGAAAGAGTTTCTCTCGAAATAATTGAGTGCGAGGAAAATAGAGCTTGATGAGGTTATTGAACCTTTACTTCAACCAGAAAGTAGCGCAATGCAGAAAGATGTTTCTGTGGAACCTACGACGGTAGAAGAGGAAGTTAATGATGATGATCATGAAGCTTCGGATCAAGCAGCTATTGAACCTCGTAGGTCAACAAGGCCGCGTAATACCCCCGAGTGGTACGGCAACCCTGTCTTGCAGGTCATGTTGTTGGACAACAATGAACCTACGAGCTATGGAGGAGCAGTGATGGGCTTGGATTCCAAGAAATAGTTAGAGGCCATGAAATCCGAGATGGGATCCATGTATGAAAACACAGTGTGGACTTTGGAAGTATTACCTAAAGGGCAAAAGGCCATTCAGAACAAATGGATCTTTAAGAAGAAGACAGACGCGGACGGTAATGTCACCGTCTATAAAGCTCGACTTGTGGCAAAGGGGTTTTCACAAGTTCAAGGAGTTGACTACGATGAGACTTTCTCACCCGTAGCGATGCTTAAGTCTGTTAGAATCATGTTAGCAATAGCTGCCTATTTCGACTATGAAATTTGGCAGATGGATGTAAAAACAGCGTTCCTCAACGGTTTCCTTGAGGAAGAGTTGTATATGATGCAACCCGAAGGTTTTGTCGATCCAGAGAATGCTGACAAAGTTTGCAAACTCTAGCGATCCATTTATGGACTGGTGCAAGCATCTCGGAGTTGGAATAAACGCTTTGATGAGGTGATCAAAGCATTTGAGTTTATACAAGTTTACGGAGAAGCTTGTATTTACAAGAAAGTGAGTGGGAGCTCTATAGCGTTTCTAGTATTATATGTGGATGACATATTGCTGATAGGAAAAAATATAGAAATGCTGGAAAGCGTGAAGGAATATTTGAACAAGAGTTTTTCAATGAAGGACCTAGGAGAAGCTGCTTTCATATTAGGCATTAAGATCTATAGAGATAGATCGAGACGCTTAATAGCACTTTCACAGAGCACATACCTTGATAAAGTTTTGAAGAAGTTCAAAATGGAATAGTCCAAGAAGGGGTTCTTGCCTGTATTACAAGGTGTGAAGTTGAGTAAGACTCAATGCCCAGTAACTGCAGAAGATAGAGAAAAGATGAGTGTCATCCCCTATGCTTCATCCATAAGCTCTATCATGTATGCAATGTTGTGCACAAGACCCAATGTCAGCCTTGCCATAAGTATGGCCGGAAGGTTTCAAAGTGATCCTGGAATGGAGCACTGGCAAGCGGTCAAGAATATCCTTAACTACCTGAAAAGGACTAAGGAAATGTTTCGTGTTTATGGAGGTGATGAAGAGCTCGTCATAAAGGGTTACGTCGATGCAAGCTTTGACACTGATCCGGACGACTCTAAGTCGCAAACCGGATACGTATTTATTCTTAACGGGTGGGGGGCGGTAAGCTGGTGCAGTTCCAAGCAAAGCATGGTAGCTGATTCTACGTGCGAAGCGGAATACATCGCAGCCTCGGAGGCGACGAAGGAAGGTGTCTGGATGAAGCAGTTCATGACATATCTTGGAGTAGTGCCCAGTGCACTGAATCCAATGAACCTGTTCTGTGACAACACTGGTGCCATTGCTCTGGCCAAGGAATCAAGGTTTCACAAGAGGACCAGACACATAAAGCGACGCTTCAACTCCATCCACGATTACATCTTGGAGAAAGACATAAATATTTGCAAAGTGCACACAGATCTGAATGTTGCAGACCCGTTGACTAAACCTCTTCCAAGGGCTAAACATGATCAACACCAGAACTGCATGGGTGTTCGATTCATTACAATGTAAATCACATAGTGATGTGAACTAGATTATTGACTCTAGTGCAAGTGGGAGACTGTTGGAAATATGCCCTAGAGGCAATAAATAAAGTGTTTATTATTGTATTTCCTTGTTCATGATAATAGTTTATTATCCATGCTATAATTGTATTAATTGGAAACATGGATACATGTGTGGATACATAGACAAACACAATGTCCCTAGTATGCCTCTAGTGAACTAGCTCGTTGATTAAAAGATGATTAAAGTTTCCTAGCCATGGACATGAGATGTCATTTGATAACGGGATCACATCATTAGGAGAATGATGTGATGGACAAGACCCAAACTACAAACGTAGCTTATGATCGTGTCAGTTTATTGCTACTGTTTTCTGCATGTCAAGCATATGTTCCTATGACCATGAGATCATGCAACTCACAGATATCGGAGGAGTACCTTGCGTGTATCAAACGTTGCAACGTAATTGGGTGACTATAAAGGTACTCTACAGGTGTCTCCGAGGGTGTCTGTTGAGTTGGCATGGATCGAGACTGGGATTTGTTACTCCGTGTGACGGAGAGGTATCTCAGGGCCCACTCGGTAATACAAAATCACAATGAGCCTTGCAAGCAATGTGACTAATTGTTAGTTGCGGGATCTTGTATTACGGAAAGAGTAAAGAGACTTGCCGGTAATGAGATTGAACTAGGTATGGAGATACCGACGATCGAATCTCGGGCAAGTAACATACCGAAGAACAAAGGGAACATCATACGGGATTAACTGAATCCTTGACATAGAGGTTCGACCGATAAAGATCTTTGTAGAATATGTAGGAACCAATTTGGACATCCAGGTCCCGCCATTGGTTATTGACCGTAGAGGTGTCACGGTCATGTCTACATAGTTCTCGAACCCGCAGGGTCTGCACACTTAAGGTTTGGTGACGTTTTGATAGTATAGATTTGTGTATGGTGGTGACCGAAGGTTGTTTGGAGTCCGGATGAGATCCCGGACGTCACGAGGAGCTCCAGAATGGTCCGGAGGTAAAGATTCATATATAGGAAGTCCCAGTTTGGTCGCCGGAAAAGTTTCGGGCTCATCGGTAGTGTACCGAGAGTGCCGGTAGTGTACCGGGAGACCTCCGTGAGGGGGTTTTCGACCCAATAGGCTTCATGGGCTGTGGGAAAGTATTAACCATCCCTTAGTGGGCTGGTGGAACCTCCACATAAGGCCCATGCGGCTGGAAGAAAGAGACCCAAAGGAAAAAGGTGGAAAAAGGCCAAAAAGGAGCAATCCTAGTCCTACTAGGATTGGAGGAGGAGAGTCCTCCTCTCCCTCCTTGCCTTGGCCGAATCCAAAGAGGGCCAGCCCTTGAGGCCAGCGTCTCCTCTCCTCCTATATATATTGGTGGAATAGAGGGTTTTTGCACTAGTTTTTCCGGCCACGTGCTACCCGTTCCACCGGTGCATAGTTTCTCCTCTAGATCGTATTTCCACAGTGCTTAGGCGATGCCCTACCGGAATTGCTCCACCACCATCGCCGGAGCGCCGTCATGCTACCAGCGAACTCTTCCTCCTCTCCACTTCTTCTTGCCGGATCAAGACGGTGGAGATTGTCATCAAGCTGCACGTGTGCTAAACGCGGAGGTGTCGTCCGTTTTGTACTAGATCGGAAGGATCATGATCAAGGCCACGAGACGATCGTGATTGGATCGCGGGACAGATCGTGACGAGATCGCGGGACGGTTCGTGATTGGATCGCGGGACGCTTGGCGATTTGGATCGCGAAGAAGTTCAATTACACCAACTGCGTTTCTTAACGCTTCCCGCTTAGCGATCGACAAGGGTACGTAGATCAACTCCCCCTCTCGTAGATGCTCATCACCATGGATAGGTTTGCGTGTGCGTAGGAAAATTTTTGTTTCCCATGCAACGTTCCCCAACAGCAGCTCCCCCTCTTCCTCTTTTCTTCCTCCTCCCTCTCTTCTTTTTCCCCTGCGAAGCAAGTTCGGAGAGTGCAGAGGTGGTGCTCGTCGGCGTCGTCGTCTGCAGGGTGGTTCTCCTCCGTGTCCAGGGTGATGTGGCGGACGTGGAGCGTCCCCGCGCTCCGTTCCCGTTGTTAAAGCGCTACGAGAGGTCCAGGGGCGCCTTCTTATTCCTCCTCCTCGCCGGAGCATCGCCGGGCCTTCTTCCTCTTCACGCGCGTCATCTCCGACTCTCCTTCCCCTCTATCGCCATTGCTCGTGCCCCCGTGTCTCCGTGAGGCCCTCGGTGAGCAGCCCGTCCCCGTTGTCCCCTCTCCTCGCCATAATTCATAGACAAGTCGCCGTGGGCAACGTCGCCGCCGCTCGAAAGTCCCGAGCTTGGGCTCGCCTCCGATCCCCCTCTTCGCAAGATGAGACGAGGGATGGAGCCCCCATAGTTTCCTCTTTCGATTCTGCCGCTCCCCATTGCCGGAGACCCCTTGCGTCGCCGGGGATCTGTTCATGTGTGTGTGTGTGTAGGTTTCAGTTTCGTCAGTTAGTATGTGTGAGTGTGTGTATTAGAACACCGACCCCCCTCCTCTGTTACGATCTAGCTCGCTAGCATAGTGGTGTGGTGCGTGTGTGGATGACCAGAGGTCAGGGGTTCGACCCCTAAACCTCCCCCTTTTCCTTTTTTTGTTTTGTTTTGTTTTCTTCTTTGTTTTTCTTTTCTCTTGCTTATATACACATGTGTGTGTGCATTTCCTGCATGTATGTGTGTGTGTGTTGTTTTCTTTGCCATGTGAGTGTGTGTGTGCACATGTGTGTGTATGCACAAGTGGCATACATACACATGTATGCATATTGAGTGTATGAGTGTGTGTAGGTGCCCCCTTTTTATTTATTTTGTTGTGTGTGTGAGGTGAGTGTATGTGTGTGTTGCACATATGCATGGGTGCACATGTGTGTGTGTATGCTATGCATACATACCTACATGTGTGTGTGTGAGCATGTGGGTGTGTGGTGCACCATGCATGACACACATGTGTGTGTGCTCTTTGCACACCTATGCATGTGTAGGTTGTGGGGTTTCTTCTTGCATATATTTTCCATGATTAGTGAAGATGAGCAATTGAGTGGATGCTAAACCTTGTGCATGTGTAGATCTATGTGTATGTGAGAGCTCTCATGTGTATATGTGCATGTATATCTCTCCTAGCTTGTTTTCTTTTCTTGTTCTTGATGCTATGACTATGCCTAAGTACCTTATTCATGCCTCTTTACCTTTTCCATCAAGTGTCCAATAGAGGGCATGCCATTTTGGCCTCTTACATAAGTGTGTGCATGTGTCATAAGTCACTCGTGACTTATAGGGGTCAATTTCGACCTAGGATTACTCCCTATTGCTCCAAGAAAGTATAGGGGCATGAGTAATGAATTTGGGGTAGAATCAACCCACGAATGCATCTGTGAATTCAGATTTGTATTTGGGGCAACTTCACAAAACTGCATTTTTATGCTGTGATGCTCTTTTGTCCATTTTATATGATTTAATCTATACGTGGTTTTAAGTTCTTGTCAACATGACATTGCTAGTTAAAGTTGTTGGGAATGTCCCAGTATATTTTTTATTGATGATAAGTCACCAGATAAGTGGGAACCATGCTGTTTAGTAAACAACTTTATGTTTCTGTTCAGCTTGCTTAAAAATGGCCAAGTCTGGGAGTTCTGCTGTTATTGTTTTGCCATGTAGAGTGGGTTGCATCTACTGATATGTTCAGAATTTGAGCACGCTCAGTGCTAGTTATTTGTAGTAGATATTGCCTTCTACCATACTGTTAATTTTCATCTCAATCGGAGCTCTCTAGCATATTTAACCAGTGCTATAAACTTGCTACTTTATAATCTCAGATTCCGAAAAACTGGAATTTTCACCAAGTCCCAGAGAACCGTTTCATCATGCCAACTTGTTTGCTTCTTGCTTATTGATGTGTGGCTCCTTTGCTGGTGGTGTAATTGGATTAATTGTTGTGTGTCTTGAGTAGATTCTGTCCATGTCTTGTTTGTGGCTGTAGGCTTCCTGTAGCTCCAGATGTGAGCTGTAGAAGTTGCTATTTTGCTATTTAGTGACAGCTTTAGTGTTTTACTGTTTTGTGGATTGTGGGAGCTATGCTCCATGGAATTGATTGATTCTTGAGCCTATTGTGATCGATTTTTCAACACCTATCCAGTGGCTACCTTGAAATGCCAAGAATTAGCCCAGGTAGTTGGTGGTATTGTGTTTTGCCTCTATACCTTGTCGTGAGCGTATCTCGAGAACCGTAGCTCCGTTTCTTGCGATCCTTATATGCATTTATATAGATTTTGCATGATGCATCCATATTTTCCATGTTCATGCATGTCTAAATAACTTAACATGAGGTTCTGTCCAGATTCATTAATATACCAACTTTGCACGTGAAACTTGACTAGTTTGGGGTAGCCATGTTAAATTCTTTATAAAATGAATCATGCATCATCTTGGTTGTGCATTACACCTTGGTTGGTTATTTATTTGCTGTTTCTCTTAGGTAGACGCGAGTGTTGATATTGAGTACGAGGACCCAGGAGAGTACCACTACGAGGATCCCGCTACTTGTTCCGTTGAAGAACCAACAAGCAAGATGATCGTACCCGGATCCCGATACTATTTTTGCTTGCTAGTTTCTCGCTCTTATCGTTACAATTGCGCAACCTACCACATGATATCAGCCCCCATGTTGCCATGACAGCCTCTAACCTCCACATCCTAGCAAACCTTTGATTGGCTAAGTTACCGCTGCTCATCCCCTCTTATAGCATTTTAGTTGCAGGTGCAGGTTGTTCCATGTGATAACATAGATTTGGATATCACAATATTCTGTTATTTAATTTTATGCACATATATATCTTGGTATTGGTGGAAGGCTTGGCCTTTTGCTAAGTGATTTGGTCCGCTCCTACCGCCATTAGTTCCTTGTTACCGGTGTTATGTTTTCCATACTTTGCGCTCCTAACATGCTCGGCGTTGTTATGGGGACCCCCTTGTTTCTTCGGTTGAGACTAAAACTAGTCTGGCAAGACCCAACATTGGTACTACATTTGCTTAACAACTTAATAAAATTGCATAGGGTCTTGTAAATCCGTGGATAATTTAATCAACCCCCGAGCTAGTGCTCCTCATGAGTGTTGGTCCAAACTAGAGCACTGTGCGGGGCCAACCCAGGGCAACTTGGGAGATTTCTATCAGGCCACCGTACACTAGCTTATCCGTCATGTCTTGAGAACGAGATACGCGGCTCTTATCGGGTTTGTCGACACGTCGGGTGGTCTTGCTGGATTTGTTTTACCTTTATCGAGTGTCTTGCGTGTGGAGTCTGACTTTCTTCGGGTTAACTTGAGGTGTTGGAATTCCTTTGGAATTACCTATGATGATCGCGAGATCCGTGGTAGAGGCATTCCCACGGAGTGTGGTTAATTTTGTAATGGATTAGTTGGAGCACCCTTGCAGGGTTAAATCTTTTGGAAAGCCGTGCCCGCGGTTATGTGGCAACTTGGATATTTGTTTAACACCTGGTTATAGTAATCTTGAAGTAAACTCTAATTAAAATACACCAACTGTGTGAGTAACCGTGATCGTCTCTGCTCATGAACATGGTCCGAGAGAGAACACGGTGGGGTCATGATTGACGTAAGTAAGAGTTCAGGATCTCATAGAGATTATACTAGATTCGATCATTCTTCATAGGCCACTCATATTTATTTCATGTTGCGTAAGATAGCCACCATAGATGCTTAGTGCTGCTGCAAACTAAACACTACCCCTTCCCAACCTTTAAGCTTGAATAGTCTCGGTACCCAGGCACATGATAGCTGAGTCCTCTGTGGCTCACAGTTTACTACAATACTCCAGGTGCAGGTTCAGATGAGTACGTGCAGGATGATCTTACCCAGCTCAAGTGGGAGTATGATGAGGAGAGAGGCAGGATGTACGTGACGTATCCGGATGAGTAGAGGTCCTGGTCGTGATCTTTGGGGCAGCGAGATAGTTTCATTTGCATCTGTTTATCGTTTGATTTCGTCCGTAGCCGGACCCTGTTTTCATCTTGATGATTGAAATTTGAGTGGAATTGTAATTTAGCATGTGGCGAGTGTAAGCCAACTTGTATACTCATCTCTTATGTAATGTATGATGCAATGTTACTATACTTGCTAACGGCAAGATGCGCCTCTATCCCTTGCGAGGCCCTCGTGTCTTAAAATGGATAGGCGCGCATCTTGGGCGTGACAACCCGGGCACGTAAGCCGCCTGGAGACAGCCCGCCAGAGTCGGCAAGACGGCTTAGAGACAGAGTTAGACACGTTGTAAGAGTCGGTATGAGATTTGTGTGACCCATGGTCTTGACCTCCTATATAAAGGCGAGACCCGGGGACGGCTTAGACAGAACCCAATCGATCGAGAGCTAGGTCAAGCAAATATGCTCCCTTGTAATCGATACTCCAATCAATATACACAAAGCAGGACATAGGATTTTACCTCATCTCGAGGGGCCGAACCTGGGTAAATCCATGTCTTTCATCCCGTCCAACCCCTTTGAGTCCACCGCCTTAGCGATGGCCTCGAACCTAAGTCTTCAGACATCTGCCGTAACAAAACCATGACAGTTGGCACCCACCATGGGGCTAGCGTGCGGTGTTGTTGAGTTCTCAAAGGGCTTTCTCTCAGGGATCGAAGGATACGTTATCGGCTTGATGACAAAGAGTCGCCGCGGAAGAATCTACATCAACGATTCAGGATGGGGGCCAGAAGCCGGCTCAGTCGAGTATGTCTATCGTGTTCCCATTGGCAAGATGCACGTGTTCATCGACAAGCTGGACAGATCTTATGATGGCTAACTCTCTTTATTCCTCTAGGAGGTCGAGACCATCTTGTCATGCTGCTTCAGCTTCAGCTTCATCGTATTGTTCCACTCGGGGGAAATTATATTGAAGATCTGACGACAGCACGGCTTCCAACCCATAGACCATGAAGAAAGGAGTGTGTTGCGTAGAGCGGTTAGGAGTCGTCCGAATGCCCCCACAAGACTGATGGCAACTCTTTGACCCAGGCTCCAGCAACATGCTTCAGATCCCTCATCAATCGGGGTTTCAATCCTTGAAGCATCATTCCGTTTGCTCGTTCTGCTTGTTTGTTTGATTGTGGGTAAGGGAGTCCTGGTTTAAGGTGTCCTTGGGTGGCCGACCTGTTTCTCATGTGTTGGACTATATGGGCCATTTACCGAGCATTGGATTGATCGAAGGCCCTGTCTCAAGGAAGGAAGCTTTGGGAATCGTGGGGTGTCCTCAGAGATTGGAATAGTGGATAGGCATGTTTTTCCTTCTATGTGCAATCGACCATGAGTAAGCCCTAGGTACCCTCGGCGTCTATATAAGCCGGAGGTTTTAGGTTGTATGAGAGAACAACAAATCTAGGGTTTTAGCTATTCGATCTCGAGGTAGATCAACTCTGTAAACTACACATCATCAATATAATCAAGCAGGACGTAGGGTTTTACCTCCATAGGACGGCCCGAACCTGGGTAAACATCATCTCCTTCGTCTCCTATTACCATTGATCCTAGTCTCATAGCTTGGGAACCCCTACCCGAGATCCACCGGTTTCGACACCGACATTGGTGCTTTGATTGAGAGTTCCATTGTGATCGCCAAAGGAATCGATGGTCGTGTTGTCATCAATGAAGAACTCTACAACATGGACACTTTTGTCCCTGGACAAATCTTCGCTTTTGGCAGTATTGTGCTGCATGCTAACCCGACCGGACATCTAGTCCGGGGCGGAAGTTTTGCCCCTGATCAAGAGGTCAGATTTGGGAACCTGGAGTTCTCCATAGAATCTCGGGGCGATCTTTTGCTATCCGTGCTCGCAGTCTCGCCAGCCATGCCCGAAGACTCTGAGGCTTTAACCTCGGATTCCTCTTTTGGTCCCACCCGCGCGATCTACCCTAGCGATGACCTGACTTTGAGTCCGGAATCGGCCATAGTGCCAAACGCCTGGATACCTGTTCTTGCTGAACACTCTCCTTGCATGGATGCACTGGAGGTTAACTCCGAATGCACCGAGCTGGTCGACCGATCGAGCTCTCGACACTCAACGAGGCCTTAGATCAGATCTCGTCGATGAAAATTACTGACGACCCAACCCCGATCTATGCTCTGAACAGTCTTATAGCGGGTCAAGACGAATTTTTCATCCCACCCACCACCCACCTTATAGCCACTTTCGAGGACTTAACCGACATGTTGGACTATGCCTCTAAGGAGGCAGAGTACATGGAAGAGGAAGATTGCGCCCCCATCCCCGTTAACACAGGGTGGTGGAATGCTACCTCCACATACGATGTCTACATGGTGGACACTCCAGCCACTAATGGTGAGCATACACCTCAAAATGATGGTGACAAATCGGGTGAAGCACCGTCAAGGCGCCGGAAGCCGCATAAACGATCAAAGGGAAAAAAGGGAAGAAAAGCTATCGTCAGCACCGGGGAGGGAGATGCCCCTGAAGACCTCGGTGATCCCGATATCCGCGAACACCCATTGGAGGGTCAGGAGAGACCGGAAGACCAACTCAACCCTGATGACCTAAACGACCCCGAGGACGACAATTACCTCCCCCTGTCCAGGAGGAGGATATCCCGGAAGCCGATAACTTCGCCATCCCCGATAACCTTGAAGATCAGGAACTATTCAGGCAACAGCTTATAGCCACGGCCCACAGCCTGAAGGCAAAAGAGTGGCAGCTTAAAGCCGAACAGGACAACCTAAACGATCGATGGACGAGGGTCCTATCAGCTGAGGAAGGATACGGTACCGGTCTATTGGACCAACCCAAAATATATCCATGCCAAAGACTACTGCCACAATTTGATGACGAGCTTACTGATGCGCCGTCTCCTAAACATACCCCATATGACAAGCCAGACTGCCCTCCTCGAGGACGAGATAAGACAGCTGACGACACTAGTTATAGGCCGACGGTACCCCAAAGACGGGGAAAAGAGCCAATAGAGCCTGATGACAGGTTTGACCTGCGACACGACCTGGACCATAGGGCATGCCGTACAAGATCCATCTACGGATCTAGAGGGTACTCACCCGATTGACGGGAGGGGTATCGACCTTGGCTCGATCTCAACAATAGAGGTCAGGAACGAAACCGAGATAGAACAGATGCCGACTATCGGCATGACATAGCTCGGGTAAGAGGCGTTGCCCACCCATTGTGCTTCACGGACGAGGTGATGCAGCATCAGTTCTCGGAGGGGTTTAAACCCATCAACATAGAGAAATACGATGGGACAATTGACCCAACCGTATGGATCAAGGATTTCCTCCTCCACATCCACATGGCGCGAGGAGATGATCTCCACGCCATCAAGTATCTACCCCTAAAGCTTAAGGGGCCAGCTCAGCATTCGTTAAACAGTCTCCCCAAAAATTCCATTGGGTGCTGGGAGGACCTAGAGGATGCATTCTGATCTAACTTCCAGGGCACCTACGTTCGGCCGCCGGACTCCTCTGACCTGAGCAACATTGTCCAGAAGCCACGAGAGTCCGCGTGGCAATTCTGGAATCGGTTCTTGACCAAGAAAAACCAGATCGTCGACTGCCCGAACACCGAGGCAATAGCCTCCTTTTGGCACAATATTCAGGATGAATGGCTGGCTCACCAGCTCGGCCAGGATAAACCTCGGACAATGTCTGCCCTTACATCACTCATGACCCACTTTTACGCGGGCGAGGATAACTGGCTAGCAAGGCGGAGCCACAACCCCGAAGACCCCGGAACCTTTGAAGTTTGGGACAGAAATGGGAAACCAAAACGCAATAAGAATAAGTCCTGGCACAGGAACAGCAATGCTGATGACATGCCCGTTAGCGCTGGCTTCCGCAATTCCCGACCCGGGCAGCGGAAGAAGCCTCCTAAAGGCAATCACGAAGGATCAACCCCACTAGAAAAAATCATGGAGAGACCTTGCCAAATCCATGGCACTCAAGAGAATCCCGCCAATCACACCAACCATAACTGTTGGGTATTCAAACAGGTCGGCAGACTCACAACCGAGGATCAAGGCAAGGGCCCACAAAGCAAGGACGAGGATGAACCTCGTGGTCCGATCTGGGGCAGACAGAAGCAGTTCCCTCCAGAGGTAAAAGCCGTGAATATGATATAGGTCACTCATATACCCAAAAAAGAGAGGAAGCGCGCCCTTCGAGAGGTCTACATCGTAGAGCCTGTAGCCCCAAAATATAACCCATGGTCGGTGTATCCGATCACCTTCGATCGACGCGACCACCCGACCAGTATCCGTCATGGGGGTTCGCCTGCCCTCATCCTAGACCCCATCATAGATGGGTACCACCTCACTAAAGTCCTAATGGACGGAGGAAGTAGCCTTAATCTGATTTACTCATACACGGTGAAAAACATGGGCATACATCCATCAAGCATCAACCCAGTAACACTACCTTTAAGGGAGTGATCCCAGGCGTTGAAGCCCGGTTCATGGGCTCTGTAAGCCTGGAAGTAGTGTTCGGCTCGCCCGATAACTTTCGAAGCAAAGACTTGATCTTTGACATTGTACCTTTCCGCAGCGGCTATCATGCCTTGCTAGGCCGTACATCGTTCGCTCGCTTTAACACCATCCCACACTATGCATACCTTAAGCTAAAGATGCATGGACCTAAGGGGGTCATTACTGTCAATGGCAACATGGAGCGCTCCTTCCGAACTGAGGAACATGCGTTTGCCCTAGCGAACGAATTCCATTACAATGATGATCGGAAACACAAGCATCTGCCATAAAGGCACGTAAGGTTGGGAAGCGAGCTCGGTTTCATCCTGAACTCCCAGAACCTTCCTCTCCATATAAATAAGGACTTGCTCCCCATTTCACAACCCTAAGGCCAGCAAAGTACGTGCCGAGGAGGCACAACTTTGCACTCAAGATTCCATAGGCGGCGGTGTGGAATATCTACCAGAGGGTAAAGTGTTCAGCTGGACCGAACTACTACCATCAAATGTCTTCGAACAGACTACAGGCACCATCAAGGACCTGCTAAAGTGTAAAGCTCATCTACACTTCAGCGACTTCTCAAGACTTTCTTTCCAAGGTTCGTTCATCGAGCAGCACCACCCATCGAGGTATACAACTCCCTAGGAGGTGCAGGAGCTGCGACAGGGCACATCGAGGATGTCAGGCCACCCATCAAAGACCCATGGTACAACCACTTCTATAAAATTTATATTTCATTTTCAAATACCTATAAACAGTTGCTTCAAAAATTTGAACAATAAGAGTTGTTGAGTAAAATACAAAACCATTATACATGGTTGCTTCGCTGTCCTTCTTGGCACATACTCTTTTTTCTCCATCTACTTGCGAAATTGTTCGGTATGCATTACGATGCAACTGGTTAATAGAACAGTGGCTTGAATTAAAACAAAATCACCCTGAGCACAATTGATTATGCGATTGGCGTCTTGGAATTTGCATTATATGCATTGGTTCCGAACTATGTCTTGGGTCAATAGTTGGGTTGCCCGGCTCCTATGCTTGCCACTTTATGTTCCGCTCGTTCGGCTAAAAGGGCAAAGGGAGAACCACTGCGATTGTGTTTCTAGCTAGCCTGGTTAAGCACCTTAGGGGAGAAAGCCGCAAACTGACTGTCATAGTATGCGAGAACCGGTGTGCGATTCCGAGCTTAAGTGTTATACTAAAAACCTCGTTAGAGGTTATTCCGTGTCATATGATGGGTTTTGTATTTGTACAAACCATGTGATATTGACTTTAGTTGCGGTTCATCCGAACATCACAAATCACTGGGGGTTAGTCATCAGCCCCTGCATTCGTTTTTTTGCTCCTACGGCTAAGTTAAAACAATAAAGCACTATTGTCGGGGATATACCCCGCGATATGACCTGGCCGGAGGTATGACCTGGCCAGGGCCTGGCGACTCACAGGAGATCCGGTAAAGACATGACATTTTATTGATGACCCGGTAGGCGGGTCGCAGGACGACCAGGCCCAAGACCCGGCGTGTAAGCCGGTGCCAGGCAGTTCACAAGAGAAGGACCAAAGAGAGAAAGACTCCCTCCCGAACGAAACAAGACCTGGAATAGGATTCAAGAGAGACTAGTCCTACTCCTACTCCTTGTAGGACTCTATTTATAAACCTACCCTCTCCACTTATATAAGGAGGGGTAGAGCACCCCTAGAGAAACAAGTTCACAAGTCCACAAGTTTAGACAGACACAAAAGATTAGAAATAGATAGATTAGAGGCTCTCGTGATTAGAGGTAGCAAAACACCACCCTTGTAACCGAGATATCTTCTTCATCATCAATACCAGAGAAGCAGGACGTAGGCTTTTTCCCTCCATCGGAGGGGCCGAACCTGGGTAAAACTCGTGTCTCTCGATTCCGACCAACCCCTTCAAGTCGCCACATAGTTACGCTTCTGCCCCGAACCTAAGTCCGTTCACCCAGACATCTGCCGTGACAAACCCACGACAGTTGATGCCCACCGTGGGGCTGCCGCACGGTGGTGTTGAATTATTGAAGGAAGCTTCAAACAGGAATCGAAAGGTTCACAATTAACTAGATAAGGAAGAGCTTGTGTGGAAGGATTTACATCTTCATCGATTGAGATTAGAAAGAGTTTTGGTGGTGCCATGCATCAAATGAATCAGGACATATACCTACTGGGTATTGTCTCTAATGTCTGATTAGTCAAGGCAGCCGGCGGTGTCTCTTTTGCATGGTTAACCGAGGCAAAAATCGGATCGGTTTCTGTTTTTTCCAAAACTACAAAGAAAAATCTGCGGCACCTGGTCACGCGCGGCTGTCGTGGCGTCTCCAACAGTAGAAATTATGTGAGCAGCCACAACTTCATGAGAAGCAAGTCGCGATGCATTAAATCTGAAGAATAGCAACGTTCAGGCTGCAACTTTTTCATGGGATGCTAGGAAATCAATGCATGGCAATTCATCAAGTTTATTCATGTACATAAATTAGAAGAGAAGGTGTTTTAGGTTCAATATACATCCACGATCTGAAGCTGGACACGAAGGTGGACTTGCCAAACCGGCCACGATCTGGAAACGGATATGATCATGGACTTGACACCCGCCAGTCTCGCCTTTGCCGGTCAATCCACCTACGAGCCAGCTTCTCCCTTGCTCAGCTGTACCCCGCCATTCGTTCTGCTTCGCCCCTTGCAGCGGCGCCTCGCTCCGAGCCGGACTCGCTCCGCCGCTATGCTGAGCCGCCCCGTCAGTGCCTCCGTTATGGTCTCACCTCCGCTGCATCGACCTCCATTTCCATTGTCTCGCCTCGACGTCGCAGACTCACCTCAAGCCGTATCCCTGCTGCACCGTGGCATGCCTCGCCTGCTGGCCTCACGCCCGAGCCACCATGTTCGTGCTCTGCTTTGAGTTGTCATGCCCGCAGGATGCCTACTCCACTCCACGCGCAGCGGCTCGTCCCCATGCGCCTCCAACTCGCCGTGTCAGACTCGCCCTCTCCAAGTCACCCCGCCACACCGAGCCGCCGGGTAGGTCTCGCCATCGTGGCCCGCTCCCGTCGCGCCTGCCGTTGCTGAGAGCCGCCACAGACTCGGCCTCCACCCAGCGGCTGGTTCCGTCGTGCCTCACCACCACGGTTTCCACTGGTGCGTCTCTGAGTCGTGCTTGGTTGTCTCCCGTTTCGCATAACTTTGTCTCTGAACCGCCACAACCGGCTGACGCCGCAGCCTAACCTCACCTATTTCCGTGGCCATATTCGAGCCGGTACTCAGGCGGAGCCGTTCTGGCCATTGCGGCTTCACCTCGCCTTGAGCCATGGCCTCTGCTGTTCGTCTCAACCCCTGCGGCCTCCGTCGCTCGCTTGCTGCCGCCGCGCATTGTTGGGAGACGTAGTAGTAAATCAAAATTTTCCTACGTTCACCAAGATCTATCTATGGAGAAACCAGCAACGAGAGGGGAGAGATTGCATCTTCATACCTTTGAAGATCGCTAAGCGGAAGCGTTACAAGAACGCGGTTGATGGAGTTATACTCGCAGCGATTCAGATCGCGGTAGATCCGATCAAGTGCCGAACGGACGGCACCTCCGCGTTCAACACACGTGCAGCCCGGTGACGTCTCCAACACCTTGATCCAGCAAGGAGGAAGGAGAGGTTGGGGAAGGGCTCCAACAGCAGCACGATGGCGTGGTGGTGGTGGAGTAGCAAGGTATTCCGACAGGGCTTCGCCTAAGCGCTGCGGAGGAGGAAGAAGAGAGGTAGGGCTTCGCCGTGAGAGAGAGAGATCAAATCCTGTCTCAAAACATCCAAAACCTCAAGTATATATAGGAGGAGGGACGTGGAGGGCTGGCTTGGCCTCTACTCCAAAGAGGAGATGGCCGGCCGAATTAAAGGGAGAGTCCACCTCCCACAAGGGAGGTGGATCTCCTCCTTTTAAATCCTTTTTGCCTTATCTCCTTATCTCCAGCCGCATGGGCCTTTAGCAAAAGTCTTGCCCAGCCCAATAAGGGCTGGCACACTTTATCTAACAGCCCATGTGGTCCTTTGGTCGTCACACCCCTCCCGGGGGTTATCCGGCACCCTCCCGGCACTCCCGGTACACTACCGATGAGCCCGAAAACTTTCCGGTGACCAAAACTGGACTTCCTATATATCAATCTTTACCTCCGGACCATTCCGGAGCTCCTCGTGACGTCCGGGATCTCATCTGGGACTCCGAACAACCTTCGGTAATCACGTATACCTTTTCCCTATAACCCTAGCGTCATCGAACCTTAAGTGTGTAGACCCTACGGGTTCGGGAGACACGTAGACATGACCGAGACACCTCTCCGGCCAATAACCAACAGCGGGATCTGGATACCCATGTTGGCTCCCACGTACTCCACGATGATCTCATCGGATGAACCACGATGTCAGGGATTCAATCAATCCCGTATACAATTCCCTTTGTCTATCGGTATGGTACTTGCCCGAGATTCGATCGTCGGTATCGCCATACCTTGTTCAATCTCGTTACCGGCAAGTCTCTTTACTCGTTCCGTAACACATCATCCCGTGGCTAACTCCTTAGTCACATTGAGCTCATTATGATGATGTCTTACAGAGTGGGCCCAGAGATACCTCTCCGTCACACGGAGTGACAAATCCCAGTCTTGATTCGTGTCAACCCAACAGACACTTTCGGAGATACCCGTAGCGTACCTTTATAGCCACCCAGTTACGTTGTGACGTTTGGCACACCCAAAGCATTCCTACGGTATCCGGGAGTTACACAATCTCATGGTCTAAGGAAATGATACTTGACATTGAAAAGCTTTATCATACGAACTACACGATCTTGTGCTATGCTTAGGATTGGGTCTTGTCCATCACATCATTCTCCTAATGATGTGATCCCGTTATCAACGACATCCAATGTCCATGGTCATGAAACCGTGACCATCTATTGATCAACGAGCTAGCCAACTAGAGGCTCACTAGGGACATGCGATGGTCTATGTATTCACACATGTATTACGGTTTCTGGTTAACACAATTGTAGCATGAATAATAGACAATTATCATGAACTAGGAAATACAATAATAACCATTTTATTATTGCCTCTAGGGCATATTTCCAACAGTCTCCCACTTGCACTAGAGTCAATAATCTAGTTCACATCACCATGTGATTAACACTTACATCACCATGTGATTAACACTTACATCACCATGTGATCATATCATCATGTGATTAACACCCAATAAGTTCTGGGGTTTGTTCATGTTCTGCTCGTGAAAGAGGTTTTAGTCAGCGGGTCTGCGACATTCAGATCCGTGTGTACCTTGCAAACTTTCCATGTCATATTTGTAGATACTACTCCCATGCTCCACTTGGAGCTATTCCAAATGGCTGCTCCACTATACGTAGCTGGATTTCTACTAAGAGTCATCCAGATTGGTTTTAAAGCTTGCATCATCGTAACACTTTACGATGAACTCTTTATCACCTCCATAATCGAGAAATATTTCCTTAGTTCTCAAGTTACTAAGGCTAACTTTGACCGCTGTCCAGTGATCCACTCTTGGATTACTCTTGTACCCCTTGACAGACTCATGGCAAGGCACACACAGGTGCGGTACACAGCATGGCATACTATATAGAGCCTATGGCTAAAGCATAGGAGATGACACTCATCTTTTCTTTATCTTCTGCCGTGGTCGGGTATTGAGTCTTACTCAATTTCACACCTTACAATACAGTCAAGAACTCCTTCTTTGACCCATCTATTTTGAACTCCTTCAAAAACTTGTCAAGGTATGTCTTCGTCGAAAAAACTTATCAAGCGAATTGATCTATCCCTATAGATCTTGATACTCAATAAAATAGTAGCTTTATCTGGGTCTTCCTTTGAAAAAAAAAACTTTTCAAACAACCCTTCATGCTCTTCCAGAAATTCTACATCATTTCCGATCAATAATATGTCAACTACATATTCTTATAAGAAATCCATAGTGCTCCCACTCACTTTCTTGCAAATACAAGTTTCTCATAAACTTTGTATAAACTTAAACACTTTGATCACCTCATCAAAGCATATATTCCAACTCCGAGATTCTTGCTCCAGTCCATAGAAGGATCGCTGGAGTTTGCATATTATTAGCATCCTTAGGACTGACAAAACCTTCTGGTTGTATCACATACAACTCTTCCTCAAAAAAAAAACCATTACGGAAACCTTGTTTTGTCATCCATCTGCCAGATTTCATAATCGAAAAATGCAGCAACTGCTAACAAAATTTTAATAGACTTTTAGCATCGCTACAGATGAGACAATCTCATCGCAGTCAACTCCTTGAACTTGGCGGAAACTTCTTTGCGACAAGTCGAGCTTTATAAACGGTGACATTTCACCATTAGCGTCTATGATTATCTCAAAGGTCCATTTGTACTCAATGACCCGCCATTCAACAGGCAAGTCTACCAAAGTCCATACTTGGTTTTCATACATGGATCCTTTCTCGGATTTCATGGCTCCTAGCCATTTGTTGGAATCCGGGCCCACCATCGCTTCTCCATAGTTCGTAGGTTCATCGTTGTCCAACAACCTGATTTCCAAGACAGGGTTGTCGTACTACTCAGGAGCAGTACGCGTCCTTGTCGACCTACGAGGTTCAATAGTGACTTGATCCGAAGCTTCATGATCATCATCATTAACTTCATTTTAAACTGAGTAGGCTCTACAGAAACATCTTTCTGTGTTGCGCTATTCTTTGGTTGAAACAAAGGTTCAACAATGTTATCAAGTTCTATCTTCCTCCCACTCAATTCTTTCGAGAGAAACTCTTTCTCAAGAAAGGACCCATTCTTAGCAACAAACACATTTTGCGCTTGGATCTGAAATAGAAGGTATACCCAATGTCTCATTAAGGTATTCTATGAAGATACATTTGTCTGCTTTGGGTTCGAGCTCGCTAGCTGAAAAACCCATTTTCACATAAGCGTCGCAGCCCCAAACATTAAGAAATGACAGCTTAGGCTTCTGTCAAACCATAATTCTCACGGTGTCATCTCAACAGACTTAGATGGTGCCCTATTAAAGTGAATGGATTTGTCTTTAATGCATAACCCCATAATGATAGTGGTAAAACGATAAGAGACATCATAGTACTCACTATATCCAATAGAGCACGACTACGACGTTCGAACACACCATCACACTATGGTGTTCCAGGAGGCGTGAGCTGTGAAACAATTTCCACATTGTCTAAAATTGCATACCAAACTCGTAACTTAGATATTCACCTCCATGATCATATCATAGACATTTATCTTCTTGTCACGATGATCTTTAACTTCACTCTGAAACTCCTTGAACCTTTCAAACATTTCAGATTCGTGTTTCATTAAGTAAATATCCCCATATTTACTCAAATCATCAGTGAAGGTAAAGAAAAACAACGATATCCACTGTGTGTTTCAACACTCATTGGACCACATACTTCAACATGTATTATTTCCAATAAGCCACTTGCCCGCTCCATCATATTGGATGACGGGGTCTCAGTCATCTTGCCCAAGAGGCATGGCTCGCATGTCTCAACCGATTCGAAATCGAGTGAGTCAAAAATCCATCATCATGGAGTTTCTTCATGCGATTTATACCAATATGACATTTAGCGGCAGTGCCACAAGTATGTGGTACTATCATTATTAACTTTATATCTTTTGGTACCAATGTTATGAATATGTGTACTACTACGATCATGATTCAATAAACCATTCCGAGTGGGTGCATGACCATTGAAGGCATTATCCATGGAAACAGAATAACCATTATTCTCTAACTTATATGAATAACCGTATCGCACTAATCATGATCTAATCACGTTCATGCTCAACGCAAACACCAAATAACATTTATTTAGGTTTATCACAAATCCTGAAGGTAGAGAGAGCGTGCGATGGTGATCACATCAATCTTGGAAATACTTCCAACACACATCGTCACCTTTCACCTAGCTAGTCTCCATTTACTCCGTAGCTTTTATTTCGAGTTGCTAACACTTAGCAACCGAACCGGTATCCAATACCCAGGTGCTACTAGGAGTACCAGCAAGGTACACATCACTAACACGTATATCAAATATACCTCCATTGACATTACCAGCCTTCTTATCTACCAAGCATCTAGGGTTTTTCCGCTTCAGCGAACATTCTCCTCATAACAGAAGCACTTAGTCTCGGGTTCGGGCTCAACCTTGGGTTTCTTCACTAGAGCAACAACTGGCTTGCCATTCCTGAAGTTTTCCCTTCTTGCCCTTGCCCCTTTTGAAACTAGTGGTTTAACTTAACCATCAACACTTGATGCTCCTTCTTGGTTTCTACCTTCGTGGTGTCAAACATCACGAACAACTCAGGGATCATCTTATCCATCCCTGGCATGTTATAGTTCATCACGAAGCTCTAGTAGCTTGGTGGCAGTGACTTGGAGAACTGCATTAATCACTATCTCATCTGGAAGATTAACTCCCACTTGATTCAAGTGATTGTAGCACCCAGACAATCTGAGCACACGCTCACCGATTAAGCTATTCTCCTTTATCTTGCAGACAAAGAATCTTGTTGGAGGTCTCATACCTCTCAACATAGGCACGAGCCTGAGATCACAATCTCAGCTCCTAGAACATCTCATATGTTCCGTGACGTTCAAAACGTTTTGGAGCCTCAATTCTAAGCCGCAATGCATGACGCATTGAACTATCACGTAGTCACCAAAAAGTGCCTGTCATATGTTCACAACATCTACAGACAACACTTGAGGGAGTGGTGCAGTTAGCGGTACATCAAAAACATAAGCTTTCTGTGCAGCAATGAGGACAATCCTCAGATCACGGACCCTGTCCGCATTATTGCTACCATCAACTTTCAACTTACTTTTCTCTAGGATTGTATCAATAAAACTGTGGAGCTACAGCGCGAGCTATCTACGACATAATTTGCAAGGACATTTTTTTGACTAAGTTCATGATAATTAAGTTCATTTAATCAAATTAATGAACTCCCACTTAGACAGACATCTCTCTAGTCTTCCAAGTGATACATGATCCATGTCAACTAGCCCGTGTCCGATCATCACATGAGACGGACTAGTCATCCATGGTGAACATCTTCATGTTGATCGTATCTTCTATACGACTCATGTTCGACCTTTCGGTCTTCCGTGTTCCGAGGCCATGTCTGTACATGCTAGGCTCGTCAAGTCAACCTAAGTGTTTCGCGTGTGTAAATCTGGCTTACACCCGTTGTATGCGAACGTTAGAACCTATCACACCCGATCATCACGTGGTGCTTCGGAACAACGATCCTTAGCAACGGTGCACAGTTAGGGTGAACACTTCTCTTGAAATTTTATTGAGAGATCATCTTATTTACTACCGTCGTTCTAAGCAAATAAGATGTAAACATGATAAACATCACATGCAATCAATATAGTGACATGATATGGCCAATATCATTTTGCTCCTATGATCTCCATCTTCGGGGCACCATGATCATCACTGTCACCGGCACGACACCATGATCTCCATCATCATGATCTCCATCATTGTGTCTTCATGAAGTTGTCTCGCCAACTATTACTTCTACTACTATGGCTAACGCTTAGCAATAAAGTAAAGTAATTACATGGCGTTTATGATTGACACGCAGGTCATACAATAAATAAGACAACTCCTATGGCTCCTGCCGGTTGTCATAATCATCAACATGCAAGTCGTGAATCCTATTACAAGAACATGATCAATTCATACATCACAATGCATCACATCACATCCTTTGGCCATATCACATCACAAGGCACATGCTGCAGAAACAAGTTAGACGTCCTCTAATTTGTAGTTGCAAGTTTTTACGTGGCTGCTATAGGTTACTAGCAAGAACGTTTCTTACCTACGTCAACACCACAACGTGATTTGCCAATTGCTATTTACCCTTCATAAGGACCCTTTTCATCGAATCCGATCCGACTAAGGTAGGAGAGACAGACACCCGCTAGCCACCTTATGCATCTAGTGCATGTCAGGCGGTGGAACCGGTCTCACGTAAGCGTACGTGTAAAGTTGGTCCGGGCCGCTTCATCCCACAATACCGCCGAATCAAGATAAGACTAGTAGCGGCAAGCAAATTAACAAACTCGACGCCCACAACTGCTTTGTGTTCTACTCGTGCATAGATTCTACGCATAGACCTAGCTCATGATGCCACTGTTGGGAGACGTAGTAGTAAATCAAAATTTTCCTACGTTCACCAAGATCTATCTATGGAGAAACCAGCAACGAGAGGGGAGAGATTGCATCTTCATACCTTTGAAGATCGCTAAGCGGAAGCGTTACAAGAACGCGGTTGATGGAGTCGTACTCGCAGCGATTCAGATCGCGGTAGATCCGATCAAGTGCCGAACGGACGGCACCTCCGCGTTCAACACACGTGCAGCCCGGTGACGTCTCCAACACCTTGATCCAGCAAGGAGGAAGGAGAGGTTGGGGAAGGGCTCCAACAGCAGCACGACGGCGTGGTGGTGGTGGAGTAGCAAGGTATTCCGACAGGGCTTCGCCTAAGCGCTGCGGAGGAGGAAGAAGAGAGGTAGGGCTTCGCCGTGAGAGAGAGAGATCAAATCCTGTCTCAAAACATCCAAAACCTCAAGTATATATAGGAGGAGGGACGTGGAGGGCTGGCTTGGCCTCTACTCCAAAGAGGAGATGGCCGGCCGAATTAAAGGGAGAGTCCACCTCCCACAAGGGAGGTGGATCTCCTCCTTTTAAATCCTTTTTGCCTTATCTCCTTATCTCCAGCCGCATGGGCCTTTAGCAAAAGTCTTGCCCAGCCCAATAAGGGCTGGCACACTTTATCTAACAGCCCATGTGGTCCTTTGGTCGTCACACCCCTCCCGGGGGTTATCCGGCACCCTCCCGGCACTCCCGGTACACTACCGATGAGCCCGAAAACTTTCCGGTGACCAAAACTGGACTTCCTATATATCAATCTTTACCTCCGGACCATTCCGGAGCTCCTCGTGACGTCCGGGATCTCATCCGGGACTCCGAACAACCTTCGGTAATCACGTATACCTTTTCCCTATAACCCTAGCGTCATCGAACCTTAAGTGTGTAGACCCTACGGGTTCGGGAGACACGTAGACATGACCGAGACACCTCTCCGGCCAATAACCAACAGCGGGATCTGGATACCCATGTTGGCTCCCACGTACTCCACGATGATCTCATCGGATGAACCACGATGTCAGGGATTCAATCAATCCCGTATACAATTCCCTTTGTCTATCGGTATGGTACTTGCCCGAGATTCGATCGTCGGTATCGCCATACCTTGTTCAATCTCGTTACCGGCAAGTCTCTTTACTCGTTCCGTAACACATCATCCCGTGGCTAACTCCTTAGTCACATTGAGCTCATTATGATGATGTCTTACCGAGTGGGCCCAGAGATACCTCTCCGTCACACGGAGTGACAAATCCCAGTCTTGATTCGTGTCAACCCAACAGACACTTTCGGAGATACCCGTAGCATACCTTTATAGCCACCCAGTTACGTTGTGACGTTTGGCACACCCAAAGCATTCCTACGGTATCCGGGAGTTACACAATCTCATGGTCTAAGGAAATGATACTTGACATTGAAAAGCTTTATCATACGAACTACACGATCTTGTGCTATGCTTAGGATTGGGTCTTGTCCATCACATCATTCTCCTAATGATGTGATCCCGTTATCAACGACATCCAATGTCCATGGTCATGAAACCGTGACCATCTATTGATCAACGAGCTAGCCAACTAGAGGCTCACTAGGGACATGCGATGGTCTATGTATTCACACATGTATTACGGTTTCTGGTTAACACAATTGTAGCATGAATAATAGACAATTATCATGAACTAGGAAATACAATAATAACCATTTTATTATTGCCTCTAGGGCATATTTCCAACACGCATGGCCGTCGCCGCCGCACCAGCTCCACCGCCGTAGTTTCGTTCTTTCGCCGCTGCGGCCTGGTCTCTTCTCCGGCTGGCACGCCTTTCCGTCATGGCCTCGTTTCGTTGCCTCCGTGCCTGAGCTGCCGCGGTGTTAATCCGCTGTCGTCACCTCGTCCACATGGTTCAACTGCTGTTGCGCCATGGCCGGCTCCGTTGTGCGCTCTTCTATTCCGCCACCGCGCCTTGAGCTGCCTGGGTATCAGCCTCTACGTCGCCTTAAGCCGCCAAGCCGCCGGCCGGCTCATCACTCCGCAAACGGCTGATCCTCCGACGCCCGGCCGGCTCGCCATTTCACAACGGTAGGCAGATGGTAAGGATGATAGCATGGCCAGCGTAGTAGCAAGCGTATGCGGGCAATCAAGGAGAGATGAACTTGATGGCCACTGCTCAACGTGGCTCACAAAGATCGATCAACCTGCTTATGAGCTAGCTTTGGACGTACGTCTGTCATCTACATGCACGAAGCATTCAGTAAAACTGGCATTGTTGGCCTTGATGGGTCCTGCGACCGCAAGGATAATGACATCCGACAACAAAAATCAGTGCTATCATTTTCATCTATTTATCAATACATATTAAATTCTTTCGAGAAACAATTATTTTTGGTTTGTAATATTTCTAAGCAGGATAATTGTTCATGTGGTATTATACCGCGGAGTTGGAGCGTCCACCAGCATGTTGTGTTGCTCAATGGACACACGTGAGTCGCCGCTCCCACGGCCCGGTCTAGATCAACACGCTAGTATCGTGCACGCTTACCCATCAGTATGAGCCACATTCGTGATATGATTTTCGCCAACAACGCCACGGCCGACTTGCCATCTGCGCCGACTTACAATGTCATGGACGTCCCTCGCCACCACGACGGCTTGCAATGCCGTGGCCATCTCTCGCCACCGCGCTGGATCACAACGCCAGGGCCGTCTCTCGCCATCCGCACCGGCTTACAAGGCCATGGACCGTTTCTCACCATCCGCGCCGGCTTACAATGTCGTGGTGTCTCTCACAATAGCATTGACTTACAATGCCATGACTGGTTTCTACGTCTACATCAAAACGCCAATGGCTGCATACACCAGTACGAGCCGCCCAACGGACGCTTATGAGTTGCCGCCCACAGTTTGATCTACATCAACATATCGGTGTAGTGCTCGTCTATATGAGCCGCCCAACAGACGCACGCAAGATGTCGCCCACAGTCTGATTTACATCAACATATTAGTGCGGTGCTCATCGATATGAGCCGCCCAGCGGACAGGCGCACAGGTCGTCGCCATTAAAATTTGGTTCACTTCAACAACCAGCTGAACCATCGACCGGATTATTGAAACAAATCATACGGGATCATCTATAACCCACCATAGCCAGCCTTAAACTTTCAAGTGGAGATTCTCAAGCCGCCTTTTCAAGTCAACTTAAGACTCGGGGGCTACAGACATGGCGAGACACATTTGGTCGTTTTCAACGAAAACCCCGGGTCATTGCAAAGTTAACCCGATCTTGGGGGCTACTACATTTTTGGCGGAATACTAAAAGTTTCCCAAGAGGACGAACCGCCGAGATATACCGTTCAAACACGGGTGCCCGGATTCATTGGATCATCATAAAGTCACTTGGAGGCTTCTGCCGTTTCTTCATACAAGATGGCGACTTACAAGATTGTGCAAAAAGTTAACTCCGTCAACAATGTCATTTGGGGGCTTCCAACACACCGGGTTTAGGTTACATACCCTCTTGATAGGATCTTAAGCCACCACAAGCTCGGTTAAAACCTGCCTGTAAGGTGATGCTGCTCCGCTAGGTGATCCGCCAAACTATTACCAGTTAATCTCGCTTAGAGACCCTGAGCCAGTTCAAAGAAATTGATGGCCAATCTCGATAGAGACCCTATACTGGTTAAGGTTAAACCGACGGATTTATGTCACGTAAGAGGCGGTTTATGGGCTACTAGGGATACTCATGGCCTGCTGTGTCTCTTGCTGGGACGCTGTGCTCAGCAATCCTCGCCTGGAAACCGAGCATTGTTTGAGTTCAAGTAGCGAGTCCACTTGGTGGAACCAGCGCCCTGTCTCCTTCTGGGGCGTTGCGCTCTTCAGTCTCGCCTAGAAATCGAGCACTATTTGAGTTCAAGCATCGATTCCACTTAGCAGAACTGGCAGATGTGTCTCTTTCTGGTTCGTTGCGCTCTTATCAGTTAATCTCGCCTAGAGACCCTGAGCCGCTCAAATGAGTTGACGCTCACTCTCGCTAGAGACCCTGCACTGGTATGAGTTCAAGCATCGAGTCCACCCAGAAGAACCATCATATGAGTTTTTGAAAATAAAAGGAAGGAAAAGCAAGATCATCATGCATTGCATCACATATTGCATCATACATATTGCATCATACATTGCATCATACATTGCATTCATGTTATAAGTCGGGCCAGAGAAAAATTGTAAAATATGAAGCAAGGTTATGTTAAGATCTCCGGGTTATGCTTTTTCAAGCCACCCTCTCAGCAATGCAGAACATATTCTGTCTTGTTTATTTTTGCAGGTCTTATCTATTAAGATGAGCCGCCGTTAGATTGGAAAGTTGATTATTCTTGAAGAGCCGCCCTGTCAGATATAATGTTGTGTCATCTAATTGACCGGTTCTCAGATTTCTTCAAAGGTGCTCTATAGTAACCTACAACACTCATGGATTTCTCCAACATATATTTTCCTGGTTACACCACAACCACGAGCAGGGATTTCATGTCAAAGACAAAGGAATTATTCCAGGATATTCATTCCGGGATATATTGCAACCACGATCAAGGATCCATTCAACAAATTGTGGTGAGTCATATTGTTCTTACGTAGTCCCAAGTCACCGCAGGCAGACAACCTGACACTTGGGGGCTACACTATTCAAATATAGTTTAGATCAAGTATGCAAGTCCCTTGTCGCTGCAAGCACGCGCCATGGCACTTGGGGGCTAATGCAAGCCGGTTTTCAAATCACTATTGTCAGCAAGATCCTATTATCTCAAGGAGATGAGCCGGCCTTTCTATATTTTTGTAAGTCCCAGCCTAGTAATTCTTACTAACCCAGCACTTGGGGGCTACACCGCTCAGATCAAATTTTCTAAAGTCCCAAGTTGCCGCAGGCATGCAACCCGGCAGTTGGGGGCTACAATATTCAGCTGTTTGGCAAATTAAAAGGTTCAAATTCAAGACCCGGCACATCACATTCTGATGAGCCGGCCCTTGGGGGCTACACCCGTTGAAGCTTTATAAGGTATAAGACAGTTACAAGTCCCAGGCTGCTGCAGGCAAGACAACCTGGTACTTGGGGGCTACACATTCAAACATATTATTGCAAAGCACCAAGTCATCATGGATAAACTTGGAGCTTGGGGGCTACAGGTAATATGGACATATCAAAAACTTTGAGGAGAATTTTCAAGATATTAATTATGGAGTTTAGTTGTTAGACCCGGCGTTATCAAAAGATCATAACCCGCCAGAGTTTATATAAGTCGCCCTGCTTCGCAACATTGGAAGTCCGGATATACGTCATGAGTATTTCTTATTTTCAAGATTTTCATTAAGCCAAAGTATTGGAAGCCGACTCAATGGCATATGGGTATTTTATTCCCAATATTTCTCAAAGGACACTGACAAGTAAGACGTTTTCAAGATGACTCATTCATATGCAGAAAAGACCTGGATTTCTGAGGAGCCACTTCATAAGCTGGCCATTTAATATTTTTTACTATTCCTATTTCAGGAGGTTACCATGAATAAATTCAAGCTAACCTGGGGGCTAATGCTGGGGATATACCCCGCGATATGACCCGGCCGGAGGTACGACCCGGCCAGGGCCTGGCGACTCACAGGAGACCCGGTAAATACATGACGTTTTATTGATGACCCGGTAGGCGGGTCGCAGACGACCAGGCCCAAGACCCGGTGTGTAAGCCGGTGCGAGACGGTTCACAAGAGAAGGACCAAAGAGAGAAAGACTCCCACCCGAAGGAAACAAGACCCGAAATAGGATTCAAGAGAGACTAGTCCTAATCCTACTCCTAGTAGGACTCTATTTGTAAACCTACCCTCTCCACTTATATAAGGAGGGGTAGAGCACCCCTAGAGAAACAAGTTCACAAGTCCACAAGTTTAGATAGACACAAGAGATTAGAAATAGATAGATTAGAGGATCTCGTGATTAGAGGTAGCAAAACACCACCCTTGTAACCGAGAGATCTTCTTCATAATCAATACCAGAGAAGCAGGACGTAGGCTTTTTACCTCCATCGGAGGGGCCGAACCTGGGTAAAACCCGTGTCTCTCGATTCCGACCAACCCCTTCAAGCAGCCACATAGTTGCGCTTCTGCCCCGAACCTAAGTCCGTTCACCCAGACATCTGTCGTCACAAATCCACAACAACTATGGTACGATTGCCTTGTCCACCTCACACTACCGCCTTCGGGTACCGATAGCTCGGCTAAGGGTCACAGTGCGTAGGTAGAGACACCTCATGTAGTATATACATGGGGGCTGAAGCCGATGACTCGCAACTTTCAGTTTCAATGGCCACACAGGAGTTATAACGAATGCAAAATATGAAAGACATGATAAACCATGCATCATAACTATACAAGCATTAAAAGGTCTTCAGACATTTTACAACGCATCTACTCATAAATGTTTTCTTTCGAACACTAAGCCTCTATTGCCCGAGCACCCTCCATCACTATGGAGAAGTATCACTTAGGGCACCTATGCTCCTTTCTAGGAGGCGAAGGGGTGGTGGATATCTTCATCGGATCAAGCCCCGACAAGTGCACCTTAGTCCTTGTAAAGGCCATCCGAGCTCCCTCGATACAGGAGGAACGCCTTAGTGCGTCGATCCGAGGCGAGGCATCGCTCAGCTTCTGCACCAGGCCGAAGTAGCTGCTCGGCAGTGGCGCATCGAGCCATAGCCAGATATAGAGATCCTTCTTGGTTGGCTCCGCCATCCGATGTAGCCCCATCAGCTACTTCAGCTGCTCGACAAGGAAAGGAGAGCGCTCGGAAACTTCAAATTGCACCCAAAATAGTCGGGCTTCATCTCCTTCTCCCTGCAAAGCATAGAACGGGTTTGCGTCCTCTATGCTCTTCCAGAGGTCCGAGCAGGCGCTTGAGGAATGCCACACTTGGGTGAGCCATGCGAACCTGTTATTACCAAAGACAAACTACAGTAAATATGGCTTACCATCCGTGATATCCTTAACTTGGCGGACTTGTGATACGTCTCCAACGTATCTATAATTTATGAAGTATTCATGCCATGTTTACAATAATTCCATGGAATTTTCCCTCTCTATCTTGTTGTGATGAATTGGGTTTTCCCTTTGAAGTTTTCTTATCGGATTGAGTCTTTAAGGATTTGAGAACACTTGATGTATGTCTTGCGATGGAATATCCATGGTGACAATGGGATGTGCTATTGATCCACTTGATGTATGTTTTGGTGATCAACTTACAGGTTCCGTGACCTTGGGAATCTATGCATAGGGCTTGGCACACATTTTTGTCTTCACTTTCCGGTAGAAACTTTGGGGCACTCTTTGAAGTTCTTTGTGTTGGATTGAACATGATGAATCTGAAATTATGTGATGCATATTGTATAATCAAGCCCATGGGTACTTGTGGTGACATTAGAGTATCTAGGTGACATTAGGGTTTTGGTTGATGTGTATCTTAAGGTGTTATTTTAGTACCAACTGTAGGGATGTTTGTGACACTTATAGGGATAACTCATAAGATTGGTCAGAAAAGATAACTTTGAGGTGGTTTCGTACCCTACAATAATTTCTTCATTAGTTCTCCGTTATTTGTAACTCTGGAGTGAACTCTTTGTCGCACAAGAGGTACTTACATATGATTCAACTATGTCAATATTGTTGAGAGAAATTGTACTATTGAAAGTATGGACCCTAGGCCTTGTTTCCAAGCATTTATACAACGTTTTGCGCGCTGTTTTACCTTGTTGCTTTTGTATTTTCAGATTACAAAAACCTATATGTACCATCCATATTGCACTTGTATCACCATCTCTTCGCCGAACTAGTGCACCTATACAATTTACCATTGTATTGGGTGTGTTGGGGACACAAGAGACACTTTGTTATTTGGTTGCAGGGTTGTTTGAGAGAGACCATCTTCATCCTACACCTCCCACAGATTGATAACCCTTAGGTCATCCACTTGAGGGAAAATTACCGCCGTCCTACAAAACTCTGTGCTTGGAGGCCCAACACGAGTCTACAAGAAGAAGGTTGTGTAGTAGATATCAATCTCTTTTCTGGCGCCGTTGCCGGGGAGGTGAGTGCTTGAAGGTATATCTTTAGATCTTGCAATTGAATCTTTTAGTTTCTTGTTTTTCACTAGTTTGGTTTTATAAAATAAAACTACAAAAAAATGGAATTGAGGTTGCCTCATATGCTTCATCATTTTAATGTCTTTCGTGAAAATGATGGAAAGGAAAATTGTGCTCAAGTGTTAGAAGAAGAAGTTATTGAAATGTTTGGCACTAAATATTTGAGTGAAGAGCATGATAGTGATATTGTTAGTATGAATTCTCTGAATATTCATGATGCTAATGATATGCAAAGACACAAGCTTGGGGATGCTATGTTTGATGAAGATGATATTTTTAGCCCCCCATGTTTTGATGAGCAAAACTATTATGATTATGACATGCCTCCTATCTATGATGATTATTGTGATGACATGTATGCTACAAAGAGTAATGGTAACCATGAAACTTGTCATTATGATTTTAATATTCAAAGTGGTTATGTCAATCAAGTATGTCATGATAGTTATTTTGTTGAGTTTGCTCCCACTATTTTGAATGAGAAGAAAATTGCTTATGTGGAGAGTGACAAATTTTATATGCTTGTGCATCATAAAAATAATGATTTATGTGCTGGTTATATTGTGGAATTTCTTCATGATGCTACTGAAAATTATTATGAGGGAGGAGCATATGCTTGTAGGAATTGCAATAATATCAAGTTTCCTCTCTCTGTGTTCAAAGTTTTGAAGTTATGCTTGTTTTGCCTTCCTATGCTAGATGATTCTTGTACCCATAAATTGTTTGCTCACAAAATCCCTATGCATAGTAAGTGGGTTAGACTTAAATGTGCTTGTTATGAGATTCATTATGCTCTTTTGCATGTTTCAATTACTATTCCTATGTGAGCATCATTGAAATCATCATGCCTAGCTAAAAGGCATTAAGGAAAAGCGCTTGTTGGGAGACAACCCAACACTTTTACTTTATGTTTTTGTGTGTTCACGTGATTAAGCTACTGTATTAATCATGTTTTGTGTCTTTTATTTCAATAAAGTGCCTAGTAAATCCTTTGGGATAGTGTGGATACTTGCTTGTTTGATTCTGTGCAAAAACAGAAAGTTTTGCGTCCAATATATGAATTATATGATTTTACTGGAGCGTCAAACAATTCTGAAATTTTTAAAAAAACTTTATATACAAATTCCTTGATTTTTTCTAAAAAAATTTAGAGTCAGTGAAGTTTGGTGATCATTCAGATCTTTATAGACTCTTCTGTTTTTGACAGATTCTATTTTGCATGCATAGTTTGCTTGTTTCAAGTGTTCCTATAGCTTATATTGAGTAACATAAATTGTGGGAATGATGTAATACAGTAGGTATCATGTGGGAACAATTATGAATCTTTTCTTGACAGTACCTGTCGTGGGAACGTGCCTGATAGTAGAAGGTAGGGGTACGAAAGGAGAGGGCAGAGTCCTAGCTACAGCGAGGATGTAAACACGGATGTATGAGTTCAGGCCCCTCTCATGGAGGAAACATCCCTATGTCTCAGTGCTCTGGAGCTTTTCCGTGTGGAGAATGGGGATTACCAAGGTTGCAAACCCTTGTGCCAGAGGGGAGGGGCGGCTTGTATAGAGTTCGCTGCCCCTCATAATTGCGAGGCATCCAAGGGTTTGATCGTGGGTATAAATACTAGCGCTACTGGTAACATACAACATAATTTCTATTAATGATGACTGGACTAACGCCTACCTGTTGGCCTCTCAGGGGCGACTTCTGGTCTTCTAGCATTGATTGGAAACGAGGTCGTCCGAGTGACAGGTGACTGTCGAGTGGAGGAAGGAGCCACCGAATGGATCTACTGTCGAGTGACTTGAGCGCCATGGTGAATCCAGTCAGAATCTTTCTTGTGGTCCTTAAGCCTTCCAATGAAGTGTCCTTAGGTAAGGTATATAGGTCAGGCCTAGGACCCTACCCTATGTACATATCCTCGTCATTAGCTATCACGCCCAAGATGTGCACCTATCCATATTAAGGCACGTGGGCCTCACAAGGGATAGAGCCGCATCTTGTCATTCGCAAGTATAGCATCATTTCATCATACATTATAGAAAAGATGAGTATACGAGTTGGATTACACTCGCCACATACTAAATTACAACTCCACAAGAGTTCAAACATCAAGATGAAGACAGGGTCCGCCTACGAACGAAATCAAACGATAAAACAGATGCAAATGATACTATCTCGCTATCCCAAAGATCACGACCATGGGCCCCTACTCACCCGGATAAGTCACATACATCTTGCCTCTTTCCTCGTCATACTCCCACTTGAGCTGCATCAGATCATCCTGCACGAACTCATTTGTACATGTACCTGGATGGTTGTAGTAATCTGTGAGCCACAAGGACTCAGCAATCATGCGCCCAGGTACCAAGATTATTCAAGCTTAAAGGTTGGGATGTGGTGTGGGTTTAGTTTGCAGCAGCACTAAGAATTTATGGTGGCTAAACTTACGTAACATGAAGATAATGTGAGTGGCCTACAATGAACGATCGAATCTAGAATGACCTCTATGAGACCCTTAACACTTACTTATGTCAATCATAACCCCACCGTTTTCTCTCTCGGATCATGTTCACGAGCAGAGACAATCACGGTTACTCACACAGTTGGTGTATTTTATTAGAGTTTACTTCAAGGTTACTATAACTGGGTGTTAAACAAATATCCAAGTTGCCACATAACCGCGGGCACGGCTTTCCGAAAGATTTGACCCTGCAGGGGTGCTCCAACTAGTCCATCACAAATTAACCACACTCCGCGGGAATAGCCTCGACCACGGATCTCGTGATCATCCTAGGCAACTCCAAAGGAATTCCAACACCTTGAGATAACCCAAACAAAGTCACAGCCCTCACGCAAGACACTCGATAAAGTAAAAACAAATCCAGCAAGACCACCCGACGTGTCGATGAACCTGATAACAGCCGCGTATCTCATTCTCAGGACACGGCAGATGATCAGTACGTACGGTGGCCTGATAGAAATCCCTCGAGTTGCCCCGAGGTGGCCCCACAAGTGGCTCTAGTTTGGACCAACACTCATGAGGAGCACTGGCCCGGGGGTTGATTAATTATCCACGGGGTTGCAAAGCCCTATGCAAGTTATATTATGTTATTAAGCAAATGTAGTACCAAATTTGGGTCTTGCCAGACAAGTTTTAATCTCAACCAAATAAACAAGGGGGTCCCGATAACAACCCCGAGCATGTTAGGAGCACAAAGTATGGAAAACAAGAAACTATGGAGGTAATAGCGGAACAAGAAACTATGGAGGTAATAGCGGAACAAAACACCTAGAAAAAGTCCAAGCCTTTCACCAATACCAAGATATATATGTGCATTAACTTAAATAACCGATAATATTGTGATATGCCAAAAAACCATGTTATCACATGGAATAACCTGAGCAGCGGTAACTTAGCCAATCAAAGGTTTGCTAGGATGTGGAGGGTTAGAGGCTATCATGGCAATTAGGAGGCTGACATTCAGGTGGTAAATAGCGCAAATTTAACGATAATAGCAAGACACTAGCAAGCCAAAATAGTATCGGGATCCGGGTACGATCATCTTGCATGTTGGTTCTTCAGTGGAACAAGTAGCGGGATCCTCGTAGTTGTACTCGCCTGGCTATTCATACTCAAGTTCAACGTTCATGTCTACCAAAAAGAAACATCAAGAATAAACAAACAACTATGGTGCAATGCACAAGCAAGAATGATGTTTGCTTAGTTGAAGAGTTTTTAGCATGGCAATCCTAACTAGTCATGTTTCACATGCAAGGATTGGTTATTAATGAATCTGGACAGATCCTTATGTTAATTTATTTATACATGCATGAACATGACAGATATGGATGCATCATGTGAAAATGATAAAAATGCATATGAAGAACGTAAGAAATGGAGTTACGGTTCTCACGATACGCTCCCAACAAGATATGAAGGCAAAACACAAGAAAAGATAGACCTGGGCTATTCCTTGGCATTCCAAGGTAGCCACTGGTTAGGCAATAAAAAACCAACCACAATAGAGCCAAAGATCAAGAAATTCCACGGAGCATAGCTCCCACAAGTCACAAAACAATAAAACAAACAATCTGCCACAAAACAACAATATAGCAACTTGCACAGCCCACAACTTGAGGTACAGTAATCCTACCACCACAACCAAGGCATTTACAGAAACTACATAACATTCTTATCAACTTATCCAACTACACAATCTATAAAGTAGGCACACATCAATAAGCATGAAGCTATCAACTTGACATGATGAAACAAATTTCTGGACTTAGTGAAAATAACAGTTTTCTGGAATCTGAGTTAATCTGGTAGCATGTTGACACCATAAGTGAAAGGTGTTAGAGACCACCTCATGGCATGAAAATTAACAGGATGGTAGTAGATAACATCTACTTCAAAACACTAGCACTAAGCATGAGCTAGTTCTCAACATATCACAAGATGGCAACCACTCTTCATGGCATAAAAATAACAGCAGATTCTCAGACTTAGAAATATTTAGCATGGTAAAAACAGCAACATCAAGTTAGCTACTTTGCAGCAAGTTTCCCACTTATATGGGTGATTCTCATGTCAAACAAAAATACCATGGCATAATATGCATGAAACACTAACTATTCCATGTTGGCAAATGCCCCAAAGCAAGCACGGATTAAATGATGCAAAAATGAAAAAATAGCATCATAGAAGAAAATGACATTTTTATAAACTTGCTCAAAAGTGAATTCAAATTGCACCAATGGATTCCTTGGGTGATTCTACCCCAAAATCATATATTATACCCATATGGTCACATGTAGCATCATGACACAAACTACATAGCAAAACATCATCTACTCCATATAAGTGAAAACTTTCTTAAAATACTCATGTGCAAAAATGTGCATGTCCAGATTTGGATTAATACTAGAATTGGAAAATATCTATTAAAAAAATAAAAACACTACACAACTAAGAAAACATCAACAACAGGGGGCCCACCTGGCATACTCACCAGGGCCCCTCTGTGGATGACATGTGGGGCCAGGCCCACTGTCATACACACACACTAGCACATACATACACACAACACATCCGCACGAGATCCTTCCACCACAGAGGATCCTGCCACTACTAGCACACACACACACTACACCACATCCACACCAGATCCAGACGCAGGCGCGCCCGATCCCACACACACAACACCGAGGCCATCCAATCGGAAAAGGGAAAAAAGGGGGGATTTAGCGCCCGCAGGCGATCGAACCCGCGTCTCCCCGCTGGGAGGGCGCGGCGGAAACCACTTGGCTACGGAGGGAAGTCTGCCTACTGAGGGCTAACAACCCACTAGTACTACTCCTACGTGCCCGAACCCTACGAAACTGAACCTAAACGCGGCGGCTACAACAGCGGCACGACAAACGCAGGGAAAGACTCCGGCGAGGGAGAACCTTGGCAGGGATGCGCACGAGAAGAGAAGCACGGGCGGCACACACACGCGAGCTATCACACACCTAAGCACATTGGGGATGCCTCTGAACAACAGACCGCAAGGCACCGGGGACACACACTAGACAGCACGACGGCAATGGTAGCGGCGGCCAAGGACGGAGGTAGAAGGAAGGAATTGAGCACGGGGATCTACCTTAACTACCTCGACATGACGACGGGACCGGGGGTGTAGCAGGACGTCGCCGGCGCGATGGGGAACTTCGGCGAGTCCCTGAACCGAACGGCGAGGAAGAAGCACTGGGTTGCCCGGCCTTGAGGACCCTCCTGGTCCCAGGGGAAGAAGAGGGACACGAGGGGAATTCCTCCCCGTGCACCAGGTCGTCAAAGAAGCGGCAAGGACGCTACGTCCGGGCACGAGCAGAGATCGGCCGGAGCATCGGGAGAATGGCGACGGCTACGCTTGGGGAGAGGCTTACCTGCGGTGACAGGGATGGAGAAGGGAGGAAAGGGGAAGGCTAGGGCTAGGGCATCGCAGGGGACGCAACTTATAAGCGGCTCGAATCCTCTCCGATCGTGAAATCGACCGGAGGTGTGATGTGGCCCCTGTGGATGCCCACCGTACAGGAGGATGACGCACGCACGCAAGGGGAGGCCGGCTGGGCTGTGGGAACTGGCTGGGCCGCGTTGGGGAGGTCACCTGGGCCAGAGGGAAGCACAGTGCCCGCTCACTCTCACAAAGATAAAATAGAGGGAGCTTTCTCTTTTTCAAATAACAACAACACAAGAAAAACCCTCCCCAGAGTGAAACAAAAGGATTTTTGCAGAACAAAAATACTTTGACATGTAAAAAATGCACTATTTACTAAAAATATCAAGCTGATTTTTGGGACAAGTAATTTAAATACTTTTAAATATAGCCATTCCCCTGTTATTTAAATACCCCAATACATAAAGCTCAAAACAACAAAAGACCAACACACACAGGATTAAAATATTATTAGTTGACTCCTGAACATTTTAGAACAATTTTTAACAACAGTTAATTTTATTGAATAAGTGCCAAGGGAATAAAGAGAGAAGTTTGGTTTGTTTGAAAAAGAATAAGAGAGGGGAAGGAGATGATGCACCACATACACTCCAACCACATCACACAACACAAGATCACAATCAACCACTACAAGGGCACATCATAAACAAAGACATGGCATGATGGATGAAATGATGCATGATGCATGAATGCAAGAACAAGACATGGCATAACAAGGTTCAACTCATAACATTAATCTCATGACCACAAGGTCACTTAAGATACATGCCCAACAAGGTAGGGACAACACTTGGGCTATCACAACTCTCCCACACTACAAGATGATCTCGACCCGAGATCTAGGAATGAAAGAACTCTGGAAATTCGGAACGGAGAAGCTCCTCGCGTTCCCAAGTAGCTTCTTTGTCAGAATGATGAGACCACTTCACCTTGTGGAACTTGATAGATTTGTTGCGAGTCTTACACACAGTTTCTTCGAGAATTACAACTGGATGCTCACGATAAGAGAGGTCTTCTTGGATATCAATGTCTTGGAGGTCAATGGTGTGCTATGGATTCTTGAAGCACCTCCGGAGCTGAGAAACATGGAAGACATCATGCACATTTTTGCGAAATTTGGAGGAAGCTCTAGTTGATATGCAAGTCCACCTCTCTTGCCAACAACTCTGAAAGGACCAACAAAACGAGGAGCTATCTTCCCTTTAATTCCAAACCACTGAGTGCCCTTCATGGGAGAGACTCGAAGATAGACTAGATCATCCACTTGAAAGGAAACATCCCGATGTTTGTTATTGTAATAACTCTTCTGTTGGGACCGAGCTGCTTTGAGGTTCTCACGAATGACACGACACATTTCTTCTGCTTCAGTGATCATGTCATTGCCCAATATCTGACGCTCACCGGTTTCAGACCAGTTAAGCGGGGTACGACACTTTCTGTCGTAGAGAATATCGAAAGGGTCCTTGCCTGAGCTAGCTTGAAAGCTATTGTTGTATGAGAATTCAACATATGGAAGGCAGTCTTCCCATTTCATGCCGAACGAAATCGCACAGGCTCTAAGCATATCTTCAAGGATCTGATTGACTCTCTCAACTTGACCACTTGTCTGCGGATGGAATGCAATACTGAAATGGATCTTGGTACCCATAGCAGTCTGGAAGGACTCCCAAAACTTGGAAGTAAACAGGCTTACACATTCAGATGAGATGAGCTAAGGAATACCATGCAAAGATACTATCCTTGATGTATACAGCTCTGCAAGCTAAGCTGCCGAGATAGATTCTTTGACTGGCAGGAAAGGAGCAACTTCTGTCAGCTTGTCGATAACCACAAAGATGGCACCGTTTCCTCTCTTGAACTTGGGAAACCCGGTGACGAAATCCATCTCCACATGATCGAATTTCCACTCCGGGATAGGCAAAGGCTGTAGAAGACCTGCTGGACGTTGATGCTCCGCCTTCACTCTGCGACAAACATCACACTCGTTCACCAACTGAGCAATTACTTGTTTCATGCGAGTCCACCAGAAGGTTTGCTTGAGATCCTGATACATTTTGGAACTGCCTGGATGAATGGATAGAATAGAGTTGTGTGCTTTGTCCATGATAACCTTTCTAAGATCACCTTTTGGAACCACAAGACGGTCCTCAAAGAACAAGGTGTCTTTGTCATCAACTCGAAGGACTTATACTTCGGAATGCCCTTGGCCACACTTTTCTTCACTTTCTTCACCATAGCGTCAAGAAGTTGTGCTTGGTGAACCTGATCTTCTAGATTCGGAGAAACCTGAAGATTGGCAAGAAATCCTTGCGGAATCATTTGAAGGTTGAGCTTGCAGAAGGCTTCACAAAGCTCGGGTTGAAGAGGCTTCAGGATGAGACTATTGCAGTACACCTTACGGCTGAGCACGTCTGCAATGACATTTGCTTACCCAAGAGTATACTCAATGCTTGGATTGAAGTCCTCGAGAATTTCCACCCAACGAGACTGCCGAAGATTAAGATTGGGTTGAGTGAAAATGTACTTCAATCTCTTGTGATCGGTGTACACCTCAACTGGTCTACCCAACAACAAATGCCTTCAAGTCATTAGAGCATGCACAACTGCCACCAACTCAAGATCATGAGTGGGGTAGTTCTTCTCGGCAGGCTTCAACTGATGCGAGGTATAAGCAACAATCTTCTTGTCTTGCATGAGAACACCACCAAGACCTTGAAGAGAAGCATCACAGAATACTTAGAAAGGCTTTGATTGCTCGGGAGGAACAAGAACTGGAGCTGAAGTTAGTCTCTGCTTGAGCGTATTGAATGCCACATCACACTCAGGAGACCAAACATACTTGACACTCTTCTGGAGGAGATTGGATAGAGGCTTAGAAATTTGAGAGAAGTTCTCCACGAATCTTCTGCAATAACTAGAAAGCCCGAGGAAACTCCGAAGTTGCTTCACATTCTGAGGAGGTTCCCACTTCAAGATTGCCTCCACTTTCTCAGGGTGCACTTTAATTCCCTCGGCAGAGATCACATGCCCAAGATACACCACTTCATTGAGCCAAAACTCACACTTGGAAAACATGGCATAGAATCGATGCTCCCTTAACTTGTCAAGCACAAGGCGGAGATGCTCTGCATGCTCTTCTTCTGACTCCGAGAACACAAGGATATCATCCAAATAGACCAAGACGAACTCATTCTTGCAAGGAGAGAAAATGAAGTTCATCATTATTGAGAAGGTTGGAGGAGCATTAGCAAGACCAAACGACATGACGGTGTACTCATAAGAGCCAAAACTCGTCCTGAAAGCGGTCTTAGGAATATCTTCTTCGCGAATGCGAATCTGATGATAACCCATGCGAAGATCAAGCTTCGAGAAAACCTTGGCACCTTTCAGTTGCTCAAACAACTCATTGATGTTTGGAAGTGGGTACTTGTTTCTGATTGTCTTCTTGTTCAATGGACGGTAGTCGACACAAAGACGATCCGTGCCATCTTTCTTCTTGACAAACAAAACACCACAACCCCATGGAGAAGAACTTGGTCTGATCAGACCCAGATGTTCTTGCTCATCTAGCTTCTTCTTCAACTCTTTCAGCTCTTCGGGACCAAGTTTATATGGGCGCTTGCAAACCGGTTCAGTCGCGGGCTCGAGATAAATCACGAACTCGACTGGCCGGTGCGGAGGCATTCCTGGCAATTCTTCTGGAAAGACATCTTCATACTCATTCACCACCGGAATTTGAGAAATCGCCAAGATTTCACCCTTCTCATTAAGAGCAAAGATACGGATTGTGTCATCGCGAGCCGCGAAAATAATCACATCTTCTGAAGGATGAGTCAACTTGACTTCTTTTGCTTGACAATCAACATATGCCTTATTCATAGCCAGGAAGTCCATGCCCAAAATGAGATCAATGTCGGAATTACCGAGAACAATTGGAGAAGCTAGAAAAGAATAATTGCCCATCTTGATAGAAGCATCCCGGACCATCACATGAGAAGTCATTTGCATTCACGGAGAAATAATTTTCAGGGGTCTAAGGGTTTCCTCAGTCACAAATTCATGCTTAGAAACAAAAGGCCTAGAAATGAATGAATGTGATGCACCAGTATCAAACAACACTTTTGTTGGAACAGAATTAACTCAGAGATTACCCATAATCACATCATTGGACTGCTCTGCTTCAGCTGCATTCACCATATTCACTCTTGCGGTCTTGGGATTATGCTTCACCATTGCATTTCCTGGAGGCCTGACTGGAGGAGGCGGCAGAAGACGCTGCTGGTTGCACTTGTTTGCGTAGTGACCCTTCTATCCACACTTATGACAAGTCACCTCAGAAAGTGGACGAACATTGCCTGGAGGAGGAACAAGAACTACCTTGGACGCCTAGGGTCTCTGCTGAAATCCTGGGTTGGGTGGGTGGGAAGAACCACGACCCCCGAACAGCTTCTACTGCTGAGGAGGACGAAACGGAGGAGGATTTGGGACCCAATACTTCTGCTACTTAGGAACCATCAGAGAGCTGGAAGAAGACGAATATGAATCCCTTGAACGCTTCCTTGAGTTCTCCAACTTGAGCTGAGTTGCCTCGACCTTCAAAGCCATGTTGTAGAACTGATCAAACTCACGAGGCTCTTGAAGAACTAGGCCTGGCAGAAGCTCATCCTTGAGACCACCTCTGAACTGATAGATCATCACCTTGTCATCTGGAACATCTTGCTTAGCATAGCAGGCTAGATTCTGGAACTTGATGTTGTACTGGTAGACAGACTTGCTTCCCTGCTTCAGGTGCCTGAACTTCTCACGCATCTCCTCGACAAAGCTTGTCGGAATGTAATGAGCCCTGAAGTCACGATGGAAATCGTCCCAAGTAACAACACGATCGCCCCTGGAATCCTTGTACTGCTGCCACCAATCAGCTGCTTGACCCTTGAGCTGGAACGATGCAAATTTGACAAAGTCCTCTGGCTTAACATTGCTGCACTCAAAATGCTTACTCATATCACGGAGCCAATCATCAGCATCAAAAGGCTGCTCACAACAGGTGAAAGACTTGGGCTGGTTGGCAAGGAACTGATTGAGCGTCGCAAACTGAGGTTGATTCTGAAAATTCCCTTGAAAGCCTTGCTGACCCTACTCCCTTTCTTGCAACAGCCTGAGCAACATCTGAGTGTTCCCATTGGTTGCGGCCATCACAGCTTGCTAAGCTTCTGGGGGAGGAGGTGGCGGTGGGGGTGGTGGTGGAACATCAGCCTACTCCTCACCACGACCCGGATTGTTGCGAGTTGGTGGAGCCATCCTGAAGATGGACAAAACGTATCAGCACCTCATTGATAAGATGAATTCAATAGCTGAATCAAATGCTTGAAAGAAATTGAACAATAACATCAGAGCCTTCCTACTGAAAAAATAGTAAGAATGCTTCTTCGGTTTATGATAACATCATCAGATATTAGAAGCCACTTGCAATAACACAAAAGTATTGAGTTAACTTCTCGGAACAAATGTATATGCCCACATACATCTGAAGAAGATGATCCTAGATCAATACAAGATTTCCCACCTAAGAACTTCCGAAAACTTTCTGGTTATGCAATCCGGTGTGGGGGATACAAGGAGGAAATATCTCACACAACTAGCAATCCTACACCCCAACTGTATCCATCCTTCAACACATAACCAGAGGCTTTCGCAAATTCATCTAACTCGAATCCTCGAACTCACAACGATACTAAAGCATGGTGGTACCCCGGACGCCTCCCCAGTACTGGGTGACTCCGACCTTATCTCACCACGACATGTATTGAAGTAATTCGGAACATTCTCCGTCCTGAGATATCAAGGAAGCTGAATGATAACGATGTGCCAACATTCCCTGGAGCTCGACTCCCCAGAAGAAATCAAGTCAGACAGGAGGCACCAAGACAGAACCCTGTCACATCGGTATCATATAGACTCCAAAACACTCGCGTGATCCTAAAAAATTTTTGAGCGAGAAGAGGAGTAGAATCAAAATTCCTAAGTCGAATACCTCACCAGAGCATAGAAGAGGAGTAAAAAGAATCCTACTCTCCGATATAACTAGACTCAAAATAGTTTTTTACTAGACTTGACTCGGCCAAGTTTGATCAAGCAAAGGCTCCTATGGTCGTATGGCTCAAATACCAACTTGTCACGCCCAAGATGTGCGCCTATCCATATTAAGGCACGGGGGCCTCGCAAGGGATAGAGGCGCATCTTGCCATTCGCAAGTATAGCATCATTACATCATACATTACAGAAAAGATGAGTATATGAGTTGGCTTACACTCGCCACATACTAAATTACAATTCCACAAGAGTTCAAATATCAAGATGAAGACAGGGTCCGCCTACGGACAAAATCAAACGATAAAACAGATGCAAATGATACTATTTCGCTATCCCAAAGATCACGACCATGGGCCCCTACTCATCCGGATAAGTCACGTACATCTTGCCTCTTTCCTCGTCATACTCCCACTGGAGCTGTGTCAGATCATCCTGCACGAACTCATCTGTACCTATACCTGGATGGTTGTAGTAATCTGTGAGCCACAAGGACTCAGCAATCATGCGCCCGGGTACCGAGGCTATTCAAGCTTAAAGGTTGGGATGTGGTGTGGGTTTAGTTTGCAGCAACACTAAGCATTTATGGTGGCTAAACTTACGCAACATGAAGATAATGTGAGTGGCCTACGATGAACGGTCGAATCTAGAATGACCTCTATGAGACCCTGAACACTTACTTACGTCAATCATAACCCCACTGTGTTCTCTCTTGCATCATGTTCATGAGCAAAGACGATCACGGTTACTCACACAGTTGGTGTATTTTATTAGAGTTTACTTCAAGTTTACTATAATCGGGTGTTAAACAAATATCCAAGTTAACACATAACCGCGGGCATGGCTTTCCAAAATTTTTGACCCTGCAGAGGTGCTCCAACTAGTCCATCACAAATTAACCACACTCCGCGGGAATAGCCTCGACCACGGATCTCGTGATCATCATAGGCAACTCCAAAGGAATTCCAACACCTCGAGATAACCCGAAGAAAGTCAAAGCCCTCACGCAAGACACTCAATAAAGCTAAAACAAATCCAGCAAGACCACCCGACGTGTCAACGAACCCGATAAGAGCCGCGTATCTCGTTCTCAAGACACAACAGATGAGCAATACGTACGGTGGCCTGATAGAAATCCCTCAAGTTGCCCCGAGGTGGCCCCACAAGTGGCTCTAGTTTGGACCAACACTCATGACGAGCACTGGCCTGGGGGTTGATTAATTATCCACGGAGTTGCAAAGCCCTATGCAAGTTATATTATGTTATTAAGAAAATGTAGTACCAAAGTAGGGTCTTGCTAGAAAAGTTTTAATCTCAACCAAATAAACAAGGGGGTCCCCATAACAACCCCGAGCATGTTAGGAGCGCAAAGTATGGAAAACATAACACCGGCAACAAGAAACTATGGCGGTAACAGCGAAACAAAACACCTAGCCAAAGGCCAAGCCTTCCACCAATACCAAGATATATATGTGCATTAAATTAAATAACTGATAATATTGTGATATGCCAAAAAACCATGTTATCACATGGAATAACCTGCACCTGCAACTAAGAACGCTATAAGAGGGGCTGAGCAGCGGTAACTTAGCCAATCAAAGGTTTGCTAGGATGTGGAGGGTTAGAGGCTATCATGGCAATTAGGAGGCTGACATTCAGGTGGTAAATAGCGCAAATTTAACGATAATAGCAAGACACTAGCAAGCGAAAATAGTATCGGGATCCGGGTACGATCATCTTGCATGTTGGTTCTTCAGTGGAACAAGTAGCGGGATCCTCGTATTTGTACTCACCTGGCTCTTCGTACTCAGGTTCAGCGTTCGCGTCTACCCAAAAGAAACAGCAAGAATAAACAAACATCCATGGTGCAATGCACAAGCAAGAATGATGCATGCTTAGTTGAAGAGTTTTTAGCATGGCAATCCTAACTAGTCATGTTTCACATGCAAGGATTGGTTATTAATGAATTTGTACAAATCCTTATGTTAATTTATTTAGACATGCATGAACATGGCAAATATGGATGCATCATGTGAAAATGATAAAAATGCATATGAAGAATGTAAGAAACGGAGTTACGGTTCTCACGATACGCTCCCAACAAGATACGAAGGCAAAACACAAGACAAGATAGACCTGGGATATTCCTTGGCATTCCAAGGTAGCCACTGGTTAGGCACTGAAAAACCAACCACAATAGAGCCAAAGATCAAGCAATTCCATGGATCATAGCTCCCACAAGTCACAAAACAATAAAACAAACAATCTGCCATAAAACAGCAACATAGCTACTTGCACAGCCCACAACTTGAGCTACAGAAATCCTACCACCACAACCAAGGCATTGACAGAAACTAAATAACATGCTTATCAACTTCTCCAACTACACAATCTCGAAAGGCGGCACACATCAATAAGCATGAAGCTAACAAGTTGACATGATGAAACAGATTTCTGGGACTTAGTGAAAATAACAGTTTTCTGGAATCTGAGTTAATCTGGTAGCATGTTGACAGCAGAAGTAAAGGTGTTAGAGACCACCTCATGGCATGAAAATTAATAGGATAGTAGTAGATAACATCTACTTCAAAACACTAGCACTGAGCATGAGCTAATTCTCAACATATCACAAGATGGCAACCACTCTTCATGGCATAAAAATAACAGTAGATTCTCAGACTTAGAAATATTTAGCATGGTAAAAACAGCAACATCAAGTTAGCTACTTTGCAGCAAGTTTCCCACTTATATGGATGATTCTCATGTCAAACAAAAATACCATGGCATAATAGGCATGAAACACTAACTCTTCCATGTTGGCAAATGCCCCAAAGCAAGCATGGATTAAATCATGCAAAAATCACAAAATAGCATCACCGCAGAAAATGACAGTTTTATAAACTTGCTCAAAAGTGAATTCTAATTGCACCAATGTATTCCTTGGGTGATTATACCCCAAAATCATATATTATACCCATATGGTCACATGTAGCATCATGACACAAACTACATAGCAAAACATCATCTACTCCATATAAGTGAAAACTTTATTAAAATATTCATGTGCAAAAATGTGCATGTCCAGATTTGGATTAATACTAGAATTTTAAAATATATATTAAAACAAATAAAAACACTACACAATTAAGAAAACAACAATAACAGGGGGCCTACCTGGCATAGTCACCAAGGCCCCTCTGTGGATGACATGTGGGGCCAGGCCCACTGTCATACACACACACACACTAGCACATACATACACACAGCACATGCACACCAGATCCTTCCACCACAGAGGATCCTGCCACTGCTAGCACACACACACTACACCACATCCACACCAGATCCAAACGCAGGCGCGCCCGATCCCACACACACAACACCGAGGCCATCCAATAGGAAAAGGGAAAAAGGGGGGATTTAGCACCCGCGGGGGATTGAACCCGCGTCTCCCTGCTGGGAGGGCGCGGCGGCAACCACTCGGCTACGGAGGGAAGTCTGCCTACTGAGGGCTAACAACCCACTAGTACTACTCCTACGCGCCCGAACCTGACGAAACTGAACCTAAACGCGACGGCGACGACAACGGCACGGCGAACACAGGGGAGGACTCCAGCGAGGGAGAACCTTGGTAGGGACGCACGCGAGAAGAGAAGCACGGGCGGCACACGCATGCGAGCTAGCACACACCTAAGCACATCGGGGACGCCTCTGAACAACAGACCACGAGGCACTGGGGACAGACACTAGACGGCATGATGGTGACGACAGCGACGGCCTAGGACGGAGGGAGAAGGAAGGAATTCAGCGCGGGGATCTACCTTAACTACCTCGACACGACGATGGGGCCGGGGGCGCAGCAGGACGTCGCCTGCACGATGGGGAACTCCGGCGAGTACCTAACCGAACTGCGAGGAAGAAGCACTGGGCTGCCCGGCCTTGAGGACCCTCCTGGTCGTAGGGGAAGAAGAGGGACACGAGGGGAAGTCCTCCCCATGCACCAGGTCATCGAAGAAGCGGCAAGGACGCTACGTTCGGGCACGAGCAGAGCTCGGCCGGAGCATCGGGAGCACGGCGATGGCTACGCTTGGGGAGAGTCTTACCTACGGTGACGGGGATGGAGAAGGGAGGAAAGGGGAAGGCTAGGGCTAGGGCGTCGCAGGGGACGCAACTTATAGGTGGCCCGAATCCTCTCCGGCCGTCAAATCGACCGGAGGTGCGATGTGGCCCCTGTGGATTCCCGCCGTACAGGAGCATGACACACGCACGCGAGGGGAGGCCAGATGGGCTGTGGGAACTGGTTGGGCCGTGCTGGGAAGGTCACCTAGGCCAGAGGGAAGCACAGTGCCCGCTCACTCTCAAAGAGATAAAACAGAGGGAGCTTTCTCTTTTTCAAATAACAACACCACAAGAAAAACCCTCCCAGAGTGAAACATAAGGATTTTTGCAGAACAAAAATACTTTGACATGTAAAAAATGCACTATTTACTAAAAATATCAAGCTGATTTTTGGGACAAGTAATTTAAATACTTTTAAATATAGCCAGCCCCCTGTTATTTAAATACCCCAATACATAAATCTCAAAACAACAAAAGACCAACACAAACAGGATTAAAATATTATTAGATGACTCGTGAACATTTTAGAACAATTTTTAACAACAGTTAATTTTATTGAATAAGTGTCAAGGGAATAAAGAGAGAAGTTTGGTTTGTTTGAAACAGAATAAGAGAGGGGAAGGAGATGATGCACCACATACACTCCAACCACATCACACAACACAAGATCACAATCAACCACTACAAGGTCACATCATAAACAAAGACATGGCATGATGGATGAAATGATGCATGAATGCAAGAACAAGACATGGCATAACAAGGTTCAACTCATAACATTAATCTCATGACCACAAGGTCACTTAAGATACATGCCCGACAAGGTAGGGACAGCACTTGGGCTGTCACATTAGCCCCCGAATGGATCAGGGTTCGAGTGGTGAAGGGGGTTATCGATGCCAGTTCAAAACAGGGCACCAAATGTTCCGAATGATTTTCAGGGCTTCAACGAAACTTGCATCGACTGAATTCTTCGTCATTCGCCCGGATCGATTCTATCTTGAAAGTGTGTGAGTTAATGTTCAATGCCAATTTAATTCCGAATGACCTGAAGGCATCTTTGGACGTGATGGGTCGCTCTGTGAGGCCCGGATCTTGCGGGATATAAATTTTTGGGAAGCGCGCGTGTCCGCAATGATGACGCCACGATCAGGGCAAGTGGGACCATGACGCCTCGATTTGCGTGTCGCTCATTTTGCCATGTACAGGGCGCCATCTGCGGTTGGGATATGCAGGGATCTCGTGGGCCCACACATCGGTGAGGCACTTGGCGGGCTATAAATCCCGAAGCGTTGCAGTTCACACAGTGCTTTTCCCCCAAATCTCCTTTCCTCCTCCGCCTCTCTCGTCTCCAGCGCCCCACTCTGCTATGCTCCGACGAGCTTTGCCGCCACGATGACGAAGGGAGCAACGGAGAAGCTGGAGCGTGCCAAGAAGGGAGCCACGAAGGGCAAAGCCAAGAATCCCTCGACCGCCACCGCGTCGCCCGGGTGGATCCAGGGGGACTTTCTCCCATCGACAGTCACCACCACGGACGTCGAGAACCTTGTCGTCGACGGGCTCGTGGCGGACGGTGCTTGGAGGCTGTCAGAGGGGTTGCGCGAGCCGAAGCCGCGCGAGGGGAAGCGGGTTCTTCTCCTCTCCCACGTCGAAAGAGGTTTCTCCATGCCTCCCCATTCGTTCTTTAGAGGATTTTTGAACTTCTTCGGAGCTCAGCTCCATCACTTTCTTCCAAATGCAATTTCCTACTTGTCTGTCTTCATCACCCTGTGCAAGTGTTTCTTGGGCTGCTCTCCCCACTGGGAATGTTCAAGCACATTTTCACCATCAGATCTCAGACAGTAAAAATGGCCCACCCTGAGGATGGAAAGACTCATGTAGTCCAGCTGTGTGGGGGTTTAGGAATCCAAAAGAGAGCTCGTAGTTCTTTTCCTTCCATGACTTTTCCTGAATTGGTTAGAGGTTGGCAGTCGACCTTGCTTTATTGCAAGGACGTAGATTCTCCCAATATGCCGACTGACCTTTCTCCCTTCACGTTAGATCGTCCAGCCGTTCCCAAATCTTTGAAGGTGTTGGAGGGGGAAAAAGTCCAGGTTGGGATCTTGATGGATGTTGTAGGGGCCCTTATCTGTGGTGGAGTCACTGGTATGGACCTCTTGGAGACATTCCTCAGTCGACGGATCCAGCCTCTCCAAGCAAGGGATCACACTATGTGGCATTACGTCGGTCCTGAGGACTCGACCAGGACACACCCGGAGGAGGTTTCACAAAAAATTGTCGAGCAGTGGCTTCACAGTATCACCGGAGCTTGCGACAACCCCTTGGGTGCCAAGAGGATCCAACCCTACTCTGCTGCGAATCCGCCAAAGAATCTGGTAAATCTTGTCTTGTCGACTATCATTCTATTCTGTCGAGTGATTGATTGATCTGTTGACTGACTTCACTATTTGAATCATGCAAGAGTGGACGCACATGCACTCGACTGTACCCAATGGGAGCCATCCTGAAGACGGTGGAGTAAGCGAGGGTGGCAGCATGGACGTTGACTGTGTTTATGACAGTGAAGATGAATATGAGGACTTGGGCGAGAACGAGGAAGAAGTCGAGTCTCCACCACGCGTCGTATGTCGATCCAAGTCACGTCAGGACCCTACCACTGTTGCGGACAAGGCCCCGGTTCCGAGTGAAAGGAACCCGAAGCGGGACCGACCCTCGACCGTCGAGTCGAGTGAACAATCAGCGAAGCAGCCCAAACCCAACATAGGAAAACCTCGCAAAGCTCTGCCCCCGCATGAAGATGGATGTGCCTGTCGTCTCAACGTAAATGTTTGCTTTCATCTTTTGCTGTCAATTGTAACTTCTAATTCTTTTTGACCTAGTGGAATTTGATTTACCAGTGCCGCTACCTCAATGACGTCGCCTCCATGGGACGGAGAGGAGCAAATGGATGTGGATACTGCTAATGCAGCCACTTCCCAGAGAGGAAAACAAATCCTTACTCAGCTTTGTTTCTCGAATGAAATTCGTTGATTGCAAGAGTCAATATTGCCGATTGGTATTTGATTGAATCATTCAACTGGAGGATGATGAAGAACAACCTTGGGGTACAGGGGGTGAAGGTGAGACCTTAGGCGCCCCGCGTGTACGCGCCCAAAGAACTCTGTCGGCATAGACGCTTCAGCGATCGACTGCTAGATCTTCCCAGCGAATAAGCGACTCGACATGGGTCAGAACCGATCCTGCGGTACTGCTGTCGAGTGCTCCACCAGCTATTTCAACCATCGTGACGTCGACCCCAACCGGACCACCTCAGACTACCTCGACTGTCCCAGCCGCAACGTCGATCCCGCCGGTGGCTGCCATTCCTCCGCACCGCGTTCCAGAAGATCAGACTAGAGCCGCAAAGGAGACCATGATCCAGGCGGAACAGATGATGCTGCGCACCAAGGAGGCGTACGAGGCCAGCAAGTTGGCTTACGATGCCAGCACAGCACTTCGCACCATGTCCGAGTAAATTCGATTGTAAGTGTATTTCCGATTGAATTCCTGTCTTCTCTGATTGTACACCTACTGGGTGTTTTCCACTTGTATGAAATTTGTAATTTCTCCACTCGAATAGATCAGGTCTTAATCGAGTAGATTTCAGTCCAGTGGGGGCACGTTGAGTGCACCCACTAGGTGTAGTCCCCCGAGACCGCTATCGAGTGCTTACACTGGCAGGGGTCTTAGAGTTCGTCATATGCGGAATACGTTTGCCACTTGACATGTCGAGTGGAGTTCTTGTCCTGGCCGCACCACTCTGAAGCTTCCTTGTGGGTTTCATGGATATCATTTCATCAACCATGATATGACGCTACTTCAAAGGTGCGGGGCGGGGTGGCGGGTCACTCGACAGATCGAGTGTTAACAGGTCCAGTGGGGGCACTCTGAGTGCACCCACTGGGTGTAGTCCCCAAGACCGCCATCGAGTGCTTGCATTGGCGGGGGTCTGATAGAGACCATCTTCAACATAGGGTTGTTTACGGTACACGGAGTACACGTGCCACTCGACATGTCGGGTGGAATTTTTGGTTGAATTATTCGTCCCCTGAACGCAGGTTTCATGGACATCATTTCATCAACCATGATATGACGCTATTTCAGGGTAGTGAGGTGGGGCGGGGTCCGCAATCCAGTCGACTATTTTTTTTCTTCTGCACTCAGGAGTGGAGGTGCTTCGTGTCGACTGAATTATTTCTTTGTTGATTTTAGAGAGCTTGTGAACTTGGCGTGCAATACAAGGACCTCGAGGAGGAAAGGAACCAGTTGCGAGTGGACTTGGAGGTCTCCAACGGTAGTTTGGAGCGAGTGTGGACTGAACTGAAAACTCTCGGAGGTAAGTTCTGTCGACCCAATGCATTCTTATCCTCACTTTCCATGCTTTGAACCGAGTGCTTTCGCTCGAACAGACGTACGCGATGAAAATCGTCGACTCCAAGCGTGACTCAACAATGCTATTTCTTTAGATACCATGAAGAAGGCGCTGGAGGACAAAGACAAGGCGCTTGTTGATGCCCAACGGGTGTCAAGGGAGAAGACTGGAGCTGCTGAGCAGAAACTGGCTACTGCCAAGAAGATGGAGGTGGAAAACTCCAAGTTGAAGCTGGAATGGGTGGAACTCATCAAGAAGACTGAGCAGCTGACCAAGAGGAGCAATGGCTTGGAGAAGCAGTTGGGGGAGTTCACGAGAAAGATGTACATCATGCTCGACAGTAACCATCATTGTCGACTAAACTTCATAAACTCCTTGACGACTCTATTTCATTAAACCTCCTCCCATTCCTTCTTCCCAATAGAATTCTGCCAAGACTTCAAAAAGGAAACCAAAGAAATCGAGCCCAATTTGGATCCCACCAAGTCACCTGTTGGTGATGGAGTGGCCATGAACATGTTCCGACTCAACGTCAGACTCCAGGGCGTTCAAGCATATATCCTCAGACTGAAAGTTGTGATGGAGAAGATCGACAAAGAACTGTGGCCCGAAGACACCCTTCAGCTTGATCTCACATCCATGATGGCACACCTTAATGATCTTCCTAGTCGAGTGCAGGCTTGGAAGAAGTCAGACGCCCGCTACGGAGCCGACGTGGCCCTCTCCCTCGTAAGAGTCCATTGCAAGGAGGTAATGGAGGATAAGTTGAAGGACCTCCGAGTAATGAATACAAAGAAGCTTCAGTTTGAAGATTTCATGGAGACCATCATTGACGCGGCCACGAGGATCATGGATGGGATCGACTTGGACACATTTGTCTAGCCAGCAAGCCCGTCGGGTGTTTGAAAAACTTGATTTATGGGAAAGCTTTATTTGCCTCGATATGTCGAGTGGAAATGTATCGACCTAAAAACTCCATTCAGGCCTTAAGCCTGAGCATGTTTGCTTGCGCGCGAAACATTTATTTGCAGTGAAAACTTTGAATTTATCCGCATTTGACTTTCAATCATTTGTTCGACTGAATTTTTTTTTGCTTAGGCGAAAGTTGGTTCGCGGCTCAGCCCCCGAGTGTGAGGATTTCTCAACACTCGGAAAAGTTTCGATCTTGAGCAAAAAATGGTTCGCATCTAAGTTTTCGAGTGAGTATATAGTGAACCACTCGGAATTTATTTTTGTATTTAGATGAAAGCTGGTTTGTAGCTATGTCCCCCAAGTGTGAGGATTGCTCAACACTCGGAGAAGTTTTGAAGCTAGGCAGAGACTGGTTCGCAGCTAAGCCATCGAGTGAATGGAGTGCTATCCACTCGGCAAGGTTTTTAGCTTAGGCAAAGGCATGTTCGCAGCTAAGCCCCCGAGTGTGAGGATTGCTCAACACTCGGAGTAGTTTTGAACTTAGGCAAAGACTGATTCGCAGCTAAGTCGTCGAGTGAATGGACTGCTATCCACTCGGCAGGGTTTTTAATTTAGGCGAAGGCATGTTCGCAGCTAAGCCCCCAAGTGTGAGGATTGCTCAACACTCGGAGTAGTTTTGAACTTAGGCAAAGACTGATTCACAGCTAAGTCGTCGAGTGAATGGACTGCTATCCACTCGACAGGGGTTTTAACTTAGGCGAAAGCATGTTCGCAGCTAAGCCCCCGAGTGTGAGGATTGCTCAACACTCGAAGTGTTCCCAAGCAAGAAATTACTTGATCGGAATCGATGGAAAGACTGCGGAATTCAAACTTGCATATATGACAGGATCTGAAATATTTTTATTACATCAAAACCACTCTGTTCCTAAGTATAGAAATGCCGGAGCAGATCTGCGTTCCAGGCTCGTGGCTCATCAATCTGCTTCTTGAGGTTGTACAGGTGATAAGCTCCATTGTTTAACACCTTAGTGACGACAAAGGGATCCTCCCACATAGGAGTGAGCTTGTGAGGTTGTTGTTGATCCACTCGGAGCACTAAATCTCCCTCATGAAACGACATACTCTTAACATTTTTGCATGGAAGCGTCGCAGATCTTGCTGATAAGTTGTGGTCCGTATCAGATCCATCTCTCGCTCTTCCTCCAGGAGGTCTACGCCATCATGTCTTGCTTGTTCAGCTTCAGCTTCAGAATAAAGTTCCACTCGGGGAGAGTTGTGAAACAAATTGCTCAACAGGACAGCTTCGGATCCATAGACCAGGAAAAAGGAGTTCGTCCAGTCGACCGATTAGGTGTTGTTCTCAGGCCCCATAAAACAGATGGCAATTCCGACACCCAGGCTCTAGCGGCATGATCCAAGTCACGCATGAGACGAGGCTTCAGACCTTGCAGGATGAGGCCGTTGGCTCGCTGAACTTGACCATTGGTTTGGGGGTGTGCAACGGAAGCATAATCCACCCGAGTGCCTTTGGAGGTGCAGAAGTGTCTGAATTCTTCCGAGTCAAAGTTGGTGCCATTATCTGTGATGATGTTGTGGGGAACACCATACCAGAAAATTATTTCCCTCATGAATGTGACCACCGTACGAGAGTTCAATTTATTTATCGGCTTGGCCTCAATCCACTTTCTAAATTTGTTGACTGCAACGAGCAAATGAGTGAATCCTCCCTTTCCAGTCCGAAAGGGACCAACCATGTCTAGACCCCAGAGAGAAAATGGCCAGGCAAGGGGGATTGTCTTCAGAGCAGACGTCGGCTTGTGAGATAAGTTTGCATAGAACTGGCACCCTTGACAATGATCGACAATGTCTTTTGCCATCTCATTGGCCTATGGACAGAAGAAACTAGCTCGATACGCTTTAGCAACGATTGTCCGTGAGGACGCATGATAGCTGCAAGTTCCCGAGTGGATTTCATCCAGCATCACTCGACCTTCTTCATGGGAAATGCAATGTTGCGTCACTCCGGTCATGCTTTCAATGAACAGCTGATCTCCGGTAACAGTAAAAGCTTTCGACCTGCGCACGATCTGTCGTGCTTCTGTCTCGTCTTCAGGGAGCTCTTGTCTAAGGATATATGCAATATAGGGCATCGTCCAATCGGGAATGACGACAACCTCCATGACTAAATCAATAACTGCAGGGACATCGACTTTAGTCGGATCAGTGGATCTCATAGCTTGCGGGGGCTCTTCGGTGAAAGGATCTTCCTGTACCGAAGGAGTGTGGAGGTGTTCTATAAACACATTGCTGGGGACAGGTCATCGAGTGGATCCAATATTTGCCAGCTCATCAGCCGCTTGATTCTTCACTCGAGAAATATGATGAAGTTCCAGACCTTCAAATTTCTTCTCAAGCTTTCTAACAGCACTGCAGTATCCAGTCAAAGCGGGGTTTCAAACGTCCCACTCTTTCACCACTTGATTGACCACCAAATCTGAGTCGCCATAAACCATCAGGCGCTTGATGCCGAGTGAGATAGCCATGCGCAACCTATGTAAAAGTGCTTCATATTCTGCTTCATTGTTGGAGGAATTGAACTGGATTTGCAAGACATAGCTGAGTTTCTCGCCTTTCGGAGATACTAAGACAACGCCAGCACCGGACCCATTCAACATTTTAGAGCCATCGAAGAACATGGTCTAGTGTGCCGAGTGAACCTGGATTGGCTGTTGCTTTTCAATCCACTCGGACATAAGATCTGCGACTGCCTGAGACTTGATAGCTTTCTTGGCTTCAAACTTGATGTCAAAGTATAGGATCTCGATTGCCCACTTAGCCACTCAACCAGTTGCGTCCCGATTGTTGAGAATATCGGATAACGGAGCATCACTAACGACTGAAATTGAGTGGTCCTGAAAATAGTGTGCCACCCTCTTTGCTGACAGATAAATACCATAAACCAACTTCTGGTGGTGAGGATATCTTTGCTTCGAAGGAGTCAATACTTCAGAAACGTAATAGACTAGACGTTGGACTTTGTAAGCCTTGCCCTCCTCTTCCCGCTCGACAGTTAACACTGTACTAACGACCTGATTAGTGGACGCGATGTACAGGAGCAAGGGCTCTTTGCTGCAAGGAGCAGCAAGCACCGGCTGGGTGGAGAGCAGGGCTTTGAGCTCAACAAACGCTGCTTTGGCGTCTGGAGTCCCCTCGAACGTGTCCAACTTCTTCCTCAGTCAGTACAAAGGCAATGCCTTCTCACCGAGACGAGAAATGAATCGATTCAATGTTGCCAAGCAACCTGTGAGCTTCTGAACATCATGCACTCGCACGGGAATCTTCATTCGGGTAATGGCGCTGATTTTCTTAGGGTTGACATCGATCCCTCATTCGTAAACGAGAAAACCGAGTAACTTGCCGCCAGGGACGCTGAAAGTACACTTAGCCGGATTCAGCTTTATATCGTATCTCCTCAGATTGGCGAAAGTTTCGTCCAAGTTAGCTAGCAGGTCGGAACCTTTCCGGGACTTGACAACTATATCGTCCATGTACGCTTCGACATTCTGAGGGATCTGGTCGAGTAAACACTTCTGAATCATGTGCATGAAAGTAGCACCGGCATTCTTCAAACCGAATGGCATGGTGATGTAGCAAAAACACACGAATGGGGTGATGAAGGCCATTTTTATTTCATCCGGGCCAAACAGACGGATCTGATGGTACCCAAATTAAGAATCTAGAAACGATAAACGCTCGCATCCTCTAGTCGAGTCAACAATCTGATCTATGCGGGGGAGCGGAAAATGATCTTTCGGGCAGGCCCGATTGATATGCTTGAAGTCAATACACATGTGTAGTGACTTTTCCTTCTTATGAACCATGACAACATTCGAGAGCCACTCGGATTGGTAAATCTCCCGAAATAACTTGGCTTGCAAGAGACGAGCCACCTGTTCCCCGATTGCTTTACGCTTCTCTGCCACCGATCGACGCAAATGCTCCTTAACGGGCTTGGCCTTCGGGTCAACTCTCAGTCGGTGCTTAGCCAGCTCCCTGGGAACCCCCGACATGTCAACAGGCTTCCATGTGAAGATATCCCAGTTCTCACAGAGGAACTGGATGAGCTTGTCTTCCTATTTGTTGTCAAGTGTTGATGATATATTGGTCGGCGTGGCAGTTGAATCTGTCGGGTCGATGTGTACTATCTTCACTTCCCCTGCCGACTGGAATGCTGACTCGGAAGCAGGCTTCTTAGCGCATAGCAAATCAGCAGGGTCAGGACTCTTGTATTCTTCCATCTCAACCATAGCCATCTGGTGATTGGCGATTTTGGAGCCTTGCTGGAGGCACTCCTCAGCCCGTTGTCGATTGCCGGTGACCGTGATCACACCTTTGGGCCCTAGCATCTTCAACTTGAGATACACGTAACATGGACGGGCCATGAAACGAGCATATGGGGGCCGACCCAGAATGGCATGATAAGCGCTCTGGAAATCCACGACTTCAAACGTCAACTTTTCCTTTCGAAAATTTCTATTTGTTCCGAATGTCACATCCAATGCAATCTAGCCGAGTGACTTGGCCTTCTTCCTGGGATGACTCCGTGGAATTGCAGGTTGCTCTCACTAAGTCAGGACATCGGAATGCCCATCCCTTTAAGGGTATCTATGTAAAGGATGTTCAGACCGCTACCATCGTCCATGAGGACCTTGCGGAGTCAAGTGCCCCCCACGACCGGATCAACTACCAAAGCCTGTCGATCGGGAGTGGCCACGTGAGCAGGATGATCCGACTGATCAAATGTGATGACAGTCTGAGACCACTTGAGGTAGGTGGGGGTTGTAGGTACGGCCATGTTGACCTCCCTGTTGATGACATTCAATCGACTCTTGCTTTCAACATCAGCAAAAATCATCAGTGTAGCGGTGACATCAGGGAACGTTTCTTTGTCTTCATCATCCTTCTCGGGAGTTTTCTCACTCGACGGAGTCTCTTTGAACTGCTGAATGAGCAGTTGACACTACCGAGTGGTATGCTTGGGAAATATCAAGTATTCAAGTGAATGATCTATATTTATTACACTAACCCATCTCATGAAGTTCTGTTAAGTTTTGTGTGATTGAAGTTTTCAAGTTTTGGGTGAGACACCGATATGAGGAGATTAAGGAGTGACAAGAACCTAAGCTTGGGGATGCCCAAGGCACCCCCAAGGTAATATTAAAGGGCACTGCTCTGCATCGGCACGCCGACCAAAACTTTCAGACGGCCGCACGTGAGCCGCCCGATCCGTCAGATCGAATCTGGTTTGACCATCAGATCTGTTCATGTAGCAAAAATCATCGATTGAAGCAAAAATAAATAGCAATGTAGCAAATTTCGGTCACGGATGCAGCAAAAATATGGTTGTAGCAAAAAATATCAATGTGGTCGTAGCAGAAAAAACGACGCTGATGATGTGTGATAGCAAAACAAAAATGTGGTTTGTAGAAAAACAATCCGGTAAACTCGGGTTGCAACTCTAACGAACATGTATGCAGCTTTTTTTAGTGAACAGTTGTAGCAAAAAATATTGCCGGCTGTAGCAAAAATTAAGATCGGTTGTAGAAAAAATCAAACGCCAGTTGTAGCAAAAAAATCTGACGAACTTGGGTTGCAACCAAATATAGATCCAGCTTTTTTAATGAACAAATTATAGCAAATGGAAAATGCTTGTAGCAAATTTAAACGCCGGTTGCACCAAATATAGACAAAAAATGCTGTGTGATTGGGCCAGACACCTATGCAAATCGCACGCGACCGGCCGGAAGGTTCGGCCAGCGTGACCGGCTCCAAATGTTTCCCAGTATTAAAGGAAGACTCAAGCGCCTAAGCTTGGGGATGCCCCGGAAGGCATCCCCTCTTTCGTCGGCAACACTATTGGTATATCTTACTTGGAGCTATATTTTTATTAGTCACATAATATGTGTTTTGCTTGGAGCGTCATTATATTTTGTTATTTTATGTGAGGTGTTATTTATAATCTATTTTTTCAATAAAAAGTTCCAAGAATTGCCTTAGGATGCTTGCATTGCATGTTTTGATATGTGCTGGGTAAAAACAGAAACTTCTGCTGTAGTGTTTGAATTTTCATATTTTACTGGAACATGGAAAGTTTCCTATATTTTTACACAGTATTTCCATATAAATTTTATAGCATGTCCTAAATTTTCATAATTGTTTGAGTTACAGAAGTACATTGTTTCCATAAATTGCTACAGACTATTCTGTTTGGACAGATTGCTGTCATAGTTTTGTTATCTACTTATCCTATAGTTTCCATAGCCTATATTGGTAGATATAAATTTGGGAAATGATATTATACAGTACCTAATGTTTGAAAATTATTGTCAACCTATCTTGGAAGTATAAGATGTGTTGATTTATTCTTATGTGTACTAACCTATCTCATGAGTTCTTTTCGAGTTTTGTGTGCATGCAGTTTTGAGAATAGGTGAAACCATGATATGAGAGGATTGAACAAGGTACAAAAGCTCAAGATTGGGGATGCCCAAGGCACCCCAAGTAAATGTTTCAAGAAGTCTCAAGCATCTAATCTTGGGGATGCTACGCATCCCATCTCTCTTCATCAACAAATTATTAGTTAGCCTATGTTGAGCTTAAATTTTAATTCATTCACATGATGCATGCTATTCTTGGAGTGCTATTTTCTTTTGCTTGCTGTTAAATAAAATAATCAAATATGAAAATATTTATTGAGATATAGAGAGAGTCCTCACATAGCTACTTAATTGTTTGACTACTCGTTGATCTTCACTTGTATGTTTTGGAGTAGTTTTGTCATTTACTCTCGTGCTTCACTTATATCCTATCAGTAAATGGTTGAATCAATTGAATATCATAAATCTGAAATTATATATTTTGTATATGCTTATCCCATGGGGAGTAATGACTTCACGTATAAGAATTATAGGTGGTAAAAATTATTGAAAATTAGCAAACACTGCATTGGTCACTTGAACCATTCATGAAAAAATATTGAAGGAAGAGAGATTTGACATATAAATATACTATCTTGGACATCTTCTATGATTGAGATTACCCAATAATTATTTTAAAACTTGAGAAAATTAGTTGAAGTTGGAAAAGGAAGACAATGTAATGAGTTATGGTTGCGTATATTTGCGTAGAAGTTATATTGTTATGGATCCTCCAACATGTGGTGCTTGTTTCCACCTCATACTAGCCAAAACTTCCGCACCAAGTAGAAATAGTACTTGTGCATCCAAACACCATTAAACCCAAAGTTGTTCCAGATGAGTCCACCACACCTACCTATATGCGGTATTTACCTGTCGTTCCAAGTAAATTTGCATGTGCCAAACTCTAAACATTCAAATAATATTTTGTTTTGTATGCCCGAATCGCTCATATAGTAACTGGGGGCTATCAGTATCTTCCATGCTAGGTGGGTTATTCTCACGATATGTGTTGATTCACTATCATTCACGAGAAAGTGGCTGGTAATAGGGATTCTCAGTCCCAAAATCAAAAAAATGCAAATAATTAAACAAAACTCCCATAGGAATGTTGTTGGTATGGACAGTACCCGTGGATTCGGCTCGCCATGGAGTGTGATTGATTGGTGGAGGGGGAGTGAAAACTTTACCATTCTGTTTGGCAACCGCCTATAATGTATCTAGCATGGAAGATACCGAGATCTCTCGGTTGTTATGGTGACAATGAAAGCATACCGCCCAAAATTATTATTCATCTCTGTTTTAAAAGCTCGAGCTCTCGCACCTCTATGTGCTTGTGCTTGCTAGCTATGTTGTTTGCTTGCTTGTTGATTGTGTTTTATGGCACTCCTAGATTCTATTCCACTTCATATTCATGTTCCTTGACCCAAACCTATTGCCCAATGATCATTCCATGTGAATAGTGCCCAAAAATAATTTTATCAAAAAAAAATGTAACTAAAAATGATTTACTTAAATTAAGTTTCCAAAACCCCCTGAAATGAGGTTTGCACTTCAAGTCCTCAAATCAGGTGGACCCTTCTTTCCCAAAGGCTTTATTTCAAACCTACTATATGTATGACTTCCAAAACCACCAAATATTATTTTTAAAGATTATTTTTCATAATTTATTTAAAGGCTTTTTCTTAAAGCCAGAAATGATTTTTCATAGGGAAAAATTATTTCAATGCTTTGAAAATATTTGAGAAAATTTAGAGAAACCCAGTGGACATATATTTTCCATATATGTGAGTTTCAACACAAGGGCATGATCAGATCATAGGAAAAACTCCTTAAAACCCTTTCTATTCAAATCAATCTTTTGGAATATTTCTATAAGAAATATTCTCAATAAATTCCAAGAAAATTCTAGCAAGTCAATACTGTCATGGGTGATGACCTTGCAAAGTTTCATATCAATACAAGTTGGTTTTGTTCATCAAACCATCCCAAAACCATTCTTGTCCAGAATCAAATTTGAGCAACTTTACATATTGAAGTGTCTCCCCTTGGCCTCAAACTTTGTGGGCATGATCTAATGGCCAAATAGTGATGATACACTAAGTGGTGCATCAAGGTTTAAAGCCTAGAATCATTGGATCTACAGAAATCTCATTCTGCCAATTTCTAGGGTTCATCAAATCTCCGTCAACTTTTTCCCCTTAAGCTCAAACTTGGTGAATCCTCTCATTTTTACCTAGCCTTTTATCCTGGTAAGTATCTCAATAAGGTGGTAAATTTTCCTTGCCCAAATCACTACCAAACACCTTCTGGTGATTTGGTAAAACCCTCTTTTCCCCACCTTATCCTTTTACCCTTGGCCCCAGCTTTTTACCACAGCCCCTCTGAGTTACTAGTTACCTTCAGTAACTCTTACTAGCCAAGGCTCCATGGGTAAGTGGGTAAAACCCTCATTTTACACCTCTGGACAGCAGGTTTCTCCCTCTCTCTTAGCTTCCCTTCTCTCCTAAGGCATCACCAGAGCATCCCATGCCCTTTTCTCCATTATTAACTCCCCCTAGATCCCCTAGGCATGAGAGGCCACGCAGAAGACGTCGTTGGCATGCCGTGGCATGCCAAACGTGCGCTTTGGAGCGCGTTACAGTGCCGACAGGCACTGTAGCCGTTGGCCACTGCATGGCCCTGACCACCTCGGGCTCCCCCTCTCGCCAGATGGTCGGCCTCGGCATCCACGCCATGCCACCATGTCGGGACCCTCCTCTCTTCCCCTCCTCTGGACCTCCTCACGCGCGTCGCGGCCGCCCGAGCTGGCCAACTGCAGGGTTCGCACACGCGCGCTCCCCTGCCTCTCTCTCCTCCTCACTCGGCCTAGACCAGTCCCAAGAGCGCCCCTGACTCGTGCCCTCTCTCTCCCATGGACTCTGGCCCCGGCCACGAGCTCGCGGGCGCACCTGAGCTCGGTGGACCGAGGGCCGCCTATAAAAAGGGCATCCCCCAGCTCTCCCCTCCTCTCTAGCCCCCTCTCCTCCTCCATTGACCGCCCGTAAGGCCCCCCGCTCCTCCCCATGCTTGAGGCACTCGGAATCGACCAGAGATCGCCGCGACGTCACCACCGTCAATCTCCTGGTAACGGTGTCCTCCGGCCCTCTTTCTTCTCCCGTTGGTCCTACCTCATCACGCTGACGCGTTTCCCCCTCTTCCCCGTCCTCTTTGCAGCCTGGAAGGCCCCGGTGACCCCTTCCCGAAGCGCCCTCCGCTGTGGGTGCTCGCCGCCGACGACTCCGGCCACCTCCGGCCTCCATTCCACCTCCAGGAGACCGGCGGCTCTACCCCAAGCTTGCCCCCCCCCATCGCCTGTCATCGCCGTGCCCTGTAGCCGCCGGTGAGCTCCCTCTTCCCTTCCTGGCCCGAGGAAGGTCAAGCAGGCCACGCTTGTCATCCCCCCCAGGGTTCCCCACCTCCCTCTCTCTCACTGACCACCCGGCCCCGCTAGTCAGGTTTGAACCGGTGCGCGCGCGCCAGGCTCGCGTGGGTCGGCTTCGCCGGCTGGGCCGATCTGGCCAGCCGCTTTTGGCCCATTTTCCCGAGCCATTTTCTTTTTCCTTTTTCCTGAAAACCCCAAAAATCCCATAGAATAAAATATTTATCTAATGCCCATAAAAAAAATTTGAAACTATTTTTAGTACTGTTTTATTTTAAAACCTATCTATAGGCACCTTTTGCCTCTGTTATTTTATTTCCAAAATCTTTTTCACAACAAAACCCTAGGACAACATTTTTAGTATGAAATTTAGAATTTATCAAAGTAGGTTAACATTTTTCGTAGTAGATTGAGTGCTTTGTTTTGTGTGATTGCTTATTTTTATCGCTTTATTTTGTGACGATAGATTGCGCGATTGACGAAGAAGTTGGACCCGAAGACTTCGAAGACCCCGGCGACTTTGTTGAGCCAGGCAAGTAGCCCTTTGATCATGATAAGAAACCATTTTATTGCATGTCATATAGCACTTTACTTTCATCATAATCGATCATGTGATGTGGTGTTCCCCTTTCGGTGGGATGCCTCCATACCTTTCCGTTGAGACTTGCATCGTGCATGTCCCTACCACCTTATGAGGGTTGTGCGAGTGGGAGTAGTTAGGTTGCTAATAGATGCTACGCAAATGGGATGGGACTTATGCATAGTGATGGCAAGAAAGAAATGATTTCAAAGATTTTTTGAAAAAACCCGTCAGGTGCCACTCATGCCCGAGGGAGATGATTATGAGATGGGTGACCACTTGAGAAAGAAGTGGTGTACCGAAACAAGTGAGTGTTGTGGTTTTCGAAAACGGATTGGTGTAAGTTGTGACCGTTATTCCAACCTTACATGTACGAGCACGATACCCCTTATGGTACGGGGCTTTGTTAATTACTATGGTTGGTGCTAGCAAGGAGCCCGCATTATTAGTAGCAAGAGTGAAGTGGTCACTCTTGAGATGGGGTCGTCCCTGAGTGGAAGGTCATGCGCTGTCTTTACAGGCACCGGGCACACCGTTGCGTGCCCTCGTGGATGATACGAGTGATGTATATCATGAGGGATGGCACCAACGAGTGGACTCTTTGTTTAGTATCACCATGGGAAAGGCATTGTTCGGGTGCTTACCTCGGGTATGCTAAATACCGCGAGTCGTGGATCACACGGAAGTTCCCCGAGTCTTTTGGGTAAAGTGTGCAACCTCTGCAGAGTATAAAACTATTCGAATAGCCGTGTCCACGGTCAAGGACAGTTGGATGGCCGCTCTTGTGCTACGTCCAAATGTTTTACAACGGGTGTGTGGGTGTGTTGGAGACACAGATGGTACTTGAACTAAGTCCGATGACTTAGCATGGGAAGTGATCTAAGTCCATTGACTTAGCATGATGAATGAACACTAGGTGTTCAATCTCTACTTATGTTGATATCTATAACTTGTTCATATGGATATCTGCTAATTGTTGATGCATGCTCACTAGTTACTTGATCATCACATTTGCATTAAAATTAGCTTTCCGCAAAATCACCTGCTTAGTGCTATATCATATATCATTGTTACCTTGTTCCACACCTTGGGTTGCTTGCGAGTACATTCAAAGTACTCATTGGCTTGCCACTGGTTATTTAATTGGCCAGGCATGGAAGAATAGGAGTATGTTGAAGAGTTCGTTGGAGATGAACATGCGAACTAGGACGCTTCCCAGTCAGAATGCCTGTAGGTTAAGGCAGATGGCATGGGTTCACGCTTTCGACCAAGATTTCCGCTCCTTGTTCTAAGTGTATGGCTCGTGCGGCCCTATCTATGTAAGACTAAGACCTTCTTGGTCGTTATTTGTTTAAGACATTAAGTATGGATGTAAGACTCTTGCTATTTAGCTTTTGTGTGTTTAGTGAGGATTGATCTTTGGGATCATTGTACATGTGCATTCGGTGATATCGACTTATGAGTCGGGGTCCCCACAGAACTGGTATCAGAGCCATCCTGACTGTCAGAATCCCTTAGTTAGCATGGACGTTAGACAGGATAAAAGTCGTTTTCAAAACTACACCTAGCATTGGAACTTAGGAATTCTGCACTATTTACCTTTCCTATGCTTCACACAACACTTTGCTGACTCTCCTCCTTTCAAACCTTTGTAGATGGTCGTCGTACCCGAAGCCTTCCGGACATCCGGCTTTCCCTTACTCCTTGGGGATATCCTGGAGAAGTGCCAGTTTTGCCAACCACCCATTTTCCTCTACCACGAGCACTGGGTCGATGCCCTCACGAAGGAGTACCATGTGGATGTGGTCATGAAGGCAAACGACTCCCCGACTAGTTGGTTCTTTGAAGGACCACGGATGGAGACCATGATACTCGCAGTTGAGACAGTTGCACGCAAGGCACTCCTACACCTTCGAGACATCATTCCAGAGATGGCTGACGAGCCAGCTACTCGCTACCTTCCCTTCAGGAAGGATGACTTTGGTGAGAGTTGGACGCTGATTCCGACCAAGGAAGATGGCACACCACTCAGGTTCCAGACCTACTTCAGCCTCTCTGCCGATAGTCTGGTTCATAACTTGATGAAGGAGTCTGTGAAGCTCCGCGAGGAATTTCACCACACCCGAGAGATACTTCGACAAGCCAAGACGAATCCAGACAAGATCAAGAAGGATGGAGCCCCCGAGGGACGACCAGCTGTCACCTATCGAGGAGGAGTACCCCCAGCTAGTGATGCACCTACGCGTAGTCGTCGCATGCGTGTAAAGGAGTACCGTGAGCTCTTCACCGACCCGCCTGCAAAGCATTGTTGGGATGGACCTCCTCATTCCCCGACCCCTTTGACCAGGAACAATGCCCGTTCAGATGATGAATAGGAGGAAGACCCAGAGGAGCGTGACTACGAGACCGAGCACTCCACCACCTGAGTCCGAGAACCCCTAGGGTAGGATCAGTCATGTATCCCTCATGCGAAGTCGAGTCCGTGTAATGGTTCATATGAAACCATGTGTGCTTGTTGTTTGTTTTGTTGTTTGTGTTCCGATGCAAGTCGTGCTTTTGCCTTAGGCAACATGTAAGCGACTCCATCGTCTATCTTAATATATGTTGTTTGCCTTTCGACCTTTGTTTTGACACACTTGCACTTGACCGACCCCCTTAGGCGCGCTTTTCTGTTATTGCTTATCCTCTTGTCAATCCCAATTGTTTGACTTGGCTGCTCCAAACAGGATGGTGACTGCTACCCACAACAGCTCCTTCACCAACCCTGAAGCCGGCAACTCAAGCCAGCAACAGGGAGCTGGTGGGGCTGCTCACGCTGGAGGACACCAGGAGCAGCCACAAGGCGACATTCCCCCGCCACCACCTCCACCGGAGAACATGACCATATCTTAGTTTCTCCAAGTTCTCTGGGAGGAATGCCAAGCCAACAATGCTGCTATCCAGCAGATGGCTCAGGATCTCGTGAACAACCAGCAGCAAGGCAGGAACGGCAATGGCCGCTCCATGTTGTCTGAGTTCATGAGGAACTCGCCCCCAACCTTCACCGAGACTGTTGAACCATTGGATGCTGATGACTAGATCCGTACCATCGAGGACCTCCTTGCACTGGTCAATTGCAATGAGGAACGTGAGAAGGTGCTTTATGCCTCTCACTGCCTCAAAGGTACCGCCCGAGCTTGGTGCGATGGATTCAAGGTCATGGAGGGAGAACGTGTGATCACGTGGAATGACTTCAAGGAAGGATTGCACACTGCCCACATTCCTTCTGGGATCATGGCTATCAACAAGAGAGAATTCTGAGCGCTAAAGCAAGGATACCTACAGAAGTTCAACCTGCTGTCGAGATATGCACCTGAAGACGTCAGCACAGAGGCTACCAAGAAGGAACGCTTCATGGAAGGACTTCAACAGGTCCTGCGGTATCAGCTCATCATCTGCGATTGTCGTACCTTCTTCGACCTAGTGAACAAGGCCCTCATGCTGGAAGACAAGCGTCGTTCCATTGACGACACTCGCAAGCACAAGATGATCAGTAAGGGAAGCTCAAGCAACTAGAAGCCTCGCCCCTGGCAACCAGCCCCAGCCAAGCCAACCTATCAGCTGCAATAGGCCAGACCTCCTGCATCTCGTTTGAGCTACCAGCCTCAGCAGTATGCCAATCCCAGGCCAACCTGCAACAACAACCCCAATAACAACAACGGTGGCAGAAACTTCAACAACAACCCGGGGCAGGTCACTTGCTTTGGATGTGGTCAGTCTGGACACATCTCTAAGCTTTGCCCTAACAGGAAGCCAGATGCACCGCGCCCCAATGCGCCAAACCAAGATCAAGCCCGTGGAGCACCACCAAGGAACCCAACTCCCCGCAACCAGCCCAAATATGGCAAGGGTCGTGTGAATCACGTCACCGCAGAGGAAGACCAGGAAGACCCGAATGTCATACTGGGTACGTTCCTCGTCAACTCAACCCCAGCAACAGTATTGTTTGATTGTGGAGCTTCGCATTCTTTTGTCACCCAAAAGTTTGCACTATAAAGTGGCATGAAACCTACACCCCTGGGTAGTCGTATGTTGATACAAACCCCCGGTTCAGTTTGAAGTCTGGGATAGGGTGTAAGGGAGTGAAGATTGACATCAACGGGGTAGACTTCCTAGCAGACCTCATAGTTCTGGACTCACCAGGCTTGGATGTCATCCTTGGCATGAATTGGCTGACTAAGCACGAAGGCATGTTAGACTGTGCCAAGAGGATCGTCACCATGACTAATAGACAAGCAGTGGAAGTCAAGTTGTTCCCAACCCTGCCTCCACTCAAGGCCCCCAGGCTAACTGCCTATCGGGAGTTGAGTTGGATCAAGTGCCGGTGGTATGTGAGTACCTGATGTGTTTCTTGATGAGCTGCCCAGAATGCATCCTGACCGCGACATTGAGTTCATCATTGAGCTTATGCCCGGATCAAGGCCCATCTATAAGAAGGCCTACAGGATGGGATCCGAAGAATTGGCTGAGTTGAAGAAGCAACTAGCAAAGCAGCTCAGAAAGGGATTTATTCGCCCCAGTGCCTCTCCTTGGGGATCGCCTATTCTGTTTGTGTCAAAGAGGAACGGGACTATCAGACTCTGTGTCGATTACCGTTCTCTCAATGAAGTCACGATAAAGAACAAGTACCCACTCCCCAAGATTGAAGACATGTTTGATCAGTTGAATGGAGCCAAGGTGTTTTCCAAGATCGACCTCAGGTCTGGGTACTACCAGCTGAAGATCAGACCCCAAGATATTCCGAAGACGGCATTTGTAACCCGGTATGGCCTGTATGAGTATACGGTCATGTCATTCGCGTTAACCAATGCCCCTTCCTACTTCATGTACCTCATGAATAAAGTCTTCATGGAGTATCTGGACAAGTTCGTTGTCGTTTCATTGATGACATACTTGTCTTCTCCAAGTCTGAATAAGAACATGAGGAACACTTGAGATTGGTCCTAGAGAAGCTTCGAGAGCACCAGCCATATGCCAAGTTCAACAAGTGTGAATTCTGGCTGCATGAAGTTGGATTCTTGGGTCATGTGCTAACTGCAGAAGGATTATCAGTGGATCCTGCTAAGATTGAAGTCGTGACTGAATGGCAAACCCCAACCACCGTGAAGGAAGTCAGGAGCTTCCTCGGACTCACGGATTATTACCGCAAGTTCGTGGAAGGGTTCTCAATCATTGCCCAACCCATGACCCAGATTTTGAAGAAGGACAAGAAGTTCGAGTGGACAGCTAAGTGAGAGGAAAGCTTCTAGGATCTCAAGAAGAGATTGACCACAGCCCCTGTTTTGGCCACCCCTGATATTCACAAGGAGTTTGTGAGTTATTGTGATGCATCAAGAACTGGACTTGGAGGTGTTCTGATGCAAGATGGCAGAGTTGTAGCATACCTATCCAGACAGCTACGCCCGCACGAAGAGAACTACGCCACTCATGATCTCGAGTTGGCAGCCGTGGTTCATGCCTTGATGACATGGCGACATTACCTTCTGGGGAAGCGATGTGAGATATTCACAGACCACAAGAGTTTGAAGTATATCTTCACTCAAAGGGAATTGAACATGAGGTAGCGAAGATGGTTGGAATTGATCAAGGACTACGACCTCAGTGTTCAATACCACCCCGGGAAGGCCAATGTAGTAGCAAACGCCTTAAGAAGAAAGGCTTGTTCCTTGAATGCTATGATTAAGGAAAGGCTACCCGCCCTGTATGAAGAGCTTGAGAGCTTCGGCTTGGAACTGGTTGCACCAGGTTTCCTCGCCAACCTCGAAGAAAAGCCTACCTTGATGGATGGTATCAAGGAGGCCCAGAAGGGACACGAGAGCATTGAAAGCATCAAGAGGAAGATCAAGGTAGGCAAGGCCCCAGGATTCTCAGTGGATGAACAAGGAGTTGTATGGTTCGGGGATCGCATCTGTGTACCCAATAAAGAGGAGCTCAAGAACCTGATCTTGCAAGAAGCTCATGACACTCCATACTCCATCCACCCTGGAGGAACCAAGATGTATCAAGACCTCAAGGCAATATTCTGGTGGCATGGCATGAAGTGGGAGATAGGCACGTTCGTGGCTAAATGTGACATATGCCAGAGGGTCAAGGTTGAGCATTAGCGACCCATTGGGCTGCTGTAGCCCCTCAAAGTACCTGAATGGAAGTGAGATAAGGTCGGGATGGATTTCATCACCGGTTTGCCGAGGTCAAGCAAAGTACATGATTCCATTTGGGTCATTGTTGATCACCTGACCAAGGTAGCCCACTTCATTCCTGTCAAGACGACCTACAATGGGAACCAGTTGGCCAACCTCTACATTAACCGAATTGTGAGCCTCCACGGGGTTCCTAAGGAGATTGTGTCAGACCGAGGAACCCAATTTACCTCAAGATTCTGGAATGGGTTCCAAGAAGTGTTGGGAACCAAGCTCTCCTTCAGCACTGCATTTCACCCTCAGACCAGTGGGCAAACAGAGCGAGTAAATCAGATACTCGAAGACATGCTCTGAGCTTGTGTTTTAGCATATGGAGCCAAGTGGGAAGATTGCCTACCATTCGCCGAGTTCTCCTACAACAACAACTATCAGTCAAGTCTTCAGATGGCGCCATTTGAGGTGTTGTATGGACGCAAGTGCCATACTCCCCTCAACTGGTCAGAGACCGGAGAAGGGTTAGTTTTTGGGCCAGACATCCTCCATGAAGCCGAAGAGCAAGTTCAACTTGTCCGAGAACGCCTTGAGACCGCCAAGACTAGGCAAAAGAGCTACACCGACTCTCACCGTCGAGACATGAGTTTCCGTGTTGGGGACCATGTCTACCTCTGAGTCACACCTCTCAAAGGGAACAAGCGTTTCCATGTCAAAGGGAAGCTTGCACCAAGATTCATCGGCCCCTTCAAGATCACCGACAGGCGAGGAGAAGTTGCATCTCAGCTAGAGTTACCTTTCGAGCTGTCAGATGTGCACAACGTCTTTCACGTGTCACAGCTCCGGACGTGTCTGCAAGTTCCCAACCGCCCCGACCTTTACAAGGACATCGACCATCAAGCCATCGATCTTCAGCCAGATCTCACTTATCGTGAGAGGCCAGTTCGCATTCTGGATGAAGCCGAGCACTGCACCTGAAGCCGCGCCATCAAGTACTTAAAGGTCTAGTGGAGAAACCACACTAAAGCTGAGGCAACCTGGGAGCGTGAAGACTATCTTAGATTAGAGTTCCCTTATCTTTTTAGCGCTTAGCCTAGGAATCTCGGGGACGAGATTCTTGTAAGGGGGGAGGTCTGTCACACCCTGTGTTTGTATCACATTGTTATGTTTGGGTTTATAAAATTTGGAGCCAACTAAAACTTTTTCTATGTGCTTGTGCTTGCTTGATATGTTGTTTGCTTGCTTGGTGATTGTGTTTTATGGCACTCCTAGATTCTATTCCACTTCATATTCATCTTCCTTGACCCAAACATCTTGCCCAATGATCATGCCATGTGAATAGTGCCCAAAACTAATTTTATCAAATTTTGTTTTAACAAAAAATGATTTATTTAAATTAAGTTTCCAAAACCCGCTGAAATGAGGTTTGCACTTCAAGTCCTTAAATCAGGTGGACCCTTCTTTCCCAAAGGCTTTATTTCAAACCACCTATATGTATGACTTCCCAAAACCACCAAATATTATTTTTAAAGATTACTTTTCATAATTTATTTAAAGGATTTTTCTTAAAGACAAAAATTGTTTTTCATAGGGAAAAATTATTTCAATGCTTTAAAAATATTTGAGAAAATTTAGAGAAACTCAGAGGACATATATTTTCCATATATATGAGTTTCAACACAAGGGCATGAACTCCTCAAAACCCTTTATGTTCAAATCAATATTTTGGAATATTTCTATAACAAATATTATCAATAAATTCCAAGAAAATTCTAGCAAGTCAACACTATCATGGGTGATGACCTTGCAAAGTTTCATCTAAATCCAAGTTGGTTTTGTTCATCAAACCATCCCAAAACCATTCCTGTCCAGAATCAAATTTGAGCAACTTTACATTGTGAAGTGTCTCCCCTTGGCCTCAAACTTTGTGGGCATGCTCTAATGGACAAATAGTGATGATACACTAAGTGGTGCATTAAGGGTTAAAGCCTAGCATCATTGGATCTACAGAAATCTCATTCTGCCAATTTATAGGGTTCGTCAAATCTCCATTGTCAACTTTTTCCCCTTAAGCTCAAACTTGGTGAATCCTCTCATTTTTACCTAGCCTTTTATCCTGGTAAGTATCTCAGTAAGGTGGTAAAGTTTCCTTGCCCAAATGACTACCAAACACCTTCTGGTGATTTGGTAAAACCCTCTTTTCCCCACCTTATCCTTTTACCCTTGGCCCCAGCTTTTTACCACAACCCCTCTGAGTTACTAGTTACCTCCAGTAACTCTTCCTAGCCAAGGATCCATGGGTAAGTGGGTAAAACCCTCATTTTACACCTCTGGACAGCAGTTTGTCCCTCTCTCTTAGCTTCCCTTCTCTCCTAAGGCATCACCAAAGCATCCCATGCCCTTTTCTCCATTATTAACTCCCCCTAGATCACCTAGGCATGAGAGGCCACGCAGAAGATGTCGTTGGCATGCCGTGGCATGCCAAACGCGCGCTCTGGCGTGCGCTACAGTGCCGACAGGCACTATAGCCGTTAGCCACTGCATGGCCCTGACCACCTCGGGCTCCCCTCTCTCGCTAGATGGTTGGCCTCGGCGTCCGCGCCATGCCACCATGTCAGGGCCCTCCTCTCTTCCCCTCCTCTAGCCCTCCTCGTGCATGCCGCGGCCGCCCGAGCCGGCCAACCGCGGGGCTCGCACGCGCGTGCTCCCCTGCCTCTCTCTCCTCCCCCTTGGCCTAGACCAGTCCCAGGAGTGCCCCTGACTTGTCCCCTCTCTCTCCCATGGCCTCTGGCCCCGGCCACGAGCTCGCGGGTGCACCCAAGCTTGGTGGACCGAGGGCCGCCTATAAGAAGGGCCTCCCCCGAGCTCTCCCCTCCTCTCTGGTCCCCTCTCCTCCATTGACCGCCCGCAAGGCCCCATGCTCCTCCCCGTGCTCGAGGTGCTCGGAATCGATCGAAGATCGCCGTGGCGTCGCCACCGTCGATCTCCTGGTAATGGCGTCCTCCGGCCCTCTTTCTTCTCCCGTTGGTCCTACCTCATCATGCTGACGCATTTCCCCCTCTTACCCGTCCTCTTTGCAGCCCGGAACAGCCCCGATGACCCCTTCCGAAGCACCCTCCGCCGTGGGTGCTCGCCGCCGACGACTCTTGCCACCTCCGTCCTCCATTCCACCTCCAGGAGACCGGAGGCTCGACCCCAAGCCCGTTCCCTCCATCTCCCATCGTCGACGTGCCCTGTTGCCGTCGGTGAGCTCCCTCTTCCCTCCCTGGCCCGAGGAAGGTGATGACAAGTGGGCCCTGCTTGTCATCCCCCCAGGGTTCCCCACCTCCCTCTCTCTTGCTGACCAGCCGGGCTCGCTGGTCAGGTTTGAACCGGCGCGCGCGTGCGTGCCAGGCTCACGTGGGTCGGCTTCGCTGACTGGGCCGATCTGGCCAGCCGCTTTTGGCCCATTTTCCCAAGCCATTTTATTTTTCCTTTTTCCTGAAAACCCAAAAAATACCACAGAATAAAATAATTATCCAATGTCCATATTTCTTCCACCTAAAATCTTGAAATAATCACTAGAATTTAATGGTGCCAATTGTAAAAATGTTTGAAACTATTTTTAGTACTGTTTTATTTTAAAATCTATATATAGGCACCTTTTTGCCTCTGTTCTTTTATTTCCAAAATCTTTTTCACAACAAAACCCTAGGACAATATTTTTAGTATGACATTTAGAATTTATTAGAGTAGGTTAACATTTTTGGTAGTAGATTGGGTGCTCTGTTTTGTGTGATTGCTTTTTTTATCGCTTTATTTCGCAACGGTAGATTGCGTGGTTGATGAAGAAGTTGGACCCGAAGACTTCGAAGACCCCGAAGACTTTGTTGAGCTAGGCAAGAAGCCCTTTGACCATGATAAGAAACCATTTTATTGCATGTCATATAGCACTTTACTTTCATCGTAATCGATCATGTGATGTGGTGTTCCCCTTTCGGTGGGATGCCTCCGTACCTTTCCGTTGAGACTTGCATCGTGCATGACCCTACCACCTTATGAGGGTTGTGCGGGTGGGAGTAGCTAGGTTGCTATAGATGCTATGCAAATGGGATGGGACTTATGCATACTGATGGCAAGAAAGAAATGATTTCAAAGATTTTTTGAAAAACCCCGTCGGGTGCCACTAATGCCCGAGGGAGATGATGATGAGATGGGTGACCACTTGAGAAAGAAGTGGTGTACCGGAACAAGTGAGTGTTGTGGTTTTCGAAAACGGATTGGTGTAAGTTGTGACCGTTATTCCAAACTTACATGTATGACCACGATACCCCTTATGGGACGGGGCTTTGTTGATTACTATGGTTGGTGCTAGCAAGGAGCCCGCATTACCAGTGGCAAGAGTGAAGTGGTCACTCTTGAGACCGGGTCATCCCTGAGTGGAAGGTCATGCGCTATCTTTACAGGCACCGGGCACACCGTTGCGTGCCCTCATGGATGATACGAGTGATGTATATCATGAGGGATGGCACCAACGAGTGGACTCTTTGTTTAGTATCACCATGGGAAAGGCATTGTTCGGGTGCTTACCTCGGATATGCTAAATACCGCGAGTCGTGGATGACATGGAAGTTCCCCGAGTCTTGTGGGTAAAGTGTGCAACCTCTGCAGAGTGTAAAACTATTCAAATAGTCATGTCCATGGTCAAGGACAGTTGGATGACCGCTCTTGTGCTACGTCCAAATGTTTTACAACGGGTGTGTGGGTGTGTTGGAGACACAGATGGTACTTGAACTAAGTCCGATGACTTAGCATGGGAAGTGATCTAAGTCCGATGACTTAGCATGATGAATGAACACTAGGTGTTCAACCTCTACTTATGTTGATATCTGTAACTTGTTCATATGGATATCTGCTAATTGTTGATGCATGCTCACTAGTTACTTGATCATGACATTTGCATTCAAATTAGCTTTCCGCAAAATCACCTGCTTAGTGCTATATCATATATAATTGTTACCTTGTTCCACACCTTGGGTTGCTTGTGAGTACATTCAAAGTACTCATTGGCTTGCCACTGGTTATTTAATTGGCCAGGCATGGAAGAACAAGAGTATGTTGAAGAGTTCGTTGGAGACGAACATGCAAACAAGGACGCTTCCCAGTCAGAATGCCTGTAGGTTAAGGCAGATGGCATGGGTTCACGCTTTCGACCAAGATTTCCGCTGCTTATTCTGTTTTAAGTGTATGGCCCGTGCGGCCCTATCTATGTAAGACTAAGACCTTCATGGTCGTTATTTGTGTAAGACGTGAAGTATGGATGTAAGACTCTTGTTATTCAGCTTCTGTGTGTTCAGTGAGCATTGATCTCTGGGATCACTTTACACGTGCATTCAGTGATCTCGACTTATGAGTCGGGGTCCCCATAGAATCATATGAAGTTTTCCCTCTCTATCTTGTTGTGATGAATTGAGTACCCCTTTGAAGTTTTCTTATCGGATTGAGTCTTTAAGGATTTGAGAACACTTGATGTATGTCTTGTGATGGGATATCCATGGTGACAATGGGATATTCTATTGATCCACTAGATGTATGTTTTGGTGATCAACTTGCGGGTTCCGTGACCTTGGGAATCTATGCATAGGGGTTGGCACATGTTTTTGTCTTGACTTTCCGGTAGAAACTTTGGGGCACTCTTTGAAGTTCTTTGTGTTGGATTGAACATAATCAATCTGAAATTATGTTATGCATATCATATAATAATGCCCATGGGTACTTTTGGTGACATTGGAGTATCTAGGTGACATTAGGGTTTTGGTTGATGTGTATCTTAAGGTGTTCTTTTAGTATGAACTCTAGGGCTGTTTGTGACACGTATAGGGATAGCTCATAAAATTGATCAGAAAAGATAACTTTGAGGTGGTTTCGTACCCTACAATAATTTCTTCATTAGTTCTCCGCTGTTTGTGACTTTGGAGTGAACTCTTTGTCGCACGAAAGGTACTTACATATGATTCAACTATGTCAATATTGTTGAGAGAAATTGCACTAGTGAAAATATGGACCCTAGGCCTTGTTTCCAAGCATTTATACAATGTTTTGCTCGTTGTTTACTATTTGTTACCTTGTTGTTTTTATATTTTCAGATTACAAAAACCTATATCTACCATCCATATTGCACTTGTATCACCATCGCTTTGCCGAACGAGTGCACCTATACAATTTACCATTGTATTGGGTGTGTTGGGGACACAAGAGACTCTTTGTTATTTGGTTGCAGGGTTGTTTGAGAGAGACCATCTTCATCCTACACCTCCCATAGATTGATAAACCTTAGGTCATCCACTTTAGGGAAAACTGTTGTTGCCCTACAAAACTCTGCGCTTGGAGGCCCAACACGAGTCTACAAAAAGAAGGTTGTGTAGTAGACATCAACTTGCTCTTCAAAGAACAACCTTTTGGAGATCGGATTTTAGGGTGGATAGTTTGGTGGCATGTTCCTTGCCTTTCTACTCAAGGTCCTTGCACTTCTGGCCAGCGTCCTTGAGCTCCTACTAGATTTCCTCCACTCGAGCCTCATGCTTGGCGCTCATGGCTTTTAGAGAGGAAAGCGCGGCAGCCGCTTGTTTGGCTGCCTCCTTCTCGTCTGCGACCTCTTGCTTCGCCTTTTGCAGCTCAGCCTTGAGCTTCTCAATTTCCTTCGTTGTGGCTGTGTAAGCATCAAACATATAACCATACTGCATCGAGAGTATGAATCACTAGTGATGAATAATTCGGATTTGACAATCTTGCTTACCTTGCGCCTCGTCGAATCTCTTGTTCGGAGCATCAAGCTCATTCTTGGAGCTCTTGAGCTTCCGATTCAGCTCGTCTAGCTCGGCGGCATTAGCTGCCGTCGCCGATGATGAAGCCTACAAATAATAAATCCCTATCAGGTTAAATGGGCTCAAACCTCCGAACTATCATAAACATGACCCTATGTTCGGTCCTCTTAAGGGTTGTTGGAACATTCCTAACACTACTTTTGATTGACCCCAGGCGAGTTTTTCTAACCTCACCTAGGGCTCAGGGCTGCTATATATATAACGATAGCACAAATGCAACCAATTGATATTCCAAAAATAGAACATTACGTGGCTCACCTGGAAGCCCATCGGTAGACCGTTGAAAGCCTCCTTCAGTCCGCTATCAATGGACTGAATGCTTTGCAAAACCGCATCCATAAGGGTGCGGTGATCCTCGGAGATGGAGGAGCTTGATAGAGCCTCCTCCATAACCGGCCACCCAATGGTCGGCGGCGCCGGTGGTGATCGGTTAGACCAATCTCCAATCGGGGATTCGACCGGTGGCTCCAGAGGCGTGGTGCACTCCGGAGATGACCTTGGAGGGGACTGGACATCCCTTCGTCCAGTCTCCTTAGTGCTCATGAGGGGCTCCTCATCCCGGTCTTTGGCGGCCGAGGCATTAGCCTCGACCATGACGTTGTCACCCCCATCGATGTTGTTCGGCTCCAAAGGAGCTTGGTGGGATGACACCTCCGCGGTAGCCGGAGGTGTGGGATGCAGTGTAGTCCTGCTCTCTGCTAGCTCGGCAGGTGGGGTCTCCTTGTCCGAGACTTGGTCGGTGGGGAGAACGCGCGATTGGCTGCAGATCAAAAGGCACTCACATATTAATAACATTTCAAAACTTGTCATAAATAGCTCGGGAGGTCTTCAGATTCTTACCTTCGAGCTGGGGGCTTGACCCTTAGGTTCCTTTGAGGAACCTTCTCGAAGTCTTTGAACTCGGATACCGAGTCCGAACTGTCATGGGACAGAATCAACTGTGGCCGACGCGCCTTCTTCAGGGCAGGAGGAGGTATGTCCTCTATGGGGTCCGGTGACACCGTCCTCTTTGTTGCGAGGCGGGAATCGCCTTCCCCCTCATCCTCATGCTCTTCCTCTTGATTAGAGGAGGCATGGGTTTCCTCGGATACAGTGTCTAGCTGGTCCTTGATGTGGAGGCCTCCTCGGCTTTTCTTCTACTTCTTCTCTTTCTTTTCTAGCGCCTTGTAAGGAGCAACGACGAGCATCTCCAGTAACATCTTGGACCTGGGGTCCTCAAGCTGTGGTGCCACACAGTTGATGCCCATGGCTTTTCTCAACCATTTCTAGAAAGTTGATCAGAAAGGTGTTTGGATTTTCCTTTCGAAAGACGGAACTGATCAATTGAAACTATGTTATACCTGGGAAGGAGGGCTATCGGCATGTAGGCCCCTGTCCTCCTCATTGGCTGGCCAGCTCTCCTGAGCTTTGAACAGCACCTTCCACAGCTTCTCCGAAGTGGTGTGGTAGAGCTGGCAAATAATAGGCTCATCGTCAAGTCGATAAGCCCACATGGGGGAGTCCTGGCACTGACAGGGGAGGATGCGCCACTGAAGCATGATCTGGACCACGTTGTCTAGCTCGATCTCGCCTTTGATCATTTAGGAGATGCGCCTCTGCAGGTTATCCACCTCCGCATCCGACCCCCAGCCGAGGCCCTTTCGGAGCCATGAGATCATTCTTGTGGGGGCGGATCTGAACTCGGTCGGGGTAGCCTGACCTTTTTCCCTTGGCTCGGTGATATAAAACCACTCTTTTTGCCAAGTCTTGATGGTGTCAATAAAGGTACCGGACGGCCATCCGACGCGCATGAGCTTGTTGATGACCGCCCCACCGCAGTCTGTGTGTTCGCCTACGCACACTTTGGCTTGATGTCGAACACCTTAAGCCATAGCCCTAAGTGCCATTCGACCCGCAAGAAGGCCTCGCAGACGATGATGAAGGCCAATATGTGCATAACGGAGTTCGGCGGGAGGTCATGGAAGTCGAGCCCGTAGAAGAACATAAGCCCCCTAATGAAGGGCTGGAGCGGGAAGCTCAGTCCCCGGATGAAGTGGGGGATGAACACCACCCTCTCGCCAGGCTTGGGAGTAGGAACCACGTGATTGGGCTCGGCGGCACGCTGGTAGACATTGGCAGGGAGGTATCCGGCTTATTTTAGGTCCCGGATATCTTTGTCGGTGACCGTGGAAGCCTCCCACTTGCCGTTGGAGCTAGAACCACCCATGGCCGAGCTAGGAGAAGGAGTCGCGGAAGAACTGGATCTGGGCTATGGGAGCTTAGGAGATTGGGGAAGTAGAGGATGCAAATGGGAAGCATGGCTAGGCCTTGGGTTTTTTCCCCTTTTATGGGGCTGGTTGCCGGTTAACCTCCCTTTACTATGCCGCGGATCCCACCGCTTCCCAAGACATGCGTGTCATTATACGCGCATGACTAATCATATCCCATGTGAAACGGAGCATGATCTATGCATTGATGGATCGTGCTGATGAAAAAATGGCCTCGAACCGCGAATCGAGTTTTTGCAACTGGTGTAGCGGTCGTGGCAGGTCGTGACCTTTCATCAGAAAGGTTGTCAGGGAACATTGTTTGCTCCTTGACACTTGGCCTTCAGGGCTAAGCTATTCATGGTATTCGGGCGATCTACTAATCGGGAAAACTACATGTCATTGGAGGCCGAATTAAACACGGCCGATCACTGATAGGGGAGAAGAACTCGCCTCGCAAGTCGAAGACTCTGATAAAACGAAGCTAGAGCTGAGACCCATGGCATTGGAGTCTAGTTCAGGGGCTACTGAGGGAGTCCTGGTTTAAGGGGTCCTCGGGTGGCCGACCTGTTTCTCATGGGCTAGACTATATGGGCCATTTACCGAGCATTGGATTGATCGAAGGACCTATGCCAAGGAAGGAAGCTTCGAGAATCCTGGGGTGTCCTCCAAGATTGGAATAGTGGATTGGCATGTTTTTCCTTCTATGTGTAACCGACCATGAGTAAACCCTGGGTACCCTCAGCGTCTATATAAGCCAGAGGGTTTTACGTTGTACGAGAGAACAACTCATCTAAGGTTTTAGCTATTCGATCTCGAGGTAGATCAACTCTGTAACCTACACATCATCAATATAATCAAGCAGGATGTAGCGTTTTACCTCCATAGGAGGGCCCGAACCTGGGTAAACATCGTCTCCTTCGTCTCCCGTTACCATTGATCCTAGTCTCACAGCTCGGGACCCCCTACCTAAGATCCGCCGGTTTTGACACCGACAGTGGGTGAGCCACGGAGGCGTAATTAACCCGAGTACCCTAAGAGTAGCAAAACTCACGGAATTCGTCTCAGTCAAAGTTCTTCCCATTATCTATGAATTTATCAACAGCTATGAGCAGGTGTTGGGGAACGTTGCATGGGAAACAAAAAATTTCCTACGCACACGCAAGATCTATCCATGGTGATGAGCATCTACGAGAGGGAGAGTGAATCTACATACACTTGTAGATTGCTAAGCGGAAGCATTAAGAAACGCGGTTGATGTAGTCGAATGTGTTCACGATCCATCCTGCGATCTCATCATGAGCCGTCCAGCGATCCCATCGTAGTCCTTCCGATCTAGTGCCGAACAGGCGACAACTCCGCGTTCAGCACACGTATAGCTCGATGACAATCTCTACCTTCTTGATCCAGCAAGAGGGAGTGGAGAGGTAGACGAGTTCTTTGGCAGCGCGATGGCGTTGAGGTGATGGTGGTGGAGTAATTCCAGCAAGGCTTCGCCTAAGCACTGCTGAAACCGATCTAGAGGAGAAACTACGGACTAGAGGAGAGGGTAGCACGTGGCTGAAAATCTGTGTCTCAAAACCCTCAAAACCTCTAGTATATATAGGAGGAGAGGAGGAGGAGGCTGGCGCACAAGGGCCAGCCTTTTTTTCCTTTTGCGCAAGGAGGAGAGGAGGAGTCCTCCTCCAATCCAAGTAGGATTAGGATTCCTTCCTTATTTTCACTTGGAAACTCTTTCCACCTTGGCCTTTTTTCCTTTTCCTTCCACTCCAGCCACATGGATCTCTTGTGGGACTTAAGCCAGCCCACTAAGGGCTGGTATACCTCTTCCCACAGCCAATGTTGCCTCTTGGGTCGAAATATCTCCCGATGGTCCCCCGGTACACTACCGGCACTCGTGGTACACTACCGATGACCCCGAAACTTTTCCGGTGACCAAAACATGACTTCCTATATATCAATCTTTACCTCCGGACCATTCCGGAGCTCCTCGTGATCTCCAGAATCTCATTCGAGACTCTGAACAACCTTCGGTCACCACCATACATAACTCTATGCTACCGAAACATCACCGAACCTTAAGTGTGTAGACCCTGGGTGTTCGAGAACTATGTAGACATGACCGAGACACCTCTACGGTCAATAACCAATAGTGGGACCTGGATGCCCATATCGGTTCCTACATATTCTATGAAGATCTTTATCGGTCGAACCTCTATGTCAAGGATTCAGTTAATCCCGTATGTTATTCCCTTTGTTCTTCGGTATATGTTACTTGCCCGAGATTCGATCATCGGCATCTCCATACCTAGTTCAACCTCGTTACTGGGAAGTCTCTTTACTCATTCCGTAATACAAGATCCCGTGGCTAACACTTAGTCACATTGGGTTGCAAGGCTTATTGTGATGTTGTATTACCGAGTGGGCCTTGAGATACCTCTCCATCACACAGAGTAACAAATCCCAGTCTTGATCCATGCCAACCCAACAGACACCCTCGGAGATACCTGTAGAGCACCTTTATAGTCACCCAGTTACGGTGCGATGTTTGATACACACAAGGCACTCCTCCGGTGTCAGTGATTTGCATGATCTCATGGTAATAGGAACAGTTACTTGACATGCAGAAAACAGTAGCAATAAACTGACACGATCATATGCTACGTTTGTAGTTTGGGTCTTGTCCATCACATCATTCTCCTAATGATGTGATCCCATTATCAAATGACATCTCATGTCCATGACTAGGAAACCATAGCCATCTTTGATCAATGAGCTAGTCTATTAGAGGCATACTAGGGACATGGTGTTGTCTATATATCCATACATGTATCTGAGTTTTCGATCAATACAATTACATGGATAATAAACGATTATCATGAACAAGGAAATATGATAACAACCAATTTATTATTGCCTCTAGGGCATATTTCCATTAGTCTCCCACTTGCACCAGAGTCAATAATCTAGTTCACATCCATGTGATTCACATTGTTATGAATCTAACACCCAATGAGTTCTGGGGCTCGATCATGCTTTGCATGTGAGAGAGGTCTTTTAGTCAATGGGTTTGCGACATTCAGATCCGTGTGTACTTTGCAAATCTCTATGTCTTACTGTAGACACTGCTACCACACTCCACTTGGAGCTATTCCAAATGGCTGCTCCACTATACGTATCCGGATTGCTACTAAGAGTCATCCTGATTGGTGTTAAAGCTTGCATCGACGTAACTCCTTAAGATGAACTCTTTATCACCTCCATAATCGAGAAACATTTCCATAGTCTTTTTAGTTACTAAGGATAAACTTGACCGCTGTCCAGTGATCCATACCTGGATCACTCTTGTATGCCTTAATGGACTCATGGCAAGGCACACACAGGTGTGGTACACAGCATGGCATACTATATAGAGCCTATGGCTAAAGCATAGGGGACGACCTTCGTCCTTTCTCTTTCTTCTGCCATGGCCGAGCTTTGAGTCTTACTCAACTTCACACCTTACAAATCAGGCAAGAACTCCTTCTCTGACTGATCCATTTTGAACTCTTTCAAAATCTTGTCAAGGTATGTACTCATTGAAAGTCTCATCAAGCATCTTGATCTATCTCTATAGATCTTGCTGCTCAACAATTAGGTAGCTTTATCCAGGTCTTCCTTTGAAAAACTCTTTTCAAACAACCATTTATGCTTTCCAGAAATTCTACATCATTTTCGATCAATAATATGTCAACCACATATGCTTATCAAAAAATCTATAGTGCTCCCACTCACTTTATTGTAAATACAAGTTCCTCATAAACTTTGTATAGACTCAAAAACTTTGATCACCTCATCAAAGCGTATATTCCAACTCCGAGATGCTTGCTCCAGTCCATAGAAGGATCACTGGAGCTTGCACACCTTTTAGCATCCTTAGGACTGACAAAACCTTCTGGTTGTATCTCATACAACCTTTCCTTAAGGAAGGAAATGATGTTTTGACATCCATATGCTAGATTTCATAATTGAAAAATGCAGCAACCGCTAACATAATTCCAACAGACTTTAGCATCGCTACGAGTGAGAAAGTCTCATCGCAGTCAACTCCTTGAACTTGTCAGAAACTTCTTTGCGACAAGTCGAGCTTTATAAATGGTGACATTTACCATCAGCGTCTCTCTTCATGTTAAAGGTCCATTTGTAATTAATGACCTGCTGTCTAACGAGCAAGTCTACCAAAGTCTATACTTGGTTTTCATACATGGATCCTTTCTCGGATTTCATGGCCTCTAACCGTTTCTCAGAATCCGGACCCATCATCGCTTCTCCATAGCTCGTAGGTTCATCGCTGTCCAACAACATGACCTCTAAGACAGGGTTGTCATACCACTCAGGAGAAGTATGCGTCCTTGTCGGCCTACGAGGTTCGATAGTAACTTGATCCGAAGCTTGATGATCATCATCATTAACTTCCTCTTCAACTAACGTAGGCTCCATAGAAACAACTTTCTGCGCTGCACTACTCTCTGGTTGAAACAAAGGCTCAACAACCTCATCTAGTTCTATCCTCCTCCCACTCAATTCTTTCAAGAGAAAATCTTTCTCGAGAAAGGACCTAGTTTTAGCAACAAACACTTTGTACTCGAATCTGAGATAGAAGGTATACCCAATTGTTCTTAGGGTATCTTATGAAGATGCATTTTCCGCTTTGGATTCGAGCTTATCAGACATAAGTGTCGCATTCCCAAACTCTAAGAAATGAAAGTTTAGGTTTCTGCCAAACCATATGGTGTCATCTCAACGGATTTAGATGGTGCCCTATTTAAAGTGAATGTAGTTGTCTCTAATGCATAACCCGAAAACGATAGCGGCAAAACGATAAGAGACAACATAATTCGCACCATATCCAATAGAGCACGACTACGACGTTCAGACACACCATCACACTATGGTGTTCCAGGTGGAGTGAGTTGTGAAATAACTTTCACATTGTCTTCAGTTGTATACCAAACTCGTAACTCAGACATTCACCTCCACGATCATATCGTAGACATTTTACCTTCTTGTCACGATAATCTCAAACTTCACTCTGATTTTGCTTAAACTTTTCAAACGATTCAGACTTGTGTTTCATTAAGTAAATATACACTATATCTACTCAAATTATCGGTGAAGGTAAGAAAATAACGATATCCACCGCACGCTACAACACTCATTGGATTGCATATATCAACATGTATCATTTCCAATAAGTCACTTGCCCGCTCCATCTAACCGAAAAACGGGGTCCATAGTCATCTTGCCCAAGAGGCATGGTTCGCATGTCTCAACCGATTCGAAATCGAATGAGTCCAAAGATCCATAAGCATGGAGTTTCTTCATGTGTTTTATACCAATATGACATTTAGCGGCAGTGCCACAAGTATGTGGTATTATCATTATTAACTTTGTAACTTTTGGCATCAATGTTATGAACATGTGTATTACTACGATCAAGATTCAACAAACCATTCCCATCAGGTGCATGACCATTGAAGGTATTATTCATGTAAACGGAATAACCATTATTCTCTAACTTAAATGAATAACCGTGTTGCAATAAACATGATCTAATCACGTTCATGCTCAATGCAAACACCAAATAACATATATTTAGGTTTGTCACTAATCTCGAAGGTAGAGAGAGCGTGCGATGTTTATCACATCAATCTTGGAAACATTTCCAACACATCGTCACCTCACACTTAGCTAGTCTCCATCTATTCAGTGGCTTTTATTTCGAGTTACTAACATTTAGCAACCGAAGCGATATCCAATACCCAGGTGCTACTAGGAGTACTAGCAAGGTACACATCAATAACACGTATATCAAATATACTTCTATAGGCATTGCCAGCCTTCTTATCTACCAAGTATCTAGGGTTGTTTCGCTTCAGCGACCGCTCTCCTCATAATAGAGCACTTAGTCTCGGGTTTGGGTTCAAGTTTGGGTTGCTTCGCTGGAGCAGCAACTGACTTGCCATCCATGAAGTTTCCCTCCTTGCCCTTGCCTTTCTCGAAACTAGTGGTTTTACTAACCATCAACACTTGATGCTCCTTCTTGATTTCTACCTTCGCGATGTCAAACATCGCGAACAGCTCAGGGATCATCATTTCCATCCCTGGCATAATTAGAGTTCATCACGAAGTTCTAGTAGCTTAGTGATAGTGACTCAGAGAACTATATCAATCACTATCTTATCTGGAAGATCAACTTGACTCGATTCAAGCGATTGTAGCAGCCAGACAATCTGAGCACATGCTCAACGATTGAGCTATTCTCCTTCATCTTGCAGGTAAAGAATCTTGTTGGAGATCTCATATCTCACAACACGGGCACGAGCCTGAGATCCCAATTTCAGCTCTTAGAACATCTCATATGTCCCGTGACATTCAAAATGTTTTGGAGCCTCAATTCTAAGCTGTAATGCATGACACACTAAACTATCAAGTAGTCATCGTAACGTGCATGTCAGATGTTCACAACATCTACAAACGACGCTAGAGGGGGTGGTGGACCGAGCGGTGCATTAAGGACATAAGCCTTCTGTGCAATAATGAGGAAAATTGTCATATCACGGACCCAGTCCGCAATATTGCTACCATCATCTTTCAACTCTATTTCTCTAGGAACATATAAAAATTCAAGGGAGCTACAGCATGAGCTACAACATAATTTGCAAAGACACTACTGACTATGTTCATTATAATGAGTTCAATTAATCATATTACTTAAGAACTCCCACTCAAATTGACATCCCTCTGGTCATTCGAGTGATACATGATCCAAATTCACCAACTCAAGTCCGATCATCACGTGAGTTGAGGTGGTTTCAATGGTGAACATCATCATGTTTATCATATCTACTATATGACTCATGTTCGACCTTTTGGTCTCTTGTGTTCCGAGGCCATGTCTGTACATGCTAGGCTCGTCAAGTTTAACTCGAGTGTTCTGCATGTGCAACAGTGGCTTGCACCCGTTGTATGTGAACGTAGAGTCTATCACACCCGATCATCACGTGGTATCTCGACACGACGAACTTTCGCAACGGTGCACACTCGGGGAGAACATAATTGATCTTGAAATTTTAGTGAGGGATCACCTTATAATGCTACCATCGTCCTAAGAAAAACAAGGTGCATAAAAGGATTAACATCACATGCAAATCATAAGTGACATGATATGGCCATGAACTTGTGCTTTTGATCTCCATCTTGAAAGCACCGGCATGATCTCCATCGTCACCGGCATGACACCATGATCTCCATCATCTTGATCTCCATCAACGTGTCGCCATCTAGGTTGTCGCGCCCACCATGCTTCTACTACTATTGCTACCGTTTAGCGATAAAGTAAAGCATTACATAGCGCTTAATGATTGACACGCAGGTCATACAATAATTAAAAACAACCCTATGGCTCCTGCCGGTTGCCGTACTCATCGACATGCAAGTCGTGATATTCTATACAACACATGATCATTTCATACATCACATATATCTCATCATGTAATTGGCCATATCACATCACAACATATGCTGCAAAAACAAGTTAGACATCCTCTAATTGTTGTTGCATGTTTTACGTGGCTGCTACGGGTATCTAGCAAGAACAATTCTCACATACGCAAAGCCACAATGGTGATACATAAGTTGCTTTTCAACCTTCTCAAGGACCGCCTTTGTCAAATCCGATCCAACTAAAGTAGGAGAAACAGACACCTGCCGGCTATCTTTGTGCAACGAAGTTACACGTCATTCGATGGAACCGGTCTCTCGTAAGCATACGAGTAAGGTTGGTCCAGGCCGCTTCATCCCACAATACCGCTGAACCAAAACACGACCAAGGGAGGAAGCAATCTATGCATCAACGCCCACAAACTCTTTGTGTTCTACTCAAGATCTCATCTACACATAGACCTAGCTCATGATGGCACTGTTGGGGAACGTTGCGTGGGAAACAAAAAAATTCCTACGCACACGCAAGATCTATCCATGGTGATGAGCATTTACGAGAGGGGGAGTGAATCTACATACCCTTGTTGATTGCTAAGCAGAAGCGTTAAGAAACACAGTTGATGTAGTCGAACATCTTCATGATCCAATCAAGATCCGTCCCACGATCTCATCACGAGCCGTCCCACGATCCCATCGTGGTCCTTCCGATCTAGTGCCGAACGAATGGCACCTCCGCGTTCAGCACACGTACAGCTCGATGACGACCTCTGCCTTCTTGATCCAGCAAAAGGGAGCGGAGAGGCAGACGAGTTCTCCGATAGCACGATGGCATTGCGGCGATGGTGGTGGAGTAATTCCAGCAGGGCTTCGCCTAAGCACTGTTGAAACCGATCTAGAGGAGAAACTACGGACTAGAGGAGAGGGTAGCACGTGGCTGAAAATCTGTGTCTCGAAACCCTCAAAACCTCTAGTATATATAGGAAGAGAGGAGGAGGAGGCTGGTGCACAAGGGCCAGCCCTTTTTTCCTTTTGCGCAAGGAGGAGAGGAGGAGTCCTCCTCCAACTCAAGTAGGATTAGGACTCCTTCCTTATTTTCACTTGGAAACTCTTTCCACCTTGGCCTTTTTCCTTTTCCTCTCACTCCAGCCGCATGGGCCTCTTGTGGGACTTAAGCCAGCCCACTAAGGGCTGGTATACCTCTTCTCACAGCCCATGTAGCCTCTTGGGTCGAAATACCCCTCCCGATGGTCCCCCGGTACACTACCGGCACTCCTGGTACACTATCGATGAGACCGAAAGTTTTCCAGTGACCAAAACAAGACTTCCTATATATTAATCTTTACCTCCGGACCATTTCGGAGCTCCTCATGATGTCCGAAATCTCATCCGGGACTCCAAACAACCTTCGGTCACCACCATACATAACTCTATACTACCAAAACATCATTGAACCTTAAGTGTGCAGACCCTGCGGGTTCAAGAACTATGTAGACATGATCGAGAAACCTCTACGGTCAATGACCAATAGTGGGACCTGGATGCCCATATCGGTTCCTACATATTCTACGAAGATCTTTATCAGTCGAACCTCTATGTCAAGGATTCAGTTAATCCCGTATGTTGTTCCCTTTGTTCTTCGGTATGTTACTTACCCAAGATTCGATCGTCGGCATCTCCATACCTAGTTCAACCTCGTTACCGGAAAGTCTCTTTACTCGTTCCGTAATACAAGATCCTGTGGCTAACACTTAGTCACATTGCTTGCAAGGCTTATTGTGATGTTGTATTACCGAGTGGGCCCTGAGATACCTCTCCTTCACACGGAGTAACAAATCCCAGTCTTGATCCATGCCAACCCAATAGACACCCTCAGAGATACCTGTAGAGCACCTTTATAGTCAACCAGTTACGTTGCGATGTTTGATACACACAAGGCACTCCTCTTGTGTCAGTGAGTTGCATGATCTCATGGTCATAGGAACAGTTACTTGACATGCAGAAAATAGTAGCAATAAATTGACACGATCATATGCTACGTTTGTAGTTTGGGTCTTGTCCGTCACATCATTCTCCTAATGATGTGATCCCGTTATAAAATTACATCTCATGTCCATGACTAGGAAACAATAGCCATCTTTGATCAACGAGCTAGTCTATTAGAGGCATACTAGGGACATGTGTTGTCTATGTATCCACACATTTATCTGAGTTTCCGATCAATACAATTACAGCATGGATAATAAACGATTATGATGAACAAGGAAATATGATAACAACCAATTTATTATTGCCTCTAGGACATATTTACAGCAACAGGTGGGTGAATCCACTCGTCCCCATCTGCAAGGGTCCAACCATGTCAAGGCCCCACACGGCGAATGGCCAAGTGGGTGGGATTGTCTTCAGGGCGGAAGCGGGTTTGTGGGACTTGTTCTTTGGCGGCTTCGTTGGCTCGGGGCCAGTAAAAACCTACTCGGAAAGCCTTGGCAACCAGTGTTCGACAGGAAGTGTGGTGGCCACAAGTTCCCAAGTGAATATCATGCAGGATCTGGAGTCCATCTTCCAAAGAGATTCATTTCTGAGTGACCTCTGTGGTGCTTTTCTTGTACAACTGATCTCCCAAGACTTCAAATGATTTAGATCGACAGACGATATGGCAGGATTCTTCTTTGTCTTTGGGGAGTTCTTGCCAGAGCAAATATGCTAAATATGGTTGAGTCCACTCAGGAGAGATTACCAGCATTTCATGGACTAGGTCTGTCGGATTTCGGTCTCTGCAAAACCATCAACGTTCGAACAAAGGGGTGTGTGAGAAGATCCCCTGTAGCCTCGCCCTACTTAGCTCGCTACTCGATGGTTACTACGGCATACTCGCATGATGACGAGGAAGAAGATGAACACGATGGTTTACCCAGGTTCGGGGCGCTAGGAAGCATAATACCCTACTCCTGCTTTGGTGGATTGCCTCTTGGGGAGGTGTGGTGGATGAACTAGTATAGTGGTTTCAAGCCTCGTGAGGGGCCTCTAGTGGTGTTCTTGGCTCTCTCCCTTGCCTTGTGGTTCGTCGAGTGGTTCCGTCGGATGTTTTGTCATCCCCTTCTACGGTGCGGCCTAGCCTCTATATATAGAAGTGGCCCGGGTCCTCTTCCCTTATCACAATGGCGGGAAGGGATCCCACAATGGCCTATTTCAAAGGGGGACAGGAGTACACCCCCGCCCTATCAAAAAGTGGTCTTTGCCTCCAAAGTAGTTGTCGATGATGCAGAGGTGGGCTCGGCGATGACATCCACCCTGCGGGGCTCGTGGTCATGGTCTTGTTGCACTGGAATGGAAACCTTTGGGAGGCGCTTAGGGAACCCGCGTACGGCCTTGCTTCCTTTGCACCAAAGGGGAAACTGCACCACCTGGCACGCTTGGTGCCCGCTTGTCCTTCCCTGCGTCATCTTTGACTCCTGAGGCCGGGTTCTAGATAGAGATCTCCGCTGCTCTAGAGGGGGGCTGAGGAGGCCCATCCTTGCTGGTCTTGGTGTTATTCTTCCTCGCGAGCCTGGGGTCCTCGTGAGGGCCTTGTCTTGAGTGAAGTCGCACCAGGCTGTGTCTGGCTGACGAGGTACCCCCTTCCCAGAATGTTGACAATAGCCCCGAGGCCCAAGGCGCGCCCCAGCTGGCTTCCGAGCGAATCCTTTGAACACGGCCCGAAGTGCCACGGGGCCCAAACGCCTGTGGGCCAGGCTTTACACGCATCGAATGCCTAGGCGGTGATGCCCCCGCTCCCCGAAGGCGTCAGGAATCGCCCCAAGTCAAACTGATGCGACGCCCGTGTGCAACGTCGGCCGTCATTGTCCTTCCTTGAAATTGTTGCTGCCTTGGGCCTCTTCTACTTGGGTCACGTGGAAGTGACCCGTCAATCGGTTGGGGAGACGATGCGGATGGTACCGCGCTGATCGAACCACTCCGCAACGCCCGAGAGGCGCACGACGCCCGCTCTCCCACGATGCCTCATGGCTGCAGTTACGCCTATAAATCCGCCCCGCCTTGGACAGGGGGGTATTGCAGCCCCGAGGTCTCTTATTTCTTCAATCGCTCCGCGGAGAAAGCCCCCTTCTCCTCCCCGCTTTTCTTCCCCCGTGGCGTCTGGAAGAAGCGCCACGGGCACGGGGAAATGCACAGCTCCGCTTGCTCCCTCGCCCTCCTCCGGAGGCAGTGGCGGGGGGGCTCAGGGTTGGCGCAAGTTCACTGGTGTTGGGCCATGGTCAATGAGTGAGTGCTCTACCGCCTCCCCTTTCTTAGTTGTCGTGTCCGGCGCTCCGAACATGTTCCTTTTCTTTTTCTAGGATGCCTGTAGCCAAGAAACAGAAGCTCGGCGAGCTCCACGAGGAGGTGGTCATGCTGCGGGCCCAGTTGATGACCACCGATGCCGCCTTCCAAGCCGCCCTTAGGAGCGAAGCGAAGGCCGGGGCGGAGCTGGCATCCCTCCAGGCCCAGGTCAAGGAGGCGGCCGACGTTGTGCAGGCCACGCAGGACGAGGTAGCTTACGCCAAGATGCTGGAGTCCCAGCGCGCCAAGCAGTACCTCGACATTGCCCACCGTGCGGCCGACGCGGTGAGCCGGTTCGTCAGGGAAAGCCCTCGCTCTTCCTAGCACACAAGGCGACGGGGGCTACCTCGACTTCTTCCACTGGGTGGTGGAGACTCTGGAGACTGGAGTCTCCCGCGTGAACACAGACAGCGAGGACAACGCGCGCGACCTCTTGGAGCTTGCCTTGACGTGCGTCTTCTCCAACTTACGCCGCCTCGCCTCGGAGCTCGACCTCCAACGCGTCATGGAGTGGGTGCCTGAGGGGATCCAGAGGCCCCTCCGGGATGAGGTGAGCCCGCACATGGAGTCCCTGGTGGAGCGGTTCATCTAGGGCCCGCTCCTGCAGGGAGGGCGGCTCCAGCGCTGTGGTGGACGGCGACAACGACTCCTCCGCCTAGACTTCCCCTGCCTCCATTTCCTGGTACCTGTAATAGTTTAAGAAGAACTCGGGCCCTATGGGTGTCAACCTTTTGCATATTACCTTTGCCTATATTTATTTTTCTTAAATCGCTGATCACCTGCTTGTAGTGACGCAACTTAGTTTCCTTGCGCGGGGCTTGGCGCCACCACCGAGGCGACCCGGTGATGGTGGCCGGCTAGGCCCCCGTGAGGCGCTCCCTCCCGAGGGACAGCCTATGGTCGCCAGCTCCGGGTTCGTGACCTTTCTGCTCGTCGTCATAGAGTCCCTCTCATCGCGTTGTTTCTCCTGGCGCTTCAGGCTTCATGGGTTTTTGGTAGCCACATGTAGTGGCCTGCAGTACCTGCATCCTTATATTAGTGCGCACAACCTCTATCCCGCATTCAGGCCGCCATTGGATTGGGGGGATCGTGCTTGGTTCTGTAGTGTACTTAGGTCATGGGATATTAACGATCTCGTGCACCGCGAGGTGTGGCCAGGTTGTCCAGATAATCCGTTATTCTGCCTGGGGTGCTTCTTCCTTGCTTACGAGTGGGGCGGGTTGGGAGCCCGTTCGGCACTTTGTGTTTGCAGGATCCAAACCCGCACATTTCCCTACCACCATAGTGTATGGCCGGATCGCCAGGACGCAACTACGGGGTGAGGCCTCGACACCCTCGATGTCGACCGTATCACCAAGAACGATATCAAGGGGCGAGTGGCTATATGGCCGGTAAGGCTCCTGAGGCGCATTGCTCAGGAACCCCCTTTGACGCTCAAGCAGCTCTATGTCGGTAGGTCCCAGTCCCGCACATTTCCAAACCACCGTAGTGTATGACCGGATCACCAGGACGCAACTACGAGGTGAGGCCTCGACACCCTCGATGCCTACCGGATCACCAAGGATGACATCAAGGGGCGAGTGGCTATATGACTGGTAAGGCTCTTGAGGCGCATTGTTGAGGAGCCCCCCCTTGATGCTCGAGCGGCCCCCATTCCGCCCCGTCGGGTTCTGCCTCAGGAGGCCCAGGCACTGGGGACTCCTGAGACTCCACGTTGTGGTGCCATGCTACGGTCGGAGCCCCCGAGCGGGGGACGACTGCCCAAAGGCGCAAGTCCCTAAGGCGACAGGGGCTTGCCATCCAGCCCCGAGGTGCCTCGGGGAGGGCCGGAGTGCACGGCCCCTTGTGAAACACCAATCCAAAGAAGAGAGTTCAAGACCGGTAAAACAAGAGAGAAATGAGAGAAAAATCCCCGCCCCTTTTTCTTTTAAATATAGAGTTTCGAAATCATCAAACTTGATTCCAAAAAGTGGCAATTCGAACACAAAAAGAAGCAACCAAACGCCGTGTGTGTCACCTAGGCTAGCCTTCTTCTTCCCCCAGAGCTGAGCGTAGGGCATCCACGTTGCATGGGCATAGCCATTGGCGGGCAGTGTTGAGTTGTTCGCCAGCGCGGAGCATGGGGCTTCCACATTGCGTGGGAGGGAACCCCTCCACGTCCTCGGGGGATCCGAGCATATACAACCATCTCTTTATTACGTGAGAGGGTTACGGCCGTAGATAGTTGGGTAAGCCTCCAGGCGCTCGGCTTGGTTGCTCCCAACTCCGTTAAGAGCTACCCTGTGCATTCCTGCTCGGTTGCCCGCCTCTATGACCCAAACCCGAATGCATTGTTCCCCGCGTAGCCGCAGGATTGCACTCCCGTGGCCCAAACATGAGCACAATGCATCTGGCACAGCCATACAAGTGTTTTGTCGATGAAGCCGCCTCGTGAAATGTTTGGGCGCTTGCCGGGTATCGCCTCGAGGTCCTCGTGAGGCCCAGCCTCCTAAGTCCACGCCGGTGTTCCAGTTGCCGCGGGTGGCCCGCGTTACTTGTGTCCTGCTGCCCCCAGGCCTTCACTCCTGAAGCACCGCATTACTTGGTGTTGCTTTCTCGCGAGGGCAACAGCTTGCGCCGTGGCGTGTGGGCCCGGGGATGTTCTCCCTCTTTCTCCTGCTTGCGTCATCCAGACTTGGTGCTTCGTTGGGGGAAGCCCCCAAGCCCGGCTCGGGAGGACGCCCGGGGCTTTCCCTATTCTTGGGGGTGCTGGCGCCTGTGGCAGGCGCCTGATCTGGGCTGGTGTCCCTGGTTATGACGTATCATGGTACGTAGGGTTCCACATAAGGGCCCGATTCTCCTCCTAAGCAGTCCGGTGAGACGCCGGGGACGGTCCCTCCAGGCGATGGCGGGGCGCCGCCCTGTGCGCGCAGACCGTAGACCCTCCTGCGTCGAGCCTTGCAGCAAAGTTGCTTACCTCTGCCATGGCCACTGGGTGGGCAGTGTGTATCCCGACGTGGATGGCTTCGTCGGCGATCTGACGCGCCCTCACCGTTGTTGCTTGTTTGTCTAGATGCCTGTGTCGCTTGCTCCCTACGTAGGATGGCGTGCTCCCGCCTGGTTAATCCAGGTTGTTGAAGGTCCACTAGGTCATGGAGGCGCACACGCGTGGGGCACCCCGTTGTTTCGTTCGCGCGCTCAGTCGTCGTGGCCAGGCTGTGCCCCGAAATTGATTACCGGAATTCAAAGGAGAAGGAGCACAACGTGCGGCGGGCCCCGCTCGGGCTCACCCAGGGCTGGAGGGGCGCACCATCGGCAGGCTGGGGAACAGATGCAGCGAACGAGCCCCCATCCACGCGTCGAAGCCCCCGTGCGTCGGGTGGTGGCGGAGCATCTTGCTTGCCAGCAGCAGCGTATCATGCACGTCGAGGTCCCCAACGTAGGTGCGGCACGATGCCGATGCCGAAGGCACTGCCCGCCCGCCGTGTGTTTGGGCGGCATGAGGGGTGGTGACGGTGGAGGCGATACTGGCGGCTTGATACTGTCCGCCCAGCACTATGCCGCTGGGGCGTGGGTCTCCGGCGGCAGCGGTGGGATTGATGGAAGCTGATCCGCCGCAGCTAGGGAAAGCTTGTTGGGCGTCGGCCATTGGAGCGGTGGAGTGGGGGTAGAGTGAGGCTTGAAGAAGACTCCGACACGCCCCTACCTGGCGTGCCAAATGCTGGAGTTCGGGCTCCGCAAAACCCTCAAGGTTCGAACACAGGGGCGTGTGCAAAGATCCCCTATAGCTTTTCCCTACTTAGCTCACTACTAGATGGTTACTATGGTGAACTCGCACGATGACGAGGAAGAAGATGAACACGGTGGTTTACCCAGGTTCGGGCCGCTGGGAAGCGTAATACCCTACTCCTGCTTTGGTGGATTGCCTCTCGGGGAGGTGTGGTGGATGAACTAGTATAGTGGTTTCAAGCCTCGTGAGGGGGGCTTTGGTGGTGTTCTTGGCTCTCTGCCTTGCCTTGTGGTTCGTCGAGTGGTTCCGTCGGATCGTTTCGGCATCTCCTTCTACGGTGTGGCCTAGCCTCTATATATAGCAGTGGCCTGGGTCCTCTTCCCTTATCACAATGGCAGGAAGGGATCCCACAATGGACAAATTCTAAGGGGGAAATAGTACATCCCCGCCCTGTCCAAAGGTGGTCTTCGCCTGCAAAGTAGTTGTCGATGATGCAGAGGTGGGATCAGCGATGACATCTGTCCTACGGGGCTCGTGGTCGTGGTCTTGTTGCACTGGAATGGAAATCTTTGGGAGGTGCTTAGGGAACCCGCATACGTCCTTGCTCCTTTGCACCAAAGGGGAAACTGCACCGCCTGGCGTGCTGGCGCCCGCCTATCCTTCCTTGCATCATCTTTAACTCCTAAGGCCGAGTTCTGCATAGAGATCTCTGCTGCTCTGAAGGGGGACCGAGGAGGCCCATCCTTGCTAGTCTTGGTGTCATTCTTCCTCGCGAGCCTGGGGTCCTCGCGAGGGCCTTGTCTTGAGTTGAGCTGCACCAGGTCGTGTCTGGCTGACGAGGTGGGCCATGCCCTAGGCTGCAGGGAGGCAGGTCTGGGTACCCCCGTTTCCAAAATGCCGACAAGGTCAACCACAGCTGGGACGTCAACCTCACTCGAATTTGACGGACCGACTGCTTGCGGGGGCTCCTGTGTGAAACGATCTTATGCAATTGTAGGGGCGCGCAGATGTTTGAGGAATATATCCTTGGGAACTACCCGCTGAGTGGATCCAATTTTTGCCAGGTCGTGGGGTGCTTGATTCTTTGTGCGAGGAATGTGGTGCAGCTCCAAACCTTCAAAATTCTTCTCCAACTTTCTAACCGCATTATAGCAGCCAGTCATAGCTGGACTCCGAATGTCCCATTCCCTCATCACTTGATTGACAACGAGGTCCAAATCTCCGTAGACCATTAAATGAAAAACGCCGAGTGAAATGGCCATTCGGAGTCCATATAAGAGGGATTCGTACTCAGCCTCATTGTTTGATGAATCAAAATGGATTCGGAGGACGTAGTTCAGCTGGTCTTCTTTGGGAGAGACGAGGACAATGCCGGGCCCTAAACCATTGAGAATCTTGGATCCATCAAATAACATGGTCCAGTGTTCGGAAACACTTGGGGTCGGCTGCTCTTGCTCAATCTACTCGGCCATAAAATCGACCATTTCCTGGGACTTGATTGCTTTCTTGGCTTCAAACTTGATCTCCAACGGAAGGAGGTCAATTGCCCATTTCGCCACTCGGCCAGCCGCGTCTCGGTTATGTAAGTTCTCCGACAGGGGAGCATTGCTTAGGACCGTAACCGAGTGGTCTTGGAAGTAATGAACTACCTTCTTCCCAGTCAAGTAAATACCATAGACCAACTTCTGATAGTTCGGATATCTCTGCTTGGAAGGAGTCAAGACTTCTGAGATATAGTAGATGGGTCTTTTGGACTTTGAATGTTTTGCCTGGATCTTCGTGTTCAACTACCACAATGGTGCTCACCAGTTGATTAGTAGCTGCGATGTACGAGGGTAAAGGTTCCTGGATGCCCGGAGCAGCTAACACCGGCTGGGTGGACAGCAACGCCTTGAGTTCTTCAAACACGGCTTGTGCTTCAATAGTCCACTCGAATTTTTCAGATTTCTTCATCAATAGGTAAAGTGGGAGGACCTTGTCACCGAGTCTTGAAATGAATTGGCTTAGGGCCGCAAGGCAACCCGTCAACCTTTGCACGTCATGTAGGCATTCTGGCTGCTTCATTCGGACTATGGCACCGATCATGTCTGGGTTAGCGTCGATCCCTCATTCAGAAACGCGGAAACTGAGTAACTTTCCTATAGGTATTACGAATGTGCACTTGGCTGGATTCAATTTTCTCTCAAAACGCCGCAAATTCGTGAAGGTTTCAGTGAGGTCTGCCAAGAGGTCGGAACCTTTCCTGGACTTAACAACGATATCGTCCATGTAGGCCTCAACATTCCGACTGATCTGCCTCTACAAACATTTCTGAATCATTCGCTGGAAAGTAGCACCAGCATTCTTCAGACCAAAAGGCATTCTGACGTAACATAAACACCTGAATGGGGTGATGAAGGACTTTTTTATTACATTGGGACCGTACATTCGGATTTGGTGGTACCCGGAGTATGCATCCAGGAATGACAGGCATTCACACCCAACAGTAGAGTCCACTATTTGGTCTATACGAGACAAAAGAATATTATCCTTCAGACATGCCCGATTGAGGTGCTTGAAGTCAATACACATTTGGAGTGATTTATCCTTCTTGGGACCAAGACGATGTTCGCGAGCCACTCGGAGTGGTATACTTCGCGAATGAACTCAGCAGCTAGGAGCCGAGCTATTTCTTCACCAATCGCCTTGCACTTCTCCATGGAGGATCGGCGCAAGTACTCTTTGACCGACTTGACTTTGGGATCGGTTTGGAGTCGGTACTCAGCCAGCTCCCTGGGAACATCGGGCATGTCAGACGGCTTCCATGTGAAGATGTCCCAGTTCTCACAGAGGAACTGGATGATCTCGGCTTCCTATTTCTCCCCGAGTGACTTGGATATGTTTGATGGTGCGGCGCTTGAATCATTCGGGTGAACATGGACTTGCTTGGTCTCGCCAGCCGATTGGAAGTCCAACTAGGAAGCAGGCCGTTTTGACCAAAGCAAGTCAACCGTGTCCACCTCCTTCTTGTACCCTTCGAGGTCGGCAGCCAACACTTGTTCATTGGCAATCTTGGAACCCTGCTGGAGGCATTCCTCAGCTATGACTCGGTCACCAGTCACAGTGATCACGCCATTCGTCCCTGGCATCTTCAACTTAAGGTACACGTAACATGGTCTAGCCATGAAATGTGCGTAAGCGGGTCTGCCGAGGATTGCATGATAGGCACTACGGAAATCCACCACCTCGAAGGTCAATCGCTCCTTCTGGTAGTTCTTCTCATTTTTCCCGAATACTACATCCAGGGAGATCTGATCGAGTGACTACTTTCTTCCTAGGGACGATCCCATGGAAATGCATGTTGCTCTTGCTCAATTGGGACATCGAGATGCCCATGGCTTTGAGCATGTTGGCATAAATTATGTTGAGTCCGCTACCTCCGTCCATAAGAGCCTTGCGCAGTCAGACACCGTTCACAACCGGATCGACGACCAATGCCTGCCTCCCAAGGGTGGCTATGTGGGGCGGATGGTCAGAATGGTCAAATGTAATCGGAGTCTTTGCCCAGTTGAGGTGTTTGGAAGCAGTCGGAACTGCCATGTTGACTTCCCGATTGACAACCTTCAACCGTCTTTTACTCTTGACATCTGCAAAAATCATGTTCAAGACCTTGTCGACTGGAGGGAATCCTGGGGAATGTTCTTCCTCATCATCAACATCATCTTTGTTTTTCGCAGGTGCTTTGCCCATCGCTTGCTTGAGCAGACGACATTCCCGAGTGGTATGCTTCGGGAGCACAACGTTGCCTTCTTCATCCGTCTTGGTTTGAACTTGGCAAGGTTGATCGAGAATGTCGGGTTTAGAGTCGGAATTCTTCTTGGGAGTCCACTCTTTCTTATTTTTCGGCTTCGGTTTGCTATGGCCCTGTCTAGAGATAGCGACAACCTCTATGGTACGGGGAGCATCACCTTTCCGCTTCTGACAATGTTCTTTTCCTGTGTTGCCTCCCGACTGAGGGGCGTCACCAGTACTTCCTTTGCCGCTATAGAGGCGGTCTTCTTCTTCGCTATTGGCATACTTATTTGCTATTTCCATGGCCTGACTGAGCGATAGATCCCTAGCTCGTCCAAACTTGAGAATTAAATCTCAGTATCGAGTGTTGGCCTTGAAGGCGTACACGGACTGATGCTCAATTACGTTCTCCACAGTGTTGTGCAACGTGGTCCAACATTGGATGTACTCTCGGAGAGTCTCATTGCTCTTCTGTATGCAATGTTGCAGTTCTCCACAGCAACACCAGCTCGCTGCCGGCGGAGCCGCCTCCGAAGGTCCCTGGCCCAAGGGCAAGGGCACTGGGACTGCTGGCCATTAGCCGGCTCAGTAGTCCTGCTCCCCTCACGTCTCCGGCCGGTGGCCCAAGGCAAGCAACCCCCAGCGCTCCCAGCTGCCTGGAAACGAGTAGTCGGCTGTGAATAGCCGGAACAGCTACAATCCAGCTTGCAGCAACCGCCATAATGAGGCGCCGGCTGATGGAAGCCGGCGCAGCCATGGGCACACGCCGCCTCCGCGGCACGAGCCGGCGCGGTCTGTCCCACCGGTCGTCCGCTCTGATCTCACGGCCCGACTTGGACCGCGGGTCCCCCATAGCAAAAACGACGCTTGTCTCTGCATCGACCGGCTTGTGTAGTCGGCCCTCCTCGAGGAGGAGGGCTCGATCGGTCCGGCATGTTTCCGTCCTCGGATCCACAACGAGTCGTTCCCGCCCGGCTTCATGCTTCCATGGGACACCCCGAAGTACAACGGGGCCGCCAAGCCCGAGGACTGGCTAGTCAACTACACCCCCACACTCAGCATCGCTAGGGGGAACAAGCACGTAGCCTTCCGCTACGCTCCCCTCATGCTGATCAGCTTGACCCACACCTGGCTGAACAGCCTGGCGGCCGGCAGCATCAACACCTGGACGGACTTCGAAGAGGCATTCGTCCACAACTTCGCCGGCACCTACAAGCGACCCGGCCATCCCTGCAAACTAGCCATGTGTGTTCAGGGGCCGAATGAGTCCCTGCGCGACTACCTCACCCAATGGACCGAGCTCTGCAACTCTTGCAAAGGGGTACACAAGGTGCAGGCCATACAGTACTTCATCGAAGGCTGTCGCGACGGCACCCACCTCAAGCACAAGCTCCTGTGCTCTAAGCCGGCTATGCTAGCCGAGCTCATGACCAAGGCGGACAAGTATGCCACGGCCGACTCCGCCATCCGGGTCAAGACAACCCCGACGCCGGCGGCATCACGACCGACTGCTGACAACCGGCAGCCGCAGAACAATGAGCACAAGAATGACCAGCCCGACTCCCGCTATGGGAGCCGACAGCTCGCCACCATCAAGGAGCAGGAGTCGGCTGCCCAGCCTTCTGGTCAGCGTTAGCGCACCGGCAAGGCTACCTGGTAGCCCAAGCTCATGTTCGAGCAGATGCTCGACCTCTCCTGCAAGAACCACTCTGGGGCCAAGCCTTCTACGCACACGAACCCTAGTTGTCACCCCGGCTCCGGCCCAGAATGACGGTTGCCTGCACGACCAGTTCCCCAACCAGGATGGTTGCTACGTCGTCTTCACCAGTGAAGAGACGAACAAGCATGCTCAGAGCCGGCTCCACCGTGAGGTGAATTCCACCATGTTGGCAACTCCCCAGTTCATGCACTGGTCGGAGAAGCCAGTCACCTAGAGTCGGGCTGACCACCCAGCCGTGATGCCGAATCCTGGCAGCTACGCCCTGGTCCTCGACCCCACCATCGCCTCTGAGAGACGCACCTGCCGCTTCACGCGGGTGCTAATCGATGGTGGCAGCAGCATCAACATCCTCTACCTCGACACGATGCGCAAACTGGGGCTGAAAGTAGAAGATCTGTAGGCGAGCTATACGGTCTTCCACGGCATCATGCCGGGAAAGTCCTGCTCCCCCATCGGCAAGATCAAGCTCGACGTCGTCTTTGGCGGTCCCGTCCATTTCCGCCACGAGTCAGTATGGTTTGAGGTAGTGGACCTCGACAGTCCCTACCACGCGTTGCTGGGCCGACCGGCTCTCGTCAAGTTCATGACGGTTCCCCACTACGCCTACCTCAAGCTCAAGATGTCCGGTCCCAAGGGGATCGTCACCATCGCCAATGACTACAAGATGTTGATCGAGTGCCCTTGAGACGGTAGTCGGCTGGCCGAGGCCCTGGAGATAGCCGAGGAGAAGCGGCAGCTCGACCGGCTTGTGGCCCTTGACGCTAGCCAGCTGACCGTGCCGGCTCCTCCCTCGCAGTCGGTCGGCGAGGCCTCATTCCAGCCGTCCAAGGACACCAGGCAGGTCCTGCTCGACCTAGCCAACCTTGAGCAGTACGTCACCATCGGCTCCCGCCTCGACAGCAAATAGAAAGGTGATCTCGTCGACTTCCTCCATGAGCATCGGGACATCTTTGCATGGTCCCCCAAGGACATGTCGGGTGTTCCGAGGAAGTTCACCGAGCACAAGCTTCACGTCCGGCCGGACGCTAAACCAGTCAAGCAACCCCTGCGCCATTTCTTTGAGGAGAAGCGGTGCACTATAGGAGAAGAGATTGTCCAGCTGCTTGTAGCCTGCTTCATCATGGAAGTTTTCCACCCAAACTGGCTGGCCAACCCAGTCCTGGTGCTCAAGAAGAACAAGACCTGGCGCATGTGCATCGACAACACCAGCCTGAACATGGCGTGCCCTAAGGACCCATTCTCCCTGCCGCGGATCGACCAAGTCATCGACTCCATAGCCGGCTGCGATCTGATGTCCTTCTTGGACGCCAACTCTGGCTACCACCAGATCAAGCTAGACCCGGAGAACCGGCTCAAGACCTCCTTCATCACCCCCTTCAAGGCCTACTACTACATCACCATGTCCTTCGGCCTGAAGAATGCAGGCGCTACCTTACAGCGCTGCATGCAGAAGTGTCTCCTGCCTCAGATAAGCAAGAACGTCCACGTCTATGTTGACGACGTCGTTGTCAAGACCAAGAAGCACTTCAAACTCTCGACGATCTCCGGGAAACATTCGCGAACCTGCGCGAATACAAGATCAAGCTCAACCCGGAGAAGTGTCTCTTCAGCGTCCCAGCCGGCTAGCTCTTGGGCTTCTTCATGTCCGCTCGTGGCATCGAAGCCAACCCGGAGAAGATCAGCGCCATCGAGTGCATGCCCGAGCCTGCCTGGCTCCGCGGCATCTAGAAGTTCACCGGCTGCCTCGCCTCACTTAGCCAGTTCATCAGCCGGCTGGGGGAGAAGGCCCTGCCCCTCTACGGCTTCCTAAGAAAGACGACTCTCACCGAGCCGGGCCGTGGCTCCTCGACGAAGCCGGCCAGGTTCGACTGGCCCAACGAGGCGGACGAGGCCTTCCGCGGCCTCAAACGGTCCCTCACCAGCGCGCCCATCATGGTCGCGCCGGCTGAGAAGGAGCCCTTGCTCGCTTACATCACGGCTACCACACGCGTCATCAGCGTCATCATGGTGGTCGAGTGTACGGAGGAGGGCAAGACGTTGCCAGTCCAGTGCCCCGTCTACTACCTGAGCAAGGTCCTCTCTGCCTCCAAGCAGAACTACTCCCACTATCAGAAGATGTGCTACGGCATATACTTCGCTGCCAAGAAGGTCAAGCAGTACTTTTGGGAGCATGTCATCACCGTGGTAAGCACGGCCCCGCTCGGCAAGATCATGAGCGGTCGGGACTCCATTGGCCGGATCGCCAAATGGGTCATCGCCCTTGACAACCACGAGATCCGGTATGAACCACGTACTGCCATCAAGTCACAGGCGATGACTGACTTCCTCGTCGACTGGGCGGACACCGAATTCATCCCGCCTCCCCCAGACTCTACACATTGGCGCATGCACTTCGACGGCTCAAAGATGAGGACCGGCCTGGGTGCCGGCATCGTCCTCTCCTCCCTGAAGGGGCACTGACTCAAGTACGCCCTCCAGATCCACTTCGTCGCCTCCAACAACGTGGCCGAATATGAGGCACTCGTCCATGGCCTCTGGCTCGCCAAGGAGATCGGCATCAAGCACATCCTATGTTTCGACAACTCCGACCTCGTGGTGCAGCAGGTATTTGGCAAATAGGATGCCAGAGACGCTAACACGGCCAGCTACCGCTTCCTTGTCCAGCAGCTCATGGGCTCCTTCGAGGGTTGTGAGTTCCACCATGTCCCGCGAGCGGACAACGAGGCGGTCGATACGCTCGCAAAGATCGGTTCCACCTGGCAGGCCATCCCAGCCGGCGTCTCCCTCGAATGGCTGCTCAAGCCGTCGATCAAGCCCTTCCCCGAATTGGAGTCCATCTTCACGACGGCTGACGCTGCCGCCCATCAGCAAATCCGGTTGCTCCGTCGGCATCCTCGCCACCAGCTCCATCAACTCGAGTTGTCTTGCCGGCCACATCAGCGCCGGCTGCCCAGCCGGCGTCACCGGCTCCAAATGTCCAACCGACCGCATCCGAAGCGGGCGGCTCCTATGCCATGGTGGTCATCATGATGATCGACGCCCCTCCCGCCGTCTCTGCCCCAAGGACTGGCAAGCTGGTCCCGAGGGCTGATCACCCAGGCCCGAGGACTCCCGAGATGACCCCCGTCTTGGCTCCCTCATGGGCCCAGCCCATCCTGGCTTTCCTTCTACACGGCAAGCTCCCTCCTAACGAGGCCACGGCGAGGCAAATCCAGCGTCGGGCTCCGGCCTACAGCATCATCAACTGCGAGCTCGCTCATCGCAGCACCACTGGCGTCTTCCAACGATGCGTCGAGCCGGAAAAGGGTCAGGAGATCCTCCTTGACATCAACCAGGGTGAGTGCGGGCACCATGCCGCCTCCAGGACCTTGGTGACCAAGGCCTTCTGCCATGGGTTCTACCGGCCGACCTCATTGGAGGAGGCCAAGCGGCTGGTCAACGAGTGCGAAGGCTGCCGGTGCTTTAGCACGCAGAGCCACCTGCCGGCCACGGCCCTCCAGACCATCCCCCTCTCATGGCCCTTTTCTGTCTGGGAGCTGGACATGGTGGGTTCCTTCAAGACCGCGCGAGGCAGCATGACGCATCGACTGGTAGCCGTCGACAAGTTCACCAAATGGATCGAGGCTAGGCCGATCAAGAAGCTGGACGGCCCCATGGTCGTCCGGTTCATCAAAGGTATCACGGTCTGCTATAGCGTTCCCCATAGCATCATCACCGACAGCGGCACAAACTTTGCCAAGGGCATGCTAGCACGTTTCTGTGCCAAGCAAGGCATCTGGCTCGACTTGGCGTCCGTCGCACATCCACAATCGAACGGCCAGGTCGAGAGGGCAAACGGCCTGATCCTGGCCGGCATCAAGTCTCGGCTCATGATGCCACTCATCAGGTCAGCCGGCTGCTGGATCGAGGAGTTGTCGGCTGTCCTTTGGAGCCTCAGGACCATGCCTAACCGGTCAACCAGCTACACTCCCTTCTTTCTCGTGTACGGGTCCGAGGCGATCATCCCCACCGACATTGAGTTCGACTTGCCTCGGGTCGCCTTGTGCATGGAGAAGGACGCGAGGGAGGCAAGAGAAGACAGCATCGACCTACTCGAAGAAGCACGTGAGCTGGCCTTGAGTCGGACGGTCATCTACCAGCAGAAGCTCCGGCACTACCACATCAAGTGGATCCGGCCACTCTCCTTCCACGAAGGGGACCTGGTGCTCAGGAGGATCCAGCGAACAGCCGGCCAGCAAAAGATGTCCTCCCCATGGGAGGGCCCATTCATCATCAGCAAGGCGCTGCACAACAACGCGTACTACCTAATATACGCCCAGAAGTTGTAGAAGCACAAGAGATATGCCTCCGGTGAGGAGACGGAGCGCCCATGGAACGCGGCGCTCCTCCGCCCGTTTTACTGCTGAAAAACCAGTGTATGTATGTATCATTCCCTTTTGGGCTTATGAATGCAACGGGTGCCCCAAGCCGGCTCTTGGGACACGCCCCTTTTCTCTTCCTTCCAAAGTTTTTCGACCCAATTCACCGGCTCCTGGATCCAGCTCCTGGTCCCGAGGGCTCAGTGGCTAGTTCTAACGTCCTCCCTCGAAGTAGATCAAGTAGTGTGAGCTGAGTAACTCCTCCCACCCCACCCAGCTACAGATCGGCTCCCAACTGTCTGGCTAACAGGGTCCAGGGCGGCGAAGCTTAGCACACATGAAAAACCGATTGCAAGGGGGCCGCCAGCTAGGTCTAGTCGGACCACTTTTCTCGCCTCTGTCGCTTACCTTACCTGAAAAAACCCTTGCGGTTCCCAAACTCAGAGCCGACTCCCTCGAGGCGGACGAAACCTAGCTATAGACCGGCTCCCGGCTATCAGGCTAGCGGGGCTGAACCAAGGAGGAAAAGAATTTGAGCAAACGAAACCAAAAGGGCAAACAAGGGGAAGGACAAGCCGGCACACATAAAAAACAAACATTGCAGCAACCAGAAACTTCATAAAACTTCAAAGGCCCACGGCCACGAGTTCATTACATTTACACCCCCAGTGGGTGGAATTGAATCTCTAACAAAAGCGCAGGGATAAAAGAGGCTCTGGGTGGCGGCCGCCCCGTCTTCTCCTCCATCACCTCTTGCGGTGGCTCCCGTCTCTGGGTCCTGAGCCGTCTCAAAGTCGGCGTAGCCATCGATTCTGAAGTCGGCGTCTTCATCGTCCGTCTCCATGTTGCTTCCCTCTAGGTCGTCCAACGTGAGTGCGCACTGATCCTCCAGGACCATCATGCCGTTTGCTCGATGCTCAGGGGTGTATTCGTCCCACACGGTGAAGGACGCAAGGTCGCTTGCGTGCACAGCTAGCACGTTGGCCACTGCCTCTAGATCTGCGTAGGTGCCGGCACGCTAGGTCATGAGCAGGCTCAGGTCCATCTCGGGGTACCATGACCTCGCGATGCGAAGGACCATGCCCGCACCAGCGCGCGCTGCAGAGGCCCTCCATGCGTTCACCCGCGTGGTCCCGAACTCCAGCCATCTCGATAGCCGGCTCATGGAGCCCGGCTCCGCTGCCCCCGACCAAAGGGTGCGGACCAGTGCCTTGCCGGCTGCCTGGAGCCACTTCAAGGTGCGAACCACCACCTCCAGTCTCGCCCTAGCGGCGATCCCCACCTCGTCCAGGGTCCAGGGGGCATGTGGCCCAACGGCGACCCCTACTCTCACTGGCCCTCACGATGGGCCGCCACGGCCGCCTTAGCAGGCCCTCGTTCTCCCGATACAAGCTCAGCAAGGAGTTGTACACGGTCACCCGACGATCGTGCGCCACCTACAAACAACAAAGACGTGACGCAGCATTAGACTCGACCCGCCTATGCCTCAGACGGCTCGAGTTTCGGGGGCTACACCTAGTGGGTGCGCTAGCGCGCCCCCATTGGAGAAAACGCCAAGAACAAGAAAAAGAAATAAAAGATGGAAGCTTACCGCGACAGTCCGCTCCAGTTGCACGAGCCGGTCGTTGGCTGCCCGAGCGTCTTCCACCGTTTGGGTACGGCAGGCAGCGAACGCCTCGATCACAGCAGAAGCCACCACCCGAGAGCAGTCGGCGGGTCCCCGGCGACTGGGCGGCTAGCTGTAGCCTAACTCTGTTGTGGCCGGCCCCCGTCTGCTAGCCCTTCCTTACCTGGGGTCACCAGGGGACCGGCTCCTCCCGGCACCATCGTGCCAGGGGCCCCAGACGAGGAGCCCGCGCCGCTCAACCCCTCGGGTGCCTCGGCCTCCTGCCTCGGTCCTTCACCTCTGGCTTCTCCCGCCTGGCTCAACCCGGGCGCTGGCGTTTCCAGAGCTGGCTCGTTGGGAGTCGACACCTCTGGGGTGGAGTCTCCGGAGGCGGCACCTCCGGAGCCAGCATGTCCGGAGCAGGCGCCCCCAGGGCCACCGCTTCCACATTCGGTGGACCCTCTGCCCCCGTTGGCATGTCGTCTGCCCCTGGGGGATCCACGCCACGATACGCCTCCTCGTCCTCACCATTGGCACGGGCCGCGCCGGCACCCGCCGTTGTCCGTGCGTCCTCCGCGGCCTTCACGTCTGCCTCCGCCCGCCGTGCTAGGTCGTGGTGGTCCTTGGACCGCCTCTCCCAGCCCTCGGGAAACAGCTCCCATGACTGGTCGGCTGCCTCCCCGCTGACTCCTCCCAATGACATCCTTTTCCTTGCCGCCTCCTCCCACGGGGCAGTGCCCCTCGATGCGCAGCTCCTGCTAGGCCGCCTCCAGGTCGTGCCAGGCCTCTCGCTCCCTCTCCTCAGTGGAGCTCGACTGTGTCGTCCTCGTGGCGTCGCTCGCCGGGGTCCTCCCCAGGGTGCGTGCCTCCCTGAGCAAACAGAATAAGAAGGGGAGGGGAGAATCAAGAGACAAGGGAACATAATTATGGAGGGCATGGTTTACCCGATGACAACGGGGACCACCCTCCTCGCGAGGCCCATCGGGACGACCCGCCTCTTCTTCCCGTTGCCTCCATGGCTGCTGATCAGTGGAAACCAGTTTAGGTGCCGGCCTGGAGCCAGCCACCTGCTTCCCCTTACCACCGGCTGTCGTGTCGTCTCGATCGGGCTCATCGCCGACACGACGAAGGCGCCTCCTCGACGGTGCTGTTGCTTCATCCTCCGAGGCCTCAAGGTCCTCTAGAGCCTCTCCATTGGACGGCTCCTCCGACTCAGCATCGTCGTTAGTCCAATCCTGCAAATTTGGCCGGGGAGGGGACTCACCCATCGACTCGGTCGCCTCCGTCTTTGTCTCTGCCTCCCCGGCTTCGGATGCGCCGTCTCGATCCGAGTCCGCCGGCTCCACGTTGTCGACATCCTCCACCTCCTCGGGGTCCGAGTCCGCCATGTTGGCGACTGGCTCCCCGTACTCCTGCAGTGAGGGAAAACCTGCGAGCAGGGAGGTTCTTTTCGCCATCAAATCAAGGTGGCACCCCTGGTGGAGAAAAGAAGGATGAGCCGGCTGAATCACTTCCCGTCGGTGCTAGATGGCTCCGGCTGTACGGAGTTTTCCCCCACTGCCAACTCCCCTCCTTCAGCTTCATCGAGGAGATGGTGTTCACCCTTCGCGCCACATGAACTGGCTTCAGCTCCTTGGTGGAGAGCCGGCAGGGGTCATGTCGGCCCCCCATCTGGCAGATGAGATACGACCAGCTCTGCAGCGGTTGCACCCGGCATGCCACCATCATCGTCAGCAGATCAGACGCCTTCAGACCTTCCGACCTGGTCATATGCAGCACACACTCGCAGAGCCGGTCCGCTATCTCCGGGTCCTGAGGCGAAGCCGTCCGCCAATTCAGCATCGCCACCAGTGGCATGTTGACGAAGTCGGGAGGTTGATGTGGTCCTCCTCCGGCTTCACGTTCTTCACATAGAAGAACCCTCGCTGCCAGTTCTTCACTGACTCCTGCAGCGAGAGCGTCGGGAAGCTGGCTCCCTGGCGAATGTGGATCAGAGCACCCTCATAGGCAGTCATGACCGCCTTCTGCGTCGTTGGATCCTTCGTCGTTTGCCGCTTGAGGAAGAAGAGGCAAAACCAGAGGTCAAGCCTTGGCTCCACCCCCAGGTACCCCTTGCAGAGGGTTACGTAGGCCGCCAGCTGCAGGACAGTGTTGGGGGCAAGGTGGTGCGGCTGCAGGCAGAACCGCATCAAGAACCACCGGAAGAACGTGCTCGCCGGTAGCCCGAGCCCACAGAGGAAGTGATCGGCGAAGATGACCACCTCGCCGTCCCGCGGGGTCGGGGAATTCTTCAGCCCAGCAATGCGAACCTCCACGAGCTCCTCGACGGTAGCTTGCGGCGATGGCGAAGGTGCTCGATGAACTGCTCGTCGATGATGCTACCGTCCCACGCCCCCTTGCTTGCCATGGCTCCTTGAGGGGCTTGCAGGCATGGCGGCGGGCGCGGGAGCTTGACTGCAGAGCGGACTTCGGCAGCAATGACAGGGGCACGGCAAGAAGCGCGGGCTTTGCTCTCTTTCTCTCGTTCTCTCAGAGCAGGAGGAGGAGGGCGACGAGTGCGAAGCGACAGGGGCGAGGAGAACGAATGTGCCATTCTGTTCCCCTTCCCCTCCCCATTTAAACCTCGCGTGGACGGTCGTGGGGGCGGATTCATTGCGCACATCCCCCACGATCCCCGTTGTGCGTGGGATGGCAGTTAGTACCCTCGGGCGCGCCAATCGACGGCCCAAGTCACAGAAGATCTGCGCGCATGGGCCGAGGCCACGGCCGTGGCAGGCCCCACCTCCTGGTCCGGTCTTGTCCGCTGCACGATCTGTCAGGGTCGCGGCCCATTACGTCTCCCACGTGGCGCAGATGTACCGCCCGACGGGGCGCCCGAGGCGGCGCTCGAAGCGTCGGCCGACTGCGTAGCCGGCGGCCGTCCGCCCATTGACGTCCGGCTCCCGAAGCGGGCTGGTGCACTAAGGCAATGTTCAAGCCGGCGAGGTTCGCCACGGCTTGGCGGCGGGCCTCCCCTGCTTCAGGGACTACTGTCAGGGGGATAACCCTAGGGTAGCCTAAAACGACCCACAACTCCAACTTTCTGAAATGACTGAAGGGCGAGCCCCCTCCCCCTACAATCCAGATTGCACCCAGCCGGCTACGCCATGCCGGCTGGGTCCTACCGGCTACGATGGTTGTCTCCAGTAAAGCTTGCCGGCTGGGGGCGAGGACCCCTGGCCCCCTAGCCGGCCGTGCCTTGGATCCCATGGCCAAGGCGTACGCAGCAACAATCTCCCCCATCCCGACGGGGATCAGCGCCCGTATGGCTACAGTGAAGGCAATAGTGCCGCTGACTTTGGCTGACCGCGACCGGGCCTCCAACAGTGTCGGCACGCCTCCAACCACTCCATTACCCGCCCCGGCGTGGCTATAGTGCAGCCGGCCGTACCGCTGACCGCGGCCGGCTACCACAAAGCGACGCCCTGAAGGACGACCGTGTCGGGAAGTGACCGTTGTCGGGACCTGTTGTGTGGGCCCCTCTGGCTCTCGACGGGACCTCCCAGCCAACGGGCCATACCAGCGACGAGACCCTATGGCCGGGGGGCCCATGGCCAGCTATAGAGGCTGCCAGCTGGGGCCCTCCCGCGGCTTTCCATCCATATTTTAATCTGGGGGGTTGGACTATAAAACCCCTCGGAGTCCCCCATGCAAAGGCAGGCAACAAATAGATCAGAACACAGACACACAGAGGAACACCTCGTTCCATAACCACCCTCGTAATAAGGGAAGGGGAGCCGGCTCCTCCTTCTTCCACCTCTAGACACAGCTCAAGGAGCACCATTGTAGCCTTTCCCCATCGATCAACTAGATCAGGCAGGACTAGGGGTATTGCCTTCCACCGAGGGCCTCGAACTTGGGTACGTCGTGTGTTAGTCACCGCTTGTGCCTAATCCCCCCGGAGCCCGTCGACGTCCTTCGGCCCCAACCACCTCCGATAAGCCTACCCATGGCATCTGTCGTGAGAAAACGATGACAATCCCCATAACCTCTCTGCCAGATGGGGCTCCACTCCTGGTCTCTGGTGTGAGGACGACTGCCATCATATTGACGCAGGCCGTATGATCCGCCCCTCGGAGGGGCGTCCGACTGACGTCGCGGTCATCATGTCAATGCCCTTTGTATGGACCTCCCGGATGAGGAGGAGTTCGCTGGTCTTTCCTCGGTGCAAGCAGGCTATGAGTCGAGTGGACTGTTTCTGCCCGAGCAGATTTGTTGTGGATACGCTGATGAGATTGTGACACTTTGGAGTTCTGCTCCAAGGCCGTCTTCAAAAGGGCTTGGATCTATCGAATGCCCTCACATGCTGCCGAATCGGATGGCTGGAGAGAATCGGCGATCCGAGTGGCCGCAGCCAGGTTCAACAAAGGCGTGCGCAACACCGGGATGGTGTACGGCCGCTCTTTTGTGAACAACTATGGCGACTCCGACTGGAGCTAGGTATCTCCCTTGTCGCACGCTCGTCGAGTGGCCGTTGAAGTCGCTCCAACCGCTCGCGCTCCACCAAAGTGGCCCGGCACGTGGCCTCTAGAGCCATCTCCTCCGGGGAAGTCCCCGCGATGGGAGTGAGAAGCACCTCGTCATTTTTGCGGATGATCTCCTCCCGCTGATCCCGAGTGAGGGGTCGAGGGACGTAACTGTTGGAGGTAGACTTGGCACGATCGCCGTCTCGTCCACGAGCATCTCCCGCGGAGTACCCGGGTGGAGGTTCGTCCCACGATGGGCCGGCCATCAGGACTTCGACAATATCTCCGCTGCCCTCGCAATCGACTGCACCGGAGGAATCATCATCCGATGATAGGAAAAGGTAGTGTATAGACTCGTCGAAGCCGCACACTGGAGCCTGTTCAGCTGTGATCTGAGCCGCCACAACATGCTTGATCCAGCGTTGCAGCCACGAGCGCACAGAGCGTCGACGACAGGCTGCAATGCGAGTCGGTGAAGTAGGTCAATATGGTGTTGACGGTTGTCGGAGTAGGACTCCAAACGTCGTCGCGGTGAAGTGTATTGTGCCTCGAGCGGGCAGTGCATCGATATCCAGCGGGGCTTCCTGCAGCCACGCCGAGTCATCGACGATGAAGCCGAGGGATCCGAAGAAGATCTCGCTGCCGGGAGTCATCATGATAATCAGAAAAAGTGGAAGTTCCACCTGCGCCGGAATTCTCTAAATGCGCAGCCCCACGATGGGCGCCAATTGTCGAGGGAACTAGCCTGACAATACTACCAGGGGTATGAATGGAGGGGCGAAGTCTAGCGACGACTCAGGTGTTCACTCGGATGTGTACGAATTCAGGCCCCACTCGGAAGTGGTAAAAACCCTACGTCTCGAGCCCTGGGGCTTGGTTTGTTTGCTTATGGGGAAATAAGAGAATACATATGTCGGGACCTTGTTACAGCGTCCGGTGGTGGCTTATATAGAGTGCGCCACCACCGGCCGAGCGCCGTAATAAATGCTAGTTAAGGCTACGTTACAGGAATTGCCACTTTAACTAGGGTGTTACTAAACGCATGATTAACCATAACAACGGACGTCCCTTCAGGTTCCTCGAACGCTACGCCTCTGGGGTTGTTGAGCTTCTGTCATCCGAGTGTGGGTCACAGTCATCCGAGTGACTTTGCAGGTTCGTCCGAGTGCCTCTTGAAGTGCGTCCGAGTGCACTTTTACTTATGGAGCTTCAGTGCCAATGAGGGTCTATAGATGGGCCTAGAAGTCAGCCTTGTGACCCTATCCATAGTAGACGACCTCATCATACACTATGCTTTCTAATGGGTTTGATTTATGATTTTGACCGAACCAATAATTTTTCAAATCAATCAACAACAACCAGTCTATAAAAACATATCAATCACGCTCATGCAGTCGTCGACATAGAAATTTTCCCACATACATAAGGTTGGTTGGCATATAATATAGAATAACACCACGAAAGGCCCATCAAATTACTGAATTATAAATAAAAATAAAACACACTATGTCATCTTTCCCACACATGAAACGAAATATTTCATTAGTTTCAAAATATAAGGGGCATTAATTTTTTGAAAAGTCAAACTCTTAAACTTTGACCAAGTTGAGAGCAAAAATATCGACATCCACAATATTAAATAAAAAATATGAAAATTTATTTAACGATGAATCTAATCACGAGAATTTAATATTATGTATTTTGATATATTTATCTACAAATTAAAAAGGTTTGACATTTAAAAAAAGTAATACATATTATATTTTGAAACAGAGTGATTATTATTTTTAATCTAACAGCACAACAAAGTGCGCTGAATCCTTCTAGTACTTATCAATCCTACAAAAAGTTAAATAACTGAGAAAAACTTTAGTAGTAAATATAAATTTATTTTGGGGAGGGTTGGGGGATAGAAAGGAAAAAAACTAGACCTAAGAAAAGCTACGTAACTATTCATCCATAACCAATAAATTCCCCTTGAATTCAACTGGTGGCCCCCCTTCCCTGATTTCATCCAATCAAAAGATGCCCGTTAATCTTCTACGTTAATTACGTAAGACCTTTTACGTAGGTGTAGCATTGTTCGGATAGAAAACATCTTTTCTTTCGGCAGAAAACTAATACTAGTCGGGAGTTTTTTTTCTAGAGTTGGTCATGAGATTTTCTAAGTAGGCCGGGCGCAACTCAGCATAGAAAGAATATGGCCCAACCCAATTTTTATCTCTAAGCTACAAAGAGAAGCAGACATCCTGTTCAGAAAAACAAAAAAAGCAGACATCCTGTTCGGGAGCTCCTACCTGCCGCTAACTGCGGCAGGGAGTTGGTCGCACGCACAGGGGCGCCCCGACTGGGCCGGCCCAGCTGCTTTTTATATCGAAAAATCAGATAATTTCCTTTTTTTCTTTTTTTTCATTTCTGTTTATTTCGTTTATTTTATTTTTTGGCTCGTTTTTTCTTCCCGTTTTCCTTTTTTCTTTTAGGAAAACGTTTCGAAACGGCATGCGGACCGAACTTTCGGCCGGCCGCTCACGCTCACACCCAAGCCCCGTATATGCAACGACTGCACAGGTATAGACGCATGCAAAACTGCTGCATGCAAAACTGTTCCCGCACATGGTGGGTCCTATGCATCCGGCTCCCTTTTCTATTTTATCTCTTTTCTTTTTTCTACCTCCAGCCCACATCTCCTAATACTTCTTTTACGCCCACGATTTCTCCTCTTCCTGCTGCTTAGCGACAACATGCACACTACGACCCACCATGAGCACCGGCTACAAGGATGCTGCACCCGGCTGCTATCACGGGACGACCAGCATGATAACTACAGGTTGCAAGGACGGCGGTGCTGCTCCCGAGCAACAACCCGACGTCGTAGTTTTCCTAATGCTACAATCAGTGTCTCAAATTGCTACAAGCAGCTTTCCACGCAGCTACAACCGGCTTCACGATTTGCTACATCATACGGCCGCCATATTTTTTCTGCATGTTACCACCATTGTCACAAATTGTTACAACCAGCATCCCACATGGCTACATCTAACGTTGCTTTTTGCTACATCACATGGCCGCCATGTTTTTTGCTACATGTGACCACCTTTGTCACAGGGATGCTGAAACCAACATCTTTTTTGCTACATGCTTCAACCGGCATCACAATATGCTACAAGTGGCATCGTATTCTGCTACTACCGGTGTCACATTTTGCTACATCACACATGGCTTCACGGTTCGACCATGAAAGAAGCTACATCCGGCGACGTGATTTGCTAGAATGGCCATGGCGAAGTTTGATCGCACATGGCGCACCAGCAAGCAGCTCCGACGAGCGTGCAGGCGAGCGCGTTGACGAGCGGCGGCTCCGGCGAGCAAGCCGGCGAGCGGCTCCGACATCGTATTTTTGTTGGAACCATCACCAACGTCAGATCGGAGTTCCTACCACGGGTAGCTTGGGATGCTACGACCGGCGGCCGAGATGGCCGACGAATGCGGGCGGGCAGGGCGACGAGCGCGGGTGTGCCGCTGGCCAGCAAGCACGGGCGGCCAAGGACGAGCACCGACCGCGGCGAGAGCGAAGTCCGTCATGAATGAGAGTTGCTGGTCAACGCAGAGCCAAATGCGAAAGGAAGAAGATGACGCGGGAATATTAAACGGTTGGAGATGGCCTAATCCTACGGCTGGGGGCCGACCGGCCGAAATTTCGGCCGATGTGCCAGCGCCTATCAATGGCCTTTCTTTTATTATGAAAATGAACAAATGTTGAATTTGCCAATCATTTTGTAAAAACATGAACATTTTTAAAAATGGAGAACAAATTTGAAAGCATGAATAAATTTTTAAAGCACAAACATTTTTTGAATCTTGAGAACAAATTTTGAAAAATGCTGAGAAAAATCATAAACACGAATTTTTTTTCAAAACACGAATTATTTTTCAAAACACGAACATTTTAAAAACATTTCGAAAAATCCAGAACATTTTTTGAAAATCCAGAATTTTTTTTCTAAAAAAACCATTTTTGAAGTTGAAGAACATTTTTTTAAATCCAAAACATTTTTATAAAAAAGTAGAAACATTTTCTGAATTTGAAAAACATTTTTTTAAAATCCAGAATAGTTTTCGAAAATTCAGAACATTTTCTGAAAATCCAGAATATTTTTCTAAGAAGATTTTTTTCGAATTTGAAGAACATTTATTTAAAATCTCCTACATTTTTTGAAAATCCAGAACATTTTTTCAAAATCAAGTACATTTTTTGAAACAGAAACAGAAAAAAAAGAAACAGAAAAGAATAAAAGAAAAACGAAGCGAAACCTGAAGAAAACGAAAAAACCCGGTTCAGGGAACCTCGTAGAAGGTTCCCAAAACCGGTGCAACAGAAACTTGGCCGGCCCAAGTCTTGGGGGTGGGGTGTGCGGGCCCCGACTATTTGACACAAAATGCGTCAAATAGGGTTTCCCTCCTGTTCGACGCCCAATGGTTTCAACTAGTCAAGGCAACGCCTGAAGCGAGCACCAATGTGTTGGCCAATCCTAGCAAGAGTTGTTTCGTTTCCTTTTTTGGTTCCAGTCGCTTTTTTTTAAACTTCAACAAATGTTTGGGACTTCAAAAAAATTTCATGAGTTAAAAATTCAAAAAATGTTTACATTTTTGAAAATCCTTGCACGCCAAAAATAATCATCGTTTATTCAAAAAACACTTGTATTACAAAAATTGTCCTGTATCTATTCGAAAAATATTTATCGTATATTAAAGAATCATTCACCATGCATTAAAAAATCAAATATTTTTTGAGAACAAAAACATCTTTTGAAAACACAATCATTTTTAAAATTCACTAATAAATAAAAAAATTGTGAAGAAACCTTGAAAACAGGAACGTTTTTTTTTAATTTCAAACTAATTTTGAAAACACCAGCGTTATTCGAATTTTTCAAACATTTTTTTGAAACTCCTAACAGTTTCTGAAATTCCCAAACATCTTTCAAAAAAGGGAGCTTCTTTGAAAATAAATAAATTAAAAAACGAAAACATCTTTTGAAAACAATATCACTTTTTGAAAATGCAAAGATTTTTTAATTTGTGAACAAACTTTGGAAATAGGAACTTTTTTAAAGTTCGGACAAAATTTGAAAATACTAACATTATTTAAAACCATTTTTTTTGAAATTCCGAACAGTTTTTTATTTTATTTTCCAAACATCTTTTAAAAAAAGAGAACTGAAAATAAAACCGAATGAAAAACCCGAAACATCTAACCGAAATAAAAAACCACGGAAGAAAAACGAAAACAAAACGCAGAACGGTAGTAGAACCCAGTCCGGGTCGGCTCATCTTGATGCGCTCCGGGCGTTCACGCCCGTTCCCGTACTCAAAGAGGAGGCCTTGTCACAGAGTCTGGACCCGAAACCGCTTTCCTACAAAGGAAAATTTTCGAACCTAAACGCCACTTCGGGTCCGTGTTCCGGCGCCTCCGTGCTGTGTCGATCCGGCCGACTGTCCCGGTGCTCCCCGCCTCTCCCCGCGCCACACCGACAACGGCGGCGTCCTCCCCTCCCGCGGAGCAGCCGGGGCCGTTACTTCTAGCCGGCTTGACGGCCTCCTCCGGCGTACAACCCTACTCCTCTTGGGTCCAGCCCTCCGGCTCCACCCCGCCCTTCTCATCCTAGGGTTTGTGCGACCCTGCGAGCCCCGTCCCGCTTCACCCAGTCGCGGCCATACCAACCGCCTCCCCGCCCCCGCCGCTGCCAAGCACGAGGTGAGGTCAACGTATCTGGCGCCCTACATTTCGGCCCTAGGTTTGGCCTTAACTGTTGCCTTCATCCCTTCTGTTCGATGAGATGCTGCTGTAATTTCCATACTAGACCAAGCGCCTTGCCTATCTGTTGCGTAGCATATCTTGACTTTCAAATTATAACCGGTTCCCTTTAGGCCTTTAGGAGACAAAATGTTTGAGCTGGATCTCGTAAACGTTTGGATAGTTTTAGATGGAAACAGAGGAGATGCAGCTTACTCTACAATGGTCATCTTTCCCAAATTAATTTGACTTAGGAGTTAGGATTATGATAGCACATTTTTCTGTCGACTTGGTAGAGAAGTTTCACTTAGGACAAAACTAGATTTTAATTAATTTGGAGAACAGGGAGTACAAGACAAGTCAGAGAGACTGTTATTTTAGGTTATACTTTGAAAACTATACTGTACTAATAAGCGGTTGCACATGTAGTTAATAAGTTATGGTTTGCTCTCTCCTAACCTCTCCCGCTAAGGGGATAAGAGCATCTATGATCGGACTGGACAAATATGAGCCACCCCCTGTATGTCCGTTGACACATCTGGATAGAGTCCGAACGTGTTCATTTTGAACCCTCATTTGTGCATCCACGCAACTATGTCGCCCAAATTGTCAGACACATTCATATAATTGATTGGGATGGAGAGAGATAGAAAAGAAAGAATAAAGAAACAAGTAAAGTGGTCTGGGGTGGGCCGCGTCCGATATAGCGGACTGCCCAAAGACCCTCATTTCTTCCCCATATATGGACTACGTTTGAGGGTCCGCAGACAACCCGAACATATGGAGACGAATTTGAGGGTCCGCAGACAACCCGAACATATGGAGACGAATTTGAGGGTCCGCAGACAACCCGAACATATGGAGACGAAGTAGAGGGTCTGATTGAGTGGCCTTTTTCATTCTCTCACCTGTCTATCCGTTCGGACAAATGGAGAATTACCGACAACATATCATTCCTGGCATATTTCATCTTTCGATGGAAATAACAATCTACTGGTCATCATTAAAAGGGTGTACCGTGTACGATGTTAGTTACAACCAGCTGACTAACAAGATCAGGGTATTCACCTAACCAATTTTAGGAACACCTAAATTCTTACCAACACTGGTAGTTCATGCACAAATTTATTGCTCTCTCTCTCCCTCACACACACAACTTCATTTAAAATAAAACCAGATAACCGAGTCTTTAGATGGTTAATCTCTTCATAGATGTTCCAGATGAGGCATATTGAGAACATCGGTTAATCTCTTCGTAGATGTTCCAGATGCGGCATATTGAGAACATCTTGGACTATATGTAAATGAAGAAAAGAAAAAAGTTCATATGAAGTAGTATGTTAGTAACCTTAAGATAAATATGAATTACCTTTTACGAATAACTTTGAAACCACAATTCTCTGATTTAAAACCACAACCTGCACACTTAGTCTTCTCAGACAGTACAATGACAATTGCTGCCAAGCGAAACATCAAAATAGCTAAGAACTATCAAGATAGCTTAGAAACAGAAAATCTGTTAATCAGTACTCTCATTTTACTTGAGAAAATAGCATTCTTTCAATATCCAAAATTAGAAACTGTCAATGATTTAGTATGATTGACACATTTACTGGGGATGTGATCATGTCATCTGCTCTCCGATGTCCCACAAGATTACTAAAAACAGAGAGATCTGCTCAATGTTATGTTGCTAGATTATCTCTTTAATTAATTTATAAGCTTACTATAAACTTGCCTAGCTAAACTCTTGCTCATTACCGACACGGCTATCTCTTTATGATCACTCTGGAACATAATTATCATATTGTCTGGTTAGCAAAAGTCCAGGAAAGTTTTGGTGCCTTTTTCAGTTATGTTGTTACTTTGCATTCTCTCCACATACATTGCTTGTTTGCTTGCTTGGAAAATATACAGAAAAGTGTGTTGTGCATGTTTGTTCAATACAAGATACAACTTCTGTTGTCTGTTCAATCTGGGATATGTCTAGATCTTTCACTGATTTTTTTTAACCTAATTTATGTTTGATATGTTTAGAAATTTTAGATGGGTGTTTCTCAAAGCAAATTTAGGCGCTGAATTCTACTGATGCTCTGGCTTGAATTATTACAAGCTATTTTAGGAATCCAGTATGTTCGTTCTCTCAAATATGTAATATGTAAGGTTTTTTGGTCTAGAAGGATATAGAAGCACTAAACAACCGAATGCGAGATAGTGGGTTAGGTTTAGTGGTTGGTCAAGGTATCAACAACTACTGTATGGCCTCATCTCTCCCCTAAATAAACCATAGGGGCAAAATTTCTTGGAAGAAAACCTTGGCCTTATGTGTTAACTCCATCCCAAAGTGCAAAGAAATAAATCCCTACGTTATTCAAGTTACAGCTATTTTAACAAGCATTATTATGTTTTAAATAGTTTTTTGTTTCAGAGTTTGATCAGCTAATTGTTGATTGATTTCTGTTGCCAGTCTAGTTTTATGAGGTGCGCTGTCAGGTTTCCGGGCCAGGCTAGATGCATCGGACCGCATCACATGTTATTGGAAAAAAAAATATTTTTTTTCTAGAACAGTAATACATTTGCACTTCACATATGTGCCAAACTGTCGTATTGAGGCCTGATACATACCATGATGTGATACCTGTGTCATCCGTGCGAAGTGCCATGCTTACTAAATCCTAGGTGTTGGTTAATATCAGGCATGTTTCTACATGCCCAACCCATCTAATATTGCATTGTAGCTGTGAAAGTGCTCGCTTTATTGTTGTTCTTTGAGTTTTCTTGCTTATGACGACTCATTTTGTTGATGAAACTATTTTTTTCTCCTCCAGGCTGTTTCTAGCTAAATCCAAGGAATTGGTGCAATATCAGGTCATGGAGGGGAGTAAGAACATGCAAGAGTCAGACACTGCATCTGTTGTCAAAGTATACAGGGAGCCTGCCATCATTATCAATGGTGTCCCAGACTTGCCTCCTGATTTCGCATCTGGTTCACAACCTGCAGTAAGAGATGCTCCAGGATCTCGAGCTGATCATCGCTTTGGTGAATGGCTAGAAGGGCGGAAAGTGAGAAAGCAGTTTGGAGACAAGTATTTTGCAGGGAAAGTTGTCAAGTATGACAGTGAAAGCAATTGGTACAGTGTTGTCTATGATGATGGAGACCAGGAAGATCTTGAATGGCTTGAACTGGAGGAGATCCTGCTACCATTGGACATAACCATTCCACTCAGAACACTTGTTATGGACAAATTCAAACATCAGAATGCTGTTCCTGACTACAGACTTAAGGTGGCTAGATCATCGCAAGGAACTAATGTTGCTAGCAACCAGATGGTGGTTAGAGCTGTAAATGGCAAACAATCAAGCAACCTACCATTACCAGGGTTGCTTCAGGCGTCCCCATCAAATGCAGAGACTGTCAGGGCAGAGAAACTGAAGATGCAGACTTCCAAAAGAAAAACTGAAGAGATATGTGTGAAACCTAGCGATCAGCCTAAAAAAAGGGGCAGGCCTCGAAAGGATAGAACTATATCAGGTGACATTCAACCTAAAAAAAGAGGCAGACCTCCAAAAGAGAAGAACATATCTGTGGAGAGTAGTGTTCATAAGCGCAATGCAGAGACAGTCAGGGCAGAAAAACTGAAGAGAGAAAGCTTGCGTGTTCGAGGGGCATAACCTAACAATGAATCTCACTGTTACAATACAGATATTTCTAAATATTCCAGTCTATGTATGCTGGTGACACTAGCTTTCAATGTACTTTGTACAACCCAGCGTAGAACAAAACTTGTAGAGCTATATTTACTATTTGAGCGCTATCATATTTCTTTTCCTATACAAGTATATCTGCAAACTGTTCGAAATTCTTTGGGTACGGTCTTAGAAGTTTTCCTTGTGGAAATGGAACCTAGTTGTGGTTGTCTGGCTGAATTCTTTTGAAAGATCCTTGAGTTGTTTCGTGAGTGTTGGAGATCCACAATAGAAAACACCTGTAGATTCATGCACATGTTAACTATTGCACTGTCTAGTATAAATCTGCCATGACAAGGTCTTTAGTGAATTTAGCTCACCTATACGAGAGTTCTTGTGGGCATTGGCCAAATCAGAGAACACTTTTCTCCAGTTAGGTCTTGCAAAATGTGTCCGAATCTACAAGAGACGTGTCAGAAAAGGAGGCAAGGGCATATGGGATCAGATGAGAATGCTGAGCTGGGCAAATACCTTGCTTCCAGAAACGATGTCAACACCATTTTTGGCATGCTGGAGTGACTGAACCATGGCAATCAGCGCTGACCTTGCGTCACCTTCTTCATACACGCTGGTGAGGTAATTGTGCATCTCTATGACATTCTGCAATTGCCATATTACTTAAGCTCAGTTTTACAGATGTGACTGGAAATCTCGTATCGTATGGAAATTGAAAATATCAGAGTGAGATAAGTACGCTGTGATCATTGTCAGCAACTTCATTCATGACCCCTTTGAACCAGTCGAAGGATCCTTGCTCTCTGGTAACCCAGTAGAAGTAAGCTCTCCCTGGTCCACTGTTCTTGAAGCTGCCTATCTCAGAACCGTGTATGCTTTCCACCTCCTATTCCATCAACTCATTTTCTCAGTTATGTTATCTCCATTAGCTATATTATGTATATAATGTTGAGAATACTTTGCAGTGAAAGAAATTTACATCATTGGACTTTATGTTGTTCAAGAGATCTTTCAGTATGCTGATGAAAGGAGTGGCGCCGATCCCAAGACCGATAAGCAAAAGAATGTCGTATTTCTTGTAATTTTGTGCCGGTGCACCATAAGGGCCATCGATAAAGACCTTAGGAAACCTAAAGGAGACACAGCAATGATGATATTAAAAGTCTGTACTCAAAACTAACTGAATTTTGCGTTGCCAAATAGTTAAATGAGCTCACCTGGTGTCTTCTGTCGCAGAGTCTGCCACAACTGTAGTTTCAAGTCTCGAAAGGGTAGCCTTCTTGGAAGTAACTTGTGCCTCGCAACACTGTATGAATATGGATCCTTTTAATTATTCATTTTTGGATAGTTCACATTCGTTCTACTCTCATGTGTTTAATAGTGAATAAACATTTGCAGTTTAGTTGCCTGAACTGACCTTCCCGAACAAGCTCCTGAGTTCAGATGTCCAGTCACCTAGCGTGCGGATATGCACGCTCAGGTAATCATCTCCAGGTGCTGAAGTGATGGAGAACGGATGCCTGCAAGATCATCATCAACTGTAAGCAAGAACCTTGGGTGAACTGTATCTTGCTTCGTATATGCAGCAAGGATGAAGTGATACCATTCGAAAGGCGAAACGTCAGGGCATTTCACAAACAGGTACATCCCGCTCTTGTACTTGAAACCCGGTGGCTTCTTCATGTGAAGAGAGAGCACATTTCCTGGGTAAATCGCAGCCTGCATAGTATGTGGCAACAATGGTTAATAATAGCTAATAACAGTCAGAAAGGAGTAATAAATCATGTGAATTCAGTAACCTACCTTGAGAATGTTCACATGATAGTTGTTCTCGCGGACTTTTCTGATAATTCTCTCGCAGGCGTAGAAGAGGACAGGGACTATCAAGAACATCCATGTCTGAGCGAACAAATAACGATCATCAACATTTGAATTTACAGGAAAGAAACCCAAGTATATATACGTGGCTGATCATGAGTAAGGAGGGCCGAGGATTTGATTACCGTCTTCTTGTACCAGACCCTGGTGAGGAACATGAAGTAGGAATGCACCACCAGGAGGACATAGGCTAGCAGCAGCAGGTGGTGCGCGTACCAGAAGGCGTTGAAGCCGGCCAGGTGGTGCAGCGGCGACGGCAGCTTGACGACGCTCCGCCTGAAGGTGTGCATGGCCAGCGTGAAGGAAAAGGTCATGATGATGATCATGAGGATGCCGGTGACCCCGGGGGCGCTGGCCAGCAGGTCCGGGTATGTCGGCTGCCTGAAGCCGAAGTTGGGGCCCAGCAGCGCCATGAACTTGTCGCTGGGGCAGGAGATGAGCCTGGGGAAGTCGCAGGTGATGTGGGCGAGCGTGTGCACCACCGTGCCGAGGGCGATGGCACCCGCGAGCACCTTGTGGAAGTTGATGTTGTCGTCGAAGGGGATGACGTGGCTGAGCGCAGTGGACCGGAGAGTGGTGAGCGTGTTGCGGCACACCGGGAGCAGGATGAGCGCCATGTTGAGCTTGAGCGTCTCGGCGGCGCCCTTGGCGATGCAGACGCAGTTGCCCATGACCTGGAAGGAGGACCGGTGCTTGTACTGCTCGAACTTGTAGACGAAGAGGGCGAGGTTGGCGGCCAGCCACAGCGTCACCAGCCATATCCGCTTCCAGTTCTCGTGGATGAAGTCCATGGTCCTGGTGACATGCCGCTTCAGCGGGCTCCGGTACCGCATCGGGATCATCGTCCTCGCCAGGCTCGACGTCGTCCGCTTCAGCTTCACCTCCGGCGCCTGCGCGCTCACCATCCCGCGCAGCAGCGTCTCCAGCTGCCAAATCTGCATTGGAGTTTTGGAGGTTGGAGCACACACACCTTCAGCAACTCTGCGTCCATCTGAAGTTTCAACATGGTTACTACTACTAGTCTGTTATTATTACTGCCGTACCTCGATGTAGCCGCGGTCGTCGGGGTCGAGCTCCTCCATGATCAGCGACGAGTAGGCCGCGGCGTGGCTCTTCAGCTTGGCCAGCTTGTTCGCCGACGCGCTCAATATAATGACCTGTCATCAGCGAGTAAAAAAACAAAACAGGTTGATTATTCATTTACATTGTTTCAGAATACAGCAGATCCCATCGAGCAAATTCCTCACCTCCTTGACCTCATCTTCCGTGAGCATCCCATCGCCGTTCTTGTCGCACCTGTTGATGTCAAATTTCATCAGTAAGTTCGATTGATTAACTGCAACATTGATGCTGAAGTTAAACTGAGCCTAGCTTACATGTCGAAAAAAATGCGGAGCCGCGAGTCGAAATTCTGATCCGTCATCTCCGTCCAGAACTCCCTGAGCTGCTCCTTGGTGATGCCATGCTCCGGCTCGATGCTCCTCCGCCTTGACAGCGTCACGAACAGCTCGCCGGCGAACTCCTTGGAGTCCCCCATGCCTTCGGATCAAGAAGCATGCCCATTATTAGTGATTAGTCCACCCCCACGGGTCCTTTACTCGATGGATGGAGCTATTACTTCCTTTGGTCGAACAATGTATCATGGGCATTAATTGTTAAGATGTAAATTAGCACCTTTTTCTTTCAGGCTATCCAAATTAGCAGCTATTAGAGGGGGAAAGTGGTTGCTGACACCGTACTTGATTTTGTGTTGCGCTATTTGGGACAACAAGCAATGATTTGATGAAAATTCTTGTGGGCCAAATAGTGGATCTCGGTTCGGCAAATAGCCGTGGTAACATCAAAGGACTGCCCCGAGGCATAAAAATGGTGGATGCAACAACAAGATGCCCCCAACATAACCACATGAGATTCCCCATGCTCGTGGCCACTTTGTCAGATTCAATCGCGTGATTCTAATTAAAAATCAACTGTCTGTGTCTAATTATTTGCTACTGCCATTCTTATCGCACCGTCATCGAACATGATTGGTTCACGGGTTTGTTTCAAATCAAAGAAAGAGAAAGATTAGCAGTAGCAGACAGTCGATGAATGGGTTTGGGTGCTCACCGATGCACTTGCCGAAGCTCTCCTTGGGGAGGCGGCCGCTGGCCTTGCTCATCTCGTCGAAGCGGCGCTCGACGGCCTTCCAGCCCTCCTTGCTCCCGGACGTCTTGTCGAGGAAGCGCAGCCCCTTGAGCCCCATCTGCGCGCTGGACTGCATCCGCGTCATCCGCCCGCCGCCGCCCGGCCGGATGCCCGGCACCACCTCCGGCACCTTCATCGACACCCGCGACGCGAACTGCCGCACCCCGGACGCCAGCCGCGACGGCTGCTGCATCAGCCCCCGGAACCCCGGCGGCCTCGGCAGCCCCGGCCCCGCCGGCGGCGTCCTGCCGCCCCCGCCCCCGTCGACCGTGATCCCGTCCAGCGGCGGCGCTGGCCGATCCGCCATCCCTCGCTCCGTCAAAGAACCGGCCCGGAGAGCGCAATGCCGCCCGCCGGCGGCTCGTCGGAAGTCCCGCCTGCTCTGAGGCAGCTAGCTAGGGGTAGGGGAGGTGGGGCGGACGTGCTGGCCTGCTGGTGCTGGTGCCGCTGCCACGAATTCTTCGGGGGGAGGGGAGGAGACAAGATATGGCGGGTAACATGCGTGGATGTCCCAGTTATAGCCGTTGCGACGACGCCACGACGCCGTCCGTATACTCTGCTACCGCCGCTGTCCACCGCGCGCGCGGAGACCGATGCAATGCGGCGTCGTGGACGGGCGGCGGGCCGTCGGATGCGTGATCTGCGGCCCGCGCACCGCCCTGGCGAGACGTCGTGCCGGGGGCACGATACGATATATCGTTGCCGTCGGCGTGTGGCGGGAGCTTATCGTGTCGTTCTTCCCGAATAGGCAAAGGCCCGCGGCGGTCGTCGGATGATGAGCCGACGGTCGATGATGGTGGATGTTAGGTGCGGCGACGTGGTGCCCCGCCGGAGGGAATGGCGCTCGAGGTAGACTGGCCCGTGGGCCCGGGGGGAAGGTTGGTGCGCGTGTGGTGTCGTGGGGCGCGGTGGTCTTTGCCGGTGGGAACTTAAAAAAAAGCAGAGTACCACGTAGTAGCTGTCCTTTCAAAAAAAATAAAATATATATATATATATATGTTTCATTTTCTTCGAAAACATTGTTCATTTAGTCTGCTTAACGTGCTGATGTACAATGAGATCTGAACCGATGACAGGGGATTGGCATAAATGTGGCATGCAAAACATGGCTGAGGTGGGGCAACACGTCGCCCGCTGTTTGGTGGCTTATGTACATTGAGAGATCGAGACTGGGGTGGATGGACCATGGATGTAGTACATGCCAAACTCAAACTCACGAGTAGGCACGGCCAAGATTCTGTAGTACGCTACATGGCGTAGTACGTTCCGTATCATAACATATGTACTGTACTTGATTAACACATGTGCACAGCGTGCGCCCCCGGCGCTCATCGGTATCAGGACCAGCGCCCCTCCTAAACTTTAGCTGTTCATACTTGTCGCGTACGGCGACGCGAGTTTCGTCTTTCTCCGGAGAAGATCCCCGCCGCAGCAGATGAAACCCGTTGTGTGCGTGTGCCTCCGGCCGCCAAGAATCTAATCCTGCACGACACCGTCTGATCCTACACGTGAATTTCTAGTGCCTTCAGCCAGGAGAATCTGAAAATCAATTTGTTACCGTGAGACCGTCAGTGGTTTCTCCGCGCACACGCCCTTTTCCCGCTTGAGATGACTGGACAGACGGCCAGGCTTTGCTTGATGTGATTCTGAGGCATGACAGTGGCCACCTATCATGCCGGATGGAATGATGGCTTTGCAAGAAAAAAAAAATACTGCCAAGTGATTTTTTTTCTTTTAGTTTAGGAGTTTTGTGGGTTGTGGCGTGGGGATGTCAGATGAACACGTGGTTTTGTGATGTACTGGAAAAGCAGCCAAAAAATGCCACTAATCAGATAATCCCGATGTACAGTCTATAGAACCATTCGAGGTAAATAAATACTGTCTCCTTACATGAATATAGGATGCTCTAAAAATATTAATCAAATGTATAGTACCCTCTTTAATTTGCAGGATTTTTAAAATATAGGTTTGAAATGACATGACCACTTGAATTTTGTAGGATTAGCATCGAGTGTTTAATGACACAAAAAAACAAAAAAGTTGTTAAAAAAGTTTAAATGGATGCTAGATTTCCAATGAAATGCAATACACATGATACCTTGGAAAATATTTTTGTAGGATTCAATGCTATGAATCAAACGATCAACGTACAAAATATTCTAAGGATTCAAGCCCTCCAAAATCTTATGGAGTACCTTTGAATCAAAGGAGTCCCAATGTGTTTGTTCGTCCATTCCAGTATGTATTAGTACATACTGAAATATTCAAAATATCTTATGTTTGTGAACAAAGGAAGTACTTTGCTTGGGATAAGTTTTGCACTTAGGCATGCATCACACTTGTACACATAATTATGCGCCCAAGATAGCAACCTGAGATTCGTGGGTTTCATTATCTACCATATAACATCAATTCTTCAAACCGTTTTCTTCCTACTCCCCCCGGCAAAATTTTACCGGGTTAGGGTGGCAACATCGACATACCTCGTCTTCGATGAGAACACGACCCCCTCTTCCCTTGTCTATCATTTCAATCACTGTAAAGTCGGATTTTTAGTTTAGGTTTTAGTTCTCAATCATCTGTGGTAGGATGATGGCGCAACCATCAATAAGAAATAAATCCTTCCCGCCTCATCCTTGTTCCCATAGTGCTTCTTGGCATCGTTGAAAGGCGTGTGGAGATTGGTGTGTTGTCAAATCTGATTCTTTGGGTTGGGTTTTTTCTTCTATAAGTTTGTCTCGGCGCCGTTGTCCTGTAGAGCGTATGGCATGATCATGCTTTCTTGGTCCTCGGGCTCCAGATCCGACAAATGAAAGTTGGACAGTTTCGGCCTCGCTAGGGAGCACATGAGAGTTGTGTTTCCCGACTCCGTCTAGTCAGGCCTGGATGTTATACAAGCATTATTCAGAGTTTTCTTCTATATGAAGGCGGTTTGCTACGAGGATTGTGGTCGCCCACATCTTTTGGTCTACACCGACATTTTTTTTGGCCTTTTTTTTAGCTTGGAGGTTTCAATAAGTTTGCTCTTGTGAAACGTAGTCCGAGATATAACAACAAACTTTGCTCACGACAAGCCGTGGATGAATACATGAGGAGGAAGGAGGCATCGTCATCCCCTAAAATTTGAATGAATTTGTTAAAAAAATTGTAAGGGTGTTTTTGTAAAGGGTATCTCCTATTTTTTTTCTTTGACATTTGACTTTTTCTTGAGAAAATACATCACGATTCTTTCAAGTGCCAGTGGAAAAGCAACAAATGAGAAAGCCACCGCCGTAAAGTCGCCAATGATCTGAAATCATGCCTTCAAATTCTTTAACTGGCCATGCATCTTCAGTGTCCATGAGTCCATCATTGCAACGTGTAAACGCTCCTCACCCTGAGGACTTTCCCAAGCAGGCAGGCTCGTTTGCCAGCAAGTAACAGTAATCCCGGGCCCTGATTAGCACGGGACAAGACACGAGCAAAAACAAAGCTTGCGTGCGTGCGTGCATGCTCGGAGAGGAAGATCAGCTAATCCCGCTCATTTTTCTTCCCTTCCGATGGTTGCCATCTAGAGTTCTACTCTAGATGCCGGCGAAACCACCCCCCAAAGTCCGACCATCCATGTGCCGGCGAAAGCATCAAAATCTTGGTTTACAGAAGACCGAGTTTACTAGCTGTGTAGCTCAGGTAAACTAGAGGTGAAGTAGATGCTCAATCTGCGTCGTAATGAACGCCGGAGACCGAGTGATCAGGCCTGCGCGAAATGCGACGCGTGAAACGGTCAAAGAAAAAGGCGGGACATAGCATTCCCGGCGAGATCGTCGCCCGGTGGAGCTCGCTGTCGTCGTCGGTGGGCGGGCCAGCCTCCGTCCGGCACCGGCAGGGCTAATCTGGACAGGTGTACGTGCGGCGTGAAGCTAAAGATAAAGAGGCCTGCCAATGCCAATGCCAAGGGCGGAGACGTTGGTTAGCCGCACGTGCATGCTACCGATGTTGTCACCGTAGCCGGAGCTGTCGACCGGGCACGATCGAGAAGGGGCGCCGTCACCATGGCTGCCTGCCTGCCAGCTCGATTGGCAATTGGCGTGACAGCGAGCCGAGCTTACGGTGCGCCCCTTTTAGCACTGATGTGCGCAATGATCGTTTCTAATCAGGCTCTTTCTTCCTTTTCGCGAGCAAAAAGGAGATTCTAATCATGTTTCTTCTTCACCTAACGCGTCCACCTACTAGAAAAACAGAAGAGAAAATCATCAAGGACTACAAAGATCGTTCCCACAAGGCGCCATATGATTAGGGCCGAGCGACGCCGAACGATCTTTGATTGATTGATGCGTGTTCCAGTCCACCAGATCCTCCGGTTAACACGCTGGGGCACCGTGGGTAGGGCTCGCTCGATACATAAATTCGTAGCCCGTTTGCATGCTGCCAAAAGCAACGGAGTCTGCTGCAATCGAATGTTCCGACGGACGCGCAGACTGATCGTTTGTTTATACGCCAAGGTTAGCGCACCGCACAGGCCAACCCAGGGGGGAGGAACGGTTGACAATGGGCCATCACTCTGTCTCTACCGAATCCGACTCCATCTCACGACAAGAAGAAGAGATCGAGGTCGGTCGCAACGCGTGCCATGTCGCACGAGCACGCCGAGGAGAGTCGTCGCAAATTTTCAGTGGCCAAGAACTGGGCTGCACGTTGGGATGGGGAGGAGACCCAATTCCACTGCTCAACTTAACCCTCTCCGCGAATTTTCATTCATTCATGACGATTTTCTTACTATATGTTTGGTACGGAACCTTCCTCCGTGTTCTGATGACGACGACTCCGTGTTAGCTCAGTGCACAGACGATTACTAATAGTTTTGGACGCGCTAAGCACATGACTGGACCCCCCTTAATTCAGACGGCTGATTGCCTGCTTCCCTACCTAAATCCCAAAGCGGGCGCTCATTCCTCGCCGTCTACTAATTCGGACCATGAATTCTGGTGCTGATCTCTGGCTCGGGCAGCGGCGGTGCAATGGAAGCTCCTGATTCTATTTCCAATGGCGGTGCAAATTTGACAAGGATTTAGAGATGGTTTATGTGTCCTAGTCATACGGCAGATGTACATGCATGTACCCCACGTGCGCGGAGTGCAGTGCACTTGGTGACTTGGTGGGTTTGGGTAGGAGATTCAGGAGGAGGTGGGCACTTCCTTGCTTGCACATCAGCAAGCTGGGACAACGGCATCCTTTTCAGAAGAAGAAAAATGATATTGGTGGTACTATGCAGGAGCAATCTTTTTTTTAATCTTTGTATTTTGTGTACTAATTTAACATAGCTTTGATCAGGTCTGCCAGGATTAGTTAATAAGTTAGATTAAAGGCCGGGATCTTCTGTCATGCACCAGGAATTCAGCATGCAGGGGCTAAGTCCAAAAATGCTACACTTACGGAAGGTTTTTACGGATTGTTTTCACGGAAGAGGACTCCACCGATCTCAGCTCCCCTGATTTCCGCTGGTGGCCCCCTTACCCTCCTAATCTCCAATCACAAAGCTACACTTCAGTCCGTAACGATAAGTCTGTAGCACATGTTCGTAAGTGTAGCATCTCTGGGCTAAGTCTGGTCAAGCTTACAGTTCATGTCTGTCTGCTAAACCGTGTCGGTATTTTCGAAGTTTTCTGGATACAGTCAAGGCACCTGGGCTAAGCAATGGATCCTGCGCCTGCTGTCAGGGTTTAGAGGGATTGCTTTTCCCTGTCTCAAATCTCAACGTACATGAAGAACTTTGTTTTCCAATCAGCATTGTTAAGCTAGGGAGATTTACTGGGTAACATAGCATCTTAAGCAATATGACGGGGTTATTATCCCAGGTATGCCAATGTAACGGGTCATTCCCCTCCAAGCTTCAAAGAAAAACTACGCGGCCGGTTGATCGTGGCCGGTTGGAGGGCGTCCGGCTCGAGCTGGCGCCGACTGGCGCTCCGGACGGCTGGTCAAGGAGCCGTCTCGATCCTCGGTCGGCTGGGCGCGGCCGGTTGCCTCTGGGCCGCCTCCTCCGTTGACCCTGGGACGAACATGCGACGCCCCGTCCCTCTGCGCGCGGGTACGACGACATGACGTGACCGGCGCGACGGGCAACCCTGTAGCTACAGTGTCCGCTGGCGCATTGCAGCACATGGCTACAGTCCGGCCGTCCCGGCCGTTGACCTCAGCGAGCGCGACCGAACGAGGGAACAGTGCCGGCACGCCCTTGCCCACTTGATTACCTGCCTCGGCGTGGCTACAGCACCGCCGGTCGTACCAGAGACCTCGGTCGGCTGGCGCTAGACGACGCCTCCCGGGCGACCCGTGTCGTGGCAGATGAGCGAGAGCCAATCGCAGAGCTAGCTGGTGGGCCCCAGTGGGGGACAGGACCGCTCACCCGATGGACCCCATAGACGATGAGACGGCGCAAAGGGTGGGACCCCCTGACCAGCCGGAGAGACTGCCAGCCGGGTCCTCCCACCCTTGTACTCTAGATATATTGTAAAGCCGGGGGGTCGGCCTATAAAACCCCTCGAGTCCCCCATGCAATGGGGATGGACCATCACTCTCGCACACCCGCAGAACTCCCAAAACCCCTTTAGTAGCAGAGAAAGATGAGCCAGGTGCTCCTTCTTCCTCCTCCAGAGACAGCTCCAGGAGCACCCTTGTACACATACCCATCCATCCAACTAGGCCAAGCAGGACTAGGGGTGTTACCTCCCACGGAGGGCCCTGAACCTGGGTACGTCGTGTGTCACCGCCGCTCGTGCCCAATCTCGCACCCGGAGCCCGTCGGCGTCCTCCGGTCCCAACCACCTACGACAAGCCACCCTATGGCATCTGTCGTGAGAAAACGACGACAGTTGGCGCCCACCCTGGGGCCGGACGCGGCGCCGGACGGATTCATGCTCCGGGCGGGACCGCTCGCCATTCCCCGTCGTCGCCGCACATCCAGGCGAAACCGCGGACTCGTGGGGCTTGCTCCGGCACGCCCCGTGGGCGACTCCGTCGACCTCACGGTCGATATCGACGCGCTCACCGAGCGCTTCGACAGGCTCAGCCTCGCCGAGGCTCCGGCCGCGGACGAGTACCCCGGGCAGGTGCTCGTCTGCGTCGATCCTCCCACGGACGTGGGAGCACTCGTTGCGACCCAGTCCAGCGGCTCCCACGGTCGCGTCGGGGTGTTGGTCGTCGTCTCCTCCACCTCCTCCGGACGCGCGCGGACCGTGGCCGCCACCGCCGCGGACCGCGTCGGCACCCCCAATCCGCTTGGAACAGCCCTCCGGGGCCTGAGCACGCCTATCGCCCCGACGGCAAACCCCGACGCCGCTGCGGCGGACCTCGAGGCGGCTCGTCCCGTCCTGTTTGAGGATGCCACCGCCCTCACAGCCACGCGGCGCCGCATGGAGGCCGCCCAGCGGGAATATGCTTCCGCCTACGGTCTCACCCCGGCTGGCACCGGGCCCAGCCGATGTGGGGCCGTGCATGACAGCGGCCGCGTGGTCGCCGAAATCCTTGGCGACAAGATGCCCGTCTACGACACCCCCGCAACCAACTTGCGGGCCCTCAAGGTGGCCTACGCGGATTTGGCAACCTTGGAGGGTGAAGAGCGTGCCACTCACAAGCGCCACATCGAGGAGCTCATCGACGCCGCCGATGCGCAGCAGCGCCTACTCGCGTCGGGCGCCGCCGCCACCGGAGGCCCCCGGCTCGAGCGCGAGGGCACGGGGACTGTTGGCCGTCAGCCGGCTCAGCATTCCAGCTCCCCTCGCATCTCCAGCCGCCGGACCAACAAACAACCCTCGGCACTCTCAGATGCCGGGGAGCGAGCAGCCGGCTGTTAGCAGTCGACGTACCAACGACCCGCCTCGCAGCGGTCGCCACCAAGAAGTGTCGGCATCCGGCAGCCGACGCAGCCATGGGCACACTTCACCCCCACGGCCCGAGCGGGAACGAACGGTTCCGCCCGTCATGCGCCCCGAGCTCTCGGCCCGGATCGGGCTGCGTGTCCCCCGTAGCGAGAACGACGCCCGCAACCGTGTCGACCACCTCACGCAGTCTGCCCTCCTCGAGGAGGAGGGCTCGATTGGTCTGGCCTGTTTCGGCCCTCGGATCCACAACGAGCCGTTCTCGACCGGCTTCACGCTTCCCCGAGACACTCCAAAGTACAATGGGGCTGCCAAGCCCGAGGACTGGCTGATCGACTACACCACCGCGGTTGGCATCGCCAAGGGGAACAAGCGCGTAGCTGTTCGCTATGCCCCCTCATGTTGATCGGCTCGGCCCGCACCTGGCTCAACAGCCTGGCGGCCGGCAACATCAACACTTGGATAGACTTCGAGGAGGCCTTCGTCCGCAACTTCACCGGCACCTAAAAGCGGCCCGGCCGCCCCCATGAACTCGCCATGTGCGTTCAGGGGCCGGATGAATCCCTCCGCGACTACCTTACTCGATGGACCAAGCTTTGCAACTCCTGCGAGGGGGTGTGTCGTGGTTTTGTCACGGCAGATGTCCGGGTTAACGGACTTAGGTTCGGGGCAAACGCAACTACGTGGCGGCTTGAAGGGGTTGATCAGAATCGAGAAGACACGGAGTTTTACCCAGGTTCGGCCCCTCAAGTCGAGGTAAAATCCTACATCCTGCTTGTCTGATATTGATGATGATGAAGATCTCTCGGTTACAAGGGTGCTAATCGCTACCTCTAATCATGAGAGCCTCTAATCTCTCTATCTCTAAACTTGTGTTGTCTAAACTTGTGGACTTGTGTCCCTTGAGGATCTTGTCCCTCTAGGGGTGCTCTACCCCTCCTTATATAAGTGAAGAGGGTAGGTTTTACAAATAGAGTCCTACTAGGAGTTGGATTAGGACTCGTCTCTCACGAATCCTGCTTCGGGTCTTATTTCCTTTAATGGAATCCTTCTCTCTTCGGGCCTTCTCTTGTGGGACTTCTCTTGTGATCCGCCTGGCACCTCTCTCACCCGCCGGGTCTTGTCTCGTGAGCCGCCTGGCACCGGCCTACCAGCCGGGTCTTGGGCTTCGCCATCCTGCGACTCGCCTGCCGGGTCATTTAATAAGATGTCATATCTTCGGCCGGGTCTTTAATAAGATGTCATGTCTTCGGCCGGGTCTTTAATAAGAAGGCCATATCTTCGGCCGGGTCTCCTGTAAGTCGCCAGGCCGGGTCATACCGCGGGGTATATCCCCGTCATTAGCCCCCAGGTTAGCTTGAATTTATTCATGGTAAGCTCCTGAAATAAGAGTAACAAATATGTTAAGTGGCCGGCTTGCCTTCGGCCGGCTTATAAAATAACTCCTCGGAAATCCGGGTGTTTTCTGCATATGAATGAGTCGTCTTGATAACCATCTTGCTTGCCAATGTCTTTTGAAAAATATTGAGAATAGAATACCCATATGCCATTGAGTCGGCTTCCAATGCTCTTTGGCGGGTTATCTTCGCCGGGTTATAATCATTGATGACGCCAGGTCATTATCATTGGTGACTCCAGGTCAAATAATTTAGAATCCAACTGACTTGATAAAAATACTGAGATGAAAATCCATCTGATGTAAAGCTGGACTTCCATTGTTGTAAAACAAGGCGGCTTATAAAATCTGGCGGGTTATGATCTTTTGATAATTCTGGGTCATAAATGTTGAAGACACCGGGTCTAACAGCTCAACTCCATAATTAAAATCTTGAAAATTGTCCTCAAAAGTTTTTGATATGTCCATATTACCTGTAGCCCCCCAAGCTCCAAGATTATCCATGATAACTTGGTGCTTTGCAAATAACATTTTAGACTGTGTAGCCCCCAAGTACCGGGTTGTCTTGCCTGCAGCAATCTGGGACTTATAACTGCTTTATATCTTATAATGCTTCAGCGGGTGTAGTCCCCAAGGGCCGGCTCATCAGAAAGCTTCGGCGGGTGTAGCCCCCAAGGGTCGGCTCATCAGAAAGCTTTGGCGGGTGTAGCCCCCAAGGGCCGGCTCATCAAAATATGATGTGCCGGGTCTTCAATTAAAACCTTATAATTTGTTTAAACGGCTGAATACTGTAGCCCCCAAGTGCCGGGTCGCACGCCTGTGGCGACTTGGGACTGTTTAGAAAGTTTGATCTGAGTGGTGTAGTCCCCAAGTGTCGGGTCAGTAAGAATTTACTGGGCTGGGACTTATAAAAATATAGAAGGGCCGGGTCATCTCTTTGAGATAATATGGTCTTGCTGGCAATGTAATAATTTGAAAGCCGGCTTGCATTAGCCCCCAAGTATCGTGGTGCATGCTTGCAGCGACATGGGACTTGCATAATTGATAAACTTGGACTTTGAATAATGTAGCCCCCAAGTGCCGGGTCGTCTGCTTGCGGCGACTCGGAACTATGTGAGAGTAATATGACTTCACCACAATTTGTTGAATGAATCTTTGACCGTGGTTGTAATATAACCCGGAATGAATATCTTGGAATAATCCCTTTTGTCTTTCATATGAAATTCCTGCTCGTGGTTGCGGTGCAACCCGGCAAATATAAGTTTTGAGAAATCATTGAGTGTTGTAGATTACTACAGAGCACAATTGAAGAAATCCGAGAGCCGGTCAATTAGATGACACGGCATTATATCTGATAGGGCGGCTCTTTGAAAAATAATGAATTTCCCCGAGCTGGCTTAAAAAACCCATCATTTAACACTGTTTATGATAACTATGAAGATCCAACCATGTTGGCTATTAAAAGATCCATTTGCTCTTGCCAAATATTTAATGGCGGCTCATATTAAGAGATAATACCTGCAAAAAATAAACAAGACAGAATATATTCTGCATTGTTGTAAGGGCGGCTTGAAGAAGCTCAACCTGGAGATGTTTATACCTTTCATAACATTGCTCCTTTTTCTCATAATTTTGCTCTGATCCGGCTTTTATAAGCCGACATGTTTATCTGGATGTGGGAAGCCCCCCTGGAATAATCCACCTGTGAGATGTCAACCAGAGTAGCATGACTCCGAGTCTCATGAGCTCTGTTGATGACCGGTTGTCGTAGGGTAATATGAGTTGTACTCCAATGTAAGAAACCTTCATTGACAACCGCGGCTAATGAAGAGCCGGAAGCGGCCTAAAGCCAGCAACTTTTCAGGGTAACATAAGTTGCCCTTACAAATAAATTCCTTTAAGAGTCGGTTGTCTTAGGATATATGTAAGCTATACCTGACGGTAGGAAACCTCTATGGACAACGGCGACTGTTGATGAACTTGAATTGGCCTACAACCGGCTGCATGAAGGGTGATGTAAGCTGTACCATTATGGTAAGAAGCCTCCTTTTAACAGCAAACACTTATCCATTGTATTCCAACACCGGTTGTCAATAGGTTTATGTAAGCTATACCAAAGGTAAGAAGCCTCTACTGACAACCGCAGCTCAAAAAGCCTGCTGTTGGAGGGTAATGTAAGCTATACCCGAAGGCAAGAAGCCTCCTCCAATCAGCCAATGTTGAATAGGGCCGGCTGCCGATGGTTTTATGTAAGCTATACCTTATGGCAAGAAGCATCCATTCGACAGCCGCGACTAGTAACTGTCTAGCCGGTTGTGTGAAGGGTTTATGTAAGCTATACCCAAGGGCAAGAAGCCTCCTTCCACAACTATTTTTGACGTAAACGCCGGTTGTTAGGGTGAGATAAGCGAACCCGTCGGTAAGAAACCCCCTTCGACAACCGCGGTTAATAAGTAATCGGAAGTGGCATAAAGCCGACCATTAGGGTGAGATAAGCGATACCCGTCGGTAAGAAGCCCCCTTCGATGGCCGCAGTTGATAAGCAACTGGAATTTGATGTACACGCTGTTGCCTTAGGGGAATTTTTTAAGCTATACCAAAGGTAAGAAGCCTCCATCAACAACAACGCTTAATGTACTCAAATTAGGCATAAAGCCAATTGCGCATCATACCAGTTCAGGGTCTCTAAAGCGAGATTGGCCGTCAACTCTGTGAGCCGGCTCAGGGTCTCTAAGGCGAGATTGACTGGTAAGAGCTTAATTGTTTAACTTACAACAGTTCAGGGTCTCTAAAGCGAGATTGGCCGTCAACTCTGTGAACCGTCTCAGGGTCTCTAAAGTGAGATTGACTGGTAAGAGTGACATCAGTTCAGCGTCTCTAAGGCGAGATTGGCCGTCAACTCTGTGAACCGGCTCAGGGTCTCTAAGGCGAGATTGGCTGGTAAGAGCTTCGGTGGGTCACAAACCACTTTGACTTAAACTTGTTGAGCCGGAAAATTCCATCTTGGCAAAAGATCCGGGCTTCTCATTGAAAACGACCAAATGTGTCTTGCCATGTCTGTAGCCCCCGAGTCTCAAGTTGACTCGAAGAGGCGGCTTGAGAATCTTCATCGAAAGTTGATGGTTGTTCGTGGCGGGTTATAAATGATCCCGTATGAATTGCTTCAATGATCCGGTCGATGATTCGTTCCGGTTGTTTGCTTGAAGTGAACCAAACTGTAGTGACGGCGACTTATGCGCTTGTCCGTTGGGCGGCTCGTATTGTCGAGCACTGCACCTGATGTCGATGTAGAATCGTATTGTGGGCGGCGTCCTGCGCGCGTCCATTGGGCGGCTCACATACGCGAGCACTGCACCGATATGCTGATGTCAAATGCAGAAACCAACCGTGGCATTGTAAACCGGTGATGTTTGTGAAAGACGCCACAACGTTGTAAGCCGTCGCGGATGATGAAAGACGGCGAGGTCATTGTAAGCCGGTGATGCAAGCCGGCGCGGGAGGCGAGAATTGGCCGCGGCGTTGTGAGACGGCATGACGGCGAGAGACGACCATGGTGTTGTAAGTCGGTGCGATCGGTGAGTCGTCCGTGGTATTGAAAACCGGCGCGGGTAGCGAGAGTCAGCCACGGCGTTGCGAGCCGACGAGAGACGGCCACGGCATTGTAAGTCGACGCGGGTGGCGAGAGACGGCCATGGCGCTGGAAGCCAGTTCGTCCGTAAGAGACGGCCGCGGCGTTGCAAGCCGGCGCGGTGGCGACCCGGACGGACACTGGTGCATAATGACGTTGGCGCGCCTCTATTTCCACGGCATGATGCCACCTTGTAAAAAATTGTCCTGCACTCAAATATCGTAGGCCAAAGTGATTTTTCTTGAAATAATATAATACGTGCTGATAACTAGATAAGACAAATAACACCTGATTTGTTAGGCCGACAAATGATCTGTGTGTTCATTTGCCGGATGCTCGATTGATGAGACCCATCTGTAATATTACGTCGCAGTATTTCTTTCCGCAGATTGGTCCATACGAATCTGGTGTTGTACTGCTAGCCAACTCAGACCATCATCTGCGCACAGGTTCCGTTTTCCTTTTCTCTTTTATCTCGATGTAACAACAATCCTGCAGCAGCTTTCATTTGAAAATTGTAATACATAGTATTACTCCATGTGGTACATCACATGGGGGTATAGCTTTGATTTTTATGGTGCTAAACACCAGCGACCGGTCGAATCGGCTGGGGGTTTTCTTTTCTTTCTTGCACACCAACGACTCATGATGATGGATACAGTAGAACAACAACGCTGACAGGCTGCAGGGCTCTGTATGTGTGTCCTTCGGATCCAACTGATCTTTTACTAGTCGCAACCGGCTGCCAGTTCTCTACTTATGTGCTACTGAAATATTCCACAGTCCCAGAAGTTTTATCTGCTGATGGATGATGATGGCGTGACACGAACCCGCGCGGGTCTTGGCCGTGGCGTCCTTTCTCACACGGGTGCTTCCGAGAGGCCGGGATATATCCTACAATACTTCGGGAGCTTTGGTAGCAGCGTTTCTGGTTCTCCATTAGCAATCAAACTCATGAATAGCAGAAGCAATAGCTGCGTCTAATCTCTCAGCAGCCGGACGTGCTGCAGTAGAAGTAGAGACAGGCCGGTAAGGCCAGGAGCAGGCCAATAATGTGGGTCAACGCGAGAGAAACGGCGGGCGGGGGTGCCAGCAGAAACCGGATCGACAGTTGCGGTGAGGCTGATTCCGGCTCGGGGCGGGGCTGCGGTACTGCAAGGCTGAACCGGCCGCAGCTCACGGCAGGGGAGGAGCCGGCGGCGGGGCTCAGCAACGGACGCGGCGAAGTGAGAGCCGGCCGTGACTACAGCAGCAGCCACCGCAGACGAGGCCACGTCGCGCAGAATCGAGACGAGGGTTGGCGGAGGGAGCGGCTCTCGCTGCGGAGGGAGCGGCGGAGTGAGAGCCGGCTCGCAGCAGAGGCAAACGGCGGAGGGAGCGACGGCCCGCAGCGCTGCTGCCGCGCGGAAGTATGGCGGGGCCGGAGGCGGGAGAAGAAACGAAGCAGCAATAGGCATGGCGAGAGCCGGCCGGGTGCAGAGGCACTTAAGCCATGGTCGACGGCGGAAGCGCCCGCAGGGTCGGACCCCCAGCAGCGGCTCAGGTGGGGCGCGAGACTGAGGTGGAGACGGGGGGCGCGCACTCAGGCGGCAAGCCGGAGGCGACGTCGCGGGCCGACCCGACGAGCGGTGGCGGCGAATCAGGAGGCGACGGCGCGGCACCCTGACGGGACCTGCCTGGCGACGCACGGCGGCGGCTCGGGTCTGTAGTGTCCGAGGCGCGCGGGCGAAGCAGCGGCGGCTGACAGAGGAGGTGCCCGGCGACAGCCGCCCGCGCGAGCGCGTGGCCAGGAAGCAGAGGCGGCGGTGGAGAGGGCCAGCAAGGCAAAGTCAGCCCGCACAGAAGAAAACCGGCGCGGATCTGGTCGTCAGCAGGGCGTGGTAGCTCGCAGAGATCTCGGCTGCCGCTCAGTTGCCATCGGTCGCGGTGGTGGCTTGTCGAGGCATCCAGCAGCGGTCCAACAGAGTCACCGAGCAATATTCCTTGAGTTGGTCTTGGCGTAAATCGTAAACCCGGACTGATGATCTTGTAGCTGATGCAGCTCCTTCCAAGCTAAGTTTTGTCCATCCAATCAATCACAAGCTTCTCGATCCCTAAGAGATCCCTCCAAAAACACAAAACACCGTACGCGAGCCCCACGGTGGGCGCCAACTGTCGTGGTTTTGTCACGGCAGATGTCCGGGTCAACGGACTTAGGTTCGGGGCAAACGCAACTACGTGGCGGCTTGAAGGGGTTGATCGAAATCGAGAAGACATGGAGTTTTACCCAGGTTCGGCCCCTCAAGTCGAGGTAAAATCCTACATCCTACTTGTCTGATATTGATGATGATGAAGATCTCTCGGTTACAAGGGTGCTAATCGCTACCTCTAATCATGAGAGCCTCTAATCTCTCTATCTCTAAACTTGTGTTGTCTAAACTTGTGGACTTGTGTCCCTTGAGGATCTTGTCCCTCTAGGGGTGCTCTACCCCTCCTTATATAAGTGGAGAGGATAGGTTTTACAAATAGAGTCCTACTAGGAGTTGGATTAGGACTCGTCTCTCACGAATCCTACTCCGGGTCTTATTTCCTTTAATGGAATCCTTCTCTCTTCGGGCCTTCTCTTGTGGGCCTTCTCTTGTGATCCGCCTGGTGCCTCTCTCACCCGCCGGGTCTTGTCTCGTGAGCCGCCTGGCACCGGCCTACCAGCCGGGTCTTGGGCTTCGCCATCCCGCGACTCGCCTGCCGGGTCATTTAATAAGATGTCATGTCTTCGGCCGGGTCTTTAAAAAGATGTCATGTCTTCGGCCGGGTCTTTAATAAGAAGGCCATATCTTCAGCCGGGTCTTTAATAAGAAGGCCATATCTTCGGCTGGGTCTCCTGTAAGTCGCCAGGTCGGGTCATACCGCGGGGTATATCCCCGTCAGGGTGCACGAGGTACAAGCCGTGTAGTACTTCACTGAAGGTTGCCGAGACGGCACCCCCCTCAAGCACAAGCTTCTGTGCTCCGAGACGGCCACGCTTGCCGAGCTCATGATCAAGGCGGACAAGTACGCCACGGCCGATTTGGCTATCCGGGTCAAGACGACCCCGCTTGCCAAGGCAACGACGACACCGGTGACGTCCCGAATGGCTACTGACAACCGGCATCCGCAGAACAACAAACGCAAGAATGACCAGCCAGATCCCCACTACGGGAGCCGGCAGGTCAACACCATCGAGGAGCAGGAGCCGGCTGCCTAGTCTTCCAGCCAGCGCCAGCGCACTGGCAAGACTGCCTGGCAGCCGAAGCTCACCTTTGAGCAGAGGCTCGATCTCCCCTGCAAGAACCACTCAGGGGCCAAACCCTCTACACACACGCTCCGGCAATGTGCATCTTCTCACAGCGATTGGCCCGGGGGGATGGCCTTCCGGCTCCTCCCATGCCGCCTATCCGCGCGCCGGCCCCGGCCCAAGCTGCCGCCCCGGCACCGGCTCCGGCTCTGGCCCAGAATGACGGTCGTTTGATCGACCAGTTCCCCAACCAAGATGGTTGTTACGTCATCTTCACTAGTGAAGAGACGGGCAAACATGCTCAACGCCAGCTCCGTCGAGAGGTGAACGCCACCATGTCGACAACTCCCCAGTTCATGCACTGGTCGGAGAAGCCGGTCACTTAGAGCCAGGCCGATCACCCCACTGTGATGCCGAATCCCGGCAGCTACGCCTTGGTCCTCGACCCCACCATCGCCATCAAGGAATGAACTTGCCGCTTCTCGCGGGTGCTGATAGATGGTGGCAGTAGCATCAACATCCTCTACCTCGACACTATGCACAAGCTGGGGCTGAAGATAGAAGACCTGCAGGCGAGCCGGACAGTCTTCCATGGCATCGTGCCTGGGAAGTCCTACTCCCCTGTCGGCAAGATCACGCTCGACATCCTCTTCGGCGAACCCGACCACTTCCGCCGCGAGCCGGTGCTGTTCGAGGTCGTGGACCTCGCAAGTCCCTACCATGCGTTGTTGGGCCGGCCGACCCTTGTCAGCTTCATGGTGGTCCCCCATTATGCCTACCTCAAGCTCAAGATGCCAGGCCGCAAGGGAATCATCACCATCGTGGGTGACTATAAGATGTCGCTCGAGTGCGCTCGAGACGGCAGCCGGTGTTGGAGATATGTGTTGGGATACGTAGTAGTAAATCAAAAAATTTCCTACGATCACCAAGATCTATCCATGGAGAAACCAGCAACGAGTGGAGAGAGATTTCATCTTCATACCTTTGAAGATCGCTAAGCGGAAGCGTTACAAGAACGCGGTTGATGGAGTCGTACTTGCAGCGATTCAGATCGCGGTGGATTCCAATCTAAGCACCGAACAACGGCGCCTCCGCGTTCAACACACGTGCATCCCGGTGACGTCTCCTACGCCTTGATCTAGCAAGGAGAAAGGAGAGGTTAGGGAAGGGCTCCAACAGCAGCACGACGGCGTGGTGATGGTGGAGTAGCAAGGTATTCCGGTAGGGCTTCGCCTAAGCGCTGCGGAGGAGGAAGAAGAGAGGTAGGGCTTTGCCATGAGAGAGAGAGAGTTCAGAACTGTTCTCAAAAGGCCAAAACCTCAAGTATATATAGGAGGAGGGAGAGGGAGGGCTGGCTTGGACTCTCCTCCAAGGAGGAGAGCTTCAGCTGAATCAAAGGGAGAGTCCACCTCCCACAAGGGAGGTGGTCTCCTTCTTTTCAAACTCCTTTGCCCTTATCTCTAGATCTCCAGCCGAATGGGCCTTTGTAGAAGGTCTTGGCCAGCCCAATATGGGCTGTCACACCTCCTATAAGGGCCCACAAAGTCCTATGGTCGTCACACCCCTCCCGGGGGTCCTCTGGCACCCTCCCGACACTCCCGGTACAATACCAATGAGCCCGAAAACTTTCCGGTGACCAAAACTGGACTTCCTATATATCAATCTTTACCTCCGGACCATTCCGGAGCTCCTCATGACGTCCGGGATCTCATCCGAGACTCAAAACAACTTTCAGTAATCACGTATACCATTTCCCTATAACCATAGCATCATCGAACCTTAAGTGTGTAGACCCTACGGGTTCGGGAGACACGTGGACATGACCGAGACACTTCTCCGATCAATAACCAACAGCGGGATCTGGATACCCATGTTTGCTCCCACATGCTCCACGATGATCTCATCGGATGAACCACGATGTCGGGGATTCAATCAATCCCGTATACAATTCCCTTTGTCTATCGGTATGATACTTGCCCGAGATTCGGTCGCCGGTATCTCTATACCTTGTTCAATCTTGTTACCGGCAAGTCTCTTTACTCGTTCCGTAATACATCATCCCGTGACTAACTCCTTGGTCACATTGAGCTCATTATGATGATGTCTTACCGAGTGGGCCTAGAGATACCTCTCCGTCACACGGAGTGACAAATCCCAGTCTCGATTCGTGCCAACCCAACAGACACTTTTGGAGATACCCGTAGTGCACCTTTATAGCCACCCAGTTACGTTGTGACGTTTGGCACACCCAAAGCATTCCTACGGTATCCGGGAGTTGCACAATCTCATGGTCTAAGGAAACTATACTTGACATTGAAAAGCTTTAGCAAACGAACTACACGATCTAGTGCTATGCTTAGGATTGGGTCTTGTCCATCACATCATTCGCCTAATGATGTGATCCCGTTATCAACGACATCCAATGTCCATGGCCATGAAACCGTGACCATCTATTGATCAACGAGCTAGTCAACTAGAGGCTCACTAGGGACATGTTGTGGTCTATGTATTCACACATGTATTATGGTTTCCGGTCAACAAAATTATAGCATGAACAATAGACAATTATCATGAACAAGGAAATACAATAATAACCATTTTATTATTGCCTCTAGGGCATATTTTCAACAGTCTCCCACTTGCACTAGAGTCAATAATCTAGTTACATTGTGATGAATCGTACACCCATAGCATTCTGGTGTTGATCATGTTTTGCTCGTGAGAGAGGTTTAGTCAACGGATCTGCGACATTCAGATCCGTATATCTATATCTCCCTCCTGAATGTAATCACGGATGGAGTTGAAGCGGCGCTTGATGTGTCTTGTCTTCTTGTGAAACCTGTGCTCCTTCGCAAGGGCAATAGCTCCAGTGTTGTCACAGAATAGAGTCATGGGGCCTGACGCACTTGGAATTACTCCTAGGTCGGTGATGAACTCCTTCATCCAAACTCCTTCCTTTGCTGCTTCCGAAGCAGCTATGTACTCTGCTTCACATGTAGATGCCGCCACAACGCTTTGCTTGCTGCTGCACCAGCTGACTGCCCCTCCGTTCAAAATTTGCGACTTGGAGTCGTCCGGATCTGTGTCGAAGCTAGCATCGACATAACCCTTTACGACGAGCTCGTCGGCACCCCATATACGAGAAACATGTCCTTTGTCCTTTTGAGGTACTTCAGGATGTTCTTGACCGCTGTCCAGTGTTCCGCTCCGGGATCACTTTGGTACCTCCCTACCAAACTTATGTCAAGGTTCACATCAGGTCTGGTACACAGCATGGCATACATAATAGAGCCTATGGCTGAAGCATAGGGGATGACACTCATCTCTTCTCTATCCTTTGCTGTGGTCGGGCATTGAGTCGTACTCAATCTCACACCTTGTAACACAGGCAAGAACCCCTTCTTGGACTGATCCATATTGAACTTCTTCAATATCTTTTCAAGGTATGTGCTTTGTGAAAGACCTATGAGGCGTCTCGATCTATCTCTATAGATCTTAATACCTAATATGTAAGCAGCTTCTCCAAGGTCCTTCATTGAAAAACACTTATTCAAGTAGGCCATTACACTTTCCTAGAGTTCTATATCATTTCCCATTATCAGTATGTCATCCACATATAATACGAGAAATGCTAGAGAGCTCCCACTCACTTTCTTGTAAATACAGGGTTCTCCATAAACCTGTACAAACCCAAACGCTTTAATCACTTCATTAAAGCGAATGTTCCAACTCCGAGATGCTTGCACCAGCCCATAGATGGAGCGCTGGAGCTTGCATACCTTGTTAGCATCTTTAGGATCGACAAAACCTTCTGGCTGCATCATATACAGTTCTTCCTTGAGGAAGCCATTAAGGAATGCCGTTTTGACGTCCATTTGCCAGATCTCATAATCATAAAATGCGGCATTGCTAACATGATTCGGACAGACTTCAGCATCGCTACGCGTGAGAAAGTCTCATCGTAGTCAACTCCTTGAACTTGTCGATAACCCTTAGCGACAAGCCGAACCTTATAGATGGCCACATTACCATCCGCGTCAGTCTTCTTCTTAAAGATCCATTTATTTTCAATGGCTCGCTTATCATCAGGCAAGTCCACCAAAGTCCATACTTTGTTCTCATACATGGATCCTATCTCGGATTTCATGGCTTCAAGCCATTTGTTGGAATCCAGGCCCGCCATCGCTTCTTCATAGTTCGAAGGTTCACTGTTGTCTAACAACATGATCTCTAGGACAAGGTTGCCGTACCACTCTGGTGCGGAACGTGTCCTAGTGGACCTTCGACGTTCAATAGTAACTTGATCTGAAGTTTCATGATCATCATCATTAACTTCCTCTCCAGCCGGTGTAGGCTTCACAGAAACAACTTCCTGTGCTGCGCTACTCTCCGGTTCGAGTGGAGGTACAATTACCTCATCAAGTTCTATTTTCCTCCCACTTACTTCTTTCGAGAGAAACTCTTTCTCGAGAAAGGATCCATTCTTGGCAACAAAGACTTTGCCCTCGGATCGTAGGTAGAAGGTATACCCAATAGTCTCTTTGGGATATCCTATGAAGACGCACTTTTCCGCTTTGGGTTCGAGCTTCTCAGGTTGAAGTTTCTTCACATAAGCATCGCATCCCCAAACTTTTAGAAACAACAGATTAGGTTTCTTTCCAAACCATAATTCATACGGTGTCGTCTCAACGGATTTTGACGGTGCCCTATTTAAAGTGAATGCGGCAGTCTCTAATGCATATCCCCAAAATGATAGCGGTAAGTCGGTAAGAGACATCATAGATCGTACCATATCTAATAGAGTGCGATTATGACGTTCAGACACACCATTTCGCTGAGGTGTGCCAGGCGGCATGAGTTGTGAAACAATTCCATATTTCCTTAGGTGCGTGCCAAACTCGTGACTTAAATATTCTCCGCCACGATCAGATCGTAGGCACTTTATTTTCCTGTCATGTTGATTCTCTACCTCACTCTGAAATTCCTTGAACCTTTCAAAAGTTTCAGACTTATGTTTCATTAAGTAGACATACCCATATCTACTCAAGTCATCAGTGAGGGTGAGAACATAACGGTAGCCACCACGAGCCTCGACACTCATTGGACCGCATACATCGATATGTATTATTTCCAACAAGTCAGTTGCTCGCTCCATTGTTCCGGAGAATGGAGTCTTAGTCATCTTGCCCATGAGGCATGGTTCGCACGTGTCAAATGATTCGAAATGAAGAGACTCCAAAAGTCCATCAGTATGGAGCTTCTTCATACGTTTGACACCAATATGACCAAGGCAGCAGTGCCACATGTAAGTGGGACTATCGTTATCAACCTTACACTTTTTGGTACTCACACTATGGACATGTGTAACATCACATTCGAGATTCATCAAAAATAAACCATTGACCAGCGGGGCATGACCATAAAACATTTCTCTCATATAAAATAGAACAACCGTTATTCTCAGATTTAAATGAGTAGCCATCTTGCATCAAGCGAGATCCAGATACAATGTTCATGCTCAAAGCTGGTACTAAATAACAATTATTAAGGTTTAACACTAATCCCGAAGGTAGATGTAGAGGTAGCGTGCCGACGGTGATCACATCGACCTTGGAACCATTCCCGACGCGCATCGTCACCTCGTCCTTTGCCAGCCTCCGCTTATTCAGCAGCTCCTGCTTGGAGTTACAAATGTGAGCAACTGCACCAGTATCAAATACCCAGGAGCTACTACGAGCGCTGGTTAAGTACAAATCAATAACAAGTATATCACATATACCTTTAATGTTGCTGTCCTTCTTATCCGCTAAGTACTTGGGGCAGTTCCGCTTCCAGTGACCGGTACCCTTGCAGTAAAAGCACTCAGTCTCAGGCTTGGGTCCATGCTTGTTCTTCTTCTTCCCGGCAACTTGCTTACCGGGCGTGGCAACAGCTTTGCCGTCCTTCTTGAAGTTCTTCTTACCCTTGCCTTTCTTGAAACTAGTGGTCTTATTTACCATCAACACTTGATGCTCCTTTCTGATCTCGACCTCTGCTGATTTCAAAAATCGAGTACAACTCAGGAATGGACTTCTCCATCCCTTGCATGTTGTAGTTCATCACAAAGCTCTTGTAGCTAGGTGGAAGCGACTGGAGGATTCTGTCAATGACCGAGTCATCCGGGAGATTAACTCCCAGCTGAGTCAAGCGGTTGTGTAGCCCAGACATCTTGAGGATGTGTTCACTGACAGAACTATTCTCCTCCATCTTACAGCTGAAGAACTTGTCGAAGACGTCATATCTCTCGACCCGGGCATGAGCTTGGAAAACTAGTTTCAACTCTTGGAACATCTCATATGCTCCGTGTTGCTCAAAACGCTTTTGGAGCCCCGGTTCTAAACTGTAAAGCATGCCACACTGAACAAGGGAGTAATCATTGCAACGAGAATGCCAAGCGTTCGCAACGTCTTGCTCTTCTGAGAGAAGGGGTGGGTCACCTAGTGGTGCATCAAGGACATACAATTTCTTGGAAGCTATGAGGATGATCCTCAAGCCACGGACCCAGTCCGCATAGTTGCTTCCATCATCTTTCAGCTTGGTTTTCTCTAGGAACGCGTTGAAATTGAGGGTGACATTCGCGTTGGCCATTGGATCTACAATATAGATTGCAAAGATAATTTTAGACTAAGTTCATGATAATTAAGTTCACATAATCAAATTATTTAATGAACTCCCACTTAGATAGACATCTCTCTAGTCATCCAAGTGACACATGATCCATGTCAACTAGCCCGTGTCCGATCATCATGTGAGACGGACTAGTCATCCATGGTGAACATCTCCATGTTGATTGTATCTTCCATATGACTCATGTTTGACCTTTCGGTCTTCCGTGTTCCGAGGCCATGTCTGTACATGCTAGGCTCGTCAAGTCAACCTAAGTGTTTCGCGTGTGTAAATCTGGCTTACACCCGTTGTATGCGAACGTTAGAACCTATCACACCTAATCATCACGTGGTGCTTCGGAACAACGATCCTTAGCAACGGTGCACAGTTAGGGTGAACACTTTTCTTGAAATTTGAGTGAGAGATCATCTTATTTACTATCGTCGTTCTAGGCAAATAAGATGTAAACATGATAAACATCACATGCAATCAATATAGTGACATGATATGGCCATTATCATCTTGCTCCTTTGATCTCCATCTTCGGGGCACCATGATCATCACTGTCACCGGCACGACACCATGATCTCCATCATCATGATCTCCATCACTGTGTCTTCATGAAGTTGTCTCGCCAACTATTACTTCTACTACTATGACTAACGTTTAGCAATAAAGTAAAGTAATTACATGGCGTTTATGATTGACACGCAGGTCATACAATAAAATAAGACAACTCCTATGGCTCCTGCCGGTTGTCATACTCATCGACATGCAAGTCATGAATCCTATTACAAGAACATGATCAATCTCATACATCACAATGCATCACATCACATCCTTTGGCCATATCACATCACAAGGCATATGCTGCAAAAACAAGTTAGACGTCCTCTAATTTGTAGTTGCAAGTTTTTACGTGGCTGCTATAGGTTACTAGCAAGAACGTTTCTTACCTACGTCAAAACCACAACGTGATATGCCAATTGCGGTTTACCCTTCATAAGGACCCTTTTCATCGAATCCAATCCGACTAAGGTGGGAGAGACAGACACCCGCTAGCCACCTTATGCAATAAGTGCATGTCAGGCGGTGGAACCAGTCTCACGTAAGCGTACGTGTAAAGTCGGTCCAGGCCGCTTCATCCCACAATACCACCGAATCAAGATAAGACTAGTAGTGGTAAGCAAATTAACAAAATTGACGCCCACAACTGCTTTGTGTTCTACTCGTGCATAGATTCTATGCATAGACCTAGCTCATGATGCCACTGTTGGGAGACGTAGTAGTAAATCAAAAAATTTCCTACGATCACCAAGATCTATCCATGGAGAAACCAGAAATGAGTGGGGAGAGATTGCATCTTCATACCTTTGAAGATCGCTAAGCGGAAGCGTTACAAGAACGCGGTTGATGGAGTCGTACTCGCAGCGATTCAGATCGCGATGGATTCCGATCTAAGCGCCAAACAACGGCGCCTCCGCGTTCAACACACATGCAGCCCGATGACGTCTCCTATGCCTTGATCCAGCAAGGAGGAAGGAGAGGTTAGGGAAGGGCTCCAACAGCAGCACGACGGTGTGGTGGTGGTGGAGTAGCAAGGTATTCCGGCAGGGCTTCGCCTAAGCGCTGCGGAGGAGGAAGAAGAGAGGTAGGGATTTGCCATGAGAGAGAGAGAGTTCAGAACTATTCTCAAGTATATATAGGAGGAGGGAGAGGGAGGGCTGGCTTGGACTCTCCTCCAAGGAGGAGAGCTTCGCGCTTAAGGGAAGGAACACGTGGGATTTAGGATCCGTGCGAGGCCCAAGAGTTGAGCCCGCGCCGGATGCCTATATATAGTGGAGGTGCGGCACACCCATCCGGTAGATCGCTTTGGCACCGTCATTAGGGTTTGCATGTGTTGCGAATAGCCACCTCCACTCGCCGCCACCAACCGTGTGATCGGACCTAGCAGTCTGCCGCACAGGTGTTCCTCCTGCACGCGTAGATACCGTTGGAGGCGGTGCACATGCGCCGCTCCGGCGAACCTGCACGTGGGATCCGACGACCGGCTGTTCGAGGGAGATCAGAATGGCTATTCCAAGGAGATCGAACGAGGAGGATACGGACCACACGAACGCGCTGCCTCAACTCTACTTCCGCTGCATGGCACTGCACGTCTAGTGGTAACAATCTGTGATCCATCTCCGTAGCATGTTCTTGGATGTTCTTGTTGGGGAACGTCTCATGGGAAACAAAAAATTTCCTACACACACGCAAGATCTATCCATGGTGATGATCATCTATGAGAGGGAGAGTGGATCTACATACCCTTGTAGATCGCTAAGCGGGAAGCGTTAAGAAACGCGGTTGGTGTAGTCGAATGTCTTCGCGATCCAAATCGCCGAGCATCCCGCGATCTCATCACGATCCGTCCCGCGATCCAATCATGATCCGTCCTGCGAACTCATCACGATTCGTCTCGCGATCCAATCATGATCCGTCCCGCAAACTCATCACGATCCGTCCCGCGAACTCATCACGATCCGCCTCACGATCTTGATCACGGTCCTTCCGATCTAGCACCGAACGGACGACACCTCCGCGTTCAGCACACGTATAACTTGATGACGATCTCCGCCTTCTTGATCCAGCAAGAGGGAGCAGAGAGGTAGAAGAGTTCTCCGACAGCGTGATGGCGCTCTGGCGATGGTGGTGGAGCTATTCCGGCAGGGCTTCGCCTAAGCACTGCAGAAATCCGATCTAGAGGAGAAACTATGCACTCGAGGAACGGGTAGCACGTGGCTCAAAATTTGGTGCCAAAAACCCTGAAACCTCTAGTATATATAATAGGAAGAGTGGAGGAGGCTTGGCCCTCAAGGGACCAGCTCTTGGGTCGGCCAAATCAAGGAGGATTGGAGGATTCCTCCTCCAATCCTAGTAGGACTAGGACTCCTTATTTTTGCCTTTTGTTTTTGCCTTTTTCCGCCTTTTTGTCTTTGGGCTTTTCTTCCCAGTCGCATGGGCCTTGTGTGGGACTTCCACCAGCCCACTAAGGGCTGGTATTTACTCTCCCACAGCCCATGTAGCCTCTTGGGTCGAAATACCCCTCCCTATGGTCTCCCGGTACACTACCGACTTTCCCGGTACACTACCGATAAGCCCGAAACTTTTTCGGCGACCAAAATAGGACTTCCTATATATCAATCTTTACCTCCGGACCATTCCGGAGCTCCTCATGAGGTCCGGGATCTCATCCAGGACTCTGAACAACCTTAGGTCACCACCATACATAACTCTATACTACCGAAACATCACCAAACCTTAAGTGTGCAGACCCTGCGGGTTCGAGAACTATGTAGACATGACCGAGACACCTCTACGGTCAATAACCAATAGCGGAACCTGGATGCCCATATTGGTTCCTACATATTCTACGAAGATCTTTATTGGTCGAACCTCTAGGTCAAGGATTCAGTTAATCCCGTAAGATGTTCCCTTTGTTCTTCGGTATGTTACTTGCCCGAGATTCGATCGTCGGTATCTCCATACCTAGTTCAACCTCGTTACCGGAAAGTCTCTTTACTCATTCCGTAATACAAGATCCCGTGACTAACACTTAGTCACATTGCTTGCAAGGCTTGTTGTGATGTTGTATTACCGAGTGGGCCCTAAAATACCTCTCCATCACACGGAGTAACAAATCCCAGTCTTGATCCATGCCAACTCAATAGACACCCTCGGAGATACCTGTAGAGTACCTTTATAGTCACCCAGTTACGTTGCAACGTTTGATACACACAAGGAACTCCTCCGGTGTCAGTGAGTTGCATGATCTCATGGTCATAGGAACACATACTTGACATGCAGAAAATAGTAGCAATAAACTGACACGATCATATGCTATGTTTGTAGTTTGGGTCTTGTCCATCACATCATTCTCCTAATGATGTGATCCCATTATCAAATGACATCTCATGTCCATGACTAGGAAACCATAGCCATCTTTGATCAACGAGCTAGTCTATTAGAGGCATACTAGGGACATGGTGTTGTCTATGTATCCACACATGTATCTGAGTTTCCGATCAACACAATTATAGCATGGACAATAAACGATTATCATGAACAAGGAAATATGATAATAACTAATTTATTATTGCCTCTAGGCATATTTCCAATAGTTCTGCATGTAGGAAAATTTTAATTTGCATGCGATGCACCTACGGTAGAACCCAACAGCCGGTTCGATGAGGCCCTGGAGATCGCCGAGGAGAAACGGCAGCTCGACCGGCTCGTGGCCCTTACTGCCAGCCAGCCGGCCATGCCGACTCCTCCCTCGCAATCTGTCGGCGTGGCCTCCTTCCAACCATCCAAAGACACCAAGCAAATTCCGCTCGACCCGGCCAACCTGGCTCAACGCGTCACCATCGGCTCCCGCCTCAACAACAAATAGGAAGGCGAGCTCGTCGACTTCCTCCGTGAGAATTAGGACATCTTCACATGGTCCCCCAAGGACATGTCGGGTGTTCCGAGGAAGTTCGCCGAGCGCAAACTCCACCTCCGGCCGGACGTCAAGCCGATCAAGCAACCCCTATGCCGCTTCTTCGAGGAGAAGCGGCATACTATAGGCGAAGAGATCGCCCGACTGCTCGCAGCCGGGTTCATCATGGAAGTGTTCCACCCGGACTGGCTGGCCAACCCAGTCCTGGTGTTGAAGAAGAACAAGACCTGGCGCATGTGCATCGACTACACTAGCCTGAACAAGGCATGTCCCAAGGACCCATTCGCTCTGCCTCGGATCGATCAAGTGATCGACTCCACGGCCGGCTGCGACTTGCTGTCCTTCCTAGACGCCTACTCCGACTACCATCAGATCAAGCTGGACCTAGAAGACCGGCTCAAGACCTCCTTCATCATGCCCTTTGGGGCCTACTGCTAAATCACTATGTCCTTCGGCCTGAAGAACGCAGGCGCCACCTTCCAACGGTGCATGCAGAAGTGCCTCCTGCCTCAGATAGGCAGGAATGTCCACGTCTACGTTGACGACATCGTCGTCAAAACCAAGAAACACTTCAGCCTCCTCGACGACCTCCGGGAGACCTTCGCGAACTTGCGCGAGTACAAGATCAAGCTCAACCCGGAGAAGTGTGTCTTCGGCATCCCGACCGGTCAACTCTTGGGTTTCTTCGTGTCCGCTCGTAGTATCGAAGCTAACCTCGAGAAGATCAGCACGATCGAGCGCATGCACGAGCCGACCCAGCTCTGCGACGTCCAGAAGTTCACCGGATGCCTCGCCTTGCTTAGCCGGTTCATCAGCCGGTTGGGGGAGAAGGCATTGCCCCTCTACGGGCTCCTTCGCAAGACAGCTCTAATCGAGCTGGGTCAAACCAAGAAGCCAGGCATTTTCGACTAGCCCGACGAGGCGGACGAGGCTTTCTGCGGCCTTAAGAAGGCTCTCACCCACGCACCCATCCTGGCTGCGTCGGCTGAGAAGGAACCCCTGCTCGTCTACATTATGGTGACCACCCGCGTCATCAGCGTCGTCCTGGTGGTCGAGTGGCCGGAGGAGGGCAAGTCCCTACCGGTCCAGCGACCTGTCTACTACCTAAGCGAGGTCCTCTCCACGTCCAAGCAAAACTACACCCACTACCAAAAGATGTGCTATGGCATATACTTCGCTGCCAAGAAGGTCAAGCAGTACTTCCAAGAACATGCCATCACCGTGGTGAGCACGGCCCCGCTCGGCAAAATCATGAGCGGCCGGGACTCCACCGTCCAGATCGCCAAATGGGTCATCGCCCTCGCCGATCATGAGATCCGGTACGAGCCAAGAACCGCCATCAAGTCATAGGCGTTGGCTAACTTGCTCATCGACTGGGCGGAGACGGAGTTCGTGCTGCCTCCCCCGGACTCCATGCATTGGCGCATGCATTTTGACGACTTGAAAATGAGGACCGGCCTGGGTGCCGTCATAGTCCTCTCCTCCCCGAAGGGTGACCAACTCAAATACGCCATCCAGATCCACTCTTCCGCCTTCAACAACATGGACATCGTCCATGGCCTCCGGCTCGCCAAGGAGATTGGCATCAGGCGCATCCTCTGCTTCGGCGACTCCGACCTCATTGTGCAGCAAGTCTCTGGTGAATGGGACGCCAGGGACACCAACATGGCCAACTACCGCTTCCTCGTACAACAGCTCACCGGCTCCTTTGAGGGCTGTGAGTTTCATCACGTCCTACGGGCGGACAACGAGGCGACGGACGCGCTGGCAAAGAGCGGCTCCACCCGGCAGGCCATCCCAGCTGGCGTCTCCCTCGAGCGGCTGCTCAAGCCGTCGATCAAGCCTTCCTCAGAATCAGAGTCAATCTTCGTGCCGGAAGGCACCGCCGGCCCATCAACGGCCCCAGCCGCCTCTTCTGTACCTTTGCCACCGGCTCCCGAACCATCGGCCGCCTCGCCGGCACCAGCCGAGCCGGCAGCGTCCGAGGCGGCCGGCTCCAACAACGCTACCGTCATGATGATCATCGACCAGCCAGTCCTGGGGACTGATCATCCAGCCCCGGGGGCTCCCAAACTAGTCCCAGGGGCTCCCAAGCTAGTCCCAGGGGCTAGCGATACAGTCTCGGGGGCTGGCAAGCCAGTCCCCCTGAGCAGCTAGTCCCAGGGGCTCCCGTCACGGCCCCCTCATGGGACCAGGCTATCCTGGCATTCCTCCTACGAGGCGAGCTCCCTCCGGACGAGGCCTGTGCGAGGCAAATCCAACGCCGGGCCACGGCGTATGGCATCATAAACAACGAGCTCGTCCACCGCAGCACCACCGACGTCTTCCAGCGATAACCTAAGACCAGCCGGCGAGCCCCCGGGCTCGGGAGCCGGGTCGGGGAGCCAGTGAGCGAGGAATCTTTTGGAGGAAACGAAACATGGCATGCCCCAAGAGCCGGCCTGGGGCGCCCATTGCATTCATAAGCCCAAAAGGGTAGGGATACATACATACATCGGTTTTTTTAGCAATAGAATGGGCGGAGGAGTGCCGCGTTCCATGGGCGCTCCGTCTCCTCGTCGGAGGCGTCTCTTTTGCGTTTCTATGGCTTCTGGGCATCTATCAGATAGTACACATTGTTGTGTAATGCCTTGCTGATGATGAATGGGCCCTCCCATGGAGAGGACAACTTGTGTTGTCCAGCCGTTCGTTGGATCCGCCTGAGGACTAGGTCTCCTTTGCGGAAGGAGAGCGGCCGGATCCGCTTGTTATGGTAGTGTTGGAGCTCCTCCTCGACAAGGGTCTAGAGAAGGGTCTGGAGAAGGGTCTGGCGAAGGGCCACGAGAGGAGGATGGTTTTGAGGGCTGTTGCCGGCAGGTGGCTCTGCGTGCTGAAGCATTGGCAACCCTTGCATTCGTCGACAAACTTCTTGGCCGCCTCGAGAGTAGTCGGCCAAAAGAAGCCGTGGTGGAAAGACTTGGCCACTAGGGTCCTGGAGGCGGCGTGGTTCCTGCACTCACCCTGGTGGATGTCGAGGAGGATCCACTTGCCGGAAAAAGGTCTGGAGATCCTCCTCAACATCCACCAGGGTGAGTGCGGGCACCACGCCGCCTCCAGGACCCTAGTGGCCAAGGCTTTCCACCACGGCTTCTTTTGGCCGACTACTCTCGAGGCGGCCAAGAAGTTGGTCGACGAGTGCAAGGGATGCCAACGCTTCAGCACGCAGAGCCACCTGCCGGCAACATCCCTCAAAACCATCCTCCTCTCGTGGCCCTTCGTTGTTTGGGGGCTGGACATGGTGGGCCCATTCAAGACCGCTCGAGGCGGTATGACGCACTTGCTGGTGGCTGTCGACAAATTCACCAAGTGGATCGAGGCGTGGACAATCAAGAAGCTGGACGGCCCGATGGCCGTCCGGTTCATCGACGACATCACGATGCGCTATGGTGTTCCCCATAGCATCATCACCGACAACGACACGAACTTCGCCAAGGGCGCACTCGCACGTTTCTGCTCCAAGCAAGGAATCCGGCTCAACCTGGCCTCCGTTGCTCATCCACAGTCAAATGGTCAGGTCGAGAGAGCGAAGGGCCTCATTCTGTCAGGCATCAAGGCCTGGCTCGTGACGCCGCTGGTAAGGTCGGCCGGTTGCTGGATCGATGAGCTGTCGGCCATCCTTTGGAGTCTTAGGCTTCTTCCTTGTGTACGGGTCCGAGGTGATCATCCCCATCGACATCGAGTTCGATTCGCCTCGGGTCGCCCTATACACGGAGAAGGACGCAAGGGAGGCAAGCGAAGACGGCATCGACCTACTCGAGGAGGCTCGCGAGCTGGCCTTGAGCCGAATGGCAATCTACCAACAGAAGATCCAACACTACCACAACAAGCGGATCCGGCCGCTCTCCTTCTGCGAAGGAGACCTAGTCCTCAGGCGGATCCAATGAACAGCCGGACAACACAAGTTGTCCTCCCCATGGGAGGGCCCATTCATCATTAGCAAGGCATTACATAACAATGCGTACTATCTGATAGATGCCCAGAAGCCATAGAAACGCAAAAGAGACGCCTCCGACGAGGAGACGGAGCGCCCATGGAACGCGGCACTCCTCCGCCCATTCTACTGCTAAAAAACCCGATGTATGTATGTATCCCTATCCTTTTGGGCTTATGAATGCAATGGGTGCCCCAGGTCGGCTCTTGGGGCACGCCCTGTTTCGTTTCCTCCAAAAGATTCCTCGCTCACCGGCTCCCCGACCCGACTCCCCGACCCGGCTCCCGGGCCTGGGGGCTCGCCGGCTGGTCTTAGGTTATTTCTCCCAGAAATTGGCTAAGTAGTGTGAGCCGACCAAACCTCCCCATCCCTACCAGCTATAGAACCGGCTCCCGGCTGTCCGGCTGACGGGGCCTCGGGGAGGCAAGGTTTTGCTCACACGAAGAGTCAAACGAAAGGGGATCCCGGCTAGGCCCAGCCGGACCACCGCCTCGCCTCTACCACTCTACTTATCCCAAAGAACCCTCGCGGTTCCTAAGTCCCGAACCTGCTCCCTCGAGGCAGACTCCCCGACCTAGCTACAGACCGGCCCCCGACTGTCGGGATGGCGGGGCCAAAACCTAATGGGAAAAGGAGAAGGACCCAAAAAACCAAGAGGGCGAAAAGGGATAAGGACGAGTCGGCAGGAGCAATAAGGCAAACACACTAGATTTCACAACACAAATGTTAACATAAAAGTGGCCCACGGCCAGCATGGTTCATTACATAAACACCCCCAATGGATGGACTTGAGCATAACTTGCAGGAAAGAAAAAAGATAGACAAAAACGCCCGGGGGCTCAGGACACCGGCGCGTCGCCAGCTGGCGTGCCCCCAACCGACACATCGCTGGGCGGCTCAACTCTTGCCTCGGAGGTGGTCGCGGCCTTCGAAAAGGCCTCCACGGTCCTAGCCGTATCGCCGCTCGAGTCGGTGCTCTCGTCGGCGACCTCCTCGTCCACTGGGCCTTGAGGGATGCCGAAGGAGTCCTCGGGCAGCGGCTCACCGTCCTCGCCAAGCGCCGACAGGAACTCGTCCGCGTCGACGTACGACGCGAGCTCGTTGGCCCGGAGGACGAGGGCCAGCTCACGGGCCTCCCGCTCTACAGCCGACTCGTCGCGCATAGTGGCCAGCCGGTCCAGATCGACACCTCGATACCACGAGGTGACGAACCGGAGCGCCATCTGCGCACCGGCCCGGGCCGCCGATGCCTTCTAGGCCTCGAGCCGGGCCACGACCTGCTCCAACCACAAGGCCACGCGGTTTGCCGGAGGTCCCCCGCGGCCCGGCCACAGAGCGGCGATGACCTCTTTTCTGGCCGTCTTTAGCCGATCCACGCTTCGTTCGAGATGGGTCAGTCGGTACTCGATGGTGACCCCAATCTCGTCCACGTCCCACGGGGCCTCTTGCTCAATGGAGCGACCCTGCTCCCGAAGGTACTCCCGATGTTCCTCGATAGCGCGCGCAGCGCGACGCTGAGTCTCTCGGAAGCGCCCTAAGGGAAAGAAGAAGAAGAAGAAAGAAAGGCAAATCAAAACACAAGAACCAGCAAAAGAAAAAAGCAACCGGCTGGAGAAGAGAAAGAAAGGCACTTACCCTCAATGGCGTCGTCCACTCCAAGGGCAAAGTTGAGCGCCGCCATCCGCTCCGTCTCCAAAGTCGCCTCCGGCGCGACAAGGGAGCCCCGGACCTCCTCGAGCATCCTCTTGAGGCGGGTCACTTTGTCTTGGAGGGCGGCGGTCCTCCGGGCGGCATCGGCGGCCTCCTTGACGGCCGTCTCCTGGGCCGCCACCTCCTTCGTCGCCTCGGCCTTGAGCTGGTCCGGGCCGCCTCCCCATCCGCCAGCAGCACGGTAAGCCGGTCCTTCTCCTGCGCGGCCGCCTGGTGTTCTTGTCCGGAAGGGCAGTGAGGTCACCTGCGAGGCAAAGTTGCAAGCGTCGGCCGGCTCCCGGGGCTGCACTCCCCTCCCACGAAGTTCAACTGACCTTGCACGCGCGTCAGATCCTCCTCCAAGCGGTGGAAGCCGTGTTCTCCACGGTCATGGATGGCGACCGCCTCCTCGAACAGCTTCTGCCGTAGGGAGGTTCCCTCCTGTCACGAGCAGGCAAAGATCAGGGCATGCTCAAAAGAGATCCAGCTCGGCTGCTCGTCAGCCGGTCAGCCGACCCGCATCTCGAGGGCTACACCTAGTGGGTGCGCTTGCGCGCCCCCATTGAGAATCCTAAGACAATGCAAAACGACCGTACTTACCTCGGCACGCTACAGGGCGGCGTCTGCTGCCTCCACGAACTGGGCCAGCTCTTGCCGGCACCGGTCCAAGACGCTCCCGAAATCCCTGAAGGAGGGGACCGGTCCGCCCGTCTGGGGAGTCGGTAGGGCCGGCATGCGCGCCAACGCTTCCCAATCTTGGAGCACCTCCTGCATTGTTCGCAAGGTCCTCCGGGCTCGGCCGCCGTTGCCACTTGGGCTCGCTGCGGCGCTGGCCACTAGGGGCGGGTTGATGATGGCAAGGGTCCTGGAGTCACCTCCCGCTGGCCCTCTGCCCGATGCCGTCGCTGCCTCCGCCTCATGCCGCTCTGGCACGATGATTGCAACAGAGGGCGCCTCCGCCTCCGTGGCCACCACCTCCAGCGCCACCTCCGACGCCGCCTCCGGGCCTGTCGGGGCCTCCGGCACGTCAGCCCAAGCCGGCTCGGTCGCCGGCAAGGTCACGACCGACACCTCGATCCGGGCCGCCTCGGGAGCCGGCTCCACCGTCGTCGCCCTCGCTTAGGCCGCCTCCTCCGCGAACGGAGGCACCGGCGGTTCCATGGCCGCCCCTCGCGGCTCACTCGACGAAGGCCACGACATCTGGGTCGAGTCCACCACCGAGTCAGATGCTCGCGGGGGATCCACGGACCCCCTTCGCCTCCGGCTGCTCGAGGTTCCGGAGTGCGAGGCTCCACCTCGCATGCCAGACTTAGAGGCTCGCATCTCCGCGAGCCTCCTCTTCTCCTCCCGCTGGGTGGCCGCGTGCTCGCGGGCCAATCGGCTAGCGGCGTCCGTCGCATCCCCCGCCGGCTCCCCCTCGTGGAGCTCGATGGGGTCCCTGCAACGCCCAAGGACCGATTACTTACCAGCCCGCGACCCGGAAAAAGAACAAACAAACGGAAGGAAGACTTACCCGGTGACAAGGGGCAAGGCCCGCTTGCCGCGCGGTGGCGGCTTCTACGCCACCACCTTCACCCGCTTGGGGACTGGCGGCGGGGCTGCCGGCCCCTCCTGGGCCGGCCTCTTCGTTCAGCTGGCTGCTTCGACCGCCGGGTCTTGAGCCGGCCGCTCCTCGCTCCTCCGACGCTAGCGCGCTGAGGGAAGAGGCTCGTTCAGAATCATCATGCCATCATCATCGTCATCATCCGTCCAATCCCTGATTAAAGGGACAAGAAGGAACTCACCCGCTCCGCTGGGCTCCCCGACCGTGCCGGATCCTCCGGCTCCGCTAGGGGCGGCGGCTCGCGGGTCCGCCGGCTCGTTGGCTCCTCCCGAGGAGTACACCTCTTCCTCCAGAGGGCCTCCCGTCTCATAGTCTTCGGAGTCAGAGTTTTCACGCTCCGCCTCGAAGATCTGAGGGTTCGGGCCATCCGGCGTGTTCTGTCGCACCAGCAGCTGCGGTCAGCATGACTAAGTAATTTCTCCAGCAGGCTACCGGCTCGAAAGCATCAAATGAAGGAAGGACCGCCTCGACGAAAGACTTACCAGGGAGGCCAGCTGATGCGGTCGTACGGCTCCATGTCAAAAGACCATGACGCGGGCTTCGGCTTGAACGTCGTAAGGGCGTTCACCCACTTCGCCACCTGAGCCGGCAAGGGTCGCGCCGGCCGGACATGTCGCAGATCCGGTGCGGCCTCAGCTGGAGGGGCAACGCCCGACGCGTGATGAATGCCGCCGCCAGATCGGCGGCGACCAGCCCCTCGGAGCTCTTCAGCAGCGCGAGTCGGCCGAGCTCCTCCAGGGCCACGCCGTGCGGGGCAGACCCCAGCTAGTTCATCTGGTTGGACTGCACGTCGACGAATGGCGGCAGCCGGATGTAGTCCGTGTTCGGGTTGGCGTTCTTCACATAGAAGAATGTTCGGTGCCACCCCTTGACGGAGTCAATGATAGAAAGAGGGGGAAGCGCGCGACGCCGCGGCAGCACACCACCGTTCCCCCACAGGCACTGACTTTCAACAGCTTGAGATAGAAGAGCGTGTTCAAGAAATCAATGAAGGGAGAACGCCGAGGTACCCCTCGCACAGCGTCACGAAGGCAGAGAGATACAAGATTGTGTTGAGGCCGAGATGATGCGGCTGGAGGTCGAAGGTATCAAGAAAAAGGCGGAAGAAGAGACTCACCGAGAGCCCGAAGCTCCGGGAGAAGTGCCAGAGGAACACGACGTGTTCCCCTGGCTGCGGCGCCCGCGCCATCTCGTCGCCTGGCGCGCGCGCCACCACCCGCTCCGTCGACGGCAGCTTGCGCGCACGGCAGAGCTTCGCAATATCAGCCTCTCTGACGACGGAGCCGGCCCAGCTCCTTCCGCGTCCGTCAGCCATCTCGGCGGCGGGGCGACGCACGGGCACGAATGCGGGCTCGGGCATGGTGACACGCGAGGGGGCAAGGAGGACGAAGAAAAGCAAGAAGATGAACAACAAGACAGCAAGCGGGACGCGGGTGTCTCTGCCCACTGCCCTCCCTCCCTTTTTTATAGGGGAGGCCATGACCGGGGGGCGTGGGATTAACTGTGCCCACTCCCCAGGAAACTCCGCGCGCGTGGATGGCCCCACGCATTAACGGCCGTTTCGGGGTGCAGAGGATCCCAACATGTGCCCCGAGGCCTACTGGGCTACGCTCGGGACCTAGCGGGCTAGGCCCAGGCTGACTTCCCGTCTCCCCGCGTGCACGGGGCCCGCCGCATCATTACTTGCCGCGTGGCGCGCGGCGAGCTGACTCAGGTCCCGTGGCGACGCATCGGTACCCGAGGCGTCGGATCCAACAGCCGATCCGGCTGCTCTTTCAGCTTCGTGCCGGAGGCGGGTATCGTTGGGGGGAAGCCGCCGGCTCCCCTCTGTCTGCCAGACACGGGCCCCTGCCGGCTTCGGGGACTACTGACGGGGTTATTACCCCAGGTATGCCAATGCAATGGGGTCATTCCCCTCCAAGCTTCGAAGAAAAACTACACGGCCGGCTGATCGTGGCCGGCTGGAGGGCGTCTGGCTCGAGCTGGCGCCGGCTAGTGCTCCGGACGGCTGGTCAAGGAGCCGGCTCGATCCTCGGCCGGCTAGGCGCGGTCGGCTGCCTCTAGGCCGCCTCCTCCGTTGACCCTGGGACGGACATGCGATATCCCGTCCCTTTGCGCGCGGGTATGACGACACGACGCGACCGGCGCGACGGGTGACCCTATGGCTACAGTGGCCGTTGACGCACTGCAGCGCATGGCTACAGTCCGGCCGTCCCGGCCGCTGACCTCGGCGAGCGCGACCGGACGAGGGAACAGTGCCGGCACGCCCTCGCTCGCTTGATTACCTGCCTCGGCATGGCTACAGTATCACCGGCCGTACCGGAAACCTCGGCCGGCTGGCGCTAGACGACGCCTTCGGGCGACCCGTGCCGTGGTAGGTGAGCGAGAGCCAATCGCAGAGCCGGCTGGCGGGCCCAGCGGGGGACAGGACCGCTCAGCCGGTGGACCCCCTGGCCAGCCGGAGAGACTGCCAGTCGGGTCCCCCACCCCTGTACTTTAGATATATTGTAGAGCCGGGGGTTGGCCTATAAACCACCCGAACCCCCCATGCAACGGGGACGGACCATCACTCTCGCACACCCGCAGAACCTCCAAAACCCCTTTAGTAGCAAAGGAAGACGAGCCGACTGCTCCTTCTTCCTCCTCTAGAGACAGCTCCAGGAGCACCCTTGTACACATACCCATCCATCCAACTAGGCCAAACAGGACTAGGGGTGTTACCTCCCACGGAGGGCTCTGAACCTGGATACGTCATGTGTCACCACCGTTCGTGTCCAATCTCGCACGCGGAGCCCGTCGACGTCCTCCGGCCGCAACCACCAACGACAAGCCACCCTATAACATCTGTCGTGAGAAAAAAACGACGACACAATACCAAAATCGTTTTGAAGGGTTATTAATGCCAACTAAAAATGTTGTGCCCTCTCCTCAGCTTTGCTGGGCCTCACATGGAATCAATTTTATTCCCACCGCTGTTGTTGCAATCTTATTATGCAGGGTCTTAATTGCGTATCAAACTAGTGTGATGTACCCCCTCCGTTTAGTGCACATCACTGTCATCTTAACACGAGCGTCGGTTGCTTTTTAGCTTCATCTAAGAGATCTCTTCCAAGATCGCGGTAAATTTGTCTGCGTTGAACTAGAGCAATCCTTATTTATGTTCGAGTTTCTGTAACACCAGCAATCGGCCGGTCAACCTGCACAGAGAAAAGAAACAGGGAGTTGGTTGCAGTACCTGAATCATTTGGCCATCTAATGTTGCTCACCATTTAATTACGTAAGCGATGACATGTCAATTGACGCTGTACTGAAATTTCGTACGCTGGCGTTTTCTCGAGCCCATGCACCTGCCCGCGTGCGTTAAATTGATCCACTGTTGAACACTACTGCAACAACACAGCTAGCTGAACTTGGAGAAGAGTGCCTTTGGGACAAATGTGAAGGAAGGCGATGGTGACTTGACAGAAAATGATGTTGTTTCTTTCAGACGATAGAGCAGAATGGAATTCTCTCTCGGCCTTTGCCTCAGCATCGTCACGAACGCCCAGGTGCACAGATGACAGATTGCGTGAAAAAGGAATGATCGGCGTCTCTTGTTTGTCTGAGCTTGGAGAGTGACTTCTCTTCACGCTGGGTAAATTACCTGTCGCAGAAGAAACAGAAACTCTGCAGTGAACCGGCAAAGCATCAAGATCCCTTTTCAGGTGAAAAAACTTCAGATTAACGACAAGCAAAGCAGGACACACAAACCGCACGTTTTCTGTGCTGTTGTGTGGAGACCCGCGAGCACCCGTACACCACCCAAACATAGCTAGTGCATGAGTTCTTATCATCTGCTCGGGTTCAGAAGAACCTCTCGCACTCAGTCCGGCGCAGACTGCCCCGACAGGATTAGGATACCTAATGCGCTCGTTACAGTGACCCGTGAGAACGCTCGGATCACACTTTCATTTCACCGGGACACACGCGCTCGAGATCGGCATGCGCTCCACGACTAGCGACAAGCCCGTCTCCACCTAGCACGCGCCATGCCTTTCCTTCTCGCTCGTCTGAAATTCATCCACTCCACAGGCCGGAGCAGGTGTTAGTTTCGGCCAGTGATCGTTTTCTTCATTTCCTCCAGCCCAACATCGTTTTCCTTTGCTACTATTAGTAATCAGTAAACGCCAGATTTTACCAGGGACAGCAATCAGAAACACGTTACCAAAGAAGAAAAACCTGGTATTTTCTTGTTGCGCTCGATCGCGGCAGCTGGCTTTTGCTAGTGGGATGGGACTGTGTTCTGATGCGGGGGATTCCATCGTCAGCAGCTTTAGGAGCCCATGATCCTGTGACGATGGCTCCTTAACGACATTAGTCGCCGGGCGTCTCCGTCTGGCTTTGAACGGGATGCAATATATTGGTTGCTTGATTTTTCCGTGGCCGCATCAGAACAACGAGAGCGCACCGGTCTGACAAGACCCCTCCTCCAACGGAATGATGCGGAGGTGGCGAGGATCTCGATCCGCTTGTTAGGCCGGGATAAAGCCCTGATTTGGACGTCGATTTGATCCTTTCTTCTCTGGAGGGAAGGAAAACAAGGCTGCATTGTGCGTTGGCCCAATCCTTGCAATGCGCGAAGCACGATTGATGATGAAGGAAAGACGCGAGAGATGTGTATGCACAATGGCTTTATTAGCCCCTTTTCTTGGTGGTGAAGGGCCATGGTAATGTCAAATCTGGTGGTGTTTTGCATCGTTGGAAGAAAACCAAGCTGAATCGTTGTGGATAGCTACCCTCCTCAGGATATTCCTTACTCGTCGACCAGGAAAAGATGAACTCGTTGAGAAGTCCCGAGTGACGGGCTACCAGACCATCCACAACTTTGTATACTTTATGCTATTTTTTACTGCACTAGTAAATTCGTACGTGCAATTCCGTTAATATAAGGCAGTGTATTAATTGCAAACAAATACTAGTATTGGATATGACATTATTTGCGTGTTGATTATGTAATTAGTATTGGAATTGCGAGATTTGTTGGATCTAGGGATGAAAATGAAGCGAAAACAGATAGAACTAAGTGCTACCACATTTGGTTTCATATTTTTTTGCAGAAACGAAAACAAATACAGAAAGCCCGAGAATGAATACGGAAACAAATTCTACCAGAGACAGACACAGAGCGAATACACAACGAACACAGAAACAAAAGTGGGTGTTGACCGGAACATAGAAAACCCTCGAATCATAAAAAATACACACAAAAACAAACAAGATTAATGAATTGTAATTAACATGGATACAAAATAAAATGATTATGTTAGCAACTTAGCATAGTATTGTAATAGTACCGGACAATTACATATAGGATCTAGTTGATTACACGTGTGATAGTCATGTGACGCGTTTTGCACTCTCAAATGATGCATTTCACTCATTCTGCTCGTTGTGACATTGTGTGTTGTTTCTTGGTTGGGCTACAAAACAGACATATGCCTATAGTAAAAACGAAAATTCCATATTCACGAAAACGGAAACTTCCATTTTCACGCATGTTCGACCGAAAAACCCTGTTCCGGTTTTGTTTTCGTTTTCGCATAAAAAACTTTATTTCCATTTTCGTTTTGCAAATTTCCGTTTTCGTTTTCATATTTCCTCTTCGTTTCCATTTTTCGATTTCATCCCTAGTTGGATCTGCTCCTTTGAATATATATATAAGCCTCCCGGCAAAAGGATTTCGACAGAGTTATTTTGCATTTAAAGCGAGGTCCAGGCCTATGACCGAAGTCAACCATACGGGCCACATCCGTCCGTGGATAGAGAGATCGGTCCGCGGACAAGGATGCGAGAACCGATCATACAATGTTATTATGTATATGTTCGTCGCTAAAGTGCAATTTGAAATTCAACTCGTGTTTGGTTCATAGTGCCCGTTGGATCACACCATCATCGGATCATATGCCCGATCACAATAAAAAAGAGACAAATATGCTTAAATTTTGTACATGTCCGATCCCGATCACAGAAGAACTTCGGTCCATGCAAAAAATTGATTTCCTGCCCTGCCGGACCGGTGTTGTCACCGCCGCATATACAGCCTTTGCCCCCGCCTCCTCCTCCTCCTCCTCCTTGTCCGCCACCTCCAGCTCATCATTTTGCCGCTGCAACATCTTGTAAGGTACAGCTTGTACGATCATTCTTGCGTCGTCATCCAAAGACTCCACCTTCAAGGACAACATTTTGGCGTCCTCCACACCGGCTGCAATCTTGACCTTCCTTTCTTTGAGCTCCACCTTCTTCTCCTTGAGCATGACCCTTTTCTCTTCGATCAGGGCTCACTTCTCTTTGAGCTCTAGCTTCTTCTCAATGGTCTCCATCAACATTTTGAACATCTCCTTCTTTTTTTCCTCCTCGATGTCTGAGCGCTTGACAAATGCCTCCTTCTTCTTGGACATGATGTCCTCGAACCTCTCCATCATCTTGACCATCCCACCTTCTCGCTTCACCCTCCCCTCCTCCCATACCTTTCCCCAAAACCTTCTTCTAATCTTCTTGGGCGGTTCTTTCATTGGGTCAGTCGATTCATCAGTTTCTTCCTCTGTAGCTTTGGCAGCGGTTTTGGCTATGAATAGGTTCCACTTTGGTTGCCCATTAAACTTCAACCAGCAATGCATGAAGGTGAAGTTTTTCTTCTCCAAATTTTTGTACACCATACAAGCACGAGAATGCTGAAAAAATAGTCAACGATAAAAAACCATGCATATCTTGCTAGTGATCAACAAAACTATTCATATCCGGCTAGTGATCAACCAACACAACTATTCATATCAGACTAATGATTAACCAACAAAACTATGCATATCCGGCTAGTGATCAACAAAACTATACATATCTGGCTACATATCCTGCTAATGATCAACAAAACTATGCATATACGGTCATTAAACAACAAAACTATGATATCCGGTGCCAAAACAGTTCATATCCAGCCAATGATTAACAAAAGCATATCCGACTAGAAATGATCAACACATCTATGCATATCCGGCTAGTGATCAACAAAACTCTACATATACAGTCAATGAACAACAAAAATATGCATATCCGGTGCCAAAACAGTTCATATCTAGCCAATGATTAACAAAGGCGTATCCAGCTACGAATGATCAACACAACCATGCATATCCGGCAAGTGATGTACACTTATTAACAACTGACTTGCTCAGTGATTTGGGCACCACTAGACCGTCGTGCGATGAGATGCGACAAGTGGCCGCAATACTTCGACATGGACTGTTGGATGGTGTATCATCGATAGTTGTGGGACTTCAGTTCACGGTTGTGGATGACCGCATCGAAGTAGGGCGTGAAATGCTTGTGTTCAAGGAACCATATGCGAATTTTGGCCCAAACAGTTGAGCCATTTTGCTTCATGCCATGGATCGTATCGAGGCTAGTGGCCAACCATGCATCGCACAACATCTCGTCCTCCCGCATGTTGAAACATTCTCCTTCACCCTTCTTGTTCGGATCGGCGCCAAAACCATCTAGATCATCGTCTTCGTCGTCCTCATTCTCCTCCACCTGTCTAGCGGCCCAATCCCCTGCTACCGTGTGCCCATGTGGGTTTGTTGCGTGTCGGCCTCGGAGAAGCCATGCTACGTGTTGGGTGTAGTTGCCAGACTAGGTGGGACCCAAGTCTTCCCGTTGGCCATGCTCATAGCATACTCTTCCTCGAATGCCATCGTGGATGATGTCCAACATCTCTATGTCTACATCGTCGTACGCCTTCTCACCGACTTTAGGCATATTAGTGAATAGCGTGCGAGCACCCATGTGTTCCCCCGCATGTCGTCCGCACCCGGACGAGCTGTGGCAAAGTAGACTTTGAGAAGAGCAGTAGTGTCGCATTGATGTTGACGACGTAAGGCACTTGCCCGACGGTTGCCGTGAACTGCCTACTCAGCTGCTTAGCGGCGTAGTAGTATGGAGCGTTGAAATGCTCTGGCCATGGCGATGTCTGGACGGTGCGTGATATGTCTCCAACGTATTGATATTTTTTGATTGTTCCATGCTATTATATTATCAATCTTGGATGCTTTATATGCAATTATATGCTATTTTATATCATTTTTGGAAACTAACCTATTAACCCAGTGCCAAGTGCCAGTTGTTGATTTCTGCATGTTTTTGGCTTTTCAGAAAACCTGTACCAAACGGAGTCCAAATGCTACGAAACTTTTTGATGATTTTTTCTGGACCAAAAGAAGATCTGGAAGCTTTGGAGGGATACCAGATGATACATGAGGACACGACAAGGCAACAAGGTGCGCTCAGGGGGGTAGGCATGCCCTGATGCCTTGTGGGCCCCATGTGGCTCTGTATGACCTAATCCCGCCTCCATAAATTCTCTAAAATCGTGAAACCAACATAGAGCCACCCGAAAACTTTTTTCGCCACCGCAAGTTATTGTTCCAATAGGAGGCCATCTGGAGACCTTTTTTGGTGCCCTGTCGAAGGGGGAATCGATCACAGAGGCCATCTACATCAACCTTGTTGCCTCCATGATGATGTGTGAGTAGTCCACCACAGACCTATGGGTCCATATCTAGCACCTAGATGGCTTCTTCTCTCTCTTTGATCTTCAATACAAAGTTCACTATGATTCCCATAGTGATCTATTCAATGTAATCTTCTTTGCGGTGTGGTTGTTGGGATCCGATGAATTATGGGTTTATGATCATATTATTCATGAATATATATTATTTTTTCTCTGAATTCTTTTATTCATGATTTTTATTGCTTCATATTTCTCTTCGATCTATCAGTTTGGTTTGGCCAACTAGATTGATTTATCTTTAGTGGGAGTGATGCATTGTGATGGGTTCAATCTTGCTTTGCTCAATCCCAGTGACAGAAAGGGACACGCCACATATTGTATTGCTATCATTAAGGATAAAACGATGGGGTTTATTCATATTGGATTCTTGAGTTTACTTTGTCTACATCATGTCATCTTGCTCCAAGCATTACTCTCTTTCGTACTCAGCACTCTAGATGCATGCTGAATAGCGGTCGATGAGTGGAGTAATAGTAGTAGATGCAAGCAGGAGTCCGTCTACTTGTTTATGGACATGATGCCTATATACATGATCATTGTCGTGAATAACATGTCATAACTATGCGCTATTATGTCAATTTCCCAACAGCAATTTATTTACCCACCGTATGCTATATTCAACAGAGAAGCCTCTAATAAAAACTATGCCCCTAGGGTCTACTCAAACATAAATACAAAAACTCCAAAAATATTTTGTTGCAATTTATTTACTGTTATTTACTTCTATTTGTTTCTATTATCTATCGACCCATATTTAATCCTTGCAAGTAACGAGTTCAAGGGACTTAGCAACCCTCTTGCCCATGTTGGGTGCAAGTGTTTGGTTATGTGTGTGTGGGTGCTGCTAAAGGAGGTTTGCATCATTCTCCTATTGGTTCGATAACCTTGGTTCTCACCGAGGGAAATACTTATCTCTACTGTGTTGCATTTCTCCTCCTCTTCGGGGAAATCCCAAAGCAGTTTACAAGTAGCAGTGGACGACACCATCTGCTCTCTAGGACCCAGGTCACGGCCAGCACGACTACCGCCATGGACGCCATCAACACGCTCTCCGCCGGCCTTCTGTTTCACGAGCATTGTCTCCTTTGCATCCTTCGCCTTGACGCGGCGATTTTGCCGTGTCGCCGAGTTGATCTTCTAGGAGAGGGTGATGTTCAGATCCTCCTGCACCTCCACCATCTAAATCTTCGACAGGTCCTGGTCTGGTTCCATGCGTCGACGGTGAAAACAAAGAACAAAATGGAAGAAAAAGGTGGGAATTGGGTGGAGAGTGGTGGATGGAAGAAGATAATGAGGGATTTCGGAATGAACACAATTGTAACACCCCAAAAATTTAACCAGGTTTTTATTAATTAAAATTTTGCCATGAATAAAATTTTCAAAATTATATTTAGCTCTCTGCTGATTTCGAAACCTTCTTTGTCCTATGTGTTATAAAATTCTTCCCTCCAAGTAGAAATTTTTGGGAAGTATTATGGGCTTTTAATGCTTTCCTTAAATCATTTTATTTCATTCACAAATTTGGAAATATTTTCATAATAATTTTTTTGAGCAAACCATCCCAATTCCCATTCTGGTCCAGTTTGAGATTTATCTACAACCCTAATTTTCTTTTCTCAAATGACCCTGAAATGTTTACCACCTGTAGTCCTTCCAACCAAACCCTTAAGTCCAAGAGATCAGGCCCAAAAGAATACTTTAATTGCATGAAATAATCTTGTGTAGTTTCTATCCAGAACTGAATCTATACAAAACTTGCACTATCAAGTTGCTATTTTCCCCAAACCAACTTCACCACCCTCTATAACATCTAAAGAGACCCCATTGTGCCAATTTTTACAGTCAACAAAATCCTCTAGATAACTCTAGGATTTTAGCAAACACCTTATGGACATGACTGGAATTTTGCAATCTCCTAAGTTGCATTGGCAACTCACCCTCCTAGCTAAACTTGCATGTCTAGTGTAATTCCTATGCATGTAAACATCACCCTGCAAAATCTTAGTGCCATCCAGTCTCTATGGATCATGTGGCATTTCTTCAAGCATGTGTTGCGTGTGCCCGGAGGGTGAGCAGAGCACGTCTTTTACATGCGTGGGCGCCCGAGCCACCGCGTCCTAGGGCTGCCTCTCCCCCTTTCATCCTAATCCGTTTTGCATCGCCGCTGTTGGAAATATGCCCTAGAGGCAATAATAAATTAGTTATTATCATATTTCCTTGTTCATAATGATCGTTTATTATCCATGCTAGAATTGTATTGATCGGAAACTCACATACATGTATGGATACATAGACAACACCATGTCCCTAGTATGCCTCTAATAGACTAGCTCGTTGATCGAAGATGGTTAGGATTTCCTAGCCATGGACATGAGATGTCATTTGATAACGGGATCACATCATTAGGAGAATGATGTGATGGACAAGACCCAAACTATAAACGTAGCATATGATCATGTCAGTTTATCACTATAGTTTTCTGCATGTCAAGTATCTGTTCCTATGACCATGAGATCAGGCAACTCACTGACACCGGAGGAGTACCTTGTGTGTATCAAACATCGCAATGTAACTGGGTGACTATAAAGGTGCTCTACAGGTATCTCCGAGGGTGTCTGTTGGGTTGGCATGGATCAAGACTGGAATTTTTTACTCCGTGTGATGGAGAGGTATCTCAGGGCCCACTCGGTAATACAACATCACAAACGCCTTGCAAGCAAAGTGACTGAAGTGTTAGCCACGGGATCTTGTATTACAGAATGACTAAAGAGACTTGCCGGTAACGAGATTGAACTAGGTATGGAGATACCGACGGTCGAATCTCGGGCAAGTAACATACTGAAGAACAAAGGGAACACCATACAAGATTAACTGAATCCTTGACATAGAGGTTCAAACCGATAAAGATCTTCGTAGAATATGTAGGAACGAATATGGGCATCCAGGTCCCGCTATTGGTTATTGACTTTGGAGGTGTCTCGGTCATGTCTACATAGTTCTCAAACCCGCAGGGTCTGCACACTTAAGGTTCGGTGACGTTTCGGTAGTATAGCGTTATGTATGGTGGTGACCGAAGGTTGTTCGGAGTCCCATATGAGATCTAGGATGTCACGACAAGCTCCGGAATGGTCTGGAGGTAAATATTCATATATAGGAAGTCCTGTTTTGGTCACCAGATAAGTTTGGGCTCATCGGTAGTGTACCGGGAGTGGCGAGAGGGTGCCGAGGGACCATTGGGAGGGGTGTCTCGACCCAAAGGGCCACATGGGATGTGTAAGTAGGCAAACCAGCCCCTGGTGGGCTAGCCGAAGTCCCACAAGAGGCCCATGCGGCTGGGTGGAGAAACCCAAAAGGTGGAAGGAGGATTCCTAGTGAGAGAGAAGGAGTCCTAATCCTAGTAGGATTGGAGGAGGAGGAGTCCTCTCTCCACTTCGGCCGAAGCAAGGGCTGGCCCCTTGGGGGCCAGGTCTCCTCCCTCGCTCCTCCTAGATATACTAGAGGTATTGAGGGTTTTTCCACATAGAAATCAGCCACGTGCTACCCTCTCCTCTAGATCGTAGTTTCTCCTCTAGATCATTTCAGCGGCGCTTAGGCGAAGCCCTACTGGAATAGTTCCACCACCATCGCCGCCTCGCCGTCACGCTGCCAGAGAACTCACCTACCTATCCACTCCCTCTTGCTGGATCAAGAAGGTGGAGATCGTCATCGAGCTGTATGTGTGCTGAACGCGGAGGTGACGTCCGTTTGGCGCTAGATCGGAAGGACTGTGATCAGGATCGCTAGACGATTCATGATTTGATCACGGGACGGATCGTGATGGGACGGACGGATCGTGAGATGGATCGTGATGGGATCACGGGACGCTCGGTGATTTGGATCGCGAAGATGTTCGACTACATGAACCGCGTTTCTTAACGCTTCCCGCTTAGCAATCTACAAGGGTATGTAGATCCACTCTCCCTCTCGTAGATGCTCATCACTATGGATAGATCTTGCGTGTGTGTAGGAATTTTTTTCCCATGCAATGTTCCCCAATAGCCACATCACGCTAGAAGCCCCGACACCCCCATCAATCATTGCAACGCCATGCCACGTCCTCGTCTCGCCATCAATGGCCACCAACTCCGTGTGATGTGGCCGACACCATCCAGGCCACATGGCGCGTTCCCGAGATCTCCATCTCTCCCGAGACTATCCATAGCTACGCCGACCTACCCTACAGCCCTACCTACCTCGTCATGTCCCCCCTTCGCCATTAATTGCCGAGTCGTCATGGTTATCTACGGGAGCATGTGGAACCGACTCTCCCCCACCTATAAAAGGACTCCGAGAGCTCACCCCGACCCTCACAATATTCTTATCCCCCTCCCTGAGCTCCCTTTGGCGCCAGAACAACCGGAAGTTGTTGTACTCCTCACCTCCGACAGGTTCGGCCGTCGCGGCTTTTGGGAAAAATCCAACACAACCGAGATTTCCCCCTCCACCAATTCCATCATCAATGATCTCCTGCTGACTCGAGGAACCCATTCACAATGCCAATTTTAGTAGAAACTCTTCATGATCAAAACACCTCCTTTGCCCAGCGCCGTCGTCCGCTGACCTCGAAGCCACCGGAGCTCCAGGGCTCTCCGATGATGAAGTTCCACCTCCAAGGGATCGCCATGAGTCCCTGAGCGCATCGGTGTGCTCACCTCCCGGAGTCATCTCCCCAATCTTCGGCAAGGATCGTCAAAATCCTCCCCTGCTTCTATCCACGCGCACGAGAGGTGAGAGACAAACCTGACAGGTGGGTCCCACCAGTCGGTGACTCACTCTACATCGCCAGTTGTGCATCCCCGATGATACGGTTTCCCTACGGGTAAACGTACTTCCGTAAGTACGCCTTTCCTTTAGGAAAGCATGTTAATGCCGAACCATTTTCCTTTTTATGTTTTAATTCAAAATTAGCTTTGACTGAACTTTGACCGCCTCTATCTTTTTAACCATAACTCCAAATGACATGATTCTTTTTCTGAAATTCCTAAAAATTTCATCTAGTTTATTTTAGGATTTAGTAAAAAAAATGCCACAACAACTTTTTGTATTGTTTTATATTTATGTAGCTTTTATGTAATTTATAAAATAGGAAAATGGAGGGAAGTTTGATTTTTCGAAGTTTTGGAATGCACCCAACATTTCTGCATACTCAAGGCAAGCATCTTGAACACTGATATGATATAAGTTGATTGTTTGTTTGCTATGGTAAATGAATTCATGATATTTTAAATGAAACAAAACCTTGCATATGGAAAAATATTCATGCATGAATTCATTGGTAGGAATTATTCTCTGTTAAATATGAGATACATGTGAAAGTAGTTACTACCTCATGCCACACATGCCTATGCTAGTTTGGAATTTTTTTGGAGGAAGGTTTTTGGCCCGAGTGGACTTGACCGTGGAACTGGTATCTCGTTGTGATGAGGATGATCAGTGAAGGCATGTCGGGGCGTGATGTTTGATACATCCATTTTGCATCATGAATTCTTACTACCATTTACTTTATTATTATCCATTATTCAACATTATCACACAATTCTTATGTCTTTTCTCTCTGAATATGCAAGGTACATCACAAGGAGGGAAATATCTGGAAACTGGAATTCTGGACTGGAAAAGCAAGAAAAAGGCAGAAAAATCACCAGACTCAGAATGACCTGAAACTTCATGGAGAATATTGTTAGAATATTTAAGAATTTCTAGAGCAAAAATATAGCGGAGGGGGGCTGCCAGCAGGGCACAAGCCAACAGGGCGTCCCCTAGGGGCGTGCCCTAATGGCTTATGGGCCCCCTATTGGCTCTGTGACGCCCCTCTTCTCCTATATGGTGTGTTTTACCCTAGAAAAAATCATAAGAAACCTTTCGAGACGAAGCATTGCCGTGTCGAGGCGGAAACCTGGGCAGAGGCCCTTTTGCACTCCAGCAGTCAGATTCTGCCAGGAAAATCCCTCTCCACGAGGGGGAGATCGAAGCCATCGCCATCACCAACGCTTCCTCCTTCGTGGGAGGACCAATATTCATCAGCATCTTCACTAGCACCATCTCATCTCCAACCCTAGTTCATCTCTTGTATTCAATCTTTGTCCCAAAACCTCAGATTGGTACCTGTGGGGTACTAGTTGTGTTGATTGCATCTCGTAGTTGATGCTTGTTGGATTATTTTGTGGATTATTTTGTGGAAGAGATTATTTTGCCTTAAGTTGACTCGAAGAAGCGGCTTGAGAATCTCCATTGAAAGTTGAGGTTTGGCCATGGCGGGTTATAAATGATCCCGTATGAATTGCTTCAATGATCCGGTCGATGGTTCGTTCCTGCTGGTTTTTGAAGTGAACCAAACTATAGTGGTGGCGACTTGTGTGCCTGTCCGTTGGGTGGCTCATACCGGCGAGCACTGCATTGATAGGTTGATGTAGACGTAGAAACCAACCGCGGCATTGTAAGCCGGCCCTGTTTGTGAAATATGCCACGGCGTTTATAAGCCAGTGCGGATAATGAGAGACGACCATGGCATTTATAAGCCGGTGCGGGTGGCGAGAATTGGCTACGGTGTTGTAAGCTGGTCGCTGATGGCGAGAGATGTCCATGGCCTTTAAACCAGTGCTGTCGGGGGAGGTAACCACGGTGTTGTAAGCCGGTACAGCCGCGACATGGATGAATACCAATACAGAATGATGCTGACATGTGCTCCGTCTCTACGGTATAATGCCCCTTTTGGCAGTGAATAATGGCCCTGCGTAAAAACAGCACTGACCAACGTAATCGTTCTCATAGAAAAATTAATATATATGATAGAACACATATGATAGACATCACCGAGAAATAGAGTGGCTAACACAGGGCTGTGAGCCGGCCGGGCCCTAGAGGGGCGGTGAGGCATAGCAGGAGGCAAGGGAAGAGGTGAAGCTACGGTGCTCGGACGGTTCCGTAGTGGGGAAGGGCCGCGGCATTGGCGGCGGTGAGCCCCGAGGGGCAGCTCTTGATAGGACAGGCCGTTGACCCGGCGGCGGAAGCGGCTTGGAGGTGACTTGGCGCTGGGAGTGCACGCTCGGCTGGCGGAGGACGCCCAGGGGTGACTCGGCCGGGTGGAGCGGAAGCGCGGCAAGGCGGCAGCGCAGCGGCCAGACGTGAGGCGGCAGATGCTGGCCACGATGCAGTGGCTGAGGCTGGTGGGGTAACCACAACGCAGTCAGTGGCGAGACTCAGCGGCACCCCGCAGGCGCAGAGGCGAGGCAAGGAGGATGGAGGCAGCCGCATCGGCGGAGAGAACCGCTGGAGGCAAATCCATGGTGGCAGAAACGCGCTAGCGTGTCAAAGCCGCGGCGACCACAGTGGGAGGCGCCGGCGAGGCGGCATGGCGAGGTGACAGGCGTCGATGCAAATGCCGTGGAGGTGAGGCGGGCGCGTCCGTGTCGAAGCCAGTTTGGTGGAGGAGAGGTGAGTCTGGCTCAGACACAGTCCGGAAGGCGCGGTCATCCACCGGCTCACTTCGCGGTGCCGGCTGGAGACAGCGTAAGGGAGAGCCGGACTGGGGTGGGCACGGGCGCGACAAGGGAGGCGTGCCGTGTATTCTGTATCCATGGTCATATCTGCTTCCGAGTCGGGGCCAGCTTGACGAATCCGCGTCTGTATTCTATCTATATCCCCTTCCGGGTCGTGGCCCATATTTTTTTACTTAGCAGGGTATTGGATCTTGTGCATATGAGAGTTGGCTTTGGTGGGTCACGGCTGCCTAAGCTATGGCCGGCTCAATATGGAAATTGTAGTAGGACTCCGTCTTGCCGAATTTCTCATGGTCAGCCATGACTTGTAATCCCCAGCTACTGCGTAAACTTTCAATCTAAACTGATGAGCTCGGAGTTTGACGTCAATTCTTCTGAGCCGGTTCTTCCTTTATTCGACCATCCACGGGCTTTTCGATCCCTGAAGATACCCCTCCAAGAACACAACACCATCGTGCGAAGCCCCACGGTGGGCGCCAACTTTCGTGGATTCGTCACGGCAGATGTGCGGGTGAACGGACTTAGGTTCGGGGCAAGACGCAACTACGTGGTGGCTTAAAGGGGTTGATCGGAATCGAGAAGACACGGAGTTTTACCCAGGTTCGGTGCCTCGAATCGAGGTAATAGCCTACGTCCTGCTTGTCTGATATTGATGATGATGAAGATCTCTCAGTTACAAGGGTGCTAATTGCTACCTCTAATCACCAGAGCCTCTAATCTCTTGTGTTGTCTAAACTTGTAGACTTGTGTCTCTTGAGAACTTGTCCCTCTAGGGGTGCTCTACCCCTCCTTATATAAGTGGAGAGGGTAGGTTTACAAATAGAGTCCTACTAGGAGTAGGATTAGGACTAGTCTCTCACGAATCCTACTCCGGGTCTTACTTCCTTTAAGGGAATCCTTCTCTCTTCGGGCCTTCTCTTGTGGGATTTATCTTGTGAGTCGCCCGGCGCTGGCTCACCCGTCGGGTCTTGGGCTTGGTCATCCTGTGACCCGCTTGCCGGGTCATAAATAAGATGTCATGTCTTTAACGGGTCTCCTGTGAGTTGCCTGGCCGGGTCATTAATAAGATGTCATGTCTTCGGCCGGGTCTCCTATGAGTCGCCAGGCCGGGTCATACCATGGGGTATATCCCCGTCACCTTTGGTCTTCAACATGTTGATGATGTGTGATAGTTACTATTGTTCCTAAGGACATGGTAGAAGTCTTGTTATAAGTAATCTTGTGAAGTTGGCATGTATTCGATATTTTGATGATATGTATGTTGTTACTTCTCTTAGTGGTGTCATGTGAACGTCGACTACATGACACTTAACCATGCTATGGGCCTAAGGGGAGTCATTGTGGAGTAACAAGTAGATGATGGGTTGCGAGAGTGACAGAAGCATAAACCCCAGGTTATGCGTTGCTTCATAAGGGGCTGATTTGGATCCACATGTTTCATGGTATGGTTAGATTTATCTTAATTCATCTTTCGTAGTTGCGGATGCTTGCGAGAGGGGTTAATCATAAGTAGTTCGTTAGTTCAAGTAAGAACAATACCTTAACACCGGTCCACCCACATATCAAATTATCAAAGTAGTGAACGCGAATAAACTCAACATGATGAACATGACTAGACAGAAATTCCCATGTGTCCCTGGGAGCACTTGCTTAATATAAGAGTACTTTCAGGCATGTACTTTGCTATAAAAAGGATTTGGCTACCTTGATCCACCTTTTTGTTACTATTGGCACTTGTTATTTGTTAGGAATTATCTTACTACAAAACTATCTACTACTGTTACTCACTACACTTACAGAGAATACCATGCTGAAAATGGCTTATCGTTTCCTTCTACTCGTCGTTGGGTTCGACACTCTTACTTATCGAAAGGACTATGATTGATCCCCTATACTTGTGGGTCATAGAGACTCTTTTTTGGTGCCGTTGCCGGGGAGTGAACCGCCTTTGGTAAGTGGAAATTGGTAAGGAAACATTTTCTATACGTGCTGGAGTTTACTATTGCTTGTCCCTATGAACACTCACCCTTTGAGTGGCTTGTTCGGGGCATATTCACCCCAAATGGAAGATGAGGAAATTGTTCCTCAACCTTCTGAAATTATTTATTATGAGATTCCTTCGGGTATGGTTGAAAAACTATTATCTAATCCTTATGATGGTGCGACTCACCCTGATTACCATTTGATATTAGTCGATGAGGTTTGTGGATTATTTTAGGTTGCAGGTTGTCTAGGGACAAGGTTAAGAAGTAAGTTTTCCCTTTATCTTTGGAGGTAAAAGAATTATTGTGGTATAGGATATTGTATAATATCGAATTATGGGATTGGAATCGCTTGAAGTTGGAATTTCTTCAGAAGTTCTATGCATCTAGTTCACCGTGATCGCAACTATATATATAATCTCTGGCCTCGTAAAGGAGAAAACATTGCTCAAGCTTGGGACAGGCTTAAATCTATGATACACACCTGCACCAACCATTAGTTCTCAAGATAAATGATTATACAAAAAATTTATGCTCGGCTTTCTCATGATGATCGATTGTTATTGGATTCTTCTTCTTCGGGCTCATATATGAATGAAACTATTGAATTCAGATGGGATCTTCTGGAAAGAATTAAATGCAACTTTGAAGATTGGGAACTCGACGAAGGTAATGAGTCAGGTATAAAATTTAAATTTTATTGTGTTAAATCTTTTATGAAAACCAATGCTTTCCATGAGTTTAGCAATAAATATGGTCTTGACTCTGAAATAATAGCTACTTTCTGTGAATCATTTGCTACTCATGTTGACCTTCCCAAAGAGAAGTGGTTTAAATATCATCCTCCCATTGAACCACCATTAAAGGAACCTATTAAAACTGAGAAGGAATAAATAATTGTTAGTCATGTCGATCCAATTGTCCCCACTGCTTACATTGAGAAACCTCCTTTTCCTGCTAGAGTTAGGGAACATGCTAAGACTACGACCGTGGTTAATAAAAGTCATGTTAGGACACCTATACCTTCTGAACTAATAAATTTTGAACCTAATGTTGCCATGTCAAAGATCTTTTAGATAATAACGTTGAGGGTTAGGCTCTTTATTTTTGTGGGGGAGCTGCTAGGATTACGAAACCTACTACAAACAAACTGGATAAGTTAGAAAAAAATAAACCAGTGGTTGGCATGCCTGTTGCTTCAATTAAAATTGCAGAACATTATTATCATGGTTTGTGTGACCTTGGTGCTAGTGTCAATTCTATACCTTTTAGTACCTTATATCGAGAAATTATGAATGACATAGCACCCTCGACTATGGAAGATATTGTTGTTACTATTAAACTTGCAAACCGAGATACTATTTCGCCACTTGGGATCATTAGAGATGTTGAGGTTTTGTGTGGGAAGGTCAAGTACCCCGCTGATTTCTTATTACTTGGTTCAGAACAAGATAACTTTTTCCCTATTATATTCGGTAGACCTGTCTTCGGCACCGTTAATGCTGAAATCAATTGTGTAACTGATTAGGTTAAAGTATGCTTTGGTGATGTGTATCATGAATTTAATTTCTCCAAGTTTACTAATCAATCACATGAGAAGGAATTACCTAGTAAGGATGAAATGATTGGTCTTTCTTCTATTGTCATACCTCCTACTGATCCTATAGAACAATATTTGGTAGACCATGAGAATGATATGCAAATAAATGAAAGGAATGAAATAGATAATATACTCCTTCAACAAACACCTATTCTTGAACACAACTTACCAACTGATATCTTAGGGGATCCTCCTCTACCCAAAGGAGATCCCGTGTTTGAACTAAAAACCTTACTTGATACTGTAAAATATGCTTATCTTGATGAAAAGAAGATATATCATGTTATTATCAGTGCTAACCTTTCAAAGCATGAATAAGGTAGATTACTTAAAACTCCGAGGAAGCACAGGGCTGCTATTGGATATACTTTCGACGACTTCAAGGGCATAGTCCCCACTCCATGTAAACATAAGATTAATATGGAACCAGATGCTAAACCTGTTGTTTATCATCAACGCCACTTAAACCCCAAAATGAAAGAAGTGGCAATAAATGAAATAATAAAGCTTCTGGAGGTAGGTATAATCTATCATATTGCTGATAGTAGGTGGGTAAGTCCCGTTCATTGTATCCCTAAGAAAGGAGGTATTATTGTTGTCCCTAATGATAAAAATGAGCTTATTCCACAAAGAATCGTAGCTGGTTATAGGATGGTAATTGATTTCAGGAAATTAAATAAAGCTACTAAAAATATCATTACCCCTTGCCTTTTATTAATCAAATGTTAGAAAGATTATCTAAGCACACACACTTTTGCTTTCTTGATGGATATTCTAGATTCTCTCAAATACGTGTGTCAAAAGAAGATCAAGAGAAAACTACCTTTACATGTCCTTTTGGAACTTATGCTTATAGATGTATGCCTTTTGGTTTATGCAATGCACCTGCTACATTTCAAAGATGATGACTGCTATATTCTCTATTTATTGTGAAAAGATTGTTCAGGTTTTCATGGATGATTTTTTTGTTTATGGAACTTCGTTTTAGGATTGCTTGAGCAATCTTGATCAAGTTTTGCACAGATGTGAAGAAACTAGTCTTGTCTTGAACTGGGAGAAGTGCCACTTTATGGTAAATTAAGGTATAGTGCTTGGGCATAAAATTTCTAAACGAGGCATTGAGGTTGACAAGGCAAAGTTGATGCAATATAGAAAATGCCATGCCCAAGAGATATCAAAGGTATAAGAAGTTTCCTTGGTCATGCTGGTTTTTATAGGCATTTCATTAAAGATTTCTCAAAGATTTCTAGGGCGTTAACTAATATTCTTCGAAAAGATGTCCCTTTTGTTTTTGATGATAATTGTGTAGAAACTTTTGAAATACTTAAGAAGGCTTTAATTTTTGCACCTATTGTTCAACCACCTGATTGGAACCTACCATTTGAAATTATGTGTGATGCTAGTGATTATGCTGTTGGCGTTGTTCTGGGGCAAAGAGTAGACAAAAAATTAAATGTTATTCATTATGCCAGTAAAACTCTAGACTTTGCTCAAAGGAATTATGCTACCACTGAAAAGGAATTTTTAGTAGTTGATTTTGCTTGTGAAAACTTTAGATCTTACATTGTCGATTCCAAAGTAACTATTCACACCGATCATGATGCTATTAAATACCTTATGGAAAAGAAAGATGCTAAACCTAGACTCATTAGGTGGATACTTTTACTTCAAGAGTTCAACTTGCATATCATTGATAGAAAAGGAGCTGAAAACCCCGTAGAAGATACCTTGTCTAGAATGGAAAATGTTCTTGATGACCCACTTCCTATAGATGATAGTTTTCCTGATGAGCAACTTGCTGCTATAAATACTCCACGTAGTGCTCCTTAATATGCTAATTTTATTGTTCATAAGTATATTCCACCTAGCTTCACCTATCAACAAAAGAAAAAACCGTTTATGATCTATGACATTACTTTTGGGATGACCCACATCTTTACAAAGAGGGAGTCGACGGTATTATTAGATGATGTATACATGAGCATGAACAGGAATAGATTCTTCGGAAGTGCCATTCCGAAGCTTATGGAGGACACCATGCCGGTGACAGAACTGCACACAAGGTATTACAATCTGGTTTTTTTAGCCTACTCTTTTCAAAGATGCTCATAAGTATGTCCTTTCATGCAATGAATGCGAGAGAGTGGGTAACATCGGTAAGCGTCATGAAATGCCTATGAATTATTCACTTGCTATTAAACCATTCGATGTTTGGGGTATTGACTTTATCAGACCTTTTCCTTCCTCGAATGGGTATACTCATATTTTAGTTGTTATTGATTATGTTACTAAGTGGGTAGAGGCTATTCCAACTAGTAGTGTTGATCACAACACTTATATTAAAGGGATTTTTTATTTCTGTGCCCCTGGTTCCTTAGCTCTACTCATTCATCCCCATGCTCTTAACTTTTGCTCACTTTTCCCCACTCCCTTGCCCGAAACCCCCAGAACAGGTTAAACGGACGTTGTCGTTGGGTAAATGCCTCTGACCGTTAACTCTGGCGAGTGGGGCCGCTCCTGCGCATGCAGCTGACCACGGTCGTGGGGTAGCACGTGTCCATTGGACACTCCTGAATGTCCTGTCGGTGCACGACACCTATGGGACCGCGAGGATCCCTTTGTGGTTCGACGGGGAGAAGGTATGCGCAAAGAGCAGATCAAACGAACGACGCGAGGGGACATTTTTACCTAGGTTCGGGCCATTGAGGAGCATAAAACCCTACTCCTGCTTTGATGTATTATGGATGTTTATAGGGTCCCAGCTCCAGGAGCGCTATCAACAGCTGCTACGCGCATGAGCCAGAAGGTGGGAGAAAAAAAGTCCTCTCTCGTAACACCTTGGGCCTCCTTTTATATAACTAAGGGGATCCCAACAGTGACGTATAGTGTGTGCACGAGGTTCACGGTGCTACAATGTTATCATACCTAACACTGATGGAGTGGGACAAATGCATTTAATGCTCCGTCAGGCGTCCCTGACCTTCTACGGGACGGGACAGGAGCCCGTCCCATCTGCACCGCTTAGCCTCTCCATCGCCAGCGCCTCGACACGTATCCTGGGGTCGACACCTGGCCTCTGCGCTGGCAAGGTGGTGAGGCCTTGCCAGGTGCATTCCTTGTCGGGGCTCCATAGGTCACTCGGCAAGATCTTACCGGGGGTCCATCCCTTGGCCTTCGATCTTGTGCTTGTTGACTTGAATGTTCCTTTGACGTCTTTGCACTTGCTTCTAGTAGTCCTCTGGCAGGCCTTTCCGCAGGTGTGGCTACAACTGCCCGTGCACAAGTAAGGGGTACTAATAGACCCAAACCTTAGTGCACCGACAGGACCCCCGAGCCTGGGCCAGACACGGAGCGGGGCGTTGTTGGGCTAGGACCAAACAGTGCACGAGCATGCGTGGCGGAAGTCTGCAGCTGCAATCATTCCACTTACTGTGCCTCCCCACGATGCGCGTTAAGTGCGCGACGTGGGCGGCGTGCGTGGAGCAGTCGTAGTTATTCCGATTACTGTGTCAGGCCGTTTCCACCACGCGCGCCGCATGCATAGTAGAGAATCGGAAATGGGCGCCCGTGACTTAAAGTCCCGACCATGGCAGAAATCGCAGCGCCATGGATTGGGGGAACGAGGTGGCTACCTGTTCGCCTTGTGACCGTGGGCGACGCTATTGGTGGAGATGGGCGGCGACTCTTGGAGCAATGGGGATCCAGCCCCTGTGCTTCTCCCTATAAATTAGGGGGGGCAACAAGGGAGAGGCTCACCCATCTTTCTTCCTCATTGAGCGTAGACCTCCAAGGCCTACCCTTCTACACCTTCCCGGTCTTGAGTTGTACTCGCCCTTGGCCATGGCCGGGCTGCGAGGGCGACCTCCTTCCTCCGCCCGTTCGGCGAGGGGTTCCCGTCAGGATCATGCCACCGCTTCAGCCATGGAGGCGGAGGGTGGCTCGAGCGTGTGTGGTGGAAGGGGTGCGAAGGGTCATGGTCGGCGTGGAGGCCAAGGCCGGGGGAGGCGGAGCGCCGTTCCACCTCTTCCTCCGACACCAGACGTCCTCCTTGAAGAGACCCACGTCGAGGGGACAGCGCTGGATTTCGTCCTCGAACTGCGCCGTCCCCTTTGGAGCCATCTACGCCTTCCTCACCCTTTCGCCAGGATGATGGAGGTTGACAAGCCACCCGCCTTATGGTTGCGGGCACATGGTTGCTGTAATGGCGCCACGTAGGTGGACGTTGAGTACCCGGAGCGTCGCGTCATGATCCTCAGGCATGGTTGGAAAGCCTTCGCTCGCGCCCACAACCTCCAGGATGGGCACGTCCTTCGCTTCAAAATGACGGAGGTCGACCTGCTCTCTGTCAAGATTTATGGGCGCTCGGGCGTCCGTCTCAGTTGCTGCAAAGAGAGCTCGAGCGGTGCTGGAAGTTGCTCCTCGAGCGACAATGATGAGGAGGATAGTGGTGAAGACGAAGATGACGAGTCCGAGCTCCAAGCCGTCAAGTAGGAATACGACGACCTGAGCTCCGACTAGTCGCCGACCGCACCATCATTGCCTGCTCATGCCTCTCCCCTCCAGGCGGAGCGACCCTGCCTGGATCCCTTGGCAGCCTCGTGGACTTCAGCTTCATCCTCCCTTCTGGATGGCCTGCCCTCCGTGCAGTGCTGGTCCAAAAGGGGTCAGGCTAGGTTCTACCGGTGGCCTCTCCCTATCTTTTTCTTGTTGTAATCTGCCCCTAGGGGAGAAAGTCAAATAAAGATGTACTTAGGAAAAGGGACTATCCCGTGTAAATTTCATTCCCTTTAAATGAATGCATGTTACTCCTCTTGTTTTATTTTCCTGTGTATGGTGTACTCACTATGCTTTATCGGAAACTTGCTGGCGTATGCAACACCGCCGCGAGCGCTTTGAAGAGTGGACCCTTAGCAGCCTGCTGGCGGTGCCACTGCCACCAAGATATCTTGACATTTTTAGTGCAACCTCTTAAACTGTTGAGCGGACTCGAAACAGAGCAAGGATGCAACCAATCATGACAAGTTACCTTGACGTTTTCAGTGCAACAACTTAAACTGTTGAGCGGACTCGAAACAGAACAAGGGCACAACCGATCATGGCAAGGTTCCCTCGCATGCATGTTTTCCTTACAAAAGTTAAAATCGTCCAAGGAAAAAAAACTCATAGTAAAATTTTACTTAGAGTTTTGCAACTTAGCTTTTCGTTGTCGTACTCGTTTCCGCAAGGCGCCAACTTTGAACATCGCCCGTAGGTGTCCACACTATGTCACCCCCCGACAAACTTGCATGCAAAGGAACCTTCTATCCTTTAAGAAAAAGAAAGAAGAGAAAATAGAGGTATGGAACCTTGTCGGTTCGTTAGAACTTGCCGGGAATAAGCGTAATGCAACATCTCAGACAAACATGCATGTAAAGAAACATGGGAATCGACAAGAGTTGCAAGACGCCTGATCTTATTCAACTATGCACAGGGTCTGCACCTGGCTTTGTACAATGGATGACATGCCATGCCGACAAGACTTGTACAAAAGGTGGTTGCCGGGGCCCCCGACAACTGTGCCTTATGCATAGAACTTACGAAGATGTTCGATGTTCTAGGGGTTGCTCACTGGGATGCCATCTTCGGTCTCCAAGCGGACTGCGCCAGGCCTGGTGACTCGACTACCCAATAAGGGCCTTCCCACTTTGGCGTCAACTTGTTTGAATTCTTGGCCGACTAAACGCGCCGAAGAACAAGGTCGCCGTCCTCAAGACTCCGGGCATGAACTTTGCGGCTATGTTAGAGGCACAAAGCTTGCTGGTAGCGTGCAGCTCGCACAGCAGCCCAAAGATGATCTTCCTCAAGGAGCGTTACGTCATCTTGGCGCAACTGCTCTTGCTCAAGCTCATCATAAGCGATCACTCGAGGTGACCCGTATATGAGTTATGTGGGGAGAATTGCCTATGCCCTGTACACCAGGGAGAAGGGTGTGTGGCCAGTGGCTCGATTTGGCGTCATTCTGATCGACCAAAGAACCGCCGATAGCTCATCAATCCAGCGTCTTCCGCACTTGCGCAACCTGTCGAAATTTCTCGTCTTAAGCCCTCGTATCACTTCAACATTTGCCCTTTCCGCTTGGCCATTGCTCCTTGGATGAGCGATAGAAGCAAAGCAGATCTTGGCGCCAAGGTCTTGGACATATTTCATGGAGGTGTGACTTGTGAACCGTGTGCCGTTATCGGTGATGACCCTGCTTGGTATACCAAAACGATAAACTAGTCCTCTGAAGAACTTGACGCCTGATTGCGCTGTCACCTTTCTCACAGCTTCCACTTTTGGCCACTTTGTGAACTTGTCGAGTGCGATGTACAAGTACTCAAAACACCCGGTAGCATGGGGAAAGGGGCCCAAGATGTCGAGCCCCCAGACCGAAAATGGCCAGGAAAGAGGGATTGTCTGAAGAGCTTGAGCTGGTTGATGTAGCTTCTTCGAATGGAACTGTCATGCTTCACACTTGGTTACTAGTATAGTTGCATCCTGGAGAGCAGTGGGCCAAAAGAAACCTTGCCGGAAGGTCTTCCCGACAAGAGATCTTGATCCTATGTGGGAGCCACACATGCCTCCTTGTATCTCTACCAACAGCTCCAGTCCATCCTCCCGGGAAACAGACCTCAATTTCACACTATTCGGTCTCTTTTTGTACAGGACATCGTCCACAAACTGGTACTCCCTCTGTAAACTAATATAAGAGCGTTTAGATTACTAAAATAGTGTTCTAAATGCTCTTATATTAATTTACGGAGGGAATACATACTAGACTAACGGGCTACTTTCTCTGCTTCTTCCTATTCCTCCAGGAGTTCTCCTATTTGAAGGAACTAAACTATGTGTTGTGCCCATGCTGGAGTTTGAGGCTCGACGGCAAAGACTAAAGGCATGTCTTCTGCCACGGGGGCGCTTGTCTCTACGACAAGGGCTTGAGGCCCTGTCGGAGCCTGTTACCCCCCGACAAGATTGGCGTTGATCTCGGCAACTTCCTTGCCGGCAGCTCCCGTGAGCTTTGTCGGGAAGTACTGGCCAGAATTCAACTTCCTTCTCTTGTTCCGCTTTGCCGGCGGCGATACGGATGGCTGAGTTAGTTGGAGCACAAACGTCCTTGGTTCCACATGCAACTTGAGGGCAGCGCACTTCGACAGCTCGTCAGCAACACTATTCTCTACACGAGGAACGTGCTCTGTTTGCAGACCGTCAAAGTGCTCCTCCAACTTCCTCACTTCATCTACGTAAGCTTCCATCAGCGGGCTCTGATAATCCTTGTTGACTTGCTTGATGACAAGTTGTGAATCTCCTCTGACAATAAGCTTCTTGATCCCAAGGTCTGCCGCGATCCTGAGGCCGACAAGCAGCCCCTCATATTCTGCATGTTGTTTGTTGACTCCACCTGGGGAAAGTGCATTTGAATTACATACTTGAGGTGCTCCCCGGCGGGTGCGACAAGTAGCACGCCAGCACTGGCTCCCTGCAGTGAGAAAGCCCCATCAAAATACATAACCCATTCTTGGCTTCTTTCCTTGCCAGGGATGGTCATTTCTTGGATCTCTTCGTTTGGCGTTGGAGTCCATTCTGCAATGAATTCTGCCAAAGCTCTGCTCTAGATGGTTGAAGTGCTTTCAAACTTGAGGCCAAATCTTCACAACTCCAAAGCCAAGTCCACAATCCTACCGGTCGCGTCTGGGTTTCGCAAAATCCATTGCAGCGAAATACGAGTGACGACGGTAATTTCATGTTCTTGGAAATAATGGCACAGTTTCCTTGAGGCCATGAGGATGCCAAAAAGTAACTTTTTCACACTAGAGTACCTTGACCTGGCCCCTTGCAAAAGGGAGCTGATGAAGTACACTGGGCGTTGCACCATCTTCTTCTTCTGTGTAGCTTCATTCATCTACGCAGGTCCTGACTTGTCAGCACCAGACCTTGTCGGGGAAGATCACAGTTTGTCGCTTGGTGGTCCCGCTTTTGTAGCTGCTTCTTCGTTGGCTTCTCTTTGCACCACCAACGCAACACTAGCCACTTGATTCGTTGCCACCAAGTATAGCAACAACGACTCTTGTGGTCTAGGCGCAACTAGTATTGGCGGAGAGGAGAGGTACTTCTTCAAATCCTGCAGCGTTGCCTCCGCTTCCGGAGTCCACTTCATTGGACATGCCTTCTTCAAGATTTTGAAAAAGGGCAGGGCGCGCTCAGCAGATTTTGAAATGAACCTACTCAGAGCCGCAATGCAGCCGGCAAGACGACACACATCCTCGACGCGTTTTGGTACTTCAATCTGCTCAATTGCTTTGATCTTGTCGGGGTTCGCCTCGATCCCACGCTGAGACACAAAGAACCCGAGAAGCTTGCCGGATGAAACACTGAACACACATTTCTCAGGATTGAGCTTCAGGTTGATCTTGCGCAGGTTTGCCAACGTCTCTTCTAGATCTTGTATGAGTGCTGCTTTTTTCTTGGTTTTAACCACTATGTCATCCATATAGGCTTCCATATTTCTATGTTGCTGGGGCTCAAAACCAATCTGGACTGCTCTTACAAATGTCAAACCAGCACTTTTCGACCCGAAAGGCATACGTACAAAGCAATACGTACCACATGGGGTGATAAATGTGGCCTTCTGTTTGTCTTCCTTGGACATGAAGATCTGGTGGTATCCTGAATAAGCATCGAGGAATGGCAGCAAATCACAACGTGCAGTGGAGCACAATCTGGTCGATGTGCGGCAAGGGGAAAGGATCTTTTGGACATGCTTTGTTAATCAATGCATAGCCTCCATTTTCCATTCGCCTTGCGCACCACAACTGGATTGGCCAACCATGTTGGATGGACCACTCCTTTGAACAAGCCTGCCGCTTCCAATTTCCTGATTTCCTCGGCAATAAATTCTTGACGCTCCAAGGCTTGCTTCCTAACTTTCTGTTTGATGGGCCGCGCGTGGGGACAGACAACAAGGTGGTGCTCAATTACCTCCCTAGGAACACCGAGGACATGAGATGGTTGCCACACAAACACATCAACGTTCACTCGCAGGAAGGCAATGAGCGCGCTTTCCTATTTGTCATCAAGGGTGGAACTTATAGTGAAAGTTCCACCCGCGTCATCTTCCGTGACGGGCACCTTCTTGGTTTCTGGTGGAGCTGCCTTGGATTTCTTGTTCTTACTGGTGGAGCTCTCTGGCACATCGTCGAGGGGAGCTCAACACTCGAACGAGGCGCGCTTTCTAGATTGTGCACCAGAGGCCTTGCCAGTCTTTTCCCCCTGGGAGCTTCAACGACAGGAGCAGGTGCCTTGGCGGCAGGTGCTGCAACTGCCTCCCGGTAAAGTTGGTCGGCACAGATAAGTGCGTCCTTCTTGTCAGAGTTGATCGTGATGATGCTGATTGGCCCGGGCATCTTCAACACATTGTAAGCATAGTGTGACACCGCCATGAACTTAGCCAGCTCTGGGCGTCCAAGTATCCCATTATATGACAAGGGTATCTTGGCAACGTCAAAAATAATCTTCTCTGTTCTGGAGTTCATGTCACTGCCAAATGTTATCGGCAATGTGGTCATACCCTTTGGTTGAGTCCTTCCCAGATTGATCCCCTGAAAAGTGCATGTCTCCTCAAGATCCCTGTCAGGAATTTGGAATCTCTTGATCACATCAGGCGAGATCAGATTTAGACTAGCCCCACCGTAAACTAACATTTTTGTCACTTTGAGGTTGCGAATCGTTGGCGAAACCAACAATGGTAGACACTCGACCGCTGTTGTGCGATCAAGGTGATCCTCGGCATCGAAAATGATAGGCACGTGGGACCATCTTAGAGGTTTCCGGGCTTCAACGGATGGTTCTACCGCATTAATCTCATGCGCCCACTGTTTGAGTTGGCGGCGGGAAGAATGCAACGAGGCGCCTCTGTCGACGCACATGACATTTTTAGCTCTCTGAAACTCGTGCTCGCTGGACTCATCGTCCTCTTCATTGCCATCCTCCTCCTCCTCTTCCTTGTCGCGGCCTCGAGCGGGCCTCTCCTGCTGCTTGGTATTTCCGTGGTGACTTCCTGGGCCACCGCGTTTCTTGCCGGACCCCTCTGCACCTTCTTGGGCCTTCTCCTTGTCTCGCCTTATGTACTCAGCTTTCTGCTTCTCGGCAAGCTGCTCGACTTGTCGGAAGTTTTGGAGGTCGTGGCCCTTGGTGCTATGGATCTTGCAATACTGCTTGTCAAAACCCTCCGGCTTGTCGGCAGCCACCAAGGACTGACAAGAGGCGCACCCGACAATCTCCTTGCCAGGGTTGTCAACCTTTGTCTTCTTGGTGGCGCTAAGGTTGCCGGATTCCTCGACGGCAAGCACGGCCTTGTTCTTGTGTTTCTTGTTCCACCGTTGGCCTTTCCTTGCCGGGCGGTAGTGTCATCGTCAGAGTCGACTCCAACACTGGGTTCCTCGCCAGCGAGTCTCCTCCCTTCTTCATCTCGAGCACACCTATCAACCAAGACGTAGAGCTCGGCGACATCCTTGACCTTATTCATTGCCAGCTCTTCACGCATCCTGCGGTTACACATGTTCTGATGAAACACATTGATAACAACGGCATGATGAACGTCTGGGAAGTTGTGATGTATGCGACTGAATCTCTCAATGTACTTGCGCAAGGTTTCTCCTTCCTTCTAGGGGATGAGATGTAAATAACTTGCTTGACCAGGAGCTTGGTGGCCTCCGGTAAACGCGCCAACAAACGCGTGGCATAGGTCTGCCCAGGATGAAATGGTATTCTTCGGTAGATGCATCAACCACGACCTGACATTGGGCTTGAGTACCAACAGGAAGTAGTTGGCAAGTATCTTGTCGTCGCGAGCCCCGGCAGCCTGCACCGCAATGGTGTAGATGCTCAAGAACTCCAACGGGTGGGTCTTGCCGTCGTATTTCTCCGGGACTTCTGGTTTGAACGTTCAGGAATTGGGCCACTGGACTTGCCGCAGCTCACGGGTAAACGCTGGACAACCTACCTCATGAGGCAGGTCGACAGGATACCCTCGCGCATGCTTGTCTATAGTGGGCCACGTGCGCTTATCGAATTGATGGCGCGTTTCCCGCCGCCGCTCGATGGTGGTCTGGGCGTCCTCCTTGGTACGTTCACGAAGAACTTGACTTTGATCGCAGCAAGTTCGCGGATCAGACGACACCGTGGAGTCGTCACCACCAGCGCCTACCGGCCGAGTCGGCGATCGCCGTTGTCACCGCGGAGGAGAGTGCACCGTGATCATGCCACCTCCGGCCTTGTCGCCATTAGCGCACGCTGAATCAATGGACCGCTGTTGTGAGGGCTCCGCCCGCTGCGGTCCACCCCTGTTAGCGAAGATGATGAGGCTCTGGATAGTAGCTCTCCACTCATCAAGCTTCTCCACCACAGGAGGGAAATTCAGGAGCAGCTTCGCTCGCGCCAATGCTTCTTCTGACGAGGTTGGAAGCGGAAGGTGCGATGAACGTGAGGTGCTCTGACTCCTAACTATGTTAGAAGGATCTCCATCACGGTCCCGCGACCACGCGCTACCTCTGTAAGCATTTTGGCGTGCATGTTGGTCCTGCGCATCTCGGGGGTGGTGCGTAGGGGCCTTTCCATGCGGGCGCTTGGAACCACCGACGTCGTGGCGCTGCTCGTCGCGCGCGACCTAAGAAGGCTGCAGCGTATGTGCTGACGTAGGTGTCCTAGAAGGCGCCCTACCATCTCTGGTGTTCACCGCGCCACCCGCAAGCCACACGGCTTCGTCTTGAGATCCATCTACGCGTGGATTGCCACTGTCACTACGAACAGCACCACTGGCTTGGAATTGATCACCAGAACATCGTGGAGGCTCAAGGTCTCCGCTAGCATCCACACCGCTGCCCGTCTGAGTGGCTACGGGTGCGCAGGACGTGGACGGGTCAACCGCCATGAAACCCTTCTTCTTGGGGGCCATGGCGATGGAGGAACTGGCGCACAGACCATGTGACTAGGTTGACACAACCTTTCTCCCGCTACCTGGCGCACAAAAGATGTCGGTGCAAGACACCTATGGGACCGCGAGGATCCCTTTGTGGTTCGGCGGGGAGAAGGTATGCGCAAAGAGCAGATCAAACAAATGGCATGAGGGGAGATTTTTACCCAGGTTCGGGCCGCTGAGGAGCGTAAAACCCTACTCCTACTTTGATGTATTATGGGTGTTTTTAGGGTTCCAGCTACAGGAGCGCTATCAACAGCTGCTACGCACGTGAGCCAGAAGGTGGGAGAAAAAAAGTCCTCTCTCGTAACGCCTTGGGCCTCCTTTTATACGACTAAGGGGATCCCAACGATGACATATAGTGTGTGCATGAGGTTCACAGTGCTACAGTGTTGTCATACCTAACACTTATGAAGTGGGACAAATGCATTTAATGCTCCGCCAGGCATCCCCGACCTACGGGACGGGACAGGAGCCCGTCCCATCTGCACCGCTCAGCCTCTCCATCGCCAGCGCCTCAACACGTATCCTGGGGGTCAACACCTAGCCTCTGCGCTGGCAAGGTGGCGAGGCCTTGCTAGGTGCACTCCTTGCCGGGGCTCCGTAGGTCACCCCGGCAAGATCTTGTCGAGGTCCACCCCTTGTCCTTTGGTCTTGTGCTTGTTAACTTGAATGTTCCTTTGATGTCTTCGCGCTTGCTTCCAGTAGTCCTCCGGTGGGCCTTGCCGCGGGTGTGGCTACAACTGCCCGTGCAGAAGTAAGGGGTACTAATAGACCCAAACCTTAGTACACCGACATGTCCCATCGTATAAAGAGGGGGAACCACCTCTCGGCGCATCGCCCCTACTATTTCCCCCAAATCCCCTCCCTGCTGCATCGTCTTCCTCTCTCCCACCGCATCATCTCACTTTCCTCCACTGCCTCCACCGCACCGTTTCGCTCTCCCCCACCGCAACCTCTTCCTCACCTTCATCGCCTCCATCTGTCCGATGGCGAACGCTCGTGGCAACTCCAGAGCAGCGGCCGGAGATCTAGTAGTGGAGGTGCAGGGCACGGTGACCACAGATGAATTGAAGTATGTTGGCAGCGTCCACGGCGGTGTGTGGAAACTCGCAACCGCTTAGGATGGGGAGAAGGAGGTGACAGGATCCGCCTCAGCGCTGCCGGAGCTGATGGTGACGGCGTCGAGCGGCGCACTCCATCCCGATGCGCAGCCTGATGAGGAGCAGGAGGTATTTGCACTTGCTTGTTAGTTCCAATATTTAGCTTGTAGATTTAGTTGCATTGGTTAGATTGTGCTTTGTATGGTAGTACACATGGTTAGAGTAGTTGGTTTGACGGATGGACCAGGGTTTTCTGTATGGGGGGGGGAATTGGGGTTTTTGTTCTAGGATTTTTTGGATTACATTCTTTGCAAAAATGCTAGATATATCTGTATGAGAGATAGGGATCTCTGTGCTTCATGCTACACAGATGTATGCTTATTAGATTTTGTTTTTAATGCTACACAAATTGGGGTTTTAATGCTACACACATGTATGCTTATTGGGTCCCTATAAGATTGGTTTTTGAATGCTACGCAGATTGGGGTTTTGAATGTCACATGCCCAAATGGAATCCATTGATTAAGAAGTTATTTGATTCATTAGTATATAAATTTTTCCATAATATGTAGTTATATTAGCTCTGTTGTTCAATGTGTGTGCATGACAATGGACAATGCAAATAGGATCATAGTATATTAGCCCTAGATCAATGTTTCATGTGTGCATATCTAAATTTTCAATTGCCTTCTGTATTTACTAGTGATGGATGTAATTGTATATTTAGGAGGATGATGGTTGGGGGGAAAAGAGGAAGCTGGACCCTACTGAGTTCAAGGACCCGTATGATCCAGGGTATGGTGACGATGAAGAGTATGAGGTAAGCCTACTTGATATTTAGTTTGTTCATTTAGTTCCTTTGACATGGTGTATATGAATATATAATGTATTAATGTAATTCATTCGTGTGTGCAGTATGTCTCTGGAGAAGATGTGGATGTGGACGACGGCAACTTCACGTCCTTCAAAGCGAAGGGAGTGAAGAAGATCAGGGCCAAGGGAGATGGTTACTACTACAAAAGCAATACCAACACTTGGTGCTGCCTGTACGGCACCACCAAGCCAAAGCAAAAGTCCGTCCGCTTCGCTCACCTTCTAGCTCATGCAAAAGATGTAGCCATCCACGGCGAGGACTACAAGATCAGGGGGCGGCATGGTGCCCTCGTGAAAGCCCCGACTCCCCTTCCCAAGTGATGTGATGATGTGTTTTACGTACTTTTCGTGAACTTTGTGTGTGAACTATCTATGGATGCATGGTATGGTACTATGATGGTATGGCTATATATATTGGGTATTTGTGTGTACCCTTTTAAATTTGTCTGCTATGATTTGTTTCAGTGTTTATTTTCTGAGTTCAGGTGCTGCAATGATCACACATGCTATGATGGTATGGCTATCTATATAGTCCATCATTTTATCAGATATTCTAATAACAGAGCAAAAAACAACATTCGACAGGACAATGTAAATTGAGGTGATTTGACGGGATGGTATAAACAGAGCAAAAAACAACATTCAACAGGATAGTATACATTAAAAAATGCAAAAATATTGAGGTTATTTAGAGGAGGTCAAAGAAATTTGAATTTGAGAAATGTGCTCCAAATGAGCTCTCAGGCTAGGGTAAACAACCCCATTTGTAATCAAGTTTTTTTGGACCCACTCTAAATGAGTCAAATGTTTTTTTATTAACACCTATTCAATCTATATAGTGCAGATTCGAAGTCTCACTATTTTTTAAATTAATTTTCATATTTTTATATTTTTTTTGAAAAATATGGTTTAATATAAAAACTATTAAAAACACGTTTAAAATACGAAAATGGCAAACTAAGTTCGGATCCTTCTTATTCACATTGAAATAAAGCTTTGGTGATTTTTCTGATTTTTTTAATTTTTTCAAAAACAGAAGGTAACCCCACCTTCTCTCCTTGAACTCTATGAAATGTTGTACATGATAGCACATATGTGTGAAGGTTTTTTCATGAAAATGACCATAGACCAAGTTTGATTTTCTGTTGGTAAAATGTCACGTAAGACAACATTGTGCGCAAGTTTTTTTTGATTTTTTTAAATTAATGGTGCTCATTTGACCTTGATCGTGTCAGCTAGTTTTTTTTGAAAATGTTCGTATACCAAGTTTAGTATTTATCCTAGTTAGTGTGTCTTATAAAACGACGAACGGCGAAGGTTTCATATTTTTTCAATTTTTTAAAATAAGTTATGCTCAGTCAAAGCCTGGGAAACCCCGTTGACCAACTCAAAACCCTGCAAAACCCCTCCTAACCCTAGCTCCGAACATCAGTCGTCCGATCATATGGACGGCTCCGTATCGTTGGATCGTGGGGTGATCCGCGAGAGGCGATCCTATTGGTTGTGATCGGCTGCTCGCCCACCATTGACTCCGCGAAAAAAACATAGTTATTGGGCCCAAAAGGAAACCAAGCTCTGGTTGGGCCATCGAATTGCATCGTTTGATCTATTTTTAGTGAACGTGTTGGTTTTGTTTTTTGCACCGTTTGAAATTACACAACAATTAACATTGCCTAGAAAATTTAGTTCTTTTTGTTCAATACAAATGTAAAATGACCAAATTTATAAGGGCCAAAGTTATTTTTATCACGCAAAATGGCCACAAACTATTCAAAAATTGTCTTTTTTGTTCATATAATATATATGACCACGGATTCCCACGCGTGTAATTAGCTTCTTTTTCTTCTTATTTTCTAACCATAGTTTCCCACGCATGTACACTCCCGACGCCGCGGTGGGTGTGAAAACGGGCCACTTCACATGTGACCCCGTTATTGCCACGGCGAAATAACACGTAGCACTACGGCTATTTAAGCCACCCTCTGCCTCTGCCATCCATCATCCATCTCCCACCCTCTGCCATTTGCCCTTCTTGCTCTTCGACCCCTTCTCCTTCTTCTCCACATCCCTCAGCCATGCAGTACACCAGACCAACCTACCGGTTCCCACCCACTGTGCCAGAGAGGCTCCACCCTACCGTCATGTACGTTGTGCGCGCACTACGTGTGTGGGCGATATCAAGGTGGAGGACCTCACGGAACTTCACCGAGTTCTTCCTTAGTGCCGGCTACCGCCACCTCCTGCGGGGTTCTCTAACGATGTTCCGCGTCGAGGAGGTCATCCAAAACAAGGTGGTGGTTGCTCTCCTTTCCCACTTCACCAACACATTCGACGCCTTCTACCTCCTCGGCTGGGTGTTTTGGTGTGGCTGTGAGTTCATCGGTTTCACCACCCACAATAGGTATACGGAGTACACCAACACCTTCCCCACAACATCGCGCATGCACACTCTTCCGTACCCCATCAACAACGCCCCAGAGGAGCATTGAAGGGCGCCCGGAGGAGGAATGAAGTGGACAAGGCGGTGGCTAGGGTTCTAAACCCTCTATCTAGTTTTTTTGAATCTATGTTATGTTAATTAAGTTGTAATTGAACTATGTTGGAGATGCTATGGGCTTGTTGGTCCTTTTATTAAGTTCTATTATTAAGTTTTCTATCTATTCTATTATTAAGTTCTTGCTAGCTTGAACTATGTGCTCGTGCTATGGGCTTGTTGACCCTATCTACATATTTGTTGATTCTTTTCTTAGAGAGCTCGCTTTGTTAGTAACCACCTAGTGCATGTAGCCATAATGAACCCTTCTCTTTTTTTACATAAGACACAAATATGTAGCCACCTAGCTAGTGCATGCAGCCATGAAAATATAAAAACATATTGTTCAATTTATTTGTCATAGCAAAACAGGTGCAGATGCGAGTGGGTCGAAAAGGCTGAAACTGATCGTAAAAAAATGATGCTCTACATCAAGGTGACAAGGGTGCGAGAAGAGAGGAAGTAGCGACATCAACCGTCGCTGCATCTGTGGCGGTTGGCGTGCATGAAAGTGGCTCGGTCAGTGCATCGTGGCTGCATGCATCAACACATGCAGGCTTGGTCGGCGCATGCAGGCTCGGTCGACGCATCATGGCGGCGCACATCGACCCATGCAGACAAGCTTGCTGGGTGCATGCATAGGAGGCTTCTGTCGTGGCGGCACGCGTAGGCGTTTAATGCAAGGGACGTCCCAACAAAACCACGGCCCAACAGTCGAACAGCGACACCACCCAACATGGCCCCACTTGTCAGGTCCAACGGGTGACATAGTCCAGCGCGGCCCCACTCGTCAGAGTTAACAGTCAAGCCATTGACCCGACGACAACGTATGTTTTGGCCTGTTCTGAGGGTTTAGGGCAAGGGAGTGGGGAAAAGTGAGCAAAAGTTAAGAGCGTGGGGATGAATGAGTAGAGCTAAGGAACCAGGGGCACATATGTAAAAAAACCTATATTAAAATGCTTAAAGGCATCATTTTCCAAGGTTTGGAGTCCCTAGATACTTAATGACTGATGGTGGTTCACATTTTATTCATGGTGCTTTCCATAAACTTCTAGCTAAATATGATGTTAACCATAGGATTGCATCTCCTTATCATCCTCAGTCTAGTGGTCAAGTTGAATTGACTAATCGAGAAATAAAATTAAGCTCGCAAAAGACTATTAATTGATCTGGGACTAAGAAACTAGATTATGCACTATGGGCCTATAGAAATACTTATAAGAATGCTATGGGCATGTCCCCATACAAAATGGTCTATGGGAAGGCTTGTCATTTACCTCTCGAGCTAGAACATAAAGCTTATTGGGCAATTAAAGAACTTAACTGTGATTTTAAACTTGCCGGTGAGAAGAGGTTATTTGACATTAGCTTGCTTGATGAATGGAGAAAGCAAGCTTGTCAAAATGCTAAGTTGTTTAAAGAAAAGGTTAAAAGATGGCATGACAAGAGGATTAAACAACGAGAATTCAATGTAGGAGACTTAATACTTTTGTGCAACTCTAGTTTCAAAAAAATTTACAGCAAAACTTCTCTCCAAATGGGAAGGCCCATATGTTGTTGAGGAGGTCTATCGATCAAGTGCTATAAAAATCAATAACTTCGAAGGCAAGAACCCGAGAGTGGTGAATGGGCAAAGAATCAAGAATTATTTTTCAGGTGCACCCATTAATGAAGAAACAAATGTCATCCAAGTTATTACATAGAAAGAACACATCAAGGAGGCCATCCGGAACACTCCAGAAACCTAAAAAGGGGTAGGTATGTGGTATGGTAAGTAAACCGACTCAAAAAATTCCAAAAAAATCCATCGTTTTTGGTATATTAGAAAAATTTCAAAAATAAACCGGAGTCAGGAGGAACCACGAGGGAGGCACACGCCAACAGGGCACGCCCCCTAGGGGCACCCCCTGATGGCTTGTGGGGCCCTCATGTGCCCTCCGGACTCCGATTTCTTCCAGAACACATATTATGACCTAGAAAAAGTCATTATATATACCCCCGAAAGTTTTGACCACGACATCACGAGTTTCTCCTATGTTCTTGTTTCAGGATATTTTTATCAAAGATCTAGATCGCCATGACTTCCCCGAAGCCTTCCAAGGACAAGTTCTTCGAGAAGGTCATAAACCCCTACTTGCCGAAGGTGATGAAGCACCCTCAAGCCATTGAGATGCGTGAGGACTGATCCACATTCGAGATGTTGAAGGCCCCAAGAAGGAGGGAATCGAGTGATACGTCTCCGTCGTATCTATAATTTTTTATTTTTTCATGCCAATATTATTAAACTTTCACATATTTTTGGCAACATTTTATATGATTTATTGGACTAACATACTGATCCAGTGCCCAGTGTCAGTTCATGTTTGTTGCACATTTTTTGTTTTGCAGAATATCCATATCAAACAAAGTCCAAATGCGAAAAAAAATTATGAAGAATTATTTTTGGAATATTTATGATTTTTCGGAGGTGGAATCGACGCAAAAGAAGGCCCACAACCACCACAAGACACCATGGCGCGCCCTAGGGCCTAGGTGCGTGGTGGTGGGTTGTGGTCACCTCGTAAGGCGGTTGGAGCTCTACTTCGGGCACAAGGAAGCTTAAATTCAAAAAAAACGTGTTAAAATATCAGCACAATTGGAGTTACGGATCTTTGGCAATATAAGAAACGGTTTTCGGCCAGAAAACAAGAGCGCGAAACAGAAGAGAACAGAGAGGGAGATCCAATCTCGGAGGGGCTCCAGCCCCTTCGTCGCCATGGAGGCCATCGACCAGAGAGGAACTCTCCTCCCATCTAAGGGGTGGCCAAGGAAGAAGAAGAAGGAGGGGGGCTCTCTCCCCCTCTCTACCGGTGGTGCCAGAACGTCACTAGGGCAGTCATCGTGACAGCGATGTACACCAACAACTTCGGCGCCATCAACACTAACTCTCTCCCCCTCTATGCAGTGTTGTAACACCTCTCTTCCTCCCTGTAATCTCTAATTAAATATGGTGCTCAACTCCATATATTATTTCCCAATGATATGTGGCTATCCTATGATGTTTGAGTAGATCCATTTTGTCCTATGGGCTAATTGATGATCATGGTTGGTATGAGTTGTATGTTTTATTTTGGTGCCATCCTATGGTGCCCTTCGTGTCGCGCAAACATGAGGGATCCCTGCTGTAGGGTGTTGCAATATGTTCATGATTTGCTTATGGTGGGTGGCGTGAGTGACAGAAGCACATACCCGAGTAGGTGGGTTGTTGCGTATGGGAGTAAAGAGGACTTGATACTTAATGCTATGGTTGAGTTTTACCTTAATGATCTTTGGTAGTTGCGGAAGCTTGCTAGAGTTCCAATCATAAGTGCATATGATCCAGGTACGTAAAGTATGTTAGCTCATGCCTCTCCCTCATATAAAATTGCAATAATGATTATTGGTCTAGTTATCAATTGCCTAGGGACAAATAACGTTCTTGGTTGCCAAAAGCTTTCTACTAAACAACTAACTTTTATTATCTTCCAATTTACTCATAGTTTTATTCCCGCAAAGTACTTATAGTTTTATTCGTGCAAAATATCATATGTCCTACAAATAGTTTCATACTTGTTCTAGGTAAAGCAAATGTTAAAGAGTGCATAGAGTTGTATTGGTGGTTGATAGAACTTGAGGGAATATTTATTCTACATTTAGTGCCTCGTTGGGTTTGACACTCTTATTTATCGAAAAAGGCTACAAATGATCCCCTACACTTGTCAATTATCAAGACCTTTTTCATGCGCCGTTGCCGGGGAGAAATAGCGTACTGGTTGATATTCTCATGTGTGCTTGTTTGATTTATCACTAAATAATTTTTATTTTCTGTTATTAAGTTGTTTTATATCTTTAGATATGGGTAGAGAATGCAAAATACCAAAAAATATAGATGTACTTGCTGCTCCAAAAGTTGAGGAACCACTAGTGTTTCGTACTACCGAAGAATATTACTTGGATCATCTTCGATCCATTTGTGCTCGTGCTGAAAACCAAACTAGCTTAGTTGAGGGGAAATCATTAAATGAGCATTCTCATTATGTGCGACACAACTTGTCTCAAAAAGGGAAAGTCTTGTGGTATCAAATTAATAGGGTGCATTGCTATGCTTGGAATTTATGCGTAATACATGACTTTACTTGTGGTTCTAAAGAAACTAAAAAACACCTTCCCTATCAATGTGTGTTTAATGATAATGAAATACTATCTTCTTATGACAAGGATGCCTATTGTTATTATGATGTTGAACAAATTGAAGAATTTGTTGTTTTTAAAGGTGCTTATGAAATTGCTTCTTTGATTGAAAAGTATGATGCTACTCTTTACAAATCTGAAATTTTGCCATACTTAAATATTGAAATGAAAACTATGCTTCTAATGCTTATGTTAAATAATTTAGTGGGAGAATGTCCGCTGCCTTGGAAGAGACTCAAATTTTGCAGGAATCTATGGAAGAGGAAGTTGCTGAAATTGTGAGCTCATTAGATGAAAAAGATGCGGAGGAGTGCAAAGAACAAAAGGAGGAAGATCAGATTAGCTACTCGTGCCCACCTTCTAATGTGAGTAACTCTTCAACTCATACATTCTTTAATTTCCCTTCATGCTTACCGAAGGACGAATGCTATGATCTCGTGGATTCTATTGAAATATCTCTTTTTGATGAACTTGATGCTTGCTATGCATGTGGCCAAGATACCGACATAAATTATGCTTGTAGAGATGAACTTGCTATACTTCCTTATGTTAAGAATGATTGTTGCTATTGCACCCACACATGATAGTCCTATTATCTTTTTGAATTCTCCCAACTACACTATATCGGAGAAGTTTGCTCTTATTAAGGATTATATTGATGGGTTGAGTTTTGCTATTACACATGATGATTTTGATGAATATAATATGCATGTGCTTGCTGCTTCTACTTGCAATTATTATGAGAGAGGAACTGGATCTCCACCTCTTTATGTTTCCAATGTGATAAAATTGCAAGAAACTGTTTATACTATGCATTGGCCTTTACTTGATGTGCATGAATTGTTCTTTTACGACATGTCGATGCATATGAAGAGAATTAGACTTCGTCATTGCATGATGTATGTTGCTTTGTGCTCACTACTAAATTATAAATCACTGTTAATTAAAATTGGCTTTGATATACCTTTGGATCTGGGTGGATCCATTACTTGAGCACTTTATGCCTAGCTTAATGGCTTTAAAGAAAACGCTGTCAGGGAGACAACCCATAAGTTTTAGAGAGTTATTTTATTCTGTTGAGTGCTTTTATAAAGTTTAAAAACAGAAAAATATAGATGGGAAACTAAAACTTCACAAAAAGAAAAGTGAAAGTGAGAGAGGCGAACATCATGAAAGTGGGGGAATTCCTTGAACTTTGTTCATGCCCATGGAAACTTTGTGAATCTTGAATCACAGAAAATTTTCAAAAAAAATAATTATACCCTTTTAAAAATACATTTGTATTATAAAAATAATGTGCCAAGATTTGCCTTTAGGATGTTTAGATTGCTTGTTGGTATGTGCGATGTAAAAACAGAAACTTTGGCTGTAGCGCGTGAATTTACATTTTTTACTAGCACCTCAAAAGTTTCTGAAATTTTTAAAAAATATTTGTTTACAAAATTTTTATTCTTCCTAATTGTTCAGAATTTTTGGAGTTACATAAGTATGGTCAAAGTTCAGATTACTATAGACCATCCTGTTTAAGACAAATTCTGTTTTTGATGCATTGTTTTGGTTGTTTTGATGAAACTATCGATTTTGTCGGTGGTATAAGCCATGGAGAAGTTATAATACAGCAGGGAGAATGCAAATATAAAATATTAATGGGTTTGCAATAATACTTAAAAGTAGTAATTTGCTTTATTATACTAACGGATCTCACCAATATTTTGTTAAGTTATGTGTGGATGAAGTGTTCAAAGATCGAGGAGGTCTCGATATGAGGAGAAGGAGGAGAGGTAAGAGTTAAAGATTGGGGATGCCCAAGGCACCCCAAGTAAACATCCAAGGATACCCAAGCGTCTAAGCTTGGGGATGCCCCAGAAGGCATCTCATCTTTGTTCAAGAAGTATTGGTATATTTTCGTTTTTGTTTCGTTCATGTGATATGTGTAAATCTTGGAGCGTCTTTTGTGCTTAGTTTTCACTTTTCTTTTATGCACAATGCTGGTATGAGATATTCCATGGTTTATTTACAGAATTCTCATGGCATTTCACTTATATATTTTTGAGTATGGCTTTATAGAATGCTTCATGTGCTCCACTTATATCATTTGAAGTTTGAATTACTTGCTTTTCTTCACACAGAAAGCCGTTATTTGTAGAATGCTCTTTTGCTTCACTTATATTTATTAGATCACGGTATTTTGTATAAAGAATTAAACTCTCTTGCTTCACTTATATCTATTTAGAAAGTCAACTAGAATTGGCCATTCACATGGTTAGTCATAAAATCCCACATAAAACTTATGGATCACTGAATATGATATGTTTGATTCCTTGCAATAGTTTTGCGATGTAAAGATGATAATATGTGGGAGGTACTAGTGGATGATCGTGTTTAGTAAGATATTGGTGTTAAGGTTTGTTATTCCCGAAGCATGCATGTGTAGCCTCCAGTTATGCCAGGAAGTTGGAGCACAATTTATCCTTGATTGCGTATCTTTGTGTGAAGGTCGGGGGCGCGCGATGGTTAACTGCTACCAACCTCGCCCCTAGGAGCATGCATAGTAATGCTTTGCTTTGAGGGCTAATAAATTTTTTCAAAAAGTATATGAGTTATTTATGACTAATGTGAGTTCATGGATTATACCTTTCCGCAGTTAGCTAGCCTCTACGGTACCGTGCATTGCCCTTTCTCACCCCGAGAGTTGGTGCAAACTTCGCCGGTGCATCCAAACCCCGTGATATGATATGGTCTATCACACGTAATCCTTATTATATCTTCCTCAAAACAGCCACCATACCTACCTATTATGGCATTTCCATAGCCATTCCGAGATATATTGACATGCAACTTTGACCGCTTCCGTTTTGATGACTTCAGCATGCATTGTCATATTGCTTTACATGATAGTAAGATAACTAGCATGATGTTTCCATGGCTTGTCCATTTTTTGATATCTTTGCTATGCTATATAATTGCACATCCTGGTACACTCCCAGAGGCATTCATATAGAGTCATACTGTGTTCTACTATCAAGTTGTAATATTGAGTTGTAAGTAAATAGAAGTGTGATGATCATCATTATTCATTATTAGAGCATGTCCCACTGAGGAAAGGATGATGGAAACTATGATTACCCCACAAGTCGGGATGAGGCTCCAAATAAATATAAAAATAAAAAAAGGGAGAAGAAAAAAAGAAAGAAAAGGGGGAAAATGAAGGACAAAGAGAGAAGGGACATGCTAATTACACACTTGTGCTTCCAAGTAGCACCATGTTTTTCATATAGGGAGTCTCCTATGTTGTCAATTTCATATACTAGTGGAAATTCCTCATTATAGAATTATATGCACACCTAGTTTCAGTTTGAGATTTCATACACTTATAGCTCTTAGTGCATCCATTGCATGGCAATCCCTACTCCTCACATTGATATCAATTGATGGGCATCTCCATAGCCCGTTGGTTAGCCGCATCGATGTGAGACTTTCTTACCTTTTTGTCTTCTCTATATTTACCTCTATCATCATACTCTATTCCCCCATAGTGCTATATCCATGGCTTGTGCTCATGTATTGCGTGAGAGTTGAAAATGCTGAAGCGCGTTAAAAAGTATGAACCAATTGCTTGGCTGACACCGGGATAGTACATGATTTATACTTTGTGTTAAGAAGACAGAGCATGACAAGGCTATATGATCTTGTAGGGATAGCGTTATTTAGCCTAGATATTTTGAAAGACATGATTGTTTGTTGGGATGCCTGAGTATTAATGTCTTTATGTAAAATTATAGACAATTGCTTTGAATCAGTCATGTCTTAATATTCATGCCATGATTAGATATATGATCAAGATTATGCTAGGTAGCATTCCACATTAAAAACTATCTTTTTTTATCATTTACCTACTCGAGGATGAGCAGGAATTAAGCTTGGGGATATTGATACGTCTCCGTCATATCTATATATTTTTATTTTTTCATGCCAATATTATACAACCTTCACATAATCTTGGCAACATTTTATATGATTTATTGGACTAACATATTGATCCAGTACCCAGTGTCAGTTCTGTTTGTTGCATGTTTTTTGTTTCGCAGAATATCCATATCAAACAAAGTATAAACATGCTAAAATTTTATGGAGTATTATTTTGGAATATTTGTGAATTTTTGGAGGTGGAATCAACTCAAAAGGAAACCCACACACACCACAAGACACCAGGGCACGCCCTAGGGCCCAAGCGCGTGGTAGTGGGTTGTGGTCACCTCGTAAGGCGGTTGGAGTTCTACTTCGGTCGCAAGGAAGCTTATATCCGGAAAAAAATCATGTTAAAATCTTAGCGCAATCGGAGTTACGGATCTCTGGGAATATAAGAAACGGTTTTCGGCCAGAAAACAAGAGCGCGAAACAGAAGAGAGCAACGAGGGAAATCCAATATTGGCGGGGCTCCTGCCCCTCCACAGCCATGGAGGCCATGGACCAGAGGGGTAACTCTCATCCCATCTAGGGGGAGGCCAAGGAAGAAGAATAATAAGCAGGGGGTCTCTCTTTCCCTCTCTCCCGGTGGCGTCGGAATGCCATCGGGACAATCATCATGACGGTGATCCACACAAGAACTTCGCCGCTATCAACACCAACTCTCTCCCCCTCTATCTAGCGGTGTAACACCTCTCTTCCCCACTGTAATATCTACTTAAACATGGTGCTCAACTCCATATATTATTTCCCAATGATATGTGGCTATCCTATGATGTTTGAGTAGATCAGTTTTGTCCTATGGGCTAATTGGTGATCGTGGTTGGTATGAGTTGTATGTTTTATTTTGGTTCTGTCCTATGGTTCCATTCATTTCATGCAAACGTGAGGGAACCCCGCTGTCGGGTGTTGCAATATGTTCATGATTTGCTTATGGTGGGTGGCGTGAGTCATAGAAGCACAAACCCGAGTAGGCGGGTTGTTGCATAAGGGAGTAAAGAGGACTTGATACTTAATGCTATGGTTGGGTTTTACCTTAATGATCTTTGGTAGTTGCGGATTCTTGCTAGAGTTCCAATCATAAGTGCATATGATCCAAGTATGGAAAGTATGTTAACTCATGCCCCTCCCTCCTATAAAATTGCAATAATGATTACCGGTCTAGTTATCAATTGCCTAGGGACAAATAACCTTCTTGTTTTACAAAAGCTTTTTACTATACAACTAACTTTATTATCTTGCAATCCAATCATAGTTTTATACCCACAAAGTACTTCTAGCTTTATCCGTGCAAACTATCCTATCACCTACAAAATAGTTTCATACTTGTTCTAGGTAAAGCAAACGTTAAAGTGTGCGTAGAGTTGTATCGATGGTAGATAGAACTTGAGGGAATATTTATTCTACCTTTATCTCCTCATTGTATTTGACACTCTTATTTATCATAAAAGGCTACAAACGACCCCTTACACTTGTGGGTTATCAGCGAGAAGGCCAGACTTGCGCAAGTGGAGCAAGAAATCTTCAAGTGTCAAGGGATGGTTGAACGTGGCTTGAGTGCTAATCACATTATGATCACGGGCTTCATTCGTGAAAATAAGATGGACACAAAGAGCATGGGCGAGGCTCTCTCCAAGATTCAAGAGCGGATCGAGCATCTCCAAGATCAACTCTATGAACTCTAACTCCAAAACTGTGAGTATGAATCTAGGTTTAAAAGGATGAGCCTTGCTGCCGATTTCAGGATTCTAGAGACAAGAGCTTCTTTCTTTGATGGGGAACCTATGCCTTGGAAGATGGAGGATCACCACACACCACCACCATCACCGAAGAACACTTGAATATATGGGTATGGGAACCACCTTTGGTTTGTTCCAAGCTTGGGGGAGGTGCCATGGTATCGTATCACCATCACTTTTTATCACCACTATATATCTTATTTTGATCCTTAGTTTTTCATGATTTAGAGAGTTAAAATATCATATTTGCTTTGTTTAGAGTTTTTGCTTTGAGTTCTACCTATCCGTGTAATCGAGTGTGAGAGTTATATAATAAAGTTAGTTGAGTTCGTGGGCCTCACCCTCACTTCCACCCATCATCTTAGAATGACATTAAAAAGAATAGAAAAGATCATATGCTCATCTCATGAGAAGTAATGACTTCACATAGAAAATAAGTATAAGCTATAAAAAGTGTTGAAAACTAGCAAAGATAATGTTAGTGATTGGTATGATCTGTGTAAAAGTATGGTAGAGAATGGGAGATTTACATATAAATATATTATCTTGAACACCTTCTATGATTGTGATCTTCCATCAAAATATTATATAATGACAAAGTGTGTTAAGCGGGACATGGAAGATAACATAATGATGATGGTTGTTTACATTTGCATAGAAGTTATATGGTATTGAATCCTTTAACATGTGATGGTTGCTTAAGATCTTTTGCTAGCCCAACGATTCGCACTAAGTAGAGGTACTACTTGTGTATCCATAACCTTTAAACCTAGTTTATTGCCATGAGAGTCCACCATACCTACTTATGGATTGAATAATATCCTTCAAGTAAGTTGTCATTGCTACACAAGGCAATAAAATTTCTTCTAATCATGTAAGATCTTTTATTGTAACGGAAAGGAAGATTTGTACGATCTTGTGATGGTGAAGAAATAAAAGCGATAGTGTGCATAATAAAGTTCGCTATCACAAGGGGCAATATGTAGTGATGTTCTTTTGAATCAAGGGATTGAACATATCAAACAAATAAAAGCTCATGACAACCTTTGCTGCCCTCTGCGAAGGGCCTATCTTTTACATTCTTACAAAATTCTATTTTTCATGCAAGAGTCAATTATATTTCCCTGATATTCTTCAACTCTTTAAGCATTATGTGTAAGGAAATATTCAAACAAATATATCCAATTGAATGTAGATGATCATGTTCCATTATTTTTGATTATCCTTGAGGTAAATAGGTTGGGTGGCAAGAACTATAAAGCCCCCATCTTCCTATGTATCCCACGGACACTTGTTCCAAAAATATGCAATGAGTGTTAACAATCATGGAAGGCTAAATTATAGTTGAATATGTGAACTTCCTACAAATACAAAGCTTTTACATAGACTCTTCTCTATATTACAAAAGCTATGATTATTTCAAGAACTAATTGCATTGCTTGTTGGTTCTCAATAAAGATTATGCTTCATATTTCTTCATTTGTGAATAGATTGTTACTTGTTTATGAGAAGTTATATGTTGAAAAAACTTGATGCTATGATGATATTCATGATGCTCTCATGATTGTATTATGTTTTTATCCACAATTGTCTCTCTCAAATTATGTGGTCATTATTTTTAGAGTTTAGCTTTCGCTTGAGGACAAGCGAGGTCTAAGCTTGGGGGAGTTGATACGTCCATTTTGCATCATGAATTATTACTACCATTTACTTTATTCTTTGCCATTAACACACAATTCTTATGTATTTTCTCTTTGAATATACAAGGTATATCACAAGGAGGGAAATATCTGGAAACTGGAATTCTGGACCGGAAAACCGAGAAAAAGGTAGAAAAATCACCAGACTCAGAATGACCTGAAACATCACGGAGAATATATTTGGAATATTTAAGATTTTCTGGAGCAAAAATATACCTGAGGGGGCTGCCAGCAGGGCACAAGCCAACAGGGCTTATGGGCCCCCTGCTGGCTCTCTGACGCCCCTCTTCTCCTATATGGTGTGTTTTAACCTAGAAAAAATCATAACCAACCTTTCGGGATGAAGTGCCATCATCTCGAGGCGGAAACCTAGGTAGAGTCCCTTTCACACTCCGGTAGTCAGATTCTATAGGGGAAATCCCTCGTTGGAAGGGGGAGATCGAAGCCATCGTCATTACCAATGCTTCCTCCTTCATGGGAGGACCAATCTTCATCAACATCTTCACCAGCACCATCTCATCTCCAACCCTAGTTCATCTCTTGTATTCAATCTTTGTCCCAAAACCTCAGATCGGTACCTATGGGTTACTAGTTGTGTTGATTACATCTCGTAGTTGATGCTAGTTGGATTACTTTGTGGAAGAGATTATGTTCATATCCTTAATTTTCATCATTACACCTTTGATCTTGAACATATTGATGATGTGTGAGTAGTTACTATTGTTCCCGAGGACATGGGAGAAGTCCTGTTATAAGTAATCTTGTGAAGTTGGCATGTGTTCGATATTTTGATGATATGTATGTTGTTACTTCTCTTAGTGGTGTCATGTGAATGTCGACCACACAACACTTCACCATGCTATGGGCCTAAGGAAAGTCATTGTGGAGTAATGTCACAACCCTAGAATTTGTTTGCAAATAATTTAATTAGTTGCATCAGTGAGCATCCATGCAATGTTCACATTCCTGAAGCCTGGAATGGGGGTGACCTAACCCAGCCCCAAATAGATGAAACCAAATTCAAAACAAATTTGGATCAATGAATTCAAATGGCCTTCGTAAAACCCTAACAAATGGGATTTACCTCAAATCAAATAACTGATCGAAACCTACAAAATTTAGGTTTCAAAAGAAATATTTGAAACTAGTGAAAAATATTGTTGGAATTATTTTAGTGACTTGTGATTTTCATAAATAAATAAATTTTCCCAAAATAAATAAATAAATATGTTATCTGTGTGTGGAATAAGCCACTCAACCACAAGAACAAATTTTCAGAATCTTCAAAATTGAATTGTTATGGAATCATATCAAACAGAGTTAACATATAGAAAAACAAAAATAAAAGGAAACTCAGAGCAGAGAAGGACTTACCTGTATGGCCCAGTTGGTGGCCTAGCTCACCAACCTCTTGCCAATCGTCTCCTAGCTTGCTCCAGGAGGACGAGCGTGTGATCAGTGCGCGCGCACGCGCCCAGGCCACCTCCTGCTTCCCCGCTCCACGTCGACACCACAGATAGAGCCCCCGGTGCTGTCTGGATCTTGCCGACCCTCCATTTCCCTCCCCCTCGCTCTCTCGCCTTCTCCCCACCATGGCCAAGCCTCACCGTCGCCTTCGCTTGTTGTTGCCGCAACCACTGTCCTTTAGGAGCCCAGGAGTCATGTCCTACCACTTTGTACTGATCATCTTTTACCTCGCCTCGAAGCTCGCAAGCTCTGGAGCACCATAGCGCGGCCATCTGCGTCGTCTTCATCATCAGTCATTGGAGGTCCTCGTCGACGATTCGCCACGTGCAAGACCTCCCTGAGCTCGCTAACCGTCTGCTCCCCTTCAATGTGAGACCCTCTTGCTTTCCCCCTAAGGCCCGTGCACAATTTCAGTCTATAGCCATGGCCCCGCCGAGCTTCCAAGCCGCCGTCTGCCATGGTCGGTGAGCTCCAAGCTCTCGGGCCCCTCGTCTCCAACCCATGCGGCCTGCGTGCTCCTGGTGATTCGAGGGTGCCGTTGAGCCCCTCTTCTGGCCTTCCCGTGAGCCGTAGCGGTCGCCTGCACGAAGCAGCAGCTCCGGCCGCTGCTAGCCTAGTCGTCGAGCATGAGTCCAGCCACCCCTTGGCCTACCGTGTGCCCCAGTTGAGGTGGGCGAGCAAGGGCTCTCTCTTGGATCCCTCATCCTGGCGAACCGCCACCTGTAGCGTCGCCCCGGCGTGCCTCCACCGCGTCGGGTGGTCGCCGGCGGTTAACCCCTGGCCACATTGACGTGGCCCACTTAGTTAGCACTAATCATAGGATTAGTTAAGGCCTAAGTCACTAACGCATGGGCCCAGCCCTGCTAATGATTAGATTAGTTTAAGTATATCCACGAATTAGCATTGTATCTATGACATGCGGGTCCCCCATGTCAGGTTTGACCCGGGTTAGCACAATTGACCTGATGACGTCACCAATGACCTCATGCTGACGCAATAATCCAACTCTGGGATCAAGATTTCCACTGCTTGTTAAGTTTAAGTATTTGGCCCTTGTTGCCCTACTTATGTAAGGCTGGACCTTCATGGTCTTTATTTGTGTAAGACGCTAAATGTGGATGTAAGACTCTTGTTATTCAGCTTCTGTGTGTTCAGTGAGCATTGATCTCTAGGATCACTATACACGTGCATTCGGTGATCATGACTTATGAGTCGGGGTCCCCACAGAGCTGGCATCAGAGCCATGATGATTGTTGGAAGCCCTTAGATAACATGGGCATTAGTTAGGATAAAACCATTTTCAAAACCACACCTAGCAGCTATACTTAGGAATTCTATACTAATTACCTCTTCTACTCTTCACACAACACTCTGCTGACTCTCCTCCTTTCAAACCTTTGTAGATGGCCATCGTACTCGAATCCTTCCTAACATCCGGCTTTCCCTTGCTACTTGGGGATATCCTGGAGAAGTGCCAGTTATGCCAACCACCCGTTTTCCTCTAACACGAGCACTGGGTCGATGCCGTCACAAGGGAGTACCACGTGGATGTGGTCGTGAAGGCAAATGACTCCCCAACCAGTTGGTTCTTGGAAGGACCACAGATGGAGACCATGATTCTCGCAGTCGAGTCAGCTGCACGCAAGGCACTCCTACACCTTCGAGACATCATTCCAGAGATGGCTGACGAGCTGGCTACTCACTACCTTCCCTTTAGAAAGGATGATCTTGGCGAGAGGGTGATGCTGATTCCATCCAAGGAGGATGGCACACCACTTAGGTTGCAGACCTACTTCAGCCTCTCTATCGATAGTCTGGTTCACCACTTGATTAAGGAGTCCATGAAGCTCCGTGAGGAACTTCACCACACCTGAGAGCTACTTAGACAAGCCAAGACAAAGCCAGACAAGATAAAGAGACCCGCTGTCTCTTATAGAGGAGGAGTACCCCCAGCTAGAGATGCACTCACACGTCGTCATCGCATGAGTGCGAAGGAGTACCGTGAGCTCTTCACCGACCCGCCAGCAAAGTGTCGGGATGGACCTCCTTGCTCCCCGACCCCTTCGACAGGGAATGATCCCTATTCAGATGAGGAACAGGAGGAAGACCCAGAGGAGCATATGTACGAGACCGAGCACTCCGCCACCAGAGTCCGAGAACCCCTAGGGTAGGATCAGTCATGTACCCCTCATGCGAAGTCGAGTCCGTGTGATGGTTCATATGAAACCATGTGTGCTTGTTGACTGTTTTTTTTGTTTGTGTTCTGATGCAAGTCGCACTTTTGCCTTAGGCAACATGTAAGCGACTCCATCGTCTATCTTATCTTAATATATGTGTTGGTCCTTCGGCCTTCGTTTTACCATACCTACACTCGTCCAACCCCCTTAGGCATGCTTTTCCATTGTTGCTTTTCCTCTCGTCTATCCCAGTTGTTTGACTTGGCTGCTCCAAACAGGATGGTGACTTCTACCCGCAACAGCTCCTTCGCCAACCCTGAAGCCAACAACTCAAGCCAGCAACAAGGAGTTGGGGGGCTGCTCACGCTGGAGGACACCAGGAGCAGCCACAAGGCGACATTCCCCCGCCACCACCTCCACCGGAGAACATGACCATAGCTCAGTTTCTCCAAGTTCTCCGGGAGGAACACCAATCCAACAATGCTGCTATTTAGCAGATTGCTCAGGCCCTTGTGAACAACCACCAGCAAGGCAGGAACAACAATGGCCGCTCCACTCTGTCTGAATTGATGAGGAATTTGCCCCCAACCTTCACCGAGACTGCTGAACCTTTGGATGCTGACGACTGGATCCGCACCATTGAGGACCTCCTTGCACTGGTCAATTGCAATGAGGACCGTGAGAAGGTGCTTTATGCCTCTCACTGCCTCGGAGGTATCGCCCGAGCTTGGTGGGATGGATTCAAGGTCATGCAAGGTGAGTGTGTGATCACTTGGAACAACTTCAAGGAAGGATTCCGCACCGCCCACATTCCTTCTGGGATCATGGCTATCAAGAAGAGAGAATTCCGAGCGCTGAAGCAAGGAAGTGGCTTTGTCAAGGAGTACCTGCAGAAGTTCAACCTGCTGTCAAGGTATGCACCTGAAGATGTCAACACGGAGGCTGCCAAGAAGGAGCGCTTCATGGAAGGACATCAACAGACCCTACAGTATCAGCTCATCGTCTACGACTATTGTACCTTCTTCGACCTGGTGAACAACGCCCTCATGCTGGAAGACAAGCGTCATGCCATAGACGACACTCACAAGTGCAAGATGATCAGCAAGGGTAGCTCCAGCAACTAGAAGCCTCGCCCGTGGTAGCCAGCCCCAGCGAAGCCAACCTATCAGCCACAGCAGGCTAGACCTCTCACGCCTCGTCCGAGCTACCAGCCTCAGCAATATGCCAATCCCATGCCAGCTTACAACAACCCCAATAACAACAATGGTGGCAGGAACTACAACAACAACCTTGGGCAAGTCACTCGTTTTGGATATGGTCAGTCTGGACACATCTCTAAGCTATGCCCCAACAAGAAGCCAGATGCCCCACACCCCAATGCGCTGAACCAAGGTCAAGCCCGTGGAGCACCACCAAGGAACCCAGATCCCCGCAACCATCCCAACAATGGAAAGGGTCATGTGAATCACGTCACCACAGAGGAAGCCTAGGAAGACCCGGATGTCATACTGGGTACGTTCCTCATCAACTCAACCCCAACAACCGTACTGTTTGATTGTGCAGCTCCGCATTCTTTTGTCACCCAAAAGTTTGCATTAGAGAGTGGCATGAAACCTACACCCCTGGGTAGTCAGATGTTGATACAAACCCCGGGATCAGTTATGAAGTCTAGGATGGGTTGTAAAGGAGTGGAGATTAAGATCAACGGGGTCGACTTCCTAGTAGACCTTATAGTCCTGGATTCGCCAGGCTTGGACGTCATCCTTGACATGAATTGGTTGACCAAGAACCAAGGCTTGGTAGACTCTGCCAAGAGGATTGTCACCATGACCAATAGCCAAGGAGTGGAAGTCAAGTATGTTCCTAACCCTGTCTCCACTCAAGCCCCCCAGGCTAACTGTCTATCTGGAATTGAATTGGATCAAGTGCCAGTGGTATGTGAGTACCCGCATGTATTTCCTGATGAGCTGCCCGGAATGCCTCCTTACCGCGACATTGATTTCATCATTGAGGTAATGCCCGGATCAAAGCCCATCCATAAGAAGCCCTATAGGATGGGATCTGAAGAGTTGGCTGAATTAAAGAAGCAATTGGAGAGCAGCTCGGAAAAGGATTCATTTGCCCTAGTGCCTCTCCTTGGGGATCACCTGTTCTATTTGTGTCAAAGAGGGATGGGACTATCAGACTCTGTGTCGATTACCGTTCTCTCAATGAAGTCACAATAAAGAACAAGTACCCACTCCCCAATACTGAAGACCTATTTGATCAGTTGAATGGAGCCAAGGTGTTTTCCAAGATCAACCTCAGGTCTGGGTACTATCTACTGAAGATCAGACCCCAAGACATTCCGAAGACGACATTTGTAACCCGGTATGGCCTGTATGAATATACGGTCATGTCATTTGGGTTAACCAATGCCCCTGCCTACTTCATGTACCTCATGAATAAAATGTTCATGGAATACTTGGACAAGTTCGTTGTCGTCTTCATTGATGACATCCTCGTATTCTCCTAGTCTGAAGAAGAGCATGAGCAACACTTGAGATTGGTCCTAGACAAGCTTCGAGAACACCAGCTTTACGCCAAATTCAGCAAGTGTGAATTCTGGCTGCGTGAAGTTGGATTCTTAGGTCATGTGTTGACTGCAGAAGGATTATCAATGGATCCTGCCAAGATTGAAGCCATGAATGAATGGCAATCCCTAACCACCGTGAAGGAAGTCAGGAGCTTCCTCGGACTCGCGGGATATTACCGCAAGTTCGTGGAAGGATTCTCGAGCATTGCCCGACCCATGATCTAGCTCTTGAAGAAGGACAAGAAGTTTGAATGGACAGCTAAGTGCGAGGAAAGCTTCAAGGATCTCAAGAACAGGTTGACCACAACCCTAGTTTTGGCCACCCTAGATATTCACAAGGAGTTTGTGATATATTGTGATGCATCAAGAACCGTGCTTGGAGGTGTTCTGATGCAAGAAGGCAGAGTCGTAGCATATCTATCCAGATAGCTACGTCCTCATGAAGAGAACTATGCAACTCATGATCTTGAGTTGGCAGTCGTGGTTCATGCCTTGAAAACATGGCGACATTACCTTCTGGGGAAGCGATGTGAGATATACATAGACCATAAGAGTTTGAAGTATATTTTCACCCAAAGGGAATTGAACATGAGGTAGCGAAGATGGTTGGAGTTGATCAAGGATTACAACCTCAGTGTTCAATACCACCCCGGAAAAGCCAACGTGGTAGCAGACGCCTTAAGCAGAAAGACTTGTTCCCTGAATGCCATGATTAAGGAAAGGCTACCCATCCTATATGAAGAGCTTGAAAGCTTCGGCTTGGAACTAGTTGCACCTGGATTCCTCGCCAACCTTGAAGCAAGGCCTACCTTGATGGATGATATCAAAGAAGCTCAGAAGGGACACACGAGCATTGAAGGCATCAAGAGGAATATAAAGGCAGGCAAGGCCCCAGGATTCTTAGTGGATGAACAAGGAGTTGTATGGTTCGGGAATCGCATTTGCATACCTAACAAAGAGGAGCTCAAGAACTTGATCTTGCAAGAATCTCATGACACTCCATACTCCATCCATCCTGGAGGAACCAAGATGTATCAAGACCTCAAGGCAAGATTCTGGTGGCATGGCATGACACGGGAAATAGGCACATTTGTCGCTAAATGTGACATATGCCAGAGAGTCAAAGCTAAGAACCAGCGACGCGTTGGGCTATTGCAACCTCTCAAAGTGCCTGAATGGAAGTGGGGCAAAGTCGGGATGGATTTCATCACCGGATTACCTAGGTCAAGCAAAGGACATGATTCAATTTGGGTCATTGTTGACCACCTGACCAAGGTAGCCCACTTCATTCTCGTCAGGACCACTTATGATGGAAGCCAGCTCGCAAACCTCTACATCAACCACATCGTACGTCTTCATGGAGTCCCAAAGGAAATTAAGATTGAGGAACCCAGTTCACCTCAAGATTCTAGAAGAAGTTTCAAAAAGCTATGGGGACTAAGCTCTCCTTCAGCACTGCTTTTCATCCCCGGACCGGTGGGCAAACTGAACGAGTAAACCAAATACTCGAAGATATGCCCCATGCTTGTGTTTTGGTATATGGAGCCAAGTGAGAAGATTGCCTATCGTTCACCGAGTTTTCCTACAACAACAACTATCAGTTGAGCCTTCAGATGGCACCATTTTAGGTGTTGTATGGGTGCAAGTGTCGTACTCCCCTCAACTGGTCAGAAATTGGAGAAGGATTAATTTTTGGACCAAATATCCTCCGCGTGGCAGAAGAGCAAGTACAACTCATCCGAGAACATCTGGAGACCACCAAATCAAGACAGAAGAGTTGCGCCGACTCTCACCGCCGAGAAGTGAGCTTCAACAATGGAGATCATGTCTATCTTCGTGTCACACCTCTTAAAGGAACCAAGCGTTTCCACGTCAAAGGAAAGCTTGCACCCAGATACATCGGCCCCTACAAAGTCACTGCAAGACGAGGAGAAGTTGCCTATCAACTAGATCTACCTTCCGAGCTATCGGATGTGCACAACGTCTTTCATGTGTCACAACTCCGGAAGTGTCTGCAAGTTCCCAACCGCCCCGACCTCTACAAGGACATCGACCATCAAGCCATCGATCTTCAGCCAGACCTCACTTGTCATGAGAGGCCAGTCCGCATTCTGGATGAGGCAGAATGCTGCACCCGAAGCCGCACCATCAAGTACTTCAAGGTCCAGTGGAGCAACCACACTAAAGCTGAAGCAACCTGGGAGCTTGAAGATTATCTTAGATCTGAGTTTCCTTATCTTTTTAGCGCTTAGCCTAGGAATCTCGGGGACGAGATTCTTGTAAGGGGGGGTAGGTCTGTCACACCGTGTGTTTGTATCACTTTATATGCTTGGATTTACAAAATTCGGAGCCAATTAAACTTTTTAGCGCTTGTGCTTGTTTGAATTGTTGCTTGTTTCTTGTTTGGTTGTTTGTGTATGGCAGCCATAGATTCTATTCCTCTTCATATTCACCTTCCTTGACCCAAACTTCTTGCCCAATGATCATGCCATGTGAATAGTGCCCAAAACTATTTTTATCAAATTTTATTTTGACCAAAAAGGATTTATTCAAATTAGATTTTCAAAAACCCCTGAAATGAGGTTTGCACTGCAAGTCCTCAAATTGGGTGGATCCTTCTTCCCCAAAGCTTTACTTCAAACCTAATATATTTATGACTTCCCAAAACCACCAAATATTAATTTTAAAGATTACTTTTATATTTTTAAAGGCTTTTTCTAAAGTCCACAAATGTTTTTTCATAGGAAAAATTATTTAAATGCTTTCAAAATATTTGAGAAAATTTAGGGAAACTCAGTGGACATATATTTTCCATATATATGAGTTCCAACCCATGGTCATGTTCAAAATAATGGGTAAAACCCCTCAAAACCCTTCCTATCCAAATCAAGCTTTTGGAATATTTCTATAAGAAATATTCTCAATAAATTCTAGGAAAATTCTAGCAAGTCAACACTATCATAGGTGATGATGTTGCAAAGTTTCATCTCAATCCAAGTTGATTTGATTCATCAAACTATTCCAAACACCTCCGTGTCCAGAGTCTAATTTTAGCAAGTTTACATTGTGAAGATTCTTCTCTTGACCCCAAACTTTGTGGACATTTTCTAATCACCAAATAATGATGCTACACTAAGTAGTGGATCAAGGGTAATAGCTTAGCATAACTAGATCTATAGACACCTGATTCTGTTAGTTTCTAGGGTTCACAAAGTTTCTATTGTCAACTTTGCTCATCTGAGCTCAAACCTGATGATCCATCTCATTTTTACCCAACATTTGATCCTGTTGAATATCACTGTAAGTAGGTAAATTTGTCTTGCCCAAACACCCATCAAACACCTTCTGGTGAAATGGTAAAGTTATTGTTTTCACCATTTTTACTATTCCTCTTGCTATGAAAGTTTTACCACAACCTCTCAGGGTTACAAGCTACCTCCAGTAATTCTTGTGTGGCCTTAGCTCAATAGTGGGTGGGGTAAAAACCCCATTTCAACCTCTGTTTTACCATATCAGGAACTTCTTCCCTCTCATTTCTTTTCTCCCTACCTCTACCTAGCTCCTCCTAGCCCTCGGGCATCTCCAGAACCCCCAAGACACTAGAGGACACGCTGGTGGGCATTGTTTATGCCATGGCATGCCATATGGGTGCTCTGGAGCGTGCTACAGTGCACCAGAGCACTATAGCCGCCCCTGCCCGACGCCTCCCGACCACCTCGGGCCTCCCCAGCACGCTTGCTGGGGGACCTCGGCGTCCGCAACACGCCCCCCTATCCCCCTCCTCTCTCTCCCCCCTCTGGCCCCTCTCTCACATGCGCTCCGGCCGCTTGAGATCCCCAATGGGCGACCTCACACAATCTACGCCCGAGCTACGGTTGCTCCTTATCTCCCCTCCTGCGTACCAGGACCATGCCCAAGAACACCCAGGACACGCCCTGGCGAGCCCCCGAGAGCTCAGGCGATGGCCTCGACCTTGCTAGACCCGCGTCCATGGTACACCGACACCGGCTATATAAAGCCCTCCACGGAGCTCCCCCTGCCTCGCCCTCAGTCCGTCCTCCCCTGTCTCTCTCCCATGCCCAACCCCCTCGTTCCCGTGGTCGGGAGATCGAACCCGAGTCAGAAACCCTCGCCCGGGAAGCCCCTGAGCGCGTCGGTGCCCTCCGCTTGAGCTGCTATGGCCTGAGCCCCCACCGGTGAGCCCCCCTCCGCTCCCTGTCGCGAGGTGAGGGATGATAGGTGGGAGCCACCTGTCATACCCTCACCCTTCCCCCTCTCGCTGCCAGGTTAGGCCCGCAGGCAGGTTTAAAAATAAACCTGCCGCGTGCGTCGTCTCACCCTGGGCCGGCTCTCCTTTGGGCCGTCTCGGCTACGGTGCTTTTGGCCCGAGAGGGCACATTGCCATTTTTCTTTTTTCTTTTCCCCCTGCTTTCCAAAAATTCCACATACTAGAAAATAAATCCAATGCCCAATATTCTTTCACCTAAAATCCTAGAATATTCCATAGAATTTATTAGTGCCACTTGTAAAAATAGTTGAAAACCTTTTTTGTACTGTTTCAATTTAAAACCCCTATTTGGCATTATTAGCCCCTGTTTTAAATAGTTTTGAAAACCTTTTTAACTTCAAAACCCTAGACAACTATTTTTAGTATAGATTTTAGTATTTAACAGAATAGGGTAGCATTTTACTATTAGCTTTGTGTGCTCTGTTTTGTGTGATGCTTATTTTTACCACTATTTATCACGACGATAGATTGCGCTGTTGACGAGGAAGTTGGACCCGAAGACTTCGAAGACCCCGAAGACCTTGTTGAGCCAGGCAAGCAGCCCTTTGACCATGTTGAGAAACTTTTTCATGCATGACATATAGCACTTGTTGTTTCGATGATTGATCTTGATGTAGTGTTCCCCCTTTTGGTGGGATGCCTCCGATACTCTACCATTGATACTTGCATCGTGCATGACCCTACCATATTTATGAGGGTTATGCGGGTGGGTGTAGTTAGGATGCTAGTAGTTGCTATGCCAGTGGGGTGGGAATATGCATGGAGATGGAGATAAAGAGATGATTTCAAAGACTTTTTGAAAACCTCGTCGAGTGCCACTAATGCCTAAGGGAGATGGTTTTGAGTTGGGTGACCACTTGAGAAAGAAGTGGTGTGCCACAACAAGTTGAGGGTGTGTTTTTGAAAACGGATTAGATTTAAGATTTGTCGACCGTCCCAACCTTACATGTGCAGCCATGATACCCCTTATGGGACGGGGCTTTGTTGATTACTATGGTTGGTGCTAGCAGGGAGCCCGCATTACCGGTGGCGAGAGTGAAGTGGTCACTCTTGAGACGGGGTCGTCCCGGAAGTGGAAGGCCATGCGATGTCTTTACAGGCACCGGGCACACTGTTGCGTACCCTCATGGATGATATGCATGATGTATATCATGAGGGATGGCACCAACGAGTGCACTCTTTGTTTAGTATCACCATGGGAAAGGCATTGTTCGAGTGCTTACCTCGGGTACGTAAGGTACCACGAGTCGTGGATGACATGGAAGTTCCCCGAGTCTTGTGGGTAAAGCGTGCAACCTTTGCAGAGTGTAAAACTATTCGAATAGTCGTGTCCATGGTCGAGGACAGATGGGTGGTGCTGCTTAGACTATGTCTAGATGTTTTCGCAAAAACTTGGTTTGAGTGTGTGCGGATGATAGAAGTATGATACTTGAGTCAAGTCTGAAGACTTGATGTGATGAACGAACACGGGATGTTCAACCCCTGCTTATGATGATATCTGTAACTTGTTCATATGGATATCTGTCGACTGTGATGCATGCTTACCTAGTCACTTGATCATGTCATTGCATTCAAAATTAGCTTTCCGCAAATTACCTACTTAGTGTTATATCATGCATCATTATTACCTTGTTCCACAACTTGGGTTGCTTGCGAGTACATTCAAAGTACTCGTTGGCTTGCCACTCGTTATTTAATTGGCCAGGCATGGAAGAACATGAGTATGTTGAAGAGTTCGTTGGTGACGAACATGCGAACTAGGATGCTTCCCATTTAGAATGCCTGTAGGTTTAAGGCAGATGGCAATGGGTTCATGCTTCGACCAAGATTTCCGCTGCTTGTTAAGTTTAAGTATTTGGCCGTTGTGGCCCTACTTATGTAAGGCTAGACCTTCATGGTGTTTATTTGTGTAAGACACTAAATGTGGATGTAAGACTCTTGTTATTCAGCTTCTGTGTGTTCAATGAGCATTGATCTTTGGGATCACTATACACGTGCATTCAGTGATCACGACTTATGAGTCAGGGTCCCCACACATGAGGATCTCCAAAGGGAAAACGATTCCTTACTGGCTCAACAGATCAGTACCGCTCAGGAAGATTTTGTTCCACCTTGTTTGAAATGCATCGAATGTGAAACTGCTAATTCTTCACCTGAATGTTCAAATGCTTCTATTGCTGCAAATTTGTTAGGGCCGGTTTTCCAAGACATTAATTTCCCAGTAAATGGCCCTTGTGCTCACCAGCCCCAGGATTACTGTTAGCTGATGAGACACTATCCTGATACAGAAGTTCCAAGAAAAATACAAAATATGTAGTACAAGACCATTTTGGTCTATGAGTACAACAAAAGGTTTCTAGTGGTTAATGGCGGAAGAGGCTTGCTGATCATCAGCGCCTGTGGGACTCCATTTCCCACAGGAACAGCTGACCTGGATAATTCCTATCTTCGCGAATCTTCTATCTTCAATGCCTAGGTTCCGGGCTTCTGTCGCCACGCTCCTCTCCAAGCAAGAAATCTGGCCAAGATAATAGCCACGGACAAGCCAGTGAGTACTTTGAATGTACTCGCAAACATTACGAAGACAGGTATAATATAACAGGTGATGCTCATGCACTGAAGTAATCCACGATTACTTAGTCAGTCACAAAATAATAATACATGACACAGGGCTTATAAGGAAAAATAAATAACAAGCATGCCACAGTCGGGCGTCTGAGCGACACCACATAAAGGGCTTATAAAGGAAAGTAAATATCGAGCATGCCACAATCGGACGTCTGAGCGACAACACATAAAGGGCTTATAAGGAAAGTAAATGACAAGCATGCCACAATTGGGCGTCTGAGCGACACCACATAAAGGGCTTATAAAGGAAAGTAAATGAAAAGCATGCCATAGTCGGGCGTCTGAGCGACACCTCATAAAGGGCTTATAAAGGAAAGTAAATGTCAAGCATGCCATAGTTGGGCGTCTGAGCGACACCTCATAAAGGGCTTATATAAGAATAATCACAGTGAATATCCAGGAGGTAGAACCATCCCAGGGATACTCACTAATTCAAATCGTATAAATGGTTAGTCCACAATAATAACAATCAAGATCATCATTTGTCACACGTTATGATCAACGTTCCGGTTTAGAAGTTTTCCTCCAAAGGTTGACACTAAGACCGACACTTGACCCATCCCAGACTGTAGTCCTTAACTGCGGACACGGCTATTCGAATAGATATAAACTCTACAGAGGGTGTACTCTTTACCCACGAGTAACGGATTCCTTTAGCCCACCGGGACTAATTCCGCTTACGGTCTTTGAATTGAAAACACACCTGACCTGCACACACCAGCTTAACTTACCGGTGCCTGGAATCACCCACGGCACTCGTTAAGCAAAACTCTAAGTGGGGAGGCTATATCGACCTCGATTAGCATGGTATCACAAAATTTATAACGCGCGCGAAGAAGGGGAGCTACCCCCTCGGCTCCAACCAGAAACACCCATGCCCCCGGACCAAGTGACATGCCTACCAAGGGCCACTGGTATCTTTCACTATGGCCTCTCTGTACGGTGTGTGCTAAGAAAGGGGTTGACAACTTACTGAATCGTACCCTACCTGCTGTAGGGACAAGTGGTAGTACGAAACAAGTATGGGGGTTACTGGCACAAGACTCAATCTATGGTCGACTCAGGAGGTTATGTATTCTCTGCATGATTAGTACAACAACATATTTCATGACATTAGACAGAATCACCACTCATCATACCCCTTCATGCCTTACTAACCATTCTCGCTCCAATGAGATGTCAGCACCAAGCTCGTGTCTACCCGAGACAAAGACTTCTCCTGATTCCTTTCAGTAGGCATGAAAGGTATACGAGGGTGAATATTGTCTGAAGCATATCAATTCCAACAGCAAGGAATTCTCATCATGCACTTATAAATTAACATGGTCACATTATCTCATGAAATAACACATACTTCAAGTTCACTTGGTGTTGTAGCCACTTCAAAACAACACACAACAAATATTATACCAGGGTTCAGAATTCTTGCCTTCAAGGTACACAGAGATGAGGTGCACTCCAAAACTTTTTGAAAGTTTGTAATCCTCCCTCCAAATCCTAGTTTTGAAAATATTCAAATTAACACATAGTCCAAAACAATACTTAAAAGTTGTTGGAATTTTTTTCAAATAAATATGACAATAAAGTAGATGGAATTTGGAAAACAACAGAAAAAGAATCAGGTCCATTGGAGCTGTATATTCAAAGATATGACCAGTCAAAGTCTAGGTCAAACTTATGTCTTAAATAAAACACTTAAAGGAAAACGCATCGGGAAAATACGTTTACTGAAACTGAAAGCGCACTCACGGGAATATGCTTCTCCAGGGGGAAGATGCATCAGCCGGGTTGTGCCACTGGTGGCTTGGGCCGGCTCACCGACAGGTGGTCCCCACTTGTCGGGTTCGTCTTCTTCCCCGTGCGCACGCCTCGACAAGGACAGGGCCCGTTTCCAATGGCGATCCCCGATGACACAAGCCACCATTCACCGCGCTCTTCATATGGGGATGATTGTAAGGAGGCGCCGCATCCATTTGTAGTGGTTAGGAGCACGGGCGAGCTCGAGGGTGAGAGCGCCTTCCTTCATGGCGGAGGGGAGCTTCGGGCCTAGGGGAATTTCCTCCTACGGTGGTTTTAGGTGGAAAGAGGGAATGGGAATGGTCCTCTGCATCTCAGATACTTGGTTGGAAAGCACTAGGCGAGGGGAAGAGCAGTAGGGACTCCGGATTTGACCACGACCGTGGCGGCGGAATCTTGACCGGAGGCGGGGAAGATGGCCTCCCTCCGTCGATTGCTGGTTACGGGGGCTCTAGAGAGATGGCATGAGGTCGCCTGAGGATCTGGTTGAGCTAGGGGGTCTCCTTTTATAGTGCAACAAGGTCAGTTTCATGGTGGACGAGGATAAGATCGACGACCTACTGCTCTGTTGCGGCAGGGCGACATGGCGATGGCTAGTGGTGGCTTGGCGAGGCTGCAGTGACCTTGCAGATGAGATCGCGCTGTGCAAGGGGGCAGCTAGCGCGCGTGCGTGGCTGGGGCGGTACTTCCATGGCAGGGCCAGGCTGTAGCCGACGGCTAGCCACCAAGGGTCTCGTTGTGGCGGCGCTGTGGGGTGCCAGAGGTAGCAGAGTGGCACGAGCGAGTGGATGAGATCGGGGTGTGGTCCCTTGGGCAAGAAAAGGCCAAGTGCATGGGGTAGGTGCGACGCGGTGGTTCGGTCGCACATGCAGCCATATGCGCACTCGATCCACACCCAGAGCATGCCCACCATCCATTCGACGAAATGCCATTATGTGCTAGCAAGCTTGGGTTTAGATAAAACTTAACAGGATAGCTAAGTTGGTAGCTATAGATCTATTAGACAAGCTTGTTTAGTCATAGGGATAGGTTCACAATCTAAAACTATTTCCATGCCAATTCTGTTCATGAACAAAAAGTGCTCGACAGAATGCCATGGACATCAAATGGGATTCTTTGGAGACCAAACTTTCCAGATCAGAGTCTCTCTAGATGCTAAAGGGGATGGTAAGGTTAGTTTGGCCAAAGAAGAAACTTCCCAGTGCAAGTTTTTGAGAAAACCAAATTTGGACAGAAAAGAAAGGCTATTATTGCATGCGTATAAAATCTTCCAATGGCTCTGAATTCCTGGACTTAAGAGTTTGGCAGGGTAAACTTCAAGTAGGAAAAATCTCATGGGCATTACAGCAAAACAAAATAGGGTTGCAGTAGAAAGTACCAAACTGGGCCAGAATGAATATGAGGATGGTTTGCTCAAATTTTCCAAAACACAAGGCTGTTTCTCTGCATAAAATTGAATTATATACTTCTACTAACATCTCCAAAATTTTATGGAATTTTTAAAGTAATATTTAAATAGGTTGTAGTGTAAACTACAAACTGGACCAGATTTGAAAACTTGAGATAAAGCTCAAAATCTCCAAATGACTAAGAGAGGTTTTTGCATAAAAGTAATGTAGGAACATCACATGTCTCCTAAAAATTTTGTAGAATTTTTAAGTGAAGTTATCAAAGGGTTGTAGTGCAAATGAGCCTCTAAAACTTATGAGGAACCATTAAATAAAAAATAGAGCTTAGGAGAATAATTGTAGAAATATTTCCACTCATCATATATAATGAAAATGAAATGCTCCTGAGTAGGCACTCAAGTCCAAAAACATTTTAGAAAAGTTTCTACTAAGAGGGAAAACTCCAGAACTCAGAAGAAAGAAGTGATCCTCAAATAAACAGATGATCCAGAAAAAAAAATTAATTTCCTGGCAAAATTTTAATTACTAAAACATGGTCAAATTTTTGGGGTGTTACAACACTACCCCCCTTAAGAAAAATCTCATCCTCGAGATTTGCTAAGGACGGTTTCAAAAATGTTACTCCTACTATCATGCACTAACAATTCAAAAAGAATAAATATCCTGCTCACGCGATATGATGCGGTTACAGTGAGTGGATGGATAATTGGTGAACTACAGTGGGGAACTGGCGCTGCGTGAAGAAATCTACGGCTGCGGAAACCGAGAGGTTTCTACTTTTGGCTATGGTAAATTTAGAAAAAATTCCAAATTACCATATTACTCTGGTCGTACCCGAGTGCACAATGCTCTCTCTGGCTGACAAGTGGACCCGGGGCCACTGTCAGTCTCTTCTTCTACCTCCGTCTCTCTTCTTCCTTCTCTCTCGCGAGCACTTCCGCGCTTTCTCCACCTGCGACACCTAGCGAGTAGGACACCTAGGGTCATACTGCAGTAGTGCGCGGCATGCTAGCTACCGACGCAATGTGCACTCACCTTGCGGGCCAGTGTGCTCTCGGCACTGCTCGCAGATTCGCCTCCGAACACCGACGATCGAGCAACGAGCGGTGCTGGTGGACTTCGTTCATCGTACACCAATCTCAAGCTATAAAATGACCGCGGTGCTTATCTCTTCTTCCTCACACCTAGCCTCGTTTCTTCTTCTCCTTCCTTCTCCATTTCTGTCTACAGGAGCTCGCGATGAGGCTCTAATGGCGGAGGCAATGCCGGATTGGTACACGATAGTGATGTGCGGAGGGTTGGCGGCAGTGCTGGGGTTCTCCGTGCTCTTGTGCGCGATGATCCTCGATGATCATCGTGACGCTGCTGCTGAGTGTTGGCTCTTCGCGATGGTGGTGATCACGAGGACTATGTGTTGGTGTCAGGTGCTAACTGCTACTGCTGTCAGGGTGCTGGAGGCAAACTGCACTAGAATAATAACCCACAAATTTCTCTTTCAGAAATTGTGGTGTGTCAGTGCGGTGATCTGTTTGGTGCAAAAATCTGTACATGTTTTAGTGCGTGTGGTCGAGTGGCTGTGAGCCTGCTGTTGTGCTGCTATGTGAATTTAAATCTATGCCACCGGAGAAATGTTGTTGCAATGTCTCAAAGAAAATCGCACCTCGAGATTCACTAAGAGCGAAAACAATTGATCAAAAATCACAGCAGTACAAAATTACTCACATTAAGTTAAACCAAACAGTTTATTCATAGCACAAACTTACGATACTACGCATAAGCTGCAACACAAAAATAAATGCTAAGATAACAAACATAAAAGTGGCGTCTACAACGTAAACGCGAGATGGGCTCGGTCCAGAGAAAAAGTCTCCAACACTGGGTCACATTCCTCTTCTACTGGAGGAAGCAGATTGACCAGACGACGAACGCGCCCCTCCTGGTCTGGCCTCAATGGCCTGCCAATGGAGATCTGAGGATTCAAATCAGCGAGCCTCTGGAGATAACCCATTACTCGCTGGGTCAAACGCTCTTGAGCGATGATGTACTGGGCAAGATTGCCAGTACTGGGTTCCTCTCTATTCGCCCGCTGAGAAACGATGCTACTTCTCTGGGTGTTGTACGACTCGGGAAGTAATAATACCCCCTTTCGTTGGCATAGGGTACCACGAATCGAAGGCAAGCAAGCGCTTCGTACGCAGCAGCTTCTATGGCCATTTGCGGAGTCGGCATAGATTTCCCCACGAAGGAGACTTCCGTTGGGTCTTGGTTCGGGTTTGTAGGTGGGATGTGCACTATTGCCCAATATTTTGAGGGGGATGGGGTGATCCTTGTCTTGACCAGCTCGTACTAGGGTGGATGGGTAGAACTCATGGTATTGCAGGTAAATTCCCACAATATTTTAACAAACTACCTGGGGTTGCATCTGGAGTTCTCAGATGAATACTAGGGCTCGGCATGGCAAAAATGGTTGTAAGAGCTATGCACAAAGTGAGGGATGCTTGGTAAGGTCACGGAGTGGCCTTTTGTATAGCATCAGGGCTGGGTTTCTGATTGTGGTGTGGGGGGGAGGGGTAAACTAGTTTGTCAGTTCCGCTCTATGGGGTCGGGGTCAAAGCCACAGATATACATATCTCACAAAAGTGACGTGTTACTGCGGGTGTCGTTTGGGGTGGTTTTGGTAGCTACGCCCGGGATTTAAAAATGCAACCGTACGCCAACAAACTTATGTGTGGCTACTATAAAAACAAAGGCACACAGACAGTCTGCGTTCATTCAAGGCAATTACAAGGTCACACTGATATATGGCGTAGAATACTAAGACTCGATACAACTCGAGTTACTTAGTCTACCTCGTTAATATCTAAGCGGGAGTGCCTTGTGGACGTCGAGGCTTCTCCATGGGCTTCACATCGGGGTTTGCTGGATGGGGTTGAGGAGCTGCAGGGTCAGGGTAGCGATGATGACCATCGCGAGGGTTGGTGGTCACAATCCCGTCGGAGTGTGTCCCCAAAAGGCAACGGAGCTCCTTCGGGGATACAAATGCACTCCGGTCGGCTGCAGGGGCAAACCTTAAGGACTCAATCAGTTGTCTGAACAGCATGACTGGGTTGTCGGTATCGGGCTCATCTTCTCCTCTCGCCAGGGCTCGACGGACAAGCTCTCCATGGGCCGCGATCAGATCCAGAGTGACCTGATCGAACAGTGCTTCTAGTGCACTTACATAGCGCACCAGATGCAGCAATGCAGGATCCGTTTCATGGTCTTCGTTGGCAACCTAGGGTGGCCTGCTATAGCCGTCACGGCTAGGGCAGTAGTAGAATGAGCGGCAGTTAACTCTTGGCGACAGGTGCCGGAGTTGAACTATAGCCTCTCGAGCGGCCAGCTGGATGGCTTGTGGTTCAAAGGAAGTTGTCCTTCCTGTGAACCTATAGGGGCACTCTGGCGCTATACCCCTACCATAGACGTGCACCATGGCCCAGAATTGACGGGTCTCACCGCTCATGAGCCCTTGGTACACAACATACTCTGGGGGCTCCTCTAATGTAAAGGCACGACGGGTGAGGTTTGCCAGCACGGTGACAAAACCTCCAAGGTTGGTTGATGTGGTCTCATTGTGAACAATGGGGCCAGGCATCTTGGCTTGGTTTGGGGTAGAGGTTGTGTTGTGCTGGGTTGGGGCAAGCGTTCCCTTTTATAAAAACAGAGAACAGAGTCTTCCTTCGCACGCTTGCGAATGAGACAATTTAGGTGTTGCTCACTGGCGCGTGATCGACAGGCTAGGCTAATAGGTTGGGCACCGACTGACAAAAAGGTGTCGGTGTCACTATGTGGCTATCATACACGAGAAGCTTGGCTGGGTTTAGGTTAAGGTATGATGGGTGGTAACCTAGGTTTATTGACCTAGCTAAGATAGGATTTAGCCAATGGTCATCCTGGCTCTGATACCAAGGTTGTCACAACCGGTTTTCCAGGATATTAATTTCCCAGTAAATGGCCCTTGTGCTCACCAGCCCCAGGATTACTGTTAGCTGATGAGACACAATCTTTATACAGAAGTTCCAAGAAAAATACAAAATATGTAGTACAAGACCATTTTGGTCTATGAGTACAACAAAAGGTTTCTAGTGGTTAATGGCGGAAGAGGCTTGCTGATCATCAGCGTCTATGGGACTCCATTTCCCACAGGAACAGCTGACCTGGATAATTCCTATCTTTGCGAATCTGCTATCTTCGATGCCTAGGTTCTGGGCTTTTGTCGCCACGCACCTCTCCAAGCAAGAAATCTGGCCAAGACAATAGCCACGGACAAGCCAGTGAGTAATTTGAATGTACTCGCAAACATTACGAAGACAGGTATAATATAACAGGTGATGCTCATGCAATGAAGTAATCCACGATTACTTAGTCAGTCACAAAATAATAATACATGACACAGGGCTTATAAGGAAAAATAAATAACAAGCATGCCACAGTCGGGCGTCTGAGCGACACCACATAAAGGGCTTATAAAGGAAAGTAAATATCGAGCATGCCACAATCAGACGTCTGAGCGACAACACATAAAGGGCTTATAAGGAAAGTAAATGACAAGCATGCCACAATCGGGCGTCTGAGCGACACCACATAAAGGGCTTATAAAGGAAAGTAAATGAAAACCATGCCATAGTCGGGCGTCTGAGCGACACCTCATAAAGGGCTTATAAAGGAAAGTAAATGTCAAGCATGCCATAGTTGGGCGTCTGAGCGACACCTCATAAAGGGCTTATATAAGAATAATCACAGTGAATATCCAGGAGGTAGAACCATCCCAGGGATACTCACTAATTCAAATCGTATAAATGGTTAGTCCACAATAATAACAATCAAGATCATCATTTGTCACACGTTATGATCAACGTTCCGGTTTAGAAGTTTTCCTCCAAAGGTTGACACTAAGACCGACACTTGACCCATCCCAGACTGTAGTCCTTAACTGCGGACACGGCTATTCGAATAGATATAAACTCTACAGAGGGTGTACTCTTTACCCACGAGTAACGGATTCCTTTAGCCCACCGGGACTAATTCCGCTTACGGTCTTTGAATTGAAAACACACCTGACCTGCACACACCAGCTTAACTTACCGGTATATTAAAAGATATGACCAGTCAAAGTCTGGGTCAAACTTCTGTCTTAAATAAAACACTTAAAGGAAAACGCATCGGGGGAAATATGTTTACTGAAACTGAAAGCGCACTCACGGGAATATGCTTCTCCAGGGGGAAGACGCATCAGCCGGGTTGCACCACTGGTGGCTTGGGCCGGCTCACCGACAGGTGGTCCCCACCTATCGGGTTCGTCCTCTTCCCCCTCCGCGTGCCTCGACGGAGACAGGGGCCGTTTCCAACGGTGATCCCCGGCGACACAAGCCACCATTCATCGCGCTCTTGATATGGGGATGATCGGGAGGAGGCACCGCATCCATTTGCGGTGGTTAGGTCACGGGGTTATTACTCCTGGGTAGGCCAAAGCAACGGGGTCCTCCCCCTTTCGCTTCGAAGAAAAACTACGCAGTCGGTTGGTCGAGGCCGGCTGGAGGACGTCCGGCTCGAGCTGGTGCCGGCTGGCCCCCCGGACGGCTGGTCAAGGAGCCGGACCAACTCTCGGCCAGCTGGGTGCGGCTGGCTGCCTCTGAGCCACCTCCCTCATTGACCTTGGGACGGACATGCGACGTCCCGTCCCTCTGCGCGCGGGTACAACGACACGACGCGACCGGAACAATGGGCGGCCCTGTGGCTACAGTGGCCGTTGACGCACTGCAACGCATGGCTATAGTCCCGCCGGCCCGGCCGCTGACCTCGGCGAGCGCGACCGGGCGAGGGAACAGTGCCAACACGCCCTCCCCCACTTGATTACCTGCCTCGGCATGGCTACAGCGCGGCCGGACGTATCGGAGAGTTCGGCCGGCTGGCACTAGGCGAAGCCCCCCGGGCAACCCGTGCCGTGGTAGGTGGGCGAGGGCCAATCGCATAGCCGGCTGGCGGGCCCCAACAGGAGATGGGACCGCTCAGCCGGCGGACCTCACCAACGACGAGACGGCATGAACGGTGGGACCCCCTGGCCACCCGGAGAGACTGCCAGTCGGGTCCCCCCGCCCGTGTACTTAGAACATATTATAAGAGCCGGGGGGTTGCCCTATAAAACCCCCCGAGCCCCCCATGCAACGGGTATGGACGATCATCCCCGCACACACACACACAGAGCTCTCAAACCCCCTCTAGCAGTGGAGGAAGACAAGCTGGCTGCTCCTTCTTCGTCCGCCAAACACAACTCCAGGAGCGCCCTTGTATACATACTCATCCATCCAACTAAACAAAGCAGGACTAGCGGTGTTACCTCCCTCGGAGGGCCCTGAACCTGGGTACATCGTGTGTCATCCCCGCCTGTGCCCAATCTCACACCCAGAGCCTGTCGGCGTCCTCCGGCCCTAACCACCCATGATAAGCCACCCTATGGCATCTGTCATGAGAAAATGATGACAGTTGGCTCCCACCGTGGGGCCGTACGCGGCGCCAGCCGGATTCATGCTCCGGGCGGGACCCCTTGCCTTTCCTCGCCGTCGCGCACGTCCAGGTGAAACCACGGGCTCGTGGGGCTTGCTCCGGCATGCCCTGCGGGCAACTCCGTCGGCCTCATGGCCGACATCGATGTGCTCGCCGAGCGCTTCGGCAGGCTCAGCCTCGCCGAGACTCTGGCCGCTGACAAGTACCCCACGAAGGTGCTCGTCTGCATCGGTCCGCCCACGGCCATGGGCGCACTCGCTATGACTCAGTCCAGCGGCTCTCACGGTCGTGTGGGTGTAATGGCCATCACTTCCTCCACTGCTTCCGGACGGGCTAGCGTTGCCGCTGCCCACGTCAGCACGTCCGACCCGCTCGGCGCGGCCCTCCGGGGCTTGAGTATGCCTATCGCCGCGACGGCGAACCCCGACACCGCCGTGACCGATCTCGAGGCAGCTCATCGTGTCCTGTTCGAGGACGCCACCGCCCTCGCAGCCACGCGGCGCTGCATGGAGGCGGCCCAGTGGGAGTATGCTTCCGCCTACGGACTCACGCCGGCTGGCACCTAGCCCAACCGGCGTGGGGTTGTGCGCGATCGCGGTCGCATGGTCGCCGAAATCCTCGGCGGCAAGATGCCTGTCTACTACACCCCCGTAGCCATCCTGCGGGCTCTCAAGGTGGCCTACGAGGAATTAGCCACCTTGGAGGGTGAAGAGCGTACCGCCCATGAGCGCCACATCAAGGAGCTCATCGATGCTGCTGATGCGCAGCAGCATCTGCTCGCGACGGGCGGCGCTACCACTGAAGGCCCCCGGCCCGAGCGCGAGGGCACGGGAACTGCCGGCCGCCAGGCGGCCCAGTACTCCTGCTCCCATCCCGTCTCCGGCCACCGGGACAAGATGAACTACCCCCCTGCCCTCTCAGCCGCCGGGGAGCAAGCGGTCGGCTGTTAACAGCCAGCGCACCAACAACCCGCCTCAAAGCAGTTGCCATCACGAAGCGCCAGCATCCGGCAGCCGGCGTAGCCGCGGGCACATGCCACCCCTGCGGCGCGAGTCGGGACAATCGGTTCCACCTACCATCCGCCCCGAGCTCTCGACTCGGCTCGGACCACGCGTCCCCAGCAGCGAGAACGATGCCCGCAACCGCATCGACAAACTCGCGCAATCCGCCCTCCTTGAGGAGAAGGGCTCGATTGGTCCGGCTTGCTTCGGCCCCCGGATCTGCACCGAGCCTTTTCCAACCGGCTTCACGCTCCCTCGGGACACCCCGAAATATAATGGGGCAGCCAAGCCCGAAGACTGGCTGATCGACTACACCACCGCAGTTGGCATCACCAGGGGGAACAAGCGCGTAGCCGTTTGCTATGCCCCCCTCGTGTTGATCGGCTCGGCCCACACCTGGCTCAACAGCCTGGCGGCCGGCAGCATCAACACTTGGACGGACTTCGAGGAGGCCTTCGTCCACAATTTCACCGGTACCTACAAGCGGCCTGTCCGTCCCCGTGAACTCGCTATGTGCGCTCAGGGGCCAGACGAATCCCTTCGCGACTACCTCACTCGGTGGACCGAGCTCCGCAACTCCTGCGAGGGGGTGCACGAAGTACAAGCCGTGCAGTACTTCATTGAAGGCTGCCGAGACGGCAACCCTCTCAAGCATAAGCTTCTGTGCTCCGAGCCGGCCACACTTGCTGAGCTGATGACCAAGGCGGACAAGTACACCACGGCTGATTCAGCCATTCGGGTCAAGACGACCCCGCCCGCCAAGGCAACGGCGACGCCGGCAACCGGCAGCCATAGAACAACAAACGCAAGAACGACCAGCCGGATCCCCGCTACGGGAGCCGGCAGGTCAACACCATCGAGGAGTAGGAGCCGGCTGCCTAGTCTTCCAGCCAGCATCAGCGCACTGGCAAGGCTGCCTGGCAGCCGAAGCTGACCTTCGAGCAGATGCTCGACCTCCCCTGCAAGAACCACTCAGGGGCCAAACCCTCTACCCACACGCTCCCGCAGTGCAGCTTCTCAGAGCGATTGGCCTGAGGGGACGGCCTTCCGGCTCCTCCCGTGCCGCCAGCCCGCACGCCAGCCCCGGTGCCGGCTCCGGCTTGGGCCCAGACTGACAGTTGTTTGATCGACCAGTTCCCCAACCAGGATGGCTGCTACATCATCTTCACCAGTGAAGAGATGGGCAAACATGCTCAACACCAGCTCCGACATGAGGTGAAAGACACCATGCCGACAACTCCCCAGTTCATGCACTGGTCGGAGAAGTCGGTCACTTGGATCCAGGCCGATCACCCTACAGTGATGCCGAATCCCGGCAGCTACGCCCTGGTCCTTGACCCCACCATCACCACTAAGGAACAAACTTGCCACTTCTCGCGGGTGATGATAGATGGTGGCAGCAGCATCAACATCCTCTACCTCGACACTATGCACAAGCTAGGGCTGAAGATAGAAGACCTACAGGCAAGACGGACGGTCTTCCATGGCATCGTGCCTCGAAAGTCCTGCTCCCCTATCGGCAAGATCACACTTGACGTCCTCTTCGGCGGACCGGGCCACTTCCGCAGTGAGCCGGTGCTGTTCGAGGTCGTGGACCTCGCGAGCCCCTACCACGTGCTGTTGGGCTGGCCGGCCCTTGTCAGCTTCATGGCGATCCCCCATTATGCCTACCTCAAGCTCAAGATGCTGGGCCGCAAGGGAATCATCACCATCACAGGTGACTACAAGATATCGCTTGAGTGCGCTCGAGACGGTAGCCGGTTGGCTGAGGCCCTGGAGATCGCCAAGGAGAAACGACAGCTCGACCGGCTCATGGCCCTTGCTGCCAGCCAGCCGGTCGTGCCAACTCCTCCCTCACAATCTGTCGGCGAGGCCTCCTTCCAGCCGTGCAAAGACACCAAGCAAATCCCGCTCGACCCGGCCAACCCGGCTCAGTGCGTCACCATCGGTTCCCGCCTGAACGGCAAATAGGAAGGCGAGCTTGTCGACTTCCTCCATGAGAACCGGGACATCTTCGCATGGTCCCCCAAGGACATACCGGGTGTTCCGAGGAAGTTCACCGAGCACAAACTCCACGTCCGGCCGGACGTCAAGCCGGTCAAGCAACCCCTGCGCCGCTTCTCCGAGGAGAAGCGGCGTACTCGAGGCGAAGAGATCGCCTGGCTGCTCGCAGCCGGGTTCATCATGGAAGTGTTCCACCCGGACTGGCTGGCCAACCCAGTCCTGGTGCTGAAGAAGAACAAGACCTGGCGCATGTGCATCGACTACACTAGCCTGAACAAGGCATGTCCCAAGGACCCATTCGCTCTGCCGCGGATCAATCAAGTCATCGACTCCACAGCCGGCAGGGACTTGCTGTCCTTCCTGGACGCCTACTCCGGCTACCACCAGATCATGCTGGACCCAGAAGACCGGCTCAAGACCTCCTTCATCACGCCCTTTGGGGGCTACTGCTACATCACCATGTCCTTCGGCCTAAAGAACGCAAGCGCCACCTTCCAGCGGTGTATGCAAAAGTGCCTCCTGCCTCAGATAGGCAGGAATGTCCACGTCTACATCGACGACATCGTCGTCAAAACCAAGAAGCATTTCAGCCTCCTAGACGACCTCCGGGAGACCTTCGCGAACTTGCGCGAGTAGAAGATCAAGCTCAACCAAGAGAAGTGTGTCTTTGGTGTCCCGGCCGGTCAACTCCTGGGTTTCTTCGTGTCCGCTCGCGGTATTGAAGCTAACTCCAAGAAGATCAACGCGATCGAGCGCATGCCCAAGCTGACCCGGCTCCATGACATCCAGAAGTTCACCGGCTGCCTCGCCTTGCTCAGCCGGTTTATCAGCCGGTAGGGGGAGAAGGCATTGCCCCTCTACGGGCTCCTTCGCAAAATGGCTCTAATCGAGCTGAGCCAAACCAAGAAGCCGGGCATTTTTGACTAGCCTGACGAGGCGGACGAGGCTTTTCGTGACCTCAAGAAGGCTCTCACCCACGCGCCCATCCTGGTGGTGCCGGCTGAGAAGGAACCCCTGCTCGCCTACATCACGGCGACCACACGCGTCATCAGCGTCGTCCTGGTGGTTGAGCGGCCGGAGGAGGGCAAGTCCCTACCGGTCCAGTGACCCGTCTACTACCTCAGCGAGGTCCTCTCTACGTCCAAGTAGAACTATCCCCAATACTAGAAGATGTGCTATGGCATATACTTCACTACCAAGAAGGTCAAGCAGTACTTCCAGGAGCATACCATTATCGTGGTGAGCACGGCCCCGCTCGGCGAGATCATGAGCGGCCAGGACTCCACCGGCCGGATCGCCAAGTGGGTCATCGCCCTCACTGATCATGAGATCCAGTACGAGCCAAGAACCACCATTAAGTCGCAGGCGTTGGCTGACTTCCTCGTCGACTGGGCAGAGATGGAGTTCGTCCCGCCTCCCCCAGACTCCACGCACTGGCGCATGCATTTTGACGGCTCAAAAATGAGGACCGACCTGGGTGTCGGCATAGTCCTCTCCTCCCCGAAGGGTGACCAGCTCAAATACGCCCTCCAGATCCACTTTGCCGCCTCCAACAACATGGCCGAGTACGAGGCCATCGTCCATGGCCTTCGTCTCGCCAAGGAGATCGGCATCAGGCGCATCCTCTGCTTTGGCGACTCCGACCTCGTGGTGCAACAAGTCTCTGGTGAATGGGACGCCAGGGATGCCAACATGGCCAGCTACCGCTTCCTCGTACAATAGCTCACCGGCTCCTTCGAGGGTTGTGATATTCATCACGTCCTACGGGCGGACAACGAGGCGGCGGATGCGCTGGCAAAGATCGGCTCCACCCGGCAGGCCATCCCAGCCGGTGTCTCCCTCAAATGGCTGCTCAAGCTGTCGATCAAGCCTTCCCCAGAATCAGAGTCAATCTTCGTGCCGGCGGGCGCCGCCGGCCCATCAACGGTCCCAGCCGCCTCTCCGGCACCTTTGCCACCGACTTCCGAACTGTCAACCGCCCTGCCGGCATCAATCGAGCCGGCAGCGCCTGGGGCCGCCGGCTCCTACGACGCGGTCTTCATGATGACCATCAACCATCCGGCCCCGGGGGCTGGTGAACAGGTCCCAGGGACTAATCATCCGGTCCCGGGGTCTCCCGAGCCGGTCCCGGGGGCTAGCGCACCGGTCCCAGGGGCTAGCGCACCGGTCCCGGGGGCTGTTCATCCGGCCCCCGGGGGCTCCCGAGCCGGTCCCCGTCATGGCCCCCTCATGGGCCCGACCCATCCTGGTGTTTCTTCTACGGGGCGAGCTGCCCCCGGATGATGCTTTGGCAAGGTAGATCCAATGTCGGGCCATGGTTTACGGCATCATCAACAACGAGCTCGTCCACCGCAGCACCACCGGTGTCTTCCAGCGACGTGTCGAGCCGGAAAAGGGTCTGGAGATCCTCCTCGACATCCACCAGGGTGAGTGCGGGCACCACGCCGCCTCCAGGACCCTAGTGGCCAAGGCTTTCCGCCACGGCTTCTTCTGTCCAAGTGCTCTCGAGGCGGTCGAGAAGATGGTCAATGAGTGCGAAGGCTGCCAACGCTTCAGCACGCAAAGCCACCTGCCGGCAACGGCCCTCCAAACCATCCCCCTCTCGTGGCCCTTCGCCGTTTGGGGGCTGGACATGGTCGGCCCATTCAAGACCACTCGAGGCGGCATGACGCACTTGCTGGTGGCTGCCGACAAATTCACCAAGTGGATCGAGGCATGACCAATCAAGAAGCTGGACGGCCCCACGACCATCTGGTTCATCGACGACATCACGGTGAGCTACGGCGTTCCCCATAGCATCATCACCGTCAATGGCACGAACTTCGCCAAGAGCGCACTCGCGCGCTTCTGCTCCAAGCAAGGAATCCGGCTCGACCCGGCCTCCGTTGCTCATCTGCAGTCAAACGGCCAGGTCAAGAGGGAGAACGGCCTCATCCTGTCCGGCATCAAGCCCTGGCTCGTGATGCCACTGGTAAGATTGGCCGACTGCTGGATCGACGAGCTACTGGCCGTCCTTTGGAGTCCCAGGACCACCCCGAACCGTTCAACCGGCTACACTCCCTTCTTCCTTGTGTATGGGTCCGAGGCGATCATCCCCACCGACATTGAGTTCGATTCGCCTCGGGTCGCCTTATACACGAAGAAGAATGCAAAGGAAGCAAGAGAAGATGGCGTCGACCTACTCGAGGAAGCTCGCAAACTGGCCCTGAGCCGGACAGCAATCTACCAGCAGAAGCTCCGGCACTACCATAGCAAGCGGATCCGGCCACTCTCCTTTCATGAAGGAGACCTGGTCCTCAGGCAGGTCCAGCGAACAGCCGGACAACACAAACTGTCTTCCCCATGGGAAGGCCCGTTCATCGTCAGCAAGGCACTGCACAACAACTCATACTACCTAATAGACTCCCAGAAGCCGTAGAAGCGCAAGAGAGACGCCTCCGGCAAGGAGACGGAGCACCCGTGGAACTCGGCACTCCTACGACTGTTTTACTGCTGAGAAAAACCAATGTATGTATGTATCCCCACCCTTTTGGGCTTATGAGTGCAATGGGCGCCCTAGGCCGGCTCTTGGGGCGCGCCCCGTTTCGTTTCCCTCAAAATTTTCCCTCACTCAGCGGCTCCCCGACCCAGCTCCCGGGCCCGAGGGCTAGACGTCTGGACCTAGAACGCTTCTCCAGAAATTGGCTAAGTAATGTGAGCCGCCCAAACCTCCCCACCCTTACCAGCTACAGAACCGGCTCCCGACTGTCCGACTGACGGGGCCTCGGGGCGGCAAGGTTTTGCTCACACGAAAGGTCAAACGAAGGGAGACCTGGCTAGACCCAGCCGGACCATTGCCGCATCTCTACCACTCTACTTATCCCGAAGGGCCCTCGCGATTCCTAAGTTCTGATCTGGATACCCTGAGGCAGACACCCCGACCCAACTACAGATCGGCTCCCGGCTGTCGGGCTGGCGGGGTCGAAACCAAAGGAGAAAAGGAGAAGGACCGAAAAGAATCAAGCAGGCAAAAAAGGATAAGGACGAGTCGGCATGAGTAACAAGACAAAAGCGGCTCATGGCCAGCATAGTTCATTACATAAAAACACCCCCAGTGGGTGGATTCGAGCCTAACTTGCAGGGAGAGAAAAGAGAAAGATAAAAAACGCCCGGGGGCTCAGGCCACCGGCACGTCGCCAGCCGGCGTGCCCCCAGCCGGCGTGTCGCTGGGCGGCTTGGCTCTTGCCTCGGAGGTGGTCGCGGCCTTCGGGTCAGCCTCCTTGGCCTTCGAGGCAGGCTCCTCGGTTTCGGCCGTCTCGCCGCTCGAATCAGTGCTCTCGTTGGCAACCTCATCATCCACCGGGCCTAGAGGGATGCCGAAGGAGTCCTTGGGCAACGGCTCGCCATCCTCGCCAAGGGTCGGCAGGAACTCGTCCACATCGACATACGATGCGAGCTCGTTGGCCCGATGGATAAGGTCCAGCTCACGAGCCTCCCGCTCCATGGCCGGCACGCCCCGCATGGTCGCCAGTCGGCCCAGATCCATGCTGCGATAGCACGACGTAACGAACCGGAGTGCCATCTGCGCACCGGCTCGGGCGGTCGACGCCTTCCAGGCTTCAACGCGGGGGACGACATGCTCCAGCCACTGGGCTACACGGTTCGTCGGAGCTCCCTCGTGACCCGGCCACAGCACGACAATAACCTCTTTGTCGGCTGTCTTCAGCCGATCCATGCTCCGCTCAAGATAGGTCATCCGCATCTCGATGGCGAGCCCGATCTCGTCCACGTCCCACGAGGCCTCCTGTTCGATGGAGCGACCCCGTTGCTGAAGGTACTCCCGGTGCTCCTCGACGGCGTGCGCAGCGCGACACTGAGTTTCTGGGAAGCGCCCTAAGGGAAAGAAGAAGAAGGAAGAAAGGCGAATCAAAACACAAGAATCGGCAAAGGGAAAAGCGACCGGCTGGAGAAGAGAGGGAAAAACACTTACCCTCAATGGCGTCGTCCACCCCAAGGGCGAAGTTGAGCACCGCCGTCTGCTCCGCCTCCACAGCCGCCTCCGACACGACAATGGAGACCCGGACCTCCTCGAGCGTCCTCTCGAGATGGGTCACTTTGTCTTGGAGGGTGGCAGTCCTCCGGGCGGTGTCAGCCGCCACCTTGATGACCGTCTCCCAGCCCGCCACCTCCTTCCCTGCCTCGGCTTTGAGCCAGTCCCGGACTGCCTCCCCGTCCACCAGCAGCACGGCGAGCCGGTCCTTCTCATGTGTGGCCGCCTGGACGTCTTGTGCAAGCCGGTCCCGCTCAGAGATGAGCCCGACCTTCTCCTCCCGAAGGGTGGCCAGGTCACCTACAAGACACGACAGGCGTCAGCCGGCTCTCGGGGGCTATGTGCCCCTCCTGCGAAGTTCAACTAACCTTGCACTCGTGCCAACTCCTCCTCCAGGTGGTAGAAGTCGTATTTTCCATGGTCGTGGATGGCGACCACCTCCTCGAATAGCTTCTGCCGCAGGGAGGTTCCCTCCTATTGAAAGGAGGCAAAAGATCAAGATGCGCTCAAAAGAGATCCGGCTTGGCTTCCCGCCAGCCGGCCAGCCGGCCCGCATCTCGGGGGCTACACCCACTGGGTGCGCTCGCGGGCCCCCACTGAAAACTCTAAGACAAACCTATCGGGCTTACCTCTGCATGCTGCAGCGCGGCGTCTGCCGCCTCCGCGAACTAGGCCAGCTTCTGCCGACACCGGTCCAAGACACTCCCCAAGTCCCAGAAGGAGGGGACCGGGCCGCCCGCCTGGGAAGCCGACAGGGCTGGCGCATGCGCCAATGCCTCCCAGTCTCGGAGCACCTCCTGCATCGACCGCAGGGTCCTTTGGGCCCGGCCGCCGCTGCCACCCGGGCTTGCCGCGGCGCCAGCCATCGCCGGTGGGTTGATGACGGCAAGGGGCCGGGAGTCGCTTCCCGCCGGCCCCCTGCCCAGCGCCGTTGCCGCCTCCGCTTCCTGCCACTCCGGTGCGATGGAGGGCACCTCCACCTCCATGGCCTCCACCTCTGGCACTGCCTCTAGGGCCACCGAGGCCTCCGGCACCTCGACCCAGGCCGGCTCGGCCGCAGGCGGGGTCACCTCCAGCACGTCGGGCTGGGCCGCCTTGGGAGCCGGCTCCGCCGTCGTCGCCCCCACTTGGGCCGCCTCCTGGATGGACGGGGGCGCTGGCGGATCCATGACCGCTCCTCGTGGCTCCCTCGATGGAGGCCTCGACATGCGGGTCGATTCCGCCGCCGAGTCTGATACCCGCGGGGGATCCGCCGACCTCCTCCGCCTTTGGCTGCTCGAGGTCCCGGAGTGCGAGGCCCCTCCTCGTGTCCCAGAATTGGAGGCTCGCAGCTCTGCGAGCCTTCTCTTCTCCTCCCGCTGGGTGGTCTCGTGCTAATGGGCCAGCCGGCTGGCAGCTTTCATCGGATCCCCCGTCGGCTCCTCCTCGTGGAGCTTGAGGGGGTCGCTGCAGCACCCAAGGACAAATTATTTACCGGCTCACGACCCAGAAGAAAAACTTACGTGAGAAAAAGACTTACCCGATGACGAGGGGCGGGGCTCGCTTGGCGCATGGCGGCGGCTTCCGCGCGGCCACCTTCACCTGCTTCGGGCCGGGCGGCGGGTCCGCCAGCCACCCTGAGCCGGCCTCTTCCCCCGGCTGGCTGCTCCGGCCGTCAGGGCTTGAGCCGGCCGCTCCTCGCTCCACCGACCCTGGCGTGCTAAGCGAGGAGGCTCATTCAGAATCACTAATTCATCATCGTCATCATCGTCGTCCGTCTAGTCCCGGATCGTGGGGGCAAGAGGGAACTCACCCACTCCGCTGGGCTCTCTGGCTCCGCTAGGAGCACCGGTTTGCGGGTCTGCCGGCTCATCGACTCCTCCCGATGAGTCACCCGCTCCTTCGTGGGGCCTCCCGTCTCGTAGTCTTCAGAGTTAGAGTTTTCACGCCCCGCCTCGAAGATCTGAGGATGCGGGCCGTCTGGCGTATTCTGTTGCACCAGCAGCTGCGGTCAACACATCAAAGTAAGCTATATAGCCGGCTGCCGATTGGGAAGTATCAAATGAAGAAGAAGCCGCCTTGAGAAAAGACTTACCAGGGGGACGGTTGATGCGGTCGTACGGCTCCATGCCGAACGACCACAATGCGGGCTTTAGCTTGAACGTCATATGGGCGTTCACCCGCTTCACCACCTGAGCCGGCGTCAGCTCGACGGTGGACAACTGGCAGGGGTCGCGCCGGCCAGACATGTCGCGGATCCAGCGCAGCCTCAGCTGGAGGGGCAACACCCGGCGCGAGATAAAGGCCGCCACCAGGTTGGCGGCGACCAGCCCCTCGGAGCTCTTTAGCTGCGTGAGCCGGCCAAGTTCCTCTAGGGCCACGCCGCGTGGGGCAGCCCCCAGCCAGTTTATCTGGGTGGACTACCTGTCGACAAATGGCGGCAGCTGGATGTAGTCCGTTTTTGGGTCGGCGTTCTTCACGTAGAAGAACGCCCGGTGCCACCCCTTGACGGAGTTGATAAGATAAAGAGGGGGAAAGCGTGTGATGCCGCAGCAGCACATCACCGGGCCCCCACAGGCATCGCTTTTCAACGGCTTGAGATAGAAAAGCGCATTGAAGAAATTGATGAAGGGAAGAACGCTGAGGTACCCCTCGCACAGCGTCACGAAAGCGGAAAGATACAAGATCGAGTTGGGGACGAGATTATGCGGCTGGAGGTCGAAGGTATTAAGGAGGAAGAGGAAGAAGAGACTCACTCGGAGCCCGAAGCCTTGGGAGAAGTGCTAGAGGAACACAACGTGTTCTCCTGGCTGTGGCGCTGGCGTCACCTCGTCGCCCGGCGCGCATGAGACCACCCGCTCCTCTGGCGGCAGCATGCACGCGCGGTGGAGCTCGGAGATGTCCGCCTCGACCATAATGGAGCCAGCCCAGCTCCCGCTGCGTCCATCGGCCATCGCGGCGGCGGTGCAGCGTGCGGGCGCGGTTGCGTGTTCAGGCGCAGTGCCGCGCGGGGAAGGCAAGGAAGCAAGGAAGACGGGCAGCAAGGGGGCGAGTGAGATGCGGGTATCTCCGCCCCCTGCCCTTCCTCTCCTTTTATAGGGGAGGCCATGACTGGGGAACGTGGGATTAGCTGCTCTCACTCTCCCGGAAAACTCCGTGCGCGCGTGGGTGGCTCTGGGCCGTAACGGCCACTTCGGGGCGTAGGGGATCCCGGCCTGCGCCTCGAGGCCTACTAGGCTACGCCTGGGGTCTTAGCGGGCTAGGCCCAGGCGACGTCCCATCTCCCCGCGTGCGCGGGACCCACGACATCATCACTCACTGCGTGGCGCGCTGCGTGTTGGTGCGGGTCTCGAGGCGGTGCGTCGGTACCCGAGGCGTCGGTCCAACGGCCGACCCGGCTGCCCTTTCGGCTTCGAGGCGGAGGCGGGTTTAGCTGGGGGAAGCCACCGGCTCCCCTCTGTCTGCCGGACGCGGGCCCCCGCCGGCTTCGGGGACTACTGACGGGGTTATTACCCCTGGGTAGGCCAAAGCAACGGGGTCCTCTCCCTTTCGCTTCGAAGAAAAACTACGTGGTCGGCTGGTCGAGGCTGGCTGGAGGACGTCCGGCTTGATCTGGCGCCGGCTGGCCCCCCGGACGGCTGGTCAAGGAGCTAGCCCGACTCTCGACTGGCTGCCTCTAAGCCGCGGGTACAACGACACGACGCGACCAGCATGACGGGCCGCCCTGTGGCTATAGTGGCCGCTGACACACTGCAGCGCGTGGCTACAGTCCGGCCGTCCCGGCCACTGACCTCGGCGAGCGCGACTGGGCAAGGGAATAGTGCCAGCATGCCCTCGTCCACTCGATTACCTGCCTCAGCGTGGCTACAGCGCGGCCGGCCGTACCGGAGACTTCGGCCAACTGGCGCTAGGCGACGCCCCCTCGGGCAACCCGTGCCGTGGTAGGTGGGCGAGGGCCAATCGCAGAGCCGGCTGGCGGGCCCCAATAGGAGATGGGACCGCTCAGCCGGCAGACCCCACCAATCACGAGACGGCACAAATGGTGGGACCCCTTGGCCAGCCGGAGAGACTGCTAGCCGGGTCCCCCCGCCCCTGTACTTAGAACATATTATCAGAGCCGGGGGGTTGGCCTATAAAATCCCCCGAGTCCCCCATGCAACGGGGACGAACGATCATCCCCGCACACACACACACATAGAGCTCTCAAACCCCATCTAGAAGTGGAGGAAGACGAGTCGGCTGCTCCTTCTTCCTCCTCCAAACACAGCTCCAGGAGCGCCCTTGTATACATACTCATCCATCCAACTAAACCAAGCAGTACTAGGGGTGTTACCTCCCTCGGAGGGCCCTGAACCTGGGTACATCGTGTGTCATCACCGCCTATGCCCAATCTCGCACCCGGAGGCCGTCGGCGTCCTGCGGCCCCAACCACCCATGATAAGCCACCCTATGGCATCTGTCACGAGAAAACGATGACATTAGGAGCACGGGGGAGCTCGAGGGTGAGAGCGCCTTCCTTCATGGCAGAGGGGGAGCTTAGGGCCTCGGGGAATTTCCTCCTACAGTGTTTTTAGGTGGAAAGAGGGAATGGGAACGGTCCTCTGCATCTCAGATACTCGGTTGGAAAGCACTAGGCGAGGGGAAGAGCAGTAGGGACTCCGGATTTGGCAACGACGGTGGCAGCGGAATCCTGATCGGAGGCGGGGAAGACGGCCTCCCTCCGTCTATTGTTGGCTATGAGGGCTCTAGAGAGATATCATGAGGTTGCCTGAGGATCTGGTTGAGCTTGAGGGTCTCCTTTTATAGTGCAATTAGGTCGGTTTCGTGATGGCCGGGGATAAGATCGACGGCCGACTGCTCTGTTGCGGCAGGGCGACATGGCGATGGCTAGCGGTGGCTTGGCGAGGCTGTAGTGATCTTGCGAATGAGATCGCGTTGTGCAAGGGGGTAGCTTGCACGCACGTGGCTGGGGCGGTGCTGCCATGGCAGGGCCGGGTTGTAGCCGATGGCTAGCCGCCAAGGGGGCTCGCTGCGGCGGTGCTGCAGGGTGCCAGAGGTAGCAGAGTGGCACGGGCGAGCGGATGAGATCAGGGCATGGTCCCTTGGGAAAGAAAAGGCCAGATAAACGGGGTAGGTGTGACGCTACTGTTCGGTCGCGCAGGCAGCCATATGCGCGCTCTGTCCACGCCCAGAGCATGCTCACCATCCATTCGACGAAATGCCATTACGTGCTAGAAAGCTTGGGTTTAGATAAAACTTAACAGGACAACTAAGTTGGTTGCTATAGATCTATTAGACAAGCTTGTTTAGTCATAGGGACAGGTTCACAATCTAAAACTATTTACATGCCAATTTTGTTCATGAACAAAAAGTGTTGGACAGAATGCCATGGGCATCAAATGGGATTCTCTGGAGACCAAACTTTCTAGATCAGAGTCTCTCTAGATACTAAAGGGGATGGTAAGGTTAGTTTGGCCAAACAAGAAACTTCCTAGTGTAAGTTTTTGAGAAAACCAAATCTGGACAGAAAAGAAAGGCTATTATTGCATGCGTATAAAATCTTCCAATGGCTCTAAACTCCTGGACTTAAGAGTTTGGCAGGGTAAACTTCAAGTAGGAAAAATCTCATGGGCATTAGAGCAAAACAAAATAGGGTTGCAGTAGAAAGTACCAAACTGGGCCAGAATGAATATAAGGATGGTTTGCTCAAATTTTTCCAAAACACAAGGCTGTTTCTCTGCATAAAATTGAATCATATACTTCTACTAACATCTCCAAAATTTTATGGAATTTTTTTAAAGTAATATTTAAATAGGTTGTAGTGCAAACTACAAATTGGACCAGATTTGACAACTTGAGATAAAGCTCAAAATCTCCAAATGACTAAGAGAGATTTTTGCATAAAAGTGATGTAGGAACATCACATATCTCCTAAAATGTTTTGTAGAATTCTTAAGTGAAGTTATCAAAGGGTTGTAGTGCAAATGAGGCTCTAAAACTTATGAGGAACCATTAAATAAAAGAATAGAGCTTAGGAGAATAATTGTAGAAATATTTCCACTAATCATATATAATGAAAATGAAATGCTCCAAAGTAGGCACTCAAGTCCGAAAACATTTTAGAAAAGTTTATACTAAGAGGGAAAACTCCACAACTCAGAAGAAAGAAGTGATCCTCAAATCAACAGATGATCCAGAAAATAAAAAAATTAATTTCCTGGCAAAATTTTAATTACTAAAACATGGTCAAATTTTTGGGGTGTGACAAAATTCTTCAACTATTCCCGTGGTGACGAATTCCTCATCTGAGGATACCACAAGTATCACTGACGAAAATGCAGGGTTGAAGGAATTGTATGTGACAGGCACGTACAAAAGTCTCAAAGGGCATCAAACCCTTTGCAATGTGCTCAAAAAGCAGATTCTGAACAGGAACTCTAGGAAAGAGGCTATTGCATTTGAGAGGAAACTCAATGCTGATGGATCCTATTGGACACCTGAGCAGTACCCCAAAACTTCATGGGTTGCTGCAAAAGGACCTCCTATAGATCCATCCACTTTATCTGGCTTTACTTGTGAAACTTCATATTCCTCTAATGAGTCACTTGACTCCAACTACAAATTATTCAAAAATTAGAAAGGTGAAGTATTTGCCAGATTTGTTGGAACTAACTGCAGGAAAGGTTCACCTATGAAGAAAATTTGGGTTCCCAAGAGCTGCTTACAAAGTCTTCAAGTGAATGTCCTCACGACACCACTCATGAAGAAAAGGAACCCCAGATGAAATTCCTCATATGGACCAAAGTCTTCACTTTGACCAACTTCCTCAAATGGTCAAAAATATCATTCTCGTGCTAATGCATTTGTTTCGCAGGGAAAGTCTAAGAGTTCTGAATGTGTGCATTATTCTTCAAATCCTTATGTTCATAAGTCCTCGAAGAATTTCTCTGCTTATTCATATGAGTACTCTAACCCTCGTCCTGTGAAATGAAGTGCACTAGCTTCAATGCCTCCCTTCTCATATGGTGCTCATAGAATGATGAACTCTTTGCCACCCCTCCAGATGTGGGTGGTGAAGAAATTGAACTAATCTCTTATGTAGGGTTAGGTCTCTAGATGAACTTGAACGTCTGGTGAATTTGCTGGAGACCTGAGGAAATGCTTGAAAGGACGCAAGCTAATCATGCAGAAATGAATTCCTCATTTCTCACATCCTCCAACTGCTTTACTTCCATATTGTGTGATGAAATTATGCTTGATGAATTTGATGTCATATTCTTCACTCTGAAGCATATGAGTTCGTAAGTTGTACTAATTCATCTGCAAGACGAACCTCCAAAAGCTACTGAGTGGGTCCTCGACAGTGGATGCACAAACCACATGACTGGTGACAAGAATCTACTGATGAATTTGCCACTTGCCCCATCTCATCGGGTTCAACCTCATGTCTGTCTCAATGCTTTGTTATCTTGATATGGTTGTCATCTTTGGAAAAAAATAGTTGCGTTATCATCATGAAATCTGACCATTCCAAAGTCTTCGAAGGCTTTAGGAGAGGAGACTTGTATATTGTTGATTTCTTTACAGGTCCTTAGACTTGCAAAGTCCTCAGAAGGCTGGTTGTGGCATCGTCGACTTGGCCACGCTGGTATGAGGAACTTGCACACACACGTGAAGAAAAAGCACGTCATTGGCATTAAAGGTGTCAAATTCCTCAAGGACCACCTTTGTGGTGCTTGTGAGTCCGGGAAGATGACCAGATCCAAACATCCCTTGAAGACAATCATGACCACGACTCGACTTTTGAATTAATTCATATGGACCTCTTTGGCCCCACTCATTATTCCGCACTAACAAATTCTTCAAGTTTGTATGGCTTTGTCATTGTTGATGATTACTCTTGTTACACTTGGGTGCATATTATTCTGTACAAGTCTGAAGTGTTGGATGTCTTCAGACGATTTGCTTCAAGGGCCTCAACTAACTTCGGCGTCAAGATCAAGCATATCAGGAGTGATAATGGGATTGAGTTCAAGAACACAAATCTTGATGAATATCTTGATGAACTTGGTAGTACTCATGAGCGATCTTCCCCATATACTCCTCAGCATAACGGTGCCGTGGAGCGCAAGAACAGGACTCCTGTTGAGATGGATCGCACCATGCTTGATGAATACAAGACTCCTCATCGCTTCTGGCCTAAGGCAATTGATACAGCTTGCCACATCATCAACAGGGTATATCTTCACAAATTCTTCAAGAAGACCTCATATGAACTCATGACTGGGAAGAAACCAATGTAAGTTATCTCAAAGTCTTCGGTGCAAAATGCTGGATTAGAGATCCTCACCATAGTATTAAATTTGCACCGAAAGCACATGAAGGTTTTATGCTTGGTTACAGAAAGGACTTGCACACCTACAGAGTCTTCAACACCTACCACCGAAAGTTTGTTGAAACTGAAGATGTGCGGTTCGATGAAACTAACGGCTCACAAAGAGAGCACCTGCCCTTCTGTGCTAGATGAAAAGTCTCCTGAGGAATCCATTAAGATGAAGGCTACTGAAGATGCCATATCCACTGAAGAACCTCAACCTACTGATGAAGTCATTCCAACCAATTAAGACATTCATGTTGACACACCTGAAGAAAATGGTGTTGAAGAAAATCATCAGCCACGTCAATCTTCTCATCCAAGAGTTGCAAATGAAGTGCAGATTGACAAAATCATCGACAACATCAATGCACCAGGTCCCCTCACTTGCTCAAGAGCTTCACATTTGACTAACTTTTGTAGGCACTTTGCTTTTGTCTCTATCATAGAGCCCACCAAATTGATGAAGCATTCAAGGAGCCTGAGTGGATTCAAGCTATGCAAGAGGAACTACATCAATTCAAGATAAACAACGTGTGGGAACTTGTCAAGCGACCAGATCCTCGCAAGCACAACATCATAGGTACCAAGTGGATCTACCGTAACAAGCCAGATGAAAATGGCCTTGTAGTAAGAAATAAGGCTCGTCTTGTAGCTCAAGGCTACACAGTTGAAGGAATTGACTTTTATGAAACTTTTGCACCTGTTGCTAGACTTGAAGCTATTCACATATTGCTTGCTTAAGCTAACCATCATGATATCATCTTATATCAAATGGATGTGAAAAGTGCATTCCTCAATGGTAAGCTTGAGGAAGAAGTATATGTTGCTCAACCCCTAGGTTTTGAAGACCCTAAGCATCCTGACAAAGTCTTCAGACTCAACAAGGCCCTCTATGGCCTCAAGCAGGCCCCTCGGGCGTGGTATGACACTCTAAAGGAATTACTCATGAAGAAAGGCTTCAAACCCGCTTCACTCGATCCAACTCTTTTCACTAAATCCTATGACAATGAACTGTTCATATGCCAAATATATGTAGACGATATTATCTTTGGCTATACTGACAAATGTTACAGTGATGAATTTTCCTATATGATGAGTGAAGAATATCAAATGTCTATGATGGGAGAGTTGAAATTCTTCTTAGGTCTTCAAATTCGTCAGCAAGACAATGGCATCTTCATCTCACAAGAGAAATACCTCAAGGATGTTCTGAGGAAATTTAACATGCAAGACTTCAAAGGCATCAAAACTCCAATGCCTTCAAAGGGCCACCTCTGCACTGACAAAAATGGTAAAGATTTTGATCAGAAGGTATACCGCTCCATGATTGGCTCTTTAGTGTACCTATGTGCATCTAGGCCTGATATTATGCTGAGTGTTTGCATGTGTGCCTGATTCCAAGCAACACCGAAGGAATCACACCATAAGGCTATGAAACATATTCTTCGATACTTAGCTCACACACCAACGCTTGGGTTATGGTATCCCAAGGGCTCAAATCCTGACCTCGTCGGATACTGAGATGCTGAATATGCTGGAGATCATGTGGATCGCAAGTCAACCTCAGGCACATGTCATTTCCTCGGATGATCCTTAGTCTGTTGGTCCTCGAAGAAGCAGAACTGTGTGTCACTATCTACTGTTGAAGTTGAGTACATTGCTTCTGGTTCATGTTGCGCTCAGTTGCTATGGATGAAGCAAATTCTCAAGGACTATGGCATCAAGGTGAAGAATGTGCCTCTCTATTGCGACAACGAGAGCGCTATCAAGATTGCTTACAACCCAGTTCAGCATTCCAAGACAAAGCACATCCTGATTCGTCATCATTTTCTTCAAGATCAAGTACTCAAGGGTGACATCTCCGTCGACCACATCCCCACTAAAGAACAACTGGATGATATCTTCACAAAGCCCTTGGATGAAAAGAGATTTTGCAAGTTGCGGTGTGAGCTAAATATCTTATAATCTTCGAATGTTCTTTGAAAAAGACACACATCCTAACACTTATGCAAAATTGATGACTTAGACGTGTAACACACGAACTAACGTTTTTCTTCAATCAATGAAGAATAACCCTCTAAGTGTGAAGAAATTAATGAAGAATTTGATTCTCAAAAGTTAGAACCCTACGACAATTGTACGCAGTGTCTAAAATCATCATTCTTATATGGTGGGTCACGCCACCAACCATAGTTGAAATTCTTCAAATTCCTCAAGTCTGCAAATTCCTCAACTTGTTAAATTCTTCAAACTATGAAACCGATGTACTTAATTGACTATATATATTTGACTTTTTCAATGTCCTTAACATCATTCACTTATTGCTAATTCTTCAAGTTGATTTTCATCTAAGTGAATGTGATCGGACCCGTTCCCCCTCTATGCTAAACTCAACCCGGTATGTTCACAAATTCTTCATATGCGTTACTTTGAAACTCGTTCAAAGTCTTCACTGTGTCCTTGACAGCTGAAGAATTTGCGAACGGAAACTTTAAAATTTTCACTATCACAATTTTCGACACATCCTGCTCAAACCGTTCCAATTACCACGACTAGATATCCCACGATCAACCACTATCTCCACTACTCAGATCGTGGGTGACACATGTCGCGTAGAGAGCAAGGGTTAGGGGTAACCTGGTCCAAAATCTTCGGGCTGGTTGGTTTTCACCTCCACTATAAATACCCCTTCCCTTTCACTGTGCTCGAGTTACTCCTCGCTCCCACTCTCTCCCGAGCTCAAACCTAGTGCCGCCGCTAAAATCATCACCGCCGGTGTGGAAGAGCTTCACTATCTCGACCTTGTCGTCGCCGTACTCGCATCAGCCACGGAAATCTTCACTCCACCGCCACTGTAGTTGTATCCCTCAGCCAAGCTAGGGCATGGGAGATCTGGACGGACGAACTTCCTTGATTTCATCTCAATGTTCTTCGTGTTCTTCATCAGGGTAAATAAAATCTAATTTTACTACCCTTGTTTGATCTTCATGTTTTCCACAAAATCCTCAAAGGTGTTTATTCTTCAAGAATCATATTCTAAAGCACCTTACATGTTCATTCCCTTGATGTTTTTCCTAAGCTATGATTTTCTTCAAGATTCCTCAATTGTGTGGATCCTCAAAATTTGCACAACTCTGGAACCTAAGACAAGAACACTTAGTGAAATTCCTTAAGACATCTATGGTTAAAATTCCTCAACTTGATGTATTTTGAAAATTTCTAAGAACGCATATGACCTCTTCAAATTCCTTGCACCTATACTCTGTTCACAGGTACAAAATGTTTGCTGATGAATCACTAGGTTCTCATCAACTTAACTCATTTGCAACGTTTCTTGAGGAAAAATTGTGTACATATTCAGAATCTTCAAGAGTTCAAAGTCATCAAGTGAAGAAAATGGCTGATGGCAAAAGACCTTAGAACTTTAGAAGGGTGGAAGGCTGAACAGAACACTGCCTTTGAGATACCTGAACCTTTGTATGATGGTTACTGTACTCTAGATGAAGCCATTCATAGGAAAGAAACAAATGAGCAGAGGAAAATCAGGATTCAGAGGATTGAACGGAGGTGGGTGAAGGAATGGAGAGACTATCGTTATGTCACTCCTAAGTACATGAAGAAATTCGCACTCAAACCCCCTTGTAGAAGGGATCCTCCTGCTGATGATCAAGAGGTTGATCCCAAAAGTGTTGCTCGTGGTGAAGACTTTCCAGCTGAATGGGCAAAGCATCAACGCAAACTTCAGAGAACTGCCGAAGCTATAGTGAAGCAATTTAATGAAGATTCTGTTGCAGCTGCCTTTGTCGGAGCCACTGCTTGTTCTCCGGAGAAATCAATGGTGAAGAAATCTGCAATGAAGCCAAAATCCTGAGCTTCAAAGTCCTCACTGCAGAATCCTCAAGCAAAGTCTTCAAAGGCGTCTACAATGCTTTCAGTAGTTGCACACTCATCAGCTGCTGCCACAAAGTCCTCAACACTTGTACATCTTGCAACATGTCAGAGGACTACAGGTTTCTCAATTGCTTCAGGGGTCTCTGCAGGTTCCTCTGCTCAAGCACAGTCCTCAACTAGTCCTTCTCTGCTGAAGATGAAAGCTACTGCTGGACGAGGCACTCAACCAAGTCCTCAACCAAAGAAGGTAGTGTTCAAAGTACCATCAGATTCTTCAGATGGTGAGGAATTTGAGGCAATCATCAGAAACAAGCAAGAACGAGTGGCTCAAGCAAAGGGCACTCAAATTCCTCTATGACTGGATCCAAAAATGGTGCTGAACTTCATTGATATGTGGCACAAGGATCCCAACACTCCAATTGATGATTTGAAGCTGCCTCCTGGTCTAGATCATGTCCTCACTACCTTCATAGCTGAAGAAAAGTGGAAGTATGAAAAGGCCAGACAAACCAAGAAAGCTCAGTGCAAGAAAGAGCACTTCTTGAAGAACAATGTTCTGAAGCTTTCTCCAGAACAACTTGTGTCCATCCAATCTGAGATCAAATGCCTTAGTGATGAATTCAACCGATACTATGCTGATTGGCAAGGCGCCAAGGTCCAGTTTGTCAAAGTGTCTGACAAAGCCATCAAGGACCACAACAAGAGGGTTGCAGCTTGATCGCGGCCTCAAATTCCTCAGGATGAAGAATCTGCTCAGCCTGCTGAAGAAACTACTCCCGCAGCTGAAGAAATTCAAGCTGCTGAAGAACCTGTCAGGGCAACCTCCACTCTTGTGCCTGAAGAAATTGCCAGGCCAGCTAAAGCTTTTGTTGTGGCTGATGAAATTGAGACCACAAGGACGACTGCATCAGTCGTGCCTAAAGAAAATTGCACCTCCTTCACCCTCTGCAGAAACTGCAAAATATTCAAGGGTGAAGAACATCAACCTTCCTTCTGCAACAGAAGTGAAGAAAACTAAGGCTACAGAGAAAAAGGCTCCACAAAAGAGAAAGGCATCAACTTCAGATTCCTCAACAGTGAAGAAATTGAAGACACTGCCAAGTTCTTCAACTCATCTGATTGATGCAACTCCCATTACCTCCGTGCCAACCTATCAATTGGTACCACTTGGTGTTGACTATGTCATCCCAAATTATGAACAAGAAGAAATGGAACATTCTACTGCTTCCTCAGAGCAGATTGATGAAGAAATTGAAGTGGAAGAAAATGCTTCAAATCCACTGGTATGATCGCCCCAGAGGATGGCGTTGAAGAAATGGAAGAGGATGTGGACATAGGAAACACAACTCCTCTTATCGATGATGAATATTGGGATGCTGCACACCCAAATTCTCCAATGACCACTCCTGTGTCACAAATTCCTTAGTCTCCAGTCCAGACTGAAGAAATTCATACAAGATCTGATGATTTGGCTGCACCTGCCCCTGAAGATATTCCAGCTACATCAGCTGAAGAAGTTGTTGCTCCAAATGCAACAGAGGAAACAGCCATTCAAATTCCTCGGTCAGAAGAAGTTCCTCCCTTGCCTAAGGAGATTGTGGGATGCTTCAAACCAAACCTTCAGTCGAAGCCCAAGATGTCATTCAAACGCTCAAAGCGCCCCAAATTCCTCAAGACCAATTTCTTCAACAAGCACATCTTCTTCACTAGGCCAAATACTTATGACTCGGCAAGGGCCGGTCGCACCAGATTCTGGACTCCCACGTAGATGAACTACTATGCATGAGTGTTGTTTGACAAGGAGAAAGTCTTCGAGCATCAGCAAATTCCTCATGAGGGCATGGAAACTACCCCATGCTTCCACCGGTGCTCGCAGTTCTTCATGATGCAGGAATTCTTCCCTTGTGTGTCAACATCTGTGCTCGCAGTTCTGTAACCCAAGACTCTGCTGCAAAAGCCTCAGTGCAAAAGCCTCAAGAGTCTGCCCCTCGTGTGATGACTGATCGTGAGCTTCTTATAAGTCTTCATCAGAAGATTGATCGAAATCACAAGTGGGTCAAGCGTCAATTTGGTTCACTTCTTCGAGACATGACTGTCACTCACAACACTGTGAGAAAGAATCAATACTACCTTCATAAAGTCTTCAACCGCACTTGGGCCATTCTGTCTCATCTGAAGACTCTTGAAGAGCTGAAGGAGATGGACCTTGAGCAGAACCTTGACTAGCTCGTCCTCCTCAGAAGAAATTCAAGAAAGTTCAAGTTCCTCAGCTGGTTACAAGCTCATATTCTTCATCGCGCGATGCGGATGAAGCTGAGGATATTGACGACACTACGGCGGGCCCTGCATCGACACAAGACCCCGACAGCGCTGGCACTCCTCCATCACCTTCAAAGATGAAATTCTTCAAGGGGCGTTAGTCCTCACTTTTTGTCCCTTTTGGTCTTCGATGACAAAGGGGGAGAAAATTTGAGTTAGTCTTCAAGCGGGTCTCTATATATGAGTTGTTTCTATTTAAGTTACAACTCTCGCTCTTCTGAAGCTTTTGTTGGTTGAGTTGTAAACTTAAGTTCGATGGTGATCTGACTCTTTTGAACTACTTTCCGCATGCTATTTCCTCAAATTGTCTTAATGCATGCATGCTGAATTTCGTCAGACACCATTTTCATCATGCATTTCAAATTCTTCATATCATATGTTAAATGCGTGTATGAATTACAAGATATAGGGGGAGTTCTCCATGTTTTTAACCTGCCATGTGCATTTGCAGTCCAAAGCCTCAAATATGCACATCTTCAGGGGGAGTTCTCCTATATCTTGCAATCAAATTCCTCAAACTCGGTACTTACACTTCATATTTTTATCCCCATTGGAAACTTAACACATTTGTCACCAATCAACAAAAAGGGGGAGATTGTAAGTGCATCTAGTGCCCCTTAGTGATTTTTGTGTATTGAAGACTTATATGTTAAGAGACTGATGCGTTTGTAAGTGTACACAGGCTCTATAAGTCGCTGAGGAGTTTCATATATACGAAGATTATCGACCCCTAAAAATGTATGTCTTCAACTGAAGATTTTGGTGAAGACTTAGTTGAATACTTTGCTGAAGACTTTGGTATTCCCTGAAGACTTTGAAAATGAAGAAGTTGGTGTGACCTTGAAGATATGATCGAGGACAATGAAGCATGAAGACTTTTGTTTTAGTAGTTTCATTTCCTTTCTTTGAGTCATAGGAAACACCGTACCGTTAAAGGGGCCGAGGTAATACTAAGGAAATTTTCCAACTGATGCTCAACTCAAAAGCCTCAACCTATCCAATCCTTCGAGTGAAGCCTTTGGAAAACTCTTACAATTCAGTCAAGTCCTTCAGTGATAGAGACGAAGTTCTTTTGCTCCCTGAGGAAATTGGTCTGACTGGAGAGTTAGGATTTCGCTAGTGCGAATTGCCTACAAGTGAGGAACATGATAAGCCTGAGGACTTTCATAGTTTGAAATTTCGACCGTTGATGTGCTTAGTGCCAGCTATCCCAAATCATCTTATCCACATAACGGTCATATCATTGGGGGCATTTATGTCTTATCATGTTAGGTTGCACCCTGTCTATAAATAGCCACCCTCCACAACCACTAGTTGGTTGGCTGCTCCGAGAGTGAACTGACACTTGTCATTTGAGAGAAACCCATCCTCCAAGGACTTTGAGAGAAAATCATCAGTGAGGAAAAACCCAAATCCAAACCACCAAACCCAAAGTCATTGAGCATCACTGAAGAGATTGTTCCTGTGTGGAACCGATGCTTGTTACCTTTGAAGACTGTGTATCTTCTAGACGGTTTGGTGTCATGGTCTAGTGCATCCTGCAGTCAATTGGGGATCACAGAGTGACCTTGGTCTAGAGCATCCAGCAGTCAATTGTGGATCACCGGGTGACCAGTTTGTGAGGGTTTTGGAAGTCTACCCTGAAGACTTACCACGAGTTTTGGGCGAGGACTTTGTGACCTTAGCTCAAGGAGAATACGGTAAGGACTGTGTGTCCTAGGACTTTGTGTTCTCTGGTTTAAATACCAGGCCGCTCCAAACTAGACGTACAACTGTCACAGCAGTTGGAACTGGGTCATCAAACCATTGTCTTGATCGAGCTATCTGGTTCTATTTCCTCAACCCTTTCATTTCCTCATATACTTGTTGATGAAATTTATCGTTACTGTTTAAAGAATTTTACTAAAGACTTCACGTTACCTTGTTCCTCACCTGCTTATCCTGTATCATGCTATCTATAATATGTGCATGCTTAATTTCATCATGATGACTATGCTACTGCTATGTTTCTCATGCACTTGAGTATTTATTTCGTTGCTAGTTATTCATCACATTTCAAATCCCTCAAGTTGAAATTCATCAGTGATGAATTTGTAAAAATCGCCTATTCACCCCCTTCTAGTCGATATGACACACTTTCAATTGGACTAGGTGAATTCAGCACCTTAACATGCCATAGCATACATAATGTTTGTTGCATCACATTGAATGTGTTCATTTCTCTGTTTGGTGGTGTTCTTCCTTCCCGGTAGATGATGGTTCCGACGTTGAGATCGTTGTCACCGATGCAGACTCATTGTTATCTTCATAAGTGTCAGGCAAGCAAACCCCCTTGAGCATACTGATATGAACCCAATCTCTCACTCCTGATCTCTTTTACTGCATTAGGACAACAATGATTCAACTGTTACCTATTCTTGGTAGTTGAACCCATTCCTTTGCATGACCTGTCCTTGTCACAATAAATAGTTGAAACCACTTAGTATGAGTAGCAACTGTTTGAGCCTTGTTGTGATTACTCATCCATGCTTGCTTGCTTACTGTGCCTGCTATGCTTAGAGTCGTGTCGTGTCAGGTCTTATCCATCTGGGCGATGAATTGGAATAATGGTGTTCATGTCCTACTGTGTGAGAGCTAAGTGTGTGAACACAATTTGGTAAAGGTAGCGATGAGAGGCCATGTAGGAGTACATGGCGGGTTGTCTCATTGGGACCGTCCTTCAGAACTGAGTTCTGTGTTTGTGATCCAAGACAAGTACTACCACACGTTGGGCCCTAAAATATGACCTCGTTCGAGTTATTAATCGCCTTGATCTCTATCCAGGAGTTGCAACTAGTTTGGTGTTTGTAGGACAAGTGTTGGTGGCCGTGCTTAGCGCTACCCGACGGGGTGGGCTCTGATGCGGTATAGACCCAGTGGCACGGTGTACCAAGTGGCACCCGAACGGTGGGCTTGGGAACCTTGCGCACATCGCTTGCAGCTGTAGCGGAAACTTCAGCCAGACTTCCGTGCGGGTTCATTCTCAAATAGGCGATAAACCTGGACTAGGGTCTTTTTTGGTTAATGGTCATGGCTGACTCCCTCGTCGGGCTTCCGCTTGAAGGTTGTCGAGGTGCCTTCTTATGTGCACATGGCGATAAGTGGCGGGAGCATGTGTGAAGAAGTACACCCCTGCAGGGTTATGAATCTGTTCGAATAGTCGCGTCCTCGGATATGTACTACTTGGAGAACTTATGTGGTTTATAGACAAGTGAAATGGATACTTCTAAAATGCGCAAGATAAGCATGAGTGCTATGGATGGCCTTCTCGTAGGGAGACGGGAGTGGATCCATAGTGGTGTATTGGTTGGTGAATATGTGGACTCGTGTGTGCTATCCCACCTCAATGAAAGTACTTGTAGTCGTAGTATAGGTTAGCCAAGAGTCAAAGCTAGCTTGTTGCAATAAAATCAACAGCCCCCCTTTGTTGACAATGATGCATATGTAGATAGTTCTGATGTAAGTCTTGCTGGGTACCTTTGTACTCACGCTGCTTAATTTATGTTTTTGCAAAGGAGACGTCAGTCTCATTAGTGGTACTTATGACGTGAAGTTCGATGTTGACCGGATTAGCCTGGGAATCCCAAACAGAGGTCTGGTTCCTTTGGTAGGGTCGTTGTAGTTTTTCAGGCTCCTCCAGCCACTTTTAGTAGATGTGTGTACCCAGACATGTTTTGCTTCCGCTTGTTGCTTGTATGACTTGAGTGTTGGGTCATGTGACCCCTGTTTGTAATACCACACTATGTTGGCTCTTATGAGTCTTTAATAAATACTTGAGTCATAGAGTTATGTTGTGATGCCATGTTATATCTACATGTATCGTGCATATTGTGTGTATGTTTGAAATGTACTGGTATGTGTGGGATTCGACACCTAGTTGTGTGCCTTTAGTAGTACTCTTTACGGGGAAATGCCTCTCTATGCTTCCATCGAGCTTTGGTAGCTTGCTACTGCTCCGAACACATTGATTGACCGGCATGTATCCATCTTTTCTGTTGTGTTTGTCCCTTCGAGGAAATGTCTCGCAGTGTAATGGAGTCCCTGTAGCCTACTATGACTCGTCTACGTGCGGTGATGACATTTATGTCCCACGGTGTAATGGAGTCCTTGTGGCTTGCTATGACTCGTCTACACACGTTAGAGACCGACACCTGCATTGTTGGGTTACGTATGCATGTCCCTGTACGGATGTGCCACTTGGGTTCTATGACTAGTCATGTCAACCCGGGTTCTCTGACATTTGAATGCTAGAGACACATTCATATACGTGAGCCAAAAGACGCAAACGGTCCCGACCCAGGTAAGGTGGCAGCCGTGGAGATAACCGTGCATGAGGCCGCAAAGTGATGTGATGTGTTACAGGCTGGATTCTTATGGCTTAGGATCGGGGTCCTGACAAGTAACAAGTAGATGATGGGTTGCGAGAGTGACAGAAGCTTAAACCCCTGTTTATGCGTTGCTTCATAAGGGGCATATTTGGATCCATATGTTTCATGCTATGACTAGATTTATCTTAATTCTTCTTTCATAGTTGTGGATGCTTGCTAGAGGGGTTAATCATAAGTAGGTTGTTGATTCAAGTAAGAATAGCACCTTATTACCGGTCCACCCACATATCAAATTATCAAAGTAGTGAACGCGAATCAACTCAACATGATGAACATGACTAGGCAGAAATTGCCATGTGTCCTCGGTAGCACTTGCTTAATATAAAATTACTTTTAGCCCTGTCCTTTTCTATAAAAAGGATTGGGATACCTTGTTGCACCTTTGTTACTATTTCCACTTGTTACTTGTTACGAATTATCTTGCTACAAAACTATTTACTACTGTTACTCACAGCACTTGCAGAGAATACCTTGCTGAAAACTACTTATCATTTCCTTTTGTTCCTCGTTGGGTTCGACACTCTTACTTATCGAAAGGACTACGATTTATCCCCTATAATTGTAGGTCATCAATTTGTGGTGACTTGTTGGATACCATTCGGAAAATATGTTGTGCTAACCACTGTCGGGAAAACTTAAACCTCTTGAGTCGATCGTAGATCGAGTCTTGTTTCGGTAACCCCCATACTTGTTTCGTACTACCACTTGTCCCTGGCACAAGTAGGGTACGGTTCACTAGGTCGTTAACCCCTTTCTTGGCACACACACACATTCCGTACATAGAGACCATAGTGAAATACCAGTGGCCCTGGTAGGCATGTCACTTGGTCCGAGGGCATGGGTGTTTCGGTTGAACCGAGGGGGTAGCGCCTGTGTCTGCTGGTATTATAAATATTTTGATCCCATGTTAATCGAGATTGTGGTCTCCCCACTTAGAGTTTTATTTAACGATTGACGTTGGTGATTCTAGGCATCGTGAAGTTTAGCTGGTGTGTGCGGATCAGGTGTGTTTTCAACCCAAAGAACGTAATCAGAATTAGTCAACGTCTTGGGTTGACTAAAGAAATCCGTTACTCGTGGATAAAGAGTACACCCTCTGCAGAGTATAACATCTATTCGAATTGCCATGTCGGCGGTTAAGTACTACAGTCTCGGATAGGTCAAGTGTCGGTCTTTGGAGGAATTAATCGAACCATGATGTTGATCATGAATCATGACGGAAGATCATTATTATCAATATTGTTATGGACTAACCTTTTCTCTTATATGAATTGTTGAGTATCCCTGGGAAGTTTCTACCACCTGGATACTCATGTGATTATTTCTAATATAAGCCCTTTATGCGGTGTCGCTCCACACGCCCGACTGTGGCACTCACGTTATTATTTTCAATATAGGCCATTTATGTGGCGTCGCCTCAAACGCCCAAACGTGGCACTCATGAATTTATGTCTCATATAAGCCCTTTATGTGGCGTCGGTTAGACGCTCGACTAAGGCATGCACTACATTTTCCTTTCAAGGTGTCGCTTCAGACACGCGATTGGCACATTTTATTTTCTTGGACTCCTCGGGAGGACTACTGCCCGATGTTCCATTTTCATTTTATCTTCCCTTATTATTTATTTATTTTCGTTATAGATATATTGTCTACATAATTGCATTCATGAATTAATCCTATGGCATATTAAATATCATTCAAGTTCTAATGCATGCAACTATAACTGGCCATCTCAGCCCGGCCCGGCCGGCCCGCCTAGGCCTGGCCCAAAAATCCAGGGCCTAGGCCCAACGGGCTTGCCCGTGGGCCGGGCTTGGGCCTGAGTTTTGAGCCCACCACAGGGTCAGGCCAGGCTTGGGCTTGGCATATTGAGATTTTAAGGAAAAGGCCCGATGGCCTTTTCAATAGATGGGTCGGGCTTGGGCTTGAAAAGTAGGCCCGGTGGTAGGGCCTGGGCTGGGTCTGGGCCTCAATTTTCTGCTATGGACGTTTTAGGGCTCAGCCTAGGCCCGGCCCGGCCCGGCCCATGGCCAGGTATACATGCAACTCACCTGCTTTATTATATCCGTTTTTATGATGTTTGCTAATACATTCAAACTTACTCACTGGCTTGTCCCTCACTATTGTCTTGGTCAGGTCGCGTATTTGGGGAGGAGCATTATGTCAACAACCCCGCAACCTTGGCATAGAAGATAGCAACCAAGCTAGATAGGAATTATCAATGTCAGTTGTTCATGTGGGAATGGAGTCCCATAGACGCTGGATATCCACGAGCCGCTTCCACCATCAGCCACTAGAAACAACAGAAAAAAGTATTGGGCGCCAAATGGTGTATGAGAGTGCGGGCTTGTGGTGGACAACCACCCTGGAGGTTTTTTTTTTCAAAATAAATGAAATGCACATTTAAAAGTAGTGAAATATCGTAAACAATTCTGTGAAAACTTATATGTGTTCCGCACGAAACATGTGAAAATTATTTGAAAAAAATGTGATTTGTGGGCTGTACAAAAAACAAAATCATAACCTCAATAAACAAAAAGGTCGGCCCATTTTGGAAATATGCATTTGTCTTTCTTGTGTATGCCATGTGTGCAAGTATAGTGTCATGAAAAATTGCATATACATGTATATGTGTGTTCACAAAAATGTCAAAACAAAAATCATGGTGTGCAAATTTGTATTTGAAAACATCCACCGTGATGGTCGACCACCAATACCATGAGGAATTTTAGGTACGCTATGCCTCGTATTTGGCGCTCGACTACATGGGCCGGCTGTGAAAAATTGTATTTGAAAACATCCACCATGATGGTCGTCCATGTCTTTTTTTTGTTCGTTTTAAGTACATGTTTACTTTTTGATATGCATTATATATTTACTGTATACAAGCGCAACAATTTTTTATACACATTGAACATTTTTTGAATACATTATGTAAAATGTGCTAAATAAATGTTTAAGACGTGTGAACATTATTGTAAAACGTCAACAACATCTGTTAGGGTATGAAAAATTGATTTTAAATAATGATTTTTTTATGTTATAGAACAATATTTTTGAATAATGCGGATTCTTTTATAGTATGTAAAATTGCTTTTGAATAAGGCGGAATATTTGTTTTACAATTACATTTATGAATTTTTTTAATTTGTGTAATTTGATATAGAAATGTCATGAATTGTTTTTAAATGCGGGAATATTTTCTAAATGTTGCCAACAACTTTTTTTAATTATTTTAGCATTTTTTTAAAAGTCATGATTTTAGCATTTTTTAGAAGATTTGTAGGAACGTGCATAAAAGTAATAAAAGAAAAAGAAAAAGATCTGCGGCAAACCCTATTTGGCATTTTGCAAAGTGGCGCCTGCAGTGCACACTAGCTCCCGCGAGTTAGGCCGGCCAATGAGCTGCGATCTGTTTGTTCGTCAAGAGGGTTCAAAAAAGACCACCTCCCGCGAGTTGGGCCCGTCCATGAGCTGCGATCTATTTATTCGTCAAAAGGGTTCAAAAGATGTGCGCAGTGAGACTTCGAACCCGCGACCTCTTCCTTCAGGTTAGATGATCATTTCCAGGGTGGTTTTATCCAGGTTTTATTTTTTCATTTCTATTCCCTCCGTTAAATATAAGACCTTTTAAAGATTGCACTACGAACTATATACGAATGTATGTAGTCATATTTTAGAGTGTTGATTTACTCATTTTGCTCTGTATCTAGTCTATAGTAGAATTTCTAAAAGGTCTTATATTTAGGAATTGAGGTAGTATGTTTTTCTGTTGCATGATTTTTTTATAAAGCAATGAACTTTTTGCAAATGTGATGTTTTTTCAAATTTGAACATCTTGTCAAATTTGATTGTTTTGTTTTTCAAATTTGATGAATTATTTTTCAAATTCCATAAAACAAATTCTAATTTCGATGAAATTTTATCAAATTTGATGAACTTTTTTCAAAACTGATGAACTTTTTTGTTTATGATTTTTTTTCTTCTTCCTTGCTCAATGTTTTTTTAATAATTCGTGAACTTTTTCCTCAAATCGATGAACTTTTTTTCGAACTCCCTGAACTTTTTGCAAATTCAATGAACTTTTTTCATATCAATGAACTTTTAAAAATTCAACAAACTTTTTCTAAATTTGTTGATTTTTTTTCAAATTTATGTACTATTTTTCCGGATTTTTCGTTATTTAGAAAATCCATGAAGAATTTGTCAATGTCGATGAACTTTTTTCAAAATTGATGAACTTTTTTTCAAATTGATGAATTTTTAAAATATATGATTTTTTCAAATTTGATGATTTTTTAAATATACGATTTTTTTCAAATTTGATGAGCACTATTTGAAACTGGGTGAACTTTTTTCAAGTTTGTCAACTTTTTTTCATAATCGTTGATCTTTTTTTATCACAATTTTTTTCCAAAAAGATTAAGAGATACGGTATATGGTTTGTATCAATAAACAGCGATGCAACAGTGTTCTTAGGTATTTGAGGCTGTTACAAATCACTCAAGCCTGGGAGTTTTGGTGGTTAGCGAGATCGGACGTGAAACGAACGTCTTGAGTACGAATCCTGTAGCAACATATCTGCCTTTTTGTGGGACGACCCAAAAGGCGTCGACTAGATTACTCTCGTCTCTCCAGTTTGTGACAGGTGACGCATTGTATGTATGTTACTTGTCGCTATACCTATCCATGGGCAACCTGGCCCTGACCGACCTTGCCCACTGGTCGGACTCCGGTCTAGATTTTGAGCCCGGTAGGCGGGCCGGGCCGAGCTCGGGCCCGTCGAAATCTGGATTTAAGCATACGTCGGGTCGGGCCAGCCGGGCTTAGGCCTGGGTTTCTAGCGCCGGGCTTTATTCGGCCCGGCCCGAGGCCTGGCTCGGCCCGAGGTGTGGCCAGGTATTCTTGTCGCAACATGAGAGTTTTGCATTTTTCGTAGATTCGTATTTTTAAAATGTTTTATCTCTTAAACCGGATGTCCAAATCTCGAACCGTTTTCACCGTTAGATTCCTCAACTTCAAGATCTTGAAAACTAGCTCCCATTGATACGTTTTGACAAACTTATTTTCGAAAAAGAAATCCGGACGAAAAAACCATGCCTCTCGCAATAGAAAAACCAGAGAACAGGTTTTTGCAGGAAAAAAGACGGACAAACGGTCGTGCCTCTCGCGAAAGAAAAAACGTGCCTTTCACGAAAGCAGAACTGTGTCTCTCGCAAAAAAAAACAGAAAATGCATTTTTTTCCTTTCCGAGAGGCACGGTGCCTCTCGCGAAAGCAAAGTTGTGCCTCTCGGAGCAAAACAGAAAACACGTTTCTTTTCTTTCCGAGAGGCACAGTGCCTCTCGCGAAGGCAGAACATGTTTTTTCGCGCATTTTTTAAAAATAAATTCCTCCAAAAGCTAAGAAAAATCAATGAAAAAAGGGAACACCAATTTTTTTGGAAAAAATAAATCTAAAAAGCCAAAACGTGAGCAAAAAATAAAATATTTTTTTTAGAAAGGAACGCTCACAGAGTGACACGTGGTTGTGGCTGAAAAGTGTTAAGTAACGACGTGTGAGAATGGTCGCTGAAACGTTTTCAAGGAAATGCTCTCTAATTAGTTGCTCTCCCAAGACCTACAAGCTCGTTCCACTGGAAAAAGAGATCCACACGAAGAAGAGCAGTAACACAATGGCCCCGCCATATAAGACCGACCGGAGGCCAGAACGCGCTCCATTGCACACTGCAGGTTATGTGTGGTGGCCGGGCCCAATTAAGAAATGGATCGTTATGATGATGTCACCTTAAAAATTTATTATATAATATTCCGTTTTAAATACTTAAATTTAGGAAATCATTAAATTTAAGAAACCTTAGAGTAATTTTGTTAAAAATTTATAGCTTGAAAAAACGTTTATGATCGCATTTAAATAAAATGTGACATTTAAAAGCGTTTATACAATCTATTATAAATGTTCAACTAGTTCCACAAAAATAAATATTACCATGAATAGGAGTTCTTACTGACTTAGCATCATGCATATTAAAACAATGAAGAACTTTCTGAATGTAACTTTGCTGACTAAGTAATAACAAATCAGAATTTCTTTCCTTGGTAAACTTCATATCTAGAACATTCTTAGCAACACCAAGATCCTTCGTGTTAAACTCACTTAACTGTGCCTTTAAAATAGTGATCTCTCTCTTGCCCTTGACAGCAATCAATATGTCATCAACATATAACAACAAGTATATAAGTGATTCATCAACAATTTAAATGTAAACACAACAATCATATGCAGACCTCTTAAATCCATGTGCAATCATAAAAGAATCAAACCTTTTGTACCACTGTCTCAGAGACTGTTTCAAACCATATATGGACCTCTTTAACTTGCAAACAAATTTGTCCTTATCAGGCACTTTGAAACCTTGTGGTTGGTCGATGTAAATTTACTCCTCTAGTTCTGCAGGCAGAAAAGCAGTCTTGACGTCTAACTTCTCAAGCTCAAGATCATTCATAGCAACGATACCAAATAATGCACGAATGAAACTAGGATTGACAACTGAAAAGAACACATCATTATAATCAATACCTGGTATCTGACTAAAGCCCTTGGCCTTGCCTTAAACCTTGCGGGCTCACTAGGAGACAAACATTCCTTTCTTTGGAAGATCCATTTGCAACGAACGGTCTTCTTTTGTTTAGGCAAGCGCACAACATCCCATGTGCCATTTTTCTCAAGTGATTGCATCTCTTCCTGCATAGCAACAATCTACTTCCTGCGGTCACCGAAAACAACAACTTCAGTGTATGTGGATGGCTCATGGATGTTCTTAACCTGATATGCACAACTAAAAGCGTAATGAACAATGTCACACTCCTCAATTAGGCGTTTATGTTTTTTAATGAATCTCTTTCTCCTGCCATCTACAAGAGACTGAATTTGTCGCTGCAAAACAGGGGGTGAGATTGAACAACATCATCATGAACCTCTGTATCTGGAGCATCATCAACATTATCATGAACTTGTTCATTTGGAGCAGCAACATTATTATCAACAATTTCCTTTTCCTCCTCATAAAAATACTCCACATGCACATTAACTTGTTGTGGCTCCACATCAAAACTATATGTGGACAGATCATCATGATACATAACAGTTTCATTGAAAACAATGCTCCTGCTCACAAAGCCTTATCAGTTTCAGGATTCCATAACCGGTATCCCTTTACTCCCGAAGCATATCCAACAAACACACACTTAATAGCTCTAGGATCAAGTTTTTCGTTATCAACTTGTGCATATGTTGTGCAACCAAAAACTCTCAACTATGAATAATCAGCCGGTGTACTAGACCATACTCAATGTGAGTTTTTCTTATTATGTTGAATGGATGGAGACCCGTTGAAGGGGTAACAGGCGGTGGAGTCCCCTTTAGCCCAAAAAGTTTTCCCATGCGAACATTGGACAACATGCAGCGAGCCCTGGAGATGATGGTTCTGTTCATACGCTCAACCACACCATTGTGTTAAGGAGTTCTGGAATAACTATTAAAAGCTTTTGAACAGAATTCCATACCATTGCGAGTACGAAATATTTTTACTTTCCTCTCAGTTTGCCTTTCTACCATAACTTTCGAATCCTTAAAGGCATTAAACGCATCATATTTATTTTTCAGAAAATAAGGCTACACTTTTTTGGAGTAGTCATCAATAATGTAAGCATATAACGAGCACCAACAAGCGAAGGTTTATGGGAAGGTCCCCACAGATCAGCATGTACATAATCTAATATACCTTTTGTGGTACGAACAACAACAATGAAATTTACCATCTTGTGCTTACCAAAGATGCAGTGCTCACAGAACACCAAATCACTTATGTTGCAGCCATCCAGGAGTTCCCTCTTGCTCAATTCTACAATGCCAAGTTTACTCATATGCCCAAGGCACATATGCCAAATATTAGTTTTACTGGATTTATCAGAAGTAACGGCAGCAGCAGCAATACCAATAATAGTGATTCCTCTAAGAACATATAACTTGGCAGAATTCGTATCACCTATCATATGAATGAGGGAACCTTTTGTTACCTTTAAAACTCCACCTGGACCTGAGTGTTTGTACCCTATGATGTCAAGAATACTAAGTGAGATGAGGTTTCTGGCCATGCCTAGGACTCACATATGTGAATGTGCGTATCATGTTGTCATGCGTCGTGATCTGAACAGAACCAATTCCCATAATTTCACGTGGGTTGTCATCTCCCATACGCACCACTCTGCACAAACTCATAAGTACCGAACCAATCTCCATTACAACATATATGAAACGAAAATGCATAATCAAGTATCCATTCATCATGACATGAAACACAACTAGCAAAAATAACTTCAACATCATTTGAATCAGATTTATTACCAGATGTAAAGTTGACTTTACCATCACTTTTAGTTTTGTTTTTAAATTTTCATGTACCGATCCTTTTCTCCTTATTTTCCAGCCTCCAACATTCATCAATCAGGTGACCCTGTTTCTTACAATACCTGTAGAACTTTTCTTTCCCAGATCCTCTGGACTTCGAACGAGCTCCGTCGTTTTTTACTTTGATCTTTGTTGTTGGGGTTGTATATTTTCTGCTTAGGCCTGCCTCATGCCTGCAATGCTTCTCCGTTGGAGGGAGATTCCTCAGATCTCAAAATATCTTTCATCTTTCCTTTCTATTGAAGGGCCTCATATACTTCCGCAACAATTAGTTCATCATGGCTATATAATAGCATATCTCGGAAATTTGCAAAGGAACTAGGCAACGAGCATAAAAGTAGAAGATCTAAATCTTCATCATCATATTGTACCTCCATAGATTGTAATTAAGAAACATTCTCCTTGAAGATCGATAAGTGATTCACCATCGAACCACCTTCTTACAACTTGCGCGTGAACAATTTAATTTTCATTGCATCTTACTAGTCAGATCCTTGGACATGCAGATCGATTCCAGTTTGAACCAAAGGCCTACTACAGTTTTCTCTCACAACACTTCTTGCAAAATATTGTTAGATAAATGAAGATGAATCAAGGACATAGCCTTAAGATCTCTACGCTTCTCATTAGTGGTCCAAGTCTTCTGTTCTTTATCACTGAATCCATCGAGCGCCTCATCCAGATTGGGATGCGCCAGCACTGCCCACATCTTCACTTGCCACAAGAAAAATCTGGTGTCGTAATCTAGCAATGAAAGGTCAAACTTCATCGATGTCATGTCATCGAAAAACCCCAAACAGAAACAAGGATATGATATCACTTGTTAGAGATACGACACACAATCGAATATGATTAAGAACGAAATCAAGCAAGGGAGACGAGATATTAACGTAGAAAACCCCTCCAACACGAAGGGAAAAAACAGGGCGCCAGTCAACAAAACTTCATTATACAGGGAGAGGTTACAAACGTCGGGGATTTAAAACTGATCAACTTATCCCATACAGCGGCTTACAAGAGGTACATATAACACATGTTTCCTAGGTCAATCATGATTTGTACTGTGGGGGGGGGGGGGGCTTCGCCACCCCACACCCCAGGTGTCTCTGATGGGGGAGGCCCACATGGGCCAACTTCAGACTTCGCTACGCTCCACTTCGGCACAAGCCTACCGGTTCTACATGTGATTATTTCAAGCCGACGAGTTGGATATACTAAATGTACATGTGATTAATTTGATGTATCATTCAGTTGTGGTGTGGACTAGAGGGCAAATCATGCTGCTTTTACTGTAATTTTCTTTATTTGTGCGGCCGAGCAGAATTACTTCTTACGGGAAAAAATATGTTGCTTTTACAAGTACTCAAATCTCTGTAGAGTTCTAGACTTCGGAGTTTAAATGTTTGAATTGAAATGATCCATTGATGATGACCCGATGATGTGTGAATGTTGTCCTTCATTGCTGCTTAGTCACATTATGTTCGGCTTATGTTAGCATTGTCCATCTTGATGAAAATGGTTATACTGGTATTGTATTATGGTGAGGATTTGACATTCAGGTGAGGTTTTGACTACATTTGACAACAACGAGCCGTGAAAAACAAAGCAAGACAAGTTGGTTGTATTCCTGTTTTCCTTCCAGGCAATCAAAAGTTTACTAGGAGATTCGAATCAGAGTGAAGCAAGTCCCAGACACCTACACTCAGAGTTGTTCCTAGAGGGCCATCCTATTTTGGGCACCACGTTTTCTATCTAGCTCCCATCAGTTTCCTTTTCTCTTTCCTGTGTGTTTTCGCCAGTTTTACTCGGTTTTTGTTTGGTTTTTATTTTATCAACATTTTCTTAAAAATAATTGTGAATGTTTTCTAATTTTTGAAATTTTAAACAAACTTAAAGTTTCCTATGCTTCTCTAAAAAATAATGAACATTATATAAAACGTGTACATTATTTTTCGAAAAAATCACCAACATTCGCAAATTCTTAAAATTGTGAAGTGTTTTTTAATTCATTAATTTTTTAAGAAAAAAACATGGATTTTCAAATTCATGTTTTTTTAATTCACGGACCTTTTTTAATACATGATTTTTTTAATCTATAAAAAATGGAAGGTGCTTTCTTCGTGAACCAATAGTTGACTTTTATTATTGTATAGTTGTGAGGTGTTTATCGAATATAAACCATATAATTAAATGTAAGGCATTTTTTCATGCATGATTGCATATGGTGGTGAACCTTTCGCCATGCATGGATGCATGTTGAAGTGGCCTTTTTCCATGCATGATTGTATGATGAGGTGTTATGCATGCATGTTAAGATAAATAAGTTAGTGAGTATCAATTGTTTAGGTATAACGGTATTTAGGATGTGATGAAGTAATTCGCCTTTAAGCGGCCACGAAAAGATTTTGTGACTCCTTTAAGATTCAGTTTGGATAGTGGAAATGTTCCTTGTCTTTTTCCCAATGAGGGGCCGTGAGTTATCAAACCAACAAGAGAATGTGCACTATGGCAAAGTCTCTAATAAGTTCTGCGAGAAATTGATATTCCAGTTTTTCCACAAGACCTTTAATAACCTTAGGGGATAAATACTAGTATTAAAAACGGACATGGGCATGAGGTCTTATTTTTGCAACCATATATTTGTGCTCAGAAATGATATTAATTTATACTCTTGAAGACACTAGTTAAGATGTGCTTGTGACGCGGTGATGTGGAGGTGTGTCCAAATTACGTCTTAACCGGTGCGCAATCTGCATCAAGACTCACTTTCGAACCACATGCTCTTACTGTCTCACCGTTTTACCTCAATTATTAAGCATAAATATTTGGACAAAATCATTGGGCGTTTAATGACTGCACCTCATGAATCCTCAAAGATTGGCTTTCCACTACTGTACTATACCTTTCTGTCATTGGTGTTCAGAATAGCGTGTCATGTCCTCCTCACTCCTTACCTCCTCCTTCATCCTAGGGTAACTAGAGGGTAGAAAGATAAAGAGACAAGAAACAACTATGTTGCAATCGTACACATACATGACGTTATTTTTTAACGTCATTCCATCGATACCTCATCCAACTATATCAGGTTTGCAAGGCTATGCCTCAACCCATTGCCTTACAGAATTACTCACACACGATGACCAGGTCGTAACAGGAAATCATCAAAGGGATGATTTACTGATAATATGCCTTACATTTGTTGTTGAATGCGAAACACAATTACAAGTATGGCTAACTTGGAGGGGAGTTTCTGTGGTGATGGTGGCAGATATGGAGATGAGATGGGAAATGGCAGCGGCTAGGGTCAAAAGACGACATGTGCGTGAATGGTGTTATCCAGAGTCTTTGTTTGGGATTCCAGTATATGCCCCTTTATAAATGTTGGTTGGTTGGTCCTAGAGTCGCTGGAAGCTGGTACGAGTGCTTGTGCTCGTGCCATACACCATCTTATGCTCTGGTTGCTTGGTTGCACCCCCAATTTTTTGTTTCCGTATTCCATATGCCTTTGTTTCCTTCTAAGTGATGATTACTGTTCATATTTCTACTCTTTTCTAATGGAAAATAATTAAACAAACGGTTTCACGATCTCTCACATTCATTAGCCATTGGTGGCAATATTAAAGTGTTTTTTCTTGAAAATTCCATGATTATCTGGTTAAACAATAGTGTGATGGGCGTAAATATCACTCATCAACCTACCCAAGTTTAAACTTGATCTTCCTTGAACAAAAAATATAAACTGAACCGTAGGGAACTTAGTTGTTTAAACTAAAATAACAAGAAGGTTTCAGTTCACTTACGATCTATATGCCAAGATAGCCCTCCGCTTTCTTCACCTAAAAACTCAGTATAGCTGTAGAAGTAACATGGTTATTATGCAAGAATTATTGAAAAAAATTCAACACACAGCTATTTTAATCTATAAAAAATAACACATGTGGAATCGGTGGAATCAGGCTTGAAACCCTTATCAAGATGGAACTTCTTCAATGTATCATACCAGGCTTGAAGGGCCTGCTTCAACCCACACAGAGAATTTTTTAACATGTACACTTTGTTAGGGACCTGAGGAAGACCAAAGTCGGGTGGCTGCCTAACATAAACTTTTACGTCAATGTCACCATTTATGAAAACACTTTTTACATCCATTTGACACAAAAATATATCATTATAATTTGCATAAGCGAGAAGAATCTACATTGCCTCAAGGTGAACAACAGAAGGATATGTTTCACCTACATCAATACCTTATCCCTACGTATAGCCTTGAACAACAAGACATGCTTTGTTTCTTACTACACAACCATTTTCATCTTGTTTGTTGTGGAACATCCATTTGGTTCACATGATCTTGTGCTTCTTGGGTTTTGTTCGATCGACCATTTACCAAACGTCATTTATTGCGAACAACAATGGTTCTTCTTGCATTGCAATCATACAACTGGGGCCATTCATTACCTCTTCATATTTTGACGGTTCTAAAATAGAGACAAACGATAAACGTCCATAGAAGTTAGCCACGCGAGTGTGGGAACAAGTTGTGGGATGAATACTAATGTCTACTTTGCAACTTTATTCTTGTAGACGTTGTTGGGCCTCCAAGTGGAGAGTTTTGTAGGACAACATCAAATTTCCCTCAAATGGATGACCTAAGGTTTATCAATCCACGGTGTAGGATGAAGATGGTCTCTCTCAAACACCCTGCAATCAAATACAAGAAATATCTTGTGTCCCCAACACACCCAATACAATGGCAAATTGTATAGGTGCACTAGTTCGGCGAAGAGATGGTGATACAAGTGCAATATGGATGATAGATATAGGTTTTTGTAATCTGAAATTATAAAAACAGCAAGGTAACAAGTGTAAAACAGCAAGCAAAACGTTGTATTAATGCTTGGGAATAAGGCCTAGGGTTCATACTTTTTGCTAGCGCTATCTCTCAACAATGCTAACATAGTTGAATCATACGATCATCCATCAACGTGCAATGAAGAATCACTCCAAAGTTCCTATCTAGCGGAGAACAATAAGATGAAATTGGTATAGGTAGTAGGACCACCTAAAAGTTATTCTTTCTGATCAATCTTTTGAGCTGATCCTATAAGTGTCACAAATAGCCCTAGAGTTTGTACTACAATAACACCTATGATACATATCAATCAACCCTAATGTCACCTAGATACTCCAATTTCTCAAGTATCTATGGGTAAATTATGCGACATGCATCAAACAATTTCAGATCTATCACATTCAATCCAACACAAAGAACTTTAAGGAGCACCCCAAGATTTCTATCAGAGAACATAGTATAAAAACTTGCAATCAACCCCTATGCATAGATCTCCCAAGGTCATCGGAATCCGCAAGTTGATGCCATAACATATATCAAGTGAATCACTTGAATACCCCAATGTCACTACGGGTATCCGCATGCAAGACATACATCAAGTGTTCTCAGACCAAAATATTCATTCCAACATAACGAGATCTTATAGGGAAAGGTCAGTTCATCACGACAAGATGACAAGGGAAGAACACCATATGAGCCAACTATATTAGCAAAGCCCGTGATATATCAAGATCGTGCCATCTCAAGAACATGCGAGAGAGATTGAACACATAACTACTGGTACATACCCTCAACCCCGAGGGTGAACTACTCCCTCCTTGTCATGGCCTCCGTTGGGATAATGAAGATGACCACCGGAGATGATTTCCCCCCTCCGGTAGGGTACTGGAAAGGCTCAAGATGGGTTTTTCATTGATATAGAGAGTTACGACAATGGAGCAGAGTGTCTCCGTTTATTTTTGAGGGTTTTTGTATATATAGGATTTTTTGGTGTTGGAATCACGTTAAACATAGCCACGTGGGCCCCACAAGCCACATGGCGCTGCCAGGTGGCCGCGTGGCGCCATGATGGCTTGTGGACCACATGTGGCTCCTCTCCGGTGGTTCTTTGGTCCAATATTGCTTATTTCCTCCAGATAAATTATAAAAAAGTTTTGGGCAATTCCGAGAACTTTCATTTTTTGCACAAAAACAACATTAGGGTAATTCTGTTGAAAACAACATCGTCCAGGTTAGTTCTAACTAAATCATATAAAGTGCATCAAAACCATATAAGAGTATTGTAAACATAGGCAAACATGGGATGAATACTTCATAAATTATCGATATATTGGAGACGTGTTAGCATCCCCAAGCTTAATTCCTACTCGTCCTCGAGTAGGTAAATGATAAAAGAAACAATTTATGAAGTGTGAATGCTAGCATAGTATATAAGTTTGATCAATGATAATTTCAATCACTTCTTCCAGCATCATAACCAGCAACATTTTCATAAAGATCATCATGGTTGAGTAGCAATCAATTCACATGTCATGGTTCAAACAATGCATTCTCTTTAAACTTGACAACCCATGTTCTTAGTCACCAAACAGCTTCAATGCATCATCAAGTCTATGTAAGAGCTCCACATACTCAATTATCATATAGTATTCTATGATTGCAAATACTCAAGGCATATTTTTAGAACAAACAACATCCATCGAACACACAAAAAGATAGGGGCTTAAAGTTTTGCCTCCTAATGAACTTATCATAAAGATAATTGTCAACAATAATGAATCATGATCAAATATATTTGACTGGATATATATGTTTGGATCTTTCCCCACCACATGGTGCTTGCCAACTAATAGGAGGTTGGAATAGGAAGTTGACTTAACATGAAAAGTAAGTAGATTGTCCCTTCACACAAGGAAGCAGGGATTCACATAGGTGCCCGAGCTCATTGTTTTAAAACAGAGATGAATATGTATTTTATTGGGGGCTGCCTTTCCTGTCAACGTTACGACAAGAGTTGTCAAAATCTTCCATGATAATCACATTATTGGCGGTTCCCAAATAGAATTGAAATTTTACTCCCCCTCCGCCATTCAAACACATTCCATGGCTAGTCGTATCCACGGGTACCATCCAAACAATCAATTTTCTAGGGGAGTACTTGTTTATTTATTTTTGTGTTATGTAGGACTAGGAATCCTTTTTATCGGCCTCTCTCGTGAAATTACAAGTGAATAAACACTCATCTTGAGAATAACTAGCTTAGCATGGAAGATAATGACCGCCCTGTCGCTCCATGAGCGGTACGGGCACACAAAACGGATGTTTATTTGAATGTTTAGAGGTGACACATGCAAAATTACTTGGAAGGGTAGTGAAATCCCATATATAGGTAGGTATGGTGGACTCTCATGGAAGATACTTGGCTCAAGGATTTGGATGCACAAGTAGTATCTCTACTTAGTACAAAGTTTTGGCTAGCAAAAGGTTCTAAACAAGCACCACACGTTGGAGGATCCATAACAATATAACTTCTATGCAAATATACGCAAACATAACCATTACGTTGTCTTCCTTGTCCAGCTTCAACTATTTGATAAAGTTTGAAAAAATGGGTATTCACAACCATAAAAGATGTCCAGGATAACATATTTGTATGTGAACGTTCTCTTTCGTATACTAATCATTCATGAATTGCTTGTATGACCAATATTATGATTGTCAAATTTCAATATATTTTACTTTCTAAACCAGGTGTGAAACTACTACTAAGCATAAAGAACATTGATAATTTTTTATTTGTGATATTTCATTCATTCGCAATTTACTCTTAGTACATCAGTGAAGCACATGAATAAACATCAAACTACTCTCAAAAGATATAAGTGAAGATGAATGAGTAGTCAAACTACTAAGAGCTATGTGTGAATCTCTCTCAATAAATATTTTCAGATCTGAGATTTATCCAAACATCAAACTAAACAAAAATGCACTCCAAGAATAGTACATATCATGTGGAAAATTAAAAACTTAGGCTCAACATAGGCTAACCGGTATTTGTTGACGAAGAGAGGTGGGATGCGTAGCATTACCAAGTTTAGATGCTTGAGACTTCTAGAAATATTTATTTGGTGTGCCTTGGTGAGGGAGTCTTGGTTTAAGGGGTCCTCTGGAGGCTGACCTATTTCTTATGGGCCGGACTCTATGGACCGCTTGCTGAGCATTGGATCGATCGAAGGCCTTGTCTCCAGGAAGGAAGTTTCAGGAATCGTTGCGTGTCCTCCAAGTTTGGAGTAGTGAATAGGCATGTTTCTACATTCGACGTGTAACCGACCATCTATAAACCCTAGGTACCCTCAGCGTCTATATAAGCCGGAGGATTTTAGGTTGTAGACAGAAGACAACTCATCTAGGGTTTAGCTATTCGATCTCGAGGTAGATAAACTCTGTAACCTACATATCATCAATACAATCAATCTAGACACAGGGTATTACCTCCATAGGAGGGCCCGAACCTGGGTAAACATCATCTCCTTCATCTCCTATTACCATCGATTCTAGTCTCACAGCTCGGGACCCCCTACCCGAGATCCACCAGTTTTGACACCGACGTTGGTGCTTTCATTGAGAGTTCCACTGTGATCACCAAAGGAATCGATGGCTCGCGTCGTCATCAATGAAGAGGTCTGCAATATGGACACTTTTGTTCCCGAACAGATCTTTGGTTTCGGCAGCATTGTGCTGCACGTTGACCTGACCGGCCATCTAGGCCGGGTCGGAAGCTTCGCCCCTGATCAAGAGGTCAGATTCAGGAACCTAGAGTTCTCCGTAGACTTTCAGGGCGATCTCTCTCTAATCCGACTTGCAATATCGCTTGCCACGCCCGAAGACTCTGAGGCTTTAACCTCGGATCCTCCTTTCGGTCACGTCCACGGGATTTACCTCGGCGATGACCTGACTGTTAGTCCCGATTCGATCATAGTGCCAGATGATCGAACATTTGTCCTTACCAAACACTCCCCTAGCACCGACACAATGGATGTCAACTCTGAAAGCTCCGAGCAGGTTGACCTAATAGAGCTCTCGATACTCAACGAGGCCCTAGATCGGATCTCATAGATGAAGATTACTGATGACCCAACCCCGATCCATACTCATATCGGTCTCAGGGCGGATCAGGACGAATTTTTCGTCCCTCCCACGACCCACTTTATAGCCACAGTCGAAGATTTAACCAACATGTTGGAGTATGCCTCCGAGGAGGCAGAATACATGGATGAGGAGGATTGTGTTCCCACCCCCGTTAACACTGGACGATGGGCCGCCACCTCCACATACGACGTCTACATGGTGGACACTCTAGCCACTAATGGCGAGCACACACCTAAAAACGATGGCGACAAGTCGGGTGAAGCGCCGTCAAGGCGCCGGAAACCACATAAACGGTAAAAATGCAACAAGGGAAGGAAATCTATCATCGGCACCGGGGATGAAGATACCCCGAAGGACCTCGGCGATCCCAATATCCCCGAACACCCGCTAGAGGGTCAGGAGAGGCCTGAAGACCAGCGCAACCCCGATGACCTAAATGATTCCGAGGACGACAATTATCTCCCCCCTATCGAGGAGGAGGACATCCTAGAAGCCGATGACTTCAACATTCCCGATAATCCTGAAGATTAGGAACTGTTCAGGCAACAGCTTATAGCCACAACCCATAGCCTGAAAACAAAAGAACCCACAGCTTAAAGACGAACAAGACAACCTCAATGATCGATGTACGAGAGTCCTTGCAGCTGAGGAAGGATACCGTACCGGTCTATCAGACCAACCTAAGAGCTATCATCGCAGAAGGTTGCTGCCGCAATTCGACGATGAGCTCACTGATATGCCGTCTCCCAAACATACCCCATAAGATAAGCCAGACTGCCCCCTTGAGGGCGCGATAGGATGGCTGACTACACCGGTTATAGGCCAGCGATACCCCGAAGACGGGGAAAAGAGCAAATAGAGCCCGATGAAAGGTTCGACCTGCGACATGACCTGGACCGGAGGGCAGGTCGCACAAGATCCATCTACGGATCAAGAGGGTACTCACCCGATCAAGGGGACTGGTACCGGCCCTGGCTCGACCGCAACAATGGAGGCCGGGAACAAAACCGGGCTAGAACAGACGCCGATCACCGGCGCGACATAGCTCGGGTCAGAGGCGTCGTCCACCCACTGTGCTTCACGGACGAGGTGATGCAGCATCAGTTCCCGGAGGGGTTTAAACCCGTAAACATAGAGCAGTACAATGGGACAACTGAACCAACCGTATGGATTGAGGATTTCCTCCTGCACATCCACATGGCGCAAGGAGATGATCTCCATGCCATCAAATACCTATCCCTAAAACTTAAGGGGCCAGATCGGCACTGGCTGAACAGCCTCCTCGAAAACTCCATAGGATGCTGGGAAGATCTAGAGGATGCATTCCGATCTAACTTCCAGGACATCTATGTTCGGCCCCCGGACTCCTCCAATTTGAGCAACGTCGTCCAGAAGCTAGGAGAGTCCGTGTGGCAATTCAGGAATCGGTTCTTGACCAAGAAAAACTAGATTGTTGACTGCTTGGACGCCGAGGCAATAGCCTCCTTTCGGCACAATATTCAAGATGAATTGTTGGCCTACAAGCTCGGCTAGGATAAACCTCGGACAATGTGTGCCCTTACATCCCTCATGACCTGCTTTTGCGCGAGCGAGGATAACTGGCTCGCAACACGAAGCCACAATCCCGAAGACCCTGGAACCTCCAAAGTTTGGGACAGAAATGGGAAGCGCAATAAGAATAAGCCCGACACAACAATAGTGATGACGATGACACGGCCGTTAACGCCGACTTCCACAATTCCCGACCCGGGCAGCGGAAGAAGCCTCCTAAAGGCAATCGTGATGGACCCACCCTGTTGGAGAAGATCATGGAAAGGCCTTGCCAAATCCATGGCACTCAAGAGAAGCCCGCCAACCACACCAACTGTAACTGTTGGGTATTCAAACAGGCTGGCAAACTCACATCCGAGGATCAAGGAAAGAGCCCACACAGCAAGGACGAGGATGAGCCTCGGGGTCTGACTGGTGGCGGACAAAACAAGTTTCCTCCAGAGGTGAAAACAGTAAATATGATCTACGCCACCCATATACCAAAGAAGTAGAGGAAGCAGGCCCTTCGCGAGGTCTACGCTGTAGAGCTTGTAGCCCCGAAGTATAACCCATGGTCGGCGTACCCGATCACCTTTGATCGACGTGACCACCCAACCAGTATCTATCATGGAGGTTCGGCTGCCCTCGTCCTAGACGCCATTATAGATGGGTATCACCTCACGAAAGTCCTAATGGAGAGTGGAAGTAGCCTTAACCTGATTTACTCAGACACGGTGAAAAAGATGGGTATAGATCCGTCAAGGATCAAACCCAGCAACACTACCTTTAAAGGAGTAATCCCAGGGGTCGAAGCCCGGTGCACGGGCTCCGTAAGCCTGGAAGTAGTGTTCGGCTCGCCCGATAACTTTCAAAGCAAAGACTTGATCTTCGACATTGTACCTTTCCGCAGTGGCTATCACGCCCTGCTCGGCCGTACAATGTTCGCTCGCTTTAACGTCGTCCCACACTACGCATACCTCAAGCTCAAGATGCCCGACCCCAAGGGGGTCATTACTGTCAACGGCAACATAGAGCGCTCCCTCCGAACTGAGGAACATGTGTTGACCCTGGCGGCCGAATTCCATTACAATGATGATCGGCAAACGCCGGCACTTGCCGTAAAGGTACGCAAGGTTGGGAAGCAAGCTCGGCTTCAGCCCAAACTCTCAGAACCTTCTTCTCCCTGTAAATAGCGACTTGCCCCCATCGCGCAACCCGAGGACCAGCGAAGTACGTGCCAAGGAGGAACAACTTCACGCTCAAAATTCCATGGGCAACGGTGGGGAAAAAAGGTAAGTGTTTGGCTGGACCGACCTACTACCATCAAATGTCTTCGGACACACTGCAGGTACCATCAAGGGCCTGCTAAAGGTCTAAAGCTCATCCACACTTCGGCGACTTCTCAAGACCTTGTTTGCAAGATCCGTTTGCCAAACAGTACCAACAATGAGGTGCACCACTCCCTAGGAGGCATAGGAGTAGACAAGCGACATGGCACATCGAGGATGTAAGGTCACCAATCGAAGACCCCTGGTACAACCACTCCTGTAAAATTTCTTTTTTTCAAATACCTGTAAAGAGTTGCTTCGGCAATTCGAGCAATGAGAGTCGTTGAGAAAAATATAAAATCAGTATACATGGTTGTCTCGTTGTCCTTTTTTGGCACATATTCTATTTTCTCCCTCTTCTCGCGAAATTGTTCAGTATATTGCGACACAACCAGCTAATAGACCGGCGGCTCGAGTTTTAAAAAAATCGCCTTATGCACAATTGATTATGCGTTCGTCATCTTGGAATTCACTTTATATGCATTGGTTCCGAACTATGTCTTGAGTCAATAGTTGGGTTACCCGACTCTTGTGCTTTCCCCTTTACGTTTCGCTCGTTCAGCTGAAAGGGCAAAGGGAGAACCTCTGTAATTGTGTTTCCGGCTAGCCTGGTCAAACACCTAAGAGGAGAAAGCCGAAAACTGACTGTCATAGTATGCGAGAACCGGTCTGTGAATCCGAGCTTAAGTGTTATACTCAAGACCTCCTCAGAGGTCATTTCGTGTCATATGATGGGTTTGGTATTCATACAAACCATGTGATATCGGCTTTAGCAGTGGTTCATCCGAACATCACAAGTCATCGGGGGCTAGTCACCACCCTCCCGCAGTCCTTTTTGCGCCCCTACGGCTAAGTGAAAGCAATAAAGCATTATGGTCTGATTGCCTGGTCTACCGCACACTACCGCCTTCGGGTATTGATAGCTCGGATAAGCGTTATAGTGCGTAACTAGAGACACCCGACGTAGCATCTACATGGGGGTTGAAGCCGACGACTCGCATCTTTCAGTTTCAATGGCCACATAGGAGTTATAAAGTAATGCAAAACATTAAAACATGATAAACCATGCATAACAAATATACAAGCGCTCAAAGGTCTTCGGACATATTGCAACGCATTTAATCGTACATGTTCTCTTTCGAACACTACGACTCTATCGCTCGAGCACCCTCCATTACTCCGGAGAAATATAGCTTGGGGCCCGTATGCTCCTTTCCAGGTGGCAGAGGGGCGGTGGTTATCTTCATCGGATCAAGCCCCGACCAGTGCACCTTGGCCTTCGCAAAGGCCATTCGAGCTCCCTCGATGCAGGAGGAATGCCTTAGTGCGTTGATCCGAGGTGAGGCGTCGCTCAGCTTCTGCACCAGGCTGAATTAGTTGCCCGGTAGTGGCTCGTTGGGCCATAGCCGGATACAAAGATCCTTCATGGCTGGCCATCCGATGTAGCTCCATTAGCTGCTTTGGCTGCTCGACGAGAAGAGGAGAGCGCTCGGAGGCTTTGAATTGCACCCAAAACAGCCGAGCTTCATCTCCCTCTCCCCGCGAAGCATAGAACTGATTCTCATCCGGTGCGCTCTTCTAGAGGTTGGAGTAGGCGCCTGAGGAATGCCACACCTGGGTAAGCAACTCAAACTTGCTATCCCCAATGACACACTGCAATAAATACGGTTTACCATCTGTGATAACATTCGCTTGGCGGACTTGCTCCTCAAAGAACCACCTATCCACCCGCTCCTTTTGGATATCAGTTTTGCGGGTGGATAGTTCGACGGCCTGCTCCTTGCCTCTCTGCTCGAGGGCCTCGCACTTTTGTCCGGCGTCTTTAATCTCCTGTTGGATTTCCTCCACCCGATCCTCATGCTTGTCGTTGGTGGCTCTTAAGGCGGAAAGCGTGGTAGCCACTTGTTCGGCCGCCGCCCTCTCGACCGTAGCTTCCTGCTTCCCATGTTGTAGCTCGGCCTTGAGCTTCTCAATTTCCTTCGCCAAGGCTATGTAAGCATCAAACATATGAATACTACATCGACAGTACGATGACAAAAAATTTCAGATATTGAGTCAGGCTTACCTTGTGCATCGTCAAATCTCTTGTTCAGAACATCAAGCTTGTCCTCGGAGCTTTTCAGCTTCCGATTCAGCTTGTCTAGCTCGGCGGCATTCACAATCGCCACCGATGACGAAGCCTGTAAAAAACAAATCCCTCTCAAGTTACATGGGTTCACAACTTCCGAACTGTCATAAATATGATCCTATGTCCGGTCCTCTTCAGGGCTGTTAGAACATTCCGAACAAGTGTCGTCATGTACATAATTCGGATAATGATCTATGATTGACCCCCAGGTGAGTTTTTTCCAAACTCACCTAGGGCTCGGGGGATGCCATGTATATAACGATAGCATAAAGAAATTAATATTTCGCACACAAAGTATCACGTGGCTCACCTGAAAGCCCGTCAGGAGACCTTTGAAAGCCTCCTTCAGTCCGCTGTCAATGGACTGAATGCTTTGTAGAACTGCACCCATAAGAGTGCGGTGCTCCTCAGAGATGGAAGCATTTCATAGAGTCTCCCCATCACCGGCCACCCATTGGTCGGTGGCGTCGGTGGTGACCGATTAATCCGATCTCCAACCGGGGATTGAACTGGTGCCTCCGGAGGCGTTGTGCGCTCCGGAGACAGCCTTGGAGGGGGCTGGACTTCCCCTCGTCGGGTCTCCTCAGTATTCGGGAGGGGCTCTTCCCCATGGTCTTCGGTGGCCAAGGCGTTAGCCTCGACCATGACATCATCTCCCCCACCACAGGTGTTCGGCTCCATAGGACCTGCTGGGATGATACCTCTACGGCATCCTTCATGGCGCCCGGAGGAGTGGGGTGAGACGCGGTCCCGCTCTCCGCTAGCTCGCCGGGCGGGGTCTTCCCGTCCGAAACTTGGTCGGTGGAGAGTGTTAGAAATATGACCTAGAGGCAATAATAAATTAGTTATTATCATATTTCATTGTTCATGATAATCGTTTATTATCCATGCTAGAATTGTATTGATTGGACACTTAGATACATGTGTGGATACATAGACAACACCATGTCCCTAGTATGCCTCTAATAGACTAGCTCATTCATCAAAGATGGTCAAGGTTTCCTGGTCATGGACATGAGATGTCATTTGATAACGGGATCACGTCATTAGGAGAATGATGTGATGGACAAGACCCAAACTATAAACATAGCATATGATCGTGTTAGTTTATTGCTATAGTTTTCTGCATGTCAAGTATCTGTTCCTATGACCATGAGATCATGCAACTCACTGACACCGGAGGAGTACCTTGTGTGTATGAAATGTTGCAATGTAACTGGGTGACTATAAAGGTGCTTTACAGGTATCTCCGAGGGTGTCTGTTGGGGTGGCATTGATCAAGACTGGGATTTGTTACTCCGTGTGACAGAGAGGTATCTCAGGACCCACTCGGTAATAAACATAACTCTAAGCCTTGCAAGCAATGTAACTAAAGAGTTAGACACAGGATCTTGTATTATGGAATGAGTAAAGAGATTTGCCGGCAACGAGATTGAACTAGGTATGGAGATACTGACGATCAAATCTCGGGCAAGTAACATACCGAAGAACAAAGGGAACATCATACGGGATTATATGCGTCCTTGACATATAGGTTCAACCGATAAAGATCTTCGTAGAATATGTAGGATCCAATATGGCATCCAGGTCCCGCTACTGGTTATTGACCATAGAGGTGTCTCGGTCATGTCTACATAGTTCTCGTATCCCGAGGGTCTGCACACTTAAGGTTCAGTGTCGTTTCGGTAGTATTGAGTTATGTGTGTTGGTGACCGAAGGTTTTTCTTAGTCCCAGATGATATCTTAGACGTCACGAGGAGCTCCAGAATGGTCTGGAGGTAAAGATTGATATATAGGAAAGTGGTATTTGGATTCCGAAAAAGTTTCGGGCACTACCGGTAGTGTACCGGGAGTGACGAAAGGGTTCCTGGGGTCCACCGGGAGGGGCCCACCCACCCTGGGGGGCCACATGGGCCTAAGTGGTTGCGCACCAGCCCATAGTGGGCTGCGCAATGTGACAGCCCAAGTGCTGCCCCTACCTTTTATGGAAAGTAACCTATGTGAACCTTCTCATGTGATGAATGTAGTTGAGTTTCTCCTTGCCATGTCTTGTCTCATGCATTCATGCATCATGCATCATATCATTCATCATCATGTCTTGCATACTATTTTATGTGGTGTGCTTCTTGATCTTGTTATGTTATGAGTGGTTTGTGGGTGGGTGTGCTAGAGTGGGCATCAACTTCTTCCCCCCTCTCTTATTACTTCAAACAAACCCTACCAATACTCTTTTATTCCCATTGTCATTAATCAACAGAAATAACTTGTTTTATAAATCTGTTAAAAATGTTCAGGAGGTAGCCTATATTATTTCAAGATCATGTGTGTTGTTCTTTTGATTTGTTGAACCTTATGATGTTGGGGTTTTAAATAACAGCGGGTTATTTTATTATTGTATTAAAATGTACTTTCTTCAAAAATCCTCTAGCTAATTTTATTAAATAGGTATCTTTTTCTTTTAGACAAAAGCATTTTTGTTTGATCAAAATCCTTTTTATTTTCCTTTGGTTTTTTTTCTTATCTAGCTGTTTTTAATTAATGAAAACCCCTGATGGTTTTCTTTGTCTGAGAGAGAGTCAGTTGCTGGGCTTTCTTTTCCCTGGTGGCCCATCTTGCCAGTGAAGCCAGCCCAGCCAGCTCCTCGACGGTCACCTGCCCCCCCATCTTCCTTCGTCAAAAACGCGTGAGAGAGAGCAGAGAGTTCAAAGAGGGCTCGCATTGATGCCGTGAGAGGAGATCACGGACGTCGAGGTGGCCCCCCTTTTAAGCGCGAAAGCCTAGGGTTCCTCCTTCTCCTTTCTCGCTGCTGATGCCTTCTTCTCCTCCTCCTTCCCCCTCCTTTCTTCTGCTAGGTAAGGGTTTGGAGAAGTGAGTTCAGAGAGTGCGCCGTCGTTTGTCTCACCGTCGTTGCCTCCGCTAACCCCCCTCGTCCTTGTCGGAGATGGCGAGGAGTGCCCTGGTGCCGCCCGTGTCCGATTCCCGGTGCTAGGAGGGCCGGGGAGCCGCTGCATTGTCACCGTCGCCACGCCTCTTCTTCCCCTGCTTTGAGCCCGCGTCGCCGTCGTCTTCTTCCCTGCTCCGAGCGCAGCTTCGTCCCCCCCCCCGTGAGTACCTGTGCCTCCCTTTCCCTCTTTGTGTTTCTCCTCGCATAGTCGCCGTCGAGTGGCCATGGTCGCTGCCGTTCCGGCGTCTCTATTCGCAGTCTGTCGCCGCATAGTCGCCATGGCTAGGCAAAGCTTGGAGCTTGAGCCCCTCTTCCCCCTCGTAGATCCCTTCCGGGGCGGGAATGGAATCCCCGTAGGTGCAACAGCCCCCGCATCGCTTTCCCCTCGCCGGAGAGGCCTGGTGTCGCCGGAATTTCGTCGTCTCCACCGTTGCGTGTCGCCGGTGTTCCAAAGTTCAGTTTCGTCAATTTAGTAGTGCAAATGTTGGTATTATTTCAGGCAAGGCCCCCCCTTGTTCAGATGACTCAGCCTAGCGCAGTGGCAGCGCGCGGGGGAAACGACCAACATGTCATGGGTTCTATCCCCAGCTCCCCCCTGTTGTTTTTCCTTTTTCTCGATTGGCTGCGTGTGTTGGTGTGTGTGTGGATCCGGTGTGAGTACCGGATCCCGTGCATGTGTTGTGTGTTTGGAGGATCTGGTGCGGCTACGTGCCGGATCCTGTGTGCCTGTGTGGTGCTGTGTATGCGTGGTTGTGTATGTGTGTGTGTGCTGTGTTGTGTGTGTGTGTTGAGTGTGTGTGTGTGACAAGTGGGCCCATGCCCCACTTGTCATACACTATATTTTCATTGCATTTTTTTGTTGTTTTAATTGTTTTAATAGTTATTTCCATTTATAGTAATGTTTCCAATCTCGATATGATCATTTATGCTCATGTGCATTTTAGGTAACTTTTCACTTATAGGAATTGAGGGCTTTTTGCTATGTAGTATTTTGTCATGATGCTCCATGTGATTATATGAGTATGACATACGATTTTGGGGTAGAATCACCCAAGGAATCCATTGGTGTGACTGTTTTGGGCGTTTGAGCAAGTTTGACAAAATGTCATTTTGTCTCAAAGTGCCATTTTGTCATTTTTGTTATATTTAATCCATGCGTGCTATGATAATTGTGCCAACATGAATATGGTAGTATTTGATGAGTAGAATGCCATGGTATTTAGCTTTGTCATGATAAACTTGCAAATGAGTGGGAACCATGCTCTAAAGTAGTCACTAAAATATTGCTGTTTTCAAACTTGCTAAATATTTCTAAGTCTGAGAATCTGGTATTATTTTTATGCCATGAAGAGTGGTTGCTATCTTGTGGTATGTTGTGAATTAGCTCAAGCTCAGTGCTAGTGATTTGAAGTAGATGTTGTCTTATATCATCCTGTTAATTTTCATGCCATGGGGTTGTCTCCATCACTATTAGTTTCTGCTTTCAACTTGCTATCAGATTAACTCAGATTCTAGAAAACTGTAATTTTCACAAAGTCCAAGAATCTGTTTCATCATGCCAACTTGTGGTCTTCATGCTTATTGATGTGTTCCTCCATTCCAGAATGTGTAGTTGGATAAGTTGATAAGCATGTTATGTAGTTTCTGTCAATGCCTTGTTTGTGGTTGTAGACTTCCTGTAGCTCTAGTTGTTGGCTGTGAAAGTTGCTATGTTGCTGTTTTGTGGTAGATTGTTGTTTTAGCGAGTTATACTCCATGGAATTCCTTTATCTTTGGCTCGATTGTGGTTGGTTTTTCATTGCATGACCAGTGGCTACCTTGGAATACCAAGGAATAGCCCATGGTCCTCTTGTCTTGTGTTTTGCCTTCGTATCTTGCCTCAGCGTAGCGTGAGAACCGTAACTCCGTTTCCTACGTTCTACATATGCATTTGTATCGTTTTTGCATGATGCATCTGTTGGAAATATGCCGTAGAGGCAATAATAAAATGGTTATTATTGTATTTCCTTGTTCGTGATAATTGTATATTGTTCATGCTATAATTGTGTTAACCGGAAACCATAATACATGTGTGAATACATAGACCACAACATGTCCCTAGTCAGCCTCTAGTTGGCTAGCTTGTTGATCAATAGATGGTCACGGTTTCATGACCATGGACATTGGATGTCATTGATAACGGGATCACATCATTAGGAGAATGATGTGATGGACAAGACCCAATCCTAAGCATAGCACCAGATCGTGTAGTTCGTCTGCTAAAGCTTTTCAATGTCAAGTATTGTTTCCATAGACCATGAGATTGTGCAACTCCCGGATACCGTAGGAATGCTTTGGGTGTGCCAAACGTCACAACGTAACTGGGTGGCTATAAAGGTGCACTACGGGTATTCCCGAAAGTTTCTGTTGGGTTGGCACGAATCGAGACTGGGATTTGTCACTCCGTGTGACGGAGAGGTATCTCTGGGCCCACTCGGTAAGACATCATCATAATGAGCTCAATGTCACTAAGGAGTTAGCCACGATATGATGTATTACGGAACGAGTAAAGAGACTTTCCGGTAATGAGATTGAACAAGGTATAGGGATACCGACGATCGAATTTCGGGCAAGTAACATACCGGTAGTCAAAGGGAATTGTATACGAGATTGATTGAATCCCCAATATCATGGTTCATCCAATGAGATCATCGTGGATCATGTGGGAGCCAACATGGGTCTCCAGATCCTACTGTTGGTTATTGACCGGAGAGGTGTCTCGGTCATGTCTACGTGTCTCCCGAACCCGTAGGGTCTACACACTTAAGGTTCGATGATGCTAGGGTTATAGGGAAATGGTATACGTGATTACTGAAGGTTCTTTGGAGTCCTGTATGAGATCCCGGACGTCATGAGGAGCTCCGGAATGGTCCGGAGGTAAAGATTGATATATAGGAAGTCCTGTTTTGGTCACTGGAAAGTTTTCGGGCTCATCGGTAGTGTACCGGGAGTGCCGGGAGGGTGCCGAAGGACCCCCGGGAGGGGTGTGATGACAAAAGGACTTCGTGGGCCCATAGAGGAGGTGTACCAGCCCTTATTGGTTTGGCCAAGACCTTCTGGAAGGGCCCATGCGGCTAGGGATAAGGGATAAGGCTGAAAAGGATTCAAAAGGAAGAGATCCACCTCCCTTGTGGGAGGTGGACTCCTCCCTAGGTTCGGCCGAACCTCTCCTCCTTGGAGGAGAGGCCAAGGCAGCCCTCCCTCTCCCTCCTCCTATATATACCCAAGGTTTTGGGCTGATTTGAGACACAACTTCTCTCTCTCTTGGTGCAGCCCTACCCTTCCTCTTTCTCGTTCTCCGTAGTGCTTGGCGAAGCCCTGCCGAAGTCCACGTAGCTCCACCGTCACCACGCCGTCGTGCTGCTGGAGCTCTCCCTCAACCTCTCCTTCCTCCTTGCTGGATCAAGGTGTAGGAGACGTCATCGGGCTGCATGTGTGTTGAATGCGGAGGCGCCGTTGTTTGGTGCTTAGATCGGAGTCCACCGCGATCTGAATCGCTACGATTACGACTCCACCAACCGCGTTCTTGTAACGCTTCCGCTTAGCGATCTTCAAAGGTATGAAGATGCAATCTCTCCCCACTCATTGCTGGTTTCTTCATAGATAGATCTTGGTGACACGTAGGATTTTTTTGATTTACTACTATGTCTCCCAACAGTGGCATCATGAGCTAGGTCTATGCGTAGAATCTATGCACGAGTAGAACACAAAGCAGTTGTGGGCGTCGATCTTGTTAATTTGCTTACCACTACTACTCTTATCTTGATTTGGCGGTATTGTGGGATGAAGCGGTCCGGACCAAGTTTACACGTACGCTTACGTGAGACCGGTTCCACCGCCTGACATGCACTTGTTGCATAAGGTGGCTAGCGGGTGTCTATCTCTTCCACCTTAGTCGGATTGGATTCGATGAAAAGGGTCCTTATGAAGGGTAAATAGAAATTGGCATATCACATTGTGGTTTTGGCGTAGGTAAGAAACGTTCTTGCTAGAAACCTATAGCAGCCATGTAAAAACTTGCAACTACAAATTAGAGGACGTCTAACTTGTTTTTGCAGCATGTGCCTTGTGATGTGATATGGCCAAAAGGATGTGATGTGATGCATTCTGATGTATGAGATTGATCATGTTCTTGTAATAGGATTCACGACTTGCATGTCGATGAGTATGACGACCGGCTGGAGCCATAGGAGTTGTCTTATTTTATTGTATGACCTGCGTGTCAATCATAAACGCCATGTAATTACTTTAGTTTATTGCTAAACGTTAGCCATAGTAGTAGCAGTAATAGTTGGCGAGACAACTTCATGAAGACACAATGATGGAGATCATGATGATGGAGATCATGGTGTCGTGCCGGTGACAGTGATGATCATGGTGCCCCAAAGATGGAGATCAAAGGAGCAAGATGATATTGGCCATATCATGTCACTATATTGATTGCATGTGATCTTTATCATGTTTACATCTTAATGCTTAGAATGACGGTAGTAAATAAGCTGATCTCTCAATAAAATTTCAAGAAAGGTGTTCACCCTAACTGTGCACCGTTGCTAAGGATCGTTGTTCCAAAGCACCACGTGATGATCGGGTGTGATAGGTTCTAACGTTCGCATACAATGGGTGTAAGCAAGATTTACACACGCGAAACACTTAGGTTGACTTGACGAGCCTAGCATGTCCAGACATGGCCTCGAAACATGGAAGACCGAAAGGTCGAACATGAGTCATATAGAAGATACGATCAACATGGAGATGTTCACCATGGATGACTAGTACGTCTCACGTGATGATCGGACACGGGCTAGTTGACATGGATCATGTGTCACTTCGATGACTAGACAGATGTCTATCTAAGTGGGATTTCATTAAATAATTTGATTATGTGAACTTAATTATCATGAACTTAGTCTAAAATTGTCTTTACAATCTATATTGTAGATCCAATGGCCAACGCTAATGCCAAGATCAACTTCAACGCATTCCTAGAGAAAACCAAGCTGAAAGATGATGGAAGCAACTATGCGGACTTGGTCCGTAGCTTGAGGATCATCCTCATAGCTTCCAAAAGATTGTACGTCCTTGATGCACCGCTAGGTGACGCACCCGTTCTCCCAGCAGAGCAAGACGTTGCGAACGCTTGGCATTCATGCTACAATGATTACTCCCTTGTTCAGTGCGACATGCTTTATAGTTTAGAAGGGGGGCTCCAAAAGCGTTTTGAGCAACACGGAGCATATGAGATGTTCCAAGAGCTGAAACTGGTTTTCCAAGCTCATGCTCGGGTCGAGAGATATGACGTCTCCAACAAGTTCTTCAGTTGTAAGATGGAGGAGAACAGTTCTGTCAGTGAGCACATCCTCAAGATGTCTGGGCTACACAACCGCTTGACTTAGCTAGGAGTTAATCTCCTGAATGATTTGATCATTGACAAAATCCTCTAGTCGCTTCCACCTAGCTACAAGAGCTTTGTGATGAATTACAACATGCAAGGGATGGAGAAGTCCATTCCTGAGTTGTACTCGATGCTGAAATCAACGGAGGTCGAGATCAAAAAGGAGCATCAAGTGTTGATGGTAAATAAGACCACTAGTTTCAAGAATGGAAAGGGTAAGAAGAACTTCAAGAAGGACGTCAAAGCTGTTGCCGTGCCCGGTAAGCAAGTTGCCGGGAAGAAGAACAAGAATGGACCCAAGCCTGAGATTGAGTGCTTTTATTGCAAGGGTACCGGTCACTGGAAGCGGAACTGCCCCAAGTACTTAGCGGATAAGAAGGCCGGCAATGTTAAAGGTATATGCGATATACTTGTTATTGATGTGTACCTAACCAGCGCTCGTAGTAGCTCCTGGGTATTTGATACCGGTGCAGTTGCTCACATTTGTAACTCCAAGCAGGAGCTGCGGAATAAGCGGAGACTGGCGAAGGACGATGTGATGATGCGCGTCGGGAATGGTTCCAAGGTCGATGTGATCGCCGTCGGCATGCTACCTCAGCATCTACCTTCAGGATTAGTTTTAAACCTTAATAATTGTTATTTAGTACCAGCTTTGAGCATGAACATTGTATGTGGATCTCGCTTGATATGAGATGGCTATTCATTTAAATCTGAGAATAATGGTTGTTCTATTTATATGAGAGAAATGTTTTATGGTCATTCCCCACTGGTCAATGGTTTATTTTTGATGAATCTCGAACGTGATGTTACACATGTCCATAGTGTGAGTACCAAAAGATGTAAGATTGATAACGATAGTCCCACTTACATGTGGCACTGCCGCCTTGGTCATATTGGTGTCAAACGCATGAAGGAGCTCCATGCTGATGGACTTTTGGAGTCTCTTGATTTTGAATCATTTGACATGTGCGAACCATGCCTCATGGGCAAGATGACCAAGACTTCGTTCTCCAGAACAATGGAGCAAGCAACTGATTTGTTGGAAATAATACATACCGATGTATGCGGTCCAATGAGCATCGAGGCTCGTGGTGGCTACCGTTATGTTCTCACCCTCACTGATGACTTGAGCAGATATGGGTATGTCTACTTAATGAAACACAAGTCTAAAACCTTTGAAAGGTTCAAGGAATTTCAAAGTGAGGTAGAGGATCAACATGACAGGAAAATAAAGTGCCTACGATCTGATCGTGGTGGAGAATATTTAAGTCACGAGTTTGGCACACACCTAAGGAAATGTGGAATTATTTCACAACTCACACCGCTTGGCACACCTCAGCGAAATGGTGTGTCTGAGCATCATAATCGCGCTCTATTGGATATGGTGCGATCTATGATATCTCTTACCGACTTACCGCTATCATTTTGGGGTTATGCATTAGAGACTGCCGCATTCACTTTAAATAGGGCACCGTCAAAATCCATTGAGACGACACCTTATGAATTATGGTTTGGAAAGAAACCTAAGCTGTTGTTTCTAAAAGTTTGGGGATGCGATGCTTATGTGAAGAAACTTCAACCTGAGAAGCTCGAACCCAAAGCGGAAAAGTGCGTCTTCATAGGATATCCCAAAGAGACTATTGGCTATACCTTCTACCTCAGATCCGAAGGCAAAGTCTTTGTTGCTAAGAATGGATCCTTTCTCGAGAAAGAGTTTCTCTCGAAAGAAGTAAGTGGGAGGAAAATAGAACTTGATGAGGTAATTGTACCTCCGCTCGAACCGGAGAGTAGCGCAGCACAGGAAGTTGTTTCTGTGGACCCTACACCAGCTAGAGAGGAAGTTAATGATGATGATCATGAAACTTCAGATCAAGTTACTATTGAACGTCGAAGGTCCACTAGGACACGTTCCACACCAGAGTGGTACGGCAACGCTGTCCTGGAGATCATGTTGTTAGACAACGGTGAACCTTCGAACTATGAAGAAGCGATGGCGGGCCCGGATTCCAACAAATGGCTTGAAGCCATGTAATCCGAGATAGGATCCATGTATGAGAACAAAGTGTGGACTCTGGTGGACTTGCCTGATGATAAGCGAGCCATTGAAAATAAATGGATCTTTAAGAAGAAGACTGACGTGGATGGTAATGTGACCGTCTATAAGGCTCGGCTTGTCACTAAGGGTTATCGACAAGTTCAAGGAGTTGACTACGATGAGACTTTCTCACCCGTAGCGATGCTAAAGTCTGTCCGAATCATGTTAGCAATTGCCGAATTTTATGATTATGAGATCTGGGAAATGGATGTCAAAATGGCATTCCTTAAGGAAGAACTGTATATGATGCAGCCGAAAGGTTTTGTCGATCCTAAAGATGCTAACAAAGTATGCAAGCTCCAGTGCTCCATCTATGGGCTGGTGCAAGCATCTCGGAGTTGGAACATTCGCTTTAATGAGGTGATTAAAGCGTTTGGGTTTGTACAGGTTTATGGAGAATCCTGTATTTACAAGAAAGTGAGTGGGAGCTCTATAGCATTTCTCATATTATATGTGGATGATATATTGATAATGGGAAATGATATAGAACTTTTGGAAAGTGTAAAGGCCTACTTGAATAAATGTTTTTCAATGAAGGACCTTGGAGAAGCTGCTTACATATTAGGTATTAAGATCTATAGAGATAGATCGAGACGCCTCATAGGTCTTTCACAAAGCACATACCTTGAAAAGATATTGAAGAAGTTCAATATGGATCAGTCCAAGAAGGGGTTCTTGCCTGTGTTACAAGGTGTGAGATTTAGTACGACTCAATGCCCGACCACGACAAAGGATAGAGAAGATATGAGTGTCATCCCCTATGCTTCAGCCATAGGCTCTATTATGTATGCCATGTTGTGTACTATACCTGATGTGAACCTTGCCATAAGTTTGGTAGGGAGGTACCAAAGTGATCCCGGAGCGGGATACTGGACAACGGTCAAGAATATCCTGAAGTACCTGAAAAGGACAAAGGACATGTTTCTCGTATATGGAGGTGCCGAAGAGCTCGTCGTAAAGGGTTACGTCGATGCTAGCTTCAACACAGATCCGGACGAGTCCAAGTTGCAAACCGGATACATGTATATTTTGAACGGAGGGGCAGTCAGCTGGTGCAGCAGCAAGCAAAGCGTCGTGGCGGCATCTACATGTGAAGCGGAGTACATAGCTGCTTCGGAAGCAGCAAAGGAAGGAGTCTGGATGAAGGAGTTCATCACCAACCTAGGAGTAATTCCAAGTGCGTCAGTCTCGATGACTCTATTCTATGACAACACTGGAGCTATTGCCCTTGCGAAGGAGCCCAGGTTTCATAAGAAGACAAGACACATCAAGCGCCACTTCAACTCCATCCATGATTACATTCAGGAGGGAGATATAGATATTTGTAAAGTGCATACGGATCTGAATGTCGCAGATCCGTTGACTAAACCTCTCTCATGAGCAAAACATGATCAACACCAGAATGCTATGGGTGTTCGATTCATCACAATGTAACTAGATTATTGACTCTAGTGCAAGTGGGAGACTATTGGAAATATGCCCTAGAGGCCATAATAAAATGGTTATTATTGTATTTCCTTGTTCATGATAATTGTCTATTATTCATGCTATAATTGTGTTAACCGAAAACTATAATACATGTGTGAATACATAGACCACAACATGTCCCTAGTGAGCCTCCAGTTGGCTAGCTCGTTGATCAATAGATGGTCACGGTTTCATGACCATGGACATTGGATGTCATTGATAACGGGATCACATCATTAGGAGAATGATGTGATGGACAAGACCCAATCCTAAGCATAGCACAAGATCGTGTAGTTCGTCTGCTAAATCTTTTCAATGTCAAGTATTGTTTCCTTAGACCATGAGATTGTGCAACTCCCGGATACTGTAGGAATGCTTTGGGTGTGCCAAACATCACAAAGTAACTGGGTAGCTATAAAGGTGCACTACGATTATTTCCGAAAGTGTGTGTTGGGTTGGCACGAATCGAGACTGGGATTTGTCACTCCGTGTGATGGAGAGGTATCTCTGGGCCCACTCGGTAAGACATCATCATAATGAGCTCAATGTGACTAAGGAGTTAGCCACGGGATGATGTATTACGGAACGAGTAAAGAGACTTGTCGGTAACAAGATTTAACAAGGTATAGGGATACCGACGATCGAATCTCGGGCAAGTAACATATCGGTAGACAAAGAGAATTGTATACGGGATTGATTGAATCCCCGATATCGTGGTTCATCCAATGAGATCAGCATGGAGCATGTGGGAGCCAACATGGGTATCCAGATCCCGCTGTTGGTTATTGCCCGGAGAGGTGTCTCGGTCATGTCTACGTGTCTCCCGAACCCGTAGGTTCTACACACTTAAGGTTTGATGATGCTAAGGTTATAGGGAAATGGTATACGTGATTACCGAAGGTTGTTCAGAGTCCCGGATGAGATCCCGGACATCACGAGGAGCTCCGGAATAGTCCGGAGGTAAAGATTGATATATAGGAAGTCCTATTTTGGTTACCGGAAAGTTTTCGGGCTCATCGGTAGTGTACCGGGAGTGCTGGGAGGGTGCCGGAGGACCCCCAGGAGGGGTGTGACGACCAAAGGACTTCGTGGGCCCTTAGAGGAGGTGTACCAGCCCTTATTGGGCTGGCCAAGACCTTCCGAAAGGGACCATGTGGCTAGGGATAAGAGATAAGGCTGAAAAGGATTCAAAAGGAAGAGATCCACCTCTTGTAACGCTTCCGCTTAGCGATCTTCAAAGGTATGAATATGCAATCTCTCCCCACTCGTTGCTGGTTTCTTCATAGATAGATCTTGGTGACACGTAGGAATTTTTTTGATTTACTACTACGTCTCCCAACAGCATCCATATTTGCCATGATCATGAATGTTTAAATAACTTAACATAAGGTTATGTCCAGATTCATAAATAACTAATCTATTGCATGCGAAACATGACTAGTTAGGTTTGCCATGCTAAATTCTTCACAGAAACCATGCATCATTCTTGGTTGTGCATTGCAACTTGGTTGTTTGTTTATACTTGCTGTTTCTTTTGGGTAGACACGAACGTTGAACCTGAGTACGAAGATCCAAGAGAGTATCACTACGAGGATCCCGCTACTTGTCCCTCTGAATAACCAACATGCAAGATGATCGTACCCGGATCCTGATACTATTTTCGCTTGCTAGTTGTCTCGCTCTTATCGCTACTTTCGTGCTACCTACCACTTGAATATCATCCTCCTATTTGCCATGATAGCCTCTAACCCTCCACATCCTAGCAACCTTTGATTGGCCAAGTTACCGCTCTCAGCCCCTCTTATAGCGTTCTAGTTGCAGGTGCAGGTTGTTTCCATGTGATAACATGGATCTGGCATATCACAATATTATCTGTTATTTAATTTAATGAAATTATATATCTGGTATTGGTGGAAGGCTTGGCCTTTTGCTAGGTGTTTTGTTCTGCTATTACCGCCATAGTTTCTTGTTACCGGTGTTATGTTTTCCATACTTTGCACTCCTAACACGCTCGGGGTTGTTATGGGGACCCCCTTGTTCATTCGGTTAAGAGTAAAACTTGTCTGGCAAGACCCAACTTTGGTACTACATTTGCTAAACAACTTAATAAAATTTGCATAGGGCTTTGCAACCCCGTGGATAATTAATCAATCCCCGGGCCAGTGCTCCTCATGAGTGTTGGTCCAAACTAGAGCACTGTGCGGGGCCAACCCGGGGTAACTCGGGATATTTCTATCAAGCCTCCATACGCGTCGCTTATCCGTCGTGTCCTGAGAACGAGATACGCGGTTCTAATCGGGTTCGTCGACACGCCAGGTGGTCTTGCTGGACTTGTTTTACCTTTATCGATTGTCTTGCATGAGGGGCTCTGACTTTCTTCGGGTTATCTCAAGGTGTTGGAATTCCTTTGGAGTTGCTTAGGATGATCACGAGATCCGTGGTCGAGGCTATTCCTGCGGAGTGTGGTTAATTTATGATGGACTAGTTGGAGCACCCCTGCAGGGTTAAACTTTCGGAAAGCCGTGCCCGCGGCTATGTGGCAACTTGGATATTTGTTTAACACCCGGTTATATTTAACTTGAAGTAAATTCTAATAAAATACACCAACTGTGTGAGTAACCGTGATCGTCTCTACTCGTGAAGATGAACCGAGAGAGAACACGGTGGGGTTATGATTGACGTAAGTAAGTGTTCAGGATCTCATAGAGGTCATTCTAGTTTCGATTGTTTATCGTAGACCACATATTTACTTTCATGTTTCGTAAGATTAGCCACCATAAATGCTTAGTGCTGCTACAAACTAAACACATACCCATTTCCAACCTATGAGCTTGAAAAGTCTTGGTACCCAGGCGCGAGATTGCTGAGTCCTCGTGGCTCACAAATTACTACAACAATCTAGGTGCAGGTACAGATGAGATTGTGCCAGATGATATGACGCAGCTCCAGTAGGAGTATGACGAGGAGCGTGGCAGGATGTACGTGACTTATCCAGACGAGTAGAGGACCGTGGTCGTGACCTTCGGGGCTGGCAAGCCAGTTTCATTGCATCTTCATTTTATCGTTGTTTTCTTCCGTAGCCGGACCCTGTCTTGGATTGGTGCTTAAACTCTTTGATGTGGAATTGTAATTTAGTATGTAGAGAGTGTAAGCCAACTCATATACTCATCTCTTCCTAAATGTATGATATAATGATACTGTACTTGCGAACGACGAGATGCGCCTCTATCCCTGTCGAGGCCCCCGTGCCTTAATATGGGTAGGCGCGCATCTTGGGTGTGACAACAACCGACCACAAAGGGCCCTTGCACCCAAGGGTAGGTGGGGAGGTGCCTTGGAGGGGAGGGATACCTCCCAAAGGCACCCACCTCCCTTATGAGAGGTGGACTCCTCCCTATCTTGGCCGGCCAGCCCTCCTTAGAGGAGCGGCCAAGGCTGCGCCCTACCTACCCCTTCCTCCTATAAATAGAGAGGGAGAGGGAGGGCAGCACAACCCTAAGGTATAGGTGCAGACCTCCCTCTCTCCCTAGATATGTTTCTCTTGCAAAATGCATCTGCGGCAGCGCTTGGCGAAGTCCTGCTAAGATCGCTCCACCACCACCACCACCACGCCGTTGTGCTACCGAAGAACTCATCTACCTCTCCACCCTCGCTTGCTGGGTCAAGGAGGTGGAGATCATCATCGAGTTGTACGTGTGCTGAACACAGAGGTGCCGTCCGTTCGGGGCTAGATCGGAAGGACCGTGATAGGATCGCGGGATGGTTCGTGATTGGATCGCGGGAAGGATTGTGATCGGATCGCGGGAGGCTAGCAATTTGGATCGTGAAGACATTTGACTACATCAACCGTGTTTCTTAATGCTTCCCACTTAGCGATCTACAAGGGTATGTAGATCCACTCTCCCTCTCGTAGATGCTCATCACCATGGATAGATCTTGCGTGTGCGTAGGAAAATGTTTGTTTCCCATGCAACGTTCCCCAACAGTGGTAGCAGAGCTAGGTCTATGCGTAGATGATATCACGAGTAGAACACAAAGGAGTTTGTGGGTGTTGATGCTCAGATTGCTTCCTCCCTTAGTATTTTCTTGATTTAGCGATATCGTGGGATGAAGCGGCCTGGACCAACCTTAGTCGTCCACGTACAAGAGACCGGTGCCATTGACTCACATGTGACTTTGTTGCATAAAGATGGCTAGCGGGTGTCTGTCTCTCCTACTCTAGTTGGATTGGATTCGACAAAGGAGATCCTTGAGAAAGTTGAATAGAAATTTGTGTATCACCGTTATGGTTTTGCGTAGGTAAGAATCGTTCTTGCTAGATACACGTAGCAGCCACATAAAACATCCAACAACAATTAGAGGATGTCTAACTTGTTTTTGCATGGTATGTTGTGATATGATATGGATAATTACATGATGAGATATATGTGATGTATAAGATGATCATGTTTTGTATATAATATCATGACTCGCATGTCGATGAGTACAGCAACCGACAGGAGCTATAGGGTTGTCTTTAATTATCATATGACCTGCGTGTCAATCATTAAGCGCCTTGTAATGATTTACTTTATCACTAAGCAGTAGCAATAGTAGTAGAAGCATGGTGGGTGCGACAACCCCGATGGAGACACATTGATGGAGATCAAAATGATGGAGATCATGGTGTCTTACCGGTGACGATTGAGATCACGCCGGTGCTTTATAGATGGAGATCAAAAGCACAAGTTCATGGCCATATTATGTCACTTATGATTTGCATGTGATATGCCAGTGCTTTATAGATGGAGATCAAAAGCACAAGTTCATGGCCATATCATGTCACTTATGATTTGTATGTGATGTTAATCCTTTTTTGCACCTTGCTTTGCTTAGGACAATAGTAGCATTGTAAGGTGATCCCTCACTTCAATTTCAAGATAAATTGTGTTCTCCCCGAGTGTGAACCGTTGTGAAAGTTCGTCGTCTCAAGACACCACATGATGATCGGGTGTGATAGACTCTACGTTCACATACAACGGATGCAAGCCAATGTTGCATGTGCAAAACACTCGGGGTTAAACTTGACGAGCCTAGCATGTACATACATGGCCTCGGAACACAAGAGACCGAAAGGTCGAACATGAGTCATATAGTAGATATGATCAACATGATGATGTTCACCATTGAACCACCTTAACTCATGTGATGATCGGACTTGAGTTGGTGAATCTAGATAATGTATCACTCGAATGACTGGAGGGATGTCAATTTGAGTGGGAGTTCTTAAGTACTATGATTAATTGAACTCATTTGTCATGAACATAGTCGAAATTTATCTTTGCAAAGTTATGTTGTAGATTGATAGCTCGCGCTATGGCTCCCCTGTGTTTTTTAAATACATTCCTAGAGAAAATAGAGTTGAAAGATAATGGTAGAAATTATGTGGACTAGGTCCGTGATGAGAGGATTGTCCTCAGTTGCTGCACAGAAGACTTATGTCCTTGATGCACCACTCAGTGCACCACCCCCTCAAGCGTCGTCTATAGATGTTGTGAACATCTGACATGCACATTTTGTTGACTATTTGATAGTTCAGTGCGTCATGCATTACGGCTTAGAATTGAGGCTCCAAAACGTTTTGAACGTCACAGAACATATGTGTAAGCGCATCTAGTGCCCCTTAGTGATTTTGGTTTATTGAAGACTTATAGGTTAAGGAACTAATGTGTTTGTGAGTGTACACAGGCTCTATAAGATGAGGAGTTTGATATATTCGGAGATTACTGACCCCTAAAAATGCATGTCTTCGACTGAAGACTTTGGTGAAGACTTAGGTGAAGACTTTGCTGAATACTTTGGTATTCCCTGAAGACTTTGAAAATAAAGAAGTTGGTGTGACTTTGAAGATATGAACGATGACTATGAAGGGTGAAGATTTTTGTTTTCGAAGTTTCATTTCCTTTCTTTGAGTCATAGGAAACATCATACTGTTAAAGGGGTCCGAGGTAATACTAAGTAAAATTTCCAACTGATGCTCAACTCCAAAAGCCTCAACCTATCCAATCCTTCGAGTGAAGCCTTTGGAAATCTCTTGCAGTTCAGTCAAGTTCTTTAGTGATAGAGACGAAGTTCTTCTGGTCTCTAATGAAATTGATCTGACTGAGGAGTTAGGATTCCACCACTGCGAATAGCCTACAAGTGAGGAACATGATAAGCCTGAGGACTGTCATAATTTGAAATTCCGACTGTTGCTGTGCTTAGCGCCACCTGTCCCCAATCATCTTATCCACATAACGGTCATATCATTGGGGGCATTTGTGTCTTATCATGTCAGGTTGCACCCTGGCTATAAATAGCCACCCCCACAACCACTAGTTGGTTGGCTGCTCCGAGAGAGAACTGACACTTGTCATTTGAGAGCAACCCATCCTTCAAGGACTTTGAGAGAAAATCATCAGTGAGGAAAAACCCAAATCCAAACCACCAAACCCAAAGTGATTGAGCATCACTGAAGAGATTGTTCCTGTGTGGAACCGACGCTTGTTACCTTTGAGGACTGTGTATCCTCTAGATGGTTAGGCGTCATGGTCTAGTGCATCCTACAGTCAATTGGGGATCATGGAGTGACCTTGGTCTAGAGCATCCAACAGTCAATTGTGGATCGCTGGGTGACCAGTTTGCGAGGGTTTGGGAAGTCTACCCTGAAGACTTACCACGAGTGTTCGGTGAGGACTTTGTGACCTTATCTTAAGGAGAATACGGTAAGGACTGTGTGTCCTCTGGTTTAAATACCAGGCCGCTCCAAACCAGATGTACGACTGTCACAGGAGTTGGAACTGGGTCATCAAACCATTGTCTTCATTGAGCTACCTGGTTCTATTTCCTCAACCCCTCTATTCCTCGCATACTTGTTGATGAAATTGATCGTTACTATTTGAAGAATTTGACTGAAGACTTTCACAATTTCCTCATCTCAAATTCTTCATGCTACCTTGTTCCTCACCTTCTTATCCTGTATCACGCTACTTGTAATATGTGCATGTTTCATTTCATCATGATGACTATGTTGTCGCTAGGTTTCTCATGCACTTGAGTACTTAATCCGCTGCTAGTTATTTATCACATTTCCAATTCCTCAAGTGATGAATTTGTAAAAATCGCCTATTCACCCCCCTGTAGTCGATATAACGCACTTTCAATTGGTATCAGAGCAAGGTACTCCCTTGTTCCGTGTGACTTTGATTTAACCACCTGGAGTTCTAGTTATGTCGACTGTAGGTATGATCAAGGTTTCCGTAGGGTGTCCTATATTAGATGGGACGGATTACCCCTACTGGAAGAACAAGATGCGCATGCATCTTGAGGCTATTGACAACGATCTTTGGTATGTTGTGGAAAATGGTGTTCCCTGCATTTCTCTGACTGTTACTGCTCCTGATACGAAGAAATTCAAGCAACTCGATTCTCTAGCGAAGAATATCATCTGTGGCCATCTGAGCAAAGGTCAGTATGGCAAAGTGAGTGTTTTGGTGTCTGCTAAGCTTATCTGGGATAGGTTGTCCAAAGTTAACGAAGGTGTTTCCACTCAATGTGACTCTCGTGTTGATGTTCTCCGCAATCTCTTCAACCGCTTCAACAGACTCGACAATGAAAATGTTTAGCAAACTTTTGATCGTCTCACTGATATCTCTAATGAGCTTCAAGCACTAGGTGCTACTGATATCACCGACCACGAAGTAGTGAAGAAACTGCTAAGATCTCTTGATTCCTCATTCGATACTCTGGCCTTGTGAGACAACCCAAGTGTTGTCCCTACCTTTATTGGCATTTAATCTATTGTATGAACCTTGTGTCTAACTTATGAAATCAGTTTGCACCTTGTCATGCCATGCTTTGTTTTGAATTCATGCATCATGCATTCATCATGCCATGTCTAGTTGTGAAGTGACCTTGTATGGTGTGACCTTGTTGTGGTCTTGAGCTATGTGATGTGTTGTGGTTGGATCTTGTGTGCAACCTCCTTCTCCTTCCCCTCTCTTTTCTTTTGAAACAACCCTTTCAATACCCCCTTTTTTCTTCATGTATTTTATAAGCAGAATTAAGTTGCTCTTTAAATTATTTAAAAAATGTTCAAGTGCTAGCCTAATATATTTTAAGCATGTGAGTGGGGTTCTTTTGTTGTTTGAGCTTAATATGATTTGGGATTTTAAATAACAAGGGGGCTGTTGTTTTTTTATAATAATTAAATTAGTTCCTCTAAAATTCAACATGTTAATTTTGTTAAAGAGGTCTTAATTTCTGGTTTGTAAAAGTGTTTTTGTTTTGACAAAACCCTTTCATATATTCGGTGCGATTTTGTAAGTGTGTTGTTTCTTTTAATAAATAAAAAATCTATTGTTTTGATTCCCAGCGAGAGAAGAAGTGTGCTTCTCCTCCTTCCCGTGGCCCAGCCCAGCCCAGCGCGCCTGACGGCAACCTACCCTGTCGTTCTCCCCGTTAGTGCGCGTGAGAGGAGCAGAGAGAGCAGTGGCGGGCGCATGCCGACGCCGTGAGAGAAGCTCACGAACGTCGAGACCGGCCCCCCTACTTAAGTGTGCGCATCCCTTGGTTTTCCCCTCTCTCCCCTTGTCGCCACTGTTACTCTTCTCCCTCCTCCTCCCTTCTTCTTCTTCGTCAGGTAGGTTCAGGGAATTGGGTTCAGAGAGCAGCAGAGCACCGGTGACTCTCTTCGGGTCGTCGCCGCCGCCTCTGGCGAAGCCCGTCGTCGTCGGGATGCTGAGCTCCTTCCCGGTGCGGTCCGTGTTCCGTTCCCGGCGCTAGGGTGCCATGGGAGGCTCCAAGCATCGTCTTCTTCCTCAGTGTCGCCGTGCTCCCGAAGCTTCTCGTCGTCTCCTTCCTCGTCGTCGCCGTCAAGTAGTCATCGTGCTTCCTCCTCTTCTTTGCGCCCCGAGCCGTCGTCGTCTCCCCTCGGTGAGCCACCGCGATGCACCTCCTTGCCGTTGCTTAGCTTGTCGTCACCGCAGAGCCACTGTCGCTACCGTTTCGTCCAAAGGTAGTGCCTTGAGGGCTCGCCTCCGCCCCCCTCGTCGCGAGAAGAACGAGGGAATGGATACCCCGTAGGAGCCTCAGTCGTCGCCCGTGCTCCGCGTCGCTGTTGAGGCCAGTGATCGCCGGGAATCGCCGTCGCCTTGCCGCTGTTGTCGCATGTGTTCTTTTTGTCAGTTTCGTCAGTTAGTTGCAGTGTGTGTGTGTATTAGTGGGCTCGTGCCCCTTCTCTGTTAGCAGACGAGAGACTAGCAGAGCGGTGTGCGCTCGGGGGAATGACCAGGAGGTCAGGGGTTCGATCCCGACCCTTCCCCCCTTTTTGTTTTATTATCTGTTTTCTTTTTTTCTTTTTTCCCTTTCTTCCTTGCTATATATATGTGTGTGTGTAGGGGCTTGTTTTTCTTTTTTTCTGTTGTATAGAGTGTGGTGTGTGTGTGTGTGCTTAGTGCATACATACACATGTGCTTGTGTATGTGAGATGTATATCTGCTTGTGTATCTGTGTATACATAAGTGTATATATGCATGGGTATTTGAGTGTGTGTGAGAGGCAGATTGCACTCCTGTGGTGTGAGTGCATATGAGCATGTATGTGAGTGTATGTGCCTAGTGCACTTGTGAGTGTTGTGTGTGTATGTGCCATACGCTTATGCATACATGGTGCATGTGAGTGTGTATGTGGATGAACACCCCCTCATGGGTGGTATGTCATGGGTGTATTTGTGCTCATATGCCTTGGGCATATATAGAGCATGTGTGTGCTTCCTTGTAGTGGTGTGAGTAGAGTGTATGTGTGGTGTGGGGACTAGTGGGTTTCCCCACTTGACATACCCCTTTGTTGGTTATGGTTGTTAGTAGGTTTATGGATAATTGCCATGTTAACTAAGTTTCCAATCTGCTTATGTTCAGATTTGCTCATGTCCATTTAGAGTAATATTTCACTTATAAGACTAGATGTTATTTTACTAGTATAATTTGTGCCATGTTGTTTCACATGGACATATGAGTATGACACAAGCTATTGGGGTAGAAAGAGCCAATGAATCCATTGGTGCTTTCAGATTTCACTTTTGGTCAAGTTTATAAAACTGTCATTCTTAGCTGTGATGCTACCTTGTCATTTTTGCATGATTTAATCCTTGCTTGCTTTGGGGCATGTGCCAACTAGGAAGTGCTAGTGTTTTACATGTATTATACCATGATATTTTTGTTTAACATGAGAATCACCCATATAAGTGGAAAATATGCTGTAAAGTAGCTAACTTGATGTTTCTGTTTTCAACATGCTAAATATTTCTAAGTCTGAGAATCTGCTGTTATTTTTATGCCATGTAGAGTGGTTGACAACTTGTAATCTGTTGAGTATTTGCTCATGCTCAGTGCTAGTATTTTGGAGTAGATGTTTTCTACTACCATCCTTTTAATTTTCATGCCAAGGGGTGCTCACTAACATATGTAACTACTGCTGTCAACATGCTAACTCAGATTCCAGAAAACTGGAATTTTCACCAAGTCCCAGAAAACTGTTTCATCATGTCAACTTGATAGCTTCATGCTTATTGATGTGTACCTTATTTTCTGATTGTGTAGTTGGATAAGTTGATGTAGATATTATGTAGTTTCATTAAATATCTTTTTTGTGGCTGTAGGATTCCTGGAGATCAAGTTGTGGGCTCTGTAAGTTGCTATGTTGCTGTTTTGTGGCAGATTGTTTGTTTTATTGTTTTGTGACTTGGGGGAGCTATACTCCATGGAATTGATTGATCTTTGAGTCTATTGTGGTTGGTTTTTCATTGCCTAACCAGTGGCTACCATGGAATGCCAAGAATTAGCCCATGGCTTGGTTGTCTTGTGTATTTACCTTCGTACCTTGTCGTGAGCGTATCGTGAGAACCGTACCTCCGTTTCTTGCGTTCTTTATATGCATTTCTATCGATTTTGCATGATGAATCCATATTTTCCATGTTCATGAATGTTTAAATAACTTAACATGAGGTTCTGTCCAGATTCATTAATAAACAAACTTTGCATGTGAAACATGACTAGTTTTGGATTGCCATGTTAAATTCTTAATAAATGAATCATGCATCATCTTGGGTGTGCATTGCACCTTCGTTGGATGTTTATTGTTGTTGTTTCTCTTGGGTAGACGCGAGTGTTGATACTGAGTACGAGGAACCATGAGAGTACCACTACGAGGATCCCGCTACTTGTTCCGCTGAAGAACCAACAGGCAAGATGATCGTACCCAGATCCCGATACTATTTTTGCTTGCTAGAATCTCTCTCTTATCATTACAATTGCGCTACCTACCACTTGATTTCAGCCTCCTAATTGCCATGACAGCTTCTAACCCACCACATCCTAGCAAACCTTTGATTGGCTAAGTTACCACTGCTCAGCCCCCCTCTTATAGCGTTCTTAGTTGCAGGTGCAGGTTGTTCCATGTGATAACATGGTTTTGGATATCCCAATATTATCTGTTATTTAATTTAATGCACATATATATCTTGGTATTGGTGGAAGGCTTGGCCTTTTGATAAGTGATTTGTTCCGCTGTTACCGTCATAGTTTCTTGTTACCGGTGTTATGTTTTCCATATTTTGCGCTCCTAACATGATCGGGGTTGTTATGGGGACCCCCTTGTTTATTCAGTTGAGATTAAAACTTGTCTGGCAATACCCAACATTGGTACTAAATTTTCTTAATAACTTAATAAAATTTCCATAGGGCTTTGCAACCCCGTGGATAATTAATCAACCCCCGGGCCAGTACTCCTCATGAGTGTTGGTCCAACCTAGAGCACTATGCGGGGCCAACCCAGGGCAACTTGGGAGATTTCTATCAGGCCACCGTACACTAGCTTATCCGTCGTGTCCTGAGAACGAGATACGCGGCTCTTATCGGGTTCATCGACACGTCGGGTGGTCTTGCTGGATTTGTTTTACCTTTATCGAGTGTCTTGCGTGTGGACTCTAACTTTCTTCGGGTTTTCTCGAGGTGTTGGAAGTCCTTTGGAGTTACCTATGATGACCACGAGGTCCGTGGTCGAGGCTATTGCCGCGGAGTGTGGTTAATTTGTGATGGACTAGTTGGAGCACCCCTGCAGGGATAAATCTTTTTGAGAAGCTGTGCCTACGGTTATGTGGCAACTTGGATATTTGTTAAACACTTGGTTATAGTAAACTTGAAGTAAAATCTAATTAAAATACAACAACTGTGTGAGTAACCGTGATCGTCTCTGCTCATGAACATGATCTGAGAGAGAACACGGTGGGGTTATAGTTGACGTAAGTAAGTGTTCTGGATCTCTTAGAGGTCATACTAGATTATATCAATCATCATAGGCCACTAAAAATTATTTTCATGTTACGTAAGTTTAGACACCATATATGCTTAGTGCTGCTGCAAACTAAACACATACCCCATCCTAACCTTTAAGCTTGAATAGTCTCGGTACCCGGGAGCTTGATTGCTGAGTCCTTGTGGCTCACAGATTACTACAACCCTCCAGGTATAGGTATAGATGAGTACATGCAGGATGATCTTACCCAGTTCCAGTGGGAATATGATGAGGAAAGAGGCAGGATGTACGTGACTTACCCGGATGAGTAGAGGACCATGGTCGTGATCTTTGGGATAGCGAGATAGTATCATTTGCATCTGTTTTTATCGTTTGATTTCGTCCATAGACGGACCCTGTCTTCATCTTGATGATTTGAACTGTGTCTGGAATTGTAATTTAGTATGTGGTGAGTGTAAGCCAACTTGTATACTCATCTCTTCTGTAATGTATGATGCAATGATTCTATACTTGCGAACGACAAGATGCGCCTCTATCCCTTGTGAGGCCCTCGTGTCTTAAAATGGATAGGCGCGCATCTTGGGCATGACACCTTGATGATTCAAGAACGTGGAGACTACAAGTCACTTGATCCTGCTGATATTCTTGAGAGACTCAATACTCATGAATTCCAACAAGCTGAGAAGAGAGACCTCTACGGGCCAAGCTATGGAAGATCTCGTGCTCTCAAGGCAAAAGCAATTTCCTGACCCGAAGGCGAAGATTTTGATAGTAGCGTTGGTGATCCTGAAGAACCAAGTCAGGAGCTAGCAATGGTCGTGAGGAAATTCCAGAAGTTCTCGAGGAGAGGTGGATTTGGAAAGTCATCAAAAAGTGGTTTGAGGAACTCAGATTCCTCGGATGACTACAAGAAAAGAACTTGTCACAAATGCAAGAAATCTGGTCACTTCATCTCTGACTGTCCTCTTTGGGAAAAAGAATCAAAGAAGAAGAAGAAGAAGAAGAAGAAGGACGACAGTTCTGACGACTCGAAGAAAAAGAAGAAATCTTCAAAGTCCTCATCTTCAAAGTCCTCAATGCACAAGAAGAATGGCTCCAGAAAGGCCCGTGCTTTCATTGGCAAGGAAATGGACTCGGAAGAAGAATCTGAAGAATATGAAGAAGAGGAAGAATCTGAGGTGGAGTCTGAATCTATGTCGCTAGCCTTGCTCTCACCACTGCCTTCGTCAGCAAGTCCATCTTCGACGATGAAGAAAATGACTACTCCAATGACTCTGACGTCAGCAATGATGATTTTGCTCCCACCTATTGCTTCATGGCTAAATATTCCAAGTTACATAAGCATCACTTCTCCTCTGAATCAAGTGATGGTGAATCTGATGAATATGTGAAACCTAGCTATGCCAAACTTGCTAACATTGCTACTAGGCAACAAAGTGCACTTGAAAAGCTTCAGAAAATGCTAGCCAAAAGCGATGACATGTTGAATGAGAAAGTGAATCAGACTCAAACTCTGTCTGATGATCCCAAAAGTCTTCAGACAAAGTATGATAACCTTTAGAGTCATCATAATGCTCTCTTAGCCGATCATGAGAAGCTCTTCTTATGAATTTCTTCAAAGAAAGCAAGATCTTTAGAAACTAAGGGTGTCACATGAGGATCTCCAAAGGGAAAACGATTCCTTACTGGCTCAACAGATCAGTACCGCTCAGGAAGAATTTGTTCCACATTGTTTGAAGTGCATCGAACATGAAACTGCTAATTCTTCACCAGAATGTTCAAATGCTTCTATTGCTGCAAATTCTTCAATTATTCCAATGGTCACAAACTCCTTATCTGAGGATACCACAAGTATCACTAACGAAAATGCAGGGTTGAAGGAATTGTATGTGACAGGCATGTACAAAAGTCTCAAGGGCATCAAACCCTTTGCAATGTCCTCAAAAAGAAGATTCTGAATAGGAACCCTAGGAAAGAGGGTATTGCCTTTGAGTGGAAACTCAACGCTGATGGATCCTACTCGACACTTGAGAAGTACCCCCAAACCTCATGGGTTGCTGCAAAAGGACCTCCTGTAGATCCATCCACTTTATCTGGCTTTACATGTGAGACTTCATATTCCTCTGATGAGTCACTTGACTGCAACTACAAATTCTTCAAAAATCAGAAAGGTGAAATATTTGCGAGATTTGTTGGAACTAACTGCAGGAACGGTTCTCCTATGAAGAAAATCTGGGTTCCCAAGAGCTACCTACAAAATCTTCAAGTGAATGTCCTTACGACACCACTCATGAAGAACAGGAACCCTAGATCAAATTCCTCATATGGGCCAAAGTCTTCACTTGGACCAAATTCCTCAAATGGTCAAAAATATCATTCTCCTACTAAGCATCTGTTTCATAGGGAAAATCTAAGAGTTCTGAATATGTGCATTATTCTTCAAATGATTATGTTCATAAGTCCTCGAAGAATTTCTCTGCTTATTCATATGAGTACTCTAACCCTCGCCCTGTGAAACGAAGTGCACTTGCTTCAATGCCTCCCTTCTCATATGATGCTCATAGAATGATGAACTCTTTGACACCCCTCCAGATGTGGGTGGTGAAGAAATTAAACTAATTTCTTATGCAGGGTGAGGTCTCCAGATGAACTTGAACGTCTGATGAATTTGTTGGAGACCTGAGGAAATGCTTAAAAGGACGCAAGCTAACCATGTAGAAATGAATTCCTCATTTCTCACTGTAACGCCCCGGACACACCCGCCGGTAGTCATTACTCCTGGCAGGATCTAGACTGGCCTCACAGATCAATACTAGTCTTTTCTGCGCACTTTGGCCTCACTCATGCGCACCCGGGACCAACTTCCTGGTTGGTCACCCATCCTAGATCTACTCCAAGCCAAGCACGCTTAACCTGGGAGTTCTGTTCAAATGGGCTCTCAAAAAAGAAGGAATTCCTTATTGATATGAGTAGTCTATCATCCCTAATATGCCAGGCTATCACATACACCACCACTCAGAGGAACCGACGTCCTCGTCAGGCCACAAGAACGTTCCCTCTTGGCACAAACGTCTGTGCTTCCAATTCGATACATGTGTCATTCCGTGTGCCATAACGGGTCACCAACTTCGTGAACAACATGACCGCGCACCTGTCGGCGTGAAATGGGCTCCTGGAAAAGAAGGAATTCCTTATTGATATGAGTAGTCTATCGTCCCTAATATGCCAGGCTATCACACTCACGTCCTCACACTACTTGCTTACTATCTTGTGTGATGAAATTATGTCTGATGAAATTGATGTCATATTCTTCACTCTGAAGCATGTGAGTTTGTAAGTTGTACTAATTCATCTGCACGATGAACCTCCAAAAGCTACTGAGTGGGTCCTCAATAGTGGATGCACAAACCACACGAGTGGTGACAAGATTCTACTGATGAATTTGCCACTTGCTCCATCTCATCTGAAGCATATCACCTACGCAGACAAAGGAAAAAAATTCAAGGTATTGGTTCTAGGTAAGGTTGCAATCTCAAAGGACCGAACCATGGATAAGGTGATGTTAGTCGAATCCCTCGGGTTCAACCTTATGCCTGTCTCAATGCTTTGTGATCTTGATATGGTTGTCATATTTGGAAAATATCTTTGTGTTGTCATCATGGAATCTGAAAATTCCAAAGTCTTAGAAGGCTTTAGGAGAGGAGACTTGTATATTGTTGATTTCTCTACAGGTCCTCAGCCTACCACATGCCTACTTGCAAAGTCCTCAGAAGGATGGCTATGGCATCGACGACTTGGACATGCTGGTATGAGGAACTTGCACACACTCGTGAAGAAAAAGCACGTCATTAGCATTGAAGGTGTCAAATTCCTCAAGGACCACCTTTGTGGTGCATGTGAGTCTGGGAAGACGACCAGATCCAAGCATCCCTCGAAGACAATCATGACCATGACTTGACCCTTTGAATTGCTTCACATGGATCTCTTTGGACCACTAATTACTCCACACGAACGGCTGAGGCATGGTCGGCTCGAGCTGTTGCCGGCTGGCGACACGAACGGCTCGTCAAGGTGTCGGCCCGACCCCGACCGGCTGGGCGCGGCCGGCTACCTCCGGGCCAAGTCCCCCCATTGACCCTGGGGAGGACATGCCATATCTCATCCCTCTACGCACGAGTATGGCCACAAGACACGACCGCCATGATGGGCATCATTGTAGCCACAGTGACCGATGACGCACGGGTGCACATGGCTACAGTCCGGTCGCCCAGGCCGCTGACCTTGGTGAGCGCGATCGGGCAGGGAAACAGTGCCGGCACGCCCCTGCCCACTCGATTACCTGCCCCGGCGTGGCTACAGTGCAGCCGGCCATACCGGAGACTTCGGCCGGCTGGCACTAGACGACGCCTCCCAGGCGGCCCATGCTGCAGCACGTGGGCGAGGGCCAATCGCGGAGCCGGCTGGCGGGCCCCAGCAGGCGATTTGACCGCACAGTCGGTGGACCCTATAGGAGACGAGACGGCTCGAAGGGCTGGACCCCCTGGTCAGCCGGAGAGGCTGCCAGCCGAGTCCCCCCACCTTTGTACCTTAGGAATATTGTAAGCCGGGGGGTTGGCCTATAAACCCCCCGAGCCCCCCATGCAATGGGGACAGACAACACCCGCGCTCACACACCTACAAGACATCTCCCTCACTCACATCCTCAGGAGTGAAGAGATGAACCGGCTGCTCCTTCTTCCACCTCTAGACTCACCTCCAGGAGCAACCTTGTAAACATACCAATCCATCCAACTAGACCAAGTAGAACTAGGGGTGTTACTTCCCACGGAGGGCCCTGAACCTGGGTACGTCGTGTGTCATCACCGCTTGTACCTAATCCCGCACCCGGAGCCCGTCGGCGTCCTTCGGCCCCAACCACCTACGATAAGCCTACCCATGGCATCTATCGCGAGAAAATGACGACAGTTGGCACCCACTGTGGGGCCGTACGCGGCGCCGGCCGGATTCATGCTCCGGGCAGGACCCCTTGCCATTCCTCGCTGTCGCTGCACATCCAGGAGAAACCGCGGGCTCGTCGGGCTTATTACGGCACGCCCTGCGGGCAGCTCCAACGACCTCGCGCGTGACATCGACGCACTCACCAAGCGTTTCGGCAGGCTCAGCCTCACTGAAGCTCCGGCCGCCGACGAGTACCCCAGCCAGGTGCTCGTGGGATATCTCACCCAGGGTTGTGGGATATCTCACTGCGACCCAGTCCAGCAGCTCCCACGATCGCGTGGGAGCAATGGCCATCATCTCCTCCATCTCCTCTGGATGTGCGCGGGCCGAGGCTAACGCTGCCGCGGCCCACGTCGGCACCTCCGACCCGCTCAGTGCGGCCCTTCGGGGCTTGAGCACCCCTATTGCTCGGCGGCAAACCCCAATGCCGTCGTGGCCGAGCTTGAGGCAGCTCGCCACGTCCTCTTCGAGGACACCACCGCCCTCGCAGCCACGCGGCGCCGCATGGAGGCCGCCCAGCGGGAGTACGCTTCCGGATACGGTCTCACCCCGGCTGACACTGAGCCTAGCTGGCGTGGGGCTATGCATGACCGCGACCGCATGGTCGCCGAGATCCTGGGCGGCAAGATGCCCGTCTACGACACCCCCCGCAACCAACCTGCGGGCCCTCAAGGTAGCCTATGTGGATTTGGCTACCTTGGAGGGCGAAGAACGTGCCGCCCGCAAGCGTCACATCAAGGACCTCATCGACGCCGCTGACGCGCAGCAGCATCTGCTCATGGCTGGTGGCGCCGCCTCCGGAGGCCCCCAGTCTGAGCGCGAGGGCATGGGGACTGCTCGCCATCAGCCAGCTCAGCACTCCTGCTCCCCTAGCATCTCCGGCCGCCGGGGCGAGGCAAGTAACCCCCGACCCTCTCAGCTGCCGGGTTGCGAGCAGCCGGCTGTTAACAGTCGGCGCACCAGCAACCCGCCTTGTAGCGGCCGCCACGAGGCGCCGGCTGTCGGCAGTCGGCATAGCCACAGGCACACTCCGCCCCCGCGACATGAGACAGAACGATCGTTTCCGCCCTTCATCCGCCCCGAGCTCTTGGCCCGGATCGGGTCACGCTTCCCCCGCAGCAAGAACGACACCCGCAACCGCATCGACCAACTCGCGCAATCTGCCCTCCTCGAGGAGGTGGGCTCGATTGGCCCGGCCTGTTTCGGCCCTCGGATCCGCAACGAGCCGTTCCCAACCGGCTTCAAGCTTCCCCGAGACACCCCGAAGTACAACAAGGCCGCCAAACCCGATGTAACAGGCCGGGACCGATGCTCCAGAAGATTCTAGAAGATTCCCCTTTCTGTCCATTCTCGTCTGTGTTTCGTCTGTTTGTCGCATCGGCCGGCTGGCACTAGACGACGCCTCCCAGGCGGCCCATGCTGCGGCACGTGGGCGAGGGCCAATCGCGGAGCCGGCTGGCGGGCCCCAGCAGGCGATTTGACCGCACAGTCGGTGGACCCTATAGGAGACGAGACGGCTCGAAGGGCTGGACCCCCTGGTCAGCCGGAGAGGCTGCCAGCCGAGTCCCCCCACCTTTGTACCTTAGGAATATTGTAAGCCGGGGGGTTGGCCTATAAACCCCCCGAGCCCCCCATGCAATGGGGACAGACAACACCCGCGCTCACACACCTACAAGACATCTCCCTCACTCACATCCTCAGGAGTGAAGAGATGAACCGGCTGCTCCTTCTTCCACCTCTAGACTCACCTCCAGGAGCAACCTTGTAAACATACCAATCCATCCAACTAGACCAAGTAGAACTAGGGGTGTTACTTCCCACGGAGGGCCCTGAACCTGGGTACGTCGTGTGTCATCACCGCTTGTACCTAATCCCGCACCCGGAGCCCGTCGGCGTCCTTCGGCCCCAACCACCTACGATAAGCCTACCCATGGCATCTATCGCGAGAAAATGACGACAGTTGGCACCCACTGTGGGGCCGTACGCGGCGCCGGCCGGATTCATGCTCCGGGCAGGACCCCTTGCCATTCCTCGCTGTCGCTGCACATCCAGGAGAAACCGCGGGCTCGTCGGGCTTATTACGGCACGCCCTGCGGGCAGCTCCAACGACCTCGCGCGTGACATCGACGCACTCACCAAGCGTTTCGGCAGGCTCAGCCTCACTGAAGCTCCGGCCGCCGACGAGTACCCCAGCCAGGTGCTCGTGGGATATCTCACCCAGGGTTGTGGGATATCTCACTGCGACCCAGTCCAGCAGCTCCCACGATCGCGTGGGAGCAATGGCCATCATCTCCTCCATCTCCTCTGGATGTGCGCGGGCCGAGGCTAACGCTGCCGCGGCCCACGTCGGCACCTCCGACCCGCTCAGTGCGGCCCTTCGGGGCTTGAGCACCCCTATTGCTCGGCGGCAAACCCCAATGCCGTCGTGGCCGAGCTTGAGGCAGCTCGCCACGTCCTCTTCGAGGACACCACCGCCCTCGCAGCCACGCGGCGCCGCATGGAGGCCGCCCAGCGGGAGTACGCTTCCGGATACGGTCTCACCCCGGCTGACACTGAGCCTAGCTGGCGTGGGGCTATGCATGACCGCGACCGCATGGTCGCCGAGATCCTGGGCGGCAAGATGCCCGTCTACGACACCCCCCGCAACCAACCTGCGGGCCCTCAAGGTAGCCTATGTGGATTTGGCTACCTTGGAGGGCGAAGAACGTGCCGCCCGCAAGCGTCACATCAAGGACCTCATCGACGCCGCTGACGCGCAGCAGCATCTGCTCATGGCTGGTGGCGCCGCCTCCGGAGGCCCCCAGTCTGAGCGCGAGGGCACGGGGACTGCTCGCCATCAGCCAGCTCAGCACTCCTGCTCCCCTAGCATCTCCGGCCGCCGGGGCGAGGCAAGTAACCCCCGACCCTCTCAGCTGCCGGGTTGCGAGCAGCCGGCTGTTAACAGTCGGCGCACCAGCAACCCGCCTTGTAGCGGCCGCCACGAGGCGCCGGCTGTCGGCAGTCGGCATAGCCACAGGCACACTCCGCCCCCGCGACATGAGACAGAACGATCGTTTCCGCCCTTCATCCGCCCCGAGCTCTTGGCCCGGATCGGGTCACGCTTCCCCCGCAGCAAGAACGACACCCGCAACCGCATCGACCAACTCGCGCAATCTGCCCTCCTCGAGGAGGTGGGCTCGATTGGCCCGGCCTGTTTCGGCCCTCGGATCCGCAACGAGCCGTTCCCAACCGGCTTCAAGCTTCCCCGAGACACCCCGAAGTACAACAAGGCCGCCAAACCCGATGTAACAGGCGGGGACCGATGCTCCAGAAGATTCTAGAAGATTCCCCTTTCTGTCCATTCTCGTCTGTGTTTCGTCTGTTTGTCGCATCGGCCGGCTGGCACTAGACGACGCCTCCCAGGCGGCCCATGCTGCGGCACGTGGGCGAGGGCCAATCGCGGAGCCGGCTGGCGGGCCCCAGCAGGCGATTTGACCGCACAGTCGGTGGACCCTATAGGAGACGAGACGGCTCGAAGGGCTGGACCCCCTGGTCAGCCGGAGAGGCTGCCAGCCGAGTCCCCCCACCTTTGTACCTTAGGAATATTGTAAGCCGGGGGGTTGGCCTATAAACCCCCCGAGCCCCCCATGCAATGGGGACAGACAACACCCGCGCTCACACACCTACAAGACATCTCCCTCACTCACATCCTCAGGAGTGAAGAGATGAACCGGCTGCTCCTTCTTCCACCTCTAGACTCACCTCCAGGAGCAACCTTGTAAACATACCAATCCATCCAACTAGACCAAGTAGAACTAGGGGTGTTACTTCCCACGGAGGGCCCTGAACCTGGGTACGTCGTGTGTCATCACCGCTTGTACCTAATCCCGCACCCGGAGCCCGTCGGCGTCCTTCGGCCCCAACCACCTACGATAAGCCTACCCATGGCATCTATCGCGAGAAAATGACGACAGTTGGCACCCACTGTGGGGCCGTACGCGGCGCCGGCCGGATTCATGCTCCGGGCAGGACCCCTTGCCATTCCTCGCTGTCGCTGCACATCCAGGAGAAACCGCGGGCTCGTCGGGCTTATTACGGCACGCCCTGCGGGCAGCTCCAACGACCTCGCGCGTGACATCGACGCACTCACCAAGCGTTTCGGCAGGCTCAGCCTCACTGAAGCTCCGGCCGCCGACGAGTACCCCAGCCAGGTGCTCGTGGGATATCTCACCCAGGGTTGTGGGATATCTCACTGCGACCCAGTCCAGCAGCTCCCACGATCGCGTGGGAGCAATGGCCATCATCTCCTCCATCTCCTCTGGATGTGCGCGGGCCGAGGCTAACGCTGCCGCGGCCCACGTCGGCACCTCCGACCCGCTCAGTGCGGCCCTTCGGGGCTTGAGCACCCCTATTGCTCGGCGGCAAACCCCAATGCCGTCGTGGCCGAGCTTGAGGCAGCTCGCCACGTCCTCTTCGAGGACACCACCGCCCTCGCAGCCACGCGGCGCCGCATGGAGGCCGCCCAGCGGGAGTACGCTTCCGGATACGGTCTCACCCCGGCTGACACTGAGCCTAGCTGGCGTGGGGCTATGCATGACCGCGACCGCATGGTCGCCGAGATCCTGGGCGGCAAGATGCCCGTCTACGACACCCCCCGCAACCAACCTGCGGGCCCTCAAGGTAGCCTATGTGGATTTGGCTACCTTGGAGGGCGAAGAACGTGCCGCCCGCAAGCGTCACATCAAGGACCTCATCGACGCCGCTGACGCGCAGCAGCATCTGCTCATGGCTGGTGGCGCCGCCTCCGGAGGCCCCCAGTCTGAGCGCGAGGGCACGGGGACTGCTCGCCATCAGCCAGCTCAGCACTCCTGCTCCCCTAGCATCTCCGGCCGCCGGGGCGAGGCAAGTAACCCCCGACCCTCTCAGCTGCCGGGTTGCGAGCAGCCGGCTGTTAACAGTCGGCGCACCAGCAACCCGCCTTGTAGCGGCCGCCACGAGGCGCCGGCTGTCGGCAGTCGGCATAGCCACAGGCACACTCCGCCCCCGCGACATGAGACAGAACGATCGTTTCCGCCCTTCATCCGCCCCGAGCTCTTGGCCCGGATCGGGTCACGCTTCCCCCGCAGCAAGAACGACACCCGCAACCGCATCGACCAACTCGCGCAATCTGCCCTCCTCGAGGAGGTGGGCTCGATTGGCCCGGCCTGTTTCGGCCCTCGGATCCGCAACGAGCCGTTCCCAACCGGCTTCAAGCTTCCCCGAGACACCCCGAAGTACAACAAGGCCGCCAAACCCGATGTAACAGGCCGGGACCGATGCTCCAGAAGATTCTAGAAGATTCCCCTTTCTGTCCATTCTCGTCTGTGTTTCGTCTGTTTGTCGCATTCATCATTGCATCATTCGCATCATCTACATAGCATCGACATTTTGTCAACATGAGTTTTCAAACTTGCATCCGCTAGTAGCTGCCGGTTCTATTTGTTTTGTTTTTGCCATCTTGAGACCAACCAAATTCCCCAATGACCACTCCTTTGTCACAGATTCCTCAGTCTCCAGCCCAGGCTGAAGAAACTGAACCAGGATCTGATGACTTTGCTGCCATTGCTACTGAAGAGATCCTAGCTGCATCAACTGATGAAATTGCTGCTCCAAAGGCCACTAAGGAAACTGTTGCGCAAATTCCTCAGTCTGAAGAAGTTCCTCCTATGCCTAACGAGTGGGCCGCTTCAAGCCAAACCTTTAGCCAAAGCCAAGAATGCCACTCAAAGGCTCAAAGCGCCCCAAATTTATCAAGATCAATTTCTTCAATGAACACTTTTTCTTCACTGGACCCAATCCATATGACCCAGCAAGGGCCGGTCGCACCAGATTCTAGACTCCAACATAGATGAATTGTTATGCATCAGTACTGGTTGACAAGAAGAAAGTCTTCGAACACCATCAAATTCCTCATGCGGATATGGAAACAATCCCATCCTTCACGCCAGTTGTCGGGGATATACCCCGCGGTATGACCCGGCGTGGCGACTCACAGGAGACCCGGTAAAGACATGACGTTTTATTGGAGATCCGGGAGGCGGGTCGCAGGACGACCAGGCCCAAGACCCGGCGTGCGAGCCGGTCGTAGGGTGGCTCACAAGAGAAGGCCTAAAGGAGAAAGGATTTCCTTACAAGAGAAACAAGATCCGGAATAGGATTCTAGAGAGACTAGTCCTAATCCTACTCCTAGTAGGACTCTATTTGTAAACCTACCCTCTCCACTTATATAAGGAGGGGTAGAGCACCCCTAGAAGGAGAAGATTGACAAGTCCACAAGTTTGGAAAACACAAGAGATTAGAGATAGACAGATTAGAGACTCTCGTAATTAGAGGTAGCAAACAACACCCTTGTAACCGCGAGATCTCCTTCATCATCAATACCAGACAAGCAGGACGTAGGCTTTTACCTCCATCGGAGGGGCCGAACCTGGGTAAACTCCATGTCTCTCGATTCCAATCAACCCCTTCAAGCCACCACGTAATTGCGTCTTCGCCCCGAACCTAAGTCCGTTCACCCGGACATCTGTCGTGACAAATCCACGATAGTTGGCGCCCACCATGGGGCTTGCACATGGTGGTTTTCTATTCTTGGAGGAAGCTCTCCGAAGGATCGAGAAGATTGTTGATCGTCGGATAAAGAAGAGCCAACAAGGAAGAATCTACGTCGACCGTGAGTTTATAAGTTGAGACTGAAGAAAATTAAGAGGAAACATAAATTAGATTAGAGAAGTTTCTAGAGGCAGCGTTCACACGCAACGTCCATGGGGCCTGCTGCATTTGGAGTCATCATCCGGGTAGGATCCTTCACAGTCAACAGCGACCAAATCACATCCCGACCAAACTCATCCACTATATCGGTCCATAGGTACAAATTCACCATCATCACACGGCTTGTGGTTGAGCCAACATGTGCACGATATCTATTGCAAGAGTTCTGAAGAAAGTTATAACCATGCACTCTGGGGGCTCGCCATCGCCATAGCTCCTCGTCTGTACAACCTGCGCGTTACATCCTCTCGGCAATACCCTGTGCGTTCCTACAGATAAGTGGTCAGAATCAGCCAAGACTCGTCAACATAGGCGTGTCCAGTCCAAATATAAGTCGAAGTCAACTTGAAAAAGTTGGTTCCAGTCAGGGCTTCATGAGTGGCCGCTATGGTGGTCCATGGATTGAGCAAAGCCAATTAAGATTTTACCACTTCCTCACATGAAGAAAAATCAACCAGATCTTGATAGGCATGACTTCATGCTAGCTAATCACATGCATGGTTTTTTCCGACTGGAAACCATCAGAAGCAGTGGAAGAATTGGAATCATTCGAAGGTTAAAAAAATCTGGATATTGCTAGTTTGACACGGACTCGGACTCATACAAAAAAGAAAAGGGGCAGCCGCCACGATGCTCATGGCTGCCCAGCGCCTCTCCTTCGACCCGGCGCTGCACCTTACCGCTGCCTTGTTGCAGCTCCTCTCTGACCCAGCAAACCCGCACACACTCTTGCCCTTGGTACTACAGGTGCGTACATCTGCTTGTTGTGCTCGCCCGGCGTGCGCTTCGCCCAGCAGGAGCCGCATGACATCTGCCATGGTTGAGCCACCCCCGCACCGCCGCGGCCTCACCTTGAAGTTCTTGCCTCGAGCCGCCCCTGCACCGCTGCACTGGTCCCACCATCCCAGCCTCACCTTGCCGTGCTTGCCTCAAGTCGCCTCGGTCGTCGGTTGCAATTTCCACTGCAGAGTGTGCTCGGTTGCTCGCTTGCTGCGCCTCACCTCGCCATTGCCGCTCCCCGCGTGCCACCTGCCTCGCCCGCCGGCTCGCCGCTGCCTCTCCCCGCACGCCAGCTTGCCGTTGCTACCAGTCTGGCGGCTCAGGAGGCCGGCTGAAGCTGTGAGAGAGAGGAGCAGCTGGGGAGATAAAGGAAAAGAGAGGTGGGAGGCGAGTAGTTGAGAAGATAAGATGCCGGATGAAAAAAAATTGTTATGGACTACGCCTAGTTTAATTTAATACTGGTGTCTGCATTTATCCCAGGTGATATTCATCCCATCTATTTTTGAGTACATATTATTTGTCCGAGGACAATTACTTTGCCTTGTTTTTACGCAGGACGGTTATTCAAGTGGAGAGATACTGCGGAGATGAAAGCATGCTAACACCATTCTGGACCAGTGTGTGTCCGTGTCGTGCTGCACCGGCTTATCGTGGTCGTCTCTCGCGACCATGCCGTGGCCATCTCTCGCCATCCGCGCCGGCTTACAACACCATGGTCGTCTCTCGCCATCCGCGCCTGCTTACAATGTCATGGCCGTCTCTCACCATCCGCGCCGGCTTACAACGTCGTGGCATCTTTCACAACAGCACCGGCTTACAATGCCGCGGATGGTTTCTATGTCTACATCAACACGCGAGTGGCTGCATACACCAATATGAGCCGTCCAACGAACGCGCGCAAGACACTGCCCATAGTTTGATCTACATCAACATATTGGTGTAGTGTTCGTCAATACGAGCCGCCCAACGGACAGGTGCACAAGTCGCCGCCATTACAACTTGGTTCACTTCAACAACCAGTCGGGATGAAGCATCGACTAGATTATTGAGACAAATCATACGGGGTCATCTATAACCCACCATGGCCAACCTCAACCGTCAGTGGAGATTCTCAAGCCACCTCTTCGAGTCAACTTAAGACTCGGGGGCTACAGACATGGCGAGACTCATTTGGTCATTTTCAACGAGAACCCCGGGTCTTTGCAAGAGAAAACCCAATCCTGGGGGCTATTACATTATTGGCGGAAGATTAAAAGTTGCCCAAGAGAATGAACTGCCGTGATGCACCATTCAAACATGGGTGCCCGGATTTATTGGGTCATCATAAAGTCGCTTGGAGCTTTTGTCGTTTCTTCGTACAAGATGGCGGTTTACAAGATGGCGGCTTACAAGATGGTGGCTTACAAGATGGCGACTTACAAGATGGTGCACAAAACATTGGCTGTTGAAGGGGGCTTCTTACCTTCGGGTATCGCTTATCTCACCCTAACAGCCGGCTTTAAGCCATTCCAGTTGACATGTCAGATGCGGCTGTCGAAGGGGGATTCTTACCTTCGGGTATCGCTTATCTCACCCTAACAGCTGGTCTTATGCCATTCCGGTTAACATGTTAGCCGCGGTTCTCGAAGGGGGCTTCTTACCTTCGGGTATCGCTTATCTCACCCTAACAGACGACTTTAAGCCATTCCAGTTGACATGTCAGCTGCGGCTGTCGAAGGGGGCTTCTTACCTTTGGGTATCGCTTATCTCACCCTAACAGCCGGCTTTATGCCATTCTGGTTAACATGTTAGCCACGGATGTAGAAGGGGGCTTCTTACCGACGGGTATCACTTATCTCACCCTAACAACCGGCTTTATGCCATTCCAGTTGACATGTCATCTGCGTCTATCGAAGGGGGCTTCTTACCTTCGGGTATTGCTTATCTCACCCTAACACCCGGCTTTATGCCATTTCGGTTAACATGTTAGCCGTGGTTGTCGAAGGGGGCTTCTTTCCTTCGGGTATCGCTTATCTCACCCGAACAACCGGCGTTCGCGCCAAAAATGTGGGCAAGTCCACATTGGTTGTCGAAGGGGGCTTCTTACCTTCGGGTATCACTTATCTCACCCTAACAGCCGGCTTTATGCCAATCCGGTTCACATGTCAGCCGCGGTTGTAGAAGGGGGCTTCCCACCTTCGGGTGTAGCTTATCTATCCCTAACAATCGGCGTTCACGCCAAAACTATTGACAAGTCAACAATGGCTGTCGAATGGGGCTTCTTACCTTCGGGTATCGCTTATCTCACCCTAACAGCCGGCTTTATGCCAATTCGGTTGACATGTCAGCCGCGGTTATCGAAGGGGGCTTCCCACCTCCGGGTGTTGCTTATCTATCCCTAACAACCGGCGTTACGCCAAAAATGTTGACAAGTCAACATTGCATCATACATTGCATCGTACATGGCATCATACATTGCATCATACATTGCATCATATTCAAATGATATGCCGGTTTATCAAGCCGGGTCAGAGCAAGATTATGAAAGAAGGAGCAATGTTATAACATCTCTGGGGTGTGCTTTTTTGAGCCACCCTTACAACAATGTAGAATATATCCTGTCTTGTTTATTTTTGCAGGTCTTGTCTCTTAAGATGAGTCGCCGCTAAGTATGATGGAAAACTTCGGCAAGAGCGAATGGATCTTTAATAAAGACAACATGGCTGGATCTTCATGGTTTATCATAACCAGTACTAAATGATTGGGGTTTTTAAGCCAGCTCAGAGAATTCATTATTTTTCAAGAGCCGCCCTATCAGATATAATGCCATGTCATCTAATTGACCGGTTCTCGGATTTCTTAAATTGTTCTCTGTAGTAATCTACAACACTCATGGATTTCTCCAATATATATTTGCCGGGTTGCATCGCAACCACGAGAAGGGATTTCATGTCAAAGACAAAGGAATTATTTCAGGATATTCATTCCGAGTTATATTACAACCATGGTCAAGGATTCATTCAACAAATTGTGGTGAGTCATATTTTTCTTACATAGTCACAAGTCGCCGCACGCAGATGACCCGTCCCTTGGGGCTACACTATTCAAGTCCAGTTTATATCAAATATGCAAGTCCCATGTCACTGCAAGCATGCACCACGACACTTGGGGGCTAATGCAAGCCGGTTTTCAAATCATTATATTGTTAGCAAGACCCTATTATCTCAAAGAAATGAGCCAGCCTTTCTATATTTTTCTAAGTCCCAGCCCAATAATTCTTACTGACCCGGCACTTGGGGGCTACGCTGCTCAGATCAAATTTTATAAAGTCCCAAGTCATCGCAGGCGTGCGACCCGGCACTTGGGGGCTACAGTATTCAGCTGTTCAAACAAATTATGAGGTTCAAATTGAAGACCCGGTGCATCATATTCTGATGAGCCGGCCCTTGGGGACTACACCAGCTGAAGTTTCATAAGGTATAAGATTGTTATAAGTCCTAGGTTGCTGCAAGCAGGACAACCCGGCACTTGGGGGCTACACAATTCAAAATATTATTGCAAAGCACCAAGTTATCATGGATAATCTCGAAGCTTTGAGGAGAATTTGCAAGATGTTAATTATGGAGTTCAGTTGTTAGACCCGGTGTCACCAACGATAATGACTCGGCATCATCAATGATTATGACCTAGCGGAGATGACCTGCAAAGAGCATTGGAAGCCGACTCAATGGCATATGGGTGTCTATTCTCAATATTTTTCAAAGGACATTGACAAGCAAGATGATTATCAAGATGACTCGTTCATATGCAGAAAAGACCCAGATTTCTGAGGAGCCATTTTATAAGCCGGCCAAAGGAGCAAGCCGGCCACTTAACATATTTACTATTTCTATTCCAGGAGGTTACCATGAATAAATTCAAGCTAACCTGGGGGCTAATGTCGGGGATATACCCCGCGGTATGACCCGGCCTGGCGACTCACACGAGACCCGGTAAAGACATGACGTTTTATTGGAGATCCGGCAGGTGGGTTGCAGGATGACCAGGCCCAAGACCCGGCGTGTGAGCCGGCCGTAGGGAGGCTCACAAGAGAAGGCCTAAAGGAGAAAGGATTTCCTTATAAGAGAAACAAGACCCGGAACACGATTCTAGAGAGACTAGCCCTACTCCTACTCCTAGTAAGACTCTATTTGTAAACCTACCCTCTCCACTTATATAAGAAGGGGTGGAGCACCCCTAGAGGGAGAAGATTGACAAGTCCACAAGTTTAGACAACACAAGAGATTAGAGATAGACAGATTAGAGGCTCTCGTTATTAGAGGTAGCAAACAACACCCTTGTAACCAAGAGATCTCCTTCATCATCAATACCAGACAAGCAGGACGTAGGCTTTTACCTCCATCGGAGGGGCCGAACCTGGGTAAACTCTGTGTCTCTCGATTTTGATCAACCCTTCAAGCCTCCACGTAGTTGCGTCTTCGCCCCGAACCTAAGTCCGTTCACCCGGACATCTGCCGTGACAAATCCACGACACCGGTGCTCTTAGTTCTTCATGATGCAGGAATTCTTCCATTTTGTGTGATATCTGCGATTGGAATGAAGAGATAGTTCTTCAATTCTATGCCACTCTGCACATCACAGGTGATGCTTCTGACATCAACTCATGGGTCTTGGACTGGATGACTAGATCTACTCACCTCACTGCTCCAGCATCCCAATTGCTTCGGTCAGTCCCAGTTCCAATTCCTTCAGAAGAAGCTCGCTGCCTGTTTGATGAACCTGCTCTACCCAACCAACTGATGCAAGTGCTGATCAAGCCGTTGCCTCCTGGAAAACCTCAACGGACCACCTTCCTTGTGAAGGATTTGCTCTATGTGCCCAAGACGGTCTATCGCATTCTCACCAACACCCTATGTCCTCAGAAGGGCCACAATTCTGAAGAAGAAGAAGTGGAGGGAGTCATGAAGAACATGCTATTCAACATCATTCATGGGATTCCCATCAACTTCCATGATCTCTTCATGAGGACATTGGCAAATGCAGCATTAGCCCCATTCGAATTGAAGCCTTATGCTCCCTGGATCATGAAATTCATCAGATCAAGGTCTTCAGTTCCCTTCAAGACGGACTTCCAAATTCACTTCGGCTTTCTGCCTCCGATTGAAGTCCTCAAGAACACAATTGCCTTAGTTGAAGGAAAAGAAAAAGTTGTCATTGATCAAGGCACTCGTCCATTGGATGGTCGGTTTCGCAAAGCTGCATCTTACTCCACCAATGATGACACTGCTACCCAGGACTCTGCTGCAAAAGCCTTAGCACAAAAGCCTCAAAATTCTACCCCTCGTGTGATGACAGATCGTGAACTACTCATAAGTCTTCATCAGAAGGTTGATTGAAATCACAAGTGGGTGAAGCGTCAGCTCGCTTAAATTTTTCAAAACATGACTATGACGCGAAACTCTGTGAGGAAAAATCACTACTATGTGCATGAAATCTTGGATCGCACATGGGCCATTCTCGCACATCTCAAGACTCCTGAGGAACTCAAAGACATGGAATTTCAGCAAAACTTTAACTGGTCTCATCCTCCTCGGAAGAAATTCAAGAAAGTTCAAGTTCCTCAGCTAGTTACAAGTTCATATTCTTCATCGTGTGAGACAGATGAAGCTGAGGACGTTGACGACACTGCGACAGGCCGTGCATCGACAAACGACCCCGACAACACTGGTGCTCCTTCCTCACCAACAAGATGAAATTCTTCAAGAGGCGTTAGTCCTCACTTCTTCATCCCTTTTGGTCTTCGATGACAAAGGGGGAGAAAATTTGAATTAGTCTTCAAGCGGGTCTCTATATATGGGATGTTTTTCTTTAAGTTACAACTCTCGCTTTTCTGAAGCTTTTGTTGGTTGAGTTGTAAACTTAAGTCTGATGGTGGTCTGACTTTTTTGAACTGCTTTCCGCATCCTTATTTCCTAGACCACCTTAATGCATGCATGCTGAATTTCGTCAGACACCATTTTCATCATGCATTTTAAATTCTTCATATCATATGTTCAAATGCGTGTATGAATTACAAGATATAGGGGGAGTTCTCCATGTTTTTAACCTGCCAAGTGCATTTGCAGTCCAAAGCAAATTCCTCAAATATGCACATCTTCAGGGGGAGTTCTTCTATATCTTGCAATCAAATTCCTCAAACTTAGTACTTACACTTCATATTATTATCCCTGTTGAGAACTTAACCTATTTGTCATCAATCACCAAAAAGGGGGAGTGGTAAGTGCATCTAGTGCCCCTTAGTGATTTTGGTGTATTGAAGACTTATAGGTTAAGGAACTAATGTGTTTGTTAGTGTACACATGCTCTATAAGTCAATGAGGAGTTTGATATATTCGGAGATTACCGACCCCTAAAAATGCATGTTATCGATTGAAGACTTTGGTGAAGACTTTGCTGAAGACTTTGGTATTCCCCGAAGTCTTTGAAAATAAATAAGTTGATGTGACCTTGAACATATAAACGAGGACTATGAAGCGTGAATATTTTTGTTTTCGAAGTTTCATTTCCTTTCTTTGAGTCATAGGAAACACCGTACTGTTAACGCGGACTGAGGTAATACTAAGGAAAATTTCCAACTGATGCTCAACTCCAAAAGCCTCAACCTATCCAATCCTTCGAGTGAAGCCTTTGGAAATCTCTTGCAATTCAGTCAAGTTGTTCAGTGACAGAGACGAAGTTCTTCCGCTCCCTGAGGAAATTGGTCTGACTGAGGAGTTAGGATTTCGCCAGTGCGAATTGCCTACAAGTGAGGAACATGATAAGCCTGAGGACTTTCATAATTTGAAATTCCGACCATTGTTGTGCTTAGAGCCAGCTGTCACCAATCATCTTATCCACATAATGGTCATATCATTAGGGGAATTTATGTCTTATCATGTCAGGTTGCACCCTGGCTATAAATAGTCACCCCCCACAACAACTAGTTGGTTGGCTGCTCCGAGAGAGAACTAACACTTGTCATTTGAGAGCAACCCATCTTCCGAGGACTTTGACAGAAAATCATCAGTGAGGAAAAACCCAAATCCAAATCACTAAACCCAAAGTGATTGAGCATCACTAAAGAGATTGTTCCTGTGTGGAACCGATGCTTGTTACCTTTCAAGACTGTATATCCTCCAGACGGTTAGGCGTCATGGTCTAGTGCATCCTGCAGTCAATTGGGGATCATGGAGTGATCTTGGTCTAGAGCATCCAGCAGTCAATTGTGGATCTCCGAGTGACCAGTTTGTGAGGGTTTTGGAAGTCTACCCTAAAGACTTACCACGAGTGTTGGGCGAGGACTTTGTGACCTTAGCTCAAGGAGAATACGACAAGGACTATGTATCCTGGGACTGTGTGTCCTCTGGTTTAAATACCAGGCCGCTCCAAACCAGACGTACGACTGTCACAGCAGTTGGAACTGGGGGGTGTTTGTTTCCAGGGACTTTTTGGTATAGGGACTAGAAAAAGTCCCTCTTAGAGACTTTTTAACCAAACAGGAGGGACTACTAGGGTCTAAAAGTTGCTTTTTGGGACTAAATGAAAAAGACTCTCAAGGAGAGTCTTTTTTGGGACTTTTTGGGACTTTTCCAACAATGCCCCTCCCTGCACCCATTGCCCCGCCGTCCCATGGTGTTGTTTGTTTGTTATTTTTCTGTATACTAGGGGTAACATGGTCTTTTAGCATGTCATTTAATAACCTCTAGGGAGGGTAAGGACTTTTTAGTCCTGGAAACAAACAGGGACGGACTAGAGACTTTTTAGTTGGGACTAGAAAAAGTCCTAGGACTTTTTAACCAAATAGGGCCTGGGTCATCAAACCATTGTCTTCATTGAGCTACCTGGTTCTATTTCCTCAACCCCTCTATTCCTCGTATACTTGTTGATGAAATTGATCGTTACTGTTTGAAGAATTTGACTGAAGACTTTCACAATTTCCTCATCTCAAATTATTCATGCTACCTTGTTCCTCACCTGCTTATCTTGTATCATGCTACTTGTAATCTGTGCATGTTTCATTTCATCATGATGACTATGCTGTCGCTAGGTTTCTCATGCACTTGAGTACTTAATTCGCTGCTAGTTATTCATCACATTTCAAATTCCTCAAGTGATGAATTTGTAAAAATTGCCAATTCACCCCCCTCTAGTCGATATAACGCACTTTCAATATGAGATGTTCTAAGATCTGGAATTGGGATCTCAGGCTTGTGCCCGTGTTGAGAGGTATGAGACCTCCAGCAAGATTCTTTTCCTGCAAGATGAAGGAGAATAGCTCAATCAGTGAGCATGTGCTCAGATTGTCTGGGTACTACAATCACTTGAATCAAGTGGGGGTTAATCTTCCAGATAAGATAGTGATTAATATAGTTCTCCAAGTCACTGCCACCAAGCTATTGGAGCTTCGTGATGAACTATAACATGCCAGGGATGGATAAGATGATCCCTGAGCTGTTCGTGATGTTTGACACCCCAAAGGTAGAAATCAAGAAGGAGCATCAGGTGTTGATGGTTAAGTAAAACCACTAGTTTCAAGGAGGGCAAGGGCAAGAAGGGCAAAACTTCAAGATTGGCAAGCGAGTTGCCACTCTAGTGAAGAAACCCAAGGTTGAACCCAAACCCGAGACTAGGTGCTTCTGTTATGAGGAGAACGGTCGCTGAAGCGGAACAACCCTAGATACTTGGTAGATAAGAAGGTTATCAACGTCGAAATAAGCATATTTGATATACATGTTATTGATGTGTACCTTGCTATTACTCCTAGTAGCACCTGGGTATTAGATACGGGTTCGTTTGCTAAATGTTAGTAACTCGAAATAAAAGATACAGAATAAACGAAGGCTAGCTAAGGGTGAGGTGACGATGAGTGTTGGAAGTGTTTCCAAGGTTGATATGATCACCACCACACGTTGTTTCTACCTTCGGGATTAGTGATGAACCTAAATAAATGTTATTTGGTGTTTACGTTGAGCATGAACGTGATTAGATTGTGTTTATTGCAATACGGTTATTCATTTAAGTTAGAGAATAATGGTTATTCTGTTTACATGAATAATACCTTCAATGGTCATGCACCCAATGAGAATGGTTTATTGAATCTTGATCGTAGTAATACACATGTTCATCACATTGATGCCAAAAGAAACAAAGTTAATAATGATAGTACCACATACTTGTGGCACTATCGCTAAATGTCATATTGGTGTGAAGCGCATGAAGAAACTCCATGCTAATGGTCTTTGGACTCATTCAATTTTGAATCGGTTGAGGCATCAGACCATGCTTCTTGGGCAAGATGACCGAAACCCCGTTTTCCTGTATGATGGAGCGGGCAAGTGACTTATTGGAAATGATACATGTTGATGTATGTGGTCCAATGAGTGTTGTAGCGTGCAGTGGATATCGTTATTTTCTTACCTTCTCTCAAGATTTGAGTATATATGGGCATATTTACTTAATGAAACACAAGTCTGAAACGTTTGAAAAGTTCAAGCAAACTTAGAGTGAAGTTTGAGATCATCGTAGCAAGAAGATAAAAATGTCTCAATAGGATCATGGAGGTGAATATCTGAGTTATGAGTTTGGTATACAACCTAAGACAATGTGGAAGTTGTTTCACAACTCACGCCACCTGGAACACCATAGTGTGATGGTGTGTCCGAACATCATAGTCGTGCTCTATTGGATATGGTGCGTACTATGATGTCTCTTATCGTTTTGCCACTATCGTTTTGAGGTTATGCATTAGAGACAACTACATTCACTTGAAATAGGGCAACATCTAAATCCACTGAGATGACACTGTATGAATTATTGTTTGGCAGAAACCTAAGCTGTCATTTCTCAGAGTTTGGGAATACGACGCTTATGTCTGATGAGCTCGAACCCAAAGCGGAAAGGTGCATCTTCAAAGGATACCCTAAGGTAACAGTTGGGTATACCTTCTATCTTAGATCCGAGGGCAAAAGTTTCTGTTCCTAAAACGGGTCCTTTCTCGAGAAAGAGTTTCTCTCGAAAGAATTGAGTGGGAGGAAGATAGACCTTGATGAGGTCGTTGAACCTTTGTTTCGATCAGAGTAGCGCAACGCAGAAAGATGTTTTTATGGAACCTACATTAGTTGAAGAGGAAGTTAATGATGATAATCATGAAGCTTCGGATCAAGTTACTATCAAACCTCGTAGGTCGACAAGGACGCGTACTGCTCCTGAGTGGTACGGCAACCCTGTCTTGCAGGTCATGTTGTTGGACAACGATGAACCTACGAACTATCAAGAAGCGATAATGGTGTTGGAAATATGCCCTAGAGGCAATAAATAAAGTGTTTATTATTAGATTTCCTTGTTCATGATAATCGTTTATTATCCATGCTATAATTGTATTGATTGGAAACACATTACATGTGTGGGTAAATAGACAACACATTGTCCCTAGTATGCCTCAAGTGAACTAGCTCGTTAATCAAAGATGGTCAAGGTTTCCTAGCCATTGACATGTGATGTCATTTGATGATGGGATCACATCATTAGGAGAATGATGTGATGGACAAGACCCAAACTACAAACGTAGCATATGATCGTGTCAGTTTATTGCTACTGTTTTCTGCATGTCAAGTATATGTTCCTATGACCATTAGATTATGTAACTCACGGACACCGGAGGATTACCTTGTGTGTATCAAACGTCACAACGTAACTGGGTGACTATAAAGGTGCTCTACAGGTATCTCCGAGGGTGTTTGTTGAGTTGGCATGGATCAAGACTGATATTTGTTACTTCGTGTGACGGAGAGGTATCTCAGGGCCCACTCGGTAATACAACATCATAATAAGCCTTGCAAGCAATGTGACTAAGTGTTATCCATGGGATCTTGTATTACAGAATGAGTAAAGAGACATGCCGGTAACGAGGTTGAACTAGGTATGGAGATACCGACGATCGAATCTCGGGCAAGTAACATACCGAAGAACAAAGGGAACATCATACGGGATTAACTGAATCCTTGACATAGAGGTTCGACCGATAAAGATCTTTGTAGAACATTTAGGAACCAATATGGGCATCTAGGTCCCGCTATTGGTTATTGACCATAGAGGTGTCTCGGTCATGTCTACATAGTTTTCCAAGCCGTAGGGTCCGCACACATAAGGTTTGGTGACGTTTCGGTAGTATAGAGTTATGTATGGTGGTGACCGAAGGTTGTTCAGAGTACCAGATGAGATCCCGGATGTCACGAGGAGCTCCGGAATGGTCCGAAGGCAAAGATTCATATATAGGAAGTCCTGTTTTGGTCGCCGAAAAAGTTTCGGGCTCATCGGTAGTGTACCGGGAGTGCCGGTAGTGTACCGGGAGGCCTCCGGGAGGGGTATTTCGACCCAAGAGGCTTCATGGGCTGTGGTAGAGTGAATATCAGCCCTTAGTGGGCTGGTGGAAACTCCCACACAAGGCCCATGTGGCTGGAGAAGAAAACCCAATAGGAAAAGGTGGAAAAAGGCAAAAAAAGGAGCAATCCTAGTCCTACTAGGGTTGGAGGAGGAGTCCTCCTCTCGTAGTAGGTTCGGCCGAACCATAGGAGCCTTGGACCTTGCGCCAAGGCTCTCCTCCTCTCCTCCTACATATACTGGTGGATTGTAGGGTTTTGCACTAGTTTTTTCAGCCACGTGCTACCCGTTCCTCCAATGCATAGTTTCTCCTCTAGATCGTATTTCTGCAGTGCTTAGACGAAGCCTTGCTGGAATTGCTCCACCACCATCGCCGGAGCGCCGTCACGCTGCCGGAGAACTCTTCTTCCTCTCCGCTCCTTCTTGCTGGATCAAGATGGCAGAGATCGTCATCAAGCTGTACGTGTGCTGAACGCGGAGGTGCCGTCCGTTCGGCGCTAGATCAGAAGGGTCGTGATCAAGTTCATGGGACAGATCGTGATCAAGATCGCAGGACAGATCATGATTGGATCACGGGACGGATCGTGATTGGATCGTGGGTCGCACTGCGATTTGGATCACGAAGACGTTCGACTATACCAACCGCGTTACTTAACGCTTCCCGCTTAGCGATGTACAAGGGTATCTAGATCCACTCTCCCTCTCATAGATGCTCATCACCATGGATAGATCTGCGTGTGCGTAGGAAATTTTTTGTTTCCCATGCAACGTTCCCCAATAGCGGTATTAGAGCTAGGTCTATGTGTAGATGAGATCTCGAGTAGAACACAAAAGGTTTGTGGGCGTTGATGCTTAGATTGCTTCCTTCCTTGGTCAGATTTTGGTTCAGTGGTATTGTGAGATGAAGCGGCCCGGACCAACATTACTTGTACGCTTACGAGAGACCGGTTCCCTCGACCATAACTTGTTGCATAGATGGCTTGCGCGTGTCAGTTTCTCTCACTTTAGTTGGATCGGATTCGACAAAGGTGGTCCTTGAGAAGGTTGAAAAGCAACTAGTGTATCACCGTTGTGGTTTTTGCATAGATGAGAATTGTTCTTGCTAGATACCCGTAGCAGCCACGTAAAACATGCAACAAAAATTAGAGGACGTCTAACTTGTTTTTGCAGGGTATGTTGTGATGTGATATGGCCAATTACAAGATGTGATATATGTGATGTATGAGATGATCATGTGATGTATCGATTATCACGACTTGCATGCGATGAGTACGACAACCGACAGGAGCCATAGGGTTGTCTTTAATTATTGTATGACCTGCGTGTCAATCATTAAGTGCTATGTAATTCTTTACTTTATCGCTAAATGGTAGCAATGGTAGTATAAGCATGTTGGGCGCGACAACCCCCATGGCGACACATTGATGGAGATCAAGATGATGAAGATCATGGTGTCATGCCGGTGACGATGGAGATCATGCCGGTGCTTTCTAGATGGAGATCAAAAGTACAAGTTCATGGCCATATCATGTCACTTATGAATTGCATGTGATGTTAATCCTTTTATGCACCTTGTTTTGCTTAGGACGATGGTAGCATTATAAGGTGATCCCTCACTTAAATTTCAAGAGAAATTGTGTTGTGCACCGTTGCGAAAGTTCGTCGTGTCGAGACACCATGTGATGATCGGGTGTGATAGACTCTACGTTCACATACAATGGGTGCAAGCCAGTGTTGCACACGCAGAACACTCGAGTTAACCTTGATGAGCCTAGCATGTACAGACATGGCCCCGGAACACAAGAGATCGAAAGGTCGAACATGAGTCATATAGTAGATATGATCAACATGATGATGTTCACCATTGAAGCCACCTCAACTCACGTGATGATCGGACTTGAGTTGGTGAATTCGGATCATGTGACACTCAGATGACCTGAGGGATGTCAATTTGAGTGGGAGCTTTAGTAAATTTGATTAGCTAAACTCATTATCTTGAACAATAGTCTAAGTAAACTTTGCATATTTATGTTGTAGATCAATGGCTCGTGTAGTAGCACCCCTGAATTTTAATGCGTTCCTAGAGAAAGCTAAGTTGAAAGATGATGGAAGTAACTTTGTTGAATGGGCCCGTAATTTGAGGACTATCCTCACGGCTTCCCAGAAATCATATGTCCTTGATGCACCGCTTGGTGACAAACCCGAAGACATTAAGAACGCTTGGGAAGCACGTTCTAGAGATTAGTCAATAGTTCAGTGTGCAATATTGTATGGCTTAGAACCGGGACTTCAAAGATGTTTTGAACATCATGGAGCATATGAGATGTTCCAGGAGTTGAAGTTCATCTTTCAGAAGAATGCCCGGATCGAGAGGTATGAGACCTCCGATAAGTTCTATGCTGGCAAAATGGAGGAGAATGGGTCTATCAGTGAACATATACTCAGAATGTCTGGGTACTCGATTCGTCTGGCAGAATTGGGAATTGCCCTTCCGCCAGAGGCGATCACTGACAGAGTTCTTCAATCACTGCCACCTAGTTACAAGAGCTTTGTGATGAACTATAACATGCACGGGATGAACAAGTCAATCGCCGAGCTATTTGCGATGCTAAAAGTCGCTGAGTCTGAAATCCAGAAAGAACATCAAGTGTTGATGGTCAATAAAATCACTAGTTTCAAGAAGAATGGCAAGGGCAAGGGCAAGGGCAAGAAGGATAAAACCAAGAAGGATGTCAAAGCAGTTGCTACTCCTGTAAAGAAGCCCAAGCATGGAAACAAGCCAGAAACTGAGTTCTTTCATTGCAAGGGAACTGATCACTGGAAGCGGAACTGCCCCAAGTACCTGGCTAACAAGAAGGCGGCCAACAACAAACAAGGTATATATGATATACATGTTATTGATGTGTACCTTACTAGCTCTCGCTGTAGTGCCTGGGTATTTGATACCGGTTCAGTTGCTCACATTTGCAACTGAAAACAGGAACTACGGAATAAACGAAGGCTAGAAAAGGATGAAGTGACGATGCACGTGGGAAATGGTTCCAAGGTTGATGTGATCGCCATCGGCATGCTCTCTCTTATATTACCATCGGGATTAGTGATGAACCTAAATAATTGTTATTTAGTGCCTGCGTTAAGCATGAACATTATATATGGATCTTGTTTATTGTGACAAGGTTACTCATTTAAATCAGAGAATAATGGTTGTTCTATTTATATGAGTAATATCTTTTATGGTCATGCACCCAATGTGAGGGGTTTATTCGTGTTGAATCTTGATAGTGATGATACACATGTTCATAACATTGATGCCAAAAGATGTAGAGTTGATAATGATAGTACCACTTTCTTGTGGCACTACCGTTTAGGTCATATTGGTGTAAAATGCATGAGGAAGCTCCATGCTGATGGACTTTTGGAGTCACTTGATTTTGAATCACTTGACACATGTGAACCATGCCTCATGGGCAAGATGACTAAAACGCCGTTCTTTGGAACAATGGAACGGGCCAGTGACTTATTGGAAATCATACATACTGATGTGTGAGGTCCAATGAATGTAACAGCGCGTGGTGGATATCGTTATTTTCTCACCTTCAATGATGACTTAAGTAGATATGGGTATATTTACTTAATGAAACACAAGTGTGAAACGTTTGAAAAGTTCAAGCAATTTCACAGTGAAGTTGAGAATCATCATAACAAGAAGATTAAATTCCTGCGATCTGATCGAGGAGGTGAATATCTGAGTTATGAGTTTGGCAGTCACTTAAGATAGTGTGGAATTGTTTCACAGTTGACACCGCCCGGAACACCACAGCGTAATGGTGTATCCGAACGTCGTAATCGAACCTTATTGGATATGGTGTGATCTATGATGTCTCTTGCTGATTTGCCACTATCGTTTTGGGGTTATGCATTAGTGACAGCTGCATTCACTTTAAATAGGGCACCATCAAAATCCGTTGAGACGACGCCATATGAACTATGGTTTGGCAAGAGGACAAATTTGTCGTTTCTTAAAGTTTGGGGATGTGATGCTTATGCTAAAAAGCTTCAGCCTGAAAAGCTAGAACCCAAAGCGGAGAAATGCGTCTTCATAGGATACCCGAAAGAGACAGTTGGGTATACCTTCTATCTCAGATCCGAAGGCAAAGTGTTTGTCGCTAAGAACAGAACATTTTGTAAGAAAGAGTTTCTCTCGAAAGAATTGAGTGGGAGGAAAATAGAGCTTGATGAGGTTATTGAACCTTTACTTCAACCAGAAAGTAGTGCAACGCAGAAAGATGTTTCTGTGGAACCTACGACGGTAGAAGAGGAAGTTAATGATGATGATCATGAAGCTTCGGATCAAGCTACTATTGAACCTCGTAGGTCGACAAGGGCGCGTACTACTCCTGAGTGGTACGACAACCCTGTCTTGGAGGTCATGTTATTGGACAACAATGAACCTACGAGCTATGGAGGAGCAGTGATGGGCCCGGATTCCGAGAAATGGTTAGAGGCCATGAAATCCGAGATATGATCCATGTATGAAAACAAAGTATGGACTTTGGAAGTATTACCTGAAGGGCGTAAGGCCATTCAGAACAAATGGATCTTTAAGAAGAAGACAGACGCGGATGGTAATGTCACCGTCTATAAAGCTCGACTTGTGGCAAAGGGTTTTTCACAAGTTCAAGGAGTTGACTACGATGAGACCTTCTCACCCGTAGCGATGCTTAAGTCTGTCAGAATCATGTTGGCAATAGCTGCTTATTTCGACTATGAAATTTGGCAGATGGATGTCAAAATAGCATTCCTCAATGGTTTCCTTGAGGAAGAGTTGTATATGATGCAACCAGAAGGTTTTGTCGATCCAGAGAATGCTGACAAAGTTTGAAAACTCCAGCGATCCATTTATGGGCTGGTGCAAGCATCTCGGAGTTGGAATAAGCGCTTTTATGAGTTGATCAAAGCGTTTGAGTTTATACAAGTTTATGGAGAAGCTTGTATTTACAAGAAAGTGAGTGGGAGCTCTATAGTGTTTCTAGTGTTATATGTGGATGACATATTGCTAACTGGAAACAATATAGAAATGCTGGAAAGCGTGAAGGAATATTTGAGCAAGAGTTTTTCAATGAAGGACCTAGGAGAAGTTGCTTTCATATTAGGCATTAAGATCTATAGAGATAGATCGAGGCGCATAATAGCACTTTCACAGAGCACATACCTTGATAAAGTTTTGAAGAAGTTCAAAATGGATCAGGTCAAGAAGGGGTTATTGCCTGTGTTACAAGGTGTGAAGTTGAGTAAGACTAAATGCCCAGTAACTGCAGAGGATAGAGAAAAGATGAGTGTCATCCCCTATGTTTCAGCCATAGGCTCTATCATGTATGAAATGCTGTGCACAAGACCGGATGTCAGCCTTGCCATAAGTATGGCCAAAAGGTTTCAAAGTGATCCTGGAATGGAGCACTGGGCAGCGGTCAAGAATATCCTTAAGTACCTGAATAGGACTAAGGAAATGTTTCTCGTTTATGGAGGTGATGAAGAGCTCGTCGTAAAGGGTTACGTCGATGCAAGCTTTGACACTGATCCGGATGACTCGAACTCACAAACCGGATACGTATTTATTCTCAACGGGGGAGCAGTAAGCTGGTCCAGTTCCAAGCAAAGCGTGGTAGATGATTCTACATGCGAAGCGGAGTACATCGCAGCCTCGGAGGCGGCGAAGGAAGGTGTCTGGATGAAGCAGTTCATGACAGATCTTGGAGTAGTGCCTAGTGCACTGAATCCAATGAACCGGTTCTGTGATAACACTGGTGCCATTGCTCTGGCCAAGGAACCAAGGTTTCACAAGAGGACCAGACACATAAAGTCACGCTTCAACTCCATCCACGATTACATCAAGGAGAAGGACATAAATATTTGCAAAGTGCACACGGATCTGAATGTTGCAGACCCATTGACTAAACGTCTTCCAAGGGCTAAACATGATCAACACCAGAACTGCATGGGTGTTCGATTCATTACAATGTAAATCACATAGTGATGTGAACTAGATTATTGACTCTAGTGCAAGTGGGAGACTGTTGGAAATATGCCCTAGAGGTAATAAATAAAGTGTTTATTATTATATTTCCTTGTTCATGATAATTGTTTATTATCCATGCTATAATTGTATTGATTGGAAACACATTACATGTGTGGGTAAATAGACAACACATTGTCCCTAGTATGCCTCTAGTGAACTAGCTCGTTAATCAAAGATGGTCAAGGTTTCCTAGCCATTGACATGTGATGTCATTTGATGACGGGATCACATCATTAGAAGAATGATGTGATGGACAAGACCCAAACTACAAACGTAGCATATGATCATGTCAGTTTATTGCGACTGTTTTCTGCATGTCAAGTATATGTTCCTATGACCATGACATCATGTAAATCACGGACACCAGAGGAGTTCCTTATGTGTATCAAACGTCGCAACGAAACTGGGTGACTATAAAGGTGCATTACAGGTATCTCCGAAGGTGTCTGTTGGGTTGGCATGGATCAAGACTGGGATTTGTTACTCCGTGTGACGGAGAGGTATCTCAGGGCCCACTCGGTAATACAACATCATAATAAGCCTTGCAAGAAATGTGACTAAGTGTTAGCCACAGGATCTTGTATTACTGAACGAGTAAAGAGACTTGCTGGTAACGAGGTTGAACTAGGTATGGAGATACCGACGATCGAATCTCGGGCAAGTAACATACCGAAGAACAAAGGGAACACCATACAGGATTAACTGAATCCTTGACATAGAGGTTCGACCGATAAAGATCTTCATAGAACATGTAGGAACCAATATGGGCATCCAGGTCCCGCTATTGGTTATTGACCATAGAGATGTCTCGGTCATGTCTACATAGTTCTCAAACCCGCAGGGTCTGCACACTTAAGGTTTGGTGACGTTTCGGTAGTATAGAGTTATGTATGGTGGTGACCAAAGGTTGTTCGGAGTACCTAATGAGATCCCGGACGTCACGAGGAGCTCCATAAAGGTCCGGAGGTAAAGATTCATATATAGGAAGTCCTGTTTTGGTCGTCGAAAAAGTTTCGGGCTCATCGGTAGTGTACCGGGAGTGCCGGTAGTGTACCAAGAGGCCTCCGGGAGGGGTATTTCGACCCAAGAGGCTTTATGGGCTGTGGGAGAGTGAATATCAGCCCTTAGTGGGCTGGTGGAAATTCCCACACAAGGCCCATGTGGCTGGAGAAGAAAACCCAATAGGAAAAGGTGGAAAAAGGCAAAAAAAGGAGCAATCCTAGTCCTACTAGGATTGAGGAGGAGTCCTCCTCTCCTAGTAGGTTCGGCCGAACCATCGGAGCCTTGGCCCTTGTGCCAAGGCTCTCCTCCTCTCCTCCTATATATACTGGTGGATTTTAGGGTTTTGCACTAGTTTTTTCAGCCACGTGCTACCCGTTCCTCCAGTGCATAGTTTCTCCTCTAGATCGTATTTCTGCAGTGCTTAGGCGAAGCCCTGCCGGAATTGCTCCACCACCATCGCCGGAGCGCCGTCACGCTGCCGGAGAACTCTTCTTCCTCTCTGCTCCTTCTTGCTGGATCAAGAGGGTGGAGATCGTCATCAAGTTGTATGTGTGCTAAACGCGGAGGTGCCGTCCGTTCGGCGCTAGATCGGAAGGGTCGTGATCAAGTTCATGGGACGGATCGTGATCAAGATTTCGGGACGGATCGTGATTGCATCACGAGATGGATCATGATTGGATCGCGGGACGTATGGCGATTTGGATCACGAAGACGTTCGACTATACCAACCGCGTTACTTAACGCTTCCCGCTTAGCGATCTACAAGGGTATGTTGATCCACTCTCCCTCTCGTAGATGCTCATCACCTTGGATAGATCTGCGTGTGCGAAGGAAATTTTTTGTTTCCCATGCAATGTTCCCCAACAGATGGGCCCGGATTCCAACAAATGGTTAGAGGCCATGAAATCCGAGAAAGTATCCATGTACGAAAACCAAGTACGGACTTTGGTAGACTTGCCCATTGAACGGCAGGTCGTTGAGTACAAATGGACCTTTAAGATGAAGACAGATGCTGATGGTGAATGCCACCATTTATAAAGCTCGACTTGTCGTAAAGAAGTTTCCGCCAAGTTCAAGGAGTTGACTACGATGAGACTTCCTTACCTGCAGCGATGCTAAAGTCTATTGAAATTATGTTAGCAGTTGCTGCATTTTTCAATTATGAAATCTGGCAGATGGGTGTCAAAACATCGTTTCCTTCACGATTTCCTTGAGGAAAGGTTGTATGTGATACAACCAGACGGTTTTGTTAGTCCTAAGGATGCTAAACGGTGTGCAAGCTCCAGCAATCCTTCTATGGGCTGGAGTAGGCATCTCGGTGTTGGGATATACTCTTTGATAAGGTGATGAAAGTTTTTGGGTTTATACAAAGTTTATATGAAACTTGTACTTACAAGAAAGTGAGTGGGAGCACTATAGAATTTCTGATAAGTATATGTGGATGTCATATTGTTGATTGGAAATGATGTAGACTTTCTGGAAAGCATAATCGGTTGTTTGAAAAGAGTTTTTTAATGGAAGACCGCGATAAAGCTACTTAATTGTTGGGCATCGAGATCTATAGAGATAGATCAAGATGCCTGATAAGATTTTTCAATGAGTACATGCCTTGACAAGATTTTGAAAGAGTTCAAAATGGATCAGCCAAAGAAGGAGTTCTTGCCTGATTTGTAAGGTGTGAAGTTGAGTTAGACTCAAATCTCGACCATGGCAGAAGAGAGAGAAAGAATGGAGGTCGTTCCCTATGCCTTAGCCATAGGCTCTATATAGTATGACATGTTGTGTACCACACCTGTGTGTGCCTTGCCATGAGTCTGTCAAGGGGTACAAGAGTGACCCAGGAGTGGATCATTGGACAGCGGTCAAAATTATCCTTAGTAACTAGAGGAATAAGGAAATATTTCTCGATTGTGGAGGTTATAAAGAGTTTGTCCTAAAGGGTTACATCGATGCAAGCTTTAACACCAATCGGGATGAATCTTAATAGCAATTCGGATAGGTATAGTGGAGTAGCCATTTGGAATAGCTCCAAGTGGAGCGTGATAGCAGTCTCTACAGTATGATAGAGATTTGCAAAGTACACACAGATCTGAATGTCGCAGACTCATTGACTAAAACCTCTTTCACATGCAAAACATGATCGAACCCCAGAACTCATTGGGAGTGAGATTCATAACAAATCACATAGCGATGTGAGGTAGATTATTCACTCTAGTGCAAGTGGGAGACTATTGGAAATATGCCCTAGAGACAATAATAAATTAGTTATTATCATATTTCCTTGTTCAAGATAATCGTTTATTATCCATGCTAGAATTGTATTGATCAGAAACTCTGATACATGTGTGGATACATAGACAACACATGTCCCTATTATGCCTCTAATAGACTAGCTCGTTCATCAAAGATAGTCAAGCTTTCCTAGCCATGGACTTGAGATGTCATTTAATAATAGGACCACATTATTAGGAGAAGGATGTGATGGACAAGACCCAAACTATAAACATAGCATTTGGTCGTGTCAGTTTATTGCTATAGTTTTGTGCATGTCAAGTATCTGTTCCTATGACCATGAGATCATGCAACTCATTGACACCGGAGGAGTACCTTGTGTGTACGAAACGTCGCAGTGTAACTGGGTGACTATAAAGGTGCTCTATAGGTATCTTCGAGGGTGTTTGTTGTGGTGGCATAGATCAAGACTGGGATTTGTTACTCCGTGTGACAGAGAGGTATCTCAGGGCCCACTCGGTAATACAACATAACTATAAGCCTTGCAAGAAATGTGATTAAAGAGTTAGCCATGGGATCTTGTATTACGGAACAAGTAAAGAGAGTTGCCGGCAACGAGATTGAACTAGGTATGGAGATACCGACGATCAAATCTTGGGCAAGTAACATACCGAAGAACAAAGGGAACATCATACGGGCTTATCTGATTCCTTGACATAGAGGTTCAACCGATAAAGATCTTCGAAGAATATGTAGGAGCCAATATGGGCATCTAGGTCCTGCTATTGTTTACTGACCATAGAGGTGTCTGGGTCATGTCTACATAGTTCTCGAACCTGGAGGGTCTGCACGCCTAAGGTTCAGTGACGTTTTGGTAGTATTGAGTTATGTGTGTTGGTGACCGAAGGTTGTTTGGAGTCGCGGATGATGTCGCGAGGAGCTTCAGAATGGTCCGGCGGTAAAGATTGATATATAGGAAAGTGGTATTTGGATTCCGAAAAAGTTTCAAGCACTACCGATAGTGTACTGGGAGTGACGAAAGGGTTCCAGGGGTCCACCGGGAGGGGCCCACCCACCCCGGGGGGGCACATGGGCCTCAGCGGTTGTGCACCAGCCCATAGTGGGCTGGGAAACCGACCACAAAGGGCCCTTGCAGCCAAGGGTAGGTGGGGAGGTGCCTTGGAGGGGAGGGAGACCTCCCAAAGGCGCCCACCTCCCTTATGGGAGGTGGACTCCTCCCTATCTTGGCCGGCCATCCCTCCTTGGAGGAGGGGCAAATCTGCGCGCTACCTACCCCTTCCTCATATAAATAGAGAGGGAGAGGGAGGGCAGCACAACCCTAAGGCATAGGTGCAGCCCTCCCTCTCTCCCTAGATCTGTTTCTCCTCACAAATGCGTCTGCGGCAACGCTTGCCGAAGTCCTGCTGAGATCGCTCCACCACCACCATCTCACGCCCAAGATGCGCGCCTATCCATATTAAAGCACGGGGCCTCGACAAAGATAGAGACGCATCTTGTCGTTCGCAAGTACAGTATCATTACATACATTTATGAAGAGAAGAGTATATGAGTTGGCTTACACTCGCCACATGCCAAATTACAAATCCACACAATTTATTCAAACATCAATACAAAGGCAGGGTCTGGCTACGGATGGAAGCAAACGATAAAATGATGCAATGGCACTGGCTTGCTAGCCCAAAGATCTCGACCATGACCACTCTACTCGTCCGGATATGTGACGTACATCCTGCCACGCTCCTCGTCATAATCCCACTGGAGCTGTGTCACATCATCTGACACAATCTCATTTGTACCTGCACCTGGCTTGTTGTAGTAATCTGTGAGCCACAGGAACTCAGCAATCTCGTGCTCGGGTACCGAGACTATTCAAGCTTATAGGTTGGAAGGGGTATGTGTTTAGTTTGCAGCAGAACTAAGCATTTATGGTGGCTAATATTACGAAACATGAAAGTAAATATGTGGTCTACGATAATCGATCGAGAACTAAAATGACCTCTAAGAGATCCTGAACACCTACTTACATCAAACATAAATCCACCGTGTTCTCTCTCAGTTCATGTTCACGAGTAGAGACGATCACGGTTACTCACATAGTTGGTGCATTTTATTAGAGTTTACTTCAAGTTAACTATAATCGGGTGTTAAACAAATATCCAAGTTGCCACATAACCGCGGGCATCGCTTTCCGAAAGTTTTAACCCTACAGGGGTGCTCCAACTAGTCCATCATAAATTAACCACACTCCGCGGGAATAACCTCGACCACGGATCTCGTGATCATCCTAGGCAACTCCAAAGGAATTTCGACACCTCGAGATAGCCCGAAGAAAATCAGAGTCCACACGCAAGCCACTCGAGAAAGGTAAAACAAGTCTAGTAAGACCACCCAACGTGTCGACAAACCCAATAAGAGCTGCGTATCTCATTCTCAGGACACGACGGATGAGCGATGGCTACCACGCCAATCACCGAGTTGCCCCGGGCAGCGTTAATAAGCTGCTCTAGGTTGGACCAACACTCATGAGGAGCACTGGCCTGGGTTGATTAATCCACGGGGTTGCAAACCCCAATGCAAGTTTATTAACTTGTTTAAGCAAATAGTACCAATGTTGGGTCTTTCCAAACAAGTTTTAATCTCAACCGAATAATCAAGGGGGTCCCCATAATAACCCCGAGCATGTTAGGAGCACAAAATATGGAAACATAACACCGGTAACAAGAAACTATGGCGGTAAAAGTGGAACAAAACACCGAGCAAAAGGCCAAGCCTTCCACCATACCAAGATATATATGTGCATTAAATTAAATAGTAGATAATATTGTGATATGCCAGATATCCATGTTATCACATGGAAACAACCTGCACCTGCAGCTTAGAATGCTATAAGAGGGGCTGAGCGGCGGTAACTTAACCAAACAAGCTTTGCTAGGATGTGGAGGGTTAGAGGCTATCATGGCAATGTAGGAGGCTTGACATTCAAGTGTTAGGTAGCACATATGTAACGATAAGAGCGAGACATCTAGCAAAGCAAAAATAGTGTCGGGATCCGGGTACGATCATCTTGCCTGTTGGTTCTTCAGAGGGACAAAGAGCGAGGTCCTCATAGTGGTACTCTCATAGATCCTCGTACTTGGGTTCAACACTCGTGTCTACCCAAGAGAAACAGCAACAATAAACAACCAACCAAGGTGCAATGCACAAACAAGATGATGCATGATCCATTTGAAGTATTTAACATGGCAATCCTAAACTAGTCATGTTTCCCATGCAATAATTTAGTTATTTACAATTATGGACAGAATCTCATTTTAAGCTATTTAAACATGCATTATCACGGCAAATATGGATGCTTCATGCAAAATCGATACAAATGCATATGTATAACGTAGGAAACGGAGTTATGGTTCTCACGATACGCTCACGACAAGTTGCGAAGGCAAAACACAAGACAATGAAGGCCATGGGTTATTCCTTGGCATTCCAAGGTATCCACTGGTTAGGCAATGAAACCAACCACATTAGAGCCAAAGATCAAGCAAATCCATGGAGCATAGCTCCCACAGGCCACAAAACACTAAAACAAACAATCTGCCACAAAACAGTAACATGGCCACTTTCACAGCAAATACCAAGAGCTACAGGAAGTCTACAACCACAAACAAGGCATTTACAGAAACTACATAGCATGCTTATCAAATCATCTAACTACACAACCTGGAAAGGAGGCACGTATCAATAAGCATGAAGCTCACAAGTTGGCATGATGAAACAGATGTTTGGGACTTAGTGAAAATAACAGTTTTCTGGAATCTAAGTTAAGCAGATAGCAAGTTGACAGCAGAATCTAATGGTGATAGAAACCACCTCATGGCATGAAAATCAACAGGATGGTATAGGGCAACATCTACTCATAAACACTAGCACTGAGCTTGAGCTAGTTCACAACATATCACTTGGTAGCATTCACTCAAGAGGGCATAAAAATATTAACAGACTCTCAGACTTGGACATATTTAGCATGTTTGAAAAGAGCAACATTTTAGCAGTAGCTTTATAGCATGGTTCCCACATATGTACAAGTTTAACATGACAAAAGTAAATACCATGGCATTCTACTCATCAAAGGCTGCCACTTTCATGTTGGCACAATTATCATAGCATGCATGGATTAAATATAACTAAAATGACAAAATGGCACTTTGGGACAAAATGACATTTTGACAAACTTTCTCAAATGATCAAACCAGTTGCACCAATGAATTCCTTGGGTGATTCTACCCCAAAATCATATATCATACCCCTATGTTTGTATGGAGCATCATGACAAAACACTAGATAGAAAAAATGCCATCAATTCCTATAAGTGACAACTTACTAGAAATCCTCATGTCATATATGTTCATGTCCATATTTAGCAAAATTACCAGAAATAGAAATATCCTATTTGTAACACATAAAACACTAAAAATAATAAAAGAAAACAAACAATAAGCAGGGGGCCACCTGGCATAGACACCAGGGCCCCTTAGTGGATGACAAGTGGGGCCAGGGCCCACTTCTCACACACACACAACACCAAACACACACCATACCACACACACCATACCACACACACACAACCACAACATGGATCAGACCAGACACACCAGATCCCCCCCACACACAACACATGCAGGCACTCACACTCACAACACATAACCACACCAGATCCGGGCACAGCCACACCACATCCAAACACACCACACCAGATCCGGCCAATCATAAAAAGGAACAAAAGGGGGAGCTGGGATCGAACCCGTGACCTCTCGGTCATTCCCCGAGCGCAACACCACTTCACTACTGCATTGACGCTTAACAGAAGGGGGGCCTAAAGCTTCTAGTACTAGAAGGCCAAGAGAATTACTGACGAAACTGAATTGACAACACCGGCGACACGCAGCGGCGAAACTACAGCGATGGAGGGGCTCTCCGGCGATGCGGACCACCAGCGGGGAGAGATGGGTCCTAGGGGAACCCATCCTCGCATCAATCGATGGCTAGGCGCGGCGGCAAGGGGGCGCTCGAGCTCGAGCTCCTGCTCGGCTCGTGGCACGGGGCGACAGACGTGATGGCGACGAGGGCGAGCCTACGCGAGGGGGGGGAGGCTGCGGCGACGGTCGGCTCACCGAGGGGCTGCTCGGAGACGCGGGGACGCGGCGACGACAAGGAAGGAGAAGAAGAAGACGGCCAGCAATGCGCCTTCTCCACTTGCGGACGACGGTGATGACGAGGCGACACAGCAGCGGTGCTCCTCAACCACTAGCACCGCGAACGGAGCGCGGGAGCGTCCCTGGACCCGCACGCCATCTTCCTGACGTCGACGACGCGGCGGTAGAATGGAACGACAGCAAGGAAGGACCGGCGACATCTCTCTGAACCTCTTACGTGACGGAGAAGAAAAGGAGAAGGGAGTGGAGGAAGGAGACGGAGATGGGAGTGGCGGCGGCAGGAGGGGAAAGAGGAACCCTAGGCGGAGGCGCACGCACGTAGAGGGGGTTTAAAAGCTCCGGAGCAGACGACGCTCGACGGCGAAAGATCACGGCGGAGCAGCTCTCTCTCTCTCTCTCTCTGCTCGACAGACTGACGGAAAAGGGGGGACGACGGGGCAGGTCTCCGCTTGCGCTACGGGCCGCACGGGGGAAGGCTTCCTGGGCCGGGGAAAAGGCTCAGTGCCCATTTCTCTCTCTCTCTGAACAGATAGGGTTTTCTATTTATAAATAACAGAAAACAAAACAAAAAGGCACAGAGAAAAGAAAAGGATTTTTGACCAAACAAAATTACTTTGACACAAAAGCAATAATGCCCTATTTAAATAAAATACCAAGATGATTTTTAAAGCAAGTAAATTAAATACTTTTATAAAACCACAACCCCTGTTTAATTCAAAACCCCATGAGCACAAAGCTCCAACACAAAGAGAGCAACTCATATGATCTCAAAATAATATTATCCACAACATGAACATTTTTAACAGATTTATTTAGCAAGTTAATACTGTTGAAGAAAAAAAAGGAATAAAAGGCCTAGGTTTAGTTTTGAAAATAAGGGAGAGGGAGGAAGTTGCTGCCCACACATGCACACATCCACAACACAAAAGATCCACTAACACCTCACAACAAGACCACATGGAAGTACACCACAAAATACATTAAGCATGACATGATGATGAGATGACATGATGCATGATGCATGAGACAATGAGCAAATGGCAAGAAGCAAACTCAATTCATTGAACACATGACACAAGGTTCACATAGGTTACATGACCATAAATGGCAAGGGCAGCACTTGGGCTGTCACAACTCTCCCACACTACAAGAGGATCTCGACCCGAGATCTAGGAACGAAATAACTCTGGATATTCGGAATGGAGAAGATCCTCACATTCCCAAGTACCTTTTTTGTCAGAATGATGAGACCACTTCACCTTGAGAAACTTGATTGATTTGTTGCCAGTCTTACGCTCAGTTTCTTCAAGAATAGCCACTGGATGCTCACGATAAGAGAGGTCTTCTTGGAGATCAATGTCTTGGAGGTCAATGGTACACTCGAGAGTCTTGAAGCACCTCCGGAGCTGAGAGACATGGAAGACATCGTGCACATTTTTGAAGTTTGGAGGAAGCTCTAGTTCATATGGAAGTTCACCTCTCTTGCCAACAACTCTGAAAGGACCAACAAAGCGAGGAGCTAGCTTCCCTTTAATTCCAAACCGCTGAGTGCCCTTCATGGGAGAGACTCTGAGATAGACTAGATCATCAATTTGAAAGGAGACGTCCCGATGTTTGTTATCGTAATAACTCTTCTGTCGGGATTGAGCTGCTTTGAGGTTCTCACGAATGACACGGCACATCTCTTCTGCTTTGGTGATCATGTCATTGCCCAAAAATTGACGCTCACCAGTTTCAGACTAGTTAAAAGGGGTACAGCACTTCCTGCTGTAGAGAATCTCGAAAGGGGCCTTGCCCGAGCTTGCCTGAAAGTTATTGTTGTATGAGAATTCAGCGTATGGAAGGCAGGTTTCCCATTTCATGCCGAACAAAATCACACAAGCTCTGAGCATGTCTTCAAGGATCTGATTGACTCTCTCAACTTGACCACTTGTCCGCGGATGGAATGCAGTGCTGAAACAGATCTTGGTACCCATAGCAGTCTGGAAGGACTCCCAAAACTTTGAAGCAAAGAGGCTTCCACGGTCAGATGAGATGAGCTGAGGAATACCATGCAAAGAAACTATCCTTGACGTATACAACTCTGCAAGCTGAGCTGCCGAGTTAGATTCTTTGACCAGAAGGAAATGAGCAACTTTGGTTAGCTTGTCGATAACCACAAAGATGGCATCGTTGCCTCTCTTGGACTTGGGAAACCCAGTGACGAAATCCATCCCCACATGATTGAATTTCCACTCTGGAATAGGCAAAGGCTAAAGAAGACCTCCTGGACGTTGATGTTCCGCCTTCACTCTACAACACACATCACACTCGTTCATGAACTGAGCAATCTCACATTTCATGTGAGTCCACCAAAAGGTTTGCTTGAGATCCTGATACATCTTGGAACTGCCTGGATGAATGGATAGAAGAGAATTGTGTGCTTCGTCCATGATAACCTTCCTGAGATCACCTTTTGGAACCACCAGACGGTCCTCAAAGAACAAGGTATATTTTTCATCAACTCGAAAGCACTTATACTTCGGAATGCCCTTGGCCACACCTTTCTTCACTTTCTTTACCATCGCATCAAGAAGTTGAGCTTGGTGAACCTGATCTTCAAGAGTCGGCGAAACTTGAAGATTGGCAAGAAATCGTTGCAGAATCATTTGAAGGTTGAGCTTGCGGAAGGCTTCACAAAGCTCGGGTTGAAGAGCTTCAGAATGAGACTGTTGTAGTACGCCTTTGGGCTGAGCGCATCTGCAATGACATTTGCTTTTCCAGGAGTATACTCAATGCTTGGATTGAAGTCCTCCAGCATTTCCACCCAACGAGACTGTCGAAGATTGAGATTGGGTTGAGTGAGAATGTACTTCAAGCTCTTGTGATCGGTGTACACCTCAACTGGTCTACCCAACAACAAATGCCTCCAAGTCATCAAAGCATGCACAACTGCCACCAACTCGAGATCATGAGTGGGGTAGTTCTTCTCGGCAGGCTTCAACTGACGCGGGGTATAAGCAACTATCTTCTTATCTTGCATGAGAACACCATGAAGACCTTGGAGAGAAGCATCACAGAATACTTGGAAAGGCTTAGATTGTTCGGGAGGAACAAGAACTGGAGCTGAAGTTAGTCTCTGCTTGAGCGTATTCAACGCCACATCACACTCCGGAGACCAAACATACTTGACATTCTTCTGGAGGAGATTAGACAGAGGCTTAGCAATTTGAGAGAAGTTCTCCACGAATCTTCTGCAATAACTAGAAAGCCCGAGGAAACTACGAAGCTACTTCACATTCTAAGGAGGCCCCCACTTCAAGATTGCCTCAACTTTTTCAGGGTGCACTTTAATGCCCTCGGCAGACATCACATGCCCAAGGTACACCACTTCATTGAGCCAAAACTCACACTTGGAAAACTTGGCATAGAATCAATGTTCTCTTAGCTTGTCAAGCACAAGATGGAGATGCTCTGCATGCTCTTCTTCTGTCTCCGAGAACACAAGGATATCATCCAAATAGACCAAGACAAACTCATTCTTGAAAGGAGATAATATGAAGTTCATCATTCTTGAGAAGGTTGGAGGAGCATTGGCGAGACCAAACGACATGACGGTGTACTCATAAGAGCCAAAACTCGTCCTCAAAGAGGCCTTTGGAATATCTTCTTTGCGAATGCGAATCTAATGATAGCCCATGCGAAGATCAAGCTTCGAGAAAACCTTGGCACCTTTCAGTTGTTCAAACAACTCATTGATGTTGGGAAGTGGGTACTTGTTTCTGATTGTCTTCTTGTTCAATGGACGATAATCGACACAAAGTCGGTCCATGCCATCCGTCTTCTTGACAAACAAAACACCACGACCCCATGGAGAAGAACTTGGTATGATCAGACCCAGACATTCTTGTTCATCTAGTTGCGTCTTCAACTCTTTCATCTCTTCGGGGCCAAGTTTATAAGGGCGCTTGCAAACCGGTTCAGTTCCGGGCTCGAGGTCAATCACGAACTCGACTGGCCGGTGCGGAGGCATTCCTGGCAATTCTTCTGGAAAGACATCTTCATACTCACTAACCACCGGAATTTGATGTCGGGACCCTGATCCTAAGTCATATGAATCTAGACTATAACATATCACATCACTTTGCGGCCTCACGCACGGTAAGCTCCACGGCTACAACCTTACCTTAGTCGGGACCGTTTGCGTCTTTTGGCTCACGTATGTGAACATGTTGCTGGCAACCAAATGACAGAGAACCCGGGCCGACATGACTAGTCATAGAACCCAAGTGCCACATCTGTACGGAAACAGGCATACGTAACCCAGCAATGCAGGTGTCGGCCTCAAGCGTGTGTAGACGAGTCATAGCAAGCTACAAGGACTCCATTACGTCACGAGACATGAATGCCATCACCGCACGTAGACGAGTCGTAGAAGGCTACAGGGACTCCATTATACTGCGAGACATTTCCCCAAAGGGACAGACACAGCAGCAAAGAAGGATACATGTTGGTTAATCAATGTGTCCGGAGCAGTAGCAAGCTACCAAGGCTCGATGGAAGCACAAAGAGGCAGTTTCCCGTAAAGAGTACTACTAAAGGCACACGACTAAGTGTCGGATCCCATACATACCGTTGCACACCACACGTACGCACGACATGCCCGATATGCATAGATACAATTGTGGCATCACAACATAACCATACATCAACACAACTTTTATTTAAGAGGCTCAAACGAGCCTTGCATAATATGTTCTTACAGATAGGGGTCACATGACCCGACACTCGAGTCATACTAAACAAGTTCATACAAACCAAGCGGAAGCATACAGCTGTCTGAGTACAGACAGATGAAAGGGTAAAAAGGCACATGGCCTGACTATCTATAGCCCGCCACAGAGACTGAACCCGCACGGAAGTCCGGTCGAAGTTTCCGCTACGGCCCCAAACAATGTGCGCGGGGTTCTTAAGCCCACCATTCGGGTGACCCTTGGTACACCGTGCCACTACCTACCGCGTTGTAACCCACCCCTAGGGTCAGCGGTACGCACGGCCTCCAGCATGCTATAAACACCAGAAACTACTTGCAACTCCTGGACTACGGACTAAGCAACTGATAAGTCGAGAGGGTCAATTAAGTATCCCAATGTGTGGTAGTAACTAGTCTTGGATCACAAACATGAAACTCAACTCCTAAGAACGGTCCCAATGAGACAACCCGCTATGTACTCCTACATAGCCTCTCATCGCTACCTTTACCAACTCAGGTTCATCATAAGCTTATCACATTAGAACAACATTGTTTCACTCCAGTTCACACCCAGATGAATCAGACCTGACACAATTCTAAGCATAACAGCATAGCAGGCAAAGTAAGCAAAGCACATAATGTCACAAGCATCTACCAGGTATGCTAGGTTGCAAGGTTTAGCTATTTACTATGACAATGACAGGTCATGCAAAACAATAGGTTCATCTACTGTGTGTGACAGACAAGTGAACTTTTGTCCTAATGCAATAAACAAGAGCAGGAGTGAGAGAGTGGGATGTTATCGGAATGATCAAAGGGGTTGCTTGCCTTGCTGGGTAGCGGGAAGGTTTTCCCCTTCGTTGGAATACTCGGAGGTATCCTCAGAAGCAGGGCCTACCGCAATACAGATAAATAGCAATCAATACACGCAAGTGCAACAATATGATGCATGATCATGGCATGGCAGCATGTATGGATGAGCTAATGCAACTATTCTCCATGTTAATTTGAAGTGAGTTTGAATATAGGTTCAAAATCATTCTCCATTTCATATTCCATATATTAACCTATTAGTAAATGTTCATGTTCAACTACATAGGTTGCTCTAACATGCATTATAATAGCACCATTGGATTCATTGGATTTTTCTGATAAATTTTCATATATAAATTATTTTCATCTGATTTACAGATTAATTTATACGAATTTTTGAAGCTTTAATCATTTTCTAGAATTATTTTAATACTAGAAATTGAATTAGTGCATCAGCCTGACGTCACTACGACGTCAGCAAGTCGGCTGACCCGGCCAGGTCAAACCTGACAGGGCGGGGCCCTCATGTAAGTGTCAGGGGCTAATTCCTCGCGCTGACCAGGGGTTTGACCCTCTGTGGGGCCCGCTGTTGGCGGCTACGGGCTTAATTAGCCGGGCCGATTAGCGCTAATCGGCCGGCCACGTCGGCACCCACCGGAGCGGGGCCGGCGGCGACTAAACCCGCGGCGGAGGTTCGCCGGAGTTGGTCGGAAACATGCCACAGGGCACAGTTTCGCGCGCGGAGGGCACTGGGAGGGAGCCCGTGCTCGACCGCGTCGAGCGGGGCTACCCAGGGGGCTCGAGGTCGCCGAAGACGACGGCCATGACGAGCTTAGCAGCGACGGCGACTCGGGCAGGTCCGGCTATGGCGCTAGAGGGTACGGGGAAGTAGGGGAAGAGGGGAAGCGAACCAGCGGCTCACCGCGGTTCCAGCAGAAGCAACAGCGAGGTCGGGGAAGGTCCGGACGGGGCGAATCACCGAGGCAGGGCTCCGGTGGCCAGCGGGGAGGAACAGCGATGTCGTGGCGAAGAGGGACTCCCGGCGTCTTCTAGCTTCACGGGGAGGTCGAAGGGGTCACAGCGGAGCTCGGAGGCTACCTAGCAAGGCAGGGGAGTGGCTGGAGCAACGGTGCTACAACGGCGATGGACTCGGCCATGGTGGCAGAGAGGGGGGGAAAGCAAGAGAGAGAGAGCGCGCGCAGGGGAGAGAGGGAGAGGAGAAGAGGTCCACGGTGAGGGCCTCGCACTGGCGCTTCCGGAGGCTTCCAGGCAGCAGTCAGGCAGGGAAGAGGTTGTCGGGCGCGTGCCCGCGCACGGCGAGCGCGTGCCCCTGTCCTCCTTGCGAGAGGACAAGGATGACTGGCATTGGCCAGATGCGGCTCCTCCTGGGCCTCTTTCCCTTGTCTTATTTCTTTACTTTCTGATTTCCAATTCTGACATTTGTTTTATTCATTTTTCAGGTACAAATGCTATTATAAAATATCCCCAATATTTTATAGGATTAAATTTGAATATTTCAAACTCCTATAAAAGTTTCAGGATATTTGAAATCTGAAATATTGATATTGCTTTATTTGGCATTTTCAGAGGCTTTATTATTTATTTTTGAAATGCTATAACTGTTCAAATAATTAAGATGGCCCCTGATATATTCATGTCCATAATTATCAGACATAGGGGACATTTTATATGGGCATTTTGCATTTGTTGTTTTTTCACAACTTTAAATTAGTTTGATTCAAATGAGGGTTTGGGGTTTCTTTTAATCCCCATTTCATGTTGATGAAAAATTGAAACATGATGCACACCCATGCTGTCCTATGACAACTAGCTAGGGATGTGACATTTGAGAAATAGTCGAGATTTCACCCTTCTCATTAAGAGCAAAGAGACGGATTGTGTCATCGCGAGCTGTGAAAATAATCACATCTTCCAAAGGATGAGTCTGCTTGACTTCTTTTGCTTCACAATCAACATATGCCTTGTTCATAGCCAGGAAGTCCATGCCCAAAATGAGATCAATATCGGAATTTCCGAGAATAATTGGAGAAGCCAGAAAAGAATAATTGCCCATCTTGATAGAAACATCCGGAACAACCATATGTGAACCCATGCGCATGCCCGGAGATACCACACGAAAAGGATTTGCTAAATGCTCCACTGATAACTCATGCATAGCGAAAAAAGGCCTAGATATGAATGAATGCGATGCACCAGTATCAAACAAAACTTTAGAAGGAATAAAATTAACTGAGAGATTACCCATAATCACATCATGCGACTTCTCTGCTTCCGCTGCGTTCACCATGTTCACACGGACTGAGTTAGGATTATGCTTCACCATTTTTGCCTGGAGGCCTGACTGGAGGAGGCGGAAGACGCCGCTGGTTGCACTTGTTTGAGTAGTGACCATTCTAACCACACTTGTGACAAGTAACCTCAGATAGCGGATGGAAGTTGCCTGGAGGAGGGACAAAAGCCAACTTTGGCGCCTGGGGTCTCTGCTGATATCCTGGGTTGGGTGGGTGGGAAGAACCACGGCCACCGAACTGCTTCTGTTGCTGAGGACGAAACGGAGGAGGATTAGGCACCCAATATTTCTACTGCTTAGGTACCATCTGAGAGCTAGAAGAAGAAGAATATGAATCCCTTGAACACTTCCTTGAGTTTTCCAACTTGAGCTGAGTTGCCTCGACCTTCAAAGTCATATTGTAGAACTGATCAAACTCACGAGGCTCTTGAAGGACTAGACCCGGCAGAAGCTCATCCTTGAGACCACCTCTGAACTGATAAATCATGGCCTTGTCATCTGGAACATCTTGCTTAGCATCGCGGGCCAAATTCTGGAACTCGATGTTGTACTGATAGACATACTTGCTTCCCTCCTTCAGGTGCCTGAACTTCTCATGCATCTCCTTGACAAAGCTTGTCGGAATGTAATGGGCCCTGAAGTCACGACAGAAATTGTCCGAAGTAACAACACGATCGCCCTGGAATCCTTGTACTGCTTCCACCAATCAGTTGCCTGACCCTTGAGCTGGAACGACACGAATCTGACAAAGTCCTTTGGTCTGACATTGCTGCACTCAAAATGCTTACTCATGTCACGAAGCCAACCATCGGCATCAAAAGGCTGCTCACAACAGGTGAAAGACTTTGGCTGATTGGCCAGGAACAGGTTGAGCGTCGCAAACTGAGGTTGATTCTAAAAATTCCCTTGAAAGCCTTGCTGACCCTGATCTCTTTCTTGCAATAGCCTGAGCAACATCTGAGTATTCACATTGGATGCAGCCATCACAGCTTGCCAAGCTTCTGGAGGAGGAGGCGGTGGCGGGGGTGGTGGAACATCAGATTGCTCCCCATCACGACCCGCACTCCCGTGAGTTGTTGGAGCCATCCTGGAGATGGAGAAAAACATCAGCACCTCATTGATAAGATGAATTCAAAGCTGAGTCAAATGCTTAAATGAAATTGAACGAATAACACAAACAGCCTTTCTACTGAAAAATTAGTAAGAATGCCTTCTTCGGTTTTGCGATAACATCATCAGATATTAGAATCCACTTGCAATAACACAAAAGTATTGAGCTAATGTTGCTCGGAACAAATGTATATGCCCTCATACATCTGAAGAAGAAGATCCTAGATAACTACATGAGTTCCCAGCTAAGAACTTCCGAAAACTTTCTAGTTATGCAATCCGGTGTGGGGGATACAAGGAGGAAATATCTCACACAACTAGCAAACCTACGCCCCAACTATATCCATCCTTCAACACATAACAAAAGGCTTTCGCAAATCCATCTAACTCGAATCCTCGAAATTGTTGGGGAACGTTGCATGGGAAAAAATCCTAAGCACACGCAAGATCTATCCACGGTGATGCTCCATACCCTTGTAGATCGCTAAGTGGGAAGCGTTAAGAAACGCGGTTGATGTAGACGAACGTCTTCGCGGTCCAAATCACCGAGCGTCCCACGATCCCATCACGATCCATCTCGCGATCCAATCACGATCCGTCCCACGATCTCATCAAGCTCCGTCCCGCGATCCAATCACGAATCATCTCGCGATCTTGATCATGGTCCTTCCATCTAGCGCCAAACGGACAGCACCTCCGCGTTCAACACACATACAGCTCGATGACGATCTCCATATTCTTGATCCAGCAAGAGGGAGCGGAGAGGTAGATGAGTTCTTTGGCAGCGCGACAGCGTTGAGGCGATGGTGGTGGAGCTATTCCAGCAGGGCTTCGCCTAAGCACCGCTGAAAACCGATCTAGAGGAGAAACTGCGATCTAGAGGAGAGGTAGCACGTGGCTATTAGGGTTAGATTTCCCCTCTAAATCCTCTAGTATATATAGGAGGGAGGGAGGGGAGGAGGCAGCCTCAAACCCTCAAGGTTTGGTCGAAATTGGAGGTGGACGAGTCCTACTCCAATCCTATTAGGAATAAGATTCCTCCTTTCCACTTGGAAACTCTTTCCACCTCTCGACCTTTGGATTTTTTTTCCTTCTCAAACCACTCCAGCTGCATGGGCCCTTGGAGGAGGCTTCAGCCAGCCCACCAGGGGCTGGTTTACCTCCTCCCACAGCCCATGTAGCCTCTTGGGTCAATACACCCCTCCCGATGGTCCACCGGTACCTTCCCGGCACTCCAGGTACACTACCGATGAGCCCGGAACTTTTCCGGTGACCAAAACAGGACTTCCTATATATTAATATTTACCTCTGAACCATTCCGGAGCTTCTCGTGACATCCAGGATCTCATCCGGGACTCCGAACAACCTTCGGTCACCACCATACATAACTCTATACTACCGAAACGTCAACGAACGTTAAGTGTGCAGACCCTGCGGGTTCAAGAACTATGTAGACATGACCGAGACACCTCTAAGGTCAATAACCAATAGCGGGACTTGGATGCCCATATTGGTTCCTACATATTCTATGAAGATATTTATCGGTCGAACCTCTATGTCAAGGATTCAGTTAATCCCGTATGATGTTCTCTTTGTTCTTCGGTATGTTACTTGCCCGAGATTTGATCGTCGGTATCTCCATACTTAGTTCAACCTCGTCACCGGCAAGTCTCTTTACTAGTTCCATAATACAAGATCCTATGACTAACACTTAGTCACATTGCTTGCAAGGCTTATTGTAATGTTGTATTACCGAGTGGGCCCTGAGATACCTCTCTGTCACACGGAGTAACAAATCCCAGTCTTGATCCATGCCAACCCAACAAACACCCTCGAAGATACCTGTAGAGCACCTTTATAGTCACCCAGTAATGTTGCGACATTTGATACACACAAGGTACTCCTCCGGTGTCACTGAGTTGCATGATCTCATGGTCATAGGAACATATACTTCACATGCAGAAAACAGTAGTAATAAACTGACACGGTCAGATGCTATGTTTGTAGTTTGGGTCTTGTCCATCACATCATTATCCTAATGATGTGATCCCGTTACCAAATGACATCTCATGTCCATGACTTGGAAACCATAGGCATCTTTGATCAACGAGCTAGTCTATTAGAGGCATACTAAGGACATGGTGTTGTCTATGCATCCACACATGTATCTGAGTTTCCGATCAACACAATTATAGCATGGATAATAAACGATTATCATGAACAAGGAAATAGGATAATAACCAATTTATTATTATTGCCTCTAGGGAATATTTCCAACAGTCTCCCACTTGCACTAGAGTCACTAATCTAGTTCACATCACCATGTGATTCTCATTGTTATGAATCTAACACCCAGTAATTTCTGGGGCTCGATCATGCTTTCATGTGAGAGAGGTCTTATAGTCAACGGGTCTGCGAAATTCAGATCCGTGTGTACTTTGCAAATCTCTATGTCAAACCGTAAACACTGCTACCACACTCCACTTGGAGCTATTCCAAATGGCCGCTCTACTATACGTATCTGGATTGCTAATAAGAGTCATCCGGATTGGTGTCTAAGCTTGCATCGACATAACTCTTTACGACGAACTCTTTATCACCTCCATAATCGAGAAACATTTCTTTAGTCTTTTAGTTACTAAGGATAATCTTGACCGTTGTCCAGTGATCCACTCCTAGATCACTCTTGTACCCCTTGACAGACTCATGGCAAGGCACACACAGGTGCGGTACATAGCATGGCATACTATACAGAGCATATGGCTAAGGCATAGGGGACGACGTTTCTCCTTTCTCTTTCTTCTGCTGTTGTCGAGCTTTGAGTCTCACTCAACTTCACACCTTACAAATCATGCGAGAACTCTTTCTCTGACTGGTCCATTTTGATCTCTTTCGAAATCTAGTCAAGGTATGTACTCATTGAAAGTCTCATCAAGCATCTTGATCTATCTCTATAGATGTTGATGCTCAACAATTAGGTAGCTTTATCCAGGTCTTCCTTTGAAAAACTCTTTTCAAACAACCGTTTATGCTTTCTAGAAATTCTACATCATTTCTGATGAACAATATGTCAACCACATATGCTTACCAGAAACTCTATAGTGCTCCCACTCACTTTATTGTAAATACAAGTTTCTCATAAACTTTGTATAGACTCAAAAACTTTGATCACCTCATCAAAGTGTATATTCCAACTCCTAGATGCTTGCTTCAGTTCATAGAAGGATCACTTAAGCTTGCACACCTTTTAGCATCCTTAGGACTGACAAAACCTTCTGGTTGTATCTCATACAACCTTTCCTTAAGGAAGGAAACGATGTTTTGACATCCATCTGCTAGATTTCAGAATTGAAAAATGCAGCAACAGCTAACATAATTCCAACAAACTTTAGCATCGCTACGAGTGAGGAAGTCTCATTGCAGTCAACTCCTTGAACTTGTAGGAAATTTCTTTGCGACAAGTCAAGCTCTATAAATGGTGACATTTACCATCAGCGTCCGTCTTCATCTCAAAGGACCATTTGTAATCGATGACCTGCCGTCCAACGAGCAAGTCTACCAAAGTTTGTCCTTCATTTCCATACATGGATCCTTTCTCGGATTTCATGCCCTCTAACCATTCGTTGGAATCCGGGCCCATCATCGCTTCTCCATAGCTCGTAGGTTCATCGTTGTCCAACAACATGACCTCCAAGACAGGGTTGTCGTACCACTCAGGAGCAGTACGCGTCCTTGTTGACCTACGAGGTTCGATAATAACTTGATCTGAAGCTTCATGATCATCATCATTTACTTCCTCTTCAACGGACGTAGGTTCCACAGAAACATCTTTCTGCGCTATGCTACTCTCTGGTTGGAACAAAGGTTTAACAACCTCATCAAGTTCTATCTTCCTCCCACTCAATTCTTTCGAGAGAAACTTATTCTCGAGAAAGGACCCAGTTTTAGCAACAAACACTTTATGCTTGGATCTGAGATAGAAGGTTTACCCAACTATTCTTAGGGAATTCTATGAAGATGCATTTGTACGCTTTGGGTTCGAGCTAATTAGGTGAAAACATTTTTTCACATAAGCGTCGCAGCCCCAAACATCAAGAAATGACAGCTTAGGTTTCTATCAAACCATAATTCACACGGTGTCATGTCAACGGATTTAGATGGTGCCCTATGTAAAGTGAATGTAGTTGTCTCTAATGCATAACCCCAACACTATAGTAGCAAAACGATTAGAGACATCATAGCACGCACCATATCCAATAGAGCACGACTATGACGTTCGGACACACCATCACACCATGGTGTTCCAGGTGGCGTGAGCTGTGAAATAAGTTTCACATTGTCTAAAGTTGTATGCCACACTCATAACTCCGATATTGACCTCCACAATCATATCGCAGACATTTTTACCTTCTTGTCACAATGATCTTAAACTTCACTCTAAATTTGCTTGAACTTTTCAAACAATTCAGACTTGTGTTTCATTAAGTAAATATACACTATATCTACTCAAATCATCAGTGAAGGTAAGAAAATAATAATATCCACCGCACGCTACAAAACTCATTGGATTGCATACATCAACATGTATCATTTCCAATAAATCACTTGCCCGCTCCATCAAACCGGAAACAGGGTCCTTAGTCATCTTGCCCAAGAGGCATGGTTCGCATGTCTCAACCAATTCAAAATCGAATGATTCCAAAGATCCATCAGCATGGAGTTTCTTCATGCACTTTATACCAACATGACATTTAGCGCCAATGCCACAAGTATGTGGTACTATCATTATTAACTTTGTATCTTTTGGCAGCAATGTTATGAACATGTGTATTACTACGATCAAGATTCAACAAACCGTTCTCACTGGGTGCACGACCATTGAAGGTATTATTCATGTAAACAGAATAACCATTATTCTCTGACTTAAATGAATAACCGTATTGCAATAAACAAGATCTAATCACGTTCATGCTCAACGCAAACACCAAATAACATTTATTTAGGTTCATCACTAATCCGAAGGTAGAGAGAGCGTGTGATGTTGATCACATCAACCTTGGAAATATTTCCAACACATCATCACCTCACACTTAGCTAGTCTCTGTTTATTCCGTAGCTTTTATTTCGAGTTACTAACATTTAGCAACTGAACCAGTATCCAATACTCAGGTGCTACTAGGAGTACTAGCAAGGTACACATAAATAACACATATATCAAATATACTTATGTCGACGTTGCCAGCCTTCTTATCTACCAAGTATCTCGGGTTGTTCCACTTCAGCGACCATTCTCCTCATAATAGAAGCACTTAGTCTCGGGTTTGGGTTCAACTTTGGGTTGCTTCACTGGAGCAGCAACTGACTTGCCATCCATGAAGTTTCCCTCCTTGCCCTTGCCCTTCTCAAAACTAGTGGTTTTACTAACCATCAACACTTGATGCTCCTTCTTGATTTCTACCTTCGCGGTGTCAAACATCACGAACAGCTCAGGGATAATCATTTCCATCCCTGGCATTTTATAGTTCACCATGAAGATCTAGTAGCTTAGTGACAGTGACTTGGAAAATTATATCAATCACTTTATTATGTAGGAGATCAACTCCCACTCGATTCAAGCGATTGTAGCACCCAGACAATCTGAGCACATGCTCAACGATTGAGCCATTCTCCTTCATCTTGCAGGCAAAGAATCTTGTTGGAGATCTCATATCTCACAACACAAGCATGAGCCTGAGATCCCAATTTCAGCTCTTAGAACATCTCATATGTTTGGTGACGTTCAAAATGTTTTGGAGCCTCAATCCTAAGCCGTAAAGCATGATGCACTAAACTATCAAGTAGTCATCGAAACATGCCTGTCAGATGTTCACAACATCTACAGACGATGCTAGAGGGGGTGGTGCATTAAGGACATAAGCCTTTTGTGCAGCAATGAGGACAATCCTCAGATCATGGACCTAGTCCACAACATTGCTACCATCATCTTTCAACTCTATTTCTCTAGGAACATATAAAAATTCAAGGGAGCTACAGCATGAGCTAGTAATCTACAACATAATTTGCAAAGACACTATTGATTATGTTCATGATAATGAGTTCGATTAATCATATTACTTAAGAACTCCCACTCAAATTGACATCCCTCCGGTCATTCGAGTGATACATGATCGAAATTCACCAACTCAAGTCCGATGATCACGTGAGTTGAGGTGGTTTCAATGGTGAACATCATCATGTTGATCATATCTACTATATGACTCATGTTTGACCTTTCGGTCTCTTGTGTTCCGAGGCCTTGTCTGTACATGCTAGGCTCGTCAAGTTTAACCCGAGTGTTCCACATGCGCAACACTGGCTTGCACCCATTGTATGTGAACATAGAGTCTATCACACCCGATCATCACGTGGTGTCTCGACACGACGAACTTTCGCAATGGTGCACACTCGGGGAGAACAAAAATTTTACCTTGATATTTAAGTGAGGGATCACCTTATAATGCTACTGTCATCCTAAGCAAAACAAGGTGCATTAAAGGATTAACATCACATTCAAATCATAAGTGAAATGATATGGCCATGAACTTGTGCTTTTGATCTCCATCTTGAAAACACCGACATGATCTCCATCGTCACTAGCATGACACCATGATATCCATCATCTTGATCTCCATCAACGTGTCATCGTCGGGGTTGTCGCGCCCATCATGCTTCTACTACTATTGCTACCGTTTAGCGATAAAGTAAAGCATTACATAGCGCTTAATGATTGACAAGCAGGTCATACAATAATTAAAGACAACCCTATGGCTCCTGTCGGTTGTCGTACTCATCGAAATGCAAGTCGTGATATTCTATACAACACATGATCATCTCATACATCACATATATCTCATCATGTAATTGGCCATATCACATCACAACATACCCTGCAAAAACAAGATAGACGTCCTCTAATTGTTGTTGCATGTTTTACGTGGCTGCTACGGGTATCTAGCAAGAACAATTCTCACCTACGCAAAACCACAACGGTGATACTTAAGTTTCTTTTCAACCTTCTCAAGGACCGCCTTTGTCGAATCCGATCCAACTAAAGTAGGAGAAATAGACACCCGCCAGCCATCTTTGTGCAACGATGTTACACGTCAGTCGATGGAACCGGTCTCTCGTAAGCATACGAGTAAGGTTGGTTCGGGCCGCTTCATCCCACAATACCGTTGAGCCAAAACATGACCAAGGGAGGAAGCAATCTAAGCATCAACGCCCACAAACTCTTTGTGTTCTACTCGAGATCTCATCTACACATAGACCTAGCTCTGATACCACTGTTGGGGAACGTTGCATGAGAAACAAAAAAATTCCTACACACACGCAAGATCTATCCATGGTGATGAGCATCTATGAGAGGGAGAGTGGATCTACATACCCTTGTAGATCGCTAAGCGGGAAGCATTAAGAAACACGGTTGATGTAGACGAACGTCTTTGCGATCCAAATTGTCGAGCGTCCCACGATCCCATCACGATCCATATTGCGATCCAATCACGATCCGTCCCGTGATCTCATCACGATCCATCCCGCGATCCAATCACGATCGTCTCGCGATCTTGATCATGGTCCTTCCGATCTAGCGCCGAACGGACGGCACCTCCGCGTTCAGCTCACGTAAAACTCGATGACGATCTCCGTGTTTTTGATCCAGCAAGAGGGAGCGGAGAGGTAGATGAGTTCTCCGGCAACGTGACGGCATTGAGGCGATGGTGGTGGAGCTATTCCAGCAGGCTTCGCCTAAGCACCGCTGAAAACCGATCTAGAGGAGAAACTGCGATCTAGAGGAGAGGTAGCACGTGGCTATTAGGGTTAGCTTTTCCCTCTAAATCCTCTAGTATATATAGGAGAGAGGGAGGGGATGAGGCAGCCTCAAACCCTCAAGGTTTGGTCGAAATTGGAGGTGGAGGAGTCCTACTCCAATCCTATTAGGAGTAGGATTCCTCCTTTCCACTTGGAAACTCTTTCCACCTCTCGACCTTTGGATTTTTTCCTTCTCAAACCACTCCAGCCGCATGGGCGCTTAGAGTAGGCTTCGGACAGCCCACCAGGGGCTACCTCCTCCCACGGCCCATGTAGCCTCTTGGGTCGAGACACCCCTACCGATGGTCCACTCTTACCCTCCCGGCACTCCAGGTACACTACTGATGAGCCCGGAACTTTTTCGGTGACCAAAACAGGACTTCCTATATATCAATCTTTACCTCCAGACCATTCCGGAGCTCCTCGTGATGTCCGGGATCTAATCCGGAAATCCGAACAACCTTCAGTGACCACCATACATAACTCTATACTACCGAAACATCAACGAACCTTAAGTGTGCAGACCCTGCGGGTTCGAGAACTCTGTAGACATGACCGAGACACCTGTACGGTAAATAACCAATAGCAGGACCTGGATGCCCATATTGGTTCCTACAAATTCTACGAAGATCTTTATCAGTCGAACCTCTATGTCAAGGATTTAGTTAATCCCGTATCATGTTCCCTTTGTTCTTCGGTATGTTACTTGCCCGAGATTTGATCGTCGGTATCTCCATACCTAGTTCAACCTCGTTACCTGCAAGTCTCTTTACTCTTTCCATAATACAAGATCCCATGACTAATACTTAGTCACATTGCTTGCAAGGCTTATTGTGATGTTGTATTACCGAGTGGGCTTTGAGATACCTCTCCGTCACACGGAGTAACAAATCCCAGTCTTGATCCATGCCAACCCAACAGACACCCTCGGAGATACCTGTAGAGCACCTTTATAGTCACCCAGTTACGTTGCGATGTTTGATACACACAAGGTACTCCTCTGGTGTCAGTGAGTTGCATGATCTCATGGTCATTGGAACATATACTTGACATGCAGAAAACAGTAGCAATAAACTGACACGATCACATCCTACGTTTGTAGTTTGGGTCTTGTCCATCACATCATTCTCCTAATGATGTGTCCTGTTACCAAATGATGTCTCATGTCCATGACTAGGAAACCATAGCCATATTTGATCAACGAGCTAGTCTATTAGAGGCATACTAGGGACATGGTGTTGTCTATGAATCCACACATGTATTTGAGTTTCCGATCAACACAATTATAGCATGGATAATAAACGATTATCATGAACAAGGAAATATGATAATGACCAATTTATTATTATTGCCTCTAGGGCATATTTCCAACAGAAATCACAACGATACTAACCATGGTGGTACCCCGGACGCCTCCCTAGTACTGGGTGACTCCGACCTTATCTCACCACGACAAGTATTGAAGTAATTCTGAACACTCTCCGCCCTGAGATACTAAGGAAGTTGAATGATAACAATGTGCCAAGAATTCCCTGGAGCTCGACTCCCCAGAAGAAATCAAGTCATACGGGACGCACCAAGACAGAACTCCGTCACATCGGTATCATATGTTTTCAAAATACCCACGTGATCCTAAAAAAATTGAGCGAGAATAGGAGTAGAATAAAAATTCCTAAGTCGAATACCTCACCAGAGCATAGAAAAGGAGTAAAAAGAAATCTACTCTCCTATATAACTAGACTCAAAATAGTTTTAACTAGACTCGACTCGGCCAAGTTTGATCAAGCAAAGGGCTCCTATGGTCGTATAGCTCTAATACCAACTTGTCATGCTCAAGATGCGCGCCTATCCATATTAAGGCACGAGGGCCTCGACAGGGATAGAGGCGCATCTTGTCGTTTGCAAGTACAGTATCATTACATACATTTATGAAGAGAAGAGTATATGAGTTGGCTTACACTCGCCACATGCTAAATTACAAATCCACACAATTTATTCAAACATCAATACAAAGGCAGGGTCCGGCTACGGACAGAAACAAACGATAAAATGATGCAATGCCACTGGCTTGCTAGCCCAAAGATCTCGACCACGGCCACTCTACTCGTTTGGATATGTGACGTACATCCTGCTGCGCTCCTCATCATACTCCCACTGGAGCTGCGTCACATCATCTGACACGATCTCATCTGTACCTACACCTGGATTGTTGTAGCAATCTGTGAGCCACGGGGACTCAGCAATCTCATGCCCGGGTACCAAGACTATTCAAGCTTATAGGTTGGAAGGGGTATGTGTTTAGTTTGTAGCAGCACTAAGCATTTATGGTGGCTAATCTGACGAAACATGAAATTAAATATGTGGTCTACGATAATCGATCGAGAACTAAAATGACCTCTAAGAGATCCTGAACACCTACTTACGTCAAACATAACCCCACTGTGTTCTCTATCGGTTCATGTTCACGAGCAGAGACGATCATGGTTACTCACACAGTTGGTGCATTTTATTAGAGTTTACTTCAAGTTAACTATAACCGGGTGTTAAATAAATATCCAAGTTGCCACATAACCGCAGGCATGGCTTTCCAAAAGTTTTAACCCTCCAGGGGTGCTCCAACTAGTCCATCATAAATTAACCACACTTCACGGGAATAATATCGACCATGGATCTCGTGATCATCCTAGTGTAGCGACCCGACTCAAAACGAGTCAAGCCTCTGTGTTTTCTGTGCCATCCCTGGATCAGTATGCTGGCACACACAGTACATCAATGTATATATCAAAGTGCAATCACATGTAAATAGCGTAAAACATGATATATACCTTAAAATAACAGCGGATACAGTCAACGGGAGTGGAGTCCCAATAACACCAACGGCAAGTTGAGTGCGGACCGTAACCCTGAATCGTACTCTTACCCGTCGTAGAAGAGTATCTGCAACATAAGACGTTGCAGCCGTGTAGGTCAGTACATTGAATGTACTGGCAAGATCACCATAGTAGAACAGAAGAATAAAGACTACTCTATATGCAAAGGCTTTATGGCTCTGTGTCTAAGTTTTTTGCGTAAAAGCTGATTTTATTTTCCTACAACAAAGGAATATCAGGAATTTCACTATAGAGTTACCTATCATGACATGGTTCCGCCAACCAATGTCTCAATGCCCATAAGTATCATTAAGTTGTCCACAATTAGTTATCAGTCCAGTGTTGAGAGTTCAGAGATAGATCCAAGTCTAGAAGCTCAAATTGTCCGTAACCGGGGACACGGCTAATCGATTAGGTTTAACTCTGCAGAGTGTTGTGTACTTTACCCACAAGATTCTTTCCCTCCTGGTAAGTCCTCGCACTACCTGGTGTTTGAGAACAGGATGAAAGAAACATGGTCTTTCAGAGTGCTTCCCTGACTGTCCGACAGTGCCCATCCCAATCCTAACGTCGACTACATCTCGTAGCACTGCCCAGCAAAGTCACAACAAAGATCAACCAAGCCAGAGCCCATAATGACTTGTGGCTACACAGGTAAGCTTCCGGACATGAAGTATTCATCCTTCTCTTTGAGTCTGGGTGAAGCTTTCCGCAAGATGTCATGGCGCTTCTCCATGCATCCCGGCCATCCACTGGTTTCTCCAGGGATGCCCAATCAACCATCCTTCACCCAGTAGTGTGTATTGAAAACTTGTCTTCTCGAGTCTTGAAGTCTTGAGGACTTGAAGATGCAGGACTTGAAAATGTCTTCATGAAGTTGTCATCTTGACGTAGAGTCCTTCTTCACACCACTCACGAACGCTCATACCAAACCCCGTCTACTTTAGCATAGCATAAAAGTAACTAACGTTCCCGGGGCTTTAGTAACCAGTGGTGGGTTCCTACCTCATGCATTCTACTCAACTACAAGAATTTCAATAACACTACGGGAGGGATATGTTGAATGATGTCACTACATGCAATAAAACATAGGTATGAAAAGATGGTCAAAGTGAACTTGCCTGTACTGTTGATGAAGATAAGATATCGCTCTCAGAAATAACTTGATAGAACTATTCGTCACTCTCCGATGAAAATCTATCGTAAGCAAATAACATTCAATAAACATTCATGCCAAAACAAAGAACCAAAAGAACGCAAGAACAAAACATGTCTTGGAGCGAATATAACAACATACTAAGGTTAAAAGAAGACAAGATAGGTTCTTATGGGGTTGTAAGGTGAAAGGTCAAGGAATCAAATCAAAAGAGTTAATGGATGATGAACTATTACTATATAAGCTTAGGTTGGAGAGACTACGAAAGACGATCCAAAGTATGGGAGAACAACAAGAACGTTGTTTGACAAATAGTATAAGACATAAGAATTTATTTGTAGAAAGAGTTTAATTGAAATGGAGCACTACAACACAAGTTATAGCGAATTGAAGTATGAAATAAATTTTAAATTCAAGTATGAATTGAATCTGAATTCACAAAGGTCAAAAGAAGTTGAACCGAAGTACGATGGTTATGAATAGAAATACATGACACGAGTATTTAGGGGCAAAAAGAATCAATTGAAAAGGTGTTACAGTTTGCAAGATATGATCAAATGAAGGTTCGGATTCAAATTGAATCGCTCCAATTTGAAAGGTTCAGAGATTGAAACTAATGATGTTACTATATATGGGAAGTCAATATGAACGTGTAGAAAAAAGAATTACTAGGTTCAAAATGATGGATCAAAAGTTATAAGCAATTCAATATGACATTGAGTTAGCTTAGTACAGTGTGTGAACACATTTTGGGGACTAATAGAGAAGTATGAGCAAGATCAAAATTATATGTTGAAACGATAACACTAATGATGTGAACGGAAAGATTACTTTGATACGGATCCGACGCAATTGGATTCATCGGAAACGGAGCTACGGATAAAAAGATATGATCAAAAGAAGTTTGAATATAAATCTGAATAAATTTCGAAATTTGAAATTTTGAAAAAAATGACGTGATAGGTTGATTGGATAGGTGAGGTCAAGACGAAAATCTAGACGTTGGTTTCATCTAATTCTGATAAACGAGTAAAAAGTTATGGCTATTTGAAAAATCTGGGCCAAGCTGTTTTACGGAGGAAAAATGCTATGTCTAAAATAATTCTAGGACTAATGAGTAAATACGAAGACTAATTAATAATCTAATTACTCTACCGTATACTACTATAGAAATACTAGTCTAGGGATATTAAACTACAGGAGTATAAAAGAAAATACGAAGAGAATATCTTTATATGCAGAGAAGATATAAATCCAAAGAGGAGACGACTTCCAGAAATCCCGCCGGAGAGAAGAATTTTTTTTTTATAAAGCTAGTCAAACCGAAACGATTCGATTCAACCCGAAGTGGATGACTTTTGGGTTCACCTATGGGGCTATATTTATAGGTGGAAGGAAGGTGCAAACGTCCAAAGCTAAGCGAGGTGGGACTAAAATAGAGAAAGAGAGGAGAAGAGGGCCACATGGGCTGATTCAGCCGGCCGAGGCGCAGCCCAGTTTTTTTTTTTTATTTCACGGAGGAACAGTGTTCCGGCATGAACAGTGTTCTCTGGTTTTTTTTTAAAAAAAAACAGCAAAGAAATACAAATAAACAAAAATAGAAAAACAACTTATATAGGCATATTATATATAAAAAATTTCAGAAAAATATTTCCTAAAACATGAACATTTTTTGAAGTCCGAATAAAATACTTTGAAAAATAGTATTTTTTTTTGCAATAACTCCAAAATGAAAAGAAACTAGAATTTCAAATAAATGGCAAATAGTTTTTTTTTATTTTAAAATTTGAGTCAAAACATTGTATCTGATTTATTTTTTTAGTGTCATTTACCTCCTCTCATTTGAGAAATTTTATAAGAGGGTTTTGAAAATATTCGAACTCAAAATTGAATAGGGATCCGGAATTGAAAATTTTGGGAAAGTCATTTTATTCCCTCTCATTAAAATTTCAAAAGTTTCAAAATTCCACTCAATTTCACACAATCAATCACACGGCATTAAAGCAAACAATCCTACTTATTTATTTAATATAACATTCCAAAATTTAGAATTTTGGGATGTTACAAACTACCACACTTAAAATGAATCTCGTCCTCGAGATTCGAAAAGGCTAGAAAGAAAAGGTTAGGGTTTGGGGTCTTCTAACAAATCCATTGACCAAGAAATGTGGGTCTACCACACTTAAAATGAGAGTTACTGGTCCATCAAAATCTTGGCAGTCCTCTGGGTGTAGCTGTCTGTTCACCTTCTTCACAGCATCTTCCTTGGTGATGATCTTCGGTTATATCAAAATCTTGTGTCCTCACAACAAGGTGTACTTCCTCCAATACTGGGTCTTCTTAACTGACAGGTCTCGCGATCATTCTAAATAACTTATCGATGATCTCATGGTGGTCTACCATTAGTGGTTATCCTGCAGTGAAATGGGTCTTGGCTTTATCCTCACCGTAAAATTCCTACGTGTGACAGAAATTGTCATGTACAAGGGGTTTCATCATACCATTCTAAGGCTTAAACAAAAAGCTTCAAAGAACGTCGTCTCTTTACTATAGGTAAGTCACTCAGATTTTACCTTTCTGAATAGCAAGAGAATGATAAGAGTAAGTCGTCATGGTGGCCAAACCATGTCGCACTGAAATCATTACCTTGTATAAGGTTTAGTGAATCTCGTATTCTAACACTTGGTCTTCCTCTCAAGCATTGCAGAAATTTCTCTTGTCAACGAACGAGGTTCGGATAAATCCATTGATTCTGCAAGCTAAGCAAAAACATCTATCGTTTCTTCACAACTCTCAGGTTATCGTATGCTCCTAAGAAAACGTTTGCTGATCAGTCGTAGCTTCTTCCAAGTTTCTTCCTTCACCAAGGTGGGGCTTGATCCTTATCAATCCTGAGGTCAGTGAGTTGTGGGTTCACTTGAATACTTGAATAGCTTTAATTCACTCTTGGGGTTACTATCGTTCCATATACCAGCATTACCTTCAGTTCACTACACCATACCCTTGAGGTAACAATTCACAGACCTGTTCTTGTCTAGATTCCACTCTGCGGAATTCATTTTCCTTTCCATTGGTCTATTTAACCTTGGGTATGATTTCATCACAATCATTCCTTTTCTCAGCATTCCAGCTTCGAAAACTCTTTGTCTCAAAGGTTATTATCCGGATAGTTTGCGGTGATTCCACATTCTCTTCATCCGTATTCACTTATCCAAACTCCTAAATCCAGAAAAGGTACCTGTGGTTACTACCACACTTAAAATGAAATGCACTCATGTATGCATAGACCATATTTTCTTATATCCTCGAAAATGGTCAGAGATCTTGGGTCATAGAGTAACAACTCACATATTTCAACATAAGATAAATCATGACACCATAATTTTCATTGACTCATGAATTTATTACAAACTCTGAGACTTCCGTTACAAGATAAGCTCATGAAATCAAAAGTGCTTCATGATACAGGTATTTCCATCTTCGAAACTATCCCATTCTTCTCATATTCAATCCTTGGTTACATTCTCAATCACTTCTTAAAACTCCTAGAAAGTACTTTATTACAAATGCTGCCATCCACATAGTTTGGTATGGTCTAGCATCAACTCCCAACTTTATTCATTCATCTCCCCTTGGAGATACTCTAGTACCACTGGAAATTTGCGATGTGCTCCTTGAAATCCTCCATATTTTCCTTGATTAGGGTGGTCATGAGCTTCATCTCCATCATCTCCGTATGCACCTCTTGCAGGTATTCCTGAGTATGACGGAGTCTTGCTTCAAGTATTTCTCCAATATGGCGTATGGTTTCCATGGCAGCTTCACGAACAACGTCAAAGAAAATAGCTTGTGGTACACGAGATATGTAAAAGTATCGTCCAGTAGTCTTTGGGCAAACTCCCTTTGCACGGTGAAGGTGTACCTACACATACCAAAGTTTCACTCCATTATCCATGAATGGGTAGCCTTTGTAGACTGCATCTCCTTCAGGATGGATGTGCTTCATCATATCCTTCAGGATCCTTGGGTAGTCATGATCACTGGTCAGGGTCATGATTGTTTCCGGGCCTTTGAGGAAAGACTCATAAAGGGTGGTCATCTGCGTGTGTCAGAAAAGGTACTCAGAATTGACATATGTCTCGACTTGGGTAAACATCCATGTTATTCAAAATCAAACTTCAATTTCACTTTCCAACATCTTTAGAGAGTATTGTCATCCTTAAAACAAATGGATTATCCATTACATAACCTCAAAGGATAAGAGTGCTACCTATTACATTTATTACTTCCGAACTCAAACTACTCATGCTTAGCATTCTTCTCTGGGCAGGTATAAGAGTAGTGTCCTGTCTTCTTGCACTGAAAACAAATGATTTCTGACATATCTCGGGGCTTCTTGATGTTGGTGCTTGCTCCTTGGGTTCTTGATTCCTTTCTTGGACACTTATCGGCATAGTGGCCTAAATTCTTGCACATGAAACACCTAATATGACTCAGGTCCTTCTATTCAGGGGTTCGTCTCTTCCTAAGGTTCTTTGTTCCGATCAAAGCTTCAATTTCCTGTGGATCAAACTCCACTTCTTCTGTCGGAAAATTTCCCAGATACTCTTTTCTTTCCTTCATACAGTCCTGTGAGAAATGTCCTTCTTTTCCACATGTATAGCAGACATTTGAGTAAAATCTGGTTAATCCTTCTCCATCAGGGTCTTCAATATCTTCCTTCTTCACAAGTTCTACTAACTTTTCTCTGAAGGCTTCCTTCATGGCTTTCTTCTGCTGTTTGATGACTTCTTGTACCTTGGGGTACTCCTGGCATTGAGCAGGGTAATGTGTAGTTCCTTCACACAAGAAACATGTCACTTGCCCAGTTGGGCAGTCCTCAGCAGGGTGATTTTCTTCACAATGAGGGCATCCTTTCTTGTGTTCTTCCTGGGTGTGTCCTATTTCTCCACAGATTTTACATGCTCGGGTCTTCTTCATCGGGATAACACAATGCTTCTGAATGAGACAGGATCTTAACAGAGTCTTCTTGAGTTCTTCCCAATTCTTTGCTCTATTAAATCCTTGTATGGCATGATGCATTTTCCACCAAGTTGCGGCACTTTGGGTAAAGTGCTGGAGAGCATATTGAACCTCATACTTCTGTGCTATCGAGTTGCTCCTGAAGTGATTCTCCATGTTGTGAATCTATACTTCTGTCTCCAGCCGAGTCATTGATCCAGAATACACAAGTCCATCTTCATATGCCATCTATTGGGTTCAAGGTTTTACGATGAGATGGTAGAGAGAAAGGAAGGGATACACACAATACAAACAATGGTTTTGAAAATAGATTTTTTGTTGTGGCTGTCGAAAATTACACACAAATGACAGCTCACAAAATCATCGTATCTAACGCAAGTATACAGCAGGGATTTGGTCTTATAGGGGCATAATATCTTGGAAAATTCTTCATAGTCTTCAATTTCTTCGAGTCTTCACAGTCTTCAACTCGGGTAGCTTCAACTCTTCTAATGCCTGGTGAATTCTTCTTTACTTTGAAGTGGCCATCAGTTGTTTTCGATATCTTGTCCTTCTCGAAGTGGTCTCAGTTGATCCTTAGTGGGGTCAAGGGGAAAAGGGTATTTTCTAACTCTTGATAAAACTCAGAAGGGATGAGAAGTAAAAGATATTTTGAAAACAAAGTTTTTCAAGAAATCATTTCCTAAGGCTTTCTCGTTTCTAGGGTCACGTCCTACAGTCAACATGTGCTCTGATACCATTTCTGTAGCGACCCGACTCAAAACGAGTCAAGCCTCTGTGTTTTCTGTGCCATCCCTGGATCAGTATGCTGGCACACACAGTACATCAATGTATATATCAAAGTGCAATCACATGTAAATAGCGTAAAACATGACATATATACCTTAAAATAACAGCGGATATAGTCAACGGGAGTGGAGTCCCAATAACACCAACGGCAAGTTGAGTGCGGACCGTAACCCTGAATCGTACTCTTACCCGTCGTAGAAGAGTATCTGCAACATAAGACGTTGCAGCCGTGTAGGTCAGTACATTGAATGTACTGGCAAGATCACCATAGTAGAACAGAAGAATAAAGACTACTCTATATGCAAAGGCTTTATGGCTCTGTGTCTAAGTTTTTTTGCGTAAAAGCTGATTTTATTTTCCTACAACAAAGGAATATCAGGAATTTCACTATAGAGTTACCTATCATGACATGGTTCCGCCAACCAATGTCTCAATGCCCATAAGTATCATTAAGTTGCCCACAATTAGTTATCAGTCCAGTGTTGAGAGTTCAGAGATAGATCCAAGTCTAGAAGCTCAAATTGTTCGTAACCGGGGACACGGCTAATCGATTAGGTTTAACTCTGCAGAGTGTTGTGTACTTTACCCACAAGATTCTTTCCCTCCTGGTAAGTCCTCGCACTGCCTGGTGTTTGAGAACAGGATGAAAGAAACATGGTCTTTCAGAGTGCTTCCCTGACTGTCCGACAGTGCCCATCCCAATCCTAACGTCGACTACATCTCGTAGCACTGCCCAGCAAAGTCACAACAAAGATCAACCAAGCCAGAGCCCATAATGACTTGTGGCTACACAGGTAAGCTTCCGGACATGAAGTATTCATCCTTCTCTTTGAGTCTGGGTGAAGCTTTCCGCAAGATGTCATGGCGCTTCTCCATGCATCCCGGCCATCCACTGGTTTCTCCAGGGATGCCCAATCAACCATCCTTCACCCAGTAGTGTGTATTGAAAACTTGTCTTCTCGAGTCTTGAAGTCTTGAGGACTTGAAGATGCAGGACTTGAAAATGTCTTCATGAAGTTGTCGTCTTGACGTAGAGTCCTTCTTCACACCACTGACGAACGCTCATACCAAACCCCGTCTACTTTAGCATAGCATAAAAGTAACTAACGTTCCCGGGGCTTTAGTAACCAGTGGTGGGTTCCTACCTCATGCATTCTACTCAACTACAAGAATTTCAGTAACACTACGGGAGGGATATGTTGAATGATGTCACTACATGCAATAAAACATAGGTATGAAAAGATGGTCAAAGTGAACTTGCCTGTACTGTTGATGAAGATAAGATATCGCTCTCAGAAATAACTTGATAGAACTATTCGTCACTCTCCGATGAAAATCTATCGTAAGCAAATAACATTCAATAAACATTCATGCCAAAACAAAGAACCAAAAGAACGCAAGAACAAAACATGTCTTGGAGCGAATATAACAACATACTAAGGTTAAAAGAAGACAAGATAGGTTCTTATGGGGTTGTAAGGTGAAAGGTGAAGGAATCAACTCAAAAGAGTTAATGGATGATGAACTATTACTATATAAGCTTAGGTTGGAGAGACTACGAAAGACGATCCAAAGTATGGGAGAACAACAAGAACGTTGTTTGACAAATAGTATAAGACATAAGAATTTATTTGTAGAAAGAGTTTAATTGAAATGGAGCACTACAACACAAGTTATAGCGAATTGAAGTATGAAATAAATTGTAAATTCAAGTATGAATTGAATCTGAATTCACAAAGGTCAAAAGAAGTTGAACCGAAGTACGATGGTTATGAATAGAAATACATGACACGAGTATTTAGGGGCAAAAAGAATCAATTGAAAAGGTGTTACAGTTTGCAAGATATGATCAAATGAAGATTCGGATTCAAATTGAATCGCTCCAATTTGAAAGGTTCAGAGATTGAAACTAATGATGTTACTATATATGGGAAGTTAATATGAACGTGTAGAAAAAAGAATTACTAGGTTCAAAATGATGGATCAAAAGTTATAAGCAATTCAATATGGCATTGAGTTAGCTTAGTACAGTGTGTGAACACATTTTGGGGACTAATAGAGAAGTATGAGCAAGATTAAAATTATATGTTGAAACGATAACACTAATGATGTGAACGGAAAGATTACTTTGATACGGATCCGACGCAATTGGATTCATCGGAAACGGAGCTACGGATAAAAAGATATGATCAAAAGAAGTTTGAATATAAATCTGAATAAATTTCGAAATTTGAAATTTTGAAAAAAATGACGTGATAGGTTGATTGGATAGGTGAGGTCAAGACGAAAATCTAGACGTTGGTTTCATCTAATTCTGATAAACGAGTAAAAAGTTATGGCTATTTGAAAAATCTGGGCCAAGCTGTTTTACGGAGGAAAAATGCTATGTCTAAAATAATTCTAGGACTAATGAGTAAATACGGAGACTAATTAATAATCTAATTACTCTACTGTATACTACTATAGAAATACTAGTCTAGGGATATTAAACTACAGGAGTATAAAAGAAAATACGAAGAGAATATCTTTATATGCAGAGAAGATATAAATCCAAAGAGGAGACGACTTCCAGAAATCCCGCCGGAGAGAAGAATTTTTTTTTTATAAAGCTAGTCAAACCGAAACGATTCGATTCAACCCGAAGTGGATGACTTTTGGGTTCACCTATGGGGCTATATTTATAGGTGGAAGGAAGGTGCAAACGTCCAAAGCTAAGCGAGGTGGGACTAAAATAGAGAAAGAGAGGAGAAGAGGGCCACATGGGCTGATTCAGCCGGCCGAGGCGCAGCCCAGTTTTTTTTTTTATTTCACGGATGAACAGTGTTCCGGCATGAACAGTGTTCTCTGGTTTTTTTTTAAAAAAACAGCAAAGAAATACAAATAAACAAAAATAGAAAAACAATTTATATAGGCATATTATATATCAAAATTTTCAGAAAAATATTTCATAAACATGAACATTTTTTTAAGTCCGAATAAAATACTTTGAAAAATAGTATTTTTTTTTTGCAATAACTCCAAAATGAAAAGAAACTAGAATTTCAAATAAATGGCAAATAGTTTTTTTTTTATTTTAAAATTTGAGTCAAAACATTGTATCTGATTTTTTTTTAGTGTCATTTACCTCCTCTCATTTGAGAAATTTTATAAGAGGGTTTTGAAAATATTCGAACTCAAAATTGAATAGGGATCCGGAATTGAAAATTTTGGGAAAGTCATTTTATTCCCTCTCATTAAAATTTCAAAAGTTTCAAAATTTCACTCAATTTCACACAATCAATCACACAGCATTAAAGCAAACAATCCTACTTATTTATTTAATATAACATTCCAAAATTTAGAATTTTGGGATGTTACACCTAGGAAACTCCAAAGGAATTCCGACACCTCGAGATAGCCCGAAGAAAATCAGAGTCCACACGCAGGCCACTCGAGATAGGTAAAACAAGTCCAGCAAGACCACCCGACGTGTCGACGAACCCGATAAGAGCCGCGTATCTCGTTCTCAGGACACGACGGATGAGCGATGGTTACCACGCCAATCATCGAGTTGCCCTGGGTGGCGTTAATAACCTGCTCTGGGGTGGACCAACACTCATGAGGAGCACTGGCCTGGGTTGTTGATTAGTCCACAGGGTTGCAAAGCCCTATGCAAGTTTATTAAGTTGTTGAAGCAAATAGTACCAATGTTGGGTCTTGCCAGACAAGTTTTAATCTCAATCAAATAAGCAAGGGGGTCCCCATAACAACCCCGAGCATGTTAGGAGCGCAAAATATGGAAACGTAACACCGGTAACAAGAAACTATGGCGGTAAAAATGGAAAAAACACCGAGCAAAAGGCCATGCCTTCCACCATACCAAGATATATATGTGCATTAAATTAAATAGAAGATAATATTGTGATATGCCAGATATCCATGTTATCACATGGAAACAACCTGCACCTGCAGCTTAGAACGCTATAAGAGGGGCTGAGCAACGGTAACTTAGCCAAACAAGGTTTGCTAGGATGTGAAGGGTTAGAGGCTATCATGGCAATGTAGGAGGCTTGAAATTCAAGTGGTAGGTAGCGCATACGTAATGCTAAGAGCGAGACATCTAGCAAAGCAAAAATAGTGTCGGGATCCGGGTACGATCATCTTGCCTGTTGGTTCTTCAGAGGGACAAAGAGCGGGGTCCTCGTAGTGGTACTCTCCTGGATCCTCGTACTCAGGTTCAACACTCGCATCTACCCAAGAGAAACAGCAACAATAAACAACCAACCAAGGTGCAATGCACAAACAAGATGATGCATGATTCATTTGAAGTATTTAACATGGCAATCCTAAACTAGTCATGTTTCCTATGCAATAATTTAGTTATTTACAATTCTGGAATGAACCTCATGTTAAGTTGTTTAAACATGAATAATCATGGAAAATATGGATGCTTCATGCAAAATCGATACAAATGCATATGTAGAACGTAGGAAACGGAGTTACGGTTCTCACGCTACGCTCACGACAAGTTGCGAAGGCAGAACACAAGAAAATGAAGGCCATGGGCTATTCCTTGGCATTCCAAGGTAGCCACTGGTTAGGCAATAAAAAACCAACCACATTAGAGCCAAATATCAAGCAAATCTATGGATCATAGCTCCCACAGGCCACAAAACACTAAAACAAACAATCTGCCACAAAACAGCAACGTGGCAAATTTCACAGCAAATATCTAGAGCTACAGGAAGTCTCCAACCACAAACAAGGCATTTACATAAACTACATAGCATGCTTATCAAATCATCTAACTACACAACCTGGAAAGGAGGCACATATCAATAAGCATGAAGATCACAAGTTGGCATGATGAAACAGATTTTTGGGACTTATGAAAATAACAGTTTTTTGGAATCTGAGTTAAGCTGATAGCAAGTTGACAGCAGAATCTAATGGTGATAGGAACCACCTCATGGCATGAAAATCACCAAGATGGTATAGGGCAACATCTACTCCAAAACACTAGCACTGAGCTTGAGCTAATTCACAACATATCACTTGGTAGCATCCACTCAAGAGGGCATAAAAATATTAACAGACTCTCGGACTTGGACATATTTAGCATGTTTGAAAACAGCAACGTTTTAGTAGTCACTTTATAGCATGGTTCCCAGTTATGTACAAGTTTAACATGACAAAATTAAATACCATGGCATTCTACTCATCAAAGGCTACCACTTTCATGTTGGCACAATTATCATAGCATGCATGGATTAAATATAACTAAAATGACAAAATGGCGGCACTTTGAGACAAAATGGCTTTTGACAAACTTTCTCAAATGATCAAACTAGTTGCACCAATGAATTCCTTGGGTGATTCTACCCCAAAATCATATATCATACCCCTATCTTTGTATGGAGCATCATGACAAAACACTAGATAGAAAAAATGCCATCAATTCCTATAAGTGACAACTTACTAGAAATGCTCATGCCATATATGTTGATATCCAGATTTAGCAAAATTACTAGAAATAGAAATATCCTATTTATAACACATAAAACACTAAAAATAATAAAAGAAAACAAACAATAAGCAGGGGGCCCACCTGGCATAGACACCAGGGCCCCCTAGTGGATGACAAGTGGGGCCAGGGCCCACTTGTCACACACACACAACACCAAACACACACAACACCACACACACACAGCCACACCCTGGATCGGACCAGGCACACTAGATCACACACACACACACAAAACACACGCAGGCACTCACGCTCACAACACATAACCACACCAGATCCGGGCACAGCCGCACCAGATCCGAACACACCACACCAGATCTGGCCAATCATAGAAAGGAACAAAAAGGGGGGCTGGGATCGAACCCGCGACCTCTCGGTCGTTCCTTGAGCGCAACACCACTGCACTACTGCATCGACCCTTAACAGAAGGGGGGCCTAATGCTTCTAGTACTAGCAGCCCAAGAGAATTACTGACGAAACTGAATTGATGACATCGGCGACACGCGGCGGCAAAACTACGGCGACAGAGGGGCTCTCCGGCGATGCGGACCACCAGCAGGGAGAGCTGGGTCCTAGGGGAACCCATCCCCGTATCAATTGATGGCTAGGCGCAGCGGCAACGGGGCACTTGAGCTCGAGCTCCTCCTTGGCTCGGGGCACGGTGGTGACAGACGCGACGGCGACGAACGCGAGACTATGCGAGGGGGGAAGGCTGCGGCGATGGGCGGCTCACCGAGGGGCTGCTCGGAGACGCGGCGACATCAAGGAAGGAGAAGAAGAAGATAGCCAGTGATGCAGCTTCTCCGCACGAGACGGCGCTGCAGGGGTTATCCTCACCCCTAGCATCGGGAACGGAGCGCGGGAGCATCCCTGGACCCGCACGCCATCTGCCTGACGACGATGACGACGCGGCGACAGGACAGAACGACAGCGAGGAAGAACCGGCGACCTCTCTCTGAACCTCAACTCTCTCTGAACCTCTTACCTGACGGAGAAGAAAAGGAGAAGGGAGATGAGGAAGGAGAGGGAGATGGGAGCGCGGCGGCAGGAGGGGGAAAGAGGAACCCTAGGCGGAGGCGCACGCACGTCGAGGGGGTTTAAAAGCCTCAGAGCAGACGGCGCTCGACGGCGAAAGATCACGACGGAGCAGCTCTCTCTCTCTGCTTGCGGACGGACTGACGGAAAAGGGGGGACGATGGTGTAGGTCTCCGCTTGCGCTGCGGGCCATGCGAGGGAAGGCTTCGCGGGCCGGGAAAAAGGCACAATGCCCATTTCTCTCTCTCTCTGAACAGAGAGGGTTTTCTATTTATAAATAACAGAAAACAAAACAAAAAGCCCGAGAGAAAAGAAAAGGATTTTTGACCAAACAAAATTACTTTGACACAAAATGAATAATTCCCTATTTAAATAAAATACCAAGATGATTTTTAAAGCAAGTAAATCTAATACTTGTATAAAACCACAGCCCCTGTTTAATTCAAAACCCCATGAGCAAAAAGCTCCAACACAAAGAGAGCAACTCATATGATCTCAAAATAATATTATCCACAACATGAACATTTTTAACATATTTATTTAGTAAGTTAATATTGTTGAAGAAAAACAAAAGCAATAAAAGGCCTAGGTTTAGTTTTGAAAATAAGGGAGAGGGAGGAAGTTGTTTCCCACACATGCATACATCCACACAAAAGATCCACTAACACCTCACAACAAGACCACATGGAAGCACACCACAAAACACATTAAGCATGACATGATGATGAGATGACATGATGCATGATGCATGAGACAATGAGCAAATGGCAAGAAGCAAACTCAATTCATTCAACACATGACACAAGGTTCACATAGGTTACATGACCATAAATGGCAAGGGCAGCACTTGGGTTGTCACACACCATCGTGCCGTTGTGCTGTCAGAGAACTCATCTACCTCTCCACTCTCGCTAGCTCGGTCAAGGAGGTGGAGATTGTCATCGAGCTGTACGTGTGCTGAATGCGGAGGTGTTGTCCGTTCGGCGCTAGATCAGAAGGACCGTGATAGGATCGTGGGACGGATTGTGATCATATCGCGGGATGGCTAGCGATTTGGATCGCGAAGACGTTCGACTACATCAACCGCGTTTCTTAATGCTTCCTGCTTAGCGATCTACAAGGGTATGTAGATCCACTCTCCCTCTCGTAGATGCTCATCACCATGGATAGATCTTGCATGTGCATAGAATTTTTTTGTTTCCCATGCAACTTTCCCAAACAGGGAGGACGCGTGGTTGGCTGCAAATCAATGGGCGATCACACGATTTTAACATCCAAAAACTTAGCATTAATAGCTTAGGAAGTCTTCGGATTCTTACCTTCGAGGTGGGGGCTTGGCCCTTAGGTTACTTTGTGGAACCTTCTCGATGTCCTCGAACTCGGTATCCGAGTCCGAAATGTCGTCGGACAAAATTACCTGTGTCCGACACGCTTTCTTCGGGACACAAGGAGGAACCCCCTCTATGGCATCCAATGATGATGCCCTCTTTCTTGCGAGGGGGGAATCACCTGCCCCCTCGTCATCATGCTCCTCCTCTTGATTGGAGGAGGCATGGGTCTCCCCGGACACAGTGTCTGGCTGGTCCTTGATACGCAGGCCTCCTCGGTTTTCTTCTTCTCCTTCTTCTCTGGCGCCTTGTAAGGCGCCACGACGAGCATCTCCGACAACATCCTGGACCTAATGTCCTCGGGCTGAGGCGTCGAGTAGTTGATGCTCGTGGCCTTGCTCAGCCATTTCTACAGAGATGATCGGAAAGTGCTTAGAATTTATTTCGGAAAACAAGGTCGATCAAACGAGACTATATTATACCTGGGAAGGAGGTTTATCGGCGTGTAGACCCCGATCCTCCTCCTTGGCTGGCCAATTCTCTTGCGCCTTGAACAATGCCTTCCACAGCTTCTCCCGAGTAGTTCGGAAGAGCTGACGAATAGTAGGCTCATCGTCATGCCGATAAGCCCACATGGGAAAGTTTCGGCACTAGTAGGGAAGGATGTGCCGCCGGAGCATAATCTGGACCACGTTGGCCAGCTCGATATCGCCTCTGATCATGGAGGCGATGGGCTTCTGCAGGTCGTCCACCTCCTTATCCGAACCCCAGTCGAGGCACTTTCAGAGCCATGAAGTAAACCTGGTGGGGGGACCGGATCTGAATTCTACCGGATCAGCTTGGCCTCCCTCCCTTTGCTTGGTGATGTAAAACCACTCTTTTTGCCAAGTTTTTATGGTGTCGACGAATGTGCCGGATGGCCATCTGGCATGGGGGAGCTTGCCAATGACTGCCCCGCCGCAGTCTGCGTGTTCGCCCACGACACACTTTGGCTTGATATTAAATACCTTGAGCCATAGTCCGAAGTGTGGCTTGACCTGCAAGAAGGCATCGCAGACGATGATGAAGGTTGATATGTGCATGAAGGAGTTTGACGGGAGGTCGTGGAAGTCGAGCCCGTAGAAGAATATAAGCCCCCTAACAAAGGGGTCGAGCGGGAAGCTTAGTCACCGGATGAAGTGAGGGACAAACACCACCCTCTCGCCTGGCTTGGGGTGGGAATCTGTACGATCGAAAGTAGTGCTAGAGGGGGGTGATTGGACTACTTGACCAAATAAAAATCTACTTTTCCCAATTTTAATTCTTGGTAGATTTTAGCATTCATAGTATGTCAAGTACACCCTACACATGCATGTCTAAGAGTATAGCAGCGGAAAGTAAAGACATTGCACATGAAAGTAAAGAGAGGGTAGGAAGATCAAACGCAATTGGTACATGATGATTTTTCCCGTGGTTCCGATAGGTGGTGCTATCATACATCCACGTTCATGGAGTCTTCAACCCACGGAGGGTAACGGTCGCGAGAGTCCATGGAGGGCTCTACCCACGAAGGGTTCCACGAAGAAGCAACCTTGACTATACCATGACGGCTTCCGTCCACGGAGGACTAGCCTTACTCGGGGTAGATCTTCACGAAGTAGGCGATCTCCTTTCCCTTACAAACTTCTTGGTTCACTCCACAACACAAAGTAGGAGGCTCCCAAGCGACACCTAACCAATCTAGGAGGCACCACCCTCCAAAAGGTAATAGGGTCGGTAATGTGATGAACTCCCTACTCTTGTGCTTCAAGATGATAGACTCCTCAACACACAATCACTCTCTCACAGATATGGCTTGGCAAAAGAGATGGTATTGGTGGAAAGCAACTTGGGGAGGCTAGAAATCAAGATTCATAGGGTAGGAGTGGAATATCTTGAGTTCAACACAAGGATATGTGGTCCTCTCTCAGAAAATTGGATGGGGCAAGTATGGAATAGTTCTGAGTGCTTCCCTTTTTGAGTAGGTGGTGGTGGAGGGGTATATATAGGCATCTCCAAAAACCCAACCATTACACACAATAAGTCAGACTCGGTGGAACCGATGTGTGAATCTTGGTTGTACCAAAGTGACTTAAAGTTAGCAACTTTTGAATCTCGATGAGACCGATATAGGAATCTCGGTTGCACCGATAAGGTGACCAATGGTCAGAATGTCCAATATCAGTGACGCTGATTCAACAATCTTGGAGGGACTAAAACTGTGCACTTGCGTAACAGAAAGTTGGCAGCCCAACTCGGTGGCACCGAATGCAGTATCGATTGCACCGAAAATCTAGGGTTTGGCTGAGTCTGTCTAGGGTTTGGAATCGGTGGCACCGAGTGTAGAATGCTGGTTGCACCGATTTTTAGTGTTTGGCTTTGGACAGACTTTGGTGGGAGAGTCTGTGGGCGTTTTTGGTGACTATCACTTGTGCACGTATGAGCATTTTGTTCACCAACAAAACCTTACCCCCTTTTAATAGAATTGGCTTTCCTATGGACTCAAAGTGATTTCTCACAAATGTATAATGTAGATTCCTCTTGCTTGAAGCTTTGCCAACCTATTTCCTTGCATCTTGGGGTATTCGACAATCTTTTTGCCAACCCATCATTGAACTTTTCCTGAAACATTCTTCGTGGAAACATTAGTTCAATGAAATATATGTTGTTATTAATTACCAAAACCACCAAGGGAGCAAATGAGCTTTCATTCTCCCCCTTTTTGGTAATTGATGACAACATATAGATCAAAGCTTTGACATATGATATAATGAATGAATATAATCGTCGCTTTGAGAAGTATGTGATAAGGAAGAGCTCCCCCTAAATTTGTGCATTATTTTAAATTTGCGTTTGAATGCAAATGCACAATCGATTAGGTACATGGGGCACTTCTTCCATGTCACATACAACTTGGTGGTGTGGGAGAGTAAAGAGAGTTAATCAACATAGCACAACACAACAAGCAAAGTGAGTGATCATCACATAATCATCAAATGATAGGAAATAGTGGCAACACACATAACAGCGTATGATCACACACAAACACAAAAGTATCTCATGTCAAACCAAATGTTTTGTAAAACCAGCAAATAAAAACAGACGCTCTCTCACTCGAAGCCTAAGATCTAAATACAACTTCTCCCCCTTTGGCAACAAGTTACCAAAAAGTTCAAAGAGATCTAGCCAATCGTTCTGCGGCTGATCTCCTCCGGTCGTCGATGGCGGAGTTGAGAGAACTGCGTTGGCAAAGATTTCTGCTGAAGTTCTGGATGGAGCTGGAGTAGATACTGGAGGCATTGGAGCTAATGGTACTGAAGATATTGTGGCTGGAGCAGAAGATGAAGGCCTTGTCTCTGGAGCTGGTACTGTAGGGGTCCTGGCCTTAGTCATGAACTGGGCAGTCGTCCTGACAGGTGCACTATCCTCCTCATCATCGGAAGACTCAGACTGTGAAGAGGTGTGATGGATTGGGGCTTCATCAACCTCCTTCTTGAGCTCATTGACTATCTTAGTAAGCCCATCAACCTTGTCATTTAGAGTTTTCACTCTATCATCAATGATGTTTGCAAGGATCTCCTGAGTATCCATGATGGTCTTGATGTCCTTCTTCATCTCCAGGACAGTAGTGATCAAAAGCTCCATCCGCTCGTTCCTCGACCTGGGAACCTGGGCACTAGTGGCTCGAGTTGCCTCTGCTTCTGCCTCTGCATGTGCCTGAGCTGCAGCTGATGTGGGATGGTTTGGGTCCATCACCACAACGTTATCCTCAAAGTCCGGCTGAAGTGGCAAATGGGTACTGTGCAGAGCAAAGATGTGCTTCTCAAGCTGAGAATTGATGAGCATCTGGATATAGGGCGCGTAGTAGCATGAGCGCTTCTGATCAACAGCAACCCTCTTCACAGTCTCTACTATCAAGTCCATCACTCGAATCCTAGTGTGATGATCAAGATGGATGAGCATGTTGATGGAGTATCCACAAATCATATTCTCATCTCCAGACTTGGGCATCAAGGTATGCCTCGGGATAGTGTTCATGGTATGGAGGCCTGGCTGGAGAAAGTAGATAGAGCCAAGCTTGTGAGATTGCACTTTATCTGCAGGGATACGATTATACATATCCTTCATAGCATTGTGGATCTCCTTGGATTCTGTGTAGACATCCAAATCTCCATCCTGAACCTTTGGGGATTCTAAGATGGTAGCCCACTCATCAACAGAAGATTCATATCTTGCTCCTTCAGTCATCCAGACAATCCTACCATCTCCATAGAAATGTGTAGTGGAGTAGAATTGCATGATCATCTCATCGTTCCAAGCAATGAACTCCTTCCCAACAAATTTATCAAGTCCAATGCAGTGGAAGTTATCTTGGACACATGGAAAGTAATCCTTATTATCTTTGATGTACTTCCAGTCAACATAACTCATGTCACTGACTGCAGGGCTCTTGTCTAGCAAAACTGTCTCATAGAAGTCTTGCTGCTCTTTGGTGTAAAACCTGTAGTCCACAACAGTCTTTCTCCTCTAGGCATATGGATCAATAGCTCTCCATGCCATCAAGCCTGAATCCTTCCTCTTCTTCATATCCTTAGCTACTGGGTGGCTGGCATTATGAACTGGAAGGTGAGGTCTGAGCTTCATCAGAACAATCATAGCATCATCATCATTAGCTTCTCTGAAAGTGGACTTCTTGTTCTTCTCAGCAACAAGTATGTCTCTGGTAGTTCTCTTGGACTTCTATGCAACAACTTTCTCTGAAGTTCTCTTGGTTCTCTTGGAGGGGCCTGGCTTGGGCAAAGCATCAGCCAAAAGTTTCTTGACCTTCCTCTTAGGAGGGGCCTGAGCAGCAGGTTCCTCCTCTTCCTCTTCAGCAGCAGTAGCAGGACCAGAAGCAGCAGCCTCCTCTGGATCCTCATACATTGAGGTAGGCCTGCCCTGCACACATATGATCCTCTTCCTGGCTATCTTCTTTGGCACAGCTTTCCTGGGGGCCTCAATAGACATAGTAGCTCTGGCACTCTCAGGTACTCTGAAGGTCTCCACATGAGCATAAATTTTGCTGACCACCCTCCTAGATGACGTGGCCTCAGTGGCGGACTTCCTAGCAGCCTTCTCTTGCTTCTTAGCAAGAATCTCTTCTGGGACAAAATCATAATCCTCTTCCTCTGAGTTGAGTCTCTTCCCTGTCCTAGTTGCAGCCTTAGGCAACCCATGAGAACTGGGAGTGCCTGGATATGTGGAAGAACTGGACTCAGGACTCGTGCCTAAACTCATCTCGACGTTCTGCTCTGGCAAATTTTGACTGGCTGAACCTGACATGCTTACCCTGTGAATAGAGTATAGAAGAGTGGAATAGGATAAGTCATCACAAAATGAGGCTGATTTTGAAAGTTTGAACAAAAGATTTTCAAAGTTTTACATTCTGTCACATGAAAATCGGTACAGCCGAAGCAAAAATATCGGAGCTACCGAGACAGACATTCTCCTTAGCCAAAACTTGGCACCCCTTTCGGTGAGACCTAAAGGTGCACTCCGTTTCATCAAGAAAGTTCTCAGCAACACAGACATACAAATTGGTACACCGGTTTGCTTGCTTAGGTTCCACCGAGTTCCATCGGGCGGAAGGTAAACCCTACAAAATCGATCATTCTCTATCCTATGGAGTTCTCTTTCGGATGGAAAGATTTCAAACTGTGGAAAGACTAGGAAAATTCCCGAATGCGCATGAATCGGAAAGGGAGGGCGAGAGGGGGCCGAATCCATACCCTAATTTGGCGATGGATCCGCTACGCGGCGACGACGGCGAAGATGCCCGTCAATGGCGAGATTTCTAGCGGCGGAGGCGCTCGGGAGAGGCAAAGTGATGACCAGGGGGTCCTTCTGCGGCAGCTAGGGTTGTGGAGGCATGACATCTAAAGAATAGATTTCAAAAGTCGGGGTCCACCGATTATATACCCATCGTTGTCGATGACACCGAGTTTATATTTTTAGTGTCACCAAGTTTCACAACTGTCAGTTGACAGGAAAACTCGGTGTAACTGAGAATATGAAATCGGTCTTACCGAGATAAGAAAACCAGATCAACCCTAGGCATTCGGTGAGACCGAGAATTGTCAGTTGGTTCCACCGAGATGCACTTGGGAGGTTTTAATGGTCAATCCTTGACGATACGGAACTCTGAGTGCTCCACACACAAAGGGATCAAAAAGCATTTGTTCAAATTTTGTGATCCAGCATGAATAGAGTATGAGGTGAGAAACCATAGATAGCTAAAGGAGTGGTCCTAGGCATTCTTGTATATCCAATTGGCAAATAAATATGAAAAGCCAGATCGCAACAATTGGATATCCTCGAATGAGTAAATAAATGCAGACCAACATGCTCACATAATAAGATGTCAAATGAAATCATGGCAAACATGCACAATCACAATAGCATCTAACAAGCACTTTGGCGATGACGGAGTCATCTATATATGAGTATATTGACTTAGGAGCCAAGTAAGAATACTTGATCATAGGTCATACTCATCATTTAAGCACAAGTGGGGTTACCACTTTTACATAAAGTATTTAATGTTGTCACATTCTAATAGATGCTTTAACTCAAGTCTTAGAGTAAAGCTCCCTCCTGATGTGATATCCCCCATAGGAGGGACAAACTAACCTTGGGTTTTGTCAATGAAGACTTCATGTTGGTGAGGTAGTGGTGGATGCTCAAAGTTGATGAAGATCACCAAGAGTTGGCTGCATCCTTGTTGATTCATTACTCTTCTCACCTACATGGGTTAGTCCCAACATACAAGAGACAAATACCAGGATATCTATGGACATGGAGTGCAAAGCATATGTTATGATGTCCATTGATTTGTTGATTACCTTGTACCTTGCTTACCTTTGAGGGAATGTGTGACTCCTTGAACTATTGCATGAGGTTGATGTTGTTTGCAAATAGTTCTTGCCAATAATGAATATGAGTGAATTTCATTGGCGGAGTCACCCCTCAAGAACTTCTCTAGTTCTTCTTCTTGGGGACCCACATCAAGTTTATGGGGGTCCTTGGTGTTGAAGTAGCACTTGTAGAAGTTGAGCTTGTAGTAGCCTTGGGAACCCATTTCACCAAAGGTTGGGATTCATCTTCATAAGAGTCAATTTCCTCTTGAAGCTTGTTCTTGCCCTTGAGCTTGTGGTCTTGTGGTGGAAGTTCCTCTTTAGTGTTTGTCCCCTTGGGAAGAGTATTTTCATACTTCTCCTTTTGAGGAACAAACTTGGGATTGGGGTATCGACCTTCTTCCCATTCAACTCCATTAGCATTGAAGTAGCCAACACCATGATTCTTCCGGTATCCTCCGTGCTTGCATACAATCTCCTCAAATTGTTTGCACCCTTCAAGACTCTTGTAGATACCTCTATAATCTCTTTCAAGAGTTCATTTTCTTACTCAAGTGTAACTTGGCTAAGAGAAGAGTTAGTGGGATCAAGAGAACTACTAGAAGCAATATTATTGGATTTATCATTTTTATTGCTACTGGTTGAAGAACCTTTCTTTCCTTTGTTACTAGCTTGCTTAGACTTAACTTGTGGCATGAATGTAGATAAGAGAAGTCGCTTGGCTAGATAAGAGGAAGTCTTCTTTCGAAGATCGTCATTGATAGCTTTAAGGAACTCATGCTCTTGCTCTAAGTTGGGCTTCTTGAAGTGTAGCTTCTCGTGTGTCCTTACAAGCTCACTATGATCTTCTAGAGTTGACTCGTGAGCTAACTTAAGAGTTTTAAGTTCTTGAGTTAGTCATTCTATTTCCAACTTATCATCATCACACGAATTATCTACACTAGAGTGAGTACTAGCAAGTTCATTTTGACTAACATTACTAGATTTGTCAAATAGCAAGTCATGTTCAATTAACAAGTCATCTTCATCACTATTGAAATCAAGATGCTCGGGGTGTGATACCTTGGGGCCTTTAGCCATGAAGCAACTTCCACTCCCTTCGTTTGGTGAATCACATAGATCATAGGACTTGGTAGTCACTCGTGCAAGTCCGGCAACACCTTCATCTTAACTATAGTCGGAATTGGAGTGATAGCTTCTCTCGGAGTGGTTGTCGGATTCGGAGCCAGAAACCCATTCACCAATATGAGCTTGATGTTTCCTTCTTGAGTAGCTCTTGGTGTACTTGTCCTTCTTCTCTGCGTCCCTACTTCTCCTTGAGGGTCTTCGTTCATAACGTTCATCTCTACTCCTTCTCTCTCTTCGAGGTGACTCATCTCTTGAGCTTCGTCTTCTTGGTGACTCTTATCTTCATTTGTAGGGAGTTGTGCACTCATTGGAGTAGTGTTCGGGCTTCCCATAGTTGTAGAAGTTTCGGTCACGACTTGACAAATGCTTCTCCTCATATCTTGAGTTGGAGCTTTAATCTTTGCTTCTATTATTGTAGAACTTGTTGAATTCCTTGAGCATGAGGTTGATCTCTTCATTTGTGACAAGGTTGTTGCTGGAGGTAGAGAGAGCATCACTTGTGTCTTTGTAAGCACCGCTAGACTTTTGGTGAAGCTCTTCCTTGTCTTTGAGTGTCATCTCATGAGCAACAATTCTACCAATCACTTCTGTTGGCTTGAGATATTTGTAGTTGGGCATCATTTGGATCAATGTGAAAATGGTGTCATATCGATCATCCGAAGCTCGAAGTATCTTCTTGATGATGAATTTGTCAGTCATTTCTTCACTTCCTAAGCTGGCAATCTCATTGGTGATGAGAGCTAGCCTAGAGTACATCTCAGCGACTCCTTCACCATCCTTCATCTTGAACTTGTCAAGTTGACTTTGAAGAACATCCAACTTGGGTTCTCTCACAAATTCTGTACCTTCATGCATATCAATCAAAGTATCCCAAATCTCTTTTGAATTCTCGAGACGGCTGATTTTGTTGAATTCTTCGGGGCATAGGCAGTTGAAGAGAATGTCACATGCTTGAGCATTTAGTTGCAACATATTCAACTCATTTGCGGTCGCTTCACGATCGGGTTCCCTTCCTTCCGCAAAGAATTCACCTTGCATACCAACACGAACAACAGCCCAAATGGCGGGGTTATGACCAAGAAAATGCATTTTCATTTTGTGCTTCCAACTAGCAAAATTAGTGCCATCAAAGTACGGACCTCTATGGTGATAATTTCCCTCACTAGGCGCCATACTTCTCCAAGGTTGTGAGACCCAATGCAATGGAGACGAAAGCTCTGATACCACTTGTAGGATCGAAAGTAGTGCTAGAGGGGGGTAATTAGACTACTTGACCAAATAAAATCTACTTTTTCCCAATTTTAATTCTTGGCAGATTTTAGCATTCATAGTATGTCAAGTACACCCTACACATGCATGTCTAAGAGTATAGCTCCGGAAAGTAAAGACATTGCACATGAAAGTAAAGAGAGGGTAGGAAGATCAAACGCAATTGGTGACACGATGATTTTTCCCGTGGTTCCGATAGGTGGAGCTATCGTACATCCACATTCATGGAGTCTTCAACCCATGAAGGGTAACGGTCGCGAGAGTCCATGGAGGGCACTACCCACAGAGGGTTCCATGAAGAAGCAACCTTGACCATACCATGACGGCTTACATCCACGGAAGACTAGCCTTACTCAGGGTATATCTACATGAAGTAGGCGATCTCCTTGCCCTTACAAACTTCTTGGTTCACTCCACAACACGAAGTAGGAGGCTCCCAAGCGACACCTAAGCAATCTAGGAGGCACCACCCTCCAAAAGGTAATAGGCTCAGTAATGTGATGAACTCCTTGCTCTTGTGCTTCAAGATTGTAGACTCCTCAACACACAATCACTCTCTCACAGATATGGCTCAGTAGAAGAGATGGGATTGGTGGAAAGCAACTTAGGGAGGCTAGAAATCAAGATCCATCTGGTAGGAGTGGAAAATCTTGACCTTAACACAAGGATAGGTGGTTCTCTCTCAGAAAATTGGATGGGTAAAGTATGGAATAGTTCTGAGTGCTTCCCTTTTCGAGTAGGTGATGGTGGAGGGGTATATATAGGCATCTCCAAAAATCCAACCGTTACACACAATAAGTCAGAATCGATGGAACCGATGTGTGAATCTCGGCTGTACCGAAGTGACATAAAAGTTAGCAACTTTTGAATCTCGGTGAGACCGATATAGGAATCTCGGTTGCATCGATAAGGTGACCCACGGTCAGAATGTCCAATCTCAGTGATGCCAATTCAACAATCTCGGAGGGACCGAAACTGTGAACTTGCGTAACAGAAATTTGGCAGCCCAACTCGGTGGTAACGAATGCAGTATCGATTGCACCGAGAATCTAGGGTTTGGCTGAGTCTGTCTAGGGTTTGGAATCTCTGGTACCGAGTGTAGAATGTTGGTTGCACCGATTTTGAGTGTTTGGCTTTGGACAGACTTTGGTGGGACAGTTTGTGGGTGTTTTTGGTGACTATCACTTGTGCACGTATGAGCATTTTTTTCACCAACAAAACCTTACCCCCTTTTAATAGTATTGACTTTCCTATGGACTCAAAGTGATTTTTCACAAATGTAAAATGTAGAGTCCTCTTGCTTGAAGCTTTGCCAACTTATTTCCTTGCATATTGGGGTATTCCACAATCATTTTGCCAACCCATCAATGAACTTTTCCTGAAACATTCTTAGTGGAAACATTAGTTCGATGACATATATGTTGTTATTAATTACCAAAACCACCAAGGGAGCAAATGTGCTTTCAGAATCACCTGGCGCTTCTCTGGCGCACGGTGGTAAATGTTGGCGGGGAGGTAGTCGGCATCCTTGAGGTCTCGGATGTCCTGGTCGGTGACCCTGGAAGCCTCCCACTTGACATTGGAGCCCGCCATGACCAAGCTCAGAGGGGGAGTTCTAGAAAACCTAGATCTGTTCTCTAGAAGCTCAGGAGATTGGGGAAGTAGAGGATGCAAATGGGAAGCATGTTTAGGCCTTGGGGTTTTCTTTCCATTTTATGAGGCTTATCACCATATAGCCTCCCTTTACTGCGCCATGAATCCCTCCGCTTCCCAAGATGTCTGTGCCGTTATACGCGCATGATTAAACATATCCCGTGTGAAATAGGGCATGATCTATGCATTGATGGATCGTGCTAACTAAAATGGCCTCGAACCGTGAATCAAGTTTTTGTAACTGGTCTAACGGTCGTGGTGGGCCGTGACCTTTCATCAAAAAGGTTGTCAGGGAACATTGCTTACTCCTTGACGTTTGGCCTTCAGGGCCAAGCTGTTCACGATGTTCGGACGAACCTCTAATCGGAAAACTACATGTCACCGGAGGCAGAACTGAACTCGGAGGGAAGAACTCGCCTCGCAAGCCAAAGACTCTAATTATACGAACCAGTTGGAGCTAAGACCCTTGGCGTTGGAGGCAAGTTCGGGGGCTACTGAGGGAGTCCTGGTTTAAGGAGTCCTCGGGAGGCCGACATGTTTCTTATGGGACGGACCATATGGTCCACTTGTCGAGCATTGGATCGATCAAAGGCCCTATCTCTAGGAAGGAAGTTTCGAGAATCATGGCGTGTCCTCCACGTTTGGAGTAGTGAATGGGCATGTTTATCCCTTCGATGTGTAACCGACCATGTCTAAACCCTAGCTACCCTCAGCGTCTATATAAGCTAGAGGGTTTTAGGTTGTAGACAGAAGACAACTCATCTAGGGTTTATCTATTCGACCTCGAGGTAGATCAACTCTGTAACCTACATATCATCAATATAATCAAGTAGCACGTAGGGTGTTACCTCCATAGGAGGGCCCAAACCTGGGTAAATGTTGTCTCCTTCGTCTCATGTTACCATCGATTCTAGTCTCATAGATCGGGACCCCCTACTCGAGATCCGCCGGTTTTGACATCGACACTTGGGCATCCCCAAGCTTGATCTTTTGTATCTCGTTCAATCCACTCATATCCCGGTTTCACCTATGTCTCAAAAACGTCATCCACAAAAACTAGAAAAGAACTTGTGAGATAGGTTAATACAAATAAGAATAAATCCACACTTCTTGTACTGCCAAGACAAGTTGCACAATTATTTTCAAACATCATCTATTGTTTACTATCGTTTCTACAATTTATATCTACCAATATAGGCGATGGAAATTATAGGATAAGTAGATACCAAAACTATGATAGCAATCTGTCCAAATAGAATAGTCTGTAGCAATCTATTAAACCAGTGTACTTATGTAACTCCAATACTTCTAAAAATTTGAAAAGGCTAAATAATTTATATGAAAATACTGTCTAAAAATTTCAGAGACTTTCCACATTCCAGCAAAATATGAAAAATCAAACACTACAGCAAAAGTTTCTGTTTTTACACAACACACATCAAAACATGCAATGGAGGCATCTTAAGGATATTCTTGGAACTTTTTATTGAAAAACAAGATTATAAGTAACATATAACAGAAAATAAAAATATATAACAACGCTCCAAGAAAAACACATATCATCTAACGAATAAAAATATAGCTCCAAGTAAGATATACCGATAATGTTGGAGACGAAAGAGGGGATGCCTTCCGGGGCATCCCCAAGCTTAGATGCTTGAGTATTCCTTGGATATTGCCCTGGGGGTGCCTTTGGCATCCCCAAGCTTAGGCTATTGCTGCTACTTATTCACATCATATCGGTATCGCACCCAAACCTTGAACACTTCAATCACACAAAACTTAACGGAACTTCACAAGATGGGTTGGTGTAATAAAGATAGATCATTGTCTTAGGTACTGTCAAGACAGGATTCATAATTGTTCTCGCATGATACCTACTATATTCTATCATTCACATAATTTATATAACTAAATATAAGCTACATAAACACTAAAATAGGCAAACTATGCATGCAAAACAGAATTTGTCAAAAACAGAATAGTCTATGAAGATCTGTAGTATAACCATATTTCCATCTCTCTCAAAATTCTGAACAATTAGTACAATGTAGAGGATTTGCATAGAAAAACGGTGCAAAAATTTCAGAATGTTTGACGCTCCAATAAAATCAGAGAAATACAGTACTGGGCGTAAACATTTCTATTTTTGCATAGAATCAATCAAACCAGTGTCCACACTATCAGTAAGGCTTTACTTGGCACTTTATATTGAAATAAAAGACACAAAACATGATTATTACGGTAGCTTGGCATCATGATTTCAATAATGCTCACATAAAAAGAAGTAATTGATACATGCAAGAGAGCATCGTGAATCACATGACAAGAATATTTAAGTCTAACCCATTTCCTATGCATTGGGATTTTGTGATAAAACAATTTATAGGAGCAAGAATCAACTAGCATAGAAAGGAAAAAACAAGTGCAACTTCAAAACTTTGAACACATAGAGAGGAAACTTGATATTATTGAATACCTACAATCATATGTTCTTCTCTCATAATAATTTTCAGTAGCATCATCAAGGAATTCCACAATATAACTATCACATAAATCATTCTTTTCATGGTGCACACTCATAGAATTTTTATTACTACACACACAAGCAAAATTCTTCTCATTCAAAGTAGTGGGAGTAAAATCAACAAAATAACTATCCCGAGATATTTGAGTGGCATAATCCAATTGGAAACTAAAATCACGATGACAAGTCTCATGGTTATCATTATTCTTTATAGCATACATGTCATCACAATAATCGTTATAAATAGGAGGCATGCTTTCTTCATAATAAATTTTCTCATCAAAACTTTGGGGACTAGAAATATCATCTTCATCGAACATAGCATCCCCAAGCTATATGCTCATCATGGATATTCATAGAATTCATACTAACAATATGGCTATATGCTCATCATTCAAGGATTTCACATTAAGCATTTTCATAAATTCTTCCTCTAACAATTGAGCACAATTTTTTGATCCATCATTTTCACGAAAGACATAAAAAAGGCAAAGCGATTGAGGCAACCTAAAATACATTTTTTTATAGTTTTCTTTTATAAAACCAAAATAGTGAAAAACAAGAAACTAAAAGATTTAATTGCAAGATCTAAAGATATACCTTCAAGCACTCACCTCCCCCGCAACGGCGCCAGAAAATATCTTAATGTCTACTATGCAACTTTATTCGTGTAGACGTTGTTGGCCCTCCAAGTGTAGAGTTTTGTAGGACAACGTCGAATTTCCCTCAAGTGGATGACCTAAGGTTTATCAATACGTGGGAGGATTAGGATGAAGATGGTCTCTCTCAAACAACCCTATAATCAAATACAAGAAATCTCTTGTGTCCCCAACACACCCAATACAATGGCAAATTGTATAGGTGCACTGGTTCGGCGAAGAGATGGTGATACAAGTGCAATATGAATGATAGATATAGGTTTTTTGTAATCTGAAAAAATAAAAACAGCAAGGTAGCAAGTGTAAAACAGCGAGCAAAATGGTGTATACATGCTTGGAAATAAGGCCTAGGGTTCATACTTTCGCCAGTGCAATCTCCCAACAATGCTACCATAGTTGAATCATATGACCATCCCTCAACGTGCAACAAAGAATCACTCCAATGTTCCTATCTAGCAGAGAGAAAAAAATGAAATTGGTGTAGGTAGTAGAACCACCTAAAGTTATTCTTTCTGGTCAATCTTTTGAGCTATTCCTATAAGTGTCACAAACAGCCCTAGAGTTCGTACTAGAATAACACCCATGATACATATCAATCAACCCTAATGTATCAAGTATCTGTGGGTAAATTATACAACATGCATCAAACAATTTCAGATCTATCATATTCAATCCAACACAAAGAACTTCAAGGAGCACCCCAAGATTTCTATCAGCAAATGTAGTATGAAAACGTGCAATCAACCCCTATGCATAGATCCCAAAGGTCATCGGAATCCGCAAGTTGATGCGATAACATATATCAAGTGAATCACTTGAATACCCTAATGCCACTACGGGTATCTTCATGGAATACATACATCAAGTGTTCTCAAACCAAAATATTCATTCCAACATAACGAGATCTTATAGGGAAAGATTCAATTCATCACAACAAGATGGCAAGGGAAGAACACCATATGATCCAACTATATTAGCACAGCCCGTGATATATCAAGATCGTGCCATCTCAAGAACATGAGAGAGAGAGATTGAACACATAGCTACTCATACATACCCTTAGCCCCAAGGGTGAACTACTCCCTCCTCGTCATGGCCTCCGTTGGGGTGATGAAGATGGCCACTGGACATGATTTCCCCCCTCTGGTAGGGTATTGGAAAGGCTCCAAATGGGTTTTTCATTGATACACAGAGTTGCGATGATGGAGCGGAGTGTCTCCGCTTATTTCAGAGGGTTACGATATATATATAGGGTTTTTCGGCATTGGAATCACGCTAAACAGAGCCACGTGGGCCCCACAAGCAATCATGGCGTGGCCAGGGGGCACGCCTTGTTGGCTTGTGTTCCATAGGTGGTTCCCCTCCGGTGGTTCTTCGCTCCAATATTGGTTACTTCCTCTAGAAAAAAAATATAAAAAAGTTTCGAGCGATCCCGAGAACTTCATTTTCTGCACAAAAACAACGCCATGGTAATTCTGCTGAAAACAACGTCAGTCCAGGTTAGTTCTAAATAAAACATATAAAGTGCATCAAAACCATATAAGAGTATTGTAAACATAGGAAAACATGGCATGAATACCTCATAAATTATCGATACGTTGGAGACGTATCAAAGACCTGGATTGTTTAAATCATCGAGGATTAGATCAGGGTCCACTAGATTTGCCACTTGTTGAAGAGAAGGATTCCCATCAAGCTGAGCATTATCATTGTTCTCAGCATTAGCTTTAGTTTGGTATTATCAGTGTCATTCTCTTCGGTGTTGTCATTCTCTTCACATTAGCATCATTTCTAGCATTGCTGTTGTTTTCACCATTTTCAATCTAGTTGGCATTGGCATTTTCATCAGCACAAGTTTGACAGATTCTTCTCCGATAAGCAGGAGCATCACCATGAAATGGATCATGAGCATCATCTTCAATTGGTAGACTTTTAACCATGCTTGTCTAAAGAAGACCCTTCAATCTAGCACTTTCATTAGATACCATAGCAGTTTCCTCAAGTGAGGGGTTACCACATGATACTACAACAAGTAACCAAGTTTCCAATTTACCTACTTTGCATGCAGTTGGGGAGATGGAAGAACTAATGCAATAAAACATAGGTATACATGGTCAAAGTGACTTGCCTGTACTGTTGATGAAGAAAAAATATCGCTCTCTGAGATAACTGATAGACTATTCTTCACTCTCCGATGAAAATCTATATAATCAAACATTGCATACATATAAGCAATCATACTAGCAGTCAAATACTAACAATCAAAAAGGCAACACAAATCCAAAAGCAACATGGTGGTGATGAAAGGAAATACTTAAGACAAAACTCAAATGACAAAACTACATCAACACAACTAAGGTGGTGATGAAGGGAATACCTAAGACAAAAGTTAAAATCAACAAAACTTCATCACCACAACCAAAGTTTGTTTTCTCTACAGGTACATCCTAATTTTTCAAAAAGTAGCAAACAAAACAATATAGATATAATAAAAGTAGTTTAGTAAACATTTTACTTAGCAAAAATAATTACTTTTGAAGAACAACTAATAATTTAGAAAACAATACTCTAGCAACATAGGTTTTTTAACTACTAGAACATATCAGCAGAAAATACCAAGTTAACAAATAAAAAACAAATAATTAATAGAAAGTATTTTCTCATAAATCTTTATTCTGCAAAAAGAACAAATTGAAAGGCTTTTATAAAGGTTCTTATTTTCATATAAAACAAGGTCATCCTTGGCTTAAAACACCAACAATCTCAACTATAATACAAATTGTTTCTAGTCTAAACTTAGACTAACAGCAAGTCAAACTTATAAAACAATTTGTGGAAACTATTTTCAAATACAAGATCAAGATAGCAATGAAAATCCAATTGCAAGTTATAGTTGAACTAGAATTGATTTTCATGCAACCAACTATTAAAATATTATTTGTTTTGAAGGGCTACTATTATCTAACAGAAAACTTTATAAAAGTCTATCACTAATATAAAAGAAAATAATTTAAAACAAAAGGGAATATAAATAGACCTAATAGAACTAAATAGAATATGTTTTGCTTGAAAAGACTACTATAAAATATCCTAAAAAATTCCAAACTCTACCTACTGATAACTAAGGTCACTAGTGACAAGTAGCAAAAACAATCAACTCAAAATGTATTTTTAAACTCAAGATATTCAGAAGATAATATTTGAATCAAATCTGTTTGAAATCAATTTTAAATTATTCAAATTTTGTCAAACTTGATATCTACAGAAACTAGAACAAATTTTTGACACAATGCAAAAAGAATCAAATTAAAACACCTAAAAACATAAAAGATATAAGAAAATTAAAAACAGAACCTATTCTGTTTTCTAAAACGAAAACAGGAAAAGAAAAAAAATTATCTAACGGACATGGGCTTACGTGGCGGCTTCCTATTGGTCGAAAGGGTGCGCGTGCGGGTGTTTGCAGGCGGACGACCGGACGTTAGAAGAAAACGTTTCAGCGTTTTAATTCTTCTAATCTGGATTGTTAGATCCAGATCCAATGGTTAGGAGAGGGGGAGGGGAGCACACAGGGGAAATGGCGGCGCTCTGGCGATGTCGACGGTGGCCAACGGCTCGATGGTGCTCGGGGCGGCACTCCGGTGGTTGAGGACGGCGTCTGAGTGGTCCAGTCGATGGCGGCGGACCTCCGGCGTTCGTAGGTGGCGACGGCGAGGTAAGGGAGTGTCGGGGGCGAGCGCTAGGAGCTCGGGGAGGTCCGGTTGGGGTTAGAACTCCGGCGAGGTGTGGGGATGGCGTTCCAGTGAGGAAAAGAGGGGGTTTCGGGGTGGACGAAGAGCGGAGAGGGTCGGGTCTTATATAGGCCAGGTGCGGGTCGGGAGAGGGAAGGAGGAGCGAGATGCGGGGCGATGAGCTTGCCGGCGATGTCAGGGGCGCGATGGAGGGGACGACCGCGGAGACGGCTCGGTCGGTCGGTGGGGCCGGGGCGTCATAGAGAGAGAGAGGGAGAGAGCACTGTCAGCGGTGACCGGTGCGGAGAGGTTTTCGAGGAGAGATTAGGGGCGGTGGGCCGGCTCGTTTAATACACGCGTTAACTATTTTCCTTTATTAATATACAGGGCATTAAAAACAACATTAAGACATTCAAAACCAGTCCAAAAAATAAAGTTTTATATATCAAAATGATCAGGGAAATAAATTCCATTTAATGAATATTTTTCCACGGCCAAAATAAATACTTTTAAAACATTTATTTTCAAAAAATGCCTAAATGGCTTTATTTATTTTTGCAAATATTTTTCAAATAAACCCTTGGGTTTTATGGTTCAAGAACTTCACCAAAATACCCTTGGTTTAGAGTGTCATATTACTCCTCTCAAAAATTTTGTCAAGGGGTTTGAATGCTTACAAATTCAAATAGGGAATTCAAATATGGAAGGTGAAACTCCATATGAGAAATTTTCAAATGGTTTTCAAATTCCCTTTCCAAATCTTTCCATGTTGAAGAAGTCATGTCATCTTCCCTCACTGATTTGAAATGTAAGAAGTTGAATTCAAAAGAAAATGGGAAAGTCATTTTATTCCCTCTCATTCAAAAGTTTTCAAAAGTTTCAAATTTCACTCAATTTCAATCACTCAAGCAAACAAGCATTCATTCTAATATTAATTATAACATTCCAAAATTTGGGATGTTACAAACCTACCACACTTAAAATGAATCTTGTCCTCGAGATTCGAAAGGTCTAGAAAGAAAAGGTTAGGGTTTGGGGTCTTCTAACAAATCCACTGACCAAGAAGGTGTGGGGTCTACCACACTTAAAATGAGAGTTATTGGTCCCTCAAAATCATGGCAGTCCTCTGGGTGCATCTGTCTCTTCACATACTTTACGATCGCTCCTTCGGAGATGCTCTTCCGTTTAAATCAAAAATCTTGTGTTCTCATAACAAATTGTATTTCCTCCGATACTGGGTCTTCTTAACTGATAAGTCTCGCGTTCATTCTAACTTATCGAAGATCTCATGGTGGTCTACCATTTGTGGTTATCCTGCAATGAAATGGGTCTTGGCTTCATTCCTCACCGTAAAATTCCTACGTTTGGCAGCAACTGCCATGTACAAGGGGTTTTCTTCATACCATTCTAAGGCTTAAACAAAAGCTTCAAAGAACATTGTCTCTTTACTATGGGTAAGTCACTCAGATTTACCAATCCGGATAGCAAGAGAATGATAAGAGTAAGTCGTCATGGTGGCCAAACCATGTCGCACTGAAATCATTACCTCGTATAAGGTTTAGTGAATCTCGTATTCTAACACTTGGGCTTCTTCACAAGCATTGCAGAAATTTCTCTTGTCAACGAACGAGGTTCGGATAAATCCATTGATTCTGCAAGCTAAGCAAAAACATCTATCATTTCTTCACAACTCTCATGTTATCGTATACTCCTAAAAAACGTTTACTGATCTGTCGTAGCTTCTTCCAAGTTTCTTCCTTCACCAAGGTGGGGCTTGATCCTTATCAATCCTGAGGTCAGTGACTTGTGGGTTCACTTGAATACTTGAATAGTCTTTATCTCACTCTTGGGGTTACTATCGTTTCATATTCCAACATTACCTACAGTTCACTTCACCATACCCTTGAGGTAACAATTCACAGACTTGTTCTTGTCTAGATTCTACTCCGCGGAATTCATTTTCCTTTCCATTGGTCTGTTTGACCTTGGGTATGGTTTCATCACAATCATTCCTTTTCTCAATATTCCAACTTCAAAATCACTTTGTCACAAAGGTTATCATCCAGATAGTTTGAGGTGGTTCCACATTCTCTTCACCTGTATTTCAGTTATCCAAACTCCTTAATATGAATGGTATTCTCTTCATTCTTTTGTCCCTGTGGTTGCTACCACACTTAAAATGAAATGCACGCATGCCTGCATATACCATATTTTCTCATATCCTCGAAAATTGGTCAGAGATCTTTGTTCTTAGAGTGGCAACTCCTATAATTCAACATAGGAGAATCATAACACCATAAATTCCATTGATCTCATGAATTTATTACAAACTCTGAGACTTCCATTACATAACTTCAAAATTATAAGAGTGCTACCTATTACATTTATTACTTCCAAAAATTCAAAACTCAAACTACTCATGTTTAGCCTTCTTCTCCGGGCAGGTATAGGAGTAATGTCATGTCTTCTTGCATCGGAAACACATGATCTGACTCAGATCCTTCTTTGCAGAAATTGGGTTGTTCTGAGAACACCTTCGGTTTCTCTTCTTGGGCTCCTTTGTTCCTATCAAACTTTCAATTTCCTGTGGGTCAAACTCCACTTCTTTTGTCGGGAAGTTTCCCAGATACTCTTTTCTTTCCTTCGTACAGTCCTGTGAGAAATGTCCTTCTGCTCCACATGAATAGCAGGCATTGGAGTAAAATCTGGTTAGGCCTTCTCCATTAGGGTCTTCAACATCTTACTTCATCACAAGTTCTCCTAAATTTTCTCTGAAGACTTCCTTCATGGCTTCCTTCTGCTGCTTGATGACTTCTTGTACCTTGGGGTACATTTGGCATTGAGCCGGGTAATGTGTAGTTCCTTCGCACAAGAAACATGTCACCTGCCTAGTGGGGCATTCCTCAGCTCGGTGATTTTCTTCACAATGAGGGCATCCTTCCTTGTGTTCTTCCTGGGTGTGTCCTATCTCTCCACATATCCTGCATGCACAAATCTTCTTCACATCTTTGCCACGGGGCTTATGGGTGTTGGTAACAACATGAGATCCTTGCAGAGTTATCTTGAATTATTCCCAAGTGTTTGATGCTTACCTATCATGGATATCTTCATGCATCTTCCACCAATTTGCAGCACCTTCTGCAAAGTACCGAAAAGCATACTGGACCATCTCTTTTCTTGCAACATGGTTACTCCTTAGATGATCCTCCACCAATTTGCATGCATATCTTCATGCATCTTCCACCAATTTGCAGCACCTTCTGCAAAGTACCGAAAAGCATACTGGACCATCTCTTTTCTTGCAACATGGTTACTCCTTAGATGATCCTCCATGTTCTGAATCCATTCTTTTGTCTCTAACCGAGTCATCGATCCAGAATACATGAGTCCAACTTCACTCATCATCTATTGGGTTCAAGGTTTTGGGGATGAGATGGGTAAGAGAGAGAAAGGAGGGGATACACACAATACAAACAATGGTTTTTGAAAATAGATTTTAGTTGTGGCTGTTGAAAATTGTACACACAAATGACAGCTCACAAATCATCGTATCTAACGTAAGTATACAACAGGGGTTTGGTCTTCTAGGGCATAATATGTTGGAAATTCTTCATGGCCTTCCATTTCTTCAGGTCTTCACAGTCTTCAACTCGTGTAGCATCAACTCTTCTAATGCATGGTGAAATCTTCTTTACTTTGAAGTGATCATCAGTTGTTTCGATATCTTGTCCTTCTCGAAGTGGTCTCAGTTGATCCTTAGTGTGGTCAAGGGGAAAAGGTATTTTCTAACTTTTTGAGGTAAGAGAGATCATTTGATAAGTCTCAAATAAGATGAGAAGTAAAAGGTCTTTTGAAAACAAAGTTTTTCGAGAAATCGTTTCCTAAGGGCTTTCCAATTTCTAGGGTCACGTCCTACAGTCAACATGTGCTCTGATACCATCTCTATAGCGACCCGACTCAAAACGAGTCAAGCCTCTGTGTGTTCTCTGCCATCCCTGGATCAGTATGCTGGCACACACGGTACATCAATGTATATATCAAACTGCAATCACATGTAATTAACGTAAAACTGATATATACCTTAAAATCTCAGCGGAAACAGTCAACGGGAGTGGAGTCCCAATAACACCAACGGCAGGTTGAGTGTAGACCGTAACCCTGAATCGTACTCTTACCCGTCGTAGAGCTTATCTGCAACATAAGACGTTGCAGCCGTGTAGGTCAGCATTTTGAATATGCCGACAAGTCACAAAAGAGGGGGTGAAAAATAATCATCTATACTATATGCATATATGGCAGGTGGGGCTATAAGTTCAAGCTTTGTGTAAAGCAATTTTTTCCTACAACAAGAGAGGGCAAAAAGCATAATTACTACAATGTTGGTTGATTACTGAGATGGTTCCACCAACCAATTCTCATACCCAAGTTGTCATTAATAAACCCACATCAATACAATTAATTGTGTTGAGAGTTCCAGATAGTTTCGGTTCCTTTGGCTCAAGTTGTCCATGACCGTGGACACGGCTAATCGATTAGGTTTGAGTACTCTATAGAGTTTTGCACACGTTCCCCACAAGATTTGATCGCCTCCGTTTGATTTCTCGCACTTCAGGGTGTTTGAGAAACGGATGACCAAAACATGGTCTTTTAAAGGGTTTCCCTGAGACTCTGTTGGTGCCCATCCTTTCCTACCGTTCTTCTACATCTCGTAGCACCGCCTGTCCAGGGTCACCACGATATCCAACCAAGCCAGAGCCCATAATGACTTGTGGTTGTGCAGGTAAGCCTTGGGTCTTGAATCATCCATCCATCTCTTTGTGCCTGGGTGGACCTTTCCGCGTGAATATTGGCACTTCCCCAGCAACACCTAGGCTAACCACTGGTTTCTCCAAGGCGTCGTTCAACCATCATCCACCCAGAGGTAAGTTGAAATACTCGGAGTCTTGAAGTCTTGATCATAATGCAGGTCTTGAAAATTATTAACTCACAACTCTCATGAATCACACAACCAACCCCGTCTACTAATAGCATAGCAAAATTTTAAATCAACGTTTCCCGGGGCCAATGTGTCAAAGGGTTGAGGGGTACCTACCACATGATACTACAACAAGTAACCAACTTTCCAATTTACCTACTTTGCATGCAATTGGGGAGATGGAAGAACTAATGCAATAAAACATAGGTATACATGGTCAATGTGACTTGCCTGTATTGTTGATGAAGAAAAAATATCGCTCTCTGAGATAACTGATAGACTATTCGTCACTCTCCGATGAAAATCTATATAATCAAACATTGCATACATATAAGCAATCATACTAGCAGTCAAATACTAACAATCAAAAAGGCAACACAAAACCAAAAGCAACATGGTGGTGATGAAAGGAAATACTTAAGACAAAACTCAAATGACAAAACTACATCAACACAACTAAGGTGGTGATGAAGGGAATACCTAAGACAAAAGTTAAAATCAACAAAACTTCATCAACACAACCAAAGTTGGTTTTCTCTACAGGTACATCCTAATTTTTCAAAAAGTAGCAAACAAAACAAAGTAAAATATAATAAAAGTAGTTTAGTAAACATTTTACTTAGCAAAAAGAATTACTTTTGAAGAACAACTAATAATTTAGAAAACAATACTCTAGCAACATAGGTTTTTTAACTACTAGAACATATCAGCAGAAAATACCAAGTTAACAAATGAAAAAATTTAAAGCAAATAATTAATAGAAATTATTTTCTCATAAATCTTTATTTTGCAAAAAGAACAGATTGAAAAGCTTTTATAAAGGTTCTTATTTTGATATAAAACAAGGTCATCCTTGGCTTAAACCACAAACAATCTCAACTATAATACAAATTGTTTCTGGTCTAAACTTAGACTAACAGCAAATCAAACTTATAAAACAATTTGTGGAAACTATTTCCCAATACAAGATCAACATAGCAATGAAAATCCAATTGCAAGTTATAGTTGAACTAGAATTGATTTTCATGCAACCAACTATTGAAATATTATTTGTTTTGAAGGGCTACTATTATCTAACAGAAAACTTTATCAAATTCTATCACTAATATAAAAGAAAATAATTTAAAACAAAAGGGAATAGAAATAGACCTAATAGAACTAAACAGAATCTGTTTTGCTTAAAAATACTACTATAAATATTCCAAAAATTTCCAAACTCTACCTACTGATAACTAAGGTCACTAGTGACAAGTAGCAAAAAGAATCAACTCAAAATGTATTTTTAAAGTCAAGATATTCAGAAAATAAATTTGAATCAAATCTTTTTGAAATCAATTTTAAATTATTCCAATTTGGTCACACTTGATATCTACAGAAGCTAGAACAAATTTTTGACACAATGCAAAAGGAATCAAATTAAAACACCTAAAAACATAAGAGATATAAGAAAAATAAAAACAGAACCTATTCTGTTTTCTAAAACAAAAACAGGAAAAGAAAAAAATTATCTAACGGACATGGGCTACGTGGCGGCTTCCTATTGGTCGAAAGGGTGCGCGTGCGGGTGTTTGCAGGCGGACGAGCGGACGTTAGAAGAAAACATTTTGGTGTTTTAATTGTTCTAATCTGGATCGCTAGATCCAGATCCAATGGTTAGGAGAGGGGGAGGGGAGCTCACAGGGGAAATGGCGGCGCTCCGGCAATGTCAACGGCGGCCGACGGCTCGATGGTGCTCGAGGCGGCGCTTCGGTGGTTGGGGACAGCGTCTGAGTGGTCCAGTCGATGGTGGCAGACCTCCGGCGTTCGTAGGTGGCGACGGCGAGGTAAGGGAGCGTCGGGGGCGAGCGCTAGGAGCTCGGGGAGGTCCGGTTGGGGTTAGAACTCCGGCGAGGTGTGGGGATGGCGTTCTGGCGAGGAAAAGAGGGGGTTTCGGGGTGGACGAAGAGCAGAGAGGGTCGGGTCTTATATAGGCCAGGTGCGGGGTCGGGAGAGGGAAGGAGGATCGAGATCCGGGGCGATGAGCTTGTCGGCGATGTCAGGGGCGCGATGGAGGGGACGACCATGGAGACGGCTCGGTCGATCGGTGGGGCCGAGGCATCAGACAGAGAGAGGGAGAGACCACTGTCAGCGGTGACCGGTGCGGAGAGGTTTTCGGGGAGAGATTAGGGGCGGTGGGCCGGCTCGTTTAATACACGCGTTAACTATTTTCCTTTATTAATATACAGGGCATTAAGAACAACATTAAGACATTCAAAACCAGTCCAAACAATAACGTTTTATATATCAAAATGATCAGGGAAATAAATTCCATTTAATGAACATTTTTCCACGGCCAAAATAAATACTTTTAAAACATTTATTTTCAGAAAATGCCTAAATGGCTTTATTTATTTTTGCAAATATTTTTCAAATAAACCCTTGGGTTTTATGGTTCAAGAACTTCACATAAATACCCTTTGTTTGGAGTGTCATATTACTTCTCTCAAAAAATTTGTCAAGGGGTTTGAATGCTTACAAATTCAAATAGGGAATTCAAATATGGAAGGTGAAACTCCATATGAGAAATTTTCAAATGGTTTTCAAATTCCCTTTCCAAATCTTTCCATGTTGAAGAAGTCATGTCATCTTCCATCATTGATTTGAAAATTAAGAAGTTGAATTCAAAAGAAAATGGGAAAAGTCATTTTATTCCCTCTCATTCAAAAGTTTTCAAAAGTTTCAAATTTCACTCAATTTCAATCACTCAAGCAAACAAGCATTCATTCTAATATTAATTATAACATTCCAAAATTTGGGATGTTACAGTACCCATACTAGGGAATACCCTTGTTGATGTTGAGGCAAGGAACGTCATAAGATGTTGAAAACAACGGTGGTGCAGCAAGCCCAGTATTCTTATAGCCACGATCAGATGCACTCCACCCCATATGCCAGCCATAGCAAGGGTCGCAACTTGGAGTCTCCGGATGTTTCTAGCAGTGGGCATAGGCAACAACCTCTGACTCCCCCGTCCCGGCATGTTCCACTAGAAGCACATGCAATTGTTGGTGCGGCTAGGAGAGCGAAACAAGCAGAGGCGGATGCAGCAGCTCAGGCGATTCAGCAGCCATCTCCTCAACCAAAAACCGAGACCAACAGTAGGACGATTGGGATACCTTGCTTGTCCCCGACTCTCCATGTTGAATGTATGCCCAAAGATTTCAAGGGGACATGCAAGGTGCCAAACTACACAACAGATCTTGAGCCGGAGGCTTGGATCGAGAGCAACAAATTGGCAACGGATATGTTGGATGCCAGTGACGCTATGTGTGCCAAATACTTAACCATGATGTTGGAGGGACTGACTAGAACATGGTTGAATAATTGGCCGCCCAACTCCATCAACACCTCGACAGAGCTTAAAAAGCGTTTTATCAAGAATTTTCAGGGAACATGCAAGAAGCCGATAACGATAGTGGACCTCCAACATTGCGTCCAGCGTGTCGATGAGTTCGCTCATCATTAGACTCGTCGGGTCGCGGAAATCATACACTTGTCAGACAACATTATAGAGCTCAAGCCGTCTTAATCCTACAAAAGAATTGCAACTTCCAACGGCTGGTCCAGAAGCTCTGGCGACTCAAGTGCAAGCTATAGGACATGGGTGACTTAATGGATGTCCTCACCGGGTACGTTGAGTCGAACAACACAAAGGATCCTGGCTCAGATGAGGACAAGACCAGCAAAGGAAAGAAAGGTTAAGCTGGTAAAGGGTAGCACAATCATGGTGGTAACATGGGAACCAAGAATAACAATGGCAAGCGAAAGCAACCAAATGGCAGATCAGACTTTGAGGACAATACCAACATTAACTTCAAAAACCAATGCCGCAATGGTCGCCCTAGAGGGACTTATAACGGGAATAAGCCTCATAACTATGAGGAAGCACTCAAGGGACCGTGTCCCAGACACAGTACCCATGATAAGCCGGCTGCTCACTCATGGGAAAATGGTTACATCATGCAGGAATTCCACAACCAAGCCTTCCAAAATCATCAAGGGGGCAATGGTGGTGGACACCCAGGTCAACATGGTCCTGGAGGGTCACATGGCGGCCCAGGAGCCGGTTTTCAACATCAGGTGAATAATGGCAATGGACAACATCCTAGCCTAGGGAATCAACATAATAACCAAGGTGGTTTCCAAAGTAATCCCATGCAGCTGAATAGCGGTTAGTACCACTAGCACGTGAAAAAACTCATATTTTACGAAGAGACCTACAAGAAGGGTCGTAGAAATTCCAAGGAGAAAATAACATGGCCTTAGAGCACTGCTTATCTACGGTCATATTATACTTAGAGCCACCGGCTCCTTTGCTTTTTGTAGTCTCCCCCTTGAAAATTATGTACACACTTCTTTATGTTTCATATATAATAAAGCCGCCACAGTCGAAATTCAGATTTTTGTCGTTTCAGACCACAAATCGAGCATGAATCTTTATTTTCCAAAACATTTGGCACTTGGGGGCTTCCAACTCATTGAGTTTAGATTTCTCACCCTTGTGACCCGGCAAAGATGCCACAAAATATTGGGCATTTGGGGGCTTCCAACTCATCAAGTTCAGTTTTCTCACCCTCTTGGCCCGACAAAAGAAAAATGCCACATATGGTTAAATCTGCATGTATGCTTGATGCGACTCCGATCAGGTGACACCATGTACTCTTAAAAAGTCAATCCTTTTCGATACCCTAAACTTCTTAAGGCTGAAATGTCAGCTTGAGACACAAGAGAGCCGACATCTAGACAGCTAGGATAAACCATGGGTTATCATACCCACTTCATGGAAGAAGGACTCGAGATTTGAAAGCCGGTCTTTATGTCGAGCCTTGAAAGCCGACACCTTTTTTACATTTGTGCAGTATTTTGGCATAGCATCATTGTATAAAGCATCATAGATAACTATATTTGTTTATATTGTGCAAGGCTGGTCTTCGAAACTAGGTTGCACCATAAATTCCTGTAGAGAAATAAGTCTTTAGGATCCAATCCTCATTTTGGTTTGTTATAACCAAGATTAAATGATTAATATTTCCAAACCGGCTCAGAAGGGCTGGTCTACTTGACTAAGCCTCGAAAGCCAGTCCTTTATTGCCGAGAATCATTGAGCTGGCTTATAAAACAATGCTTGATATTGTTAACTATTGTTACTACATAAATTTTGTAGGTACGACATTGTTTTATTACCGGGTCATACATGAGCATCCGGGGTATCAACCAACATCATACTATGACTGGTTCAATATCATTCAAACAAATCTTGAGCTTCGAACGCCAAGTTTTCTTGCCGGCTCCTTATTTGATCTAATTTCTCTGTTTCCATCAAAAGGACCCTCAAGTACAGCAGAGATATTCAAAGACAAGCAAAAAGAGCAAGTGCAATCATCAACCATTAAAAAATATCCAAAAGATTGAAGTTTCTTGGAAATTTACACAAATGCAAGCATGCATGAAGGCATGAAAAAATTCTTCAAGAAGTTTTTAAACTACTCTTATTACAGACTCGTCTTAGGAGTCACAAAATGTTTATGTTCGGCCCAAACACTTGGGGGCTAGAACCACTGGGCGATTTGAAGTTATTCCACATATCACTTCTGTGATTCGCCTTTTGTATCGCCTGGGTTAACCTCAGGCTGATCTCTCGCTTGAGCCGCCTCCGGGTCATCCGCCACTGCATCTTCTGGCTCTTCGATCTGAAGATAGTCCACGTCCCAGTTGCAATGAGATAGGGCGTGGAATACAACCTCTTCATTCAGTATAGGGGATGGGTCAACTTCAGGAGCAAAAACGTCCTTACAGCGTCGAGGAGTTAGATCCACCGACACGAAGGAGGGTGGCCGAATTCGTGAGTTTTTCTCATCATAAGCCGCCTGATAGCCTTTTAGCCCCATTCTAGCAACAAATTGTGTGTACAACACTCGAGATGTTTTGACACATTTACGATAGTCAGCATCACTGAAAGCTGAGCCATCATCCTTGAGCTCAAGAAGCTCTCTAGCCATCTCTGTCGAGTCAAGTTCTTCTGAATAAGCAAAGGCCCGGCTCAAAGAAGAAGTTGCACCAGTTTGGGCAGTTGATCTTTTCAACTCCTCAACTTGTTGGGGGATAATTGAGACAAACCTTGGCACATCCTTGATAAGCTTCACTGACTCTTTTTCTCCCATGACGGCCTTAATTGCAAGATAGCTTCCAGCATAGAGTTGCTCAGTCAATATGTACACTACCTTCAGCATGAGAAAGTTGTTATCTTGGAGGTTGCACGTTCTTGAGCCTGCAAAACAATATTAGGCATGTGAGTTGTCAAACGCCTCATCTATGAACATAGGACTTGTGCAAGTTACTATAAGACATTTACCAAAGATAGCCTAGGTCATATGGGCAATGTGCCGCTTTAATTGGGATAGCTTTTCTATGATGGGTTTCAGCTGGCCTTCAACATTTTCTACACACTCCAACAAGGCGGTTTTATCAGCTTTGAAGGATTTCCTTTTCTCTTCAAGATGTTCCTTGGTTTTCTCCAATTCCCTGAAAGTGAGACAAAGTTTCTCCTCAACTGTAGCTTGGGCGCCTTGCCCTATTTCCAAATCTTTCTTCAAGCTGGTCATGCTTGACTCGGCTGCTTGAAGAGCTTTCTGCATAATAAGAGTCATATATTCAACGGTCATAAGCAGGTTATAGGATGCATATCATATGACGAAGAAGGATTAAAACAAGTCTCAAACAGATTGCAAAACAATATATTTGACACTTGGGGGCTAATGTATGCCAGTTTTTTCCCAAAGCAAGGGTATGAAGAAGACTCGACTCATCTCAAGAAGATGAGTCGGCCCTTGGGGGCTACATGTCGATTTCTTCAATCGTTTACAAAGACCCGACTCATCTCAAGAAGATGAGTTGGTCCTTGGGGGCTACAGTCCGAATTCTTCAATCATTTATAAAGACCCGACTCATCTCAAGAAGATGGGTTGGCCCTTGGGGGATACAGGTTGAATTCTTCAGTCATTTACAAAGACCCTCATCCCAAGAACATGAGCCGGTCCTTGGGGGCTACAGGTCGAATTCTTAATGCTAATTATCAAAGACCCGACTCATCTCAATAAGATGAGCCGATCATTTGGGGGCTAGAAAAGGATATGTGAAGTACACAATAAAGAGGAACATACCTCATATTTGTTTTTCATCATGTTGACGAAGCCGATTCCATCTCCTGGCTCGTGGAAAGATGGTCCAAGTAACCAGCTTGTAGTTCTTCAACACTCATGCTCTCATAATTTGGAAACTCCAGTTTGGCTTTGCCTTTCTCAGGCAGTATTGTTTCATCCTTAGCAACAAGTTTCATCAATACTTTGGAGACCTCAGGAATTGTATAACCCGACCCAGTAATGATAACCTCCTCATTTTTGTCACCAGGATCATCCTCAGTTCTCCTTGGAGGACTGGGCGGGTCAAGATTCATCGCCGGGTCAACTTTAGTATCCACAACATCAGCACTCGCTAGCTCAAGTTCATGGGGTAAATCAGTCTGGACCTCCTGATGATCTTCAGGATGATTCACATGAACTTCAGGGGTAACCAAATCAGGGTTTCCCGGCTTAGTGGCCTCGGGATCAGTTGACGGCTCGCCAACTTTTCTCTTCTTGGCCTTAGCTTGAGCCTATAAAACAAGAATACAGAATCAAGAATGGCCAAAAGGTGTGTAAAGGCAAACATATAGCAAAGGAGAAAATTTAGCCAAGGTTGATCACAAGGGGTGGCAGTTTGGAGGCGGTAGAGTCGCCTGACGAAGGTGATGACTCCTGATAACGGAGTCAAAATGATTAAATGATTGATTATTTAATCAGCCTCGGAAAAAGAAGAGTCGGGTTAAAAGGTACCTGAGTAGGGCGCTTATGGGCAGCCGACTTATTTGGTAAGCCATCTGCAAGATCGCCAATATCGATCCGGGTCTTGCGTTTTGACTGATGCTGAGTTTTCTTCAAAACAAAATTGGGACCCAAATAAACATCTGGATGAGAGAAGCTTACTTTCTGAATGACACGCCTTCTTCTTGTTGGAAGCAAGGATTCTGAGCTGGAGGAAATGGAAATTACCTCAATATCTTTAGCCTAGGTTGTATCAACATCACCCTAAGAAAAGGATATATCAGCTGGGTTCGATAAAGTACGGTTAAAAGAAATAGATTTCTACCTATGATTGAACATCAACTGTCTCTGCCTCGCCCGGGAGTGATGACTGTCCAATGACGTCTTTGTCTTTCTTTGAACTTGGAGGGATTTTGGTTTTCTTGGCGGCGGTTTTTGCTCGTTTCTTGCCCCCAAAATGAAGACTTGTCCTACAAAATTGGGGATGAAAAAAAGGTAAGGATTGAGAATCTAAAGAGAATAAAATATTTATAAAGTTCAAACACAGAGTTGTCAAAGATCCTTACTGGAGGAGACGAATTCAAAGTATAAAAGGGCTTCGGTCCATCTCTGCTGCAAGCGGCTAGACTTTCACCCAATATTTTTCTTCACAATCTGATTCACTTTGTCGACATCCAAGGTTATATTATTGAACATTTGGGGGTCGTTTAAGTTGCCTGAATAGGCGCACATTAAGCCGTCCCAGCGGCTTAGCGGCAAAATACTCCAAGATACCCAACACCAGGTCAAATCAACCCCAGTGAGTCCATTGTCTATCAAAATCCTTAGTTTGGGATATATGGGGCGTGTTGAGCATGCTCTTCTGTAGGATCCCAACCAGTAAAATCGAGGTCCATGGGGAGGCGATCTGGTCTATAACCCGACAAGGGGTTCTCATCGACTAGGGCCGTGTTTCGGCAATAGAACCAAGTTTTATTCCACCCCTTTGGATAGCTTGGCAGCACGGCAGCAGGAAAGGCCACATCCCTTCACCTCTAGATTGAAACCCCGCCAAGTTCCAGGTTGGGGCCATCGGTACACTCAGTTTGGCGATTGAAATAAAAGAATTCTCTAAAAGGGAAACATAAGGCTCTATCTGTAGGTATGCCTCGCAAAGAACTTGGAATTGACAGATTGATAATGGAGTTGGGGTGAGGTATTGAGGGTGAAAATTGAAAAAGTGTGAGACATCTTGAAAGAATTTTGACCCGGGAGGGGAGAAGCCTCTGATAAGATGGTCAACGAATATCACCACTTCTCTCTCACCAGGTTTTGGGGTTTCTTCTCCAAGAGCAACCCGCCAGCCAACTATTTCCTTGGATGGCAGAATACCCTGATTTTGACTGTCTTGAAGTATGATTTCGGAAAGTTGGGAAGGCGCCTAGTTGCAGACATTGGAATCTAACATAATGAGTTGCCTGGATAAAAAAACAAGGCGTTGGCTTAGACATATGATTTAAAAAATATGGTCTAGTCATTTGCAATAGCTAAAACTGCTTCATGAAAGAGCTGGTATTTTGGCAAAGCCATCTAACATGTAGCGACTTACAATTGTGGAAGCCAACAAAATAGGTGTGACTCATACTAGGTCGAAAGACCTTTGATTTCTGCTAAGTATGGGACAAACAGGTCTCTACCAAACTAGTGGAAATTAAAGATCTACAAAGAATTCGGAAAGGGAAATATATTTCACTAACCCTAAACCGTAAAGCATGGAAGTTGCAATGGTATAATGCACAGAGTCGTGAGGGAAATTCGCAAGTACTATGCAAGAAATAAATCTACCGGATAAAGGCCGTACTGTTCTTGTGGTAAAACTTGTGAAGGCCATATGAGAATGAGCAATGGAGATGAATAGAAAGGGAACTACCGGGGTATTCAAGAACTCCGACAAACTATTATAGATATGGGAGAGAACGATTTACCTGAGAGAAGCTAAGAATAGCGGAGACGATCAATCGAGCCTGATGAAGACACGGTGTCGTTGGAGTTCTGAAGACGGTCGTCGACGATGAGCTGGGCAGTGGCACTATTGTGATGAGACCTTCGGGCACGACAAAGAAGAAGCGAGGAGGACGAGGTAAAAGTGAAAGAAGGGGCCCTCCAGTGGGTATTTAACAAAAAACACGAAGGGGCAACTAGGAGGCGCAAAAATCAAGGCGACACGGTAAATTTTGAGAAACAAAGACGCCTCGGTTTTTGGGATAGGAGGATGCATTTAGATTTGCTATGATGTCATCATCAATTTCTAGGATTTTCTGGTGGGTGACATCATTAAATGGACGGCATGGAGGAAATGAAAAGGCTAGAAGTATTGTGATCCGGCATCTCAAGGACCATAAGGAGAAGACACATGCGGAAGATAAGCCGCCAAGGAAAGAAGAGAAATTGATATGAATGAATTCAAATCAATCTGCGGCCTATGTAGGGGATATAGCCCCATGGGTTAACCCATCTTATTGGGTTGGGTCAATGTAATGCCGGCTCTGGAATTATACTGAAGATGGGTCATGTCGTGAAGATAAGGCGAACAAGGCATTTACTGAGTAAGCCACCGGGTGGCCCATCGCACGGAGAGACGGCAACTCAAAGCCCATAAGGCAGAAGACACCAGAAGATTCATTGCTTGAGAGACAAGGCGTATTAGAGACATGATAGGTTACGAGTCACAATATGACCCGAACTCCGTTATAAACCCTAGGGTTTTGGCCTGTATATAAAGGCGAGCCCCTAGGACAAGAAGACTTAAGTTATACACCCTCGAAAGCTAGGTTAGCGATTCCACACCTTTGTAATCAAGATCTCCATCAATATAGACACAAAGTAGGACATAGGCTATGATGGCCCACAAGTGTAGGGGATCAATCGTAGTCGTTTCGATAAGTAAGAGTGTCGAACCCAACGAGGAGCAGAACAAAATGATAAACGGTTTTCAGCAAGGTAATTTCTGCAAGTACTGAAACTATAAGTAGCAAGTAGTTTGATAGCAAGGTTATTTGTAACAAGCAAGTAACGGTAACAATAGGTAAGGTATAGCAAGGTAGCCCAATCCTTTTGTGGCAAAGTACATGCCAAAACTATCTCTTATTATAAGCAAAGTGTTCTTGAGGGTACACGGGAGTTTCATCTAGTCACTTTCATCATGTCGGTTTGATTTGTTTTCACTACTTTGATAATTTGATATGTGGGTGGACCAGTGCTAAGGTGATATTCTTACTTGAACTAACAACCTACTTATGATTAACCCCTCGCAAGCATCCACAACCACGAGAAAAATATCAAAACAAAGTCTAACCATAGCATTAAACATGTAGATCCAAATCAGCCCCTTACGAAGTAGCCCATAAACTAGGGTTTAAGCTTCTGTCACTCTAGCAACCCATCATCTAATAACTACTCCACAATGCATTCCCTTAGTCCCAAGGATGGTGAAGTGTCATGTAGTTGACGTTCACATGACACCACTAAGGGAATCACAACATACATATCATCAAAATATCGAACACATATCAAATTCACATGATTACTTGCAACATGACTTCTCCCGTAACCTCAAGAACGAAGGTAACTACTCAAAATAAATATGCATGTTAAATACCAGAGGGGTATTGAATAGCATAACGGATCTGAACATATGATCTTCCACCAAATAAACCATATAGCAATCAAAGGTAATCAACACTACTAGTCACCCACAGGTACCAATCCGAGGTTCCGGTACAAAGATTGAACACAAGAGATGAACTAGGGTTTGAGACGAGATGGTTTTGTTGGAGAAGTTTATGAAGAATGGCATCCCAAAGATGAGAGGGTTGTTGGTGATGACGATGGCTTCGATTCCCCCTCCAGGAGGGAAGTTCCCCCGGCGGAATCGCTCTGCCGGAGGGAAAAGTGCTCCTACCCAAGTTCCGCCTCGAGAAGGCGGCGTCTCAGCCCGAAAGTCCTCTCCTTAAATTTTTTAGGGTTTTTCAGAATTTATAACAGGAAATGGGCTACGTGGTGGGCCAGGGTGAGCACCACCCACCAGGGCGCGCTTGGGGGACCTGGCGCGCCCTGGTGTCTTGTGCTCACCAGGTAGCCCCCTCTGGTAGTTTTCAGCTCCAATATTTTTCATTTATTATACAAAAATTCTCCGTAAAGTTCCAGCTCCATTGGAGATGTGCGGAATAGGTATCTCTGACATGCTTTTTCAGGTCCCGAATTCCAGCTGCCGGTATTCTCCCTCTTTGTGTAAAACCTTGCAAGTTATGAGAGAAAAGGCATTAGAATTACTGCCCAAAGCATTATTATGCATAAAAACATCATAAATAATAGTAGGAAAACATGATGCAAAAAGGACGCATGAGGCTATTACCTCCATCGGAGGGGCCGAACCTGGGTAAACTCGCCTCCCGTTCTCGTTTGATCCCTTTGGGTCGCCATGTAGTGGTGATGGCCTCACACCTAAGTCCTTGCACGAGGACATTTGTCGTAACAAAACCATGACACATAGTGATGCTAGTGCTTCGTGGATGGAAGCCGTGATGGAATAGACAAGGTTGCTACTTTGTGGACCCTAACGGGGGGAGCCCTTCGTGGACTGCCGCGACCGCCACCCTCCGTGGGATTGAAGTCTCCATCAGCATGGACGTATTATAGCACCACCTATTGGATATATGGGAAATATATTTGTGTCATCTATTATGTTTAATATTCCTATCTCAACACTCTTACATATGCTTGTTTTTAATTTCCGCTACCATACTTGTTGACTAGCATGTGTAGGGTGCACTAGACTTGTTAGAATTGCTAAAATCTCCCAACCAATCAATTTGGGAAAATGTTAGGTTTTAATTTTTCAAGTATTTTATTCACCCCCCACCCTCTAGACATCTCTTCTAGTGATCACACATTCGCCCACCACCCTGTGGGCTCATCGATGATGTTCTGACTAGAGGAACTATGTCCAAACTCTAGCTCTCTGCTCATAGGGCTCATCACCAACTTCACCAACAGATTTGATGTGTACCACCTGCTCGGCATGGTGTTTTGGTGTGGGTGCGAGTTCATCGCATTCACAACCTACAACATATTCATGGATCTCGATAGAATATTCTCCACCCGCAACGTCATCCACAACCTCCCCTACTACCTCGGCGAGAACGGAATGGAGGAGGATGATACGTCTCCAATGTATCTATATTTTTTTATTGTTCCATGATGTTATGTTATCATTCTTTGATGTTTTACAATAATTTTATAGCAACTTCATATCATTTTTTGGGACTAACCTATTGACATAGTGTCCAGTGCTAGTTGTTGTTTTTTGCTTGTTTTTTACTTCGCAGAATATCAGTACCAAACGGAGTCCAATTGCCATGAAACTTTTTGGAGATTTTTTGGGACCAGAAGACAACTTGGGAGCCAATGAAGCACTTGGAAGGACGCCTATGGGGCCCACAAGACACCAGGGAGTGCTAGAGGCCCCAGGCGCGCCCTACTGGGTTGTGCGGCCCACAGGACCCCTCTCCACCGCCTATCAGCTCTATAAATCCTTAGAAATTCCAGAAGCCCTAGAGGAGTCGACGAAACACAATTCCAGCCTCCATCGTGAATCTGAATATTGTGATGAACTGCTAAAGAAGAAATTTATAAAGTGATTCATGACATCTCCTTGAATGAAAAGCATGATTGAAATGGTGTTATTATAAATTCTATTAATGTCAATTGTGCTAATAGTATGCAAAACTACAGGCTTGGGGATGGCAATTTTGTCATGTCCACTACTCATTGTAATGATCATGATTGGGGTGATGCTTCTTATGACCTTGAAAATTTATTTAATCCTCATGATGAATATGATATTGATAATAATGTTTGCAATAGTATTGAAAGTGGGTTTGGAGATGTCATGACTTTACTTAATGTTAATCCCACTACCTTGGAAGATTGTAAGACTTTTATGCAAGTGGATCATGAAGAGAATATTTTATGTGATAGATATATTATTGAATTTGAATATAATCCTACATGTAATTATTATGAGAGAGGGAAATAAGGTTATAGAAATATGCATGTTACTAAATTACCTCTCTTCATGTTGAGATTGCTATTGTTTCTTTCTTCTTCCATGCATATGTTAGATATTTCTTGTCTTGATAATTTGTTTGCTTATAAAAGGCCTATGCATAGGAAGTATGTTAGACTTAAATGTGTATGTATTATGCTACATGATGTTCTCTTTGTGTTTCAACTACTATCTTTCATGTGAGCATCAATAAAATCTCAAGCCTGTCTTAATGGCTATAAAGAAAGAGCTTGTTGGGAGGCAACCCAATGAATAAAATTTATTTTTACCTTTTTATTTATGTTATTGAGTATTTACACAATTATACTACTGTTATGATTATGTTTTTATGTTTTAATTAGTTTTTGTGCCAAGTAAAGCCTTTGGGATCATGTTGGATGATAGTTGATTTGGTCTTGTTGAAAAACAGAAACTTTTACGTCCAATAGTAGAATTTGCAAAAATCACAGAAATGACGAAAAATTCTGATTTTTTACACAAGATTGATATACAAATTTATGAAGTATTCCTAAATTTTCAGAATTTTTGGAGTTTCAGAAGTGTGGTTAGACTATAGATTACTATAGGCTATTCTGTTTTTGATAGATTCTGGTTTCGTTGCATTGTGTGCTTATTTTGATGAATCTATGGTTTGTATTGGAGGGTATAAGCCATGGTAAAGTTAGAATACAGTAGATATAATGCAATAATAAAATATGAATGGGCTTGCAACAGTACTTAGAGTGGTGATTTGCTTTATTATACTAACGGATCTCACGAAGGTTTTGTTAAGTTTTGCGTGATTGAAGTTTTCAAGTTATGGGTGAGATCACGATGGATTAAGGAATAAGGAGTCAAAAAGCCTAATCTTGGGGATTCTATGGCACCCCAAGATAGTATCCAAGGAGAAACAAGCAACTAAGCTTGTGGATGCCCTGAGTAGCATTCCCTCTTTCTTCTAACAACCATCGGTATTTTACTTGGAGCTATATTTGTATTCGTCACATATCATGAGTTTTGCATGGAGTGTCTTGTATTATATGAGTCTTTGCTTGATTTTCTTTTTAGTTTGTCACAAGTATCCTTGCTGGACACACCTATTTTAGAGAGCCAAAATTATGCTATGATTTTTTAGAATTATGCTATATGCCTCACTTAAATTTTTTGAGCTATGGAATTGCTCTAGTGCTTCACTTATATCCTTTTGAGCACGGAGTGCTTTAAATTTTTGAAGAAATACTCTCATGCTTCACTTAGATTAATTTGAGAGTTAGTAAATTTTGAAGAAATTCTCTCATGCTTCACCTATATTATTTTGAGACATGAAATTTTTATGCTCATGTTCTTAACTTAAACTTATTTGAGCTTGTCAAAAGCAATGGCAATATATCAAACTAGTCCCAAAGTGATAGATATTCAAGAGGGATATAATAAAAAAATTCATGAAGATCATTGGACAAATTGAACTTGATTCCTTGTAATAGTTTTGAGACATGATGATAGTAATATGTGAGTCATGTTGGTGAGTAATTATGCTTTAGTAAGAATATTGGTGTTATGGTTTGTGATTCCCTATGCAAGCATGAAAGTCAATAGTTATGCAATGAAATTACATCCTAGTTGTGGTGCATTATTCGGTGTTAGTTGTGCTTAATGCCCGTTTATGAGGTTTTTTGTTTCTTGGTTGGTTGCTTCTCAATCTATTTGCTAGCCTTCACTTGTACTAAGTAGAAATACTACTTGTGCATCCAAAATCCTTAAACCCAGTTTTGCCATATGAGTCCACCATGCCTACCAATATGCGGTATTTCCATGTTGTTCCAAGCAAATTTGTATGTGCCATCTCTAATTTTCAAAATGAATTTCCTTTTTGTGTGCTCGTACCTCTCATGAAGCAGAAGGGGTGACCGATATTTTTCCATGCTAGATGTGTTATTCTTAAGATGAGTGTTTATTCACTTGCCATTGCACAAGAATATGGCGGTAATAGGGATGCCCAGTCCCAAAATGAAAAAGAAATTTACTTTATGTTGTGAAATAATAAATTCCCTGGAAAGCGTTGGTATGGAAGGCAACTGTGGATACAGGCAGCCATGGATTGTGAAAGGATGGTGGAAAAGGAATAAACTTTATTTTCTATTTGGGAACCGCCTACGATATATCTAGAGTGGAAAGTATTGAAAATTCTCGGTCGTTTTCGTTGACAGGAAAGGCATGCCACCCAAAATATTTTTTCTCCCTTAATTTAAGCTTTGAGTTGTGGCACCTCTACAAATCTCTACTTCCCTTTGCGAAGGGCCTATCTATTTACTTCATGCAACTTTTACTTTTGTTTGAGTCTCCATCTTCTCTTATAAAGCACCAACTAGGGGGCACTATGATCATACCTATGCATTGGGTGTAGCTAATATTCGAGTGTGTTTCATGAATGGATCAATGATTGAGCATGATAGGCTAGGGATAACTTTCTTTAGTGTTGATATTTTGAAAGACATGGCTACTTGTTGGTATGCTTGAGTATTAAAGTCTTCATCTCAAAAGTAGACTATTTCTTTGAACCATCTAAAAGTCCAAATGTCATTGCTACAAAAGAAAAGAATATGTCATGAACATGTTAGGCTGCATTCCACATATTTTTTTGTTTTTATCATTTACCTACTCGAGGACAAGCAGGAATTAAGCTTGGGGATGCTGATACATCTCCAGCGTTTCCATAATTTTTTATTGTTCCATGCTGTTATATTATCATCCTTGGATGTTTTACAATCATTTTAGAGCAATTTTATATCATTTTTTGGGGCTAACCTATTGACATAGTGCCTAGTGTCAGTTGTTGTTTTTTGCATGTTTTTTTACTTCACAGAATATCAGTACCAAACGGAGTCCAATTGCCACGAAACATTTTGGACCAGAAGACAACTTGGGAGCCAAGGAAGTACCTGGGAGGAGGCATGTGGCGCCCATAAGACACCAGGGCACGCTAGAGGCCCCAGGCACTCCCTGGTGGGTTGTGCGGCCCATGGGACCTCCCCCCTCCACCACCTCTCACCTCTATAAATCCTCAGAAATTCCAGAAACCCTATAAGAGTCGACGAAACACAACTCCAGCCGCCGCACGTTCCAGAACCACGAGATCCAATCTAACACCATCACGGAGGGGTTCATCATCCTCATTGGTGCCTCTCCGATGACGCCTGAGTAGTTCACCATAGACCTATGGGTCCATAGGTAGTAGCTAGATGGCTTCCTCTCTCTCTTTTGATTCTCAATACAATGGTCTCTTGGAGATCTATTTGATGTATTGACTTTTTGCGGTGTGTTTGTTGGTATCCGATGAAGTTTGAGTTCATGATCAGTTTCTATCCATGAATATTATTAGAGTCTTCTTTGATCTCTTATATGCATGATTATTTATAGCCTTGTATTTCTACTTCGAATCTTTGGTTTAGTTAGGGCGAATAGATCGGTTTTTCTTGCCATGAGAAGAGGTGCTTTGTGATGGGTTCGATCTTGCGGTGTCCTCTCCCAGTTACAGAAGGGGCAGCAAGGCACGCATGTATCATTGCTATTAAGGATAACAAGATGGGTTCTATTCCTACATGAATAGATCTTGTCTACATCATGTCGTCGTTCTTATTGCATTACTCCATTACTCCATGAACTTAATACACTAGATGCATGTTGGATAGCGTTGGATGTGTGGAGTAATAGTAGTAGATGCAGAATCGTTTCGGTCTACTAATCTTGGACATGATGCTTATATATTGATCATTGCCTTGGATAACGTCATGATTATTTGATATTCTATCAATTGCCCGACAGTAATTTGTTTACCAACCATGTGTTATTTTCTTGAGAGAAGCCACTAGTGAAATCGACGTCCCTCGGGTCTATCTTTTAATATATTGCTTTTTGGTGTATCCTTTTCCGCATTTGTTTTTAGATCTATTATTTCGAAAACCCAAAAATACCTTGTTGTACTTTTTATTTTGCATCTTTTATTTTGTGTTCTTGTGCGGTCTATTTATCCAACCTCATACAAACTAATCTATCTTTTACCGAGGAGAGATCTCGTGTCGGGTTGCAAGTATTTGTTCTTTGTGTGCCGGTATCATTTACATAGTGTTGTGTGGTTCTCCTACTGGTTCAATAACCTTGGTTTCATAACTGAGGAAATACTTACCGTAGTTCTGTTGCATCATCCCTTCCTCTTTGGGGAAATATCGGCACAGCCTCAAGCCACGTCAGAGCAGCAGTGAAGAGGAGGTGCAGTGAAGATCCTGAAGATGGCGGTGAAGGCTATGCCAGGTCTCATGAAGATTGTCTTGCCCTAGGGTGTTAGGACTTTTATATATTTCAATGTTATGTTGTTGGTTGTACCGTGAACTTTTATTTGTTACGTCATTGGTTGTACCCTTACCCTATTTATATATCTATGTTATGCTTGCTACTTTTATTTCTTACTTTGTAGCCCATTCGGTTTGTTATGTTCAGGTTGTGTGATATTTGTGTTTTGGACCTATATTTTATGGGTTCCAAAGTTTTGGCACGCGTGGCTAATGGACTAGTTTAGGTGTCAAAAAGGAAAGGGTACCCAAAAGGAAAGTAAAGCTAGAAAAATGAACCATGTTGATGTTGAAAAGAAGAAGAAAAAGAAGCTATTTTTTGAATTGTTGGTGGCCATATATATTTTATGAATAGAAAGAAGCTAATTTTTTTCAAGTTTTGGCACGGCGGCTAATGGACTAGTTGAGGTGTCAAAAAGGAAACTAAAGCTAGAAAGATGAGCCATGTTGATGTTGAAAAGAACATAAAAAGAAGCTATTTATTGAATTTTTGGTGGCCATATATATTTTATGAACAGAAAGAAGCTAATTTTTGAATAGTTTGTGGCCATTTTGCATGATGAAACTAATTTTTGAAGGGTGTCCCATTTTTTACTTGTTGGTGTCCATATTGCATGAAACAAAAAGCCAATTGTTGACTTGTTGATGGCAATATCAATTGTTGCGTAAATTCAAATGATGTAACCTATTCGTGTACTCAACGTGCACTCAATCTTTGTATGTGCAATCAAATGAATAAGCAAAAAAACAGAACCAACGCGTCCACTATTTCTCTAGGCCTCTTTTATCTTTTTGGTCCTTCGACAGTCAACGCCATGCAACAACCCAACCAGAGCTTTGTTTCATTTTGGGCCCAAGAACTATGTTTTTTTCTCTTGCGCTCAATGTTGTCTGACAAAACCGAAGAAACTTAAAGTGTCAAAAACTAACACCTATAGAGATTTTAAGATAGATACATAGTTTAAGCAACACGGAGAGCAGATGATCCAAAAATTAAGCTTACACCACACTAATAACATCTTTAACGAGTGATGACCAGCAAGTAAGCAAATTCTAGAGCAACTATACAAAAATAAAATCCTAAAGCTATCAGATTTGTCTGCTTGTTCAATTGAATCATGTGCTTAAGTTCTTGTTCATCTTCTTTAATTCTCCCTTCACATCAGCATCACCAATTGTCGAAGCAGCACTTTCAAAGAGCGAATTCTGCATGTCTGACGATGGATTGAGCTCCCGGATTGTGGCCCATTGAATTGAATCAAGCCCTCCCATTGAAGCCTTAGAAAATACTCATCCAGTCATTCAAAATGCGTGCATTTCTTCATGATCTCAAACGAAATCATGAACCCTAACCTAGATCCAACAAAAAAGAATTAAAAGCAACGAGAAAAACAAATCATAGAAAAATCATGAGGTCTAACTTACCTCTCTGGCTTGCTCTCGCATTTCACGAACTCACGCCCAAAGTTGTCGTTCTTGTCCTCCTTCGGAGTTAACCGTTTTAGTTGCACGATGTGTGGGCAGTCATGACATGGCTGCATGGGTAGTTGGCCATATTAGGGCCATGAGGGGTGGGAGGCTAAGGTGGAGCTCAACACATCTCGGCGTCGGATAAGATGAAGCAGATGAGTGGATCCTTTTGTCGCCGCAGAGGAAAGGGAAGGCAATGCCACAATGGTGGGCGAGCAGAACCAACCGCTCGTCGTCTCGTGGACACCCAACGATCCAACGATGCGGAGCCTGATAATCCCCAAGTGCAAGGAATCATTGTAGAAATTTCCAAAGGTGGAAGTGATAAGTATGTAGTGTCAAACCCACAAGGAGCTAAAGGTAAGATCAATATTCTCTCAAGTCCTATCTGCCACCGATATGACTCTATGTACACCGAACATTTGCTTCCATCTAGAAACGAGAAATAAAACTACGTTGTGGGTATGAAGAGGGTAGCTTTGCATGATATCGGAGAACTAAAATATAAAAATAGGTGTTGTTATCATAATATTACAATATATTACAAGTAACGAGTATGGAATAATGATGGGTCGGTGTGCGGAATTATCCTAGGCAATTGTTAACAAGATCGGAAATCATTATTGCAATTTTATATGAAGGAGAGGCATCAAGTAACATACTTTCTCTAATTGGATCATATGCACTTATGATTGGAACTCTAGCAAGCATCCGCAACTACTAAAGATCATTAAGGTAAAACCCAACCATAGCATTAAAGCATCAAGTACCCTTTATCACATACGCAACAACCCCCTTACTCATGTTTATGCTTCTGTAACTCAAGCAACCCACTATAAGTGAATCACGAACGTATTGCAACACCCTACAACGGGAATCCTTCACGTGTGCGCAACACGAAAGGCACCATAGAACATTTCCAAAATAAACATACAACTCAACCAATCTAGGTCATCAATCAACCCAAAGGACAAAAGAAATCTACTCAAAACATCATAGGACGGCAACACATCATTGGATCATAATATGTGGCATAAAGCACCATGTTCAAGAAGGGGATTACAGCGGGGTGCGGTAGAGTGGACCGCTAAAAGGAGATGAGGATGGTGATGAACAAGGTGATGTTGATGAAGAAGATCACCGCGGTGATGGTTCCCCCGGTGGCACTCCGGCACCACCAGGAGAGAGGGGGAGAGGGTCTCCCCCTTGTGCTTCCTCCTTCATAGCCTCGCCCTATGTGAGTAGAGGTTCTCCCTCTGGTCCTTGGCCTCCATGGTGTTGATGGCCCCTCAAGACAATGAAGATGGCCTCCGGTGATGGTGACCCCCTCCGGCAGGGTGCCGGAGAGGGCCAAGATTGGTTTTTCGTGGCTCTAGAGGTGTGCGGCGGCGGAACTCCCGATCTAGGTTTCTTTTCGGGGGTTTCTCGATTTATAGGAATTTTTGGCGTCCATCTCACATCAAGGGGGGCCACGAGGCGGTGACAAGCCTCCTAGGCACGGCCACCCCCCTTGTCGTGCCTGGCAGGCTTGTCGCCTCCTCGTGGCTCTTCTGGCCCATCTCCAATGCTTCGGGGTCTCTTTTGGTCCACAAAAAACCATACTAAATTTTTAGCCCATTTGGAGAACTTTTATTTCTGCATAAAAAACGACACCATGGTAGCTCTATTGAAAACAACATCAGTCCGGGTTAGTTCTAATAAAATCATACCAAAATCATATAGAATTATTGTGAACATGGCATGAATACTTCCTAAATTATAGATACGTTGGAGACGTATCAGAGCCGTCCAAGTGATCCAACGACGCGCAACCTGCCCTCGGAATTCCTTCTAGAAGACCATAACTGAGGGTTATCGCTTGGCGCTAGGGTATGATTAGACGGCTGTAGTTCGATGCTAGGGTTTGGAGAGATGCTACACAGTTTTGAGCCGGTCAACTGGGTTATCTTAGGTTTGACCAACTTTCAAATGACCTTAACCAATTCAAAAAATAGGAAACCTTCACAGTTCATCGTTTTATAAGACATAGTTACCATTAAAAATATAAACTTGGTTTAGGGACATTTTTATGAAAAAACATTTTTGTGGTGAGCTACCATTTTGGATTTAGGGTTTAGGGTTTAGGGTTTATGATAAAATAAAAAAATAACAAAATCTCCAAAGCTTCATTTTAGTGTGAATAAGGAAGATATGAACTTAATTTTTCATTTTTCAAATTTTGCCATGTGTAATAATTCAAATTTGGCCATTTGTAATAATTCAAAATTTTGCTTATAGATCGGATTGATCATCTAACATGTGTAATAATTCAAAATCATTGCAACGTCACATCACAAAGCAATGGACTTCAAATGTTGCTTATAATTCAAAGGTTAATTCAAATTCAAATTTTGCTACCAATTTTGAATTTGACCCCAAATTTCACATCAAAGTACAAATAGCATTATTAAACCTTACCAGTTTTCCCAATAGTACAAATAGCATTACAACGTGCATTCAATGTTCAAAGTTCACATCTTTGCCTTGCTCCTTCTGTTCCAAGACGGCTTAACAGCCTTGCTCCTGGTTTCCCTAGATGGGATATCCACCTTTTTCTTCTTCCTTTGGATCTTCACTTCGGGTGATGCCTGAACTGAAGTTCCTTTCTCTCTTGGCCTTTTCTCTCCTTTTCCTCTAATTTTCCTAGAGATAGGTCAAACAGAAAACAGATTATAAGACATCGATAAAAAAAGAAATGCATAACAAGGGAAGGTTGTTACACACATACCAAGCTGGCGACAGTGCTAATTCAGTTGCTTAATTCTCCTCTGCATTAGCTACAATCATCTCTAATGCTTCATTCTCCTTCGTTTTAGCTGCAATCTGCTCTAATGCTCCATTCTCCTTTGCATTAGCTGCAATCTGCTCTAATGCTACATTCTCCTCAGCATTAGCTGCAATCTGCTTTAATGTTGCATTCTCATCTGCATTTGTTGATGCCCATTGTTCCTCTTCTCCAAATGAAGCATCCACTAGATTGGTACATACCCTACCAATGTGCCTTGGGGTTCCACATTTTTTGCACTTACGCTGCCTTTTTACATGACCCTCTTCACCTCTTTTGTACCTGTTGGGGATGTAACCCCGTGGAAAGACCCGCCCAGGAGGGTCCGGGTCATACCTAGCGGCTCATAATCAAGGCCTTAAGTGGGCCTGAGGGTTGAAGACAAGCCTAAGAGGCGACTCACCAGGTGGGCCTAGATGGAGGCCCAGAGCCGGAAGACGGTGCAAGACCCGGGCGTGTGAGCCGCCCGGAAGATGGCTTGCACAATAAGGCAAGGCGACTTAGATACAAGATCGAATACTTTGTGTAAGTCGGTCTGGACTCTTGTAAGCCAAGGGCCTCGACCTACCTATATAAAGGCGATCCCCAGTGGCGGCTTAGGGTACGAAATAACTCATCGGTAGCTAGGTCAAGCGAATCCGCTCCCTTGTAATCGATACCCAATCAATACAACACAAAGCAGGATGTAGGCTTTTACCTCTTCCCGAGGGGCCGAACCTGGGTAAACTCGTGTCTCTCATTCTATCAACCAATTTGGGTCCACCACCTTAGCAATGGCCTCGAACCTAAGTCCTTCTAAGACATCTGTCATGACAAATCCACGATAGTTGGCGCCCACCTTGGGGTGAACGTGCGGTGGTGTGGAGTTCTCGCAGGGCTCTCTCCCAGGGATCGAGGGATATGTCATCGGCAGAATGACTAAAAGTCGTCGCGGCAAGCTCTACATCAACGACGTTGAATGGGGTCCTGAGGCTGACTCAATCGAATACGGGTACCGGGTCCTCTTCGGCGAAATTCACATTTTCATTGGGAAGATCGGCGGATCTGTGCCCGGGTCAGACATCTGCACCAACCTCGTCGAGCCAGCCCGGCATGCGCAACCCGCCCATGTTCAACCCGGGTGGAGGAGCATCTTTGTCGGCTTCACGCAAGGCATGGAAGACTCTGAGTCGGGGGGAACTTTTATCCTCCCAAATGACGGGTCCTCTAGTGGAGAGGCGGAGTCAATCTACCAGCTTCATGATGGTGGTCTTGGGGGTTATGCCGATGGCGATAGTATTCCGAAGCCCTATGACCTGCCGAGCCGGGCCACCATCTTTATGGCAGGCACGATGCGGTCTCTCAACAGCACGGCGTCTGGAGCAGCGGCGGGAGCCGCCCTGCCAGATGCCGGGTCATCCAGGCCACGGGCTCAGGTCTTGCTGGATTTGATGGAGGAGCTAACAACCTTGATGGGAACCGAAGTCACGAATGGAAATTAGACACAGCGTAATGTCGAGATTACCAGGATAAAAGCACGGATGACCAAGGCCTAGGAGGATATCAACACATTGCAAGATCAGATGAATGTTGAGTCAGAGCGTTTGAGGGCAGAGGCTCTCTGCTTAAACTTGGACCAGCATGCTTTAGAGGCAGTTCTTCGGAGGAGGACCCAAGTCGGCCTCCGAGTACAGCTTCAACCCCGAAACCTTTTTAACACCCCCGGGGCAGGACCGAACGCGCCACTGACCATAACCCGGGCCACGGAGGCACCGCGGCAGCTAGACCCACCCCAGAGGGATCGGACTCCGCCGCGGCACTTTGTGACACCACCTGACCATTATTCTAAGCTGATGGAGAACATGATAGCGGTGGCTGCCAGGCTCAATGCGCTCCCTCTCGCGGAAGGGATGCCATTCACTGAGGAGGCACGAAACGCCATCGAGTTACTACAGACGGTGGTGGCTCAGCAAGAAAAGAATACGTACAGCGAAAGTCGTGTGCACTCCACCCCCATCCCAAGTCGTAGCCATAGCAGACGCATAGAGTCGCTGATGGTTTCTAGAAGCAAGCGACGATGCAACCCGACCTATGATGACCCGCCCCGTACCAACGCCCACGAGATCGTGGACAGAGGCAGAGCCCATCAAGCAGGGACTCTAGTGACAGATTACCCGGAGATTCTTGAGTCGGCTCTGGTAACCCCTTCAACCTCGGTGGGAGCCGGAGTTTCATCCAGGGGTGTTGGTGTGCCTTGCTTAACAGCATCACTACATAATGAGCGATTGCCTAAGGACTTCAAAGGGCCGCGCAAAGTGCCTAACTATACGGCTGATCTACCTCTAGAGGCCTAGACCAAGAGCTATGAGCTCTCCATGGAGATGTTGGACGTTGGTGAGGCGGTTTGTGCGAAATACTTCATCATGATGTTGGAAGGACAGAATCGTACATGGTTAAAGGGACTACCCCCCAATACCATTGCTTCCTGGGCCGAGTTGAAAGCACGGTTTATCAAGAATTTCTAAGGAACATGCAAGTAGCCTATGACGATTGTTGACCTTGATCATTGTGTGCAGCACGAGGATGAGTTGGCCCATCATTGGGTCCGGTGGGTTTCGACTGTTATCCACTCATCTGATAATATCTCAGCGGCTCAGGCGGTCCTGATTTTGGAGAAAATTTGTCACTTCTTGCCCCTTAAGCAGAAGCTCGGGCGGCTAAAGCGTTCCTGTGAGGACATGGGTGAGCTCATGTCAGCTCTCACCAAATATGTAGATTCAGGTATTACTAAGGACCCAGGGTCTAACAAGGAGAAATCGGCTAAGGGTAAGAAGAACAATGGCAGCAAGGGCCAGCAGCAGAACGACGCACGAAATAACAACCCTGGCAATGGTGGAAAAGAAAGAACTCAGACGGCGGGTTAGATCTGGTAGCCAACACCAGCGCCGGGAACAATCGTGCTAAGAGCAGCGGTAAGCCTCCATTTGGCAAGGCTAAAACCCCCTTTAATATGGAGGAGATGCTCAGCAAGCCTTGCCCGGAGCACAGTCAATCCGGCACGCCATCCGGTCATGCTTGGAGGGATTGTTATATCATGTGGGAGTTCCGGAACTACAGCCTCAATCAGCATCATAATAATGGCAATGGACCATCTGGCGGGTCAGGATCTAGCTCTCATGGGTCAGGTTTTGGTGGAGGCGGCTCAAGTTCAGGATATTAGGGGCAAGGTAACCAAGGTGGTCATCATCAGCAACCTGGAAATGGTGGTCAACTGCAAAACAATCAGTCAGGGTATCAGAGTAACCCGAAGCAGTTGAGTGGAGGCCAGTATCATGTTTTTACCACAAGCCTGGATAAACGGGATCAGAAGTTACATACGAGGGCGGTTAACACGGCAATGCTAGCTCTCCCATAGTATTTGAAGTGATATGAGCATACGATATCGTGGAGCAGGGAGGATCACCCGCCACGGGTTGACAACCCGGGGCACTTGGCCCTTGCGGTGGCTCCTCAGGTAGGAGGCTACAAATTTACTAAGGTACTGATGGATGGTGGTAGCAGCATCAACATCTTATATTATGACACTTTTCGCCGGATGGAGCTGATCGACAAAGCTCTTAAGCCGTCATCGACAGTCTTCCACGATGTTGTGTCGGGCAAGTCTGCTTATCCAGTGGGAAAGATTGCCCTTCAGGTAGCATTTGGAGATTACTATAATTACAGGGTGGAAACTTTGTGATTCGAAGTGGTCAAGATCAAGAGCCCATATCATGCCTTGTTCGGGCGACCGTCTTTTGCTAAATTTATGGCTAGGCCCTGTTATGTCTACTTGCAGCTTAAGATGCCGGATCTGAAAGGGACGATTACAGTGCACGGTGATCGGAAAGTTGCTCTTCAGTGCGAAGAAGGCAACGCTGCATACGCAGAGTCAAGTTGTGCTGAGGCGGAGCTCAAGTTCTACAAAGATAATGTTGACCCATCGGGCATGACTCCGTTGAAAAATCCTAGCACAGAGTCTGAGCCACCCCTGAAGTTTGTGGCAGAGGATACTAAGTTGGTGGACTTTGCTCCGGGTGATTCATCAAAGCAATTCACTATTGGGGCTAATATGGACCCCTCCTAGGAAAGGGCGCTCATCGAATTCATCCATGAGAATCGGGACATCTTTGCATGGAACCCTTCGGACATGCCAGGTGTACCGGGAGAGTTTGCTGAGCACCACCTTAATGTGGATCCCAAGTTTAAGCCGATTAAGCAGTTCCTCCGCCGTTTCAATGAAGAGCAGCGTAAGGCTATTGGAGAAGAAGTGTCCCGGCTCTTGGCAGCAGGGTTCATCCTGGATGTTTTTCCCCTGGAATGGTCAGCTAATCCCGTGCTTGTACTTAAAAAGAACGGCACGTGGCGCATGTGTGTGGATTACACGGATCTTAACAAGGCTTGTCCAGTTGATCCATTTGCTCTTCCTTGTATCGACCAAATCATCGATGCAATGGCTGGTTGTGAGAGTTTGTGCTTCCTGGAAGCTTATTCGGGTTATCATCGGATCAAGATGGCAGTCAAAGACCAGGTGAAGACATCTTTCATAACACCTTTTGGGGCTTTCTGCTATGTATCTATGCCTTTTGGGCTTAAAAGTGCGCAGGCGACTTATCAACGATGTGTGCAAAATTGTCTTCATAGTTAGATTGGGTGTAATGTTCATGCTTATGTGGATGATATTGTGGTTAAGTCAAGGAAGAAGGAAACTCTGCTTGATGATTTGAAGGAGACGTTTGATAACTTACGGGTTTACAAGATGATGCTTAACCTAGCTAAGTGTGTTTTTGGTGTACCCGCAGGCAAGCTTTTGGGCTTCTTGGTTTCAGAGCGGGGAATCGGGGCTAACCCGGGTAAGATAAAGGCCATCACCTCGTTGTCTAAGCCGGTGAGCATTAACGATGTACAACGCTTGGCGGGTCATATTGCCGCTTTAAGCCACTTCATCAGCCACCTGGGCGAGAAGGCCATTCCTTTGTATCAGATGATGAAAAAGACAGATCACTTCGTTTGGAGTAAGGCTACGGACGAGGCGCTCAAGAAACAGTTGGCGAAGCTGCCAGTTTTGGCTGCTCCTGCAGAAAAAGAACCTTTGCTCTTGTACGTGGTGGCTAATAACAGGGCAGTCAGTGTTGCAGTTGTTGTGGAACGCAAGGAAGCAGGGAAAGAATATCCAGTCCAGAGGCCGGTTTACTATGTAAGTGAGGTCTTGATAGATTCCAAACAAAGATACCCGCATTGGCAAAAATTGATCTATGGAGTGTTCATGGCAAATCGCAAATTGAAGCATTATTTCCTTGGACATCCGCTCATGGTGGTTAGCTCTGCCCCTTTGGGAGATATCACTCAAAATAGAGAGGCTACCGGCAGAATTGCTAAGTGGACGCTAGAACTTGGGCCTCTTAATTTAAAGTATGTACCTCGAACGAATGTCAAATCTCAAGCCTTGGTGGATTTCATAAACGACTGGACGGATAGTCAAGCACCCGAGGAGAAGCCGGACAACACATATTGGACGATTCAATTCGACGGATCCAGACAATTGGAAGGGTCGGGGCTGGGGTTGTCTTAACCTCCCCTAGAGGTGACAAGTTTTGTTACGTGTTAAGGTTAATGTTTCCTTGTACTAACAATGCAGCTGAGTATGAAGCTTTGCTTCATGGGCTCCGTGTGGGCAAGGAGATGAATCTGAGCCAGGTTAGATGCCTGGGTGACTCAGGCCTGGTGGCTAACCAAGTTTCGGGCATGTGGGAATCTAAGGACCCAGGGATGGCGGCTTATCGTCAGGATGTTGACATCATCGTTGGTTACTTCAAAGGTTATCAAGTGGATCATATTGATCGTCGGAAGAATGAGGCGACTGACGCACTATCAAGGTTGGGTTCTCAACGTAAGTCGGTGCCGCCTAACGTCTTTTTGGACGTGTTGCATCACCCCTCTGTTAAATTTCCTTTCGAGGAGGATCTAGCTATACCTGAGCCAGAGGGGCAGTTGGTGGTGGCTCTACATGCTATTCCTGACTGGACGTTGCCTTATCTGGCGTAGTTGACTCACGGCGAGTTACCCGAGGATGAGACCTTGGCAAGGCGGATCGTGAGACGGTATAAATCTATAACCATCGTCAATGGCGAGTTGCACAGATGTAGTGTGACCAGCGTTTTTCAGTGCTCCGTTTCCCACGAGGGCAAGGAGATTCTAAATAAGATACACGCCAGTGATTGTGGTCATCATGTCAGCTCAAAATCTTTGGTGGCTAAGGCTTTTCGGCATGGTTTCTTCTGGTTGATGGCTCACAAGGATGCTGAGTACATAGTCACAAACTGCAATGGATGTCAGAAGTTTGGACGAGGTGCTCATGTGCTGGCTTAGGACTTGCGGATGATTCCAATCACCTGGACGTTTGCGGTCTAGGGGCTTGATATGGTTGGGACTTTTAAGAGATCTAAGACAAGAAGACCCACCTTTTGTGACGGTTGATAAGTTTACAAAGTGGGTTGAAGCAGAGCCGGTCAACAAGTGCGATGCGGCCACATCAGTTCAGTTTTTCAAGAAGTTAATCTATCATTTTGGTTACCGTCACAGTATCATCACGGACAATGGTACAAATCTATCCAAGGGGGCTATGAAAGCATTCTGTGAAAGTGAGCATATTTGCCTTGATGTTTCCACCGTGGCTCATCCGCAGTCCAATGGCCAGGCAGAACGTGCCAACCAAGAGATCTTGAGGGGGATAAAACCTCGGCTAGTGGTTCCTTTGGAGCGAACGCCGGGTTGTTTGGTGGAGGAGTTACCTTCAGTTCTTTGGAGTATCAAAACCACCCCCAATAGGTCAATAGGCTATACACCTTTCTTCATGGTTTATGGTGCAGAAGCTATTCTCCCAATTGATATCCGTCATGACATGCCTAGGGTGGTGGCTTACGTTGAAACTGATAATGAGACGGCGCGTCAGAATGCGCTAGATGCTTTGGAAGAAGAACGGGATCTTGCAGCAGCACGGTCGGCGATTTATCAGCAAGACCTGCACCGCTATCATAGTCGCGGAGTCAAGACCAAGGCATTTCAAGAAGGCGACTTGGTCTTACGTTTGATTCAAGATTAGACAGATATGCATAAGTTATCTCCCCCGTGGGAAGTACCTTTCATGATTAGCAGAAATCTCAACAATGGGTCATATTACCTCATCGATATACGGGAGAGCGACGAATCATGTAATTACAGACAAGTGACCAACATGCCATGGAATATTGCTCATCTTCGGCCTTACTACACTTGAGTCATTGACTCTCATTAATGTACATACATATGTCATTGTATATACCTTTTTAATATAATAAAGTTGGCATCCCCACAATTCGGGGCCTCTGCCTTTTTTCCATGCAACAAGATTGTGCAAAAGAGTTGATAATTCAACAGGTCACTTGGGGGCTTCCAACCCACCGGGTTTAACTTTCATACCCTCTTGATCGGCTTCTAGGCCATATCCGGGTTAAACCTGCCTGTTTGCAACCTGCCACTCCACTAGGTGACCCGGCAAACTCTTACCAGTTAATCTCGAAATAAAAACCCTGAACTGGTCAATGTTCTTGACAGTCAATCTTGAAATGAGACCATGTACTGGTTAAGGTTAAAACGGAGACTTATGTGATGTGAGGGTCGGCTTACAGAAAGCTAGGATAAACTCGCCTGTCTTTTGTAGTCCCTCTGCCTTGTGGCCCATTCGTACTCTTATTCGGTTAATATTTTTAAAGACCCTGGACTGTTTAAGGTTAAAATGATGGATTTATGTCACGAGAGAGCCGGCTTATGGGTTTCGGGGGTACTCATGCCCTCCTGTAGTCTCTCCGCTATATGCCTTGTCGTACTCTTAACAGTCAATCTTTTTAAAGACCCAGAACTAGTTAAGGTTAAAACAACAAATTTGTGCCATGTGAGAGCCGACATATGAGGTTTGGGCAGTCATGCCTAAGTTTTTGAAAAATAAAGCACGAGTATAAATAAAAAGATTTAACATCTTTGGGTTGTGCCTTTAAAGCCCCCTTAACAATGATTGAGGATATATTTTCTGTCTTGTTTATTTTGCAGGTCTTGTCTTTTATGATAAGCCGCTACCAAGTATCAGGAAGGATAATCATAGACAGAATAAAGTACGGATGGATAAGTATATAACACTATTCAAACTCCAAACATGCACGCAGGCACGACAAAGGCAACCAGTTTTAGCTACTGCTATTACAAGGCTGTTGAAGAGCCCAAAATTTGCGGACTTAAGTTTTTGAATCAATTATAACCCGGCAGATCACAGGACCGGGTTACCTTCACATGGGGGCAACTTTTTGCTTCGCTCGCTGCTGGGTCATCCTGCGTCGGGTCTTCGGTCTCTTGGATCTGAAGGTTGTCCACATCCCAGTTGCAGTTTGTTAAAGCTTCAAATTCAGCTTCATCATGCAAGATTAGATATGGGTCAACATTCGGAGCAAAGAGGTGCTTACAACATTGAGGGATCAAGCTTTTCGCTTCGAAAGTGGGCCCTCGCACGCGTTTGTTGCTCTCAATGTAAGCCGTCTGGTATGAGGATAAATCAGTCTTGGCGACGAGTTTGCTCGCTAGTACTCGTGATGCCTTCATAAACTTGGCGTAAACTTCTTGGGTGAACTCTGAGCCGTCATCCTTTAGCTGAGGGAAGCCATCCATCATCTCATCCGTGGTAAACTCAGGGGCAAAAGCCAGTGACCGGCTGAACGCAGCCATTGCACCCTTACGGGCGGCTGATCTCCTTAGCTCTTCAAGCTAGTTTGGAATGGTGGAGAGGATTTCTAGCACATCTTTAATGAGCTTGGGAACGCACTTCTCTGTAATCACAACTTTAATGGTGCAAAGGGTTTCGGCATAGAGTTGTTTAGTAAGAGTATATACGGCCTTCGGCTTCAGCAGACTGTTGTTTGAAAGCTGGCGAGTTTGCCCTGCAAAGCAAATTAAATTTTGTAAGCCGTCTGGAGAAATTTCTACAGACTCTCAGGAAGTAATATTCATAGTTGACAAACACTTACCAAAGGTGGCGGCAGCTATTTGAGATATATGGCACTTTAGAGTGTTTAACTCTTCCGTCACGGGTTTCAACTTCCCCTTGGCGTCTTTGGCGTGTTTGTTCAAAGAGGCTTGTTCAGTTTCGGCGAATTGTTTGAAGTCTTCTAATTCCGCCTTAACCTTCTCGAGCTCTATGGAAGAGAGCCGCCATTTCTCTTCAGCCTCAGCTCGAGCATTCTGTTGTGAAGCCAAATTTTCTTTGAGGCCAGTTGTAAGAGCACATTTCTCCATGTGTGGTTTTGGGTAATTGATGACAATCCCTATGGACTAATGGTTGCCTTAAGTTATATTCGAAGGATTTGTCTATAGACACTTCTTGAAGTCCATTTGTTGGTTTCAATGAGTTTATATGGTGACCAAGGTGGTATTCAAGGTTTTATCCAAAGTTTGGTCATAGAGAAGATAAGATACAATGTTGATCAAGACTAAGTCAAAGAGTGAATCAAGTTGATCAACACACAAAGCATACAAGATGTACAGAGAGGGATCAAGTGATCCCATGGTATGGTAAGCATTGTCCATTATGATTTGTGTACTAACCCATGTTCTCTGTGAGTGTTCTTTGTGGGGTTAGGTATGTTTCCATGGGCTAGCATCAATAAGAAGATCCCATACAATCCATGGAGGATGACATCAAGTGGTGATCGTCATCAAGGTTGCGGTGTGCAAGCTCAAGTGAAGCATCAAGGAGAGATCATGCTTGAAGCTTGCCATTCATTGTGGTGACAATGGACTTGTGAAGATATGCCGAAGAGTGGCTCACTCATAGTGGATTATGGGGGAGCAATCTACGAATCTTCATCAAGCCGATGCAATCAAGAAAAGTGGTCCATCTTGACGAAGTCAAGATCGTCATCATCTAGCTCAAGTGTACTATGCGCAAGGCAAAGGTTTTACCTTGATAGGGTTTTCTATTTTACCGGTCTCATAGTGGTAGTTAGGAGAGTGGGTTACAGGATAGATAATCGTACTATCAAGGAGGGCTCTCAAGTGAGTAGCTTAATTGTATCGTTCGTTGAGAGCTCAAACCATTTGCATCCTTGCATCATCATATTTCTTGGTTCTTGTTTGGTGTTTCTCTTTGTGAGTTCTTAAGCTTATGGTCAGCTTCATGACAAGCTCAAGTTCATCGAAAGCAGATTCCATATGCATCTTCTATGATGTTTTCGATGTTGAAGTTTTTGCTGGTTCTTCATTCATAGAGATTTTACATCTCTATATCATTTGCATTCATAGAGATTTTCATACTAATGGATAGATCTTGTCGTGCTAAATCCAACAAGACTGAGTTTGCTCAATTCGGAGTTCATTTGTGAAAGTTATGGCAGTTTCAGTGCCAGGGCTGTTTTTCTCTGAGCAAGCGGTAGTACTGCTTGGTAGCACGGAAGTACCGCTCTCCCCAGAGCGGTTGTACCGCTCCATCTGTACTACCGCCCTGAAGAGCTGCTCGAACTACCGGTTATTTTTTAAGCAAAAGTTTCGAGCGGTACTACCGCCCTTATGTGCCGCTTATGTTTTTTAAGTGGAAGTATCGGGCGGTATTACCGCCTCGAGTTTTTCTACCGTTTTGCATGCTTCTCTTGTAACTACCATGCTAAGCGGTAGTACTGCTCATCCGAGCGGTACTACCTCTTGTGCACAACCTGTGCACATAACGGTTGGATTTGGGGGGCCTATAAAAGGGGGTCTTCTTCCCCAATGGTTTTTATCCCTTGAACTTGTGTTCTTCCCCCATTGTTGACCTTCTTCGAGCTTGCTAACTCTCAATCCCTCCAATGATTCTTTCTAGTTCTTGAGGGAAAAGAGAGAGGAGATCTAAACCCACAATTCCACCAATCACTTTCTCCTCTTTGTGAGGGGAACCCCTTGGGTCTTGATCTTGGAGTTCTTCGTGTTCTTATTCGTTATTCCTCTCATTTCCTCCATAACATTTGTTGTTTGTGGTGGGATTTGGGAGAGAAGGACTTGGGCACTCTGTGTGCCCTTGCCATTGCGGTGCATAGGTTTGAGTTCTCCACGGTGATACGTGGAAGTGAAGTTTGAGAAGCTTATTACTCTTGGGTGTTTGAGCACCCTAGACGGTTGGTGGTGCCTCGGAGCTCAATCATTGTCATGCAAAGCTCTGGGCAAGCTTTGGGGTCTCCAATTAGGTTGTGGAGATTGCCTCGAGTATTTGAGGTCACCTTGGAGCCACAATCCATTGTGGTGAAGCTTCATGGTGTCATTGGGAGCCTCCAATTTAAGTTGTGGAGATTTCCCCAACCTTGTTTTTACGGGTTCGGTGACCACCCTCAAGGGTCCCTTAGTGGAATCACGGCATCCTGCATTGTGCGAGGGTGTGAGGAGATTACAGTGGCCCTAGTGGCTTCTTGGCGAGCATTGTGCTTCCACACCGCTCCGAGCGGAGATTAGCATCTGCATGGGTGTGAACTTCGGGATACATCGTCGTCTCCACGTGCCTCGGTTATCTCTTATTTGAGCCCCTTTACTTATGCGCTTTACTTTGTGATGGCCATATTGTTTCTTGTTATATATCTTGCTATCACTTAGTTGTCTATCCTTCTTAGCATAAGTTGTTGGTGCACATAGGTGAGCCTCGTTGTTTTAGGTTTTGTTCTTGACTAATTATATGATAGTTTTATTCCGCATTTGTTCAAGCCTAAACCTCATTATTTTAAAGTGCCTATTTACCCCACCCCCTCTAGGCGACATCCACGTCCTTTCACCAGTCAAGTCAGACTCGGGCGCGTTTAAAGCTTCCTGCCTGGTACAAGGGGTACAATACAAATTACTTTTGTTTCTAAGCCGCCAAGAAAATGCATGTTAACACTCGGGGGCAATGAATCAGAGTATTACAAGTCCCAAGCAGATTGCAAGCAATATACTTGACACTTGGGGGCTAATTTATATCACTTCTTTTGATGATTATAAATTTAGTAAGACCCGGATCATCTTCGGGAAGATGAGCCGGCCCTTGGGGGATACAATTGGCTCTTATTCAAGCAATAAGCACCAGCTCATTATTCCCATAATAACCCGGCCCTTGGGGGCTACGATGTCGAGTTACTAAAAATATGCAGAGTTGAAGACCCGGTCTACTTTGTTCAAACTAAATCAGCTCTTGGGGGCTACATAAGGATATACGAAAGACAAGGTAGGAGGAGTACCTCATATATTTTTCTTCATCATGCCAACAAGGTTAGTTTCCATGTTGTCGCTCGCAGAGAGGCGGTACAGGTACCCGGAATGCAGTTTATCAGCAGTTAGCTTCTCCAGATTAGGGAATTCAAATTCAATCTTCTCCTTATCTGGTGAAGGCGCCTCATCTTTGCCAGTATGTTTGGATAGCACATGGGAAGGAGCTGGAGACTTGTAACCCGCCCTGGTGACAGTAACTTCTTCATGAGAAGCCATGTTTCCGGTTGTTGGCGAAAGGCTGGGCGGGTTAGGATCAACTTCAGGATGGGCTTCAGGAGCCGCCATATCAAAATCAGTCGGCTCAGTATGTTGAGGAGCATCTTCATGGGTGCCTTTGTCAGCTTCAGAGGGCTCAATGTAAGCTTCAGGAGTCTCGGGCCTTGGGTCCTCCGGCTCTTGGGCATCATGAGTGGCAGATGACCCACTCACTTTTGTCTGTTTGGCTTGTGCTCTATGAGAAAAGGTGGCATTGTACAACGTAAGCAAGGATAAGAATGTTAACACATAGTGTGGAATATAAAAGTATGTACCCTGGGTTGATAACAAGAGGAGGCAACTTCGAGGCGGTTGAGTCGCCAGAAGAAGGAGGCGAGTCCTGGAAAGTTAGCATTGTGAAACATAATTAAGCGACAAGACAAGATTAGCATGCAGAAGAAAAGAATTCAAAACAAGGAAATACCTCAGTGCGCCGTTTCCGAGGAGCCGGAGCATTTGGTAAGCCGGCCAAAAGATCTTCATAGCCGGTGCTCCAGGTGTGACGTCTCTTGGCATCCTGCAGTTTCTTCCAAAGAAAGTTCGGATCCAAGTGAGCAAAAGGGTGAGAAAATTTTACCTACCGGATAGATCGTTGTATTCTCTTTATTGGTAAAAGTTCCGAGTCAGAGGAAACAATGGTTACCTCTACAGCATCAGCATGACTTGTTTCTACTTCCTCCTGTGAGTAATCATTGTCAATGAGTTGTATAAAGAGAAGACCAAGGGAGTCAAGTTCTACCTCCGAGTCATCAAGTTCAAGCAGTTCAGCAGCGGATGGTTTCTTCTTACGACCCGGAACACAGACCTTGGTCGCCTTCACCTTCTTCTTGGGAGAGGGGGTGTATTTCTTTTTCCAAAAAGGGGATTTGGCCTGCATATGAGTCATACAAGGGTCAGAAAGAGTATGAGACACAAGATTAAAAGAAAGCAAACAGTTTATTCAAAATATCTCTACCTCTAGAGCCGGGTTGAGAATGCAGAACAGTTTTAACCCAGTCTGGTTGCATGCTGCTTGAGGCTCTTCGAGCAGCGACTTGACAATGGAGTTGAGGTCCTTCTCAATCAAATATGTCCGGTTGAGGCGCATTGGATCGTCCACTTCACCAGAATATTCACACATTGATTTGTCACGCCGACCTAGCAGCATAATCCTCCAGCTGACCCAGCAGTGGGTTAGATCCATGATGGTTAATCCATTTGCTAGGAGAGCATGGATCTTTAGAAAGGACGGGGCATATTTGACATGATCCGCGGCACTCATCCGTTCAGGAAGCTCGGCGTTGGTGCAGAGCTGGAAAGGACGATAACCCGGCAGCGGATTTTCTTCAACCAGGGAGGTATCTTTTCAATAGAACCAAGTATGGTTCCAATCTTTGGGATGGTTGGGTAGGACGGCTGCAGGAAAAGCCATGCCCCTTTGCCTTTGGATTGAGACGCCTCCGAGCTCAAGACTAGGCCTAGATGCTAACTCAGGCTGGCGGTTGAGGTAGAAAAAATCTCGGAAGAGGTCAATAGTAGGTTCTTCCTGCAGATAGGCTTTGCAAAGGACTTGAAATTGGCACAAATTTGTATTAGAGTTGGGACCAATGTCTTGAGGGTGGAGTTTGTAGAAATGCAAAGCATCCGGAAGAATTTTGACCCAGGTGGTGAAAAGCCGCAGAGAAAGTGATCTATGAACATGACCACTTCCCCTTCCTGAGGTATGGGTTTGGTCTCTTTACCAGGAACCCGCCAGTGAATGACCCCTTGAGCCGGCAAAGCTCCCATAGTCACAAATTCCTTCAATGATGCTTGGTGACCCAGGAATTGACCCAGTCGCAAGAGGCGAGGGCTTTGTCCATGATGGCGGGTTAGACTCTGTGAGAAAACACAAAGTTGTGGTGGGTTAAGAAAACCTCGCAAAAAGGGTGACTAAGGCTAAGGCTAAGCCACCGTCTGCCGTGAGACGAAGGCGAGTTAAAGTTGCTACAAGAAGAGCCGATAGTACAATGGCGGGTCAAAAAGATAGCTAATGTTGGGAATTTTTACTAAGTGTGGACAAACAGATTCTTTCAATTATGGCAACCGCTACAAGATCTGTGGTGAAGGTAAAAGCAAATATATTCTAAACCTAAAAAACGTCAATGGAAGAACGAGTAGTTCATGTGTAGGTTCTGTTCAAGAATGATCTATGAATGGTGGTGGATGCGTACTAAACGGGGGACCGCGTGAGATGGCTAGCGTTTTGGAGCGTAAAAAATATTCTTTCTGTCGATCTATGGTGAATACTCCAATGAGCGGCAGCGGACGCGGAATAACTCTAGTGAGTTAATGTAGATCTACAAGGAGGAGAGTAAAAGAACCTGAAGGGTGCTGAGGAGGTGGCTGAACGCCGGCGTACTCTGGTCAGATCAGGTTGATGCAACGTCCTCTATTGGTGAAGACGGAGAAATGCGGTGACGGCGGCGGAGCTTTGAGTGAGCATCGAAGGAGGAAGAAGAAGATGGAAAGCGACGGCAGGGGAAAGTAAAAGAAATGGGACCCCTCCCCCGCCTATTTAAGAGAAGGGGCAGCAACATTCCACGCGAGAATCGAGGAGACACAATGATGATTGACCAAGGAAGACGCCTCGATTTTCGGGTTGACCGTTTAATGAGATGATCCGTTGTGACGTCATGGAATATTTTTGGATATATCTAAGATGACGCCATCCGTTTTTACATGGCAGGTTACGAAGTTTTACTTTCGGGTAAAAAAGGTATGAGAGTCATCGCCAAATGGATTTGAAGATTGACATGAACACGTTCAAATCAATCTGGGGCCTAATGTTGGGGCTATAACCCCGTGGCAAGACCCACCCAGGAGGGACATGAGGGTTGAAGACAAGCCTAAGAAGTGACTCACCAGGTGGGCCTAGATGAAGGCCAGAGCTGAAAGACGGCGCGAGACCGGGCGCGTGAGCCGCCTGGAAGATGGCTTGCCCAGGAAGGCAAGGCGACTTAGAGACAAGATCGGATACTTTGTGTAAGTCGGTCTGGACTCTTGTAAGCCCAGGGCCTCGACCTACCTATATAAAGGCAAGCCCCTGTGGTGGCTTAGGGAAACAACTCATCGATAGCTAGGTCAAGCAAATCCGCTCCCTTGTAATCGATACCCAATCAATACAACACAAAGCAGGACGTAGGCTTTTACCTCTTCCCGAGGGGCCAAACCTGGGTAAAGTCATGTCTCTCGTCCCAATCAACCACTTCGGGTCCACTGCCTTAGCGATGGCCTCGAACCTAAGTCCTTCTAGGACATCTCCCGCGACAAATCCACAACAGTACCTGTTCTTCTTGGTGGTCTAGTCAGTACAGGAGAATGTAGTTTGAACCCTGAATCTACTATGTTCCATTGGTCTTTTCCCAAGAATTCAGGCACATTGGAAGCATAAGTAGCCCTAAATTTGGCAACAGAAAAATATCCAGAGATGTATTGATCAACTTCACCATCTTCACCATCGATAACAGTCATCAGATGTAGGGCATGTATGCATGGCTTCCCACGGAGCTGCCATTGCCTACAACTGCATTCCCTAGTTGCTAGGTTAACTGGATATCTCTATTCCGTGTGTTTATTGTCAGTATATGTTACCTCGTCCTTGTGTGTTGCCTGCCACTCGAATGCATTTCATTATGTTCAGTCCTCTTGCCTTGGCATGCAATGCCTTAATAAATGATGGGAGCATAAGATGGCTACCAAATTCTATTTCTGTAATTCTTTTGCGAAGAGCCATCTTTATCATGATCATCTGTTGAATCTTATCAAATAATTGTCATATTAGAAGCCCTTTCAATGACTTGATCTTCGCATTGAAACACTCTGTCGGGTTACTGGTCACATAATCTACTTTCCAGATTTCATTGAATTTGCTTCTTGATCATAGCTATCCATGATGTGCATCTAATTACTCCTTCACCAGAGAATTGTGAGCATACAAAACTCTCAAATGATGCCCATGCTTCCTCTCACTACATGTGCATGATGTTGGCCATAAGTTCTCATCATAAACCTTACCTTTGAATTTGTTTATGAAATTCAATGCTAGGTGTCGCATACATTCCCTATGCTCCACTCCAGGGAATACAACTTCCACTTCACTATTCAAACCCTTGCAAGCATCTGTATGTATAGCTAAACCTGGGGGTGTACCTATAAGGTTGCACAACTGCTGCAGAAACCAGACCCAACTTTCCTAGGACTCTACCTCCACCACACCAAATGCAACTGGGAATAGCCAGTTGTGTTCATCAAGCGCAGAAGCTGCCAGTAGTTGTCCTCTCCACCTTCCATTCAAATCAGTTGCATCAACAACCAATAGGACCTGCAACCATCCAGAAACCCATGCCAACAAGCCTTGGAACAAACAAAAGCCCTCCTGAAGCACTCCTTCTCAAATGACTTCCCTCTTATTTTGTATGGAAATGTATGCTTCTCAATCTCTACAACACTCCCTGGACTAGCAGCTTCCACTTCAGCTTTAAATGTGTAGAGCAACTGAAAGCTCTCATTCCAAGGACCATTAATCCTGTCAAGAGCTATTTCCTTAGCATAGAAAATCCTCATGTAAGGTATATCAATCTTGTACTTCTCAAATAGCTTCCCATGGAGTTTTGTTGGACCAAGTGTTGGTGTTTATCTCAACCAATCCAAAATTCCATCTGCCACTCACCTAGTCTTTGCTCGCTTTGTTTTAGCCTTGCCCCCTCCCCCTCGAGGTGGACAAGTGTGCTGGTGTGGGTTCTTTTTTATGTGAAATCAAATATAAAAGGAAGTACAATTAAGAAAACATTACAAAATGATCTGAAATTAGAACGAATCGATATAAACTGAAATGCATAAACCCGAATGAACTTGCTCCTCAACATATGTGATGCATGAAATCTCCATCTACACCTATAATATGGGAGATAAATAGAGAACCTTGTTGGCTCACTCCTATCAGTCACATATGTATTTTGAGTGAGAATGCAGTATGTAGTCACTGCATTATGACAGTCCACCATCGACTGGAATATGGTGCCGATAACAAGCTGAGGATCTTCCCTGTTCCACTCAATTGTTGGCATGTCCTCACTATCATATTTATCTAAAACTAAGCTATCGATGTTCTCCTCCCTCTCTTCATTGTCAGTTTCATTAAATCTAGCACGACTGATAGGTTGCTCCAGATATTCATCTTCCATCGCTTGTTTACTGACAGTATCTACAAGAACAGGGAACATATTCTCATCCTCATCATCATGTCAAGGCACTTCTTCATATAGCTCTGCATCTTGTTCTACATCGGCTGCAGCAACGACAGGAGAAGCGACACAAGAAGAGGCAGCAGCCATATTACTTTCAGAACCACCAGCTCTGCTTGGTTTCAACCTACAAGGAGTGCCGCCATGCTCTATATTAGCAAAGACATATGATTTCTGAACACCCTTCCCCTTATCATGTTCATTGTGTAGCTGAAGCACCTTGATAAGGATTTTACTGTGGGTTTCAGCATTCAAAGTAAAGAAAAATTCGAGATGCTCATCGCAAGTTAGTGGGAGAAAATTTTGCTCAATACTGCTGAAAAAATTCAGTTCAACAGTATCGGCAAGGCTCCACCCATATGAAGAATTTTGGAACACCGCAAGCAAATCTTTGAATGACATACTGGTTTCTACCACCTTCAGATAGAAAAATCCAGTAATCATATGCGGTTTTCTACCGCACAACATACTAATTTCCATCCTAACCTCTAGCCGGAAAGCAAGCGCAGGATCAATCATATTCGATTCAAACATGGGTTGCAGTTAGGCCGAGAACAATTCAGCAAAATTTGAACGACTCACGCGACTAGTGGTCAAATAGGGCCGAATTTATGAATCAGCAAATCAATTAGAGGGGAAACGACCCTTACCCAGGTGTAAACCATGAATTCTCCGCTACTGATTTGACCCAATCCTCACCATGGTCGACGGGCTTGAGAGCTTGCTCCCCCGACGTTGCTGCTTAATCTAGATGGGGATGTGAGGGTAGATATGGTGGAGGGCACGACGACGGCGGAGGGGAATAGGGTTAGAGGGTGGAGGGCACGATAACGGCGGAGGCAGCATGATGGTAGCAGAGGGGCGGAGCAACGCGGTGCTATAGTGGCTCGAGTTCGAGGTTCACACAAGACCATCTGACGTGTCATAATGCGGCCCCACACATCACAACGGTCAAAGGAGGACCTATTATGACGCGCCCCACTTGTCAGAGTTAACGGTCAAACCATTGAACCCACGGCATCCTCTGCTATGACCATTTCTGAGGATTTTGAACAAGGGAGTGGGGAAAAGTGAGAAAAAGTTAAGAGCGTGGGGATGAATGAGTACAGCTAAGGAACCAGGGGCACAGATGTAAAAAAAACTAATAATATTGATGTGGTAATGTGAAAGTCCATGGTTGCCGGTTCGTAGGAGTATCGATATTAAAAGTTGTTAATTTCCCATTTGTCTAAATATTGGTTATGGCATGGCGGGGATGTGTGAGCATTTCTATTCCTTTTTGAAGCCCTAGTGTTGTTTTGAGTCGGAGGCGCGTGATGGTTAACTCATCCCAACCTCCTCGCTAGGGGCATGCGAGTAGTACTTTGCTTCGAGAAAGCTAATAAAACTTTGCAATAAGTATATGAGTTCTTTATGACTAATGTGAATCCATAGACATATGCACTCCCACCTCCTCATATTTTGCTAGCCTCTCCCATACCGTGCATTGCCCATTATCACCTCAAGGATTGCTGTGAACTTCGCTAGTGCATCCAAACCTCGCGGCATGATACGCTCTGTTGCACATATGTCTCCTTAAATATTCCTCAAAAAAGCCATCATACCTACCCATTATGGCATTTTCATAGCCATTTCGAGATATATTGCCATTTAACTTCCATGTTACATCATATGACTAGTTCACTCATCGCTATATTGCTTTGCATGATCGTAAGATAGATGGCATGATATTTTCATGGCTTGTATGTTTTTGGATATATTTTTCTACACTAGATCATTGCACATCCTCGTACACTGCGAGAGGCATTCATATTCAGTCATATTGTTTCATAGTTCTTCATATCGAGTTGTGAGTAAATAAAAGTGTGGTGATTTGCATTATTAGGGCACTACCTCAGTGAGGAAAAAGAAATAAAGAAAGAAAAAATAAAATAAATGAGAGAAAAGAGAGAAGGGACATTGGTACTACCTCTTTCTCCACACTTGTGCTTCAAAGTAGCACCATGTTTTTCATAGAGAGAGTCTCATGTTTTATCACTTCCATATGATAGTGGGAATTTTTCATTATAGTAATTGGCTTGTATATTCCGATGACCGGCTTCCTCAAATGCCCGAGGTCTTCACGAGCAAGCAAGTTGGATGCACACTCACTTAGCTTCAGTTGAGCTTTCATACACTTATGGCTCTAGTGCATCTGTTGCAAAACAATCCTTAGTCTTCGCATTGGTACCTGTTGATGGGAATCTCCATAGCCCGTTGATACGCCTAGTTGATGCGATACTTTCTTCTCCACTTCTACCCCTTTGATATCTACCACCATATTCTATTCCACATATATGCTTGTTGGAAATATGCCCTAGAGGCAATAATAAAATGGTTATTATTATATTCACTTGTTCATGATAATCGTTTATTATCCATGCTATAATTGTATTGATTGGAAACTCAATTGCATGTGTGGATACATAGACAACATTGTGTCCCTAGTATGCCTCTAGTAGACTAGCTCGTTGATCAAAGATGGTCAAAGTTTCCTAGTCATAGAAATGAGATGTCATTTGATAACGGGATCACATCATTAGGAGAATGATGGGATGGACAAGACCCAAACTATGAACATAGCATATGATCATGTCAGTTTATTGCTATATTTTTTTGCATGTCAAGTATATGTTCCTTTGACCATGAGATCATGCAACTCACTGACACGGGAGGAATACCTTGTGTGTATCGAACATCGCAACGTAATTGGGTGACTATAAAGATGCTCTATAGGTATCTCCGAAGGTGTCTGTTGAGTGGGCATGGATCAAGACTGGGATTTGTTACTTCGTGTGACGGAGAGGTATCTCGGGGCTCACTCGGTAATACAACATCACAACAAGCCTTGCAAGCAAAGTGACTAAAGTGTTAGCCACGGAATCTTGTATTACGGAAAGAGTAAAGAGACTTGCCAGTAACAAGATTGAACTAGGTATAGAGAAACCGACGATCGAATCTCGGGCAAGTAACATACCGAAGAACAAAGGGAACAGCATACGGGATTTACTAAATCCTTGACATAGAGATTCAACCGATAAAGATCTTCATATAATATGTAGGAACCAATATGGTCATCCAGGTCCCTCTATTGGTTATTGACCATAGAGGTGTCTCAGTTATGTCTACATAGTTCTCGAACCCATAGGGTCTGTAGACTTAACGTTCAGTGACGTTTCAGTAGTATTGAGTTATGCATGGTGGTGACCGAAGGTTGTTAGGAGTCCCAGATGGGACCCCAAACATCACGAGGAGCTCTGGAATGGTCTGGAGGTAAAGATTGATATATGGGAAGTCCCGTTTTGGTCACCGGAAAAGTTTTGGGTATTTCCGGTAGTGTACCGGGGGTGCCGGGAGGCCATTAGGAGGGGCCATACACCCTAGAGGGCCCCATGGGCTGTGGGAGGAGACAGACCAGCCCCTGGTGGGTTTGCTGACCATCCCACCAAGGACCATGCGTCCGAGGAAGTGGGAGAAGGAAACCTGAAGGTGGGGGGAAGGACAACCAAGTAGGAGAAGGAATCCTACTTGGAGTAGGATTGGTGGAAGCCTCCACCTCCTCCACTTCGGCCGAAGCCCCTAGGGGGAAACCCTAAGGCTGCTTCCTCCCCCCTCCCTCCTATATATACTAGAGGAATAGACCCCCAAATCACAAGTCCACGTTCTAGTTCTCTATTCCCTAGTTCCTCCACCAAATAGATTCCGACGGTGCTTACACGAAGCCCTGTCGGAATAGTTCCACCACCGCCGCCGCTACGCCGTCATGCTGCCGGAGAACTCATATACCTCTCCACTGCATCTTGCTGGATCAAGAAGGTGGAGAACTTCATCGACCTTTACATGTGCTGAACACGGAGGTGTCGTCCGCTCGGCGCTAGATCGGGATGGACCGTGATCAGATCGCGGGACGGCTAGCGATCTGGATCGTGAAGACGTTCGACTACAACAACCACGTTTCTTAACGCTTCCTACTTAGCGGTCTACAAGGGTATGTAGATCCACTCTCCCTCTCATAGATGCTCATCACCATGGATAGATCTTGCGTGTGCATAGGAAATTTTTTGTTTCCCATGCAATGTTCCCCAATAGTGGCATCAGAGCTAGGTCTATGCGTAGATGAGATCACGAGTAGAACACAAAGGAGTTTGTGGGCGTTGATGCTTAGATTGCTTCCTCCCTTGGTCTTTTCTTGATTCGGCGGTATTGTGGGATGAAATGGCCTGGACCAACCTTACTCGTACGCTTACGAGAGACCTGTTCCATCGACTCACATGTGACTTTGTTGCATAAAGATGGCTGGCGGGGATCTATATATCTTACTCTAGTTGGATCGGATTCGACGAAGGCGGTCCTTGAGAAGGTTGAATAGCAATTTGTGTATCACCGTTGTGCTATTGCGTAGGTAATAATCATTATTTCTAGATACCCGTAGCATCCATGTAAAACATGCAACAACAATTAGAGGACGTCTAACTTGTTTTTACAGGGTATGCTGTGATGTGATATGGCCAATTACATGATGAGATATGTGTCATGTATGAGACGATCGTGTTTCGTATAGAATATCACGACTTGCATGTCGATGAGTACGGCAACCGGCAAGAGCCATAGGGTTTTCTTTAATTATTTTCGCCTTTTTTTCTTTAATTTATAGCTATGAGTTAGCAATAGTCATAGTAGCAACAGTCGGCGCGACAACCTCATGGCGACATGTTGATGGAGATCAAGATGATGGAGATCATGGTGTCATGCCGATGACGATGGAGATCATGTCGGTGCTTTGGAGATGGAGATCAAAAGCACAAGTTCATGGCCATATCATGTCACTTATGATTTGCATGTGATGTTAATCCTTTTATGCATCTTATTTTGCTTTGGACAACGGTAGCATATAAGGTGATCCCTCACTAAAATTTCAAGATAAAATTGTGTTCTCCCCGAGTGTGCATCATTGCGAAGGATCGTCGTTTCGAAGCACCATGTGATGATCGGTGTGATAGACTCTACGTTCACATACAACGGGTGCAAACCAGTGTTGCACGTGCGGAACACTCGGGTTAAACTTGACGAGCCTAGCATGTACATACATGGCCTCAAAACACAAGATACCGAAAGGTCGAACATGAGTCATATATTAGATATGATCAACATGGAGATGTTAACCATTGAAACCACCTCATCTCACATGATGACCGGACTTGGGTTGGTGAATTTGGATCATGTATCACTCGGATGACCGGAGGGATATCAATTTGAGTGGGAGTTTTTAAGTAAGATTAACTAAACTCATTATCTTGAACAATAGTCTTAGTAACCTTTGCAAATTTATGTTGTAGATCAATGGTTCGTGCAGTAGTTCCCCTGAATTTTAATGCGTTCCTAGAGAAAGCCGAGTTGAAAGATTATGGAAGTAACTTTGTAGACTAGGCCTGTATTCTAAGGATTATCCTCACGGCTCCCCAAAATTCTTATGTCCTTGATGCACCGCTTGGTGATCCACCTGCTCCCGTGTCGTATGAAGACGTTGTGAATGCTTGGGAGGCATGTTCTGGAGATTACTGAATAGTTCAATGTGCAATGTTGTATGGCTTAGTACCGGGACTTCAAAGACGTTTTGAACGTCATGGAGCATATGAGATGTTCCAGGAGTTGAATTTTATCTTTGAGAAAAATGCCCGGATCGAGAGGTATGGGACCTCCGATAAGTTCTATGCTTGCAAGATGGAGGATAATGGGTTTGTCAGTGAACATATACTCAGGATGTCTGGGTATTCGAACTATCTGGCTGAGTTAGGGATGCCCCTTCCGCTAGAGGCGATCACTGACAGAGTTCTTAAATCATCGCCACCTAGCTACAAGAGCTTCGTGATGAACTATAACATGCAAGGGATGAACAAGTCAGTCGTCGAGCTGTTTGCGATGTTGAAAGTCGCTGAGTCTGAAATCTAGAAGGAGCATCAAGTGTTGATGGTCAATAAAAGCACTAGTTTCAAGAAAAATGGCAAGGGAAAGAAGGGTAACTCCAAGAAGAGTGGCAAAGTAGTTGCCCCTCCCATGAAGAAACCCAAGGCTAGACCCAAGCCAGAAAATGAGTGCTTTCATTGCAAGGGAACTGGTCACTGGAAGCGGAACTTCCCCAAGTATCTGGCCAACAAGAAGGCGGCCAACACCAAACAAGGTATATATGATATAGATGTTATTGATGTGTACCTTACCAACTCTCGTTGTAGTGCCTGGGTATTTGCTACCAGTTCGGTTGCTAACATTTGCAACTCAAAGCGAGAACTACGGAATAGACGGAGGCTGGTTAAGGACGAAGTGATGATGCACGTGGGAAATGGTTCCAAGGTTGATGTGATCGCCGTCGACACGCTCGCTCTTCGGTTACCATCGGGATTAGTGATGAACCTAAATAATTCTTATTTAGTGTTTTTGTTAAGCATGAACATTATATCTGGATCTTGTTTATTGCGAGACGGTTACTCATTTAAATCAGAGAATAATGGTTGTTCTCTTTATATGAGTAATATCTTTTATGGTCATGCACCCAATGTGAGGGGTTTATTCTTATTGAATCTCAATAGTGATGATACACATGCTCATAACATTGATGCCAAAAGATGTAGAGTTGATAATGATAGTACCACTTTCTCGTGGCACTGCCGCTTAGGTCATATTGGTGTAAAACGCATGAAGAAGCTCCATGTTGATGGACATTTTGAGTCACTTGATTTCGAATCACTTGACACTTGCGAACCATGCCTCATGGGCAAGATGACTAAGACCCCATTCTCTGGAACAATGGAACGGGCAAGTGACTTGTTCGAAATCATACATACTGATGTGTGCGGTCCAATGAGCATTGAGGCACGCGGAAGATATCGTTACTTTCTCACCTTCACTGGTGCCTTAAGTACATATGGGTATATTTACTTAATGAAACACAGGTGTGAAACATTTGAAAAGTTCAAGCATTTTCAGAGTGAAGTTGAGAATCATCATAACAAGAAGATTAAATTCCTATGATCTGATCGAGGAGGAGAATATTTGAGTTATGAGTTTGGTAGTCACTTAAGACAACATGGAATTGTTTCACAATTGACACCACCTGGAACACCACAGTGTAATGGTGTGTCCGAACATCGTAATCGAACTTTATTGGATATGGTGCATTCTATGATGTCTCTTGCCGATTTGCCACTATCGTTTTGGGGTTATGCATTAGAAATAGCTACATTCACTTTAAATAGGGCACCATCAAAATCCGTTGAGACGATGCCATATGAACCGTGGTTTGGCAAGAAGCCAAAGTTGTCATTTCTTAAAGTTCGGGGATGTGATGCTTATGTCAAAAAGCTTCAGCCTAAAAAGCTGGAACCCAAAGCGGAGAAATGTGTCTTCATAGGATATCCAAAAGAGACAGTTGGATATGCCTTCTATCTCAGATCCAAAGGCAAAGCGTTTGTCGCTAAAAACGGAATATTTCTTGAGAAAGAATTTCTCTCGAAAGAATTGAGTGGGAGGAAGATAGAACTTGATGAGGTTGTTGAACCTTTGTTTCAACCAGAGAGTAGCGCAGTGTAGAAAGATGTTTCTGTGGAGCCTGTGTCAATTGAAGAGGAAGTTAATGATGATGATCATGAAGCTTCAGATCAAGTTACTATCGAACCTCGTAGGTCGACGAGGACGCGTATTGCTCCTAAGTGGTACGGCAAACCTGTCTTAGATGTCATGTTGTTGGACAACGATGAACCTACGAGCTATGGAGAAGCGATTATGGGCCTGGATTCTGAGAAATGGTTAGAGGCCATGAAATCCGAGATGGAATCCATGTATGAAAACTAAGTATGGACTTTGGAAGTATTACCTGAAGGGCGAAAGGCCATTCAGAACAAATGGATCTTCAAGAAGAAAACGGGCATGGACGGTAATGTCACCGTCTATAAAGCTCGACTTGTGGCAAAGGGTTTTTCACAAGTTCAAGGAGTTGACTACGATGACACCTTCTCACCCGTAGCGATGCTTAAGTCCGTCAAAATCATGTTAGCAATAGTTACATTTTTCAATTATGAAATTTGGCAGATGGATGTCAAAACAGTGTTCCTTAATGGTTTCCTTAAGGAAGAGTTGTATATAATGCAACCAGAAGGTTTTGTCGATCTAGAGAATGCTAACAAAGTTTGCAAACTCCAATGATCCATTTATGGACTGGTGCAAGCATCTCGGAGTTGGAATCTTCGCTCTGATGAGGTGATCAAAGCGTTCGGGTTTATACAAGTTTACGGAGAAGCTTGTATTTACAAGAAAGTGAGTGGGATCTCTATAGCGTTTCTAATATTATATATGGATGACATATTTCTCACTAGAAACAATATAGTAATGCTGGAAAGCATGAAGGAATATTTGAACAAAAGTTTTTCAATGAAAGACCTAGGAGAAGCTGCTTTCATATTAGGCATCAAGATCTATAGAGATAGATCGAGACGCTTAATAGGACTTTCACAGAGCACATACCTTGACAAAGTTTTGAAGAAGTTCAAAATGGATCAGTCCAAGAAGGGGTTCTTGCCTATATTGCAAGGTGTGAAGTTGAGTAAGACTCGATGCCCAGTGATTGTAGAAGATAGAGAAAAGATGAGTGTCATCCCCTATGCTTCAGCCATATGCTCTATCATGTATGCAATGATGTGCACAAGACCCGATGTTAGCCTTTCCATAAATATGGACGGAAGGTTTCAAAGTGATCCAGGAATGGAGCACTGGATGACGGTCAAGAATATCCTTAAGTACCTGAAAAGGACTAAGGAAATGTTTCTCATTTATGGAGGTGATTAAGAGCTCGTCGTAAAGGGTTACGTCGATGCAAGCTTTGACACTGATCCAAATGACTCTAAGTCTCAAACCGGATATGTATTTATTCTCAATGCGGGGGCGGTAAGATGGTGCAGTTCCAAGCAGAGCATGGTAGCCGATTCTACATGCGAAGCGGAGTACATCGCAGACTCGGAGGTGGTGAAGGAACGTGTCTAGATGAAGGAGTTCATGATAGATCTTGGAGTAGTGCCGAGTACACTGAATCCAATCACTCGGTTCTGTGACAACATTGATGCCATTGCTTTGGCCAAGGAACCAAGGTTTCACAAGAGGACCGGACACATAAAGCGATGCCTCAATTCCATCCGCAATTACATCAAGGAGGAGGACATAAATATTTGCAAAGTGCACACGGATCTGAATGTCGCAGACCCGTTGACTAAACCTCTTCCAAGGGCTAAACATGATCAACACCAAAACTGTATGAGTGTTAGATTCATTACAATGTAAATCACATAGTGATGTGAGCTAGACTATTTACTCTAGAGCAAGTGGGAGACTGTTGGAAATATGTCCTAGAAGCAATAATAAAATGGTTATTATTATATTTCCTTGTTCATGATAATCGTTTATTATCCATGCTATAATTGTATTGATTGGAAACTCAATTGCATGTCTGGATAAATAGACAACATTGTGTCCCTAGTATGCCTCTAGTAGACTAGCTCGTTTATCAAAGATGGTCAAGGTTTCCTAGCCATAGACATGAGATGACATTTGATAATGGGATCACATCATTAGGAGAATGATGTGATGGACAAGACCCAAACTTTGAATGTAGCATGTGATCGTGTGAGTTTATTGCTATAGTTTTCTGCATGTCAAGTATCTGTTCCTATGACCATGAGATCATGCAACTCACTGACACCGGAGGAATACCTTGTGTGTATCAAACATCGAAACGTAACTGGGTGACTACAAATATGCTCTACAAGTATCTCCGAAGGTGTCTGTTGAGTGGGCATGGATCAAGACTGGGATTTGTTACTTCGTGTGACCGAGAGGTATCTCAGGGCCCACTCAGTAATACAACATCACAACAAGCCTTGTAAGCAAAGTGACTAAAGTGTTAGCCACGGGATCTTGTGTTACGGAACGAGTAAAGAGACTTGCCGGTAACGAGATTGAACTAGGTATAGAGATACCGACGATTGAATCTCAGGCAAGTAACATACTGAAGAACAAAGGGAACTCATACGGGATTAACTGAATCCTCAACATAGAGGTTTGCTACCTCTTAAGCGTGTGTTGGTTTTCCCTTGAAGAGGAAAGGGTGATGCAGCAAAGTAGATAAGTATTTCCCTTAGTTGTTGAGAACCAAGGTATCAATCCAGTAGGAGGAACAAGCAAGTCACCAATGGATGCACCTACACAAACAATCAAACTCTTGCACCCAACGCTATAAAGGGGTTGTCAATCCCTTCACGAATATTTGCAAGGATTACATGCGATAGATATATATGTAAACGAGAACGGAAAGTAAAAGGCAAATAAATTGCAGCAAAGTATTTTTGGTATTTTTGGTTTATAGATCTGAAATTATATTATGCAAAGTAGACCCGGGGGGCATAGGTTTCACTAGAGGCTTCTATCTCGAAGGAAAATATCATGGTGGGTAAACAAATTACTGTCAAGCAATTGATAGAAAAGCGAATAATCATGTAGTTATCCAAGGAAATGATCATGCATATAGGCATCACATTCGTATCAAGTAGATCAAAACGATTCTGCATCTACTACTATCACTCCACACATCGAGCGACTCCTGCCTGCATCTAGAGTATTAAATTCATGGAGAACATAGTAACGCATTAAGAAAGATGACATGATGTAGAGGGATAAATTCAATCAATATGACGAAAACCCCATCTTGTTACCCTTGATGGCAATAATACAATACGTGCCTCGCTACCCCTACTATGTCACTGGGTGAGGACACCACAAGATTGGACCCAAAACCAAGCACTTCTCCCATTGCAAGAATTACCAATCTAGTTGGCCAAACCAAACCAATAACTAGAAGAGACTTGCAAGGATATGAAATCATGAAAATAAGAATTCAGAGGAGATTCAAATAAGATTCATGGATAATCTAAACATAAACTCACAATTCATCGGATCTTGAAAAACACACCACAAAAGAGGATTACATCGGATAGATCTCCATGAAGATCATGAAGAACATGGTATTGAAGATCAAAGAGAGAGAAGAAGCCATCTAGCTACTAGCTATGGACCCGTAGGTCTGTGGTGGACTACTCACGCATCATTGGAGGGGCAATGGAGTTGATGTAGATGCCCTCCGTGATCGAAACCCCCTCCGGCAGATTACCGGAAGAGGCTCCAAGATTGGATATCTCGGGAACGGAGGCTTTCGGCGGAGGAAAAGTATTTGCGTGGTTCTTTTTGATGTTGGGGGAATATTTTGGAATTTATAGGCCAAATATTAGGGTTAGGAGACATGTTGGGAGGCGACAAGCCTGTTAGCCGCGGCTAGGGGGGCCGTGCCTAGCAGGCTTGTGGCTCCCTGGCAGGGTCCGTGCCATGCACTCCAAGCTTGGTTGATTCATTTTCTTCGAGAAAAAATCCCTCCGAAGGTTTTATTCCGTTTGGACTCCGTTTAATATTCCATATCTGCAAAACTCAAAAACGAGGAAAAGTAGAAACTAGCACTAGGCTCTAGACTAATAGGTTAGTCCCAAAAATAATATAAAATAGCATATTAATGCATATAAAACATCCAAAATAGATAATATAATAGCATGCCATCATCAAAAATTATAGATACGTTGGAGACGTATTAGCATCCCCAAGCTTAATTACTGCTCGTCCTCGAGTAGGTAAATGATAAAAACAGAATTTTTGATGTGGAGTGCTACCTAACATATTTATCCATGTAATATTCTTTATTGTGGCATGAATATTCAGATCTGTAAGACTCAAAACAAAAGCTTAATATTGATATAAAGACAATAACATTTCAAGCATACTAGCAAAGCAATTGTATCTCTTCAAAATATAATGGCAAAAGAAAGTTATCCCTACAATATCATATGGTCTGGCTATGCTCCATCTTCCCCACACAAAGTATTTATATCATGCACAACCCCGATGAAAAGTCAAGCAATTGTTTTCATACCTTTATTTTCTCAAACTTTTTCAACTCTCACGCAATACATGAGCGTGAGCCATGGATATAGCACTATAGGTGAAATAGAATATGAGATCTCCAACAAGATTATTTGCCTGTAAGATGAAGGAGAATAGCTCAATCGTTGAGCATGTACTCAGATTGTCTGGGTACTACAATCGCTTGAATCAAGTGGGAGTTGATCTTCCAGATAAGATAGTGATTGATATAGTTCTCCAAGTCACTGTCACTAAAGCTACTAGAACTTAGTGATGAACTATAAAACACCAGGGATAGAAGTATTGATCCCTGAGCTATTCGCGATGTTTGACACCGCGAAGGTAGAAATCAAGGAGCGTCAAGTGTTGATCGTTAATCAAACCACTAGTTTCGAAAAGGGCAAGAGCAAGGAGGGAAACTTCATGGATAGCAAGTCAGTTGCTGCTCCAGTGAAGCAACCCAAAGTTGAACTCAAACCCGAGACTAAGTGCTTCTATTATGAGGTGAGAGGTCGCTGAAGCGGAACAACCCTAGATACTTGGTAGATAAGAAGGTTGGCAATATCGACAGAAGTATATTTGATATACGAGTTATTGATGTGTACCTTGCTAGTACTCCTAGTAGCACCTGGGTATTAGATACCGGTTCGGTTGCTAAATGTTAGTCACTCAAAATAAAAGCTACGGAATAAACAGAGAACTAGCTAAGGGTGAGGTGACGATGTGTGTTGGAAATGTTTCCAAGGTTGATGTGATCAACATCGCACGCTCTCTCTACCTTCAGGATTAGTGACGAACCTAAATAAATGTTATTTGGTGTTTTGCGTTGAGCATGAACATGATTAGATCATGTTTGTTGCAATACGGTTATTCATTTAAGTTAGAGAAAATGGTTATTCTGTTTACATGAATAATACCTTCAATGGTCATGCACCCAGTGAGAATGGTTTGTTGAAATCTTGATCGTAGTAATACACATGTTCATAACATTGATGTCAAAAGATACAAAGTTAAATAATGATAGTACCACATACTTGTGGCACTGCCGCAAAATGTCATATTGGTATAAAGCGCATGAAGAAACTCCATGCTGATGGATATTTGGACTCATTCGATTTCAAATCGGTTGAGACATGCGAACCATGCCTCTTGGGCAAGATGACTAAAGGACCCCGTTGGATGGAGCGGGCAAGTGATTCATTGGAAATGATACATGTTGATGTATGCAATCTAGTGAGTCTTGTAGCGTGCAGTGGATATCGTTATTTTCTTACCTTCACTGAAGATTTGAGTAGATATAGTGTATATTTACTTAATGAAACACAAGTCTGAATCGTTTGAAAGGTTCAAGAAAATTCAGAGTGAAGTTTAAGATCATCGTGACAAGAAGATAAAAATGACTGCGATATGATCGTGGAGGTGAATATCTGAGTCACGAGTTTGGCATACAACTTAAGACAATGTGAAAGTTGTTTCACAACTAAACGCCACCTGGAACACCATAGTGTGATGGTGTGTCCGAACATCATAGTTATGCTCTATTGGACATGGTGCGTGCTATGATGTCTCTTATCGTTTTACTACTATAATTTTGGGGTTATGCATTAGAGAAAACTACATTCACTTTAAATAGGGCACCATCTAAATCCGTTGAGATGACACCGTGTGAATTATGGTTTGATAGAAACCTAAGCTGTCATTTCTTAATATTTGGGGCTGCGACACTTGTGTGGAAAATGTTTTCACCTAATGAGGTCAAACCCAAGGCGGACAAATGCATCTTCATAGAATACCCTAAGATCAGTTGGGTGAACCTTCTATCTCAGATCCAAGTGCAAAGTGTTTGTTACTAAAACGGATCCTTTCTCGAGGAAAAGTTTCTCTCGAAAGAATTGAGTGGGAGGAAGATAGAACTTGATGAGGTTGTTAAACCTTTGTTCAACCAGAGAGTAGCGCAGCGCAGAATGTTGTTTCTGTGAAGCCTACGTTAGTTGAAGAGGAAGTTAATGATGATGATCATGAAGCTTCAGGATCAAGTTACTATCGAACTTCGTAGGTCGACAAGGATGTGTACTACTCCTAAGCGGTACGACAACCCTGTCTTGGAGGTCATGTTGTTGGACAATGATGAACCTATGAGCTATGGAGAAGCGATGATGGGCCCGGATTCCGACAAATGGTTGGAGGCCATGAAATCCGAGATAGAATCCATGTATGAAAACCAAGTATAGACTTTGGTAGACTTGCTCGTTGGACGGCAGGTCGTTGAGTACAAATGGATCTTTAAAATGAAGACAAACGCTGATGGTAATTATCACCATTTGTAAAGCTCGACTTGTTGCAAAGTTGTTTGTGACAAGTTCAAGGAGTTGACTGCGATGAGACTTTCTCACTCGTAGCGATGCTAAAGTCTATTGAAAATATGTTAGCAGTTGTTGCATTTTTCAATTATGAAATCTGGCAGATGGATGTCAAAACATCGTTTCCTTAACGGTTTTACTTGAGGAAAGGTTGTATGTGATACAACCAGAAGGTTTTTTCAGTCCTAACGATGCTAAAAGGTGTACAAGCTTCAGTCATCCTTCTATGGACTGAAGCAAGCATCTCGGAGTTGGAATATGCACTTTGATGAGGTGATCAAAGTTTTGAGTCTATGCAAAGTTTATGAGAAACTTGTATTTACAATAAAGTGAGTGGGAGCACTATAGAATTTCTGATAAGTATATGTGGATGACATATTGTTGATCGGAAATAATGTAGGATTTCTGGAAAGCATAAATGGTTGTTTGAAAAGTGATTTTCAAAGGAAGACCTGGATAAAGCTACCTAATTGTTGAGCATCAAAATCTATAGAGATAGATCAAGATGCTTGATGAGACTTTCAATAAATACATACCTTGATAAGATTTTGAAAGAGTTCAAAATGGATCAGTCAGAGAAAGAGTTCTCGCATGATTTATAAAGGTGTGAAGTTGAGTAAGACTCAAAGCTCGACAACGGCAGAAGAAAGAGAAACGACGAACGTCGTCCCCTATGCCTTAGCCATAGGCTCTGTGTAGTATGCCATGCTGTGTACCGCACCTGTGTGTGCCTTGCCATGAGTCTGTCAAGGGGTACTAGAGTGGTCCAGGAGTGGATCACTAGACAGCGGTCGAAATTATTCTTAGTAACCAGAGGACTAAGGAGATGTTTCTCGATTATGGAGGTAATAAAGAGTTCGTCATAAAGAGTTACGTCAATGCAAGCTTTAAACACCAATCCGAATGGCCCGTAGTAGCAATCTGGATACGTGTAGTGGAGCAGCCATTTGGTAAAGTACCAAGTGAAGTGTGGTAGCAGTGTTTAGGGTTTGACATAGATTTGCAAAGTACACCCGGATCTGAATGTTACAGACCCGTTGACTATAAGACCTCTCTCACATGCAAAGCATGATCGAACTCTAGAACTCATTGGGTGTTAGATTCATAACAATGCGAATCACATGGTGATGTGAACTAGATTATTGACTCTAGTGCAAGTGGGAGACTGTTGGAAATATGCCCTAGAGGCAATAATAAATTAGTTATTATCATACTTCCTTGTTCATGATAATCATTTATTATCCATGCTATAATTGTATTGATTGGAGACTTAAATGCATGTGTGGATACATAGACAAAACCATGTCCCTAGTATGCCTCTAATAGACTAGCTCGTTGATCAAAGGATGATTAAGGTTTCCTAGCCATGGACATGAGATGTCATTTGATAATGGGATCACATCATTGGGAGAATGATGTGATGGACAAGACCCAAATTACAAACGTAGCATATGATTGTGTCAGTTTATTGCTGTTGTTTTCCGCATGTCAAGTATATGTTCCTATGACCATGAGATCATGCAACTCACTGACACCGGAGGGATACTTTGTGTGTATCAAACGTCGCAACGTAACTGGGTGACTATAAAGGTGCATTACAGGTATCTCCGAAGGTGTCTGTTGAGTTGGCATGGATCAAGACTGGGATTTGTTACTCCGTGTGACGGAGAGGTATCTCAGGGCCCACTCGGTAATGCAACATCACAACAAGCCTTGCAAGCATTGTGACTAATATGTTAGACACGGGATCTTGCATTACGGAACGAGTAAAGAGACTTGCCGGTAACGAGGTTGAACTAGGTATGGAGATACCGACGATCGAATCTCGGGCAAGTAACATACCGAAGAACAAAGGGAACGTTATACGGGATTGATTGAATCCTTGACATAGAGGTTCGACCGATGAAGATCTTCGTAGAATATGTAGGAACCAATGTGGAAGTCCAGGTCCCGCCATTGGTTATTGGCCGTAGAGGTGTCTCGGTCATGTCTACATAGTTCTCGAACCCGCAGGGTCTGCACACTTAAGGTTCGGTGACGTTTCGGTAGTGTAGAGTTATGTATGGTGGTGACCAAAGGTTGTCCGGAGTCCCGGATGAGATCCCGGACGTCACGAGGAGCTCCGGAATGGTCCGGAGGTAAAGATTCATATATAGGAAGTCCCAGTTTGGTCGCCGGAAAAGTTCCGGGCTCATCGGTAGTGTACCGGGAGTGCCGGTAGTGTACCGGGAGACCACCGGGAGGGCTATTTCGACCCAAGAGGCTTTATGGGCTGTAGGAGGATGAATACCAGCCCTTAGTGGGCTGGTGGAAGTCCTACACAAAGCCCATGAGGCTGGGAAGAAAATACCAAAAGGAAAAAGGTGGAAAAAGGCAAAAAAAGGGCCAAATAAGGAAGGAGTCCTAATCCTACTAGGAGTGGAGGAGGAGGACTCCTCCCTCCTCCCTCCTTGGTTTGGCTGACCCAAGGGCTGCCTTTTTGGCAGCCAAGCCTCCTCCTCCTCTCCTCCTATATATACTAGAGGATTTTAGGGTTTTGGCACAAGATTTTCAGCCACGTGCCACCCGTTCCTCTAGTGCATAGTTTCTCCTCTAGATCGGTTTTCTACGGTGCTTAGGCGAAGCCCTGCTGGAATAACTCCACCACCATCGCCGGAGTGCCGTCATGCTGTCAGAGAACTCTTCCTCCTCTCTGCCTCCTCTTGCTGGATCAAGACGGTGGAGATTGTCATCAAGCTGCACATGTGCTGAACGCGGAGGTGTCGTCCGTTCGGTACTAGATCGGAAGGATCGTGATCAAGGCCACGGGACGTTCGTGATCGGATCGCGGGACGGATCATGACGAGATCGCGGGATGGTTCGTGATTGGTTCGCGGGACGGTTCGTGATTAGATCGCGGGACGCTCGGTGATTTGGATCGCGAAGAAGTTTGACTACACCAACCGCGTTTCTTAACGCTTCCCGCTTAGCGATCTACAAGGGTACGTAGATCCACTCTCCCTCTCGTAGATGCTCATCACCATGGATAGGTTTGCGTGTGCGTAGGAAATTTTTTGTTTCCCATGCGACGTTCCCCAACACTATGTCACTAGGTGAGGACACCACAAGATTGAACCCAAAACCAAGCACTTCTCCCATTACAAGAATTACCAATCTAGTTGGCCAAACCAAACCAATAACTCGAAGAGAGTTGCAAGGATATGAAATCATGAAAATGAGAATTCAGAGGAGATTCAAATAAGATTCATGGATAATCTAAACATAAACTCATAATTCATCGGATCTTGACAAACACACCACAAAAGAAGATTGCATCGGATAGATCTCCATGAAGATCATGAAGAACATGGTATTGAAGATCAAAGAGAGACAAGAAGCCATCCACCTCCTCCACTTCAGCCGAAGCCCCTAGGGGGAAACCCTAGGGCTGCCTCCTCCCCCTCCCTCCTATATATACTAGAGGAATAGACCCCCAAATCACAAGTCCACGTGCTAGTTCTCTATTCCCTAGTTCCTCCAACAAATAGATTCCTACGATGCTTAGGCGAAGCCCTGTCGGAATAGTTCCACCACCACCGTCGTCGTGCCGTCGCACTGCCGGAGAACTCATCTACCTCTCCGCTCCCTCTTGCTGGATCAAGAAGGTGGAGATCATCATCGAGTTGTACGTGTGCTAAACACGGAGGTGATGTCCCTTCAGCGCTAGATCGGGACGGATCGTGATCAGATCACAGGATGGCTAGCGATTTGGATCACGAAGACGTTCGACTACATCAACCGTGTTTCTTAACGCTTGCCGCTTAGCGATCTACAAGGGTAGTTAGATCCACTCTCCCTCTCGTAGATGCTCATCACCATGGATAGATCTTGCGTGTGCGTAGGAATTTTTTGTTTCCCATGCAACGTTCCCCAATAATGCTATGTACATGGTTCACGCTCATGTATTGTGTGAAGAATAAAAAGCTATAGTGTGTTAAAAAGTACGATCCAACTGCCTCACTTGGACACCGTGGTGCTTGACATTTGTATTAATGTCGTGAAGACGGAGCCATGCCTTACTAATATGATAAAATGAATGGGGTAAACATTCTTTGAGGATCGTATATTTCAAACATTGATGATTGTGTTACTTATGCTTATAAATATTACTATATTGATGTTTGTTAACTAATCGTTTCTCAATGAGCATACATGCAAGAGATTACGTGTTGGGTAGCATGTCACATTAAAAGTTTTGTTTTTATCATTTACCTACTCAAGGACGCGCATGAATTATGCTTGGGGATGCTGATATGTCTCCAATGTATCTATAATTTTTTATTGTTCCATGCTATATATTATCATTCTAGGATACTTTTTAGGCATTTATTTGATGATTCATATTTTCGAGCACTAACCTATTAACCTGGTGCCAAGTGCTAGTTGTTGTTTTCTACATGTTTTTGGCTTTCAAGTTTATAGTACCAAACGAAGTCCTATTGCCTCAAAACTTTTTGATAATTTTTTCTAGTCCAAAAATAGACCTGGAAGCTTCGGGAGAAGACTAAGGCCGCACGGGGGCTCCACAAGCCAATAGGGCGCGCCCCGGGGGGGGGGGGTCGCACCCTGTTACCTTGTGGTCGCCCTGGCTCTCCTGGATCCGTACTGTAGCCTATAAATTCACATATATATTCCGAAACCCCTATGGGAGCTCCCGAGACACTTATTTTCCGCCGCAAGTTTTTGTTCCACTACAATCTCATCTGGAGCCCTTTTTCGGTGCCCTGTCGGAGGGGGATCGATCACGAAGGGCCTCTACATCATCCTTGTTGGTCCCATGGTGATCTGTGAGTAGTTCTCCATAGACCTACGGGTCCATAGCTAGTACCTAGATGGCTTCTTCTCTCTCTTTCTTTGATCTTCAATACAAAGTTCACCGCGATATTTGCGGTTATATATTTGATGTAATCTTCTTTTGCGGTGTTTTTTTAGGATTTGATGAATTGTGGATTTATGTTCAGATTATTTATGATAAAAGATTTGAGTCTCCTCTGAATATTTATTTGATTCTTATTTGTATGATCATTATAGCTTCATAATTCTCTCTGATCTATCGGTTTAGTTTGGCCAAATAGATTGGTTTATCTTTAGTGAGAGGGGTGCGTTGTAGCGGGTTCAATCTTGCGGTGCTCTATATCCCAGTGCCAAAGTAGGGGACAAGACACATATTTATGTTACTGCCACTAAGGATAAAATGATGGGGTTTATTCATATTATTTGAGTTTACTTTGTCTACATCATGACATCATTCTCCAAGCATTACTCTACTTCACATAATACTCTAGATGCATGCTGGATAGCGGTCGATGGGTGGAGTAATAGTAGTAGATGCAGATAGGAGTCGGTCTACTTGTTTATGGACATGATGCCTATATACACATGATCATTGCCGTGAATAAATATTGCATAATATGCGCTTTTCTATCAATTGTCAAACAGTAATTTGTTTACCCACCACATGCTTTTTTCAAGATAGAAGCCTCTAGCAAACACTATGCCCCCCAAGTCTATTCACGTATATATTTAAAAACACTATTATTTCCTTGATGCCATTATTTATTTTGAAATTTATAATTATCAAATATCATCTACACTAGTCATTTGCTTGCAATTAACGAGTTCAAGGGGATTGACAACCCTCTTGCCCGCGTTGGGTGCAAGTGTTTGCTCTTTTGTGTGTAGGCGCTGAAGACGGGAGTTGTGTGATCCTCCTATTGATTTGATAACCTTGGTTATCATTGAGGGAAATACTTATTTATACCGTGTTGCATTATCCCCTCCTCTTCGGAGAAAAACGCAACGCAGATCACAAGTATCACACCATTTGGAAATTTTCCTTAGTTCTACCTCGACCCCCTTTAAAAGTATGATGTTTCCTATGACTCAAAAGTGAGGAAATGAAACTCATTAGTCCCTTACCCAATTAGTCTTCAATACACCAAAATCACTAAGGGGAATTAGATGCACTTACAGGGGCCATCTGACGAGTCCACTTGTCCTCTATGTGTAGCCGTATGACAGTCCGACGACCTCGTCTTTGTCCCATTCCTACCATGTGCGACCGTCGAGGTCGAAGACGACTTCCTCAACGAGGCAAGGCCCAACATGGCGTGATTCGTCTCCTCAAATCTTACGATATTGGCATCGAATTGGCGCCATCCGACATGCTCCCACTCTGCCGCGAAGTCCGTCTGTCTCATCATAAATGAGTCATACTACGATGTTTCTATCAGATGTGAGCATCTTCCCAATGACTGTCTGCTCGAAGATGCAGAGGCAAAAGACCGAGGCGAGATGGTGTACCACTCATCCCATTCCTCCGTAGTAGTGAGGCGATGGGGAGCCCGTGCTGGGACGCGGTGTGGGCAAGGCCTCATATTCCCATACGAGGTCTTCACATAGCCGTGGTCGAGATCAAATTAATGGCGTGTGTTTTGGGATCCTAATCCGGCCACTTATTGAGAAGGACGGGATCCTTTTGCACAGTTTTCTCCGCATCATAGCGATTGCACCCCTCCTCGTCAGCGATGCCGACAAAACATCCTCTGCCGCTTCCTCCTCCTCGACCAACTGTTCCTCCTCTTCTGATAGCGGAACCCAATCCGGTCGAAAGGAAAGCGACATAATGAAAGTGAAGAGGAAAGTAGAGAGAAAGGAAAGCTCTGTGCGACATGAAGAAAGTGGAAAGAGATGACCTTTTTATATCTACGGACGACGGAAATACGTGACGACCGCCATGAGGCGGGAAAGCATGGCTTGAAAAGGATGGAAAAGAATGCCATCAAAGGGATAATATGGCGGGAAGAGATGTGGGTAGTTGCAGGCGACGACCACCATTAATTGGCGCTTCCCAATGCGATTGATGTTTGACTGTCTACGTCATTGGCATGAAGGGGAGGTGAGCCGCACGCCAGGATGATGGCGGGTGAAACTTCTGTCCCGCACGAGCAATTTAATATGGTGAAATCTCGCGGGCTCAATACTTTATGACGATCAAGGTCAGACGGAGACTATAGTGGAACGGATTTTTGACCTAAATCATCGTAATATCGATTGTTAGTGCAATGGCGATTTGGTTAGTTGTGATTATTCCCCCTCAACCTCAAGCAGAGGTTCCTTTCGTCGCAAAAAAAAAGAAAAAAGAAAAGAAAAAGTTGAGGTTCAGTTTATCCAACGCCAACACCGCACGCCGCCTTCTCTCTCCGCTCGTCCTGGTTCTTCTCTCCAGCACGAGCACCGAGCACAGCGCCGGCGATCTGCCGTCGCCGACCCACGAGCCCCAACGCTGGCAAACTCCCTTGGCCGCCCCTTTCCTCTACCACGAGCCCCGAGCAGCAACGCCCGACCTCTACCTTCCCTTCACGGGGCATCTCCGACAAGAACCGCGACGGTGCGCCGCCTCCCCTCTTCCCTCCCTCCTCCATTAGGTTCCTCGTTCTCTGGTGGTCGGATCGATCCTGTTGCACTGGTCTTAACCGATCTGGCTTAGTTCTAGGGTTTTGGTCGAGCCGTCGTGGTTAGGGCTGTAGATCTGGTCGACCCTGTGGTGCGGATGGTTGGGATCCTGTGATTCGTGAGGAACTTTGTAGCGTTTTGTTGAATGTGCGCGTGATGCCTTAAGGTTTCGCTCCATGGCTGGTTTGGGTGGTGGATTCGGGAGAGTCAGGTTATTTTTGTGTGCCTGCATTTCCTCCATGTTTTCTTGGTTCCATCCTTTGGTTTAACAAGAACAAGGCAATCTTTTTCGAACTCTGGCTTAGTTAATTAAGAGTGAATTCAGTGATCATCACAAATCCAATTACATAACTAGGAAAAAATAGTATTCTGCCACTATCATAGCTACTGACTAGCAGGGTGACCTTTGCGAATTGTGCGGTTGATGTAATCATACGATTTATTATATTTAGTATATCTTAATAGTGAGCTGCGTGAGGTGTCATGTAGCCACCACCGGGGTATTCTTTTCCCGAGTGCATGGTTTGCCGTCTTTGTTGCTCTCTTTATGGGCATATTTATTTTGGCATTATAAGGTCCTTGTGCGTTCCTTTTATTTGGTGCTTGGTGTTCAGCTGAGTTTTGTCATGGAGTTTTATCACTCATGAACTTGTAATAACCTATTGGCTTCGTGGGAGAAAGCAATAAAATTCTTCCTTCTATGTATAAAATATTGTGTTTGCAACCATGCTATCAAGAGCCAATACATACATTTTCTTGTGCATGTGGCACCTTAACAAATTGATTTCATGGAACCCACTGACTTATTATGGGCAACATAGTTATAAAGTTTTGAATGCCGATTCATGATGAAAAAAGTTGCACGCTGCTCTGAGGTGGTAAGCCTAGACATTCCTAGTTTTTTTTTTTAGATGATCATAAGTTGATAACATGTTGTTGCCTTCTATTTACTCTAGTGCTGCAGCCTAAGGAGAATTTGTGATCGTGTTACCACATATTTTGGATACTGTCAGTATCTGGCTAACCTAAGATACTATGAATACTGTTAGTATCTGGCTAACCTTTTACAGCTTTAGCGTGGTACATCTTGAGTGAGATAATTGAATGTTGGATAGCGTTTTAATTTTATAGTGAATAGTGATACTGATACTGATTGTGTATTTTTTTTTATTGTTGCTTCTTGATCACTAGTATAGGTTACTCACAATATTGAAGTTATAAACTTACCTTTAATTTCTTTGTTTTGATTTATTAGCAGTTAGACATGTTACGTGTCTTTCAATTTGTTTTGCTTCATGGCAGTTTTCTCAACAAATTATTTATGTATATGTGATTTTTGACATGTACATGCAGTGCCAAAACCGTGCTGCTTAGTTGGGTGCACTACAATGGAGATTGACAGTCTAAGAGAGGCATTTGACCGAGTTGTTGAAAAGCGAGTGTCATCTTCTGCTAAAGTTCAGGAAGCTATCGATCAGATATTGAATGAAGTTAATCAGGCAATATCGAAGATGCAGATGATGAATACAGATACAATGGACAGTTGTGACCACTCATCCATCCTTGCAGAACTGAAGGCCAAGCTAAATGAAATTGTGCCATTGATCCAAGTTGAAGGATGTCAAAAGGAATTGAATGTTGCCCTGAGCAAATATCTCAAGCTCCTAGAGAAGTCTTTTAATCCAGATATAGCGAAGGCATATAGAAATGTGGATTATGAGGCCTGTACAGTAAACAACATAATAACGAATCATTTCTACCGCCAGGGCCTCTTTGATCTTGGAGACTCCTTTGTCCATGAGTGTGGTGAATCAGATGGGACTCGCCTGAAATTACCATTTCAGGAGATGTATGGAATACTTGAAGCGATGCAAGCAAGAAACCTTGAGCCTGCGCTCAGTTGGGCTGCTAAGAACCATGATCACTTGTTGCAGAATAGCTCAATGCTTGAGATGAAGCTCCATTCTCTCCAGTTTATTGAGATACTTACTAAAAGGAGTAGAGATGATGCTTTACAATATGCAAGGACTCACTTTGTGCCGCTTGCCTCCTTGCACACGGCAGAGATCCAGAAGCTAATGGCTTGCCTTATCTGGGCTGACCGGCTTGATCAGTCCCCATATGCCGAGTTTGTGTCGTCGACGCACTGGGAGAAGCTAGCCGAGGAGCTAATCCATCAGTTCTGCAGCCTCTTAGGACAGTCTAGCGACAGCCCACTTAGTGTAGCTATATCAGCTGGTTTTCAAGGACTACCAACCTTGTTGAAGCTAAGCACGGTAATGGCCTCCAAAAAGCAGGAGTGGCAGGCCATGAAACAGCTTCCGGTCCCCATAGACATCGGACCAGAGTTCCAGTACCACTCTGTTTTTGTGTGCCCGGTGCTCCGAGAGCAGTCGAGTGACGATAACCCTCCGATGCTGATGCCCTGTGGGCACGCCGTATCGAAGCAGTCGATCATGAAGCTATCAAAGAGCAGCTCAAGGCCTTTCAAGTGCCCGTACTGCCCCTCGGAGGCGGTGGCTTCGCAGTGCAAGCAGCTTCAGTTTTAAATGTTTCATTTTCCCCCCAGATCAAAACTGTTTATACAACCTGCTTCTGTTTCGCTCATACAATTGTTTGCCTGTATTATAACCTTGTACCTTTGAAGCCTGGATGTTAATCTGTACAGTAGCGAATTCCAGCGTGTTAAATTATCTCTTGGGAATAAACACAATAATAAGTGTTTCGCTACCGGCTTGATCTGCTGTTAAAATCCAGTGCTACTGGCATGGGGAGTTTCGGGCTTTACCAGATGAAAAACTGCATATATATCTGCCCATGGCGCAAAGTAGCACTATGGCTTAGCTTGTTTACTCTTGTGGTTGGTTTGCGGAGTTATATATGGTATGCATATGCGCATTGTTTTTGGCTTGGGTCCAGAAACAGAAAGGCTTGTGAAGGGGAAAGCTGTAAGAAATGGGTTGCGATTGTTCATGCATTATATAGTTCACTAAAAAGGCTTAACCAGCCATTTGTAGCAACTCTTTTCTACAAAGTCAACTAGAGTAAACCTCTCTGCTAAACACAAATCTCGGTCAACCGCAAAAAAAAAAAAAATCTCGGTGCCATCCATTTCACAACGGAAAGCATCCGGATCCACGGCTGGAGCAGAAGCTCAATTGCGTGAACGCGCGCTAGGTGAAACGATGGACTACGTCTGCTCTCGAGCTGCCATCAGGCATTCTCTACACGCGGTTAACACCGATCGGCGCATCCTGATCCACCCATGTTCCATGCCGAATACTCCTGCCCGCTGAGGTAGCACAACGGGTCCACCGGCTTCTCCTCTCTATTAAGATTCGTGGCAACATTTGACCAGCAACTCCGTCGTAGTCTAGGTGGTTAGGATACTCGGCTCTCACCCGAGAGACCCGGGTTCAAGTCCCGGCGACGGAATTTTTGCCCTGTCTGACAGTCATTTTTGTCTCCGGCCTGAAGCCGTCCCCCTCATGCGGGCACACTCACCACTCCCCGCCCGCTCGCTCTCCTCCGGCGTCACGGCGCGGGGCGGGGCATGTTCGATGCGTGCTATGCCCATCACCGACGGCCCTCGCTCAGCAAGCACGGCCTGCAAAATTAGTGCGGCTTGGCCGCTGGCCTAACCTGTTTGTTGTTGTTGGAACAGGCCAAGCCCATGCTGGCCTAACCACGTCCAGATGCATGCATGGATGCTCGAGCGCCAAGCCCGCTGCCACCGCCCTAGCCCGGCACCGACATCTCACGAGGCAGCAGCGACCGCCCAACGGCCAGGAGGAGGAGGACGTGCTCTACTCATCATATCCGGCCACGGCGGGCGAGGAAACCGCCCGGGCCCGCCTCACGAGGTGCAGGTAGGCAGGTCCTTTCTTGGAAGCATTCAACAACTCGTACTCGAGCGTACGGTGTACCTGCGCGTACGTCGTGAGCGCGCACACATGGTACTGATGCGCCATACTCTATCAGGCGAGCAAGAGTATAGCCTGAACCTGCGCTGTGAGCGGATCGTGGGCATAAATGATGCACCGAAACAACCATGTGAGAGCTACATGCTGGACTGTCCCTATGTGTTACACGCTACAGTAGTAGTGCATTCCTTACTCTGTGGCATCAACATATCCAGCATCTTTTTTCTCCAGCAGAATTCAACATATCCAGCATTTTTTTGTGCAGCACCCGACAGCTGGACGCCACACTACATTGTGTAGCGTCTGACAAATGGGCGTTACACATCTGGTCAGCGTGGCATCTCAAGTCTGGACCCACCAAGTGCATGTGCAGCACCTTTGCGCGCGACGCTATACATTGACAGTGCAGCGCCTAGCCGATAGACACCGCACTTCCAATGTGTAGCGGCCCGCGCAAAGTCTGGTTGATGCTAGCTTTCACTTGGATTTGAACTGAGTTGCCTCTCCGATTGTTGATAGTAGTCCTACACGCATGAACCAAGATGAGATGAGTGAACCTCTTTTGAACCAAGAAGTGAGGCCAACATTGAGTCCAATTTCGAAGAACCAAGATGAAGCATTGCAAGAGGATAATGATGAGTATGAGGATGGTGAGAATGATGATGTTGTTCTCCATGACATCAATGTTTGTGATTTGGATAAATATTATTTGCAAGATACCATGGACCATTCCATCATGTATTCCCATGGCTATGCATCAGCGTCGGGTGACAAATGGTCCCGATGAAGAAGTTGATGATGAGGGGCTCACGACCAAGGAGGTCGAGGTTTTCGATAAGGTATTACGGCGGGATCATCGGACACCATTGGTCGAGGATCTTAGTCTCACGGATGAAGCTGTGGTTGACGGTGGCAAGGGCATATTTCTTGGAGTTAGGCCAACTTCTCACCGGGACATGGAACATGGGAAGAACGATATTTCCCCTGGGTCGAAATTTGAAACATTGTTGGAATTGAAGATGTGGTTGGATGACTTCTCGGTTACGCATTATCGTCCACACAAGGTTGTTCACTCGGATATCAAGGTGTGTTACACGACTTCATGTAAGGAGCCAGGATGTCCATGGATTTTGCGTGCAAGACCATGGAAAGGAGGGCCCGCGATGGCACATAGTAAGTTGTGTACCAAGTCACACGTGCCGGCGCAAGAAGGTTGATGGCAAGGTTGTGTCCCAAGACCATAAAGAAATCACCTCTGAGTTCATCGCTTACAAGCTTCCCAACTCCAACTCCTCGCTTCAAACAATGACCATAGAGAGCGTACAAGACCTTGTGAAATCCCTCTTTCACTACAAGGTGAAATAAGGGAAGGCATGGAAGGTGAAGCAAGACGCATTAAAGATGTTGTATGTTGATTGGGAGGAAGCATACAACCGACTCCCTAGGTTGTTGGGAGCTATGGATGCCACTAACTTGGGCATGGTTCATGTATTCGAGCCATATGGGGAAAAACAAGGATTTACAACGGAAGGAATGTCAGAGTACTTGGTTGTGCATTTTGGGCATTTGAGCATTGCGTGAGGGCTTTAGAACACCGTTGGCTAGTCATCTCCATCAATGGCACATCCTTGACCGAAAAATTCAAGGCCATGCTCTTGGTTGCAATAGGGAATGATGCCAATAACCAGTTGGTGCCTTTGGCTTTTTCTTTTCTAGAGACGGAGAACAATGATAACTGGGAGTGGTTATTGTGTCTTTTGAGAACAAAGGTATTACCGACCCAAAGGGAAATTTGTGTCATGTCGGATCGCCATCCAGGAATTCTTAACGCTGTTGATATTGACATTCCCGGGCATGCTCCTTTGCACCATCGATGGTGCATGAGGCATTTTTGTTCAAACTTCTATAGGACATGTGGGGCTAAGGATTTGTCGTATGATCTTCAACATTGTTGTCAAGCTTTCTTCGATAAACATTTCGCAAACTTGTACAATGGTTTGATCGCGAACAGAAAACTCACAATAGGAACATTCAACATAGAACGAAGTGGGCATGAGCTTATGATGAAGACGGACGGAGATATGGTCAAATGACAAGCAACATGACATAATGCTTCATCCGGTGCTCAAGGGGGTCTGTGCATTGCCCGTGATGGTAATAGTTCAATACACACTCGATAAGTTAAGAGCATACTTTCTAAAGTACTCACTTAAAACGGATAAGCATATTGCGGGAGAGAACAAGCATTCCTATGGGATGAACCAGACCTGGAGGGTTCTGAATATTCAGGGTCACGGCAACCTAAAAGGTTGGATAACCGCCGTAACCTTTGGCCCTAACGTCGTGGCATTGACACATGAATGAGACATGCAACTTAGCAAAGAATACGTAATTAGGCGATGTTGAAACATGTCAACGTACCTTCATGAAAAGTCGAAGTGTAGATTCTCCGTTTTTTCCTCTATGGGTTGTGTCTAGAATATCCTGGGTCTCATCAGCTTGTTTCTTGATCTCCTTGGACTATTGGTGAAATGAAATTGACATGTTAGGCAAGCAAAGATGGGTACTAGTGCCAACAGGAAGCAAAGGAGGGCACACCTTACCACAAAGTTGAGCACTGGAGAAAAATGAATTTGGTAGCCTTCCCTGATAAACTTGTTATATTCCTCTTGGGCAAGTTCATCGAAAAGGTGGGATCTTCCAATAACTCCTCCTCCAAAGCTGGCGGACATATCTCCAGAGTACTCTCCTGAAGCCATCGAAGGTAGTTGTTGAACGCAAGTGGATAATGCTCGCGTAGCTGGGATCCTTCCCTATGGATAGCTTCCTCCACACATAGCTCAAACATAGTGACATACTTCTTACGATGTTTATCCCAATCCTTGATCTTGCGCTGCTTTCTCCTATCCAACCTGCATGTTAAATAGCTCAATATTAGCACCATTTATAAGACAACGATGATAGGTGTTCACGGTTCATGCTCTCTTAACCGTGAAGTTGGTGGTTCGTGTCCTGCCACTTTGGTGGGTGACCCTAAAACAACCCAAACTGACGGTACACACGATGTGGCAGATGAAGCTCAACTGCTCAATTGCATATCAATGGGAACCGCATAAGCCAAAGATGTTTTCCTGAAAGCACTTCAAATTAAGCTGCAATGTATGTGCTACACCAAAGTTATCCCGACACCATATGGCTGCCATTCCACCTGCAACATAGCATAACAAGGCAGCATTCATGTCGGGGTTTCATATAGAGCATGCAAGTGATTAATGTAATGTTAACATTTACCTACTTGGCGGTAAGCGAATCCATCTCGTTGGTGTATTACCTATACATGGTATTGACATCGCTCGTCATCTCCGATAACACGTCCCACTTGTAAGCCCATGTGGGAAGACGTATAGGGTTGTCATGGTCGTCCCAGGGCTTGAATCCTACTTCTCTAGGTCATTCAACCGGCAGGCGTTCCCAACTCCATACCAAAAGTAGGAGCATACAACCACCAATTCTGCCATCTCTTGAGGACATACAACAAGCATCGTCCAACTGCACATAAATCCAAACATGGATCAGTTAAGGGCAAGGGTGTAAGCCAAACATGAACTAACTATGAACAATTGATTGCCTACCGGTACAAGTAGGCCAGTGCCACCGAGCCACAGCTAAATTTGTTGTCGAACACAGTCAACGCCTTTATCCACATCCATTGAGCGTTCCTGCCACTATTGTCAGCAAAGAGAGTCCTAGAGACAACATACCACATGTACACGTGAGTATAGGTCTGGACCACATCATCATTAGCGTACTCATGGCAATGCGCAAAGTTGGCTACAATCGACTTGTACGGAGCTCCGACCGCAACTCTTTATTTACTATTCTCTTGAGGCTCTGGAGGAACCATACCAATAAGGGCCTCCATCTCCTGGTGCCACCCCTCTGAACCAGTGCTCATACAAAGTGGCCTCCCCTCAATAGGAAGTGCGGTGATCATGGAAACATATTAAAGTGTCACGGTCATCTCCCCAGCCTGAAGGTGGAAACCGTGCGTTTCGGCCTCCACCGATACATAAGTGCCATGATTTCCACAGCGTTCAGGCTTGGCGTTGACCGAGTAACAAGCTGAATGAACGGGAGGAGTCATGTCATCTCGATGTATGGTATGTACCGCTAATCGTACGGCATGGAACTCGACGATGCCCCGTGAGACCAAATCTTAAGGGTGCAAGATGCTGCAAACATACAACTAATAGGATTATGGCATGTTTATATGAAATAAAACCAAAATGCAAAATACCAACAAGTATGATTATTACCATCTTCTTCTCCGTCATCAAGTAGGCCCGGTGTTCAACATCTTAGGAATTACCGGGAAGCCACACTATCCTACATATTTCAAACAATAGACATATATTAACATTTTTTCATGTGTGAGCATTGTTTCGGTTCCTAAACAAATACACAAACTAAAACACTTCATATTTTATATGCAAGCATTATGTCATACATGCACACAAATTCTTATAGAAGCAAGATTTATAATAGGTACTTAACAATAATACGCAACAATCATATATAGGTTCCACGCTAGGGTTCCACAAATCAACAAATCCTCTATAACACTGAGCTCCCTAGTTTTAAAGAGCCCACATTCAATTGAGGTCTTCAAGTAAAACTGGGTCAGCCAATTTTGACCGGGTCAACAATTTCTCAAAGCTCTCTCATTTAATTCTTTTATACTATACACTATGATTCCTAACTTTTAAGACCTCGTAATTAATTGGGTCACCTGATTTTGACCGGGTCAATAATTCCTCAAGGTGCTCTCCCATTCCATTTTTCTAATTATGTATGTTCTCTAATTTTGAAACCCTTTCATTGAGGTATTTAATTTTGTATTTGTTTACGATTTTGACCGAGCCAATGATTTTTCATATCAATCAGCAACAATCGGCCTATAAAAACATATTAATCCCGCACATGCTCCCACCACCTATAAAAAATAACCATGTGATACCGTAGCACCAAAAATAATATATGCAGTTACACACACAAAAAAATTCACATATGGATATACTTTGGTTAGCGGATAACACACGGGACACTATGAAAGTCCCATCAAACCAGCACATTATAACTAAAAATAAACACACCCCATCAATTCTCTCACCCGCAAAACAGAATATTCCATAAGTTCCAAAATATAAAGAGTATTAGTTTTTGGAAAATCAATTTTCTTTAACTTCGAACATGTCCAAAGCAAAAAATATTAACATCCACAATACTAAACAAAAAAGCATGGAAATTCATTTCATGATGAATCTATCATACCCCAATTTGTTATTATGGATTTTGATATATTTCTCTACAATTTTGATCAAACTTAAATAGTTTAAATTTTCAAAAAAGTTATATACCTTTCATTTTAAAACATACTACGTATTTCTTTAATAAGCCCAACAACATCAACGGCGTGGCAAAGCGCGACCGACCCTTCTAGTCATCAAATCATTTAGGAATACTCATCTAGAAATTTACATACTCATCTAGGAGTACTCATTTAAATACTCATCTAGGAATACTCATTCAAATACTCATCTAGGAATTTAAATACCCATCTAGCACTTAAGAAATCAACAACAATAGGGTTTCACAATGATTACAAATCATCTAGAAATCCTAAATCACACCAAGTTATTTCAATTTCTCATATAAATTTTGAATCCAAACAAAACAAGGCTTTCACCCAAACTTGCACAAATCTGAAAAATGTGAAAGATTTTTCGGATAGAAAGAAGGGGATTAGAGAAGATTACCTTCTAGGAGGAATTGGGGAAGAAATCCACGGAAAAAATCGTTAGATCTGAAGAATTTTGGAGAGGGGATTGAGAGGGTGAGAGAAGAGAGCCGCATCCATGCTCTATGTTTCTGTCTGGAACAAAAGGGGTGGGGTTAGGGGAGGGCAGATCCGTGTGGGTTACTAACTCATTATACAACGCCAATGCGCTAGACACTGCACATGGGAGCATATCGTCTGTGCGGTAGACGTTACACACGAAGGGCTAGGCCGGGCCGGGCCCTGGGGTGTTAGGCTGGCCGGGTGTGTAGTGATTGTCAGTCAGCCATTATTATAGAGTGTAGCGCCAACCTGTCGGGCGCTGCACAAAAGGATCATTTAAGTGAAAAACTTTTACCCATATTTCACTTTATGGATTAGTTGCGTCTATAGGTCATTTTTGTCTAATTTTCCCATTGTGAAGGCACACATGCAAACTCTAAGCATTGTATATGGCCTCGATGCACATATGTACAACAAAGGAGCCAATCATGGAGCCATATAGCTTCTGATCGAGATCTTTACCATTTTTATCAGTGTAGAGGTGGACGTTTGTTGGCATTGATGTATTGTAGCCTTTGTATTCATGCGTGCCAAACTTCTTGAGGCAATCCTTGTTGTACTTCTCCTAAGATATGAAGATGCCATTTGGTTACTGTCGAATCTGAAGGCCTAGATAGAACTTCAGTTCTCCCATCATCGAAATTTGGCATTGCTCTTTGATCCGTCTCCAACGTATCTATAATTTATGAAGTATTCATGCCATGTTTACAATAATTCTATATAATTTTTGTATGATTTTATTAGAACTAACCCGGACAGATGTTGTTTTCAGCAGAACTATCGTGTTGTTGTTTTTGTGCAGAAATAAAAGTTCTCGGAATGGGCTGAAAATTTATGGAGAATATTTTTGGAAAATATAAAAAATACTGGAGCAAAAAGATACTGGAGAAGAGTCCCGAGGGAGTCACAAGCCACTAGGGCGCGACCACCCCCCTGGCCATGCCTAGCTGGCTTGTGACCTCCTCGAGAACCTTCTGGAAGTGGGACCAACGCCAAATACTCCTATAAATACCCAAACCCCTGGAAAAAACCAAGATCGGGAGTTCCGCCGCTGCAAGCCTCCAGAGCCATGAAAAACCAATTGGGAGCCCATTCCGGCACCCTGCCGGAGGGGGAAACCATCACCGGAGGCCATCTTCATCATCCCGACGGTCTCCATGACGAGGGGGAGTAGTTCACCCTCGGGGATGAGGGTATGTACCAGTAGCTATGTGTTGGATCTCTCTCTCTCTCATGTTCTTGAGATGGCACGATCTTGATGTACCACGAGCTTTATTGATATAGATGAATCATATGGAGTTTTCCCCTCTCTATCTTCTTGTGATGAATTGAGTTTTCCCTTTGAAGTTTTCTTATAGGATTGAGTATTTAAGGATTTGAGAACACTTGATGTGTGTCTTGCGATGGGATATCCGTGGTGACAATGGGATGTTTTATTGATCCACTTGATGTATTTTTGCTGATCAACTTGCGGGTTTCGTGACCTTGGGAATCTATGCATAGGGGTTGGCACATGTTTTCTTCTTGAATCCCCGGTAGAACCTTTGGGGCACTCTTTGAAGTTCTTTGTGTTGGATTGAACATGATGAATCTGAAATTGTGTGATGCATATCGTATAATCAAGCCCATGGGTACTTGTGGTGACATTGGAGTATTTAGGTGACATTAGGGTTTTGGTTGATGTGTATCTTAAGGTGTTATTTTAGTATGAACTCTAGGGCTGTTCATAACACTTATAGGGATAGCTCATAAGATTGATCGGAAAAGATAACTTTGAGGTGGTTTTGTACCCTACAATAATTTCTTCTTAGTTCTCCGCTATTTGTGACTTTGGAGTGAACTCTTTGTCGCACGAGAGGCATTTGTATATGATTCAACTATGTCAGTATTGTTGAGAGGCCTTGTTTCTAAGCATTGCAACACTGTTTGTGTTCACTTTTATCATCAGTTACTTTGTTGTTTTTATATTTTCACATTACAAAAACCTATATATGCTATCCATATTACACTTGTATCACCATCTCTTCGCCGAACTAGTGCTCCTATACAAGTTGCCATTGTATTGGGTGTGTTGGGGACACAAGAGATTTCTTGTATTTGATTGCAGGGTTGTTTGAGAGAGACCATCTTCATACTACACCTCCCACAGATTGATAAACCTTAGGTCATCCACTTGAATGAAAATTGATACCGTCCTACAAAACTCCGCGCTTGGAGGAACACAAGTCTACAAGAAGAAGGTTGCGTAGTAGACATCAAGCTCTTTTCTGGCGCCGTTGCCGGGGAGGTGAGTGCTTGAAGGTATATCTTTAGATCTTGCAATCAAATCTTTTAGTTTATTGTTTTTCACTAGTTTGGTTTTATAAAAGAAAACTAAAAAATGGAATTGAGGTTGCCTCATATGCTTCATCTTTTTAATGTCTTTCGTGAAAATGATGGAAAGGAAAATTGTGCTCAAGTGTTAGAAGAAGAAGTTATTAAAATGTTTGGCACTAAATCTTTGAGTGATGAGCATTATAGCAATATTGTTAGTATGTATTTTCTTAATATTCATGATGCTAATGATATGCAAAGCCACAAGCTTGGGGATGCTATGTTTGATGAATACGATATTTTTAGTCCCCCAAGTTTTGATGAGCAAAACTATTATGATGATGGCATGCCTCCTATATATGATGATTATTGTGATAAAATGTATGCTATAAAGAGTAATGACAACCATGAAACCTATTATCATGATTTTAATATTCAATGTGGTTATGTCAATCAAGTATCTCATGATAGTTATTTTGTTGAGTTTGCTCCCACTATTATGAATGAGAATAAGTTTGCTTATGTGGGGAGTGATAATATTTCTATGCTTGGAGATCATGAAAAGAATGCTTTATGTGCTGGTTATATTGTTGAATTAATTCATGATTCTACTGAAAACTATTATGAGGGAGGAACTTATGCTTGTAGGAATTGTAATAATATCAAGTTTCCTCTCTATGTGTTCAAAGTTTTGAAGTTATGCTTGTTTGCCTTCCTATGCTAGATGATTCTTGTTCCCATAAATTGTTTGCTCACAAAATTCCTATGCATAGGAAGTGGGTTAGACTTAAATGTGCTTGCCATGAGATTCATGATGCTATTTTGCATGTTTCATATTATTCCTATATACGAGCATCATTGAAATCATCATGCCTAGCTAAAAGGCATTAAAGAAAAGCGCTTGTTGGGAGACAACCCAACACTTTTACCTTCTGTTTTTATGTGTTCAAATGATTAATATAATGTAGTAATCATGTTTTGTGTCTTTTATTTCAATAAAGTGCCAAGTAAAGCCTTTGGAATAGTGTGGATACTTGCTTGTTTTATTCTGTGCAAAAACAGAAAGTTTTGCGTCCAGTATATGAATTATCTGATTTTACTGGAGAGTCAAAAAATTCTGAATTTTTTACAAAATATTTATATGAAAATTCTTTGAGGTTTCCTTAATTTTCATAATTATTTGAGTTACAAAAGTACATTTGTTTCATAAATTGCTACAGACTGTTCTGTTTGGACAGATTCCTGTCATAGTTTTGTTATCTACTTATCCTATAGTTTCCATAGCCTATATTGGTAAATATAAATTGTGGAAATGATAGTATAAATTAAATAATGTTTGAAAATTATTGTGCAACTTGTCTTGTCAGTACATAAAGAGTTGATTTATTATTATGTGTACTAACCTATCTCACGAGTTCTTTTCGAGTTTTGTGTGGATGATGTTTTTGAGAATAGGTGAAACCATGATATGAGAGGATTGAACAAGATAAAAAATCTCAAGATTGGGAATTCCCAAGGCAACCCAAGTAAATATTTCATGAAATCTCAAGCATCTAAGCTTGGGGATTCTATGCATCCCACCTCGCTTCGTCAACTATCGGTTAGCCTATGTTGAGCCTACATTTGTATTCGTTCACATGAGTGTGCTATTCTTGGAGTGCTATTTTTGTTTTGCTTGCTGTTTAAATAAAATAATCATATCTGAAAATATTTATTGAGAGAGATAGAGAGAGAGAGATAAAGTCCTCACATATCTACTTAATTGTTTGACTACTCATTGATCTTCACTTATATGTTTTGTAGTAGTTTTGTCATTTGCTCTAGTGCTTCACTTATATCTTTGTAGAGCACGACGGTGGTTTCATTTTATAGAAATTGATGAACTCTCATGCTTCAGTTATATTATTTTGAGAGTCTATAAACAGCATGTTAATTTGCTTAGGTTATGTATAGTCCTAATATAATGGGCATCCTAGAGGGATATAATAAAAACTTTCATGTAAAGTGCATTGAATACTATGAGAAGTTTGATTCCTTGCATAAAGTTTTGAGGTATAAAGATGGTAATATTAAGAGTCATGTTATGTGGTAATTGTGAATTGGTAAAAATACTTATGTAAAGGTTTGTGATTACCTAGCATGCACGTATGATGAACCGTTATGTAAGGAAGTCGGAGCATGATTTGTTTATTGATTGTTAGCCTTTGTGTGAGGGTCGGGAGCGCGCGATGGTTTACTCCTACCAACCTATCCCCTAGGGGCATGCACCTAATACTTTGCTTCAATAACTAATAGACTTTTGTAATAAGTATGTGAGTTCTTTATGACTAATGTGAGTCCATGGATTATACGCACTCTCACCCTTCCACTTCTGCTAGCCTCTCTAGTACCGCGCAACTTTCGCTGGTGCATTAAACCCACCATATATCCTTCCTCAAAACAGCCACCATACCTACCTATTATGGCATTTCCCTGGCCATTCTGAGATATATTGCCATGCAACTTCCACCATTCCGTTATTATGACATGCACCATCATTTTCATATTGCTTTGCATGATCGTAAGATAGCTAGCATGATGTTTTCATGGCTTGTCCATTTTTTTGATGTCATTTGCTATGATAGATCATTGAACATCCCGGTACACCACCGGAGGGATTCATATAGAGTCATATTTTTTTATTAGCATCGAGTTGTAATTCTTGAGTTGTAAGTAAATAAAAGTCTGATGATTATCATTATTAGAGCATTGTCCCATGTGAGGAAAGGATGATGGAAGCTATGATTCCCTCACAAGTTGGGATGAGTCTTCGAACTTTACAAAAAATAAAATAGGCTAGAGAATCCCAAATAAAAAAAGGAGGCCAAAGATGCCCACCAAAAAAGAAAAAAATGAATGAAAAAAGGGAAATAAAAAATGAGAAAAAAAGAGAAGGGGCAATGCTACTATCCTTTACCACACTAGTCCTTGAGAGTAGCACCATGTTTTTCATATAGAGAGTTTCCTATATTGTCACTTTCATATACTACTGGGATTTTTTCATTGTAGAACTTGGCTTCTATATTCCAATGATGGGCTTCATCAAATTGCCCTAGGTCTTCGTGAGTAAGCGAGTTGGATGCACACCCACTTAGTTTCTTTTTGAGCTTTGATACACTTCTAGCTCTGGTGCATCCGTTGCATGGCAATCCCTACTCACTCACATTGATATCTATTAATGGGCATCTCCATAGCCCGTTTATACGCCTAGTTGATGTGAGACTATCTTCTCCTTTTTCTTCACAACCCCCACCATATTCAATTCCACCTATAGTGTTATATCCATGGCTCACGCTCATGTATTGTGTGAGAGTTGAAAAGGTTTGAGAACATAAAAGGTGTGAAACAATTTCTTGACTTGTCATCGGGGTTGTGCATGATATAAATACTTTGTGTGAGGAAGATGGAGCATAGCCAGACCATATGATTTTGTAGGGATAACTTTCTTTTGCCATGTTATTTTGAAGAGACACAATTGCTTTGTTAGTATGCTTGAAATATTACTGTTATTATGTCAACATTAAGATTTTGTTTTGAGTTTTATGGATCTGAACATTCTTGCCACAATACGAAGATTGCATGATAAATATGTTAGGTAGCATTCACACTTCATAAATTAATTCTTTTATCATTTACCTACTCGAGGACGAGCAGAAATTAAGTTTGGGAATGCTGATACATCTCCAACGTATCTATAATTTATGAAGTATTCATGCCATGTTTACAATAATTCTATATGATTTTGGTATGATTTTATTAGAACTAACCCGGACTGATGCTGTTAGCAGAACTACCGTGGTGTTGTTTTTGTGCAGAAATAAAAGTTCTCAGAATGGGTTGAAAATTTATGGAGAATATTTTTGGAAAATATAAAAAATACTGGAGCGAAAAGATACCGAAGAAGAGTCCTGAGGGAGTCACAAGTCACCAGGGCGCGACCACCCTCCTGGCCGCGCCTAGCTGGCTTGTGACCTCCTCGGGAACCTTCTGGACGTGGGACCAACGCCAAATACTCCTATAAATACCCAAACCTCCGAAAAGAAACCTAGATCGGGAGTTCCACCGCCGCAAGCCTCTAGAGCCACGAAAAACCAATCGAGAGCCCGTTCTGGCACCCTGCCGGAGGGGGAACCATCACCGGAGGCCATGTTCATCATCCCGGCAGTCTCTATGATGAGGAGGCAATAGTTCACCCTCAGGGCTGAGGGTATGTGCTAGGAGCTATGTGTTGGATCTCTCTCTCTCTCTCGTGTTCTTGAGATGGCACGATCTTGATGTATCGCGAGCTTTATTGATATAGATGAATCATATGGAGTTTTCCCCTCTCTATCTTCTTGTGATGAATTAAGTTTTCCCTTTAAAGTTTTCTTTATTGGATTGAGTCTTTAAGGATTTGAGAACACTTGATGTATGTCTTGCGATGGGATATCAATGGTGACAATGGGATGTTCTATTGATCCACCCGATGTATGTTTTGGTGATCAACTTGCGGGTTCCGTGACCTTGGGAATCTATGCATAGGGGTTGGCACATATTTTCGTCTTGAATCTCCCGTAGAAAATTTGGGGCACTCTTTGAAGTTCTTTGTGTTGGATTGAATATGATAAATATGAAATTGTGTGATGCATATCGTATAATCAAGCCCATGGGTACTTGTGGTGACATTGGAGTATCTAGGTGACATTAGGGTTTTGGTTGATGTGTATCTTAAGGTGTTATTTTAGTACGAACTCTAGGGCTGTTCGTGACATTTATAGGGATAGCTCATAAGATTGATCAGAAAAGATAACTTTGAGGTGGTTTCATACCCTACAATGATTTCTTCGTTAGTTCTCCGCTATTTGTGACCTTGGAGTGAACTCTTTGCCTCATGAGAGGCATTTACATATGATTCAACTATGTCAGTATTGTTCAGAAAAATTGCACTAGTGAAAGTATGAACCCTAGGCCTTGTTTCTAAGCATTGCAATACCGTTTGTGATCACTTTTATCATTGGTTACTTTGTTGTTTTTATTATTTTTCAGATTACAAAAACCTATATCTACCATTCATATTACACTTGTATCACCATCTCTTTGCCGAACTACTGCACCTATACAATTTGCCATTGTATTGGGTGTGTTGGGGACACAAGATATTTCTTGTATTTGATTGCGGGGTTGTTTGAGAGAGACCATCTTCATTCTACACCTCCCATAGGTTGATAAACCTTTGGTCATCCCCTTGAGGGAAAATTGCTACTGTCCTACAAAACAATGCGCTTGGAGGCCCAACATGAGTCTACAAGAAGAAGGTTGCATAGTAGACATCACTCTTGCATCATGAAGCTAAACTCATCACTATATCGATTGTTAGTACATCCGAAGATAATGTCATTCACATAGATTTTACATATAAACAGTTCACCATCATATGATCTAGTGAAGAGAGTAGGATCGAGTGATCCAGGTTTGAAGCCTTTCTCCTTGAGGAATTCCTTGAGTGTGTCATACCAAGCCCTTGGTGCTTGTTTGAGGCCATACAATGCCCTATTGAGCCTATAGACCATGTCAGGGTGCTTTGGATCTTCAAACCCTAGTGGTTGAGAAACATATACTTCTTCCTCAATCTTACCATTCAGGAATACACTTTTGACATCCACCTGATATAGGCATATATCACAGTGGTTAGCATAAGCAAGCAGTATACGCATGGCTTCAAGTCTAGCAACACGTGCACATGTTTCATCAAAATCAATACCCTCAACCTATGTGTAGCCTTGAGCAACCAGTCGAGCCTTGTTTCTGACAACTTGGCCAGATTCATCTTGTTTGTTGTGGTAGATCCACTTCGTACCAATGATGTTGTGCTTGTGCCGATCTGGTCGCTTGACTAGTTTGTTGGGGAACGTCACATGGGAAACAAAAAAAATTCCTACGCACACGCAAACCTATCCATGGTGATGAGCATTTACGAGAGGGAGAGTGGATCTACGTACCCTTGTAGATCGCTAAGCGGGAAGCGTTAAGAAACGCGGTTGGTGTAGTCGAACTTCTTCGCGATCCAAATCGCCGAGCGTCCCGCGATCCAATCACGAACCGTCCCGCGAACCAATCACGAACCGTCCCACGATCTCGTCATGATCCGTCCCATGATCCAATCACGAACGTCTCGTGGCCTTGATCACGATCCTTCCGATCTAGTACCGAACGGACGACACCTCCGCGTTCAGCACACGTGCAGCTTGATGACGATCTCCACCGTCTTGATCCAGCAAGAGGGGTGGAGAGGAGAAAGAGTTCACCGGCAGCGTTACGGCGCTCCGGTGATGGTGGTGGAGCAATTCCGACAGGGCTTTGCCTAAGCACTGCGGAACTACGATCTAGAGGAGAAACTATGCACCGGTGGAACGGGTAGCACGTGGCCGAAAATTCTGTCAAAAACCACCCAATCCACTAGTATATATAGGAGGAGAGGAGAGGAGAGGCAGCCAAGGCCTTTGGGTCAGCCGAAATAGGAGGTGGGAGCAATCCTACTTCACCTCCAATCCTAGTTGGAGTAGGATTGCCTCCTATTGGCTGATTTTCCACCTTTTGCTTTAGGACTTTCTCTCCTGCGCCATGGGCCTTTGTGGCTGTTTTCCCAGCCCACTAAGGGCTGGTTATTATTCTCCCATAGCCCATGGACCTCTTGGGGTCGAAATACCCCTCCCGGAGGTCCCCCGGTACACTACCGGCACTCCCGGTACACTACCGATACTCCCGGTACACTACCGATGAGCCCGAAACTTTTCCGGCGACCAAACTGGGACATCCTATATATGAATCTTTACCTCCGGACCATTCCGGAGCTCCTCGTGACGTCCGGGATCTCATCCGGGACTCCGAACAACCTTCGGTCACCACCATACATAACTCTATACTACCGAAACGTCACCGAACCTTAAGTGTGCAGACCCTGCGGGTTCGAGAACTATGTAGACATGACCGAGACACCTCTACGGCCAATAACCAATGGCGGGACCTGGATGTACACATTGGTTCCTACATATTCTACGAAGATCTTATCGGTTGAACCTCTATGTCAAGGATTCAGTTAATCCCGTATAACGTTCCCTTTGTTCTTCGGCATGTTACTTGCCCGAGATTGGATCGTCGACATCTCTATACCTAGTTCAATCTCGTTACCAGCAAGTCTCTTTACTCGTTCCGTAATGCAAGATCCCGCAACTAAAAATTAGTCACATTGCTTGCAAGGCTTATTGTGATGTTGCATTACCGAGTGGGCCCCGAGATACCTCTCCGTCACACGGAGTAACAAATCCCAGTCTCGATCCATGCCAACTCAACAGACACCATCGGAGATACCTGTAGAGCACCTTTATAGTCACCCAATTACATTGCGACATTTGATACACACAAGGCACTCCTTCGATATCCGTGAGTTGCATGATCTCATGGTCATAGGAACATATACTTTGACATGCAGAAAACAGTAGCAATAAACTGACACGATCATATGCTACGTTTGTAGTTTGGGTCTTGTCCATCACATCAGTCTCCTAATGATGTGATCCCGTTATCAAATGACATCACATGTCAATGGCTAGGAAACCCTGACCATCTTTGATCAACGAGCTAGTTCACTAGAGGCATACTAGGGACATAGTGTTTGTCTATTTATCCACACATGCAATGTGTTTCCGATCACTACAGTTATAGCATGGATAATAAAGGATTATCATGAACAAGGAAATATAATAATAAACACTTTATATATTGCCTCTAGGGCATATTTCCAACAGTCTCCCACTTGCACTAGAGTCAATAATCTAGTTCACATCACTATGTGATTTACATGGTAATGAATCGAACACCCATACAGTTCTGGTGTTGATCATGTTTAGCCCTTGGAAGAGGTTTAGTCAACGGGTCTGCAACATTCAGATCCGTGTGCACTTTGCAAATATTTATGTCCTTCTCCTTGATGTAGAACCGGATGGAGTTGAAGTGTCGCTTTATGTGTCTGGTCCTCTTGTGAAACCTTGGTTCCTTGGCTAGAGCAATGGCACCAGTGTTGTCACAGAACATATTTATTGGATTCAGTGCACTAGGCACTACTCCAAGATCTGTCATGAACTGCTTCATCCAGACACCTTCCTTCGCTGCCTCCGAGGCTACGATGTACTCCGCTTCGCACGTAGAATCAGCTACCACGCTTTGCTTGGAATTGCACCAGCTTACCGCTCCCCCGTTAAGAATAAATACGTATCCGGTTTGCGATTTAGAATCGTCCGGATCAGTGTCAAAGCTTGCATCGACGTAACCCTTTACGACGAGCTCTTCATCACCTCCATAAACGATAAACATGTCCTTAGTCCAGTTAAGGTACTTAAGGATATTCTTGACCGCTTGCTAGTGCTCCATTCCAGGATCACTTTGAAACCTTCCAACCATACTTATGGCAAGGCTGACATCGGGTCTTGTGCACAGCATTGCATACATGATAGAGCCTATGGCTGAAGCATAGGGGATGACGCTCATCTTTTCTTTATCTTCTGCAGTCACTGGGCATTGAGTCTTACTCAACTTCACACCTTGCAACACAGGCAAGAACCCCTTCTTGGCCTGTTCCATTTTGAACTTCTTCAAAACTTTATCAAGGTATGTGCTCTGTGAAAGTGCTATTAAGCGTCTCGACCTATCTCTATAGATCTTAATGCCTAATATGAAAGCAGCTTCTCCTAGGTCCTTCATTGAAAAACTCTTATTCAAATATTCCTTCACGCTTTCCAGCATTTCTATATCGTTTCCGATCAGCAATATGTCATCCACATATAACACTAGAAACGCTACAGAGCTCCCACTCACTTTCTTGTAAATACAAGCTTCTCCATAAACTTGTATAAACCCAAACGCTTTGATCACCTCATCAAAGCGTTTATTCCAACTCCGAGATGCTTGCACCAGTCCATAAATGGATCGCTGGAGTTTGCAAACTTTGTCAGCATTCTCTGGATCGACAAAACCTTCGGGTTGCATCATATACAACTCTTCCTCAAGGAAACCGTTGAGGAACGCCGTTTTGACGTCCATCTGCCAAATTTCATAGTCAAAATAAGCAGCTATTGCCAACATGATTCTGACAGACTTAAGCATCGCTACGGGTGAGAAAGTCTCATCGTAGTCAACTCCTTGAACTTGTGAAAAACCCTTTGCCACAAGTCGAGCTTTATAGACGGTGACATTACCGTCCGCGTCCATCTTCTTCTTATAGATCCATTTGTTCTGAATGGCCTTTCGCCCTTCAGGTAGTACTTCCAAAGTCCATACTTTGTTTTCATACATGGATCCCATCTCAGATTGCATGGCCTCTAACCATTTCTCGGAATCCGGGCCCATCACTGCTCCTCCATAGCTCGTAGGTTCATTGTTGTCCAACAACATGACCTCTAAGACAGGGTTGCCGTACCACTCGGGAGTAGTACGCGTCCTTGTCGACCTACGAGGTTCAATAGCAGCTTGATCCGGAGCTTCATGATCATCATCATTAACTTCCTCTTCTACCGTTGTAGGTTCCACAGAAACATCTTTCTGTGCTGCGCTACTCTCTAGTTGAAGTAAAGGTTCAATAACCTCACCAAGCTCTATTTTCCTCCCACTCAATTCTTTCGAGAGAAACTCTTTCTCAAGAAATGTTCCGTTCTTAGCGACAAACACTTTGCCCTCGGATCTGAGATAGAAGGTATACCCGACTGTCTCTTTCGGGTATCCTATGAAGACGCACTTTTCCGCTTTGGGTTCCAGCTTTTCAGGCTGAAGCTTTTTGACATAAGCATCACATCCCCAAACTTTAAGAAACGACAACTTCGGCTTTTTGCCAAACCACAGTTCATACGGCGTCGTCTCAACGGATTTTGATGGTGCCCTATTTAAAGTGAATCCAGCTGTCTCTAATGCATAACCCCAAAACGATAGTGGCAAATCGGCAAGAGACATCATAGAACGCACCATATCCAATAAGGTCCGATTACGACGTTCAGACACACCATTACGCTGTGGTGTTCCGGGCGGTGTCAACTGTGAAACAATTCCACACTGTCTTAAGTGATTGCCAAACTCATAACTCAAATATTCACCTCCTCGATCAAATCGAAGAAACTTAATCTTCTTGTTACGATGATTCTCAACTTCACTCTGAAATTGCTTGAACTTTTCAAATGTTTCAGACTTGTGCTTCATCAAGTAAATATACCCATATCTACTCAAGTCATCAGTGAAGGTGAGAAAATAACGATAACCACCGCGCGCTTCGACATTCATTGGACCGCACACATCAGTATGTATGATTTCCAATAAGTCACTCGCCCGTTCCATTGTTCCAGAGAACGGCGTTTTGGTCATCTTGCCCATAAGGCATGTTTCACATGTGTCAAGTGATTCAAAATCAAGTGACTCCAAAAGTCCATCAGCATGGAGCTTCCTCATGCGTTTTACACCAATATGACCTAAACGGCGGTGCCACAAGAAAGTGGTACTATCATTAACTACTCTACATCTTTTGGCATCAATGTTATGAACATGTGTGTCATCACTATCAAGATTCAATATGAATAAACCCCTAACATTGGGTGCATGACCATAAAACATATTACTCATATAAATAGAACAACCTTTATTCTCTGATTTAAATGAGTAACCGTCTCGCAATAAACAAGATCCAGATATAATGTTCATGCTTAATGCAGGCACTAAATAACAATTATTTTGGTTCATCACTAATCCTGATGGTAATCGAAGAGAGAGCGTGCCGACGGCGATCACATCAACCTTGGAACCATTTCCCACGCGCATCGTCACTTCGTCCTTTGCCAGTCTTCGTTTACTCCGTAGTTCCTGTTTTGAGTTGCAAATGTGAGCAACCGAACCGGTATCAAATACCCAGGCACTACTACGAGAACTAGTAAGGTACACATCAATAACATGTATATCATATATACCTTGTTTGTCGTTCGCCGCCTTCTTGCCAGCCAGGTACTTGGGGCAGTTCCGCTTCCAGTGACCAGTTCCTTTGCAATGAAAGCACTCAGTTTCTGGCTTAGGTCCATGCTTAGGCTTCTTTGTAGGAGTAGCAACTGCTTTGCCATCCTTCTTGGTTTTACCCTTCTTGCCTTTGCCTTTGCCGTTTTTCTTGAAACTAGTGGTTTTATTGACCATCAACACTTGATGTTCTTTCTGGATTTCAGACTCAGCGACTTTCAGCATCGCAAACAGCTCGGCGACTGACTTGTTCATCCCGTGCATGTTATAGTTCATCACAAAGCTCTTGTAACTAGGTGGCAGCGATTGAAGAACTCTATCAGTGATCGCCTCCGGCGAAAGGGTAATTCCCAACTCCGCTAGACGGTTTGAGTACCCAGACATTCTGAGTATGTGCTCACTAATAGACCCGTTCTCCTCCATCTTGCAAGCATAGAATTTATCGGAGGTCTCATACCTCTCGATCCGGGCATTCTTCTGAAAGATAAACTTCAACTCCTGGAACATCTCATATGCTCCATGACGTTCAAAACGTCTTTGAAGTCCCGGTTCTAAGCCATACAATATTGCACACTGAACTATTGAGTAGTCTCCACCACGAGCCTCCCAAGCGTTCTTAACGTCTTCGGAGGTCATTTCTTCTGGCTGGTCACCAAGCGGTGCATCAAGGACATATGACTTCTGGGAAGCCGTGAGGATAATCCTCAGATTACGGGCCCAGTCAACAAAGTTACTTCCATCATGTTTCAATTTAGCTTTCTCTAGGAACGCATTAAAATTCAGGGGTGCTACTGCGCGAGCCATTGATCTACAACATAAATATGCAAAGGTTACTTAGACTATTGTTCAAGATAATGAGTTTAGTTAATCAAATTACTAAAGCTCCCACTCAAATTGACATCCCTCAGGTCATCTGAGTGTCACATGATCCAAATTCACCAACTCAAGTCCGATCATCACGTGAGTTAAGGTGGCTTCAATGGTGAACATCATTATGTTGATCATATCTACTATATGACTCATGTTCGACCTTTCGGTCTCTTGTGTTCCGAGGCCATGTCTGTACATGCTAGGCTCGTCAAGTTTAACCCGAGTGTTCTGCACGTGCAAATCTGGCTTGCACCCGTTGTATGTGAACGTAGAGTCTATCACACCCGATCATCACGTGGTGTCTCGACACGACGAACTTTCGCAACGGTGCACACTCGGGGAGAACACAGTTCATCTTGAAATTTAAGTGAGGGATCACCTTATAATGCTACCGTCGTACTAAGCAAAACAAGGTGCATAAAAGGATTAACATCTCATGCAATTCATAAGTGACATGATATGGCTATCAACTTGTGTTTAAGATCTCCATCTTCGAAACACCGGCATGATCTCCATCGTCACCGGCATGACACCATGATCTCCATCATCTTGATCTCCATCAACGTGTCGCCATCGGGGTTGTCACGCCCTGCATGCTTCTACTACTATTGCTACCGTAGCGATAAAGTAAAGCATTATATAGCGCTTAATGATTGACACGCAGGTCATACAATAATTAAAGACAACCCTATGGCTCCTGCCGGTTGCCGTAATCACCAACATGCAAGTCGTGATAATCTATACATCACATGATCATCTCATACATCACATATATCTCATCATGTAATTGGCCATATCATATCACAACATACCCTGCAAAAACAAGTTAGACGTCCTCTAATTGTTGTTGCATGTTTTATGTGGCTGCTACGGGTATCTAGCAAGAACGATTCTCACCTACGTATAAACCACAATGGTGATACATAGATTGCTTTTCAACCTTCTCAAGGACCGCCTTTGTCGGATCCGATCCAACTAAAGTGAGAGAAACTGTCACCCGCAAGCCATCTAAGCAACAAGTTGCGTCGAGGGAACCGGTCTCTCATAAGCGTACGAGTAATGTTGGTCCGGGCCGCTTCATCTCACAATCCCGCTGAACCAAAATCCAACCAAGGGAGGAAGCAATCTAAGCATCAACGCCCACAAACCTTTTGTGTTCTACTCGAGATCTCATCGAACCATCAACCTAGCTCATGATGCCACTGTTGGGGAACGTCGCATGGGAAACAAAAAAAAATCCTACGCACACACAAACCTATCCATGGTGATGAGCATTTACGAGAGGGAGAGTGGATCTATGTACCCTTGTAGATCGCTAAGCGGGAAGCGTTAAGAAACGCGGTTGGTGTAGTCGAACTTCTTCGCGATCCAAATCGCCGAGCGTCCCGCGATCCAATCACGAACCGCCCCGCGAACCAATCACGAACCGTCCCACGATCTCGTCACGATCCGTCCCACGATCCAATCACGAACGTCTCGTGGCCTTGATCACGATCCTTCCGATCTAGTACCGAACGGACGGCACCTCCGCATTCAGCACACGTGCAGCTTGATGACGATCTCCACCGTCTTGATCCAGCAAGAGGGGTGGAGAGGAGAAAGAGTTCACCGGCAGCGTTACGGCGCTCCGGTGATGGTGGTGGAGCAATTCCGGCAGGGCTTTGCCTAAGCACTGCGAAACTACGATCTAGAGGAGAAACTATGCACCGGTGGAACGGGTAGCACGTGGCCGGAAATTCTGTCCAAAAACCACCCAATCCACTAGTATATATAGGAGGAGAGGAGAGGAGAGGCAGCCAAGGCCTTTGGGTCGGCCGAAATAGGAGGTGGGAGCAATCCTACTTCACCTCCAATCCTAGTTGGAGTAGGATTGCCTCCTATTGGCTGATTTTCCACCTTTTGCTTTAGGACTTTCTCTCCTGCGCCATGGGCCTTTGTGGCTGTTTTCCCAGCCCACTAAGGGCTGGTTATTATTCTCCCACTGCCCATGGACCTCTTGGGGTCGAAATACCCCTCCCGGAGGTCCCCCGGTACACTACCGGCACTCTCGGTACCCTACCGATACTCCCGGTACACTACCGATGAGCCCAAAACTTTTCCGGCGACCAAACTGGGACATCCTATATATGAATCTTTACCTCCGGACCATTCCGGAGCTCCTCGTGACGTCCGGGATCTCATCCGGGACTCCGAACAACCTTCGGTCACCACCATACATAACTCTATACTACCGAAACGTCACCGAACCTTAAGTGTGCAGACCCTGCGGGTTCGAGAACTATGTAGACATGACCGAGACACCTCTACGGCCAATAACCAATGGCGGGACCTGGATGTCCACATTGGTTCCTACATATTCTACGAAGATCTTATCGGTTGAACCTCTATGTCAAGAATTCAGTTAATCCCGTATAATGTTCCCTTTGTTCTTCGGCATGTTACTTGCCCGAGATTGGATCGTCGACATCTCTATACCTAGTTCAATCTCGTTACCAGCAAGTCTCTTTACTCGTTCCGTAATGCAAGATCCCGCAACTAAAAATTAGTCACATTGCTTGCAAGGCTTATTGTGATGTTGCATTACCGAGTGGGCCCCGAGATACCTCTCCGTCACACGGAGTAACAAATCCCAGTCTCGATCCATGCCAACTCAACAGACACCATCGGAGATACCTGTAGAGCACCTTTATAGTCACCCAATTACATTGCGACGTTTGATACACACAAGGCACTCCTTCGATATCCGTGAGTTGCATGATCTCATGGTCATAGGAACATATACTTTGACATGCAGAAAACAGTAGCAATAAACTGACACGATCATATGCTACGTTTGTAGTTTGGGTCTTGTCCATCACATCAGTCTCCTAATGATGTGATCCCGTTATCAAATGACATCACATGTCAATGGCTAGGAAACCCTGACCATCTTTGATCAACGAGCTAGTTCACTAGAGGCATACTAGGGACATAGTGTTTGTCTATTTATCCACACATGCAATGTGTTTCCGATCACTACAGTTATAGCATGGATAATAAAGGATTATCATGAACAAGGAAATATAATAATAAACACTTTATATATTGCCTCTAGGGCATATTTCCAACATAGTTCCCATATGTTGTTGAGCTTGAATTGATGAAGCTCTTCTTGCATAGCTTGAAACCATTCAGGTTCCATGAAAACTTCATCTACATTGGTGGGCCCTGAGATAGATACAAAAATAAAGTGCCCCACAAAAGTTAGCTAATTTGTCAGTCTTTGAGCGAGTGAGAGGACCTGGTGCGTTGATACTATCGAGCATCTTCTCGATTTGATGATTCGAACTTAATTCGCTACACATGGATGAGCAGGGCAAAGACTTCGTTCTTGTTGCTAAGCATTATCTTCATCAGTTGCATTATCTTCAGGAGCAGCATTGTCTTTGCATGAATCCTTTCCAAAACCAAGCATGAAACCCTCATGCGCTTTCGATACAAATTTTGAAGTGCGGTGTGGATCCCTAATCCAACATCTTGCACCGAATACTTTGAAATAACTTACATTGGGTTTCTTACCAGTAAATAACTCAATGGTGTTTTTCTTGAAGAACTTGTGAACATATACCCTATTGATGATGTGCTAGGTAGTGTCAATAGCTTTAGGCCAATGTCTTCGAGGTGTCTTGTATTCGTCAAGCATAGTACGAGCCATCTCTATGAGAGTCCTATTCTTGCGCTCCATGATGCCATTCTGTTGTGGTGTGTATGGAGCAGAGAACTCATGTGTGACACCTAGAGTGTCAAGATAAGTGTCAAGACTAGTGTTCTTGAACTTTGTTCCATTGTTGCTCTTGATATTCTTGAACTTGATGTCATAGTTGGTCATTGATGTCTACTACACAACTTTATTCTTGTAGACTCATGTTGTGCCTCCAAGCGCAAAGTTTTGTAGGACAGTAGCAATTTTCCCTCAAGTGGATGACCTAAGCTTTATCAATCCATGGGAGGTGTAGGATGAAGATGGTCTCTCTCAAGCAACCCTGCAATCAAATACAAGAAATCTCTTATGTCCCCAACACACCCAATACAATGATAAATTGTATAGGTGCACTAGTTCGGTGAAGACATGGTGATACAAGTGCAATATGGATGGTAAATACGGATTTTTGTAATCTGAAAATATAAAAACAGCAAGGTAACAAGTGGCAAACAACGAGTTTGCACACTATCCCAAAGGATTTACTTGGCCCTTTATATAAATAAAAGACACAAAACATGATTACTAGATTAGCTTAATCATGTGAAAACATAAAAACAGAAGTTAAAACTGTTGGGTTGTATCCCAACAAACGTTGTTCTTTAATGCACTTTAGCTAGGCATGATGATTTAAATGATGATCGTATAGGAATAATAGCTGAAACATGCAAGAGTGCATCATGAATCACATGACAAGCACATTTAAGTCTAACCCACTTCCTATGCATAGGGATTTTGTGAGAAAACAATTCATGGGAGCAAGAATCAATTTGCGTAGGAAGGCAAAACAAGCATGACTTCAAGATTTTCAACATATAGGGAGGAAACTTGATATTACTGCAATTCCTACAAGAATATGTTCCTCCCTCATAATAATTTTCAGTAGCATCATGAAGGAATTCAAAAATATAACTATCACATACAACATTATTTTCATAATGCACAATCATAGAATATTTATTACTCTCCACATAAGCATATTTCTTCTCATACATAGGAGGCATGCTATCATCATAATAGTTTTGCTCATCAAAACTTGGGGGACTAAAAATATCATATTCATCAAACATAGCATCCCCAAGCTTGTGGCTTCGCATATCATTAGCATCATGAATATTCAGAGAATTCATACTAACAATATTTCTACCATGCTCATCATTCAAGGAATTCTCATCAAGTATTTTCATAAATTCTTCCTCTACCAATTGAGCACAATTTTTCGAACCATCATTTTCACGAAAGGCATCAAAAAGACGAAACAATTGATGCAACCTAAACTCCATCCTTTTATAAAACCAAACTAGTGAAAAACAAGAAACTAAAAGATTTGATTGCAAGATCTAAAGATATACCTTCAAGCACTCACCTGCCCAGCAACGGCGCCAGAAAATAGCTTGATGTCTACTACACAACTTTATTCTTGTAGACTCTGTTGGGCCTCCAAGCGTAGAGTTTGGTAGGACAGTAGCAATTTTACCTCAAGTGGATGACCTAAGGTTTATCAATCCGTGGGAGGTGTAGGATGAAGATGGTCTCTCTCAAGAAACCCTGCAATCAAATACAAGAATCTCTTGTGTCCCTAACACACCCAATACAATGGTAAATTGTATAGGTGCACTAGTTCGGCGAAGAGATGGTGATACAAGTGCAATATGGATGGTATATATGGATTTTTGTAATCTGAAAATATAAAAACAGCAAGGTAACAAGTGTCAAACAGCAAGCAAAATCTTGTATTAATGCTTGGAAATAAGGCCTAGGGTACATACTTTCACTAATGCAATCTCTCAACAATGCTAACATAGTTGAATCATATGATCATCCCTTAACGTGCAACAAAGAATCACTCCAAAGTTCCTATCTACGGAGAACAATAAGATGAAATTGGTGTAGGTAGTAGAAACACCTCAAAGTTATTCTTTCTGATCGATCTATTCAAGAGTTTGTACTAAGATAACATCAAGTTATCTTTTCCATTCGATCTTTTGAGCTAGTCCTATAATTGCCACAAACAGCCCTAGAGTTCATACTAGAATAACACCAATGATACATATCAATTGACCCTAGTGTCACCTAGATACTCCAATGTCACATCAAGTATGTGTTGGTAAATCATGCGACATGCATCAAACAATTTCAGAGCTATCATATTCAATCCGACACAAAGAACTTGCAAGGAGTACCCCAAGATTTCTATCGGAGAACATGGTGTGAAAACGTGCAATCAACCCCTATGCATAGATCCCCAAGGTCACCGGAATCCGCAAGTTGATGCCTCATCATATATCAAGTGAATCAATAGAATACCCCAATGTCACTATGGGCATCCCACGCAAGACGTACATCAAGTGTTGTCATACCAATATGCTCAATCCAACATAACGAGATCTTAAAGTGAAAGACTCAATTCATCACAACTACATGGTAAGGGAAATACATCATATGATCCGCCTATATAACCAAGCCCGTGATACATCAAGATCGTGTCATCTCAAGAACACGAGAGAGAGAGAGATTGAACACATAGCTACTGGTACATACCCTCAGCCCCGAGGGTGAACTACTCCCTCCTCATCATGGAGACCATAGGGATGATGAAGATGGCCACCGGTGATGGTTTTCCCTCTCTGACAGGGTACTGGTGAAAGTGCAATCATGCCCTTACATCATGTTTTGATGTTGATGACAATATACATGTAGGGTACTAACTATGTTCGTTAAGTGAATCTCAGGTGTTAATCCCCGGTTTATCAAAAGGGTGTGGATCATGAACAAATGAAGTTAATCTTACTCAAGGAAGAAGTATCAAGAAGATTACATATTTGTTTTTTTCTTGAGTATAGGATCCCGCACTATTAAGAGGGGATTGATAGGGTCAGTAAAAGACTTGCTCATGCCACCATATCCCACCTTTAAAGTTTGTTTGGATCTATGAATTTATCCCTTGGTTATGCCTCTGCCTCTGGGGTTGCTAGATGTCCGGGCCGGAAGCCGGATGTCCGGGCCCTACTACCACGCCGGATGTCCGGGCTGCAAGCCGGATGTCCGGGCCCTACTGCCACGTCGGATGTCCGGGCTCCATCCCGCATGTTCGGCCACTACTACCCATGAAACCAAGGTTATGTATAACCATTCCGTGCACACGCCGGATGTCTGGCCATCTGTCGGATGTCCGGGCTTGGCCCCGGATATCCGTGCCCTCTGTTTTAGCCTCTGACCTGCCCTGTTTTCCATATACCTTGCCAAGCCGGATGTCTAGCCTCTAGCCCGGATGTCCGTCCTACCTGGTCACTTACACTACAACCGTCACTTGTGCTCTCACAGTATATATAGCTCTCTTCCCCCATTGGAGAGGTTTGACCATTCACTTCGAGCTTACCCAAGAACACATTTCACTCTCCCTCACTCTCACACACCAAGTCTTAGATCCCCAAGGGATTTGAAAGCATTTGAGAGAAGTTGTCCACCCAAGTGATAGATCCACTCCTTGCCCTTCTTTGCACCAAAGGAATTCGTGATTTGAGCAAGTCTTGAGCTTTTTCCCCATTGTTCTTGTTACTCTTGGAGGTTGGAGACTCCTAGGCGGTAGGAGTCATTCGGAGAGGAAACAAACGTTGTGATTACCCCCTGGAAAGTTTGTGAGGGTTTGGAGGCCACCCAAAGGTCTACCACTAGTGGTTGGGAATCGCCTTCGTGGTGATATCTCAAGGAGAGAATAGGGTGAGCCTTCGTGGCGTTGGTGTGCCTTCGTGGTAACATCCACCTCTCTAAACGGTGACGTAGCTTCCCTCCAAGGAAGTGAACATCGGCATACATCCTCGTCTCTCGAAGTTGCAGTTATTCCTAACCCTAACTTCCTACTTGTGGTTACTTGTCTCTTAGTCCTTACTTATATCTTATTGTGCTTGCTTACTTACCTACTTGTGTTTCTAACTTACCTTGCTTAGTATCCTACTTGCAATTGTTAGGCTCACTCTCATATTCCGCATTATTGCCTAAAATTGCTAAGTAACAATTAAAATTTGTAATTGTACCTATTCACCCCCCTCTAGGTCCATATCGATCCTTTCAATTGGTATCAGAGCCTCATGCTCTATTCTTGTGGCTTAACCGCCCTAGAGAGAGATGAACCCCGATGGGACTCCCCTTATTGCGGATCCGAAGAGTATGGGTGCGGCTTCCACGGAAGTCAAGTCCTTCACTTTTGAGGATCTAGAAGGGGCGCTTGCTAAGAAAAAGGAGGAGCATGATGCTTCTCTTGATGCTTTAGTCCAAATGAGACTAGCCACACTAACCACGATGCTTGCACCACTTTCTGGTGGTGCGACATCGAGGCTAGCTATGCCTACTCCTTGACTTGGTCAACAACCTTCTAGTAATGAACACTCCAGTATTCCTTGGCTTTATGCAAGACCTCAAATAGAGAAACCAAAGTATAACCCACAAGGCAAACCTCCTTTACTTGATGACACTACCGATTTTGCTTTGTGGAGAGTTGCTATGCATCATCATCTTCGATGTGGAAATGATGAGATGTTGGAGATCTTGGAATATGGCTACAAAACTGTTGATCCGAAGAATCTTACTCCAAGAGAGGTATATGACAAGAATCTCAATGACACGACAATCATCTGCATACGGAGAGGTATGACTGACAAGCAAAGGAGACCATACATACATATCACAAGTGCCAATGAATTATGCGATAGCATTGTGAGGACCAAGACCGGTACCTCCACTCTCCGGCTTGCTCAATATGAAATTGCTAAGGGGAAATTGCAAAAAAATTGTATGGAGAAAGGTGAATCTCCCAAGAAAATCCTTGAGCGTCCCATGACTCTCACCGCAGTTATCGAGTCATGTGAATGTGACAAGACACAAGATGGATTCAACTTGACTAAGCGATTTCTCGTGGACAAGTTGCTTCATGCTCTTGCTCCGTATCATCACAAAATGGTGTGGGACATAAGACAACACCATGAATTCAAGGAAATGACTCCATATGACATCATATCCACTTTCCAACTCTTTGAAGAGTCAAAGGCAAATGCTACAAAACATCTTGCCATGCATGGTACCTCAACATCAAAAATCAATCTTGCATTGAAGGCCAAGCATGTATATGAAGAAGAGAAAAGTGAAGAAGAAGAAGATGATGAGGATGAAGATGGTGATGAGATTGACTCCGATGAGAGCTTTTCATATGAATACATTGCCCTCTTTGTCAAGAAGTTTAGCGCGAGAAAATTCAAAGGAAGATTCCAGAAGAAGAAAGTGAGAACATATTACAATTGTGAACAAACAAACTTCTTCTCCAACAATTGCCCCTATGAGAAGAGAGAAGATAAACCAAGGTTTCCCAAGATCTTTCCCAAGAAAAAGTTACCGAACCCTTTGAACTCAAAGCTCAAGAAGAGAGATGGGAAAGCAATGGTCGATCATGAAGAATCCGATCCGGATGATGTTAGTGGTGTTGCCGGAGTTGCTCAAGATTCTAAAAACACTTTGAGGCTAGTCAACAAGAGTGGTGATATTGTCACCTACAACTATATGAAAGACTACAAGGGCAACGCTCACAAGTGCCTAATGGCAAAGGTCGTGGTAGAAGATGGAGAGGACCAAAACTCTCCTGACAAGGTCAAGGTAACCCCACGATCAAATCCTCCTCTCCTCACTCCTCTTACTCCTAGTGATGAGTACCTTGATGCGGAGGATAGTCATGATGATAATGATATAGATGACCCCATGTTTGCTAAATTAAATAAGGTCATGTGCTCCCTCAAAGGAAATAAGCTCACTATGTTTCGTATGCTTATGGAGATAGTGGGTAAGCACACCATCACCATTAAGGAACTCGAAACCCTCGTAACCGAGGAAAAGGGAAAATATGAAATCCTTGAGCGGAAAGCCCAATATGAGGAAGCACGAAATGATGAACTGTGCTTGAAAATTGGTGCAAACATTGATGTTCATACTAAAGATCTTGCCTCCTTGAAAAAGGCTAAGGACTCTTGCGCAGAGTTGATGAATGATAGAAGTAAGCTTGTGAAGTCTCATGTTCTCTATCTAAGGATTGTGAGCTCCTATCCGTGTCCCTCAAGACTAAGGAAGAAGATCTCACCCTTCTTACAAAGAGTTTTGAGACACTCAAGCTTACTTATCTTGAAACTCTAGCCAAGGCTTACTCTTCTCCTATTATCAATGTCGATACTTGTACTACTAACTCTAGTAGTGATCTAGCATCTATTCTTGAGGAGAATCGCTTTCTCAAGGCTCAAATCGAGAAAGGTCTCATGAGACGTGCTCAAGGACAAAAGAACCTTAATGAGGTATTGAGCCAACACAATGAGGTGTTTGCCAAAGAGGGGCTCGGGTTTGACCCAAGCACAAGCAAGAATAAGACGTCTACTCAAAAGTGCACCACCCCTCTAAAAGAAACATTTGTATGAGAAGGGAACAAGGAGAAAGGTAAGGTTGTTAGTGGGAAGGCCACAAGGGGCATGCCCACTCTCAACAAGCCAAAAGAGTTCATGCCTCCATCCTATGTACTTCGTAAGACTAAGGATGGAGAAGTTTATGCAAAATTTGTTGGTCCTCGAAATGCATTCCGGTTCTATGATATTTGGGTCCCTAAGACCCTTGTGACTAACTTGAGAGGTCCCATTGTAAAATGTGTGCCTCTAATCAAGTCATAATTGTGTGTAGGTTGCTTTCTCCGATGGAGTAAAATGGGTGATAGATAGTGGATGCACAAATCATATGAGCGGAAATAGTGAATTGCTCTACGATTTCATGGAAGCTATTCAACCATTTATGAGCATTATGTTTGGTGGAGGATCAAAAGGACAGGTACTCAGATTGGGCAAGGTGGCTATCACAAATGACATGTCCCTTGCAAATATCATGCTTGTTCAATCCCTTAAATATCACTTGCTTTCTGTTCGCCAATTGGCTTTTGTTGGTTATGATACACTCTTTGGACTAACGGATGTGAAAGTCTTTAAGACAGATACCCTCGAAGTGGCCTTTGTTGGAGAGTTGGATGGAAACCTTTACACGGTTGATTTCTTGAAAGAGAGCACATTCCATGCAACTTGTCTAATGGCCAATGCCGACAAGGGGTGGCTATGGCATCGTCGGCTAGCCCATGTGGGCATGAGAAATCTTCAAGATCTCTTAAAGGGTAGTCACATCCTTGGACTAACCAATGTATCATTTGAGAAAGATCGTGTGTGTAGTGCATGCATATCAGGGAAGCAACATCAATCAAAGCACCCACCCAAGAATGTTGTATATACCTCAAGGCCTTTGGATCTCCTTCATGTGGATCTCTTTGGGCCTCCTTCATGGGACAGTCTTGGTGGAAAAAAGTATGGACTTTTCATTGTTGATGATTACTCAAGATATACATGGGTGTTTTTCCTCAAGTCCAAGGACGAGACAAAGATCACTTTCATTGATTTTGCCAAGCAAGCACAACGCAAGTTTGACAAAGAAATCTTGGCAATAAGAAGTGATAATGGCTCTGAGTTCAAGAACTACACCTTGGAAGGATTTCTTAGTGATGAAGGGATTGAGCATCAATATTCTGCACCATACACGCCACAACAAAATGGTGTTGCAGAAAGGAAGAATCGTACACTTGTAGAGATGGCAAGGTCCATGTTGGATGAGTACAAGTCACCACATAGTTTTTGGGCCGAGGCTGTCAACACCGCATGCCATGCATCTAACCGGCTCTGCCTCCGCAAAATATTGGAAAAGACACCATATGAGCTTCTAACCGGGAACAAGCCAAATGTCAAGTACTTTCGTGTATTTGGGTGCAAATGTTTCATCCTCAACAAAAGAGAACGGTTAGGAAAGTTTCAATCCAAAACAACTGAGGGCATTTTTGTTGGTTATGGATCAAACTCTCACGCCTATAGAGTCTACAACAAATCCAATGGATGTGTTGTAGAAACTTGTGATGTGGCGTTTGATGAATTTAATGGCTCCCATGGGGAGCAAGTTGATCTAAGTGATGTAGGTGAAGGATATTCGCCTCAAGATATTTTGTCCATGGGCATTGGTGCTCTTCTTCCCATGGAACAGGAACCTCATCATGATGAAGAAGAAAATGAAAGTTTCACACATCATCAAACCACTTCAACAACCATACCTCCACAAGCTCCTATTGCTCAACCAATGCCCTTACTTCAAGAACAAGAAGATGATCAAGTTCCTATTCAAGAACAAGATCATCATCAAGGGCAAGAACAAGAAAGTGTAATCATTGATGATGAACCTTAACAAATGCAATATGAAGAAGAAGATTTTCCACCACACATTAATGATCCATATGTTGAGGATGTGGATGATGGACATGAAGTTGAACCTCGCGAAACCCTAACCTCCATCATGCCTCGAGTGGCCGGTCGTGTTGATGTTAACAAAATCCTCACCGGCATATCGGAAGGTAGAATCACTCATAAACATTTGAAAAAAAATTGTGCTCACTTCTCGTTTGTGTCTAGTGTTGAGCCTCTCAAGGTACAAGATGCATTGATTGATAACGATTGGCTGGTTGCCATGCAAGAAGAGTTGAACAGTTTTGAACGTAATCAAGTATGGTCATTAGTCGAGAGGCCAACTACGGAGCACAATGTCATTGGAACAAAATGGATTTTCAAGAACAAGCAAGATGAGAATGGTGTAATCATCCGTAACAAGGCAAGGTTAGTGGCACAAGGGTACTCAAAAGTTGAAGGTTTGGACTTTGGTGAGACCTTTGCCCTCGTTGTCCGTCTTGAATCTATTTGCATCTTACTTGCTTATGCTGCTTGTAATGGTCTTACATTACATCAAATGGATGTGAAGAGTGCTTTTCTTAACGGTCCTGTACAAGAAGAAGTATATGTATCACAACACCTGGGTTCGTTGATCCCTATCACAAAGACTATGTGTATAAACTTCATAAGGCTTTGTATGGCCTCAAACAAGCAGCTCGTGCTTGGTATGATCATCTTAAGAAGTTTTTACTCGATGATGGTTTTGTGAGAGGGATGATCGATCCCACTCTTTTTGCTAAGAGGGACAAGGGTGATTTGATCTTATGCCAAATCATGTAGATGATATCATTTTTGGTTCTCCTAACATTCATTTGTGCAAGAAGTTTGCGGCCTCCATGACCAAGAACTTTGAGATGTCACTCAATGCGGATTTAAAATTCTTTCTTGGATTCCAAATTCAACAATTTCAAGAAGGAATATTCTTATCTCAAGCAAAGTACCTCAAGGATATCCTAGAAAAGTTTGGCATGACTGATGCTAGTCCATGTAAGACACCCATGCCAACCAAAATTGTACTCACTGAAGACACAAACGGTACCCCTTTTGACCCATCTAAATACCACTCTATGATTGGTTCGTTGCTTTATCTTTGTGCATCTAGACCAGACATCATGTTCAGTGTATGCGTGTGTGCTAGATTTCAAGCTTCCCCTAGGGAAAGTCATCATAAAGCGGTTAAGCATATTCTTAGATACCTTGTTCACACCCCTAAGTTGGGTCTATGGTACCCCAAGGATGCTAAGTTTGATCTCATTGGGTACACAGATGCGGATTTGGCTGGAGAAAAAGTGGATCATAAGTCCACCTCTGGTGCATGTCAATTTCTTAGACGATCCTTGGTAAGTTGGTCCTCAAAGAAACAAAATTGTGTTGCTCTCTCCACCGCTGAAGCCGAATACATTGCAACCGCCAGTTGTGCAACTCAATTACTATGGATGAGTCAAACTTTGAAGGATTCGGTATCACCTATAGACATGTGCCTCTTCTATGTGATAATGAAAGTGCCATCAACATTGCTGAGAATCCCAAAGATCATACCCGCACCAAGCACATTGACATTAGGTATCATTTCTTGAGAGATCATGTGGAAAAGGGTGATGTTGATATTGCTCATGTTTGTACAGATATGCAACTTGCAGACATTTTCACCAAACCACTGGATGAAGCAAGGTTTTGTCGACTTAGGCGTGAACTTGGTATTTTGGAGCTTGACAACATTATGTGAAATACCGCACCCATGCATGCAATTTACTTCATGTCTTGTCTTGATGTAGGCATATATTTAGGGGGAGACATTCAACTCATGAATTCTCTCACCCTATGCAATGCATAAATAAAACAAACACTCTCAAAGTTATCACGGTTTTCCAACTATGGTACTTTACAATGATGGAGTCATGACTGTGTACCCAAGGTTCAAATCTTTGTGGCACTATGTCTCATATGCTCAAACATGGTGACTTCGGTCACCGCTTGTGGATTGTGTATATGAACCTTTCTTTACCTTTCTATTATTATTGCACATCTTAGTATGGCCTTAGATTATTCAGGATTTCATCCCTTCCATCTCTAAATCTCCTTGGCAGAGTCTATATCAAAATATCTTATGTTTGCCCTTTGCAAAAACTCCCCCCTACTTGGACTCTTTGTCCAGTTGTCGGACATTCGGCTCCTCCGCCGGACATCCGGGCCCTGGCATTTGCTCTCTGGTCTCTAATACCCAGATATCCAGGCTTGGCCCCGGATGTCCGGGCCGTCGCCAGCAGAGTTTTGCTCTCTGGTCTCTGGTAGCTGGATATCCGGGCTTGGCCCTGGATGTCCGGGCCGTCGCCAGCAGAGTTTTGCTCTCTGGTCTCTGGTTGCCAGATATCCGGGCTTGGCCCCGGATGTCCGGGCCGTCGCCAGCAAAGTTTTGCTCTCTGGTCTCTGGTCGTCGGATATCCGGGATTGGCCCCGGATGTTTGGCCCGTCGCCCATAGACTCACTAAACGGGGGGAGGGGGAGGGATTTGGGGGCAGTTCCCCATTCTCTCCCCATCTAACTCCAAAAGCCGCCGCCGCCGGGCTGTGCTCCGGCGCTGCCCCAGCCATCTCCTCCATCCTCCAGCCCCGATCTCCTGCCCACGTCCTCATCTCCTCTCGACCTACACTTCCACCCAATCCATTTTCTGGGTTGCGGTGTGAATCACTCAGGAGGGACCGATTCGGGTGTTGACTCGAGGTTCGGCCTCCCGAGTTCGTCATGGCGCGTACCAAGCAATGCAGTCCTCCTTCTTATTCTCGGGCTATGGCAATGTTCTGCTCTTGCCTCCATCTTTTTTTGACTCAACCATTCTAGGTTTTCGATGCTTTGTCATATTTATCTTGATCTCTCTCTCTCTCTCTCTCTAAGAGATTTGATGACACTTGCCTAGCCCAAAATCTACATACTTGGCTAAAACAACTGAACCATGGTATGTCGATACTTTGATCTACCACTTGTGGTCATGTTCAAAAATGTTCATCTCCGTTGTTTCATTGTTCTACCCTTGTTCATAACTTTATGGCTATTTCTCATCGTATTCCTATCGTGTATCCATTTTCAGTCAATTGCCGGCAAGGCTCCACCGACTCCGAGGACTGGGCTCAACCTAAGAAGAAGCAGACCACCTCCGAACCCAAGAAGAAGCGTAGGGCTCCCTCCCCCAGTCCACTGCCTCTGATCCAAATGATGCAGATTTTGTTTTAGAGGATGAGTCCAACATTGCTCTGCGGACATCTGTTGGCCAATCGAAGCCGGGCACACGGAAGGCGCCCGTGCCTCAAGTCCAGGGCTCTGCAATGCCCATTTCTCATGGTCGTCACGTCTCCATGGAGCTACCTTTCAGTGGAGATCTCCCCATCCACGATTTCACAACCACGGGGCCTGGTCCATACCTTGAGTTTCGTCGGGACATCAACCAGTTTGAGATGAGGGCTGGTGCTGAGGATCCATGGTTCTGTACCCGCATGCAGCAGGACCTCTTCTCCAGCTTTGTCCGCGGCCGTGGTCTTGCCCCTCGTACATACGTGGATCTTTAGTTCTTGCGTGATAATCCTACCATGTTCCCTGGAGGCCCGGTCAAAATCATTGATGATATGACTCTCGGTCCGGCAATAACCTTTAAGTGTGACTGGAATGAAGCTGCCATCCTCCAGTTCTATGCCACATGCTTCTTTGGTCCAGATGACACCCTCACTTGGATGACTAATAATACTCAGCTCAGTGTCACCTGTGCCCAATTTGTTCAGTTTTTGGGTTTGTCTGGTGTTGGCCATCAGATCCACAACAGTGATCCAAATCATAGGCCCAAGGGGATTGATGATTGCACTTCTCTTATTAAACCTCCCACTCAGCTCACTCCGGAGGAACGTAGTTATCCTCCCAATGAGGTATCTCTCTTCCTTGCTCCTTTCTACATTCTCTATCAATGTGTGCTTCACACTCTCTATCCCAAGAAGGGAGATCGCTCAAGGGTTCGCAACTATTGTATTGATTTGATGGTTCATATGCAAGCCGCACCTACCGAGCCTCTGGACACAGCTCATTTCATTTGGCATGAGATCCGTCTTGCAACTTTCATTCAGACGTGCCAATTCCATCATGCTCCATTCATTCAGGCTTTGATTGATCATGCTGCCCCATTTGCGGTTGCCAAGACTGTTGTGCACTCTATTTGGAAACCCCCGACTCATATGCGCATGACAACTACTCCCCGGTCTGCTGCTCCTGCTCAGCCTAAGAGGTCCACTGGTGGTGCTCAGTTCATAGTGCCCTCTATGCCTTCTTCTTCGACCACACCTCGGAAACGCTTTGCCGCATTCATAGGCAAGGCTCAGTCTGCTATTATGAAGGCGATCACGTTCAACTGTTAGCAAAACCATGATGTTCAGAAGCGCCTCATCATCTCCAAGAATCAGCTCAAGCAGTGCCTTCGTGACCGTGGGAGTCTCGTGAGTGATGATGATCCTATTCCCGTAGCTCCGTGCGCCTCCACCTTTGGATTCCCGTCTCATGACGAGTACACCGAGTTCTTTGCTGGTGAAGATGACATCCGCTAGGAGTGATTTCTATGGAGCTCTTTTAGTTCTTCCCCACTTTTTGCATGTTGCCTTCAAAGGGGGAGAAGTAGTCTTAGTTCAGGTCATACTATATGTTATCTATTTGTGTTCGCTATTATTCAAATTCATAATGTATGCTACATGGTACTTCAGCGTTTGAGACTATGTTGCTATCCTTATGGCTATGGCTTGTTGTTATGGATTATTATGGTTGTATCATATGTGTGTCATACTTCCCTATTTGTTTTTTTTCTTTGAGCTACATATGATACCAATGAGAACAATCATCTCTATGCACACAATGAGGGGGAGCAAAAAGCAAATAGGAACATATACTGCATTATGCTCTTATAATTTACAATGCTAAATTTATTTATTGCCTCTATGATACTACATGTATGATTGTCATCAACAAACAAAAAGGGGGAGATTGAAAGTGCAATCATGCCCTTACATCATGTTTTGATGTTGATGACAATATACATGTAGGGGACTAACTATGTTCATCAAGTGAATCTCAGGTGTTAGTCCCCGATTTATCAAAAGGGTGTGGATCATGAACAAATGAAGTTAATCTTACTCAAGGAAGAAGTATCAAGAAGATTGCATATTTGTTTTTTTCTTGATTATAGGATCTCGCACTATTAAGAGGGGATTGATAGGGTAAGTAAAAGACTTGCTCATGCCACTATATCCCACCTTCAAAGTTTGTTTGGATCTATGAATTTCTCCCTTGGTTATGCCTCTGCCTCTGGGATTGCCGGATGTCCAGGTTGCAAGCCGGATGTGCGGGCCCTACTGCCATGCCAGATGTCCGGGCTGCAAGCCGGATGTCCGGGCTATACTGCAACGCCGGATGTCCGGGCTCCATCCCGGATGTCCGGCCACTACTACCCGTGAAACCAAGGTTCTATATAACCATTCTGTGGAAACGCTGGATGTCTGGCCATCTGCCGGATGTCCGGGCTTTCCTAGCATGCTGGATGTCCGGGCTTGGCCTCGGATGTCCGTGCCCTCTGTTTTAGCCTCTCACTTGCCCTGTTTTCCATATACCTTGCCAGGCCAGATGTCCGGCCTCTAGCCTGGATGTCCGGCCTACCCGGTCACTTACACTACAATGGTCACCTGTGCTCCCACAGTATATATAGCTCTCTTCCCCCCATTGTGTTGGAAATATGCCCTAGAGGCAATAATAAAATTGTTATTATTTTATTTCCTTGTTCATGATAATTGTCTATTGTTCATGCTATAATTGTATTAACAAGAAGCCGTAATGCATGTGTGAATACATAGACCACAACATGTCCCTAGTGAGCATCTAGTTGGCTAGCTCATTGATCAATAGATGGTCACGGTTTCATGACCATGGACATTGTATATCGTTGATAACAGGATCACATCATTAGGAGAATGATGTGATGGACAAGACCCAATCCTAAGCATAGCACAAGATCGTGTAGTTCGTCCCCTAAAGCTTTTCTAATGTCAAGTATCATTTCCTTAGACCATGAGATTGTGCAACTCCCGGATACCGTACGAATACTTTGGGTGTGCCAAACGTCACAACGTAACTGGGTGGCTATAAAGGTACACTACGGTTATCTCCGAAAGTGTTTGTCGGGTTGGCACGAATCGAGACTGGGATTTGTCACTCCGTGTGACAGAGAGGTATCTCTGGGCCCACTCGGTAAGACATCATCATAATGAGCTCAGTGTGACTAAGGAGTTAGCCACGCGATGATGTGTTACGGAACGAGTAAAGAGACTTGCTGCTAACGAGATTGAACAAGGTATAGGGATACCGACGATCGAATTCGGGCAAGTATCATACCGGTAGACAAAGGGAATTGTATACCAGATTGATTGAATCCCCGACATCGTGGTTCATCCGATGAGATCATCATGGAGCATGTGGGAGCCAACATGGGTATCCAGATCCTGCTGTTGGTTATTGACCGGAGAGGTGTCTCGGTCATGTGTACATGCCTCCCGAACCCATAGGGTCTACACACTTAAGGTTCGATGACGCTAGGGTTGTAGGGAAATAGTGTACGTGGTTACCGAAGGTTGTTCAGAGTCTCGGATGAGATCCCGGACATCACGAGCAGTTCCGGAATGGTTCGGAGGTAAAGATTCATATATAGGAAGTGAGGTTTTGGTCACCGGAAGTGTTTCGGGCATCACCGGTAACGTACCGAGACCACGGGAAGGGTTCCGAGGGTCCATCGTGTGGGCCCACCGGCACCAGAGGGCTGCATGGGCCACAGGTCGGAGGGAACCAGCCCCTAGGTGGGCTGGTGCACCGGGCTGGTGCACCTCCCACAAGGGCCCAAGGCGCATCACTTGGTGGGAGGGGGGCAAACCCTAGGGGCAGATGGGCCCTAGGCCCACCTAGGGCGCCGCCCCTCCCTCTCCCTCTCTGGCCGCCGCACCAGATGCCATATGGGGCTGCTGCCGGCCGTAGGCTGAGAACCCTAGGGGCTGCGCCCTACCTCCTCCTCCTCCTCCTATATATAGTGGGGTTTTGGGGGCTGCCATCTACAGAAGTTTCTTCCTCTCTTAGCGCAGCCCTACCCCTCCTCCTCCTCGTCCTTCGTAGTGCTTGGTGAAGCCCTGCCAGAGTACCATGCAGCTCCACCGTAACCATGCTATCGTGCTATCGGAACTCTCCCTAAACTTCTCCTTCCTCCTTCCTGGATCAAGGCGTAGGAGATGTCATCAGGCTGCACGTGTGTTGAACGCGGAGGCGCCGTTGTTCGGCGCTTAGAACAAAATCCACCGCGATCAGAATCGCGGCGAGTACGACTCCACCAACCACGTTCTAGTAAAGCTTCCGCTTTGCGTCGTCAAAGGTATGAAGATGCACTCCCCTTTTGATCGTTGCTGGTTTCTCCATAGATAGATCTTGGTGACACGTAGGAAATTTTTATATTTATTACTACGTCTCCCAACAGTGGCATCATGAGCTAGGTCTATGCGTAGAATCTATGCACGAGTAGAACACAAGGTGTTGTGGGTGTTGATTTTGTCAATTGTCTTGCCATTACTAGCCTTATCTTGATTCAGCGGTATTGTGGGATGAAGCGGCCCGGACCGACTTTACACGTACGCTTACGTGAGACTGGTTCCACCGCCTGACATGCACTTGTTGCATAAGGTGGCTAGCGAGTGTCTGTCTCTCCCACTCTAGTCGGATCGGATTCGATGAAAAGGGTCCTTATGAAGGGTAAATAGAAATTGGCATATCACGTTGTGGTTTTGGCGTAGGTAATAAATGTTCTTGCTAGAAACCTATAGCAGCCACGTAAAAACTTGCAACAACAAATTAGAGGACGTCTAACTTGTTTTTGCAGCATATGTCGTGTGATGTGATATGGCCAAAGAATGTGATGTGATATATGTGATGTATGAGATTGATCATGTTCTTGTAATAGGATTCACGACTTGCATGTCGATGAGTATGACAACCAGCAGGAGCCATAGGAGTTGTCTTAATTTATTTTATGACCTGCGTGTCAATCAGAAACGACATGTAATTACTTTACTTTATTGCTAATCGTTAGCCATAGTAGTAGAAGTAATAGTTGGCGAGACAACTTCATGAAGACACAATGATGGAGATCATGATGATGGAGATCATGATGATGGAGATCATGGTGTCGTGCCGGTGACAGTGATGATCATGGTGCCCCGAAGATGGAGATCAAAGGAGCAAGATGATATTTGCCATATCATGTCACTATATTGATTGCATGTGATGTTTATCATGTTTACATCTTATTTGCTTAGAATGACGGTAGCTAAATACGATGATCTCTCACTAAAATTTCAAGAAATGTGCTCACCCTAACTGTGCACCGTTGCTAAGGTTTGTTGTTCCGAGGCACCACGTGATGATTGGGTGTGATAGGTTCTAACGTTCGCATACAACGGGTGTAAGCCAGATTTACACACGTAATACACTTAGGTTGACTTCACGAGCCTAGCATGTACAGACGTGGCCTCGGAACACGGGAGACCGAAAGGTCAAACATGAGTCGTAAAGAAGCTACGATCAACATGGAGATGTTCACCATTGATGACTAGTCCATCTCACGTGATGATCGGACACGGGCTAGTTGACGTGGATCATGTGTCACTTGGATGACTAGAGAGATGTCTATCTAAGTGGGAGTTCATTAAATAATTTGATCATGTGAACTTAATTATCATGAACATAGTTTAAAATTGTCTTTGCAATCTATATTGTAGATCCAATGGCCAACGCTAATGTTGCCCTCAACTTCAACGTGTTCCTAGAGAAAACAAAGCTGGAAGATGATGGAAGCAACTATGCGGACTGGGTTCATGGCTTGAGGATCATCCTCATGGCTTCCAAAAGATTATAAGTCCTTGATGCACCGCTAGGTGACCCACCCCTTCTCCCAGCAGAGCAAGACGTTGCGAACGCTTGGCATTCTCGCTGCGATGATTACTCCCTTGTTCAGTGCGGCATGCTTTACAGTTTAGAACCGGGGCTCCAAAAGCGTTTTGAGAAACACGGAGCATATGAGATGTTCCAAGAGCTGAAATTGGTTTTCCAAGCTCATGCCCGGGTCGAGAGATATGATGTCTCCAACAAGTTCTTCAGTTGTAAATGGAGGAAAATAGTTCTGTCAGTGAGCACATACTCAAAATGTCTGGGTTGCACAACCGCTTGTCTAAGCTGGGAGTTAATCTTCTGGATGACTCGGTTATTGACAGAATCCTCCAGTCGCTCCCACCTAGCTACAAGAGCTTTGTGATGAACTACAACATGCAGGGTATGGATAAGTCCATTCCTGAGTTGTACTCGATGCTGAAATCAGCGGAGGTCGAGATCAAAAAGGAGCATCAAGTGTTGATGGTCAATAAGACCACTAGTTTCAAGAAAGTCAAGGGTAAAAAGAACTTCAAGAAGGATGGCAAAGCAGTTGCCGCGCCCGGTAAGCAAGTTGTTGGGAAGAAGAACAAGAATGGACCCAAGCCTGAGACCGAGTGCTTTTCTTGCAAGGGTACCGGTCACTGGAAGCGGAACTGCCCCAAGTAGGTAGCGGATAAGAAGGCCGACAATGTTAAAGGTATATGTGATATACTTGTTATTGATGTGTACCTTACCGGCGCTCGTAGTAGCTCTTGGGTATTTGATACCGGTGCAGTTGCTCACATTTGTAACACCAAGCAGGAGCTGCGGAATAAGCGGAGACTGGCAAAGGACGAGGTGACGATGCGCGTCGGGAATGGTTCCAAGGTCGATGTGATCGCCGTCGGCATGCTGCCTCTACATCTACCTTCGGGATTAGTTTTAAACCTTAATAATTGTTATTTAGTACCAGCTTTGAGCATGAACATTGTATCTGGATCTCGTTTGATGCGAGATGGCTACTCATTTAAATATGAGAATAATGATTGTTCTATTTATATGAGAGAAATGTTTTATGGTCATGCCCCGCTGGTCAATGGTTTATTTTTGATGAATCTCGAATGTGATGTTACACATGTTCATAGTGTGAGTACCAAAAGATGTAAGATTGATAACGATAGTCCCACTTACATGTGGCATTGCCGCCTTGGTCATATTGGTGTCAAACGCATGAAGAAACTCCATGCTGATGGACTTTTGGAGTCTCTTGATTTTGAATCATTTGACACGTGCGAACCATGCCTCATGGGCAAGATGACCAAGATTCCGTTCTCCGAAACAATGGAGTGAGCAACTGACTTGTTGGAGATAATACATACCGATGTATGCGGTCCAATGCGCGTTGAGGCTTGCGGTGGCTACCGTTATGTTCTCACCCTCACTGATGACTTAAGCAGATATGGGTATGTCTACTTAGTGAAACACAAGTTTGAAACCTTTGAAAAGTTCAAGGAATTTCAGAGTGAGGTAGAGAATCAACGTGATAGAAAAATAAAGTGCCTACGATTTGATCGTGGCGGAGAATATTTAAGTCACGAGTTTGGCACGCACCTACGGAAATGTGGAATTGTTGCACAACTCACGCCGCCTGGCACACCTCAGCAAAATGGCATGTCTGAACGTCGTAATCGCACTCTATTGGATATGGTCCGATCTATGATGTCTCTTACCGACTTACCACTATCATTTTGGGAATATGCATTAGAGACTGTCGCATTCACTTTAAATAGGGCACTGTCTAAGTCCGTTGAGACGACACCGTATGAATTATGGTTTGGTAAGAAACCTAAGTTGTCGTTTCTAAAAGTTTGGGGTTGCGATGCTTATGTGAAGAAAATTCAACCTGAGAAGCTCGAACTCAAAGCAGGAAAGTGTGTCTTCATAGGATACCCCAAAGAAACTATTGGGTATACCTTCTACCTCAGATCCGAAGGCAAAGTCTTTGTTGCCAAGAATGGATCCTTTCTAGAGAAAGAGTTTCTCTCGAAAGAACTAAGTGGGAGGAAAATAGAACTTGATGAGGTAATTGTACCTCCACTCGAACCGGAGAGTAGCGCAGCACAGGAAGTTGTTTCTTTGGAGCCTGCAGCGGCTGGAGAGGAAGTTAATGATGATGATCATGAAACTTCAGATCCGGTTGCTATTCGAAGGTCCACTAGGACACGTTTCGCACCAGAGGGGTACGGCAACCCTGTCCTAGAGAGCATGTTGTTGGACAACGGTGAACCTTCGAACTATGAAGAAGCAATTGCGGGCCCAGATTCCAACAAATGGCTTGAAGCCATGAAATCCGAGATAGGATCCATGTATGAGAACAAAGTATGGACTTTGGTGGACTTGCCTAATGATAAGCGAGCCATAGAAAATAAATGGATCTTTAAGAAGAAGACTGACGCGGATGGTAATGTGACCGTCTATAACGCTCGGCTTGTCTCTAAGGGTTATCAACAAGTTCAAGGAGTTGACTACGATGAGACTTTCTCACCCGTAGCGATGCTTAAGTCCGTTCGGATCATGTTAGCAATTGCCGCATTTTATGATTATGAGATCTGGCAAATGGATGTCAAAACGGCACTCCTTGATGGCTTCCTTAAGGAAGAACTGTATATGATGCAGCCGTAAGGTTTTGTCAATCCTAAAGATGCTAACAAGGTATGCAAGCTCCAATGGTCCATCTATGGGTTGGTGCAAGCATCTCGGAGTTGGAACATTCACTTTAACGAGGTGATTAAAGCGTTTGGGTTTATACGGGTTTATGGAGAACCCTGTATTTACCAGAAAGTGAGTGGGAGCTCTGTAGCATTTCTCATATTATATGTGGATGACATATTGTTGATGGGAAATAATATAGAACTTTTGGAAAGCATAACGACCTACTTGAATAAGTGTTTTTCAATGAAGGACCTTGGAGAAGCTGCTTACATATTGGGCATCAAGATCTATAGAGATAGATCGAGACGCCTCATAGGTCTTTCACAAAGCACATACCTTGACAAGATATTGAAGAAGTTCAATATGGATCAGTCCAAGAAGGGGTTCTTGGCCTGTGTTATAAGGTGTGAGATTGAGTACGACTCAATGCCCGACCACGGCAAAGTATAGAGAAGAGATGAGTGTCATCCCCTATGCTTCAGCCATAGGCTCTATTATGTATGCCATGTTGTGTACGATACCTGATGTGAACCTTGCCATAAGTTTGGTAGGGAGGTGCCAAAGTGATCTCGAAGCGAAACACTGAACGGCGGTCAAGAATATCCTGAAGTACCTGAAAAGGACCAAGGACATGTTTCTCGTATATGGAGGTGCCGAAAAGCTCATCGTAAAGGGTTACGTCGATGCTAGCTTCGACATAGATCCGGACGACTCCAAGTCACAAACCGGATACGTGTATATTTTGAACGGAGGGGTAGTCAGCTGGTGCAGCAGCAAGCAAAGCGTCGTGGCGGCATCTACATGTGAAGCGGAGTACATAGCTGCTTCGGAAGCAGCAAGGGAAGGAGTTTGGATGAAGGAGTTCATCACCGACCTAGGAGTGATTCCCAATGCGTCAGGCCCGATGACTCTATTCTGTGACAACACTGGAGCTATTGCCCTTGCCAAGGAGCTCAGGTTTCACAAGAAGACAAGACACATCAAACGTCGCTTCAACTCCATTCGTGATTACATTTAGGAAGGAGATATAGATATTTGTAAAGTACATATGGATCTGAATGTCATTGATCCATTGACTAAACCTCTCTCATGAGCAAAACTTGAATAACACCAGAACTCTATGGGTGTTGGATACATCACAATGTAACTAGATTATTGACTCTAGTGCAAGTGGGAGAATGTTGGATATATGCCCTAGAGGCAATAATAAAATGGTTATTATTGTATTTCCTTGTTCATGATAATTGTCTATTGTTCATGCTATAACTGTATTAACCGAAAACCGTAATGCATGTGTGAATACATAGACCACAACATGTCCCTAGTGAGCCTCCAGTTGGCTAGCTGGTTGATCAATAGATGGTCACGGTTTCAAGACCATGGACACTTGATGTCGTTGATAACGGGATCACATCATTAGGAGAATGATGTGATGGACAAGACCCAATCCCAAGCATAGCACAAGATCGTGTAGTTTGTCTACTAAAGCTTTTCTAATGTCAAGTATCGTTTCCTTAGACCATGAGATTGTGCAACTCCCGGATACCGTAGGAATACTTTGGGTGTGCCAAACATCACAACGTAACTGGGTGGCTATGAAGGTACACCATGGGTATCTCCGAAAGTGTCTATTGGATTGGCATGAATCAAGACTAGGATTTGTCACTCCGTGTGACGGAGAGATATGTCTCGGCCCACTCGGTAAGACATCATCATAATGAGCTCAGTGTGACTAAGGAGTTAGCCACATGATGATGTGTTACAGAACGAGTAAAGAGACTTGCCGGTAACGAGATTGAACAAGATATAGGGATACCGATGATCGAATCTCGAGCAAGTATCATATCGGTAGATAAAGGGAATTGTATACGGGATTGATTGAATCCCCGACATCATGGTTCATCCGATGAGATCATCGTGGAGCATGTGGGAGCCAACATGGGTATCCAGATCCCTATGTTGGTTATTGACCGGAGAGGTGTCTCGGTCATGTCTACATGCCTCCCGAACCCGTAGGGTCTACACACTTAAGGTTCGATGACGCTAGGGTTACAGGGAAATAGTGTACGTGGTTACCAAAGGTTTTCCAGAGTCCCAGATGAGATCCCGGACATCACGAGGAGTTTCAGAATGGTCCGAAGGTAAATATTCATATATAGGAAGTGAGGTTTTGGTCACCGGAAGTGTTTAGGGCATCACCGGTAACGTACCGGGACCATCGGAAGGTTTCCGAGGGTCCATCATGTGGGGCCACCGACACCAGAGGGCTGCATGGGCCGCAAGTGGGAGGGAACCAGCCCCTAGTTGGGCTGGTGCACCTCCCACAAGGGCCCAAGGCGCAGCACTTGGTGGGAGGGGGGCAAACCCTAGGGGCAGATGGGCCCTAGGCCCACCTAGGGCGCCGCCCCTCCCTCTCCCTTTTTGGCCGCCGCACCAGATGCCATCTGGGACTGCCGCCAGCCCTAGGGTGGGAACCCTAGGGGCTGCGCCCTACCTCCTCCTCCTATATATAGTGGGGTTTTGGGGGCTGCCATCTACAGAAGTTTCTTCCTCTCCCGGCACAGCCCTACCCCTCGTCCTCCTCGTCCTCCGTAGTGCTTGGCGAAGCCGTGCCGGAGTACCACGCCGCTCCACTGTCACCATGCCGTTGTGATGCCGGAGCTCTCCCTCAACCTCTCCTTCCTCCTTGCTGGATCAAGGCGTAGGAGGCGTCACCGGGCTGCACGTGTGTTGAACGCGGAGGCACCGTTGTTCGGCGCTTAGAACGGAATCCATCGCAATCTGAATCGCTCCGAGTACGACTCCATCAATCGTGTTCTAGTAATGCTTCCATTTTAAAATCTTCAAAGGTATGAAGATGCACTCCCCCTTTGATCGTCGTTGGTTTCTCCATAGATAGATGTTGATGACATGTAGGAATTTTTTTTGATTTACTACTACGTCTCCCAATACTTTCCCTACCACATGATGCTTGCCAACTATGGAATTAATAGATTGGAATAAGAAGTTGACTCAACATGAAAAGTAAAATATAGGCCCTTCGAAGAGGGAAGCAGAGGTTGTCATGCGCTTTTTATTTTTGGATGTGTAATTTCTTAATGAAAAGGGATAGGTGATTTTTATGAAAAGCTTCGAAATAGTAAATGTATTCAAAGTATGCAGAAGCGAAATGGGATCAAGTAGGTATATCAATCAAGCATCTAAGCAAGGCATGGAGTACTATGAAGGCATTGAGGCATGTATAACATAGTCATCATGCACACTAAGATGTATGAAGATAAACTTAGGTAGTATGAAGATTAATGACAAGTAAGGAATGTCTTCAGAGTATGTCTTAAGATGGGTATGATTAAGCAATGGCTTCACGGTACAATACAGAAAGTAAGAGAGTGAATGATAGAACCAGTTGATTGATGAATACACAAGATTTGTTGGACCAGTTCCGGTTGTTGTGACAACTGTACATCTGGTTGGGGAGGCTAAGATTGAACTCTAAAGACCTCGTCTTCACCTTGTTCCCCTTGAGCTGAAGTCACTTAGACAACGCCCAATCACTCTGGTAAGTCTTTAGGGGAGACTTCTGAAACCCATACAAACTTGGTCACCCGGCAATCCACAATGACTCTTGGATGCTCTAGACCCAGACGCTTAACCGTATGGAAGATCACAGTCTTCAAGTGTAATAAGTCTTCGGTTCTCTCACAACAGAAAGACTTCGGTGATGCTCCAACACACTAGCTCTAGGTGTTTGGGTTTATCCTCGCTGGATAGTTCTCTCTCAATGTCTTAGAGGTGGGTTGCTCCAAGACGACAACAACCGTATCTCACTCTGAGCAGCCACCTTATCATGATGGAGGGGGTGGGCTATTTATAGCCAACAAGCAACACGACATGGTATGAACAAAATGACCCTGAGTCAATGGCCAACCGACACGTGTCCCAAGGGTCGGATTTCAATGACACACGCTGCAACATTACTTGGGCTACAAGCAATGCTGACTCAACCAGCTCTAGAAGATATTTCCTCTCATTGTATTCACTCAAAGACATAGGTATGTGTTGAGCATCAGATCAACATTTGACATCGATCACATCGACCCTACTTAATAGTATGGTGGTTCCTATCACTCAGGAAAGAAGAAATGAAACTACCAAAAGACTTCGTCTTCATGTTTCATTATCTTCAAGCAATTATCTTCGCGTACCACTAATGGCTTCGGCCATCATCAATGTATTCGGACATTTTTAGGGGTAATCTTCAACGGTTAAACAGAATCTATAGGGACTTCTATCTGTGTTAACATGTGAACTCTCACGAACACATTAGTCCCTCAACCACGTTTGTCTTCAATACTCCAAAACCAACAAGGGTGGCGCTAGAAATATGTACACATACGATAAGCATCGTCCAACTGCACTTAAAGCCAAACATGGTTTAGTTAAGGGCAAGGGTGAAAGCCAGACATGAGCTAACTATGAAGAACTGAGTAGGTCAGTGTCGCCGAACCCCAGCTAAATTTGTTGTCGAACACAGTCAACGCCTTCAGCCACATCCATTGAGCATTCCTGTCACTACCGTCAGCAAAGAGAGTCCCATATATCAATCTTTACATCTGGACCATTTCGGAGCTCCTCGTGACGTCCGGGATCTCATCCAGGACTCCGAACAACCTTCGGTCACCAACATACATAACTCAATACTACCGAAACGTCACCGAACGTTAAGTGTGCAGACCCTACGAGTTTGAGAACTATGTAGACATGACCGAGACACCTCTACGGTCAATAACCAATAGCAGGACCTAGATTCCCATATTGGTTCCAACATATTCTACGAATATATTTATCGGTCGAACCTCTATGTCAAGAATTCAGTTAATCCTGTATGATGTTCCCTTTGTTCTTCGGTATATTACTTGCCCGAGATTCGATTGTCGGTATCTCTATACCTAGTTCAATCTCGTTACTGGCAAGTCTCTTTACTCGTTCCATAATACAAGATCCCGTGACTAACACTTTAGTCACATTGCTTACAAGGCTTGTTGTGATGTTGTATTACCGAGTGGGCCCTGAGATACCTCTCCGTCGCACGGAGTAACAAATCCCAGTCTTGATCCATGCCAACTCAACAAACATCCTCGGAGATACCTGTAGAGCATCTTTATAGTCACACAGTTACGTTGCGACGTTTGATACACACAAGGTATTCCTTCGGTGTCAGTGAGTTGCACGATCTCATGGTCATAGGAATGGATACTTGACATGCAGAAAACTATAGCAATAAACTGACACGATCATATGCTACGTTCATAGTTTGGGTCTTGTCCATCACATCATTCTCCTAATGATGTGATCCCGTTATCAAATGACATCTCATGTTTATGGCTAGGAAACCTTGACCATCTTTGATCAACGAGCTAGTCTACTAGAGGCATACTAGGGATATGGTGTTGTCTATGTATTCACACATGCAATTGAGTTTCCAATCAATACAATTATATCATGGATAATAAACGATTATCATGAACAAGGAAATATAATAATAATCTCTTTATTATTGCCTCTAGGGCATATTTCCAACATTTCAAACAATAGACATACATTAGCTTTTTTTTTCATATGTGAGCATCGTCTCAGTTCCTAGAACAAATATGCAAACTAAAACACATCATATTTTATATGCGAGCATCATTTCATACATACATACAAATTCTTATAGGAGCATTATTTATAATAGGTACTCAACAATGATACGCAACAATCATACATAGGTTCCACACTAGGGTTCCACAAATCAACAAATCCTCTATAACACAAAGCTCCCTAATTTTAAAGAGACCACATTGAGTTGAGGTCTTCAAGTGAAAATGGGTCAGCCAATTTTGATCGGGTCAACAATTTCTCAAAGCTCTCCCATTTAATTCTTTTTATCTATACACCATGCTTCCTAACTTTTAAGGCCACATAATTAATTGGGTCACCTGATTTTTACCGGGTCAACAATTTCTAAATGTGCTCTCCCATTCAATTATTTTAATTATGTATGTTCTCTAATTTTGAAACCCTTTCATTCAGTTGAGGTATTCAATTTTGGATTTGTTTATGATTTTGACCGGGCCAATGATTTTTATAATCAATCAACAACAATCGGCCTATAAAAACATATTAATCCCAAGAACGCTCCCACCACCTATAAAAAATAACCATGTGATATTGTAGCACTAAAAATAGTATATGCACTTACCGACGCAAAAAATTCCACATATGAATATACGTTGGTTAGCGGATAACACATGGCACACTATGAAAGTCCCATCAAATCACCGCATTATAGCTAAAAATAAACACACTCCATCGTCTCCCTCACCCGCCAAACTAAATATTTCATAAGTTTCAAAATATAAAGGGTATTAGTTTTTGGAAAATCGTTTTTTAACTTTAACCATGTTCAGAGCAAAAAATATCGACATCCACAATATTAAACAAAAAAGCATGGAAATTAATTTCATGATGAATCTATCACACCGATTTGATATTATGGATTTTGATATATTTCTCTACAAATTAGATCAAACTTAAATAGTTTATTTTTTTCAAAAAAGTTATATACCTTACATTTTAAAACATAGTGCGTATTTTTTAATCAAACCAACAACATCAGCAGCATGGCAAAGCGCGTCCAACCCTTCTAGTCATCAAATCATTTAGGAATACTCATCCAGGAATTTACATACTCATCTAGGAGTACTCATTTAAATACTCATCTAGCAGTACTCATTCAAATACTCATCTAGGAATTTAAATACCCATTTAGCACTTAAGAAATAAAAAACACTAGGGTTCCACAATGATTACAAATCATCTACAGATCCTAAATCGCACCAAGCTATTTCAATTTCTCATATAAATTTCGAATCCAAGCAAAACAAGGGTTTTAACAAACTTGCACAAATCTGTAAAATGTTAAAGATTTTTCGGATAGAAAGAAGGGGATCGAAGGAGATTACCTTCTATGAGGGATTGGGAAAGAAATTCACGGACGAAATCGTCATATCTGAATTTTTTTGTAGAGGGGATTGAAAGGGGGAGAGGAGAGAGCTGCCTCTGCGCTCTCTGTTTTTGTCTCGAACGAACGGGGTGGGGATAGGGAAGGGCCGGCCCGCGTGGGTTACAAACTCATTGTGCAACGCCGATGCGCTAGACGTCGCACATGGCAGCATAGCGCCTGTGCGCTAAGCGCTGCACACCAAGGGTGGGGCCAGCCCCGGGGTGTCAGGCTGGCCGGGTGTGTAGCGCCTGTCAGTCAGGCGCTACATTATAGAGTGTAGTGCCAACCTGTCGAACGCTGCACAAAAGAGTCATCTGGGTGAAAAGCTTTTATCCATGGTTTACTCTGTGAATTAATTGTGTCTATAGGTCATTTTTGTCTATTGTACCTCGTATCTATGGATCAAAGCGTGCTAAAGTGCACACTTTCTCGCTAGGACGGTCGCAGGCAGCCCCTGTCCCCTTTCTGCTGGACGGCCAGTGCAATCCTGCCCCGCTCGCCTGACTATCTTCCATTATATTTGTACCTCGTCGGTCGCCTCACATCATTGTGTGTTGTGTTGAGGCGTGTGAATCATGAAATAAGTTCTAGTACGACGGTAAGGTTTGATCGAGAGGGAGTGTGACAGGACTGTTGGCAGATACAGTTGGTGCGGCGCCCGCGACATTTGGCGCCATTCCGAACGCGAGCCAACGAGCTGGGCAGTTGGGCTGTGAACTTGTGGACTACGCCTACGCGGAAGGAGGCACGGGAGAAATGGTAATCAGAGCAGCCGATGTGCAAAAGGACGAACGGGAGGAGCAGGTGCGTATGCAGCCGATGTGCAAGACAGTTGGGCAGTAGTTGTAAACGAGAAAGAAACGTCAGCCGACAGGGATAATCGATCCTAGAATTCGACCGCTCAGCTCAAGAGCTGGAGAAAGCTGCGCTTCCGTGGCAGTAATTGCGCTGCACCCTGATGGCCTGATGTCTCCCTCCAGGGGCCGGACCCTACCCTCTTTCGATATGCGTGTGGCACGCATCGCTTGTACTACGTAGTGTCAATTTAAGTCCTTGGGATGCTCTGTTGTTTAGTCTCCAAAAATCTTCCTCTTAATCTCTTTAGAATCTGAGATCACCAGCTACACCTGTGTAGCATGTACAGAGGCGTCGGTGGTCAAAGTACACAAGGAACCAATATCCTCCTCTATACAGTTCACCGTATACGTACGTCTTTTCTTTCTCAGCCGATCTGAAATACTGTACGAAAGTGCATGTTCTGTGCTCCTCTACTGACCCAATGTTTAGCCTCTCACGTCAACCCACGTAACCCAAACAACAGTTGAGTTTTTTTTTACAGCCCCCGTGCCGTGGAGACGGAGAACCGGGATCTGGGTGCCGCCGAGCCCGCCCAGCTCCCCCACGTCCAAAGAGGAGGCGAAGAACGCACGACACGAGCGCGAGGGGTCTCCCCAATCTCCATGCCGCTCACCCCCGAAACAAATGGAAAAAAATCCAATGACGCTCTCCTCCGATTTCCCGACCCCCCAATAAGCCGCTCCACACACACACAGCCTCGCGCTCCCACGCAGATCAAATCTCAAATCTCAGCAGCCAGCAGGTGCAGGTGCAGGTGCAGGTGCAGCAGGAGTAGCTAGCACTCCAGTAGTATAATCGGATCGGATCACCGCTGCCCCCAACCACCCGTACCCTGAATCGCGCTCCACTTCACTCCCCAGCGCCCGCCCCCCGTACGCTCCGCCTCGCCGCCGGCGAGCCAAGAGAGAGTGAGGAGCAGAGGCTGGTGGCGGCGGCCCGACGCCGCGGCGGGAGATGAAGGCCAAGAGCCTCCCCTTCATCGCCTTCGAGCACAAGCGGTTCGTGACTTCTGCTCCCGCCCTGTTCGTGCTGCCGCGAGCCCGCGAGCGCGCATCTCGCCTTCGTGCTGCTCGTGCTGGGTTCTTCTACCTCGGATGCTTCTCCCGGAGTCTTCGATGCTCCTGCCGCTGCTCCAGACTTCCGCACGCGTGCTGTTTACTCGGCCGGTTTTTTCGGGCCAGTTATTTATCTATCTATTTTTACGCCCGGGGATCTCGATCCATTGCGCGACATTGGGGCCGAAATTTGGGCAATGCTGCCGCTAGATCTCCGCGTTGCTGACGCGATGCGATAATTCCTCTCCTAGAAATTGTGTTTTTTTGTTGATGTTTTACCTGTCGAAGGATCTGGGTTCTGGTATGGGCACAGTGCGCCGCACTACTGCAGCTGGAGCTACGCCTCCACTTTTTCTGCATTCGGTGTAAGTCTACTTGAGGGGTGCGAAAATGTGGGACTGTTGCTGGGCATGATTAGTTAGACCAAATTTTAGTGGACATCACAAGTTTTTAGCAAAACCAAGTCGCTGGTATGATCGCATGAGCGTGGATTGCTCCCAGGCTTTTCGATAGGATTTGTTTTATTGTTGAAGCACCTGATGGCTTGCTTTTTAGTGGCATTTGCCCCTTTCTGTTTCTGATGCCTCGGGGATTGGAACAGGGACGCCTATGGTTTCGCTGTGCGGCCACAACACCTGCAACGGTACCGAGAGTATGCGAACATCTACCAGGTAGAGAAGCCACCCTAGTGATGCTTTCATTTTGCACCATGGCGTTTGATTTTACTCAGTTGCATGTCTGGCGGTGCTCCATTTGCAGGAGGAGGAAGAGGAGCGGTCTGATAGATGGAAGAACTTTTTGGATAGGCAGGCAGAGGACGATGAATCATCTGGAGAAGATGCTAAGATTGCGCCGTCCATTGAGGATGAAGGAGCTATCGGCGATGCTGGCGGGACCGACCTGCCTGATGTGAAGACACCCAAACAGCAGAGACCACATAAGATCCAAATATGGTCTGAAATCAGGCCTTCATTGGGCCACATTGGGGAGATGATGAGCTTACGTGTCAAGAAGAAGAAGAAGCAATCTTCTGCTGAACAGGAGAACACTGAAGATATCAAGCCCTCAGAGGACTCTGATGATGAGTTCTATGATGTAGAGAAGGTTGATCCCAGCGAAGGGCCTGTTGCTGACAGCACCAATGCGGATTCAGGAACGAATAGAGCTGCAAGTCAAGAAGGGTATTTTCCTTGGAAAGAAGAATTGGAGTGTTTAGTTCGCGGTGGGTTGCCAATGGCTCTGAGAGGAGAGGTAAGCTTTACATTTCTGTTAAAATGATAATTTTGGTTCAATGAAAGTGAAGGTCCATTTGCTTTGTGAGGACAGCTATGGCAAGCTTTTGTTGGTATTGGAGCACGCCGAGTGAAAGGGTACTATGAGAGTCTCCTTGGGGTGGATGATGAATGCGGAGATAGCAAAGGTGCCGATTCTCCGACTAAGGAATATGGTGACGGAAAACCAAAAGCATCTCAAGATCTTTCTTCAGAAAAGTGGAAAGGGCAAATAGAGAAGGTAGATAAGGCGATACGAACTTTCATTACTGGGTTTCACTATCCTCTTATGTTGATAAAATTTTGTGTTTCTAAGAGTGTGGTGCTAAGACGTCTTTTTTTACATTGCCCCTTTTAGGATTTGCCTAGAACATTTCCAGGTCATCCAGCTCTAGACGAGGATGGCAGAAATGCTTTAAGACGCTTGCTCACAGCTTATGCTAGACATAATCCATCAGTCGGTTACTGCCAGGTACATCTTTCTCTTAATGCTGATTCATATTGACTTTTCATGGCACTGCGTCCTATTACCTTCTTGGAAGGTCTTGCACACAGACCACTCTGGTGCACCTTTAAAATTTATTAATTGAATATTAATTTTTAGAAACACAAAATGATTGCCAGTACTCAAGTATTCCCCTTGAAGCTTCCTGTAAGTGAAATTAACCCTAGTACTATCCCATAACAGTTGGCTCAATCTAAGGCGATAAATGATAGGGTCAATTAGATATATGCGATTGCCAACTTCCTGTGTTCAAAAAGCCACTGCAGAGAAAGAAGAACTTACGAAAAATACAACTGTCAACACTGGGACGGTTAACTAAATGCCACTATGACAGTGGTGTATAACGAATTACAGTGACATTTGTTGTAAATCGGTTGTAAATGGAACACATAAGCTTGGGTGCAGTAAATCCATATCCCCAAACATTGTTTCAAGGTTATAGGAACTGTAAAACCAAATTTGGACACAGAAAAAAAAACTTTGGTATTTCATGGTTATGGTTCTATTATGCACAGTAATATTGTTTTCGAACATTTGCATTTGCATGTTCCAAGACTCTCTTAGCTAAGATTAATCGTATGAGTAATGCAGGCAATGAACTTCTTTGCTGGTCTATTACTTCTATTGATGTCCGAGGAGAACGCATTCTGGTAGGTTTTGCGGCACAACATCAAGTACCTGCATTCGTTCAAATTACTTCAGTTGATTACATAGTAGAACAGTTGAACTAAATAATGTGATAAATATGTTATGGGTCCACAGGGCATTGGCTGGCATTATGGACGACTATTTTGAGGGTTACTTCTCTGAAGAAATGATCGAGTCCCAGGTATTACTTTTTTTCCATTTTAATGTCTTATGCATACTGATTGTTGGATACTTAGAACTCCAAGCTGGTCGTTTTGTTATTAAAAGATCTGCATCTTGGTTCTAGGTGGATCAGCTTGTTTTAGAGGAGTTGGTCAGAGAGAAATTCCCCAAGTTAGGTTTGTTATATTTCCCTTTATATATAAAATCACATGACTTCGTCAGGCATATTAGCTGCCCAAGTTTGACAATTGAGGAGTTGCAATTTTCTTGTGTGCAGTAAATCACTTGGATTACCTTGGTGTACAAGTTGCATGGGTTGCTGGACCATGGTTCCTATCTATATACATGAACATGCTTCCCTGGGAAACTGGTCAGTCTACTGTTAAACATTCGAAATAAGATAGTACTAGTGTTTGCGAATTCCATTATCTTAACTCCTATCTTAGCTAATTTAATGTGTTTCCTCGATGATGGGACCAAAGTTATCTTTAGCATCAAGTTGCTGTTGATATTGTTAGATCTGCATGGTGATCTACATGGGCTTTAAATACATGAAGTTGTTAGTTCACTAAAATGCCACGTAATGTCTCATTCAAACGCGGCCCCATGGTTCACTTGTCATACATCAGATAGTGTTTTCCCCTGAATCACAGAATTTAGGGTGCCTTGTAATTTGAATTTTCTATTATCTTTCTGTGGGAAACTATATGTTGCTATCTTTCGACAATAAAGGGGATGATTAGCAATACGATAGGAGGTGATGCTAAAGCAAGTGCAAGTGAAGTGAGTGGCAAAAACAGGCATCATTTTCAGTTACTTGTCATAATATAAAATATGTTGACTGGATAAGCTTTTGCTATCAAAGCTACAAGCACGACATACCGATAATGGAAAAAACATATGTGTGGCCTTTTTGGATTTTGCGTCAAATGTTGATTGTAGAGTCAAACGCACAGCAAAAAATCTCTTGTCCTATTGTTTCTAAAATGGCTCGACAGGGACTTGATGTAAGAGACTAACACTTTTAGTCTCTTATTAGCTTATGCCAATAATATACTTACCATTTTAGTGCTATTTGAACATTTCAGTTCTTCGTGTGTGGGATGTGCTTCTGTTTGATGGAAATCGTGTGATGCTCTTCCGGACAGCCCTTGCACTTATGGAGTTGTATGGTACTGGGGTCTTTCCACCTTATTTTCATCCAGAAACAACAAAGCCATATAACTTTATATGAAGTCTGAATACATTATAGTTCATCTCAGGTGACTGCATGTAGACTTAACACCACTGCTGATTGCAGGTCCTGCACTTGTGACAACGAAAGATGCTGGGGATGCCGTAACTCTCTTACAGTCTTTAGCTGGTTCCACTTTTGACAGCAGCCAGCTTGTTTTAACAGCTTGCATGGGATATCAAGCTGTAGATGAAGAAAGGCTTCAAGATCTGAGAAATAAACACAGGCCATCTGTTTTGTCTTCAATGGAAAACAGAGCAAAAGGTCTTCTTGCCTGGAGGAGCACCAATGGTCTTGCATCAAAGCTGTACAATTTCAAGCGTGACACTGAACCATTGGTGTCAATATCAACAGAACAGTTAAATGACTCAACAGATGGGGATGCTGACCAAGAAATCAGTTCTGGAAATATTGATGATATGTATCATGGTTTGACTGTCAACACTGAGATTGATTCTATGCCTGATCCCAAAGATCAGGTATCATTCTCGATATACTCATCAAATTTTTCCTCTTTCACCAAATTGCAAAACTACTCAACTGAAAAAGTATTGAACAAAGATAAATAGAAATTAATCATGTATAAAAAAACTTAGTTACCATGTTTTCCTGTCAATTTACACGAACTCACAAAATGATTACACCGTCTTTGGAAGGAGTTCTGTTTCAGGAAGGTGTTCGCATCATCTTTTTTCTGTATTAAAGCAGTTATCTATTTTCATGCAAACATAATTTGAAGGAGTGAATGATCAGGCACATAAATCATGGAATGTTATTTCTACACATCTTCAACCTCTTGTTAAAGCAAATTACTTTCTGGACTAGATCATCTCAATCTCTGAAATCAAATTACTTAAGGTCCAATAATTATTTACATATTCACCAAAGAGTAGCTTCTGTTGAATCCCCCCCCCCCCCCCCCCGAGCCCCAAGGAAATTGCTTTCAGAAGTACAACACCTGGATTTCCGAAAGCATTGTGCGTAAGGTCCAATAATTTACATGTACTTTTCACTATGATGATCTATACAAATAGCATAGACAGAATCTTCCATCCCTGGGAACCATAGAGCTCCTGGTCCAAAATATTATGCAGGTGTTATAATTTGCATGGCTATCTGTTTTAAGAAGTACTGCAACCATGATACTTTCCACTGTTAAAAAACTTATGCTTAAGCAAGTCTTGAGTGGTCACCAAACCTGATTGTTTACAACATTTAAGTTTGGTCGTATTATTTCAGGTTATCTGGCTGAAGGTTGAGCTGTGTCGATTGCTAGAGGAGAGAAGATCAGCTGTTCTGAGGTCTGTTTGTTTGAAATATCCAATATCGTCACCAGTTTGAGCCATCAAATATCCACACACTTTAAATGGAGATGTATTAACCTTTGTAACATTTCAAATCAAATGGAACCCGCTGCCAGTAGATAGCTGCTTCGGTCCTATTGCCCACTGACTGGATGGAACATATTATTCTGCAGCTAGTCAACTCTGGTTTATTTCATGACAAACCCAACCAAAGCTAACAGTTATCATGGACAAAAAGTCACTAAATCTGGACAATCTCTTTAGGAAGAAACGCCAACTATTAGTTTGTTCAAAATCGATCAAAGCATCGACCAAAATTTAGTCCACTTACTGAAGTAACCCCGCACCTTCTGGTAATTGTTTCAGCCGTTTGTAGTGTTCACATGTTCCGATTGTTTAGCTGCTGAGCAATATTAGTACTGCAAAAGCTATATGTAAGCAAACTATTATCTGGTGGAGGAAAAGTTTCCTACTATCGCAGGTATTATTAGTGTACTGTGGAGCAAAAGATGGTTCTTTATAGAAAATGTTCTTTTCGCCGTTCAGAATACCTTTTTTTTCTGCGAATGTTCGGAATACATTTAGTCAGTGCAATTGTTTCTTCTGGGTTTCTCGAACAGTCGAAGTATCCTTCTGATTATTTCTTTTCATCCATATCCAGGGCTGATGAATTAGAGACAGCACTAATGGAGATGGTTAAGCAAGATAATCGACGTGAATTAAGTGCAAAGGTAAACATTTGGACATTTTCTTATACTGTCACCCACCATTACCATTATTCAGCTATGTGTTGTTCATCTTGCATACTGGGCCTGAATTTTGATAGTACGTTCTATTTGATAACCAGTTTATATACTAGAAAATGCTATATAAATTATCACAAGCCAATACTGCAAGTTGGAAATTTCTGGTTTGAAGACTTGAAACGCGATAGTTCTTAATATTTATAGTTTCACTTCTCAGGTAGAGCAGTTAGAACAAGAATTATCTGAGCTAAGGCAATCTCTATCAGACAAGGAGGAACAGGAACAAGCAATGCTTCAGGTACAGTTGCTATTTGTGCGTTCTTCTCAATTAACCTTGTTCTTACCAAAGTATATCTAGTTAACCATGAATTTACTTCACTGTAGGTCCTGATGCGTGTAGAGCAAGAACAGAAGGTTACAGAGGATGCCCGCATCTTTGCTGAGCAAGATGCAGCTGCTCAGAAATATGCTTCACATGTCCTTCAGGTTAGTTCAGTTTGTATCTCACTGAAACTACAACCCAACGAAAGATTAGCAGCTAATCAAGTGTGAGCAATTAAGTCTTGGCCCTCTAAATTTGTCGATCAAATTGGGAGTCTGCAATATCGAATGGAAGTGGTCTTTCTACACATTTTTTTTGTTCATTTGAAAATCACGTTCACATATGAAACAACCATTGCCTGATGATACTTATCTGGCGGAGGACATCATTGTGTTTGTAATTACCTGTGTAGTAAATGTTTCCTGCTGGTCTGCTGGATATTGTTCATAAAGCATGCATTGCAATATACACACACTTATCTTTTACTTAGTTATTAATATTAGTGATGAGTGATGACCTATATTTTATATGTTAGTGTCCTATTATTTGAAATCTGGACAACGCCAAAAACGTGAAACTCCAATTTCATACTGTTAGTATTGGGTCATGATTATTTGCCATCACTGGTCACCTGTCTGGGATTTGCATGCAACAAACCAAATATGTGTCTGTTTGCTCAATTTATGCTATATGTGTCATACATTCAACTCTCCATGCAGGAAAAGTATGATGAAGCTATGGCTTCCCTCACACAAATGGAGAGCAGGGCAGTCATGGCAGAAACAATGTTGGAGGCAACACTTCAATACCAATCTAGCCACCAGAAAGCACAACTACCATCCCCTTCCCCTTCTCCAAGGTATAGTAATCTTGTTTGATGGTATTAGACTAGATAACTACACGCAGTGGCAAGGAAACAATAATAAATTACTAATCTTGTTGTTACTAAGGTATATCTAGTGACCCATGGATTATGCCTTGAGACTGGTTGTGTGCTATTGCATAATTGAGAAGCATAAAGAGTGAAAATTTACAGTCATTTGTTGTTGTATTACTCCAGTGCTAACCTGATATGATGTCTTGCCCCTTCTCTTCTAGGACACCAACGCGAGATGCATCTCCTGTCCAAGTGAACCAAGATTCATCACAGGAGTTTCAGCCTAGAAAAATAAGTTTGCTTGCCCCATTTTCGCTCAGTTGGCGTGACAGGAACAAGGTACTTCCTTCCAGCAAGTGAAATGTAGGTTTGAGCTGTAATCTAAACTAGGGATAACACAATTTCTTTTTTTTATGCATATCCGTTTTGGAAATTTTACCATGTACACTCAGCTGGTGAGTTGGGTGTAGTTTAAAAATTGCTGGCTTGTTACCGTAAAATGTGAGAGAACATTCTGATTCATTCAAGGTCTTATTGGTGATGAATTTTCTATTCTAATAAATGCTCTTCTGCTAGTTGTCATAACAAGTGGGCATTCATCTCTGTCATTTAGGTTTTAGAGGGACGCTGACGGCGAAGGCATGATAACCTTAGTTCCATGGCCTAAAAGAGTACATGAATGTGTTTTTGGGTGCGTCAGCGATTTATATTCTTTAAATATATCCTGATTAGGGCTGCTAAATGTGATTGAAGGGCTCATGTCTTTGTGCCTTCTTTGTTTTTACTTGTCTTCAAAGCTCACATTGCCTAGCAATTTACGAGGTTTCTTGTTCTTGGGGATACTCTTGTTTAGTTTTACTTGTTAGTACAGATGAGTTCTGTAACTCCTTATGCTTTTCCTCACTTTTGGTACGTTCGACTAGCTATATACGATCAATATGAAAGTTCTCCCTTTTCTTATATTATGTTACTGATGCCATGGATTCTTTACAGGGCAAACAAGACGAGTCAACAAATGGCAAGCTTAATAACAACACCGAGCAAAGTGTTGAGACACCAAAGACAGACCATGGAAATCAGGAGGCCACGCCAAAAGAGGGTGAACAGCAAGTGGAGGCACCCAGCAGGGATGAACCCAGATTGGATAAGGCCAAGATGGACGACGATGTGCCAACTGTTGAGACGACCACAGATAAAATGAACGGGCAGGAAGAACGTTTAGAAGAAATAAAACTGGATTGATCCGTCGGCCGATCACATTTCGTGGTAGATAGCACCTTCTGATTTTGAAAGGAAGCTGAAGTCACGACATTCGGCTCCATTTTTAAACCGTGTATTGTTGTAGTCCCCCCCCCCCCCCCCCCCCCCCCCCCTTTCTTCCCCTTGTCCAGCTTGCGTCACTTCGTTTAGGCTCATAGATTCAACCTTTCCAACCATATACCTCGCCAAAAGATAATAAGTTATGTTTTACTTGTTCATTGTAAGATGGCTGTAAGAGTGTAAGTTATGGATATATACATGAAGGACGTACGACGTGAATGAAAACTAGTACAATTTTGGTAGAACATGGTCTCCAACATATCTGAAGGAATTGTTTTCTTCGAACATGGGCCACAATGTATCTTTGTAAAAGAAAAACGTGAAAACGGCGAAAAAGCTACACATTCGCCATGGACCTGATACGGTGGCAGCGCCAGCGATCAATATGCGAAGGAATATGTGATGCATGTAAAATTATGATGTCGTGAGTGTAAGGCCTGATACGGTGGTTCTGTTCAGGTAATTCTGCACATTTTGCCTTTTTCTATGTAAATCTAACTCCCAATTACGCATTGGTATTAAAAACTCCAAGTTTTAACACTCACGCTTGACATCTGCACGCAGGAGCTACATTGCGGCCGGCCAGGGTCGGCTCGCTGCTCCTATTCCTTTAATAGTTTCTCAATTTAATTATTTTAATTTGATTGATAATCTTGTACCTCAGTTTTTTTTTTCTTTTTAATCTTGCAGGGTGGAGTTCTGCACTGGCTGGCCTATGTCAGGCGGAGTTATAAGCCGCCTATAGGGATTTCGTCGAGGCGGCAGAATAGGTGTAGGACAAGAGTGATGACGAGGACATCGTCAACTCGGCCCCGGCCGCGCTCCACCACCACGATTATGAAGCCGCATTTGCGGGCGACGCTGACAACGAGGAAGAATATTGCATGGTGTATCGCCGTCCTCGGTCCCCAAGAAGACCATCGATCCTTCCCTTCCCTTGAAGCCAACCTTGGTGGCCTCAACATCGTCGGCCGATTAGCCGCTTGGCGGCGGCGTGAAGGTGGAAAACTTCACTTTTCGAGGCTTTGGAGGTGGAGTTTACGGAGTCAGAGCTGGACAAGATGAAACTTCAGTTTTCGGGATCATGGCCAGACATGGGGAACAGATGCTGAAAATCATTTAGTATAGGTTTATATAAGGGTTTAGTTAAAAATTATCCGAAATATGATGACTTTGTATGATAATAATCTGAATTGCAATGAATGTGTTTCAGTTTATATGAAAATCCTCCTTGCTCGTATGATTTTTTTTCCAATCTATTAAACTACGTTTAAAATGTATGCAGTCAAACAATGGATATACATCACCTAACGGATATCGAAACAAATTTGCGGATCAGTTGCACCAGGAAAACTTCAAGCTCTACCGACCCGCACCGATCGATGGAGTTGTGGAGTTCGCTACGCGGCTCACGCTCCAACCAAAAGCAGGCCACCAGTCACCACTCAGCCAACCGTAGCCTGTACCACTACTGACTACTCCTCGAACCCATCCATTTGTGGCATGTGATACACGCCCTCTCCCCCGGCACCCACCGCCCCTCCCTCGTGCTAGCCTGCCTGCGGGTGCGCCAAAAGAGGCCGTACCTCCAACCACGTGACACGGTCGAGATCGTTAATCTGAATCTCTCTCTCTCTCGGCAGGTTTTGTCACCAGCAACAAACCCTGGCTGGATGCGTTGTTCCCACCACTTTTGTTTCGTGTATGTAACCACTTGCATAGCACAATAATGCTAGATCTGCTTTAGATTCTTCAGCCCTACCTGACGGCACAGTTGTGTTAATTAACTCAAAAGCATGTCCACTTAGCGCTAACAGCAGATGGATTTAGCCCGAGGAAGACGCGCTCCAGAATCCAGCGTGCATCTGGCTCCACAGGCAGCCGGCCGTCTAATCTAACTAGATCATCGAAGGCGCGCGTTGCTGCGCCCATTCATTTTAAAGTAGAGTGGTTGGAATTTATGATGCAATTTTTTTTTATATAAAATGTCTTTCAAGTATAACACATTTCTTCTAAATAAATTGACACAGAGAATATGAAAGTTCAATTTGCATAATATATTGACACTACTGAAAGTGAATAATCTAATCGGTTTTACAAAAAAAATGAAGACTTTAATTGGCATTATTACTACAAGAAAAGGGAGACATGTGTGATGCACTGTGTCAAATGTTTCTCCTTTTCATTTTATTTCTATCAAATCATTAGTGAATAAGAAGCAAAAAAAATTAGAGAAAAATGCTTTTTGGTGAATTTTACCTTTTCTAATGTCCAAATAGCTAATGCAACAAAACTGGTAGAGAGATGATTTATAGTCATAGTTCTTGGAATCAAAGTGGGACCCTCTTGTCCACCCGTGCCATGGCTGGTGTGGTGCCTCAATGTGGTTGGATTCAATATAGAACAGACGAATTATTACCCAAGGATCTAACTGAAACTCAGCAACAATGTCATGATTTTACAAAGTCGGAGAAGCCAGAGATATGGCCTTCATGCAGTTTTTTCATCCATTCATGTAAAGAGAGGTTTATGGGAGAAGGTAACATCTATATAATCAATGATGGCGCGAGTTGCAGCGCCTTTGTATTTTAACAAAACATTCGTATTTTGACATTATTTACGTCCAACTATTTCAAATTTATTTCCAACAATTCAAGTTATTGCTAAGTATATGTGAGGATTATTACAAAATAAGCTCAAGGTAATCTAATGGTACCAGAAGAAAAAACACATCATGCATGTAAATGCTTAGTTCTAAGAATCATCATGAAGGCGCACGTTGCCGCGTCCGTCTATCTCGAGGAAAGAAATTCTTAATATGTTGAAGAAAACTTGGACGGCAAAAACATTTGGTAAAATTCTTACAATATGAATTATAATGCGACAAATAGATTTTATGGTGTATATTAAAATCAAATTGGAACCAATACACTGATATAAATAGTTTCCGTATCACATTCGTGATTAGATGCAAAAAACAGACAAGAGGGAAATATTGCAACATTTGTCTAACAAATACCATCTTCCACTCCTGCACAAAATTCAACTCTAATGGGAAGTTCATGTTCCCAAGGATCCAACTATTGCATTGTTGCACTAATGCAAATTATTTTAATGGGTCAACATGACATGCAACACTAAAACTGCACATGTCAAGAGCCGGTCACATATCATCATCTAAAAAACATGCAAGAACTGGGCTGAGAAATGGCAATAGACAATACCTTTTCATTATACACATAATTGATATCCAGTATCCATAGATCTAGCTTGTTTGTACAAAAAAAAGATATAATGGACTTTATGTTGGCATATCAACAAAACCAGTTGTAAGATCAAACAAAAGCTATTTAACTCTGTTGGCATATCGAGTCAATATAATATAAGCTCAATCTTCTAATTTTGGATTTGTGTGTTCACACCGGTAGATTTATTATCCTGGCAAAGTGTAGGAGAGGAAATCCCATATGCAACTTAAAATAGCAGGTGAATTTACACTCAGATTAGCCTAAAAGACACACAATGATTTTTTAAATCTGAAACTTCTTACAAGAACAAGTGCAACCAATCGCATATTGCAAAACAGTCAACTAATATGTTCATCTGTAACTTGTTGTCTGAGAGATGGAATGCGAGTGTCATGTTAGGCATATTATTTGTTTGTGAATAAACGGCTTATAATCAGTAAACACATAGTAGATAAGCTTTGAATGGAGAATGAACAAGTGCTTTAGTTGATCCTTGGCACTTTCTTCATCACCGGCATATATTTTAAATTCTTAAGTATCGCATATAAATACAGGTTCGTTTGAGCTTGCCTGACATGTCACTCCAATCTGATGATATCTTCTTTTCACCTTGAGTATTCGTTCCTTTTTTCAGGTTTATAAAGCTAATGCAACCTGCAAATATAAAAATCCAGACCAAAAAAATCTGAATTTTAATGAACAAACACTTAAGTCCTATTAGACTGAAAGCACCACAAGCATAAGCCAAAATTTCCCTTTTAGTGACATTCCACAACTCTAAACCTTTTACCGACCTATCCAAGCATCGACTCGTGATGAACCAATGATTAGCCCAATTCAGACCACCATGCATAAGATAATTAGGTGCAAAAAAAGTCAGTTGTATTTATTTCCATAATAAGCAAAGCTTCAACAACTATGAACCATGTACCTGATCATTGCAATAGAAAAATCAGGGCACCAATTGTCATTTTATTCATGAGAATTGTTTCAATGCAACCAAAATAAAATTTGATAACAATTCAATTATTTTATAAGAGAGCTATTAGCCCAACCATTGTTGAATTTACAGAAATGAGTCAACGTGGATGACTTGAGATAACTATCAGTCAGTTTGGAAACTCTAGATGAATACTATAATGCTTCATGATAAGCCAGTTATCTCAGCCCATTGTATTCAAAAAAAGAACTAACTTCTATTCCTGATACAATTTTGGTTCTTTTGTTGTAGGTGAATACCATAATACTCCATGATAAGTCAGAAAACTGTGTGAGTACCATTTGTACATAAAGAAGGAAACAACACAAAAATATAAACCAAACAGCCAGAGCACTTCACCTTTCTCCTGAAGTGGGTGTGCTAGGTGGAAGGCCGCTGGTGATCGGATTGTCAACAAGCAGCGGCCGTACACTAGCACACACCATCTCTTCATCCGTGGATCCTCGGCTCCTCGCCCTAAACCTTGTAAACGCACGACCAACAAGATGAACGGGGGTTGAAGAGCTAATTCTACTGCTGTCGCATCCTCTTGCCGTCTTGCGCCAGTGAACCACATACGCTATCCCTTCCTTATCCTCCTCTACATCGTCGAGCTGCTGACGCTGCTGCCTCATCCTCCTCATCGGTCACCATGGCTTTATCGTCGCCGTGGCACCTGAATCACACAAGAGCAACATGAATTAGCACATATGCGGCCCGTGAAAGCGGGATGTAAAGAAAATTGATACGAGAAAAGATGCAAACAACAGAGAATAAATAGCATGAAGATGAGCCGAAGAGGTGAGGTGGACCAGTCAGTTTATGTACGCCATCACCCGCCATGAAAGCGTGCTTAGAAATTGAGTGGATAGATGAGGTGTCGGACATTATTGCCAGCACCCCTACCTTTCTTCGTTGGCGGATCGCCCGGGCCGTCTGGATCGACCAACGTTCGATTCACCCGCATCTCGCGCTGGATCCCTTGCGCGGCTCACGTCGGTTGGATCCCCTGAACCACCGGTTCCCCCGCGCGCGTCACGTCGGCTCCCTCGCGCGACTTGAGTCCGTTGGATCCCCTTGACCACCGGTTCTCTCGCGTGCGTCGCGTCGAGGGCAGCTTGGCTGGATGGATGCAGATGATAAATGGGTCAGTGAAGCACCTACCGCTATGGGCCAATGAAGCCCACTTAACGACAGGTCTTCAAAAAAGTCACCAGAGTAGCTGCCCATTAGGACAGATAGCTAGTCGTGGCAGATTCATGCTTAGACAAAGATTTGACGGTTTTAGAAATGGTTCAAACGCGAAATCTAACGGTCAAAATCATTGGGCGCGTGAGAGACCTCAGATTGGGCTCAGTTTTACTGTCCTAAATTGCCACGGGATTAACTGCTCCCTAATCTGGCTGGTGTCATGTCATTAGTCAGTATGCATGTCCTTCACGATGCTTCCCTCCCTTCCTCCTCGACGAGTGTCAGTGAGAGCGAAGAGTGACAAGTGACTCTGCACGCACCGAGCAAAAACCACAAATGATTCCAAATAAAGCGAACTTATTCCTAAAGAACAAGCTAACTAACAAACAAATAAGCACGCGCAATCTAACTAACGGAACGTGCGTAAAAAACTCGCACTATAAATCAGCTCCGCCTTGCTCACTCCATCCACAAACCATCTCTCTCGCCTTCCCTGCAACACAAGCCACCACCTGAATCTCAAGCTCGGAGAGGAAGAGGAAGACAACCAACCAAGCAAGCAAGCAAGTAAAGAGAGGAGCAATGGAGTACGGGTCCCCCTGCAACAGCTGCAGCAGCAACAAGGAGAAGAAGAGGCCTCCGCTCAAGAGAGGCCAGCTCAAGCTGCAGATCGCCAGGACTCTCGGCAGCCTCGTGGCGCCGGGCGCCAAGAGCGGCTTCAGCTTCAGAAGATGATGGCTTGAGGCTTGAGCAGCCATTCGGCCAGGGCAAGCAGCATTTTCTCGACCAAACTAGGAGCGCAGGTTGAAGAAGAGTTGTTTTCGTTAGTTAGGTGTGCTTCTTTGTAGTATCTCCTTGAGTTTTCCCCCTTCGGCCCAGTCCCTGCGTGCCTTGAGGTTCGCCGATTAGATCTCGCTTCCTCGACAATTTTTTCACGTTGTCCACGTGAAGAAATGTACGGTGATTGGAGATTGTAATGGGAACTACAGTTCTGATTCTGAGATTCATGCGTCTCCCCGTTGTCCTTTCATTGGACTTGTCCACCTAGGAGCATCTACAATCGTACGCTTCAAACGACCTCTCATGCATTTTGACTGGACAGAAAAGAAGGAAAAAAGTTACCTAATCGGACTCTTCGTATCATCTCTATACGTCCGGACTATCCGTCAATCCTCATATTGATGACAAATATACGAAGGATATGAGGGCTCGCGAACGCGTCCTGACGTGATCGGTCAGGCCGTTACGTAGAACGCGTCCCCATCGCGGACCATCTTTTTTTCTTTATTCATTTTTTTCTTTTTCTCTCTTCCTTTCCACCAACCACGTGCAAGTGACCGGATATATTAGGAAAAAAATTGATGAGTGTGGCTACACGGATGGACAAATAGGGAACACGTCTGATTACTGACAGGGCGTGTTTGGAGGCATTTAGGGGGTCATATTTACTAAGTTCGGCTGTAGATGTTCGAATACACTGGGACGATGGGGGTACCATGATACATGTCCAACTCTGAAAGTCTCTCAACTGGGATGATGTGCGGACGATGTTTGACAAGTTCTAAATAACCTAAAAAAAAGCTACGTGAGCTACCGGACGGTAACCTCACATGGCCTCTATAGCCAATGAGACCTTCATCATCGCCTGCTTCGTCGTCGTTGTCGTCCATTGGGCGATGGAAGGGCACATAGGGGCCGCCTGGTTGCCGCTTGCCGCTCGCGATGCAGGCGTTCGACTTCCTCCTCTTTTGTATGCCTGTCCTCATCAGCCATAGACACCGCCCCGATCCGCATCGGCCACAAAAAATCTCGTCACAACCAATTCCTCAAGTTTGTTATTAGCAACAAGTTGAGTTTTATGAATAAAAACTATTTTATTTGTATCATTATTTCTTCTTCTTCTTCTTCTTCTTCTTCTTCTTCTTCTTCTTCCTTAGCGGTCATAAAAAGACGGATGTGGGGAAGGTGCTCGGTTGACAGAGATTTTTGAATGAGCAAAGTGAACGCATTGAGTTCCTTGTCTACTTATTCTCTTGGAGACCAATTTCTTAGATCAAATGAGTTGAACACTTCTTCAACGATCCTCCATAGTTGAGTAGAAAAGCTACTTATATGAGACTTCATAAGAAAAACCCAATTAGTAAAATGGTACATCAAGGTAACATAATGAAATTGAGTAAATAAACGGCACAAACAATGTAAGAAGATGGATTGGGGACCATAGTTTAATAGAGGCATCTCTTCAAGCAAGATAGATATATTGTGGTGGACAAATTACGGTTGGGCATCGCTTAAATTGCAATATTTATGAGTATGATAATTCATGGCATACATAAGCACTACGTCCGTGATATGTAGACTGTTGTCCAACTTCATCTACCACTAATACTCTACCTAAATACCGTTGTCGAGCATGCATCTTGAGGTATTAAGTTAATAACAAATAGAGTATTACAATAAGCATAATGACATAATATAGACAATAAAACTATCACCCAAGTGTGATAGAGAAAATACCGTTTTATCATTAGTAGCATCAACTCAATACATGTATTTTCCATTTCTCACTCGGATAGAACACTACAATATTGAACCTACTACCATTCAAAACTTCCTTTGAAGACCTAAGCATAAAAGTTAGACATAGAACAACACAAAGACCGGACAAAATATGTGACTATTAATTATGCAATGAACAAACCATAAAAGATTTAATAAAATTCATGAATAAATCTGATCATAAAGTGATAATTCATCATATCCAAACAAACACAACACCGATTATATCAGATTGATCCGATCATGTATGGTAGCTGGCGGGACTCTGTATTAAATCACAAGGGAGAGAGATGTCATCTAGATACCGCTATAGACCCATAGTCCAAAGGAAACTAGTCACACATGGTCATGGTAGCAACAAGGTTGCTGAAGATAGCTCCGAAGATCGATTCCCCCTCCAAAAGATCATCGGAACATACCTCCAAATTGAATCCCCGTGAAACAACAACTTGTGACGGCGGAAAATTCAGGAAAAATTTGTACACGGGGTTTCAAAACATTTGAAATTTAAAAAGCTTCGGTGCGCGCGGGGGGGGGGGGGGGAGGGGAGGTGAGGTGTGCTCCTGGGGCCCACGCGGTAGGAAGGCGTGGCCTCCCTTGGCCACGTGCGGCCCACGGGTGCCACCAGACTGGTTCCAATGCTTTATGGATTCTTCTTCCTCCGAAAAAAGCATAAAAAATTCCGTGACGTTTGGAGGTCCGAAAATAATGATTTTCTGAAAAGTAAAAAATCATTCTTAAAATGCCAACCAACTCTGGACACTAAATTAATAGGTTAGTCAAAAAACAATAAAAAAATGTTATGAAAAGTGTTTAAGAAAATCATTGATACATTTGAGACGTATTAACAGACGACGAACTATTTGAAGGATGTTTTTCGAAGCTCTATGAAAATAATTAGGTTCACACTGTGTTTGCATTCCCGATTGCTTGACCAGGTGAATAGGTTCTAAGTTTTTTTTTTTCCGTGCTCCGATCTTTCTTAGTGTGGATATTATGTCTTTACACGGAAGCAAAGCAAGCACAAGCAATTTAGTAAAAGCTAATCTATCCCAATACATTGCCAAAACAGTCAAGAACAGGAGACCGAGAATTAGCCCAGCTTCACCCACATTCATTCCTTTTACACTCATTGTATATATAAACCACACGTACTGTATTTACTAATTTACATGTAAGAACTGTAAATCTTAGGTTTCCCTCGAAGCACTGCCAAAAGAGGCCGTACAACCAACCACGTGACACTGTCGAGGGCGATAATCTGGAGCTCTGTTTCCATTGACAAGTTTTGTTTTGTTTTGTCACCAGCAATAAGCCCTTGGCTTGATACGCTGTTCCCACCACTGTAGTTTCGTGTAACCACTGGTACTAGTACAATAATGCTAGATCTGCTTTAGATTCTTCAGTTCCACCTAACGGCACGGTTGCATTACTTAACTCAAAAGCATGGCCACTCAGCACTAACAATGGATTTAGCCCGAGAAAGACGCGCCCCAGAATCCAGCGTGCATCTGGCTCCACAGGCAGCCGGCCGCCTAATCTAATTGCCACGAGATTAACTGCTCGCTAATCTATCTGGTGGCCCATCATTAGTCAGTATGCATGCCCTTGACGGATGCTTCCCTCCCTTCCTCCTCGACGAGCGTCGCAGTGAGAGCCGAGAGTGACAAGTGACTCTGCACGCACCCTCCAAATAAAGCAAACTTATTACGTACTCCTGGAGCCCAGCAGATGCAGGGAGTAAACAAGCAAAGAAGCACGCGCAATCTAACCACCGAAACGTGCCTAAAAAACTCGCGCTATAAATCAGCTCCGCCTTGCACACTCCCCATCCACAAACCAGCTCTCGCCTTCTCAGCGGCACAAACCACTATAGCACACGAGCTACAGAGCGAAGGATCGAGAAGGATTAAGGAAGCAAAGAAAGGAGCAATGGAGTACGGGTACCCCTGCAACAGCTGCAGCAGCAACAAGGAGAAGAGGCCCCCGCTCAAGAGAGGCCAGCTCAAGCTGCAGATCGCCAGAGCTCTGGGCAGCCTCGTGGCGCCGGGCGCCAGGAGCGGCTTCAGCTTCAGAAGATGATGGACTGACCGGCCAACAGAAGCAAGCGTCTTCTCGGCCAGTTTCGGAGGGAGCATGTGTACATGGATTGTGCATGCTGAAGAAGCGTTGTTTTAGTTAGGTGTGCGTGTGCTTCTAATTTGTATCGAGTTTTCCCTCTTCGGCCCAGTCCCTGCTTGATTTGAGGTTTGCTGATGCGTTAGGTCTCGCTTCCTCGATCGACAATTACGTTGTCCACGAGTGAAGAAATGTACGGAGATTGGAGCTAGTACTAATGGGAATTTTGCAGTTCTGATTTTGAGATTGATGCTTCTCCCCGCTCTCCCTCCATTTGATTTGTCCAACTCCGAAGTCTCTCAACTGAGTGACCCAAATGATGACAACTGAGTGACCCGAGCTCTATCATCTTTCGTAACTTTCTGGTGTTTTAAGTCCTAGCAGGATACCGAACGATGTCCCATCCAGATTGCAAAACATTAAAGACATGCTCGACGTTCTTCCTAGCACGCTCTTGCTCTTGGTCACATCTTTTCCTCTTCTTTCCGACGGGGTTGAGAATTGTCTTCACAATAGTGATCCACTAAGGATAGATACAGTCATCTAGGTAGTATCCTTTGTCGTAGTTGTGACCGTTGATGACAACATTCACCGGTGGGCTGTTACCTTCCGCAAGCCTTGCAAACACCGGCGAGCATTGAAACACATTGATATCATTGTGTGATCTGGTCATGTCGAAAAAAGAGTGCAAGATCCAGAGTCTAGAAGGCCACGACCTCACAAGATCCTTTGCATTTGGATTCGTGCCATACATGTCAATTTCATTCAAAACTTCATGCAATGCATTGTTTAACATGCAAACATCTCCCATCATGCATATTTTAATCAATCATGCACATATCCTTATGAACAGTGTCTAGAAATCAATGGTGTGGAGTGTAGGTTGGGCTGAACCATGATGCGGTAAAACATTTTCAAGTATGACAGTATAAGCCATGACATGGCCCTTATACTGCCCTTGCCAATCAGAAGGGCGGTTCTTCCACTTCCGGTGCATGCAGTCTATGATGTCAAGCATCCCTGGGAATCCCTTGATAGCATTCATCGCCAACAAGCGGGTTGTATCTTCATGAGTCGGATCTCTCAAGTACTCAGGGCCAAACACAACAATCAAAACCTTGCAGAACATGTACATGGACTCTAGCAATGTAGACTCGCTCATACAGACGTACTCATCAATGAGATCACCGGCCACTCCAAATGCAAGCATCCGGATGGCTGCAGTGCATTTCTGATAAGATGAGAAGCCAATCTTTTCAAGGGCGTCCTCTTTGCACTCGAAATAGTTATGTATCTGACCACCCCATCTCTAATATGGTTGAAAACATGCCTAGCCATACAGAAACGTCGTCGGAATTTCTGATGTTTGAACAACGGGTTGGTAGTGTCAAAGTAGTCCTTCCAAATAAGTAAATGACCGCTCTCTCGGTTGCGATTCAACGCCGGAAGGTGTCCTGGAATCGAGCCACGAAACAACGGCCGTTGGCTATTAAGGTGGTGATGGACCAAATCAGTAGCCAATACCTCCTCTTCATCATCGAACGAGGAATCATCGGAGTCGCAAAGGAAATTATGGAAAAAGAACTCATCGGCGGAATCCATTTTGTACCTTGGCAAACTATCGAACAGGTTGAGAGCGTCGTCGAAGGAGCTGGCCGATGAAGATACATGCTCCTCCCTTGAACCAGGTAGCTGGCCTACAGACGTCCGACGAGCGGGCCAACGTCAGGACGAAGGAGATGACGAGGCGGTGAGACAGATTCCTACCGGCGGTGGCGTCAGGAGGTGGTGGTGGGAGGCTTCGGTGCCCCGGCGGTGAGAAGGTGGTAGCGGCGAGGTGGCGACGTTTGTGGGGTGAGGGAGAGGAGGAGGTGGCGAGACAGTGGCACCGGCTGCTGGCAGGGGCACCGGCAAATGGCGGAGGCGACGACGCGGCGGAGGCCAACAAGGAATTGCCGTCAATCTGGGGTGGGAGAGGATGACCAATGTGCTACCGACTTACGGGCCAAGGGGAGTAGTTGGCGCGCGGCGCGTGCATCTGTTTCGTGTCTGCGCCGACGCAAATCAGGCTAAAAATGGGTTGGAAATGGGTCGGCAGGCGGACGAAAAGCGGACGCGCATCTGTTTGGATTGACGTGTTGAGCCCACTTTTTTGTCCGCCACGATCTAAACGAACGCGCGCGAACGAAATGAATCGACGTGTTGGAGTTGCCCTGAATACACATTGTCAGTTTGTCAGGCGCGTGTTTCTTGGTCTCCCTCTTAGCGCCACCATGACGTGGAAGAATTTCTTGAGGGCTGTTTGGTTTCTAGCCACACATTACCACATTTTGCCACAACTCAGCTTAGGTGTGTGTTTGGTTCTAGCCATACTTAAGGTAAGCATTTTTTAATGAGTAGTAAACTCCACATGTCATAGACACAAAAAGTATGACAAGATTTTCTTAGGCTAGTCAAAATATGACTAACAATTTAAGCAACTCAAATGAGACAAGTGTGACAAAAATAATGTGATAAAATATGACAAAAATAGTTACAATCCAAACAGCCCCTTTATCTCAACGCCACCAGCCCCGCGCGTGCGTCCGGCAGTGGTTACCAATCACGTACCCGTCGCCACCTGTCAGCCGATGTGCAGGACAGCCGATGTCTAACTCTGAAGTCTTTGAACTGAGCGAATACACAAGCAGCTTGTAAAACTGACTTGTGGGTGTCTTTTTTAGAAAAGGAGAATGATTCTTAGCTTCTCCATCTGGGAGATGCATGCAAACATTTTATTGATTATTCACGAGAATTTAACAAAGTAGTACATCAGTATGTCTAAATTCGCCATCTTGACAACATATATCGCTATTTTCATCCAATTGATGAAGGGGTGCAGAAATGCTGGGCCAAATACCTAGACCTCTCACCTAAGCCTAACATCTAAAGTCAGAGGCCCTAGCCGAGCCACATACCGGGTCTGGGACACAAACCGGTCCGACGCACTCTCATGTGTCGTCGCCGCTGTCTTCCACTGATCTGCCTTCAGAGCATAAACTGAGGCGTCAACCTTGCCAGGTCTCTCTGTCATCAATGACACCATGACGTCAGACAGCGTCCTCCTCCTGCGCGAGTCCATCTCCAAGCATCGGACGCCGAGTCTCCACTACACCACGCCGCCGAGTTCCGCCGCCATCAATGTTTAAGATGAAGCACCGCTCCACCAAATAAGCCGACCACTGGTCTCTCGGGCCCGTGTACACCTCGAAGAATGACGCCCCCAAGGAGGAGACGACACTAGAGCACCGCCGTCATCCGATCTAGTGATTTAGGGTTTTCCCCGGAGGTAGCAGATAGTGGCTTAGAACTTCTCCTCGGCGATGCCTTCAAGAAAGGAACGCCGCAAAATAGGGCCGTCACCGTTGGCTTTGACAGCTAGCCGAAAGCAAGTTTTCACCCGGATCTGTTCGAAGGGCCTCCATAAAGCATCTCGTGCATGGACTGCCGCCATCTCTGACTTGTGAATGTCTGTTTACCAGAGAATACAACAGCCCTGCAGTCTTCATTGTTGTCATAGAAAGCTAGAAAACTATTCTTCAAAATCTGAAGCTCAGTTGTTGCACCACTGGAAAGATTAGGATGCAGCTTTATGTTCCAGCCAGAATCAAACTGCGATGGCGCAAAACAGCATTTATCCAAAGAAAATGTGATTTGGAAGGACTAGCCACCTCCAAGCTCCAATCTGCTCGAAGGGCACCAAGAATCGAACCAGAGAGAAATCAAGCGCCCATTGCCCTATGCCCCAGTGTGCAGACAGTGGAATGTTTACAGGTATAAACGGTAGAAGCGAGCGCCACAAAGCAGTGCCACAAGTCCTTAATATTTGAGTGATACTCCTGGCAAAATACCTGGACTGAAGCCAATTAGAGCACAGAATGGAAGAGGCTTGCATAACCTTGGTCAGAAACTTAGCCAGCATCTTCAGGAAGGAAAAAGAACAGAAACTTAGCCAGTATAGCGTCATTTTCGACAATGCACTGATCGCTTATACCAGGGCCCCATTCTCCTTTGATAAAATAACCTATTTCCAAGCCACCAAACAGTCAGCTCTTGGCTGATCTTGCTCTTATGCCACAGAAAGTTTATACGTAGCTTGTCAATTTTATCAAGGTCTCCTTTGGTCCACTTTGACCATCAAGTTCTATGCAATACGTTTGTCTCAAATAAAAATATATATCAGGGTAATTATGGTAATAAATTTGATGTTTGTTATGCTAATAGTTTTTTGTTATATATAAATGCTTATAAACTACTTTGGTTTCATATATATATATGGAGCCGGGGAGAGCCTCACTGTTCATTTAAAAAATGCTTATAAACTTAGAAATATATAATGTTCAAGAAATTGGTAACTGGTATCTGCTCGGTCGACTTGGAAGTAACAATTAATTGGTAAATCGGCCTATTAATTAGATTAATTGGACGACTATTAATCGATAGATTAAATAAAAACTTGCCAAGTTACATCCAGATTTTTTACATATTGTACCATGCTTCCGTGCAACTAGCAATGTAACATTAACAAAAATATTCTATTATGGGCATATAAAAAATAGACAAGAGGTAAAACTAATAATCGTTATGCATCCAAACCTACAAAGTCTTAAAATTCAGAATTACCAATTAATCATTTAAACTTGTCCATATACTTGATATCATACACCATACAATATTCTACAAATAACAATCAATACGAACTACTCCATCCACTAATCTAGAAAGTTGTAATCTATAATCTACTAATATGTGAATACTGGATTCTTCATAAGATAAGGGGAGAAGATGGTAGTAGTTTGCCTACTGATGACTTCATGGAGGAAGAGATTAGGAAGCATCCCGTGGGTCAGGCGATGGGGAGTAGCCCATGGGAAAGGATGGGGGAATAGCCAACAGGGGGTGGGGTCCAGGCAGGTGACCAGAGTGGCGGAGCAGCTGGATCTTGGAGGTCTAGTGTGATGGCTGGCAGCGGTAAGGACTTGACTAGCCACAGCCAGTTTAGGAGGGGGTGAAAGGAGCACGATGGAGCAGAAGGAGGATCAAACCCTAGCTATTTAGTAGCAAGATGGAGTGGGAAGGGTCACGGGTCAAATTTTGGAATTCGTTTGCTCACCAGTTAACGGGCCAGTAGCGATTAATTGGTCTGGCAAATGATTAATAGGTATAACAATTGATTAATCGATCTATCAGACCCATTAATCGGTCTGGAAAGTTAATACAATGAATAGGTGTTATTCGATTCAGTCACCCAACGAGTAGCGATTAATTGACAAGTCAACTGATTAATCGGACGAATTCTTAAACTAGAAAAAAACTTAAAAACCAACGTTTTGGATCAGGTTTAGTAGTAACTCTAGATCGGAGTGTCACGAGATTAAACTGCCCTTAATCTCTAATCTGGGTGGTCGGGCTATCATTGCAAGGATGCCTCCCTCCTCAATGAGTGTGATAGTGAGAGCCAAGAGTGAGAAGTGACTCTACTCCCACTCACTACAGTACCAGCAAATACTAACCCACACGTGACTCCAACTAAAGAGAGTCAACTTGTTCCCGGACCCCAGCAGAGACGGGGCGTTTGTTAATTCAGAAGAACGCGGCGCAATCCAGCAGAACGTGCCTGAAAACTTTCGCTATAAATAAGCTCGGCCTTGCACAGACCATCCCCAAACCAGCTCTCACCTCCCCAGCAACACAAACCACCACTTGAACTGAACCTCAAGCGTAGAGAGGAGGAGGAAGAAAGGAGCAATGGAGTACGGGTACCCCTGCAACAACAGCTCCAGCAACAAGGAGAAGAGGCCTCCTCTCAAGAGGGGCCAGCTCAAGGTGCAGATAGCCAAGACCCTGGGCAGCCTCGTTGTGCCGGGCGTCAGGAGCAGCTTCAGGAGATGAGATGGCCAGCCAGCCGGAGCAGTAGTTTCTCGCCCGATCTAGCTAGAACTGTGGTGTGCTGCTTGACATGTACAGGGATGCGTGGTGTGTTTGCTGGTTTCGTTCGAGTTTTCCCATTCCCCCGGCACCCCTTTCTGCTCGCTTTTGAGGTTAGCTCGGTGGGTGTGCTGCTTAGATCTTGCTTCCTCGGCGATTATGCTGTTCACGGGCGAAGAAACGGGGATGGAGCTTCGTGTTGGGAGTAGCTAGCAATGTGTAACTCACTCCACTTTGAAGATGGTAATGGAGTTTGTAACTGAAATATCTGCAACCTGTTCTGTTTTTGAGATCGATGGGCCTCTCATTTCATTTGTAGTATTGTCCAACTCTGAACTTAATACATTGGGCCGGGAGACGGACTGTACATGTCAAATCCTCACTTTCTTCCGTGCAAATAGCCAGGCCAGACAGAGTGACGGACTCATTTGGCAGGCAACGGCTCCGGCCGCCAACCACGCGACTTTGGCGGCGATGGAGAGGGACCGGGTGGCAATGTTCGCGAGCTCGGCTCCGACGACCCCGACAGCGAGCCGATGCCATGGATTAAGAAGGACGCCCACGAAGCCGAGGCGTCTGGCTCCGGCATCGATGTGTCCTCCGACGAGGAGTAGGCATTTAGCTTGTTTTAGCCTTTATTAATTTATGTCAACAAAGTGATAGTTAGTTTAATGTCAGCATTTTGAAGTCTATAACTCGTAAAAAATTTGACGGATACAGCAGCGCTGCTGCCAAGTATTTGTCAAGCAGATCGATGTATCATTTCCAGATGACTTTTCGTGATGCTAATCAATCTACTCCAGATTCTGCATTCAGCTAGGAAGCATCAGTAAGTACGAGATATTATGCACCTCAAGAAAGTTGTACTAAAAATACGACAAGTAATATTGATTGGAGAGAGTAGAAGAGCTAGAGATGCCATAACAACCTGCTAAGGGCATCTTTAACCGATCCCAATATTTTTTTTTATTTTTTTAGAAAAAGAGTATGCATCCCCGGACTCTGCATATCGACGATGCATGCGGCCACTTTATTGATTATTCATAAAAAAAACCTTACAAGAAAGTACATCAGTAAGCCTGAAGCCATCCTCTAGGCAACTCATGTTGCTACTCCTATCCCTTTGATATAGTGGTACTGAATGTTCGAGCCTAATACCAAACAGACATCGCACCAAATCCTAACATCTAGTGCCGGATGCCCCATCCCGACCACATACCTGGACTGGATCACACACCGGTCCGACGCACTCAGCGAGGCTGCATTCACCGTCTTCCACCAATCCATCTTCAAAGCTGTACTGATGCATCGACCCTGCCCGGTCTAACTGTCGTCGACGCCACCACTACGCCAGACAACCACCATCCTGCGCTCGTCCGTCATCACACGCCCAAGGCGAGACCCCGCTGCTCCATGCCGCTGAGACCCGCCGTTGTCAACGTGCCAGATGCCACGCCGTTCCTCCTCCGCGAACACCACCTGCTGCCACTGGTCCCATCCCCTCCGACTGCAGGTCCTCTAATCGAGCACCCAAACGCCCCAGGCGGTGCCTCCAAGAAGGGTACAACACACGCAGTGTCGCCGCCGCCAAATCTAAGGAGATTTTGGGTCTTCACCTGGGCATGGGGTCGGGGTGGAGGGCAGAGACCTTGACGACGCCTGCAAGGAGGAGAATGGCGACCCTGGTCGTCGCCACTGTCGGGATGAACTAGTCATCCAGCGTTTCCTCCGGTCCGATGTCACCTCTGCCAGCCCCCGCGAACGCACCGAGGCCGACGACCCCGATCGTAAGGAGATCCACCGGCAACTCACCGCCCACGCGGTCAAGACACCGTCCATCCACCCCCCGCGAGCGTCGCCAGCCGAGGGCACCGTCGCCATGCCTAATGGGGCCGCCGCCCCAGGTCCAGGTGCCTCCATGATCGCTGGAGTGTCAAGATCTGCCACGAGCGACGAGATCCGGCACCACGCGGCCGACGCCAACGCCCAAGCCCGCCGTCGACCGATCCCGTCGCCGTTGGGAGCCCGCACGCTGCCGGGAATCCCACACCCATGGATCTGGGTGCCTGAGCACCGCCGCGAGCCCGCCGCCTCCAGGACCCACCACACCGTCAGGAGGGCCGCACCCCGCGGATCAGGACGCCCGCATCGCCGCGGATCCGGAAGAGGGAAGAGAGACCCTCCGCCGCCGCCGTCGCACGCACGGGCTTTGCCCGGCGCCGACCATCGGCAGCGGCGGAGGGGAGAAGGGCATAAGGAAGTAAAATTTTCGGTTTACTTCCTTACAGCGGACCTAGCAGATCCTCTAAAAACATTAAGGAAGTAAAAATTTCGGTTTACTTCCTTACAACGGACCTAGCCGATCCTCTAAAAACAGTGCACTTTTTTGGGTGAACTTCACATGTTTAAATTTAAAAAAACCCGATGATGAAACTTTATGTTACGACCATTATTGCCATTCATGCTTTAATTTGAATGATTTTAAAATATGTATTGCGTAAAGATTGTATTTGTGCGGTTAGTATACAATACAGTCATAAATTTGATTTTACTCCAATAACTATAGGGGATTGACTAGGTGTGGCCACCGTTAGTGAAGTAAAATTTTACATCACTAAATTTACTTTAACTTTTACTCCACTAACTTTTAAGAAATCGGTTAGAAATGCTCTAACTAACGCAGAGCTGTGACACACTCACTCGAGCTGGGTTTGCCAAGTGACAGTGATGCCACTAACGGATACAGTGCACTGCTGCCATGAGATAACTGTTTGTCAAGTAGACCAGTGTATCGTTTTTTAGATGACTTTTCATGATGCTAATCAATCTACTCCAGATTCTACCTTTCATCAGTACTGAAGCATCAGTAAGTAAGGAGATATCATGCTTCTCTAACAGCCAGAATAAGATCTCGAAGTTGGTCCAGATTTGTTCAATATAATAGACATGCTATCAAATGTGGAATGCACGAGTCATTAAAATTTCGGAGCTAGATCCTAAACAAGGCAGCAACACGGGGCGTTTACAGACTAGCTAGCATAATTTGTTAGCGGATCACTAAGCCGTAATCGCATCGCCTTACAGAAATATCACTACAGATAGCCTGGAGAAAGTAATCGGCGATTAGTAAAGGTGCAGCTAGATCTTTGGGGCGATATGCTCGATGATTAGGGTCACGAGTTAGGCTGGAAGTTAGCTCGATCAGCGGTAATAACAATGGCGATGATGCGTGATATGCATGAAAGCTCGGTATCTCGTACCAAACTACCGGCACTTCAAAAGCTCGGAAGATGCTCCACTTGTCATTTAAGTAAGTGGCAGCTCATATGTGCCTTGCATGCATGACAGAGGTTCGAGTTCAGCTAATTAGGATATATGTACTACTAATGTGAAGACGTTACAGCACTAGTTCTGTAGTCTGTACTACTGACCGACGGTGCCATATAGTAATTTCTAAGCTATTAAGCATTAATTTAATTAAGGAGGTCTCGGCTCCCTATTTTCCTTTCAGAAAACCGATAAAACAAAATCGGTCAAGCAATGCATGATCCGATCCAATCATACATTTTGATATTGCGTGTGAGCATAGGCATAGCCCATCAAATGGCAACACCAGCCAGTAGATATCCTAGAGCCTGCTGAACAGGAGATAGAGAAGTTGAGAACTTGCCGAAAGAGCAACTTAAGAGCATCTACACCGAACACTTCAAACGATCCCTTGTATGCCCACGAACTTGTCTGGTCAATAACCGGATAAAAAACAAAACTTAAAAAATGATTCAATCGGACTCCTCATATTCTTTCTATACGTCCGGGCTGTCCACAAAGACCATATCCATCTCAAATATAGAAAAGATACGAGGGATCACGGACGCATCCAGGCATGCCTGGTCAATCCGTCACGTAGGACGCGACATCACCCCGAACCATTTTTTCTTTTTTATTCATTTTTCTCTCTCTTACTTTCTCTCTACCGATCATATGCAAATTACCGGACTATGAGAAAGAAAATAAAATGTATCGCTATACGGACGGGCAAATAAAAGGTCACTGACCGGACGTGTTTGCAAACATTTAGGAAGGCATATTTGCTATGTCCGGCTATATATGTTCTTAATACCTTCGTTCATTAGCCAACTCCCAGGAGGACGATGGGAGTATGGCACGACAACGTGACGTGAGTACGTGAGAGTAAGGTGACGCAGTCTCCATGAGGTCATACATACGTGCATCGCACAATTAATTATGCTGCCGAAAAGCAGCAGGGCATTTCCCCCCGCCTTTCGGTTCGTTCCTGGTCTTAATGTTCCGTTCCAGACTACTGTCGATCAAAAGCAGTTTACCCGGAAAGAGATGCTAGGTTGAGCAGCAGAATATGTTGCTAGGTTTGTGCATCGTTCCATTTTATCCTCAGCGAGCCGCTGCACGGCATATGTATGTACGCCACACGGCCGGCCGGTGCGAGGCGGTAGATGCGCATGCATGCACCTCGCGTCGCCGGTCACGCGGGCGACTGACTCCTGTGGGCTGTGCGTAGGGCGGACGCTGGACCCGCCGGCGGCCGACACGGTAGGCCGCTTGGCGCGGAGAAAAGAAAAGGATACATGGTGCCGTGGAGTCGGTCCACTGGATTGTCCACTCTCCAGCGTTCGATCGTCTCTCGTGCGTGCATGCGTGCTGGCATCAGGCTTGCCCTTCCGCGTGGAAACTTGATTTAGAACATTTTTAAGGTTGATCCTCAAACAGTTCACATGCATTCGAATCACGATGTAAACCATGAAAATCGTCCAACGCATATTTGTATTGATCCGTTCGACTTTCCAGATGCATTTTCTCCTGCAAAGAGAAGATAAAGTGGGGGAGGGAGAGGATGCAGGAGTCCGGGCAGCAATCACATTGGACTCCGTCACCCCACCATGATGGTCCTTTTACGACGACATTGTCCATTCTAAACTGTTTGTACCCAGATACATTTGCCCACCCCGTCGACAACCACGTCTGGCAGGTGTTCGGTCAAATGTCATTGAGTTTATTTTCGAACGCCGTGTCGTTTTTCAGAATAAGAAGAATGACGAGGTACTCGACCCTAGAGGATGAGTTGTTGTACGATGTGTGGTTGACCGTATCCAAGGATTTCGTAGGCAGGAGCATAAGGGGGCTTCTGGACAAGTGTATGAACCGTTTCACGAACAAAAGCTCATTCGCCCTATGACACGTACATCATTCATTATCGTAATGTGAGGTCATTATTGTATTAATGGTACGTCATCAAGGTGGTCATTGCACATGACGGAGGAGGAGATCGTAAGTTTTGTTTTTCTTTCCCAACTTGTTGATTGAATCATTCATTCACTCAAGGTTACTACACATTGTGTAGCCAATATGCGCTATCGTGATGTACCACATGATAGAAGGGCGGCCATTTACGTACACACACTATTGAATGAAGCTGAAGGGACAATATGTGTAGGACGACATGATCCGTTGAAAAACTTGTTGGACATCAAAGTTCAGACATTGTTGTACTTGCATGTTATGTATGAATGATTTGTGCTATATTTTTTCTAAACTTTGATGAATATCAGTCATTTGCATGAATTTTGCCCGCTAAGTCGAAACCCGACTTGAACGTATACGAGGAGCGTTCGATGGTCGGCTCCAATATCCATGTCCACGGACTGGTCCCTCCCTGTTCGTGGACAGATACCGGAGCAAATTTGTGGGTCAGGAGGTACCCTTAGGGAGATTTTGGTAAACCGGAACTAGAAGAACCGAAGAGAAGAAATGGAGTGCACATTCAGTGAGGATGACCTCTTACACAGTAGATCCCAGAATAGCTAGATAACGTAAAACTCACATAATGATATCTCGTTTTTATTGATCTGGTATTGGAACTAGAAAGGGTATCCCACACCTATTTCCCCAGAGGTGACCCTGGGTATCGAACCCACAAGAGGAAGACTCCCTTTTGAACGGATCAACAAGCAAATTATGATTCAACACTTATAATAAAAAGAAGGTACGGGGATGGGGTCTTAATTCTTACAAGCATGTATTGGTGTTGGGGTAAAGACGATACTAGTTTATGCTCGGGAAGTCACCCATCAAGACGTGCTTGCTTTGCATCGGAATGGGGGAGTCCAAATAACATATTGACCGGCTCGAGTCCTCCATCATGAATTAGTTGTCCGTCCGAAGTCCCTATCCATCTCGCAGGATTGCCCCGATGATTAAGATAATAACATCAGACAAAAGAATTGGATGTTTAATGAACACCTCATGAATCCCCAAGGTTGCGATCCATGTTACCCTACTAAACCTTATTGTCACCGGTGTTCAGTATAACACCTCACGGTCTCCTTGCTGCTAGCCTCACTGGTGATCGATCTCCATGATCCTGGGTACATGCAGGGATGAAGATCGCGACAAGACAAGAGACACTTTACAAAACAATTTTATTTCACACATACAAGACATTGTGTCAAAGACTTCCATTGATCCCTTCACCAAATACCTGGGGTTGCAAGGCTCATGCCTCACCCCATACCTTACCGAACTACTCACACATGGAAATCAGATCGCGAGAAGAAATCATTGAAGAACACATCTTGAGATTGATTGGCTACAATATGTGTTACAATGGATGCCTTGTGTGATGCACGATTACAAGTCTGAACCAGAGAGAGTAATACGTCTCCAACCCATCGATAATTTATGAAGTATTCATGCCACATTTGCCTATGTTTACAATACTTTTATATGGTTTTGATGCACTTTATATGATTTATTTAGAACTAACCCAGACTGATGATGTTTTCAGCACAATTATTGTGGTGTTGTTTTGTGCCAAAAATAAAAGTTCTCGGAATCGCCCGAAACTTTTTTATGTTTTTTCTGGGGAAAACAAGAAATACCAGAGTGAAGAACCACATAAGTGGAGTCACCTGTGGGCCATGAGGCAACAGGGGGTGGCCGCGCCTGAAAGCACAACATGCTCCCTTTGTAGTTTTGATAATTCATGACAACATACATTGTCTCTTGGACTAACACCTCTATCTAGTGTATTTCAGATAATAGTCCATGTAGAATTGGGTTAAAAAAAGGATTGTGGAGATTGTGGGATTACCCCAAGATGCAAGGAAATAGGTTGGCCAAGCTTCAAGCAAGAGGACTCTACATTTTACATTTATGAGAAATCACTTTGAGTCCATAGGAAAGCCAATACTATTAAAAGGGGGCAAGGTTTTGTTGGTGAACAAAATGCTCATATGTGCACAAGTGATAATCACCAAAAACATCCACAAGCTCTCCCACCAAAGTCTGTCTATAGCCAAACATTCAAAATTGGTGCAACCAACATTCCTACCCCGGTGCCATCGATTTTAGAACCTAGACAGACTCAGCCAAACCCTAGCCACTTCGGTGCAACCGATTCCATACCGGTGCCACCGAGTTTAGGTTGCCAACTTTCTGTTACGTAAATTCACATTTTCGGTACCATCGAGATTGTTGGGTCGGCGTCACCGAATTGGAAATCTGACTGTTGGTCACCTTATCGGTGCAACCGAGTTTCATATCTCGGTCTGACCGAGATTCAAAAGTTGCCACCTTTTGATCACTTCGGTACCACCGAGATTAACACATCGGTGTCACCGAGTTGGTCATTTTGTGTGTAACGGTTGGATTTTTGGGGATGCCTATATATACCCCTCCACCACCACCTACTCGAAAGAGAAGCACTCAGAACTATTCCATACCTATCCTATCAGATTTTCTGAGAGAGAACCACCTACCCTTGTGTTGAGATCAAGATCTTCCACTCCAACCATATGTATCTTGATTTCTAGCCTCCCCAAGTTGCTTTCCACCAATCCCATCTCTTCCACCAAGCCAAATCTATGAGAGAGTGATTGTGTGTTGAGGAGTCTATCATCTTGAAGCACAAGAGCAAGGAGTTCATCGTCATTACCGAGCCTATTACCTTTTGGAGGGTGGTGCCTCCTAGATTGGTTAGATGTCGCTTGGAAGCCTCCTACTTCATGTCGTGGAGTGAACCAAGAAGTTTGTAAGGGCAAGGAGATCACCTACTTCGTGAAGATCTACCCATAGTGAGGCTAGTCCTTCGTGGACGGAAGCCATATGGAATAGTCAAGGTTGCTACTTCGTAGACCCTTATGGGTGGAGCCCTCCGTGGACTCTCGCGACCGTTACCCTCCGTGGGTTGAAGACCCCATAAACATGGACGTACGATAGCACCACCTATCGGAACCACGGGGAAAATCTTTGCGTCTCCTATTGCATTTGATCTTCCTATCTCATCTCTTTACTTCATGTGCAATGTCTTTACTTTCCGCTGCCATATTTGTAGACATGCATGTGTAGGGCTATTAGACTTGCTAGACTTGCTAAAACTGTTAAAATATGCCAACCAATTAACTTGGGAAAGGTTAGGTTTTAAATTCCCGCTAGTCCCCCTCTAGACACTCTTCTAGTGATCCTACAACGCCTTGTTAGCTCGTGGGACCCACGTGGCTCCGGCTTACGTGATTCCAAGGATGAAAAATCCTATATATACCAAAACCCTCAGAAATAAACGTAGAACTTCCACTCCGCCGCCCTAACACTCTGTATCAACAAAAAGCCAATCTGGAGCCTTTCCAGTACCCCGCTGGAGGGGGGAAATCATCTCCGGTGGCCATCTTCATCATCCTGGCGGAGGCCATGACAAGGATGGAGTAGTTCACCCTCGGGGCCGAGGGTATGTACCAGTAGCTACGTGTTCAATCTCTCTCTCTCTCTCTCGTGTTCTTGAGATGGAACGATCTTGATGTACCGCGGGATTTGTTAATATAGTTGGATCATATAGTGTTCTTCCCTTGCTATCTTGCTGTGATGAATTGAATCTTTTGTTTTGATATCTCGTTATGTTGGATTGAATATTTTGGGTTTGTCAACACTTGATGTATGTCTTGCATGTGGACATCCATGGTGACCATGGAGTATTCTATTGATTCACTTGATATGTGTTATGGCATCAACTTGCGGATTCCGGTGACCTTGGGGATCTATGCATAGGGGTTGATTGCATGTTTTCATCCTACTTTCTCTGATAGAAATCTTGGGGTGCTCCTTGGAGTTCTTTGTGTTGGATTGAATATGATAGATCTGAAATTGTTTTATGCATGTCACATAATTTACCCACGGATACTTGAGGTGACATTGGAGTATCGAGGTGATATTAGGGTTGATTGATATGTATCATTGATGTTATATTACTGCGAACTCTAGGGTTGTTTGTGACACTTATAGGAATAGCCCAAAAGATTGATCGGAAATAATAACTTTGAGATGGTTCTACTACCTATGCCAATTTCATGTTATGTTCTCTGCTACTTATGAACTTTGGAGTGATCCTTAGTTGCACGTTGAGGGGTGTTCATATGATTCTATTATGTTAGCATTGTTGAGAGATTGCACTAGTAAAAGTATGAACCCTAGGCATTATTTACGAGCATTTATACAATGTTTGGCTCGTTGTTTGCCACTTCCCACCTTGCTATTTTTATATTTTCAGATTACAAAAGCATATATCTCCTATCCGTACTACACTTGTATCACTATCTCTTCACCGAACTAGTGTAATTATACAATTTACTAGTGTATTGGGTGTGTTGGGGACACAAGAGATTTCTTGTATTTGATTGCAGGATTGTTTGAGAGAGACCATATTCATCCTACATGTCCCGTGGATTGACAAACCTTAGGTCACCATCTTCATCCTACATGTCCACTTGAGGGAAATTTTCTACTGTCCTACAAAATTTTGCACTTGCTACCTTGCTGTTTTTGCTCGCTGTTTTCCACTTGCTACCTTGCTGTTTTTATATTTTCAAATTACAAAAACCTATATCTACCATCCATATTGCACTTGTATCACCATCTCTTCGCCGAACTAGTGCACCTATACAATTTCCATTGTATTGGGTGGGTTGGGGACACAAGAGATTTCTTGTATTTGATTGTAGGGTTGTTTGGGAGAGACCATCTTACTCCTACACCTCCCACGGATTGATAAACCTTAGGTCGTCCACTTGAGAGAAATTTGTTATTGTCCTACAAAACTCCGCACTTGGAGGCCCAACAACGTCTACAAGAATAAAGTTGCGTGTAGACGTGAGAGAGCACTATGGTGGTGAAGATGGCTATGGAGATGAAAATGGCGGATGCTAGGGTTTGTGCATGGAGATGGCGATGAAGAAGGTCTGGCTGTGCTTGACGTTGTTCTGTTGACATTTAGACGGGGTCCCCTTTATAAAAGTTGTTCAGGTGGATGACCTGCCTCGGTTTCCATGACACACAACAGTGCATGGGCACATGCGGTCGCACTGAATGGCATCTTCGATTTGGTGGCCTTCTGGCGCCTCTTGGTGGATTGTTTCTTCTCCATTCTCCCTTCATTCCTTTCTCCCACGTGATTTCTTTTTTTTTTGAGCCCATTTCCCATTGAAAATATCAAAGGGAGGATTTATGGAATCCTTTGCATTCATTAGTCGTTAGTAGCAATATTAGAGCGAACATCTCCCTTTTAATGAAGTATCTTGGTTTTAATATGGTAGAAATGAGTGTAAAAATATCACTCATCAACTCCCCCAAGCTTAAAAATTGACCATCATCGAGCAACATAGAGAGAAATCCGAAGCATTAGGAACTCCGTTGTTTAAATCAAAATAACGAGAAGGCTTCGGTTCACTTACAATCGGTATGCCTAGATAGCCCATCGTTTCATTGAAAACTTATCATAGATATAGCGCTGGAATGTTTTATAGTGCAAGTGTTAGTGAAGCAAAGATAATCAACACAAATTTTCTGATCTACTAGATAAAATGACTTTGCAACACTTCATTTCATTTAATCTAGTCAACACTTGCTTGTCGAGAATGCACAGAAGAGTTTTCTTTAGATTGAGCCATGAAAACATAAGTTACGAGTAGAAAGCATTTGATAAACAAATATGATGAAGTGCTCATGAGCACACCCAGAATTGCCTCCTCTTTTAGGCTCTTATGTTTCAATCATTGTTTGCAGGAAATTTGATTGTCACGTGAAGGAGATTATGCCAAATAAATGATCATGCATAGGTTTTCATCATGGCTTAATGTTTGGGAACTATGTACCTATAGCAATAATGTCTCTTTCGAGCTCTTTTCATCATTCCCCTTTATTTACCACTGAAGAGAAAGCCGAATAATATTTGTTTGTAGTGTTTCCACTACGTATAGTAACAAACTCATAGCCGAAATCCGAGTTGCCGCTCTTGGTGGATTGTTCATTGGGCAGCGGAGTCCTCAATATAGCATCAAGAAGAGTGACGAAGCCACATTTAAACACGTAAACACATATATTGTAGAAAACGTCATGGCACCAGCCGGAGGCTGTAACACCATGTTGAGATATCCAACAGAGATTTTTGGCATAATCTCACCCACCTTTCAACTAAGTTCCTCTAGACAATTTAAACCACAAGTGCTATAGAGTCTATTAAAATTAACAACATGGGGTTGATCATATCAAACATCACTTCCACTACAATTTCGCAACTCCCAAGTCTTGAAAGACTTTCTCTTGTGATAAGTAAGATTTTGTTAATAACATTTCATTTAAAAATTATCCCGCACCAACTTTTAGTTGTCTAAAGTAAAGAAAACAAAGGATACAAAATTATTTCAGATACTAGAGCAAAACCTTTGTATCAACTATCAATAATTACCCGCATATACACATATCACACATACAACTACTACATCTACTCTAAGTATCCAAGTGCAAAAGACGAGGGTTGTAGGACATACCTTCGCGGTTGTGAATTAACAAACTTCTCTTCCTTACACTTGCATTCCTCGTTGTCCTCGCATAGATCAACTCCTATGAAAACAAAATGCAAACATACTACAAGGGGATAAAATGAAGAACAAGAGCAAAGCAAATCTTATTCTATTTTTTTTGGTTTTTTGGTTTTTGAAAACTAACTTGCAACCGAAAAATCGAAAAGGCAAAAATAAAAGGCAAAAGCAAAAGCAAATAAAAAGCAAAGTGTTGGAACAAACCAACATGAGTGTTTTGAAGCTCCTCGGGATTAAGTACAACCTCATTACAACTTATTAAAATACCGCCACATCTTGATATAGAAGTGGTCATAACCTCCCCCAAGCATAGGATCTTGCAAGTCCAAACTGATGAGATCATTGTGGCGGTTGGTTAGGAGCCCACTCATGCCTCCACTTGGAGAATACCAAGTTCATGTTGGCAGTCGTGCCTCTCAGGGACGATGCGAGGTTGCTCATATCATGGATAGAGCCCCGAAGGTTGTTGAGGCCCGCATAGGTGTGATAATACACAAGTATAGGGGATCGCTATAGTTTTCGAGGGTAGAGTATTCAACACAAATTTATAGATTCGACACAAGGGGGGCCAAAGAATATTTGCCAATATTAGAAGTTGAGTTGTTAATTCAACCACAACTGCATATTAAATATCTGCACTAGACTGATCAGTAGCACAGTAATATGATAGTTTGATAGCAGTGGTAATAGTAAAAGTAGCGGTAACAGTAGCAGTAATGGTTTTGTAGCAAGTGCAACAGTGACAGTAGCAGTAATAATTTAACAAGAACAATAAGTAGAAAACGCATAGGTACTGGATCGGTGTATTCGTTGGATGATATTCATCATATAACAGTCATAACCTAGGGCGTCATAGAACTAGCTCTAGTTCATCAATGTAATGTAGGCATGTATTCCATAAATAGTCATATGTGCTTATGGAAAAGAACTTGCATGACATCTTTTGTCCTACCCTCCCTTGGCAGCGGGGTCCATAAGGAAACTAAGGGATATTAAGGCCTCCTTTTAATAGGGAACCGAAACAAAACATCAACACATGGTGAATACATGAACTCCTCAAACTACGGTCATCACCGGAAAGTATCCAAACTATTGTCACCTTGGGGTTGACGGATCATGACACGTAATATGTGCATATGACTAGGCAAGATCGGATCAAGAACATAGATATAATGGTGATAACATAAACAGTTCAGATCTGAAATCATGGCACTCGGGCCTTAGTGACAAGCATTAAGCATGGAAATGTCATAGCAACATCAATCTCAGAACATAGTGGATACTAGGGATCAATCCCTAACAAAACTAACTCGATTACATGATGAATCTCATGCAACTCCTCATCGACCAGCAAGCCTATGAAGGAATTGCTCACTCCCGGTGGGGAGCAACATGGAATTGGCGATGAAGGAGGGTTGATGATGACCAAGGCCGAAGATTCCACTCTTCGGAGCCCAAAACAGGCTCTAGATCTGGCCTTCCGATGAAGAATAGGAGGTGGCAGCGGTTCCGTCTCGTGAAACGCGATAAAACTTCCTCTCTGATTTCTCTCTCTCTCCAGAAATAGGAATTTATAATGCCATAATTACGGTCAGCGGGGCCACAAGATGGGCACAACCCACCAGGGCACGCCTAGGGGCTGACGCGCCCTGGTGTATCGTGTCTAGCCAGGCCCCCTCCTCTGATGGTCCTTGGCTCTAGTATTGTTTAATTATTGTAAAATAATTCTCCAAAAAGTTTCGTTCGATTCTGACAACTTTTATTTCTACACAAAAACAACACAATGGTAGTTCTGCTGAAAATAGCGTCAGTCCGGGTTAGTTTCATTCAAATCATGCAAATTAGAGTAAAAACAAGAGCAAAACGTTATGAAAAGTAGATACGATGGATACGTATCAAGGTGGTGTAGTCTTGTTGGGGCTGCTCCTCCTCTTCGTTGGTGGCCAGTTCTTCTTCATCTACTTGTTCAGGTTCTAGCCCTTCTTGGTCAAAAGTTGCATCTCCTTCCTATGCAGCATAATGCAATTATCCATTCTCGATGCAAAAACGGTTAGGCATAGGTGTGGGTAACAAGTATGCCAGCTCCGCAATTTTTATAGAACATGAACGTTAACAAGGGTGTTACCGACAATGGGGCGGAGATGATTGTCGTTGAGGCAAAGGGAGTTGCCCAGCATGGTGATCCCTCTTCCACACACGATATCTCCTTGTGAGTGATTTGCTTTATGTGCGAGGTGTAGCAAAAGTATTGCCCCTAGGTTGGGAAAATTACCGACGTCTAGGTTTGCTGCTTTCGAGAGAACGAGCATGTTCTCATCATTCACCTTAGAAACTTCACCTCTTGCCCGCAAAGAGTTAGTGATAACATAGTAGAAATAACGTATAGCAGGACTTCCAATGCAACTGTCTCTTTGCTTAGAGCCATGGTAACTCATTTGGTAAAAGAATTGCCTTGGGTGCGGGTTAGTGAAATCATGAACATATCTAATATCATCATCATTGTTGGGGAAGCCAAAGTAGTTACACGACTCATCAAAAGTGATGTTAAAGTCTTGGTCAACGAGATAGAAAGTGATCCTCTCCTCCTCATATGCATTTGGCATTAAACCAACATTGTGCGAGAGAGTGCTAATAAACTCAAGCATCAATCGTTCATAACTCTCACATCCCTGATAAACAAAATGATGCAACCCGACATTATGAAAAAGCAAATTAAAATCATGAGTGATGCCTAGCTTAGCGAGAGTACTCACACAAGCCCATTTGGTTGCTTGGATCTTCCTTGCGGTGAGCTTATGGAATGCCTTCCTTGCTCCATGGTCGGTGAAGATGATCCCTTGAGTGAAAACTTGTTGCGGTTGTGTGGTGGATGAATTCGAACCACTGCGTATGCATGAAGACCTCCGTGTAAACATCTACAAAACATTTTTTTAGTCTAATGCAACGAAACAATAATGATCCTATGGTACTCACAACGTAATACTTTCTCTAAAAACATCCAAAAATCCATGTCAAACTCAAGTTTGAATCAAAAATATGCATATTCTAGACATGGCAATGCTAGGAATGTACAACATAGATTTGCGAAAAATAAGTTGGGGATCGGAGAAGAAACATACCGTAGATTGATCACACGGAATGATTCGAACTGAAAACAAACGAGTAGAGAGATTAGGCGAAGTTTTGCTAGGGTTTGGAGAGGTTTGGAGGAAGAAGAAGAAGAAAAGAGAGAGATGGGATGATTTAACTCCTTCCTCAAGCTTATTGGGGTCGCCCGCTCGCAAAACGACCGCTCATGCGGGCGCAAGAGACCCATGGAATGTCGTCTTTAACCTGGTTTAACTCACCTTTTCCTTCGTGTAGAAGAAAGGACTAATGAAACGGGCGCCGATGTCCGTTTAAAATGTCGTCGTTTGTTCTCTTCTATTTGTGCTCATGATCGAAGATGTCAAATGACCACTCGGACGGGCGCGTCCAGCCATTTGGAACACCGTCGAGCACGCTTGGTGATGGTTTTTGCAAAGAAACAAAATGACCGCTTGAACTGGCATGTGCGCCCGTTTAAAACGCCATCTTTCTCTCTATTGCCTATGCCTATTTTGTGCTAGAACCCCTACAGGTCAAACAACCGCCCGTGCAACCACTATGGTCATAGTAAAGGCGGTCTTTTGGTTTGTTTCTTCTAAAACTTGCATTTTCTTCGTTTTCCTGCGGTGTTAGTTCCACAACAATACATATATGTATTTACAGTCATTCAAACATCAATCATATAAATCATCTTGCACAAGGTTAGGCCTTCATTAGAACTACTCTTCCAAACTGACTTGTTCATATGGAACTTCAATCACTCTTTTATTAAAAACATAAAAATTACTTGTTTACTTTATTCGCGTGGGTTGCCTCCCATGAAGCGTGTGAGAGCCTGACTTAATAGGAACGATAGACTACTCATATCAACAAAGAATTCCTTTTTTCTAGGATATCATTCGAAAAAACTCCAAAGTTAAGTGTGCTTGGCTTGGAGTAATTCTAGGATGGGTGACCGTCCGTGAAGTTGGTCCCTGGTGCGCACGAGTGAGGACAAAGTGCGTAGGAAAGACTAGTGTTGGTTTGTGAGGCTAGTCTAGACCCTGCTAGGCGTAACGGGGTGTTACAATTGGTATCAGAGTCGACCCTTGCGGTTACAGAGACATGCATGGGTCAGCTGCACAGACATGTGACGCATGGATCATGTGGCCTGTTGTGACACACGACATGGCACATGTGTCAGACTAGACACGCATACGTGTGCTAAGAGGGAAAGTTCCTGACGGACCGACGAGGACGTCAGTTCCTTTGAGTGGGGTGTATGCGAGAGCCTGGCTTAATAGGAATGAGACTACTCATATCAACAAGTAATTCCTTTTTTTCTGGAAGCTCATTCGAAAAGAAATTCAAAGTTAAGCGTGCTTGGCTTGGAGTAATTCTAGGATGGGTGACTGACCGGAAAGTTGGTCCCGAGTGCGCACGAGTGAGGAAAAAGTGCACAGGAAAGACTAGTGTCGGTCTGTGGTGCTAGTCTAGATCTCGCCAGGCGTAACGGGGTGTTACAAAGTGTTGTATTCGGTTGGGTAGTTCGACCATAGTGGTGATCAAGGTGGTTCTAGAACACCAAGACCATAGCTTCTGGCATTCAAAATGATGTCACCTCCTGTGTATGTCTTGAATTTCTTTATCCTGGGGAAATGCCTTATAAATAGATCTTTAGCTAGTAAATAAAAACAAACATTCAACTCAACCACTTTTATCTCAACTTTGATAGTCCTTAGAAAAGGTGTACCGAGAATTATAGGAGCAATTGGATATTCAGGCATATGTACTATGAGAAGATCAATCATGACATGGCTATCGTAAATTGAAAATAACTCCATGCTTAATGCCTATTGCTTGAGTAAAAGTAGAGTTATCCATATTCAATATAATCTCAGTATTAGTAGAAGGACCAAGATTGAGACTATCATAAACAGATTTGGGTATAGTGTTAACACTGACCCCTAGATCACATAAATCACTAAACTTATTAAATCCTATCTCAATATCTATATTAGGTTCAAAAGCATCCTATGACTTATCCAATAACTTACTGAATAGCTTTTTCTTTTCATCATCGAGTTCATGTACCTTGGCAACAAGTTGTTCAACAAAGACATTATATGCGTCATCATTAGTTACCTCTGATAGTGGATAGTTCATGGATATCATCTTGACAAAATCAACAACGGTATAGTTGTACTCTAGCACATGGCTTGTATCAAGTACCTCTCATTTCTATTTGTTGCTTCTTACCATTTTAAGTTCTTCAACCGCGCTAGGCTCCATTTTAGCTGCAAACTTAGCCAAAATCAAAGTTTGACTCTTTGCTATGTTTGCCACTCGTGCCTCCATATTCTTGGATCTGGCTTCAAGTATCTGCACATAATTTGCTATTCCAACAACCTTACTAGTCAATTGACCAAGTAAGTTATAATGATTCCTCAAGATATTCTTGAAGTGTTCATTTTGCTCAGTCTGGCTAGCAATAATACTTTTAAGAGTTTCTTCAAGAGTATTTATATTGCTACCATTATCTCCATTAAAATTATTGCATGCTCCTTCATTACTAGGATAGGGATGTTTAGGAGCATAACCATTATTTTTTCAACTGGAATTATAGTTATTACGAGCAGTAAAATTCACATCACTAGTATCTTCAATAGAGAGAGAGCATTGCCATTTACCTCTCCTTTACCTTTCATCAAAGAGATAAGTTTTTCTATTTTGGTTGTCAACTCTGAGCTATTTTCTTCTATGACATTCACCTTCTTGGTGGTGGTTCTCTCAACATGCCACTGGGCATGGTTCTCTTGCATATCATCTAGTATTTTCTTGACATCTTCTATGGGCTTTTCCATGGTTGTTCCTCATGGAACTGTATCAAGATACATTTTGCCGTGTGATTTAAGACATTATAAAACATATGAAGGATTAACCACTCATCCATTCCATGATTGGGGCAGCTTCTTATAGCTTCTTTATTCTATCCCATGCAAGCGCTAGTGGCTCACATTCTTCTTGCTTGAAACTTGTGATCTCATAACACGATTGCATAATTTTTGTAGGTGGACAAAACTTCGATAAAAATTGACTACAACAAGCAGCCCAAAATGTAATACTTCCTTTAGGAAAGGATAAAAGCCATTCCTTAGCTTTTCCTTTCAAAGAGAAAGGAAATAAGTGAAGTTTCAGAGCATCTAGGTCATAATCGTTTATGCATGTCATGTTAAACAATTCAGTAAAATTATGCAAATGCGTACCTGCATCTTCAGAAGCAGAGCCTCCAAATTGGTTTTGTTGAACCATGGAAACTAGGTTCAATTTGATCTCATATTCTGCAGCTGCAACAACAGGTTGTGCTATTGGTTCACACAATAAAATTATTTCTAGGAGTAGCAAAACTCCCAAGATTATGAGCAGTATTATTTTTTTGGTATTTTCAACTAAAATACTTGCAACAAAATAAAGCTTAAATTGAAAGCTGAAAAGTAAAAACAAAAACTGAAAATTAACTTTAACAAAACTCTAAACACAAAGGCTAGGAATACTAACCTCCTCCCCGGCAATGATTCGAGAAAAAGGGCTTGGCGTTTCCTTTTTATTGATCCGGTATTGGAAAAATAAAGGGTATCGCGCACCTATTTCCCCAGAGGCGACCCTGGGTATCGAACCCAAGAGAGAAGGCTCCATTGAAGCAATGGCCTCTAGGAAGTTTATGTTAAAGTCTCAATCTAGTTGTTGACCAGATCAACAAACAAATTATGATTCAACACTTATAATAAAAGAAGGTACGGGGATGAGGTCTTAATGCTCACAACCATGTATTTGTGTTGGGATTCAAAATGATATTAGTTTCTGCTCAGGAAGTCACCACCAAGAGGTGCTTGCTTCGTATCGGAGCGGGTGATGTGTTTGAATGACATCTTGAGTGGCTCGAGTCCTGCATCAAGAATCGGTTGTCCTATCGAAGGCCCTATCTATCTTGCGGGGTTGCCCCGATAATTACCATAATAATATAAGAGAAAATCTTTGGGTGTTTAATGACTACACCTCATGAATCCCCAAGGTTGTGATCTGTTACCATACTAAACCTTACTATCACCGGTGTTCGGTGTAACACTTCAAGATCCCCTTGATCCTAGCATCACTGGTGCTCGATCTCCATGATCCTGGGTACCTACAGGAATGAAGATCATGGGCAAGACAAGAGAAACTTCACGAAACAATTTTATTTCACACATACAAGACATTGTGTCAAGGACGTCCATTGAACCCTTCACCAAATACATGGGGTTGTAAAGTTCATGCCTCACCCCATACATTACCGAACTACTCACACATGGAATTCAGATCGCGAGAAGAGATCATTGAAGAGCACATCTTGAGATTGATTGATTGCAATATGTCTTATAGTGGATGCCTTGTGCCATGCACGATTACAAGTATGAACTAGATGATAGAGCACTATGGTGGTGGAGATGACTATGGAAATGAAAATGGCAGCGGCTAGAGTTTATGGATGGAAATGATGATGAAGAAGTTCTGGCTATGCTCGACGATGTTTTGTTGACATTTCGATGGGTTCCCCTTTATAAAAGTTGTTTAGGTGGACGACATGTCTCATTTTCCATGCGAAATAGCTGCGCATGGGCGCGTGCGGTTGCATGGAACGCCGTCTGTGAATCTGGTGGCCTTCTGGCACCTCCTGGTGACTTGTTTCTTCTCCATTCTCCTTCCTTTCCCTTCTCACACGTGATTTCTTCCGTTTAGCCCATTTCCCGTGGAAACATATCAAAAAGAGGACTTGTGTGATCCTTTGCATTAATTAGCCATTAGTAGCAATATCAGAGTGAATATCTCTCTTTAAATGGAGTATCTTGGTTTAAACATGGTTGAAATGAGTGTGAAAATATCACTCATCACGTAACTACATTGCCAACAGCCGGACCTCTCAAACCCATCTCAAATGCCCGGGAAGGCCGCCTGGTCACTCACCGGTCACAAAAAGACAACCCAGGCGGGCGTCTCAAACGATCCCCAAACGCCTGGGTTGACTGGCACCCCTCATATCCATCCCAATATGGGGCGGATAACCCACAAGTATAGGGGGTCGTTTGTAGCCTTTTTCGATAAGTAAAAGTGTCGAACCCGATGAGGAGCTAAAGGTAATATTCTCTCAAGTTCTATTGACCACTGATACAACTCTACGCATGCTAACTCTTACTTGACCTAGAACAAGAATAAAAAGTACTTTGCGAGAATAAAACTAGGAGTACTTTGCGAGAATAATAGAAGTTAATAGTTTAGTAGAGAGCTTTTTGTAATACAAGAGAAAGATTGTCCATAGGTAATTGAATATAACACGATAGATACTTGTCATATATTGAGGGAGAGGCATATGCTAACATACTTTCCGTAATTGAATCATATGCACTTATGATTGGAACTCTAGCAAGCATCCGCAACTACTGGAGACCATTAAGTTAAAGCTCAACCATAGCATTAAGTAACAAGTCCCCTTTACTCTGAGACGCAACAACCCTTACTCGGGTGTAAGCTTCTGTCACTCTAGCCACCCGCTATAAGTGAATCATGAATGTATTGCAAAACCCTACAGCGGTAATCCCACGTGCTTGCACGACACGAAGGGCACCATAGGACAACACCATATTAACATACAACTCATATCAATCACACCATACCAAAATTAACCCATAGGACAAAAAGGATATACTCAAACATCATAAGATAGCCAAACATCATTGGGTAGTAATATATAGCATTAAGCACCTTGTACAAGTAGAGATTGCAACAAGGAGAGAGGGGTTACACCACTGCATAGAGAGGAAGAGAGTTGGTGATGACGGCGCCAAAGTTATGGGTGTAGATGACCGTCACGATGGTTCCCCTGACGACACTCCGGCCCCAGCGGGAGAGGGGGGAGAGAGACAACCCTCCTTATTCTTCTTGCTTGGGCTCTCCCCTAGATGGGTGGAGGGTTTACCCTTTGTTACGTGGCCGACATGCCTCCCAGAGGGCAGGAGTCCCTCCGAGATTGAATCTCTCTCTCTCTCTCTCTATTTCTCTTGTGTTTCGTGTTCGTATTTTCTTGCGTTTGAGCGTTTTTTATATTCCCGGAAATCTATAACTCCGATTGGGCTAAAATTTGAGGGGATTTTTATCTGGAAATTATATTTCTTGCGGAGAAAGAAGGGTGCCAGCCGACGTTTGAGGGAGTCACAAGGCAACCCGTGTTGGAAATATGCCCTAGAGGCAATAATAAATTAGTTATTATCATATTTCCTTGTTCATGATAATCATTTATTATCCATGCTATAATTGTATTGATTGGAAACTCACATACATGTGTGGATACATAGACAACAAAGTGTCCCTAGTAAGCCTCTACTAAACTAGCTCGTTGATCAAAGATGGTTAAGGTTTCCTAGCCATAGACATGTGTTGTCATTTGATAACGGGATCACATCATTAGGAAAATGATGTGATGGACACGACCCAAACTATAAACGTAGCATATGATCGTGTCAGTTTATTGCTATTGTTTTCTGCATGTCAAGTATCTGTTACTATGACCATGAGATCATGCAACTCATTGACACCGAAGGAGTTCCTTGTGTGTATCATACGTCGCAACGTAACTGGGTGACTATAAAGGTGCACTACAGGTATCTTCAAGGGTGTCTATTGAGTTGGCATGGATCAAGACTGGGATTTGTTACTCCGTCTGACAGAGAGGTATCTCAGGGTTCACTCGGTAATGCAACATCACAATAAGCCTTGTCTCGTCATTTTCTCACGGCAGATGCCATGCGTAGGCTTATCGAAGGTGGTTGTGGCCGGAGGACGCCGACGGGCTCCGGGTGCGGGATTAGGTACAAGCGGTGGAGACACATGATGTACCCAGGTTCAGGGCCCTCCGTGGGAGGTAACACCCCTAGTCCTGTTTGATCTAGTTGATGGATGATATGGTTACAAGGTTGCTCCTGGAGCTATTGCCTAGAGGAGGAAGAGGGAGCAGTCGGCTTGCCTTCCTTTTCTACGAGGGTGAATACGTGGGAAGTGTCCTGTGGGTGTGTGTGTGTGAGATTTGTCGTCCCCGTTGCATGGGGTGCTCTGGGGGTTTATAGGCCAACCCCCCGGCTTACAATACCCTTAAGGTACAGAATGGGGGACCTGGCTGATAGCCTCTCCGGCCGGCCAGGGGGTCCCTCCCCTTTGAGCCGTCTTGTCGCCCGTAGGGTCCACTGGCTGCGCGGTCGCATCGCCCGCTTGGGCCCGCCAGCCGGCTCCGTGATTGGCCCGCAACCACCTGCCACGGGAAGGGCCGCCCGGGCGGCGGCGTCTTGCCAAAGCTGCGCTGTAGTCACGCCAGAGCAGGTAATCGAGCGGGCGGAGGCATGCGGGCACTATTGCCCCGCTCAGTCACGGTCGGCCAAGGTCAGCGGTACGACCGGCTGAACTGTAGCCTTGCGCACCCACGCGACAGTGGTCACTGTGGCTACATTGGGGCCCGTCGTGGGGGTCCCTTCTTGTCGCCATACCCCGTGCAGAGGGATGGGACGGGAGCCTGTCTGCTCAAGGGTCAATAGAGGAGGCGGTCCGAAGGCAGCTGACCGCGCCTAGCCGGTCGGGGCCGAGCCAGCTCCTTGGACATCCGTCCTTGATCCAGCCGGCAACGCACCTGCCGGCCACGTGCCAGCCGGCCGGAAAGTAGCCGACCACGTGTTTTTTCTTGAGGCGGGGGAGAGAACCCTGTTGCTTTGGCTTACCCAGGGGTAATAACCCCGTCAGTAGTCCCCGAAGCCGGCGGGGGCTCATGTCCGCCAGACGGAGGGGAGCCGGCGGCTTCCTCCAAGTGACGCCCGCCTCCTGCACAAGCCAAACAGCCAGCCGGGTCAGCGGCCGCTCCCGACGCCTCGGGTTCCGACGCGCCGCCTCGGGCCTGGGCCGGCGCACGGCGCGCCACGCGGTGAGTAATGATGCCATGGGTGCCACGCACGCGGGAAGACGGGACATCACCCTGGGCCTAGCCCGCTAGGCCATGGGCGTAGCCTGGTAGGCCTCGGGATGCAGGCCGAGATCTTTTGCGCCTCGATGCGGCAGTTACAGCCCAGGATGCCCGCACGCACGCGGAGATTTCGTGGGAGTGGGCGCAGTTAATCCCCACTTCCCCCGGTCGTGGCCTCCCCATTTAAAAGGGCAAAGAGGGCAAAGGGCGGAAGCACCCGCGCCCCATTTGCCCCCTAGTCTTCCTCTCCTTCGTCTTCTCTGCTCCCTCTTGTGTCGCCGCTCTTCTCGCTCGTGACCCCGCTTGCACGCCTTCCCGCGTAGTCCCGCCATTGCAATGGCCGAAGGATGCTCGGGGAGCTGGGTCGGCTCCGCTGTCACGGAGGCCACCATCGCGGAGCTCCGCCGCGTGCGCATAATGCCGTCGGCGGAGCGCGTGACGGCTCGCGCGTGGGGCGATGAGATGGTGTCCGAGCCACAGGCGGGGGAGTTCATCGTCTTCTCCTGCCACTTCTCTCGTGGCTTCGGGTTGCCGGTGAGCCACTTCTTCCGTCTTATGATGGACACTTTCGACCTCCAGCCGCACCACCTCGGCTCTAATACCATTCTTTACACTGCGGGCTTCGTGACCCTGTGCGAGGGCTACTTGGGGATGGTCCCCTTTGTGGACTTCTTCAAGGCGCTGTTCTACCTCAAGGCGATGAAAAGCGCCAAGGAGCCGTTCGCCTGCGGGGGTGCGACGGTGTGCTGGCGCGGTTCGCTCTTCCCGCACTTCAGCCTCATCGACTCCGTCAAGGGCTGTCACCAGACATTCTTCTACGTGAAGAACGCCGACCCGCAACAGGATTACATCCAGCTACCGGAGTATGTCAATGCCCCGTCCTCCGGGGTGAACTCGTTGGGGACCGCTCCACGTGGAACCGCACTTGAAGAGCTTGGCCGACTCGTGGAGATGAGGAGCGGGTAAGGGCTGGTCGCCTCCGATCTGATGTTCGCCTTCACCGCGTGTCAGGTGCTGCCTCTCCAGATGAGACCGCACCGGATCTGCGACATGTCCGGCCATCGGGACCCCTGCCGGCTGACGACCGTCGACCTAATGTCGGCTCAGGTGGCTAAAAGGGTGAACGCCATCACGACCTTCAAGCTGGCGCCAGCGACGTGGACCTTCGGCAAGGAGCCGTACGACCGGCACCATCGAGCACCCCTGGTACATTCCGTCAAGGTAGCTTTTCTTGTCTGAACCCCTCCAACAGGCGCCTGATCTTACTGTTCTGTGCTGACCGTAGTTGTTTGTGCGATAGAACTTGCCGGACAGCCCGCACCCTTAGATCTTCGAGGCGAAGCGCGACCATTCCGAATCTGAGGACTATGACCAGGGAGGCCCGCCCGAAGAGGGGGTCGACTCGTCAGGGGAGGCTGAGGAGCGGCCGACCCGGGAGCCGGTGGGCCCAGCGCGGCTGGAGGGCCCAGCATAGCCGGTGAGTTCCCTCCCGGCCCCACGATCAGGGATTGGACCGATGATGATGATGACGATGATGATGATGATGTTCAGATCTTTAACGCGCCCCCCTCAGTTCAGCAGGGCCCGCGCGGGCGGAGCGAGGAGCGTCCGGCTCGTGCCCCGACGGTGGGGGCCACCAACCGGGGGGACGAGGCCGGCTCAGGAGGAGCCGGCGGCCCTGCCGCCGGCCCGCAAGTGGTTGAAGGCGGCCGTGTTGAAGCCGCCGATGCGCGCTAGGCGGGCTCTGCCCGTCGTCACCGGGTAAGTGACCTTTCTCTAGCATGGGTTCCTCTCAAAGTTGTGTGTCGACGGGTGTTTGATCCCTATGTGCTTCAGGGACCCCATAGAATTCCATGACATGGAGTCGATGGTCGACCCGACGGAGGCCGCCGGCCGGCTGGCCCGCGAGCACGCGGCCATGCAGCGCGAGGAGAAGAGGAGGCTTGTGGAGCTATGGGCCTCGAAGTCCGAAGCCCAAGGCGGGGCCTCGCGCTTTGGGACCTCGAGCGGCGGGAGGCGGAGTGTTGAAATATGCCCTAGAGGCAATAATAAAATGGTTATTATTGTATTTCGTTGTTCATGATAATTGTCTATTGTTCATGCTATAATTGTGTTAACCGGAAACCGTAATACATGTGTGAATACATAGACCACAACATTTCCCTAGTGAGCCTCTAGTTGTCTAGCTCGTTGATCAATAGATGGTCACGGTTTCATGACCATGGACATTAGATGTCATTGATAACGGGATCACATCATTAGGAGAATGATGTGATGGACAAGACCCAATCCTAAGCATAGCACAAGATCGTGTGGTTCGTCTGCTAAAGATTTTTCAATGTCAAGTATCATTTCCTTAGACCATGAGATTGTGCAACTCCCGAATACCGTATGTCGTGGATTTGTTACGGCAGATGTCCGGGTGAACGGACTTAGGTTCGGGGCGAGACGCAACTACGTGGCGGCTTGAAGGGGTTAATCGAAATCGAGAAGACACGGAATTTTACCCAGGTTCGGCCCCTCCGATGGAGGTAAAAGCCTACGTCCTGCTTGTCTGGTATTGATGATGATGAAGATCTCTCAGTTACAAGGGTGCTAATTCCTACCTCTAATCACAAGAGCCTCTAATCTCTTGTGTTGTCTAAACTTTTAGACTTGTGTCTCTTGAGAACTCCCCCCTCTAGGGGTGCTCTGCCCCTCCTTATATAAGTGGAGAGGGTAGGTTTACAAATAGAGTCCTACGAGGAGTAGGATTAGGACTAGTCTCTCACGAATCCTACTCCGGGTCTTATTTCCTTTAAGGGAATCCTTCTCTCTTGTGGGCCTTCTCTTTGTGAGCCGCCTGGCGCCGGCTCTGCCGGATCTTGGGCTTGGTCATCCTATGGCCCACTAGCCGGGTCATAAATAAGATGACATGTCTTTAACGGGTCTCCTGTGAGTTTCCTGGCCGGGTCATTAATAAGATGTCATGTCTTCGGCCGGGTCTCCTGTGAGTCACCAGGCCGGGTCATACCATGGGGTATATCCCCGTCATTAGCCCCCAGGTTAGCTTGAATTTATTCATGCTAAGCTCCTGAAATAAGAGTAACAAATATGTTAAGTGGCCGGCTTGCTTTGGCCGGCTTAAAAAATGGCTCCTCAGAAATCCGGGTCTTTTCTGTATATGAATAGTCGTCTTGATAATCATCTTGCTTGTCAATGTCCTTTGAAAATATTGAGAATAGAACACCCGTATGCCATTGAGTCGGCTTCCAATACTCTTGGCGGGTCATCTCTGCCGGGTCATAATCATTAATGATGTTGGGTCATTATCATTGGTGACTCCGGGTTAAATAACTAGAATCCTGTTGACTTGATAAATATTGGGATGAAAATCCATCTGATGTAGAACCGGACTTCCATTGTTGTGAAGCAGGGTGTCTTATATAAACTCTGGCAGGTTATGATCTTTTGATAACACCGGGTTATAAGTGTTGGTGACACCGGGTCTAACAACTGAACTACATATTTAACATCTTGAAAATTCTCCTCAAAGTTTTTGATATGTCAATATTACCTGTAGCCCCCAAGCTCCGAGATTATCCATGATAACTTGGTGCTTTGCAATAATATTTTGGACTGTGTAGCCCCCAAGTGTCGGGTTGTCCTGCCTGCAGCAACCTGGGACTTATAATTGCTTTATACCTTATAATGCTTTGGCGGCTGTAGCCCCCAAGGGCCGGCTCATCAAAAAGCTTCGGCGGGTGTAGCCCCCAAGGGCCAGCTCATCAGAATGTGATGTGCCAGGTCTTCAATTTGACTCTCTTAATCTGTTGGAATAGCTGAATACTGTAGCCCCCAAGTGCCGGGTCGTACGCCTGCGGCGACTTGGGACTTTTTAGAAAGTTTGATCTAAGTGGTGTAGTCCCCAAGTGCCGGGTCAGTAAGAATTTACTGGGCTAGGACTTATAAAAATATAGAAAGGCCGACTCATTTTCTTGAGAAAATATAGAAGGGCCGGGTCATCTCTTTGAGATAATAGGGTCTTGCTGACAATGTAATAATTTGAGCGCTGGCTTGCATTAGCCCTCAAGTGCCGTGGTGCATGCCTGCAGCGCCATGGGACTTGCATAATTGATATAAACTTGGACTTGGATAATGTAGCCCCCAAGTGCCGGGTTGTCTACCTACGGCGACTCGGGACTGTGTAAGAATAATATAACTCACCACAATTTGTTGAATGAATCTTTGATCGTGGTTGTAATTTAACCCGGAATGAATATCCTGGAATAATTCCTTTGTCTTTGACATGAAATTCCTTCTCGTGGTTGCGGTGCAACCCGGCAAATATAAGTTTGAGAAATCCGTGAGTGTTGTAGATTACTACAGAGCACAATTAAAGAAATCCGAGAACCGGCCAATTATATGACACGACATTATATCTGATAGGGTGGCTCTTGAAAGATAATAATTTCTCCGAGCTTTCATAATATTGCTCCTTTTCTTATAACCTTGCTCTGACCTGGCTTGATAAGCCGGCATGTTACCTGGAGGTGGGAAGGCCCCTTGAATAATCCACGGCTGACATGTCAACCACAATGACATAAAGCCGGCTGTTTTTAGGGTAATGTAAGCTATACCCAAAGGTAAGAAGCCACCTTTAACAACTATAGTTTTAGGCGCGGACGCCGGCTGTCGATGGGTAATGTAAGCTATACCCAAAGGTAAGAAGCCTCCATCGACAACCACGGCTTACTGATAAAGCCGGCTGTTTGAAAGGAGATCTAAGCTATACCCGAAGGCAAGAAGCCTCTTTCAACAGCTACAGTTGTAGGCGCGGACACCGGCTATCGATGGGTAATGTAAGCTATACCCGAAGGCAAGAAGCCTCCATCGACAACCACGGCTTACTGATAAAGCCGGCTGTTTGAAAGGAGATGTATGCTATACCCGAAGGCAAGAAGCCTCTTTCAACAGCTACAGTTGTAGGCGCGGACGCCGGCTGTCGATGGGTAATGTAAGCTATACCCGAAGGTAAGAAGGCTCCATCGACAACCACGGCTTACTGATAAAGCTGGCTGTTTGAAAGGAGATGTAAGCAATACCCGAAGGCAAGAAGCCTCTTTCAACAGCTACAGTTGATAAGCAACTGAGTTTGGCGTAAACGCCGGTTGTTAGGGTGAGATAAGCGAACCCGTCGGTAAGAAGCCCCCTTTGACAACCGCGGTTAATAAGTACCCGGAAGTGGCATAAAGCCGGCCATTAGGGTGAGATAAGCGATACCCGTCGGTAAGAAGCCCCCTTAGATGGTTGCAGTTGATAAGCAACTAGAATTTGGTGTACACGCTGTTGTCTTAGGGTCATGTAAGCTATACCAAAGGTAAGAAGCCTCCATCAACAACAGCGCTTAATGTAACCAAACTAGGCATAAAGCCAACTGTGCAAGGGAGATGTAAGCTATACCCGAAGGCAAGAAGCCTCCTTGCAACAGTTTAATAACAACTGGTTGTGCAAAGGAGATGTAAGCTATACCCGAAGGCAAGAAGCCTCTTTGCAACAGTGCTTAATTGGGCATAACGTCGGCTGTGCAAGGGAGATGTAAGCTATACCCGAAGGCAAGAAGCCTCCTCGCAACAGCATGAAAGCGGATTGTGTAGGGGAGATGTAAGCTATACCCGAAGGCAAGAAGCCTCCCTGCAACAACGCTTGATAGGGCATAAAGCAGGATGATAGATCAGCCGTTTATACTTTAACCAGTTCAGGGTCTCTTAACGAGATTGACCGTCAACTCCTTTGAGCGGTTCAGGGTCTCTAGGTGAGATTGGCCGTCAATTTCCTGAACTAGCTCAGGGTCTCTAGGCGAGATTGGCCGTCAATTTCTTGAACCGGCTCAGGGTCTCTAGGCGAGATTGACTAGTAAGAGTCCAGTGGGTCACCTCAATCTTTATCCAGTATAGGGTCTCTACCGAGATTGGTCGTCAATTCTTTGAACCGGCTCAGGGTCTCTAAGCGAGATTAACCGGTAAGGCAGGCGGGTCACATAGCGGAGCAGCATCAATCTTTGTAAGCCACCATCTTGTATGAAGAAACGACAGAAGCTCCAAGTGTCTTTATGATGATCCAATGATCTGGGCACCTATGTTTGAATGGTGCATCACGACGGTCCGTCCTCTTGGGCAACTTTTAATCATCCGCCAATAATGTAGTAGCCCCCAGGATTGGGTTTTTCTCTTGCAAAGACCTGGGGTTCTCGTTAAAAACGACTAAACGTGTCTCACCATGTCTGTAGCCCCCGAGTCTTAAGTTGACTCGAAGAGGCGGCTTGAGAATCTTCACTGGAAGTTTGAGGTTGGCCGTGGCGGGTTATAAATGATCCCGTATGAATTGGTTCAATGATCCGGTCGATGGTTTGTTCCGTTTGTTTGTTTGAAGTGAACCAAACTATAGTGGCGGCGACTTGTGTGCCTGTTCGTCGGGCGGCTCGTATAGACGAACACAGCACCGATATGCTGAGGTAGAATCAAACTATGGGCGGCGTCTTGCGCTCCTCCGTTGGGCGGCTCATATGGGCGAGCACTGTACCGATATGTCAATATAGATTGGACTGCGGACAGCGGCTTGCGCGCGTCAGCTGGGCAGCTCGTATACCGGTGTATGTAGCCACTGGCGTGTTGATGTAGATGTAGGAACTAGCCGCGGCATTGTAAACCGGTGCTGTTATGAAAGACGGCTGCGGCGCTGTAAGCCGGCATGAATGGCGAGTCGCCATGGTGTTGTTTTAAACCAGTGCGTTCGGTGAGTCGCCCGTGATACTTATAAACCCGCGAGGGTGGTGGGCCGCCCGTGGCATTGTTAAACTGGTGTGGGCGGTGGGCTGCCCGGGGCATTTGTTAAGCCGGTCCAGACGCTTGAGGCGGCTCCAACATAGTCGATGTAAACCCGACCATGGGGATGTCGGCTTGCGGACAGTACCAGTATGTTGTTGTAGAGCGGGCCGTGACGGTGGCGGCTTGCATGCAACTATGGAGTAATACACCGCAAATCAACACAGTGCGTAATGACGCTGACACGCACTCCATCCTCGTAATATAACGCCATTTGAATAATCCTCCTGCGCAAAAATATTGCAAAAAGCCGGAGTAATTGTTCTCGAAAGAGTTAGTACATATAGAAAATATATAAGATGAATATCACTTGAATTTTTCAACAGCAGAACAGCCCACCGTCAGGTTATGGTAGTTTTTTTCTTTTACTGTTTCAGTCAGCCGGCCCACTTATATTTCTATGTCCCTTTTCCTTTCAGGTTCGGGCAGTCCACCTGACGGAGCCGGATATGACCCGGCGCCGGCACAGGGTGAAGCAAAGCCGGCTTGGCATAGGGGATGGAGCAAATGCGGTTGGCGGCCGCGGCTCATCCAAAGCATGCACGGGGGCAGCCTGAGACAATGAAGGCCGGCTCGGCGGCTCGCAGCACATGGCGCGGTGGGCGTGCTGAGTCAACAGGAGGCTCGAGGTAGATGGCGGTTCGTGGTGAGGCAACGGAATCCGGAGCCACGACGGCTCAAGGTGCAACGACGACTCAAGGTGCGATGGGCCGATGCGGAGGTCCAATGAGCGGCGGTTCGCAGAGTTCAAACGCCGAAGAATCAACGCATGAGCCGGCGTTCCGGAGGGGAGGCCGAGCAAGGTGCAGAGAGGCGCCAGCGAGGCGGCTCGGTTAGGTGACAGGCATCGATGCAAGCGCCGTGGAGGTGAGGCGGACGCGTCCATGTTGAAGCCAGTTTGGTGGAGGAGAGGTGAGTCCGGCTCAGAGACAGTCCGGAGCCGCGGTCATCACCACCGGCTCACCTCGCGGTGCCCGCTGGAGACGGCATAAGGGAGAGCCGGACCGGTGTGGACACGGGCGCGACAAGGGAGGCGTGCCGTGTATTCTGTATCCACGGTCACATCTGTTTCCGAGTCGGGGCTAGCTTGACGAATCCGCGTCCGTATTCTTTCTATATCCCCTTCCGGGTCATGGCCCATATTTTGTTTTTTTATGTAGCAGGGTATTGGATCTTGTGCATCTGAGAGTTGGCTTTGGTGGGTCATGGCCGCCTAAGCTATGGCCGGCTCAATATGGAAATTGTATCAGGACTCCGTGTTGCCGAATTCCTCACGGTCAGCCGTGGCTTTTAATCCCCAACTATTGCGTAAACTTTCAATCTAAACTGATGAGCTCAGAGTTTGACGTTGATTCTTCTAAGCTGGTTCTTCCTTTATTCGACCATCCACGGGCTTTTCGATCCCTGAAGATACCCCTCCAAGAACACAACACCATCATGCGAGGCCCCACGGTGGGCGCCAACTGTCGTGGATTTGTCACGGCAGATGTCTGGGTGAACGGACTTAGGTTCGGTGCGAGACGCAACTACGTGGCGGGTTTAAGGGGTTAATCGGAATCGAGAAGACACGGAATTTTACCCAGGTTCGGCACCTCCGATGGAGGTAAAAGCCTACGTCCTGCTTGTCTAGTATTGATGATGATGAAGATCTCTCGGTTACAAGGGTGCTAATTGCTACCTCTAATTACGAGAGCCTCTAATCTCTTCTGTTATCTAAACTTATAGACTTGTGTCTCTTGAGAACCCCTCCCTCTAGGGGTGCTCTGCCCCTCCTTATATAAGTGGAGAGGGTAGGTTTACAAATAGAGTCCTATTAGGAGTAGGAGTAGGACTAGTCTCTCACGAATCCTACTCCGGGTCTTATTTCCTTTAAGGGAATCCTTCTCTCTTGTGGGCCTTCTCCTGTGGGCCTTCTCTTTGTGAGCCACCTGGCGCCGGCTCACCCGCCGGGTCTTGGGCTTGGTCATCCTGTGACCCACTAGCCGGGTCATAAATAAGATGTCATGTCTTTAACGGGTGTCCTGTGAGTTGCTTGGTCGGGTCATTAATAAGATGTCATGTCTTCGGCCGGGTCTCTTGTGAGTCGCCAGGCTGGGTCATACCATGGGGTATATCCCCGTCACCGTAGGAATGCTTTGGGTGTGCCAAATGTCACAACATAACTGGGTGGCTATAAAGGTGCACTATGGGTATCTCCGAAAGTGTCTGTTGGGTTGGCACTAATTGATACTGGGATTTGTCACTCCGTATGACGGAGAGGTATCTCTGGGGCCACTCGATAAGACATCATCATAATGAGCTCAACGTGACTAAGGAGTTAGCCACGGGATGATGTGTTGCAGAACGAGTAAAGAGACTTGTCGGTAACGAGATTGAACAAGGTATAGGGATACCGACGATCGAATCTCGGGCAAGTATCATACCGATAGACAAAGGGTATTGTATACGGGATTGATTGAATCCCCGACATCGTGGTTCATCCGATGAGCTCATCGTGGAGCATGTGGGAGCCAACATGGGTATCTAGATCCCACTATTGGTTATTGACCGGAGAGGTGTCTCGATCATGTCTACGTGTCTCCCGAACCCGTAGGGTCTACACACTTAAGGTTCGATGACGCTAGGGTTATAGGGAAATAGTGTATGTGGTTACCGAAGGTTGTTTGGAGTCCTGGATGAGATCCCGGACGTCACGAGGAGTCCTGAAATGGTCCGGAGGTAAAGAATGATATATAGGAGGTGAGGATTTGGCCACCGAAAGTGTTTCGAGAATTACCGGTAACGTACCGGGACCACCGGAAGGGTTCCGAGGGTCCACCAAGTGGGGCCACCAGCCCCAGAGGGCTGCGTGGGCCAAGAGTGGAAGGGACCAGCCCCAAAGTGGGCTGGTGCGCCCTCCACCCTGGTCCAAGGTGTAGGAAAGGTGGGAGGAAGGGGAAACCCTAGACCCAAATGGGCCTAAGGCCCACTAGGGCTGCGCCCTCCTCCTCTCCCTCTCTGGCCGCCAGCCAGATGGCCAGCTAGGGCCGGCCGTAGCCCCTAGGGTGGGAACCCTAGGGCTGCGCCCTCCCTCCCCCTCCTCCTATATATAGTGGAGGGTTTTGGGGCTGCCTGACACACGAGTTCTCTCTTCCTTGGCGCAGCCCTACCCCTCCTCTTCCTCGTTCTCCACGGTGCTTGGCGAAGCCCTGCCGGAGACCATGCTGCTCCACCGTCACCATGCCGTCGTGCTGCCGGAGCTCTCCCTCAACCTCTCCTTCCTCCTTGCTGGATCAAGGCGTAGGAGACGTCACGGGGCTGCACGTGTGTTGAACACGAAGGCGCCGTTGTTCGGCGCTAAGATCGGAGTCCACCGCGATCTGAATCGCTACGAGTACGACTCCACCAACCGCGTTCTTGTAATGCTTCCGCTTAGCGATCTTTAAAGGTATGAAGATGCACTCTCCCCTTTGTGACAGCCCAAGTGTTGTCCCTACCTTTTATGGCATGTAATCTTTGTATGAACCTTGTGTCATGAGCTATGATATGAATTGCACCTTGTCATCCATGTGTTGTTTTGCATTCATGCATCATATCATCCATCATAGTATTCATCTTGCCATACTTGTTTTCATGTATCTTTGGCTGATGTGTATGTTGTGTGTGTGACATGAGTTGTGATGTGGTTTGTTTGTGGTTGGGTCATGTGTGCAACCCCTTTCCTTCCCTCTCTCCTTTTCATTCAAAACCCCCCATCATAATGCCATTTATTCCCATGTTATTTTCATAGCATATTTAACTTGCAAATTAATATGTTTAAAAATGTTCAAGAGTTATCCCTACTCATATTAATAATTTAGAGTGTGGCTCTTTTGATGTTTGGGGTTTATATGGCTTTGTGCTTAAATAAAACAGGGGCTGTTATTTTTTCAAAAGTATTAAAATTACTTGCCCATTAAATCAACTTAACATTTTTATTAAATAGTGCTCTTTATTTCCTTCACCGCAGTATTTTTGTTTTGCTGTTAAAACCTTTTAACATGCCCTGGGGATTTGTTTTAGTGTATTGTGCTTTAAAAGGTTAAAAAACCTTTTCGGTTTGTTTTGTGTGAGAGAGAGAGCAGATGGGCCTTCCCCGCGGCCCAGCCCGCGTGAGGGAACGGTCACCTGCTCCCGTCCCCTTCTCCGTCAGTTTCAGAGGGGGAGAGCGCATCCGCCGTCGCCTTTTCGTCGCCGTCGCCGTCAGCTCGTGCCTATTTAGCCTCCCCTCGACGTGCGTGCCCCCTCGCCTAGGGTTCCTCTCTCTCCCTCCGCCGCCGCAGCTCCCATCTCTCCTCCATTGCTCTCCCCCTCGCTTATTTTTCCCTGTCAAGTAAGGTTCAGAAGTGAGCAGCGAGGTTTAGTTAGTCGTCGGCGACCAGCTCGTCGTCTCCGTCGAGCCCCGCGTCAGCCATGGCGTCCAGGAGCTCGGGGGTGATCCCTGCGTTCAATCCCCGCCGCTAGGAGCCTCGGAGGAGCACTGCAGCGTCGACCTCGTCTTCGTCTTCGTCGATGACGTCCGCACCGCCATCGTCCTCTGCTTCCTCTTCATCGTCGTCGCGTCCTCGACCCCTCCATCGTCTCCTGCTCGTCGTCGCTTTCCCTCGGTGAGCAGCCGGACCCCACAGCCTCTTCTTCCCGTGTAGGCTGCCATTTAGTTGTCGTAGCCGCCCGTCGCCGCCCTCCGCAAGGTTGTGCCTTGGGGCGTGTCTCCTTCCTCCTCATCGCAAGATGAGTAGGGGAACGGGACCCCACATGTCCCCTCTTCGAGTGTGCCTGATTGCATCGCCGGAAACGTCGTGGGTTCGCCGGAATTTTCCCGCCGTCGCCGCTGTTGCCGTAGGTGTTCAGTTTCAGTTTCGTCAGTGTGTGCTAGTTCTGCTAGACTAGTGTAGTTAGCGCCCTCCTTTGTTGTCTATTGTCAGCATAGCAGAGTGGTTGGAGTCGGGGGGATATGACCAGCAGGTCATGGGCTTGAGCCCGAGCCTTCCCCCATTTTGCTGTTTTTCTTTTTTTGCTTTGTTGTATTTTGTTTTTCTTCCCTTTGTATACATGTGTGTATGTATGTATGTATGTATAGGAATTTGATTCCTTTATTTATTTTTCCTGTTGATGTAGTGTGTGTGTATGTGTCACATGGTGATGCATAAACATAGGGGGAAATGTATGTATGTTTGTGTGTGTATGTGCCACCTAGTTGGTGCATACATATGCATGTGTGCTTGTGTATGTGTGTTCTTGGGCATATATACATGTGTGTGTGTGGCATGTTATAGGTGTATGTGAGTGTAGGTAGTGTGTGTAGTGCATATGTGTGTGAGCACATATGCATGTGCTTATTGTTTCTTGTATGCAAGTGGTAGTGTGTGTGTGTGTATCTATATGCTCTTGGATTTGAGGCATGCGAGTGTGTGTGGGTGGGTGAACACCTTCATCTTGGGTGGAATGTTCATGGTGGCTAGTGCTCAATGCCCTTGGACATATTTAGAGCATGTGGTGAGTGCTTGTAGTGAGGTGTGATAGTGTATGTGTGTGTGTAGGGGACTAGTGGGCTTCTCCACTTGACCTACCCCTTTGTTATCATGCTTGTTAGTAGGCTTAATTGTGTTTGCCATGTTAAACTAAGATTCTAAATCTGGTCATGATCTTATTGCTTTTGTCCATCTAGGTCCATATGTCACTTATGTGAATACGGGGTAGTTTTACTATCTTGCTTGTGCCTTGTTGTTTCACATGAACATATGAGTATGACACATGCATTTGGGGTAGAAAGAGCCAATGTATCCATTGGAACTTTCTGATTTCACTTTTGAGCAAGTTCATTAAACTATCATTTTAGCTGTGATGCTACTTTGTCATTTTTGCATGATTTAATCCTTGCTTGCTTTGGGGCATGTGCCAACATGGAAGTGCTAGTGTTTTATATCTAGTATGCCATGGTATTTTTGTTTAACATGATAATCACCCATATAAGTGGGAACCATGCTGTTAAGTAGCCAACTTCATGTTTCTGTTTCAGCATGCTAAAAACTATTAAGTCTGAGAATCTGCTGTTATTATTATGCCATGTAGAGTGGGTGGTATCTTGTGATGTGTTGTGAATTTGAGCATGCTCAGTGTTAGTTATTTGAAGTAGATGTTGTATACTACCATCTTGTTAATTTTAGTGCCAATAGGTAGTCTCTATCATATTTAACTACTGCTGTCAACTTGCTACTTTATTAACTCAGATTCCAGGAAACTGGAAATTTCATTAAGTCCCAGAAAACTGTTTCATCATGTCATCTTGATAGCTTCATGCTTATTGATGTCTGCCTCTGTTGCTGATTGTGTAGTTGGATAAGTTGATGTGTGTGTTGTGTTGATTCTGTCAGTATATTGTTTGTGGCCGTAGGTTTCCTGTAGCTCAAGTTGTGGGCTGTGTAAGTTGCTATATTGTTGTTTTGTGGCAGATTGTTGTTTTATTGTTTTGTGACTTGTGGGAGATATACTCCATGGAATTGATTGAATTTTGAGTCTATTGTAGTTGGTTTTTCATTGCCTAACCAGTGGCTACCTTGGAATGCCAAGAATCAGCCCATGGCTTTGTTGTCTTGTGTTTGCCTTCGTACCTTGTCGTGAGCGTATCGTGAGAACCGTAACTCCGTTTCTTGCGTTCTTTATATGCATTTCTATCGATTTTGCATGATGCATCCATATTTGTCATGTTCATGCATGTCTAAATAACTCGACATCAGGTTCTGTCCAGATTCATTAATAAACAAACTTTGCATGTGAAACATGACTAGTTTTGGGTTGCCATGTTAAATTCTTGTAAATGAATCATGCATCATCTTGGTTGTGCGTTGCACCTTGGTTGGATGTTTATTGTTGCTGTTTCTCTTGGGTAGACGCGAGTGTTTTGTTCCGCTGTTATCGCCATAGGTTCTCGTTACCGGTGTTATGGTTTCCATATTTTGCGCTCCTAACACGCTCGGGGTTGTTATGGGGACCTCCTTGTTTATTCGGTTGAGATTAAAACTTGTCTGGCAAGACCCAACATTGGTACTACATTTCCTAACAACTTAATAAAATTGCATAGGGCCTTGCAAATCCGTGGATAATTTAATCAACCCTCGGGCCAGTGCTCCTCATGAGTGTTGGTCCAAACTAGAGTCGTGTGCGGGGCCAACCCGGGGCAACTCGGGAGATTTCTATCAGGCCACTATATGCTGTGCTCATCCAGTCGTGTCCTGAGAATGAGATACATGGCTCTTATCGGGTTTGTCGACACGTCGGGAGGTCTTGCTGGATTTGTTTTACCTTTATCGAGTGTCTTGCGTGTGGAGTCTGACTTTCTTCGGGTTTTCTCGAGGTGTTGGAATTCCTTTGGAATTACCTATGATGACCGCGAGATCCGTGGTCGAGGCTATTCCTGTGGAGTGTGGTTATTTGTGATGGACTAGTTGGAGCCCCCTTGCAGGGTTAAATATTTTCGAGAAGCCGTGCCCGCGGTTATGTCGCAATTTGGATTTTTGTTTAACACCCGGTTATAGGAAACTTGAAGTAAACTCTAATTTAAAATACACCAATTATGTGAGTATCCGTGATCGTCTCTACTCGTGAACATGATCCGAGAGAGAACACGGTGGGGTTATGATTGACGTAAGTAAGTGTTGAGGATCTCATAGAGATCTTACTAGATTCGATCGTCATCCTAGGCCACTCATATTTATTTTCATGTTACGTAAGTTAGACACCATAAATTCTTAGTGTTGCTGCAAACTAAACACTTACCCCATCCTAACCTTTAAGCTTAAATAGTCTCGGTACCTGGGCGCTTGATTGCTGAGTCCTTGTGGCTCACAGATTACTACAACCCTCTAGGTACAGGTACAGACGAGTACATGCAGGATGATCTTACCCAGCTCCAGTGGGAATATGATGAGGAAAGGGGTAGGATGTACGTGACTTATCCGGATGAGTAGAGGACCATGGTCGAGATCTTTGGGATAGCGAGATAGTATCATTTGCATCTGTTTTATCGTTTGATTTCGTCCGTAGTCGGACCCTGTCTTCATCATGATGATTTGAACTCTGAGTGGATTGTAATTTAGCATGTGCCGAGTGTAATCCAATCTTGTATACTCATCTTTTCAGTACTGTATGATGTGATCATAGTATACTTGCTAACGACAAGATGCGCCTTTATCCCTTGCGAGACCCTCGTGTCTTAAAATGGATAGGCGCGCATCATGGGTGTGACACCCTTACTCATTGATGGTTTCTCCATAGATAGATCTTGGTGAACACGTAGGAAATTTTATGATTTACTAGTACGTCTCCCATCAGTGGCATCATGAGCTAGGTCTATGCGTAGAATCTATGCATGAGTAGAACACAAAGTTGTTGTGTGCGTCGATCTTGTTAATTTTCTTACCACTACTAGTCTTATCTCGATTCGGCGGTATTGTGGGATGAAGCGGCCCGGACCAGCTTTACATGTACGCTTGCGTGAGACCAGTTCCACCACCTGACATGCACTTATTGCATAAGGTGGCTAGCGGGTGTCTGTCTCTCCCACCTTAGTCGGATTGGATTCGATGAAAAGGGTCCTTATGAAGGGTAAATAGCAATTGGCATATCACGTTGTGGTTTTGGCGTAGGTAAGAAACGTTCTTGCTAGAAACCTATAGCGGCAACATAAAAACTTGCAACTACAAATTAGAGGACGTCTAACTTGTTTTTGTAGCATATGCCTTGTGATGTGATATGGCCAAAGGATGTGATGTGATGCATTGTGATGTATGAGTTTGATCATGTTCTTGTAATAGGATTCACAACTTGCATGTCGATGAGTATGACAACTGGCAGGAGCCATAGGAGTTGTCTTATTTTATTGTATGACCTGTGTGTCAATCATAAATGCCATGTAATTACTTTATTTTATTGATAAACGTTAGCCATAGTAGTAGAAGTAATAGTTGGCGATACAACTTCATGAATACACGATGATGGAGATCATGGTGTCGTGCCGGTGAGAGTGATGATCATGGTGCCCCGAAGGTGGAGATCAAAGGAGCAAGATGATATTGGCCATATCATGTCACTATATTGATTGCATGTGATATTTATCATGTTTACATCTTATTTCCTTAGTACGATGGTAGTAAATAAGATGATATCTCAATAAAACTTCAAGAAATGTGTTCACCCTAACTGTGCACCATTGCTAAGGATTATTGTTTCGAAGCACCACATGATGATCGGGTGTGATAGGTTCTAACATTCGCATACAACGGGTGTAAGCCAGATTTACACACGCGAAACACTTAGGTCGACTTGACGAGCCTAGCTTGTACAGACATTGCCTCGGAACACGGAAGACCGAAAGGTCGAACATGAGTCGTATAGAAGATACGATCAACATGGAGATGTTCACCATCGATGACTAATCCGTCTCACGTGATGATCGAACACGGGCTAGTTGACATGGATCATGTATCACTTGGATGACTAGAGAGATGTCTCTCTAAGTGGTAGTTCATTAAATAATTTGATTGAACTTAATTATCATGAACTTAGTCTAAAATTGTCTTTACAATCTATATTGTAGATGCAATGGCCAACGCTAATGTCACCCTCAACTTCAACACGTTCCTAGAGAAAACCAAGCTGAAAGATGATGGAAGCAACTATGCAGACTGGATCCGTAGCTTGAGGATCATCCTCATAGCTTCCAAGAGATTGTATGTCCTTGATGCACCGCTAGGTGACCCACCCATTTTCCCAGCGGGCCAAGACATTACGAATGCCTGGCAGTCACGATGTGATGATTACTCCCTTGTTCAGTGTGGCATGCTTTACAGTTTAGAACCGGGGCTCCAAAAGCGTTTTGAGCAACACGGAGCATATGAGATGTTCCAAGAGCTGAAACTGGTTTTCCAAGCTCATGCTCGGGTCAAGAGATATGACGTCTCCAACAAGTTCTTCAGCTGTAAGATGGAGGAGAATACTTCTGTCAGTGAGCACATACTCAAAATGTCTGGGTTGCACAACCGCTTGACTCAGCTAGGAGTTAATCTCCCGGATGACTCGGTTATTGACAGAATCCTCCAGTCACTCCCACCTAGCTACAAGAGCTTTGTGATGAACTACAACATGCAGGGTATGGAGAAGTCCATTCCTGAGTTGTACTCGATGCTGAAATCAGCGGAGGTCGAGATCAAAAAGGAGCATCAAGTGTTGATGGTGAATAAGACCACTAGTTTCAAGAAAGGCAAGGGTAAGAAGAACTTCAAGAAGGACGGCAAAGCTGTTGCCGCGCCCGGTAAGCAATTTGCCGGGAAGAAGAACAAGAATGGACCCAAGCCTGAGACTGAGTGCTTTTATTGCAAGGGTACCGGTGACTGGAAGCGGAACTGCCCCAAGTACTTAGCGGATAAGAAGGCTGGCAATGTTAAAGGTATATGCGATATACTTGTTATTGATGTGTACCTAACCAGGGCTCGTAGTAGCTCCTAGGTATTTGATACCGGTGTAGTTGCTCACATTTGTAACTCCAAGCAGGAGCTGCGGAATAAGCGGAGGCTGGCAAAGGACGAGGTGACGATGCGCGTTGGGAATGGTTCCAAGGTCGATGTGATCGCCGTCGGCACGCTACCTCTACATCTACCTTCGGGGTTAGTTTAAAACCTCAATAATTATTATTTAGTAGCAGCTTTGAGCATGAACATTGTATCTGGATCTCGCTTGATGTGAGATGGCTACTCATTTAAATATGAGAATAATGGTTGTTCTGTTTATATGAGAGAAATGTTTTATGGTCATGCCCGCTGGTCAATGTTTTATTTTTTATGAATCTCGAACATGATGTTACACATGTTCATAGTGTGAGTACCAAAAAGTGTAAGGTTGATAACGATAGTCCCACTTACATGTGGCACTACCGCCTTGGTCATATTGGTGTCAAACACATGAAGAAGCTCCATGCTGATGGACTTTTGGAGTCTCTTGATTTCGAATCATTTGACACGTGCGAACCATGCCTTATGGGCAAGATGACCAAGACTCCGTTCTCCGGAACAATGGAGCGAGATAATACATACCGATGTATGCGGTCCAATGAGAGTCGAGGCTCGCGGTGGCTACCGTTATGTTCTCACCCTCACTGATGACTTGAGCAAATATGGGTATGTCTACTTAGTGAAACACAAGTCAGAAACCTTTGAAAGGTTCAAGGAATTTTAGAGTGAGGTAGAGAATCAATGTGATAGGAAAATAAAGTGCCTACGATCTGATCATGGCGGAGAATATTGAAGTCACGAGTTTGGGACGACCTAAGAAAATGTGGAATTGTTACACAACTCACGCCGCGTGGCACACCTCAGCGAAATGGTGTGTCTGAACGTCGTAATCGCACTCTATTGGATATGGTGCTATCTATGATGTCTCTTACCTACTTACCGCTATCATTTTGGGGATATGCATTAGAGACTGCCGCATTCACTTTAAATACGGCACCGTCAAAATCCGTTGAGATGACATCGTATGAATTATGGTTTGGAAAGAAACCTAAGCTGTCGTTTCTAAAAGTTTGGGGATGCGATGCTTATGTGAAGAAACTTCAACCTGAGAAGCTCGAACCCAAAGCGAAAAAGTGCGTCTTCATAGGATATCCCAAAGAGACTATTGGGTATACCTTCTACCTCAGATCCGAAGGCAAAGTCTTTGTTGCCAAGAATGGATCCTTTCTCGAGAAAGAGTTTCTCTCAAAAGAAGTAAGTGGGAGGAAAATAGAACTTGATGAGGAAATTGTACCTCCACTCGAACCGGAGAGTAGCGCAACACAAGAAGTTGTTTCTATGGAGCCTACACCGGCTGTAGAGGAAGTTAATGATGATGATCATGAAACTTCAGATCAAGTTACTATTGAACGTCGAAGGTCCACTAGGACACGTTCCACACCAGAGTGGTACAGCAACCCTGTCCTGGAGATCATGTTGTTGGACAACAGTGAACCTTCGAACTATGAAGAAGCGATGACGGGCCCGGATTCCAACAAATGGCTTGAAGCCATGAAATCCTAGATAGCATCCATGTATGAGAAGAAAGTGTGGACTTTGGTGGACTTGCCTGATGATAAGTGAGCCACTGAAAATAAATGGATCTTTAAGAAGAAGACTCGCACGAATGGTAATGTGACCATCTACAAGACCCGGCTTGTCGCTAAGAGTTATCGACAAGTTCAAGGAGTTGACTACGATGAGACTTTGTCACCCGTAGCGATGCTGATGTCCGTCCGAATCATGTTAGCAATTGCCGCATTTTATGATTATGAGATCTAGCAAATGGACGTCAAAACGGCATTCCTTAATGGCTTCCTTAAAGAAGAATTGTATATGATGCAGCTGGAAGGTTTTGTCGATCCTAAAGAAGCTAACAAAGTATGCAAGCTCCAGCGCTCCATCTATGGGCTGGTGCAAGCATATCGGAGTTGGAACATTTGCTTTAATGAGGTGATTACAACGTTTGGGTTTGTACAAGTTCATGGAGAACCCTGTATTTACCAGAAAGTGAGTGGGAGCTCTGTGGCATTTGTCATATTATATGTGGATGACATACTGATAATGGGAAATGATATAGAACTTTTGGAAAGTGTAAAGGCCTACATCAATAAATGTTTTTCAATGAAAGACCTTAGAGAAGCTGCTTACATATTAGGCATCAAGATCTATAGAGATAGATCGAGACGCCTCATAGGTCTTTCACAAAGCACATACCTTGACAAGATATTGAAGAAGTTCAATATGGATCAGTCCAAGAAGGGCTTCTTGCCTGTGTTACAGGGTGTGAGATTGAGTACGACTCAATGCCCGACCACGACAAAGGATAGAGAAGAGATGAGTGTCATCCCCTATGCTTCAGCCATAGGCTCTATTATGTATGCCATGTTGTGTACCAGACCTGATGTGAACCTTGCCATAAGTTTGGTAGGGAGGTACCAAAGTGATCCCAGAGCGAAACACTGGACAGCGGTCAAGAATATCCTGAAGTACCTGAAAAGGACAAAGGACATGTTTCCCGTATATGGAGGTGCCGAAGAGCTTGTCGTAAAGGGTCACGTCGATGCTAGCTTCGACACAGATCCGGACGACTCCAACTCACAAACCGGATACGTGTATATTTTGAATGGAGGAGCAGTCAGCTGCTGCAGCAGCAAGCAAAGCGTCATGGCGGCATCTACATGTGAAGCGGAATACATAGCTGCTTCGGAAGCAGCAAAGGAAGGAGTCTTGTTGACGGAGTTCATCACCAACCTAGGAGTGATTCCCAATGCGTCGGGCCCAATGACTCTATTCTGTGATAACACTGGAGCTATTGCCGTTGCGAAGGAGCCCAGGTTTCACAAGAAGACAAGACACATCAAGCGCCGCTTCAACTCCATCCGTGATTACATTCAGGAGGGAGATATAGATATTTGTAAAGTACATACGGATCTGAATGTCGCAGATCCGTTGACTAAACCTCTCTCACGAGCAAAACATGATGAACGCCAGAATGCTATGGGTGTTCGATTCATCACAATGTAACTAGATTATTGACTCTAGTGCAAGTGGGAGACTGTTGGAAATATGCCCTAGAGGCAATAATAAAATGGTTATTATTGTATTTCCTTGCTCATGATAATTGTCTATTGTTCATGCTATAATTGTGTTAACCAGAAACAGTAATACATGTGTGAATACACAGACCACAACATGTCCCTAGCGAGCCTCTAGTTGGCTAGCTCGTTGATCAATAGATGGTCACGGTTCCATGACCATGGACATTGGATGTCATTGATAACGGGATCACATCATTACGAGAATGATGTGATGGACAAGACCCAATCCTAAGCATAGCACAAGATCGTGTAGTTCGTCTGCTAAAGCTTTTTCAATGTCAAGTATCATTTCCTTAGACCATGAGATTGTGCAAATCTTGGATACTGTACGAATGCTTTGGGTGTGCCAAACCTCACAACATAACTGGGTGGCTGTAAAGGTGCACTACGGTTATCTCCGAAAGTGTCTGTTGGGTTGGCACGAATCGAGACTGGGATTTGTCACTTCGTATGACGGAGAGGTATCTGTGGGCCCACTCGATAAGACATCATCATAATGAGCTCGATGTGACTAAGTTGTTAGCCACGGGATGATGTGTTGCATAACGAGTAAAGAGACTTGCCGGTAACGATATTGAACAAGGTATAGGGATATCGACGATCGAATCTCGGGCAAGTATCATACCGATAGACAAAGGGAATTGTATACGGGATTGATTGAATCCCCGGCATCGTGGTTCATCCGATGAGATCATCGTGGAGCATGTGGGAGCCAACATGGGTATCCAGATCCCGCTGTTGGTTATTGACCGGAGAGGTGTCTCGGTCATGTCTACGTGTCTCCCGAACCCGTAGGGTCTACACACTTAAGGTTCGATGACGCTAGGGTTATAGGGAAATGGTGTATGTGGTTACCGAAGTTTGTTCGGAGTCCCGTATGAGATCTCGGACGTCACGAGGAGTTCTGGAATGGTCCGTAGGTAAAGAATGATATATAGGAGGTGAGGATTTGGCCACCGGAAGTGTTTCGGGAATTACCGGTAACATATCGGGACCACCGGAAGGGTTCCGGGGGTCCACCAAGTGGGGCCACCAGCCCCAAAGGGCTGCATGGGCCGAGAGTGGAAGGGACCAGCCCCAGAGTGGGCTGGTGCGCCCTCCACCCTGGCCCAAGGCTCAGGAAAGGTGGGAGGGAGGGGAAACCCTAGACCCAGATGGGCCTAAGGCCCACTAGGGCTGCGCCCTTCCCCTCTCCCTCTTTGGCCGCCGGCCAGATGGCCATCTAGGGCCGGCCGCAGCCCCTAGGGTGGGAACCCTAGGGCTGCTCCTCCCTCCCCCTCCTCCTATATATAGTGGAGGGTTTTGGCGCTGCGTGACACACAAGTTCTCTCTTCCTCGGTGCAGCCCTACCCCTCCTCTTCCTCGTTCTCTGCGGTGCTTGGTGAAGCCCTGCCGGAGACCATGCTGCTCCACCGTCACCACGTCGTAGTGATGTCGGAGCTCTTCCTCAACCTCTCCTTCCTCCGTGATGGATCAAGGCGTAGGATACGTCACCGGGTTGCACGTGTGTTGAACGCGGAGGCGCCGTTGTTCGGCGCTAAGATCGGAGTCCACCGCGATCTGAATCGCTATGAGTATGACTCCACCAACCGCGTTCTTGTAACGCTTCTGCTTAGCGATCTTCAAAGGTATGAAGATGCACTCTCCCCTTACTCGTTGCTGGTTTCTCCATAGATAGATCTTGGTGAACACGTAGGAAATTTTTTGATTTACTATTACGTCTCCCATCACGGAGGAGGTCCGCGGACCCTGCGCGGGCGTTGGACTCAACGGCGGAATCAACTCGCACGTCGAGGCCCCGTCGAGTGAGCCGTGAGGGGTGGCCGTGGAGGTGACCGCGCCTCCGCCCGCGGAGGAAACGGCCCGGCCGGGGGCGGCGGCTACGGAGCCGGCCCTCGAGGAGACCCGGTCGGTGGTGCCGGACGCGATGTCGCTTGCGGTTGAGCCGGCCCAAGTCGATGTGTCGAAGGTCTCGATGGCTCTGGAGGCGCCGGCCATGGAGACGGAGGCACCGGCCGTCGCGATCGTCGCGCCGAGCCTGTAGGAGGAGGTGGCGCCAGCACGAAGCGAGGGGCAACCGGGAACCGATTCTCATGCCCTCGCCGTTATCAACCCTCCCCGGTACCCGGCGCCATGACGAACGCTGGGACGGGCGGTGAGGAGAGATGGAGCCGAAGGTCCATGCAGGACGTGATCCGGGACTGGGAGGCATTGGCGCGCGTCCCTACCATCCCGCCTCCACCGGCAGGCGGCCCGGTCCCCGCGTTTGGGGAGCTGGGGAGCGTCCTGGAGCGTTGCCGAGGCGACCGACAACACCCTATGGCGCGCGGAGGTAAGCTTCACCTGTCTTTGTTACAATTTTCAGTGGGGGCGCGTGAGTGCACCCACTGGGTGTAGCCCTCGAGATGCGTGTCGGCTGGCCGTTTGTGGGGCAGCCGGGCCGGATCTCTTTGTGCGTGTTCTAACTTTGGCCTCCTGTGGAAGGCGGGGAGCGCCCGGCGGCAGGAGCTGTTCGACGAGGCGGTCGCCATTCACAACCACGGCAAGCATGGATTTTATTGATTGCAGGAGGAGCTGGCGAGGGTGTGGGATATGTTTTGGTCTCGTGGGGGTGTGTAGCCCCCGGGAGCCGGTACGGCTGCTCGGCAGTCGAGCCGGGCCTAAAATGTCTTGCTCACACCAGTTTTGCTTCGCAGGGGAGCTAACCACCCTCCAGGAGGAGAAGGCCAGGGCGGTCTCCGAGCGGGGTCGGCTAGCGCAGAGCGTCCAAGCGGTCACCCAGGAGAGGGACTGGCCAGGCGCCCTGCTGGTGGACGGGCAGGCGGCACAAGACCGCCTGCGAGCTGACGTGGCACGAGAGGCAGGGGCCAAGGAGAAGGCCGCCAAGGAGGTGGCAGACGCTGCTAGTAGACCACCACCCTCCAGAGCAAGGTGAACCGCCTCGAGAGGACGCTCGAGGAGCGCGAGGTTTCCCTTGCTGAGGCGGAGGCGGCGCTGGCGGCGAAGCGGGACTCGGCGCTCCACTTTGCCATCGAGCTGGACGACTCCTTCGAGCATAAGTATTAGTTTTTCCTTTTTCAGTCGGCTGCTTTCTTCTTGCCCTTGAGTTGCCTTCTTCTTATTTTTCCCTTTCTTCTTTAGGATGCTTCCCAGAAACCCAGCGCCGCGCTGAGCATGCCATCGAGGAGCACCGGGACTATCTCCGGGGGCGTGGGCACAACATCGAGGAGGATGCCGGTTGGGACATGGTGGAGCTTGGGCTAGCCAAAGAAAACCGGCTGGTCCACCTTGAGCAGAGCATGGAGTGGCTGAAGATGGCCGGCAAGGAGGTTATCGCCGCCCTATGGCCGGGTCATGGGGCTTCGGAGAGCCACGTCGCCTTATGGCTGGAGAACGCCATGGCCCGGCCCAAGGTCTAGAAGGCATCAGCGGCTCGAGCCGGCGCGTAGATGGCGCTCCGGTTCGTCACGTCGTGGTACCACGGCGTCGACCTGGACCGGCTGGCCACCATGTGGGATGAGCCGGTGGAGGAGCGGGCGGCGCGCGAGCATACCCTCGTCCGCCGGGCCAACGAGCTTGCCTCATATGTTGACCCGGATGAGCTCCTATCGGCCCTTGGCGAGGATGGAGAGCCGGTAGTCGAGGACTCCTTCGGCAACCCCCAAGGTCCGGAGGACGAGGAGGTCACTGATGAGAGCACCGACTCCAGCACTGATAGTGGTGGCGCGACGGCTAGGACCACAGAGGCTGACCCAAAGGCCACGGAGGCCGACCCAAAGGCCACGACCTCTTCCGGGCCGAACGTCGAGCCGGCTGGCGACGTGCCGGTGGCCTGAGCCCCCGGGCATCTTTACTTGTCTTTTATTTTTCTGCATGTTAGACTCAGGTCCACCCACTATGGGTGTATTGTAATGAACGCATGGCCGTGGGCCTCTACTATTTTTAACTTGTGCTTTGAATGCCTAGTGTGCTTGTTTATTATGTGTGTCGGCTCGTCCTTATCCCTTTTCTGCCCCCTTGGTTCCATCTGCGTGGCCCCTTTTCCCCTTTGCTTTTGACCCTGCCAGCCCGACAGCCGAGAGCCGGTTTGTAGCTGGGTCGGGGTGTCCGCCTTGAGGAAGACAGTTCCGAACTTGGGAACTACGAGGGACTTTTGGGTAAGTTGAGTGGTAGAGGCGAGGATGAGGTCCGGTTGGACCTAGCTGGTTACCTCCTTGCAACCGATTGTTCGTGTGTGCCAAGTTTTGCCGCCTCGAGGCCCCGTCAGCCGGACAGCCAGGAGCCGGTCTGTAGCTGGGAGGGGTGGGAGGGCTCGTTTAGCTCACTACTTGGTCGGTTTCGGGGGATGCGGCCTAGGACCAGCCGGAGAGCCCCCGGTCCGGGGAGCCGGTGAGTGATGAAACCTTGAATGGAGATGGAAAAGGCGTGCCCCAAGAGCCGGCCTGGGGCACCCATTGCATTCATAAGCTCCGAAGAGGGGAAGATACATACATACACTGGTTTTTCAACAGTAAAATGGATGAAGGAGCACCGCATTCCACGGGCGCTCCGTCTCCTCGCCGGAGGCGTCTCTCTTGCGCTTATGTGACTTCTGGGCATCTATCAGGTAGTACGCGTTGTTATGCAGCGCCTTGCTGATGATGAATGGGCCCTCCCATGGGGAGGACAGCTTGTGCTGGCCGGCTGTCCGCTGGAGCCGCCTGAGCACTAGGTCCCCTTTGCGGAAGGAGAGTGCCCGGATCCGCTTGCTGTGGTAGAGCCAGAGCTTCTGCTAATAGATGGCCATCCGGCTCAAGGCCAGTTCGCGGTCTTCTTCGAGTAGGTCGACATCGTCTTCTCTCAGCTCCTTTGCATCCTTCTCCATGTATAGGGCGCCCCGAGGCGAGTCGAACTCGATGTCGGTGGGAATGATCGCCTCATACCCGTACACAAGGAATAAAGGTGTGTAGCCGTTTGATCGGTTGGGAGTGGTCCTGAGGCTCTAAAGGACGGCCGATAGCTCTTCGATCCAGCAGCCGGCCAACCTGGTCAGTGGCGTTATGAGCCGGGGCTTGACGCCAGATAGGATAAGTCTGTTTGCCCTCTCGACCTGGCTGTTTGACTGTGGATGAGCGACAGAGGCCAGGTCGAGCCGGATGCCTTGCTTGGAGCAGAAACGCGCTAGCGCGCCCTTGGTAAAGTTCGTGTCGTTCTCGGTGATAATGTTGTGGGGGACGTCGTAGCGGACCGTGATGTCCTCGATGAACCGGACGGTCGTGGGGCCGTCCAGCTTCTTGATTGGCCTAGCCTCGGTCCACTTGGTGAACTTGTCGATGGCTACCAGTAGATGTGTCATGCCACCTCGTGCGGTTTTGAAGGGTCCCACCATGTCCAGCCCCCAGACGGCAAAGGGCCACGAGAGGGGGATAGTCTAGAGGGCCGAAGCCGGCAGGTGGCTTTGTGTGTTGAAGCGCTGGCAGCCCTCGCACTCATCGACCAACTTCTTGGCCTCCTCCAAGGCAGTCGGCCAGTAGAAACCATGGCAGAAAACCTTGGCAACCAGCATTCTAGAGGTGGCGTGATGCCCTCACTCGCCCTGGTGGATGTCAAGGAGGATCTCTTGACCCTTTTTCGGCTGGACGCACCGCTGGAAGACGTCGGTGGTGCTACGATGGACAAGCTCGTTGTTGATGATGATGTAGGCCGGCGCTAGGCTCTAGATTTGTCTTGTCATGGCCTCGTCCGTAGGAAGCTCGTCGCGCAGAAGGAATGCCAGAGTGGGTTGGGCCCACGAGGGACGAGACGAGGGCCGGCTCGGGAGCCCTCGGTCTTGGGTGATCAGCCCCCGGGAATGGCTCGCCAGCCCCAGGGACCGGCTCGCCAGCCCCCAAGTTGGGGACGGCAGGAGGGGCGTCGATCGTCATCATGACTATCGTGGCGTCGGAGCCGGCTGCCCCGGATGAAGCCGGCTGGACCGGCCGAGCCGGCGCCGGCAAGGCAGCCAGGGTTGAAGGAGCCGGTAGGGAAGATGCCGAGGGAGCAGCCGGAGCCGCCGATGGGCCGGCACCGTCATCCGGCACGAAGATGGACTCTGATTCTGGGGAAGGCTTGATCGATGGTTTGAGAAACCACTTGAGGGAGACGCTGGCTGGGATGGCCTGTCGGGTGGAGCCGACCTTCGCCAGCGTATTGGCCGCCTCTTTGTTCGCCCACGGGATGTGGTGGAACACACAGCCCTTGAACAAGCCGGTGAGTCATTGTACGAGGAAGCGGTAGCTGGCCATGTTGGCATCCCTGGCGTCCCATTCGCTAGAGACCTACTGCACCACAAGGTCGGAGTCGCTGAAGCATAGGATGCGTCTGATGCCGATCTCCTTGGCGAGCCGGAGGCCGTGGACGATGGCCTCGTACTCGGCCACGTTGTTGGAGGCGGCAAAGTGGATCTAGAGGGCGTACTTGAGCTGGTCACCTTTTGGGGAGGAGAGGACTATGCCGGCACCTAGGCCGGCCCTCATCTTTGAGCCATCGAAATGCATGCGCCAATGCGTGGAGTCTGGGGGAGGCGGCACGAACTCGGTCTCCGCCCAGTCGATGAGGAAGTCGGCCAACGCCTACGACTTGATGGCGGTACATGGCTCTTACCGGATCTCGTGGTCGGCGAGGGCGATGACCCATTTGGCGATCCAACCGGTGGAGTCCTGGCCGCTCATGATCTTGCTGAGCGGGGCCATGCTCACCACGATTATGGTGTGTTCCTGGAAATACTGCTTGACCTTCTTGGCGGTGAAGTAAATCTCGTAGCACATCTTCTGGTAGTGGGGGTAGTTTTGCTTGGAGGCGGAGAGGACCTCGTTGAGGTAGTAGACGGGGCGCTGGATCGGCAGGGATTTGCCCTCCTCCGGTCGCTCGACCACCAAGACGACGCTGATGACGTGAGTGGTCACCGTGATGTAGGCGAGCAAGGTCTCCTTCTCAGCCGGCGCGCCCAGGATGGGCGTGCGGGTGAGAGCCCGCTTGAGGCCGCGGAAGGCCTCGTCCGCCTCGTCGGGCCAGTTGAACATGCCCGGCATCTTCGTGTGCCCCGGCTCGACCAGAGTTGTCTTGTGAAGGAGCCCGTACAGGGGCAGGGCCTTGTCCCCCAGCCGGGTGACGAACCGGCTGAGTGAGGCAAGGCAACCGGTGAACTTCTGGACGTCGGGGAGCCAGGTCGGTTTGGGCATGCGCTCGATCGCGCTGATCTTCTCAGGGTTAGCTTCGATACCGTGAGCGACATGACGAAACCCAGGAGCTGGCCAGCCTAGACGCCGAAGATACACTTCTCCGGGTTGAGCTTGGTTCGTGAAGGTCTCCCGGAGATCGTCGAGGAGGCTAAAGTGCTTCTTGGTCTTGACGATGATGTCATCAACATAGACGTGGACGTTCCTGCCTATGTGAGGCAGGAGGCACTTCTGCATGCACCGCTGGAAGGTGGGCCTACGTTTTTCAGGCCGAAGGACATGGTGATGTAGCGGTAGGCCCCAAAAGGCATGATGAAGGAGGTCTTCAGCCGGTCCTCTGGGTCCAGCTTGATCTGGTGGTAGTCGGAGTAGGCGTCCAAGAAAGAAAGCAAATGACAGCCGACCATGGAGTCGATGACCTGATCGATCCGCGGCAGGGCAAATGGGTCCTTGGGGCATGCCTTGTTCAGGTTGGTGTAGTCGATGCACATGCACCAGGTCTTGTTCTTCTTCACCACCAGGACTGGGTTGGCCAGCCAGTCCGGGTTGAAAACTTCCATGATGAAGCTGGCTGCGAGTAGCTGGGCGATCTCTTCTCCTGCCGCTTCTCCTTAGAGAAACGGCGCAGGGGTTGCTTGACCGGTTTGGCGTCCGGTCGGACATGTAGTTTGTGCTCGGCGAACTTCCTCGGTACACCCGGCATGTCTTTGGGGGACCATGCAAAGATGTCCAGATTCTCACAAAGGAAGTCGACGAGCTCGCCTTCCTATTTGTTGTCGAGGCGGGAGCCGATGGTGATGCACTACGCGGGGTTGGCCAGGTCGAGCGGGATCTGCTTGGTGTCCTTGGACGGCTGGAAGGAGGCCTCGCCGACCGACTGCAAGAGAGGAGCCGGCACGGCCGGCTGACTGGCAGCAAGGGCCACGAGCCGTTCGAGCTATCGCTTTTCCTCGGCTATCTCTAGGGCCTCGGCTAGCCGGCTGCCGTCTCGAGCGCACTCGAGCGACATCTTGTAGTCACCCTCGATGGTGATGATTCCCTTGGGTCCCGGCATCTTGAGCTTGAGGTACGCGTAGTGGGGGACCGCCATGGACTTGACGAGAGCCGGTCGGCCCGACAACACGTGGTAGGAACTCTCGAGGTCCACTACCTCGAACAACACTGGCTCGCGGCGGAAGTGACCGGGGCCGCTAAAGAGGACGTCAAGCTTGATCTTGCCGACAGGGGAGCAGGACTTTCCCGGCACGATGTCGTGGAAAACCGTACGTCTCGCCTGCAGGTCTTCTATTTTCAGCCCTAGCTAGTGCATCGTGTCAAGGTAGAGGATGTTGATGCTGCTGCCACCATCAATCAGCACCCGCGTGAAGTGGCAGGTGCATTTCTCGGTGGCGATGGTGGGGTCGAGGACCGGGGCATAGCTTCCGGGACTCGGCATCACAGCTGGGTGATCTGCCCGGCTCCAGGTGACCGGCTTCTCCGACCTGTGCATGAACTGGGGAGTCGCCGGCATGGTGGCATTCACCTCACGATGGAGCCGACGCTGAGCATATTTGCTCGTCTCTTCACTGGTGAAGACGACATAGCAACCGTCCTGGTTGCGGAACTGGTCGTGCCGGTGACCATCGTTCTGGGTCGGAGCCAGAGTCGGAGCCGGCACCGGGGCGACAGCTCGGGCCGGGACCGGTGCGCGGGCAGGCAGCGCGAGGGAGCCAGAAGGTCGTCCCCCGGGGCCAGTTGCTGTGAGAAGCTGCACTGCCGGAGCGTGTGCGTGAAGGGCTTGGCCCCTGAGTGGTTCTTGCAAGGGAGGTCGAGCATTTGCTCGAAAGTGAGCTTGCACTACCAAGTAGCCTTGCCAGTGCGCTTGCGTTAGCTGGTAGACTGGGCAGCCGGCTCTTGCTCCTCGATGGTGGCAACCTGTTGGCTCCCATAGCAGGAGTCAGGCTGATCATTCTCGCGCTTGTTGTTCTACGGCTGCCGGTTGTCGGCAGCCGGTCGGGATGTCGTCGTCGTCTGTGTTGTCTTGGCGGGCGGGGTCATCTTGACCCGAATGGCAGAGTCGGCTGTGGCATATTTGTCCGCCTTGGTCATCAACTCGGCTAGCGTAGCCGGCTCAGAGCACAGGACCTTGTGCTTGAGGGGGTGTCGTCGTGACAGCCTTCGATGAAGTACTATATGGCTTGCACCTCGTGCACCCCCTCATGGGAGTTGCGGAGCTCGGTCCACCGGGTGAGGTAGTCATCGAGGGACTTGTCTGACCCCTGAACGCACATTTCTAGTTCATGGGGCAGCCGGGCCGCTTGTAGGTGTCGCTGAAGTTGTGGACAAAGGCTTCCTCAAAGTCCGTCCAGGTGTAAATGCTGTTGGCTGCCAGGCTGTTGAGCCAGGTGCGGGCTGAGCCGATCAGCATGAGGGGAGCGTAGCGGACGACTACACGCTTGTTCCCCCTAGCGATGCCGACTGCGGTGGTGTAGTCGATCAGCCAGTCTTCGGGTTTGGTGGGCCCGTTGTACTTCGGGGTGTCTCGGGGGGGCATGAAGCCGGTCGGGAACGACTCGTTGCGGATCCGGGGGTCGAAGCACGCCGGGCCAATCGAGCCCTCCTCCTCGAGCAGGGCCGACTGCGCAAGCTGATCAATGCGGAGACGGTCGTCGTTCTTGCTATGGGCGAAGCACGGTCCGAGCCGGGCCGAGAGCTCGGGCGGATGACAGGTGGGACCAATCGCACCGGCTCATGCCGTGGAGGCGATGTGTGCCCGTGGCTGCGCTGGCTGCCGGCAGTCGGCGCCTCATGGTGGCGGCCGCTGCAAGCCGGGTTGTTGGTGTGTCGGATGTTCATAGTTGGCTGCTCATTCCCCGGCAGCTGAGAGCGCCGGGGGTGGCTTGCCTCGGCCCGGCGGCCGGAGACATGAGGGGAACAGGTGTGCTGAGCTGGCTGACGGCCAGCAGTCCCTGTGCCCTTGTGCTCGAGCCGGGGACCTTCGGAGGCGGCGCCGCCTGCCACGAGCTGGTGCTGCTGCGCGTCGGTGGCGTCAATGAGGTCCTTGATGTGACACTTGCGGGCGGCGCATTCTTCGCCCTCCAAGGTAGCCAAATATTCATAAGCTACCTTGGTGGCTCGCAGGTTGGTCACGGGGGTGTCATAGACGGGCATGTTGCCGCCCAGGATTTCGGCGACAACGCGACCGTGGTCGCGCACAACCCCATGTCGTCTGGGCTCAATGCCAGCCAAGGTGAGACCGTAGGCGGAGGCGTATTCCCGCTGAGAAGCCTCCATGCGATGTCGTGTGTCCACGAGGGCACTGGCATCCTCGAGCAGGAGGCGGCGAGCCGCCTCCAGCTCTGCTGTGGCAACGTCAAGGTTCGCCGTCGGGGTGATGGGGGTGCACAAGCCCCATAGGGCCATGCCAAGCGGGTCGGAGGTGCCGATGCGGGCCGTGGCGGCATCGGCCTTGGCCCGTGCATGGCCAGAGGAGGTGAAGGAGATGATGGCCATCACTCCCACGCTGACAAGAGAGCCGCTGGACTAGGTCGTAGCGAGTGCGCCCACGGCCGTGGGTGGGTCGACGCAGTTGAGCACCCGGCTAGGGTACTCGTTGGCGACTGGCGCTTTAGCAGGGCTTAGCCTGCTGAAACGCTCGGTGAGCGCGTTGATGTTGAGCATGAGGTCGACGATGTTGCCCGCATGGCCTGCCAAAGCAAGCCTCACGAGCCTGCGGTTTCGCCTGGATGTGCGGCGGCGGCGCGGAATGGCAAGGGGTCCCGCCCGAAGCATGAATCCGGCCGGGGCCGCGTATGGCCCCACGATGGGAGCCAAGTGTCGTCGTTTTCTCATGGCAGATGCCATGGGTAGGCTTATTGAAAGTGGTTGGGGCCGGAGGACGCCAACGGGCTCCGGGTGCGGGATTAGGTACAAGCAGTGGAGACACATGATGTACCCAGGTTTAGGGCCCTCCGTGGGAGGTAACACCCCTAGTCCTACTTGGTCTAGTTGATGGATGGTATGCTTACAAGGTTGCTCCTGGAGCTGTTGTCTAGAGGAGGAAGAGGGAGCAGCCGGCTTGCCTTCCTTTGCTACGAGGGTGAATACGTGGAAAGTGTCTCGTGGGTGTGGGTGCGTGAGATTCGTCATCCCCGTTGCATGGGGGGGCTTGGGGGTTTTATAGGCCAACCCCCTGGCTTACAATACCCTTAAGATACAGAATGGGGGGACCCGGTTGGCAGCCTCTCCGGACGGCCAGGGGGTCCCGCCCCTTGAGCCGTCTCATCGCCCGTAGGGTCCACCGGATGCGCGGTCCCATCACCTGCTCGGGCCCGCTAGCCGGTTCCGTGATAGGCCCGCGCCCACCTGCCACGGCACAGGCCGCCCGGGTGGCGGCGTCTTGCGCTAGCCGGTCGAAGTCTCCAGTACGACCGGCTGCACTGTAGCCATGCCGGAGCAAGTAATTGAGCGGGTAGAGGCGTGCTGGTACTATTGCCCCGCTCAGTCGCGGTCGGCCAAGGTCAGCGGTATGACCGGCTAAACTGTAGCCATGCGCACCCGTGCGACAGCGGTCAATGTGGCTACATTAGGGCCCGTCGTGGGGGTCCCGTCTTGTCACCGTACCCGCATGCAGAGGGATGGGACGGGAGCATGTCTGCTCAAGGGTCAACAGAGGAGGCGGTCCGAAGGCAGCCAGCCGTGCCGAGCCGGCTGGGGCCGAGCCGGCTCCTTGGACAGACGTCCTTGATCCAGCCGGCAACGCACCTGCCGGTCGCGTGCCACCCGGCCGGGAAGCAGCCGGCCACGTGTTTTTTCTTGAGGCGGGGGAGAGAACCCCGTTGCTTTGGCCTACCTAGGGGTGATAACCCCGTCACCTTGCAAGCAAAGTGACTAAAGATTTAACCACAAGATCTTGTATTACAGAACTAGTAAAGAGACTTGCCGGTAACGAGATTGAACTAGGTATGGAGATACCAACGTTCGAATCCCGGGCAAGTAAAATATCGATGAACAAAGGGAACTGCATACGGGATTAACTAAATCCTTGACATAGAGGTTCAACCGATAAAGATCTTCATAGAATCTGTAGGAACCAATATGGGCATCTAGGTCCCGGTATTGGTTATTAACCGTAGAGGTGTCTCGGTCTTGTCTGCATAGTTCTCGAACCTGCAGGGTCTACACACTTAACGTTTGGTGATGATATAAGTTTAGTTGAGTTATTATGTTGGTGACCGAAAGTTGTTCGGAGTCCCGGATGAGATCCCGGACATGATGAGGAGCTCCGAAATAGTCCAGAGGTGAAGATTGTATATGGGATAATAGTGTTTGGTCTTCGGAAGGGTTCCCGTATTCACAGGAAAGGGTTTCGGATGTTTCCCGAAATGTTCGGGTACAAGAACACTTTATTTGGGCCAAGGGATAAAGCCTGCGAGTCTTTAGGACACCGAGGACCCTGGCGTATGGTCTTGGAGTCTGAGGAGGACTCTTGCCTTGCGTGCCAAACCGACTTTGAGGAGGCTCTTTTTCCAAGTTGCGACCCTAGGGCTCAACATATAAATAGAGGGGCAGGGCTAGCACCCAGAACACATCAATATTTCCCAAGCCATGTGTCGGCAACCCCGCCCCTCTAGATTATCCTCCGTCATAGTTTCCGTTGTGCTTGGCAAAGCCCTGTGGAGCTTATTCTTCACCACCACCGTCACCACGTCGTCGTGTTGCCGGAACTCATCTACTACTTTGCCCCTCTTACTAGATCAAGAAGGCGAGGACATCATCAAGCTTTACATGTGTTGAACGCGGACGTGTTGTTTGTTCGGCGCTAGATCCTGATTAGATCGCAGGATGGCTTGCGATTTGGATCACGAAGATGTTTGACTACATCAACCGTATTTCTTAACGCTTCCACTTAGCGATCTACAAGGGTATGTGGATCTCATTTCTCCTCTCGTAGATGCTCTTCTCCCAGATTGATCTTGGTGAAGCGTAGGAAAATTTGTGTTTCCCATGCAACGTTCCCCAACAGTGGCATCATGAGCTAGGTCTATGCGTAGATAGGATCACGAGTAGAACACAAAGGAGTTTGTGGGCGTTGATATTCAGATTTGTTCCTCCCTTGGTCTTTTCATGATTCAGATGTATTGTGGGATGAAGCGTCTCGGACCAACCTTACTCGTCCACATACGAGAGACCGGTTCCATCGACTAACATGTGACTTTGTTGCATAAAGATGGCTGGCGGGTGTCTGTCTCTCCCACCTTAGTTGGATCGGATTCGACAAAGGCGGTCCTTGAGAAGGTTGAATAGCAATTTGTGTATCACCGTTGTGGTTTTGCGTAGGTAAGAATCGTTCTTGCTAGATACCCATAGCAGCCACGTAAAACATGCAACAACAATTAGTGGACGTCTGACTTGTTTTTGCAAGGTATGTTATGATATGATATGGCCAAAGACATGATGAGATATATTTGATGTATGAGATGATCATGTTTGTAATAGTTCATATCGACTTGCATGTCAATGCATACGACAGCTGGCAGGAGCCATAGGGTTGTCTTTAAATTATGGTATGACATGTGCGTCAATCATTAAGCGCAATGTAATGCTTTACTTTATCTCTAAGCGGTAGCAATAGTAGTAGAAGCATAGTGGGCGCGACAACCCCGATGGAGACACAATGATGGAGATCATGATGATAGAGATCATGGCGTTATTCCGGTGATGATGGAGATCATGTCGGTGCTTTGGAGATGGAGATTAAAAGCACAAGTTCATGGCCATATCATGTCACTTATGATTTGCATGTGATGTTAATCCTTTTATGCATCTTATTTTGCTTAGGACGCCGGTAGAATTACAAGGTGATCCCTCACTAAGATTTCAAGATAAAACTATGTTCTCATCGAGTGTGCACCGTTGCGAAAGCTCGTCATTTCGAAGCACCACGTGATGATCGGGTGTGATAGACTCTACATTCACATACAATGGGTGCAAGCCAGTGTTGCACATGCGAAACACTCGGGTTAAACTTGATGAGCCTAGCATGTACAAACATGGCCTCGGAACACAAGAGATCAAAAGGTCGAACATGAGTCATATAGTAAATATGATCAACATGGAGATGTTCACCATTGAAACCACCTCATCTCACGTGATGATCGGACTTGGGTTGGTGGATTTGGATGATGTCTCACTTAGACAACCTAAGGGATGTTGATTTGAGTGGGAGTTCTTTAGTAATATTATTGATTGAACTCATTATCATGAACATAGTCTAAGTTTTTTTTGCAAAATTATGTTGTAGATCAATAGCTCGCGTTGTAGGTCCCATGTGTTATTGATACGTTCCTAGAGAAAAATAGAATTGAAAGATTATGGTAGCAATTATACGGACTACGTCCGTGATCACGGGATTGTCCTCAATTGCTACATGGAAGGCTTACGTCCTTAATGCACCGCCCGGTGTGCCACCCCCTCAAGCGGTAATTGTGGATGTTGTGAACATCTAACAGGCACGTCCTGATGACTACTTGATAGTTGAGTGCGTCATGCATTACATCTTAGAATTTGGCCTCCAAATACGTTTTGAACGTCACAGAGCATATGTGATGTTGCAAGAGCTGGAATTGGATTTCAGGATCATGCCCGTGTTGAGAGGTATGAGACCTCCAACAAGATTCTTTGCCTGCAAAGATGAAAGAGAACAGCTCAATCGGTGAGCATGTGCTCAGATTGTCTGGGTGCTACAATCGCTTTAATCGAGTGGGAGTTAACCTTCCAGATAAGATAGTGATTGATGTAGTTCTCCAAGTCACTGCCACAAAGCTACTAGAGCTTAGTAATGAACTATAAATATGCCAAGGATGGAAAAGATGATCCCTAAGTTGTTCGTGATGTTTGACACTGCAAAGGTAGAAATCAAGAAGGAGCATCAAGTGTTGATGGTTAGTAAAACCACTAGTTTCGAGAAGGGCAAGGGGAAGAAGGGAAACTTCATGAATGGCATGCCAGTTGCCACTCTAGTGAAGAAACCCAAGGTTGAACCCAAACCCGAGACTGCATGCTTCTATTATGAGGAAACGGTCACTGAAGCGGAACTCCCTAAAGACTTGGTAGATAAGAAGGATGGCAACGTTGAGAGAGGTACATTTTATATACATGTTATCGATGTGTACCTTGCTAGTACTCCTAGTAGCACCTGGGTATTAGATACCGGTTCGATTGCTAATGTTAGTAACTCAAAGTAAAAGCTACGTAATAAATGGAGACTAGCTAAGGGTGAGGTGACGATGTGTGTTGGAAGTGTTTCCAAGGTTGATATGATCACCATCGCACGCTCCCTCTACCTTCGGGATTAGTGTTGAACCTAAACAAATATTATTTGGTGTTTGCATTGAGCATGAACATGATTAGACTATGTTTATTGCAATATGGTTATTCATGTAAGTCAGAGAATAATAGTTATTCTGTTTACATGAATAAAACCTTCAATGGTCATGCACCCAATGTGAATGATTTATTGAATCTCGATCGTAGTGATACACATGTGCATAATATTGATGCCAAAAGGATGCAAAGTTAATAATGATATTACCACATACTTGTGGCACTGCCGCTAAATGTCATATTGATGTAAAGCGCATGAAGAATACTCCATTCTGATGGATCTTTGGACTCACTCGATTTCGAATCGGTTGAGACTTGCGGACCATGCCTCATGGGCAAGATGACTAAGACCCCATTTTCCGGTATGATGGAGCGAGGAAGTGACTTATTGGAAATAATACATGTTGATGTATGCGGTCCAATGAGTGTTGTAGCATGAGGTGGATATCATTATTTTCTTACCTTCACTGATGATTTGAGTAGATATGGGTATATTTAGTTAATGAAATACAAGTATGAAACGTTTGAAAAGTTTAAGAAAATTCAGAGTGAAGTTTGAGATCATCGTGACAAGAAGATAAAATGTCTACGATATGATCGTGGAGGTGAATATATAAGTTACGAGTTTGGTATACAACTTAAGACAATGTGGAAGTTGTTTCACAACTCATGCCACCTAGAACACCATAGTGTGATGGTGTGTCCGAACGTCATAGTCGTGCTCTATTGGATATGGTGCGTACTATGATGTCTCTTAGCGATTTGCCACTATCGTTTTGGGGTTATGCATTAGAGACAACTACATTCATTTTAAATAGGGCACCATCTAAATTCGTTGAGATGACACCGTATGAATTATGGTTTGGCACAAACCTAAGTTGTCATTTCTCAGACTTTGGGAATGTGATGCTTATGTCTGATAAGCTCGAACCCAAAGCAGAAAGGTGCATCTTCATAGGATACCCTAAGGGAACAGTTAGGTATACCTTCTATCTTAGATCCGAGGGCAAAGTGTTTGTTGCTAAAAACGGGTCCTTTCTCGAGAAAGAGTTTCTCTCGAAAGAATTGAGTGGGAGGAAAGTAGAACTTGATGAGGTTGTTGAACAGTCACTTCAGTTGGATAGTAGCACGATGTAGAAAGATGTTTTTGCGACGCCTATGCCAAGTGAAGAGGAAGAAAATGATGGTTATCATGGAGATTCAGATCAAGTTACTACCGAACCTCGCAGGTAGACAAGGACTTGTACCGCCCCTTAGTGGTACATCAATCATGTCTTGGAGGTCATGTTGTTAGACAACAGTTAACCTACGAGCTATGAAGAAGCGATGGTGGGCCCGGATTCCAAAAAATGGCTAGGATCCATGAAATCCGAGAAAGGATCCATGTATGAAAACTGAGTATGGACTTTGGAAGTATTACCTGAAGGGCAAAAGGCCATTCAGAATAAATGGATCTTTAAGAAGAAGACATACGTTGATGGTAAATGTCACTATTTATAAAGATCGACATGTCGCAAAGAAGTTTCCAACAAGTTCAAGGAGTTGACTATGATGAGACTTTCTCACCCGTAGCGATGCTAAAGTCTATTGGAATTATGTTAGCAGTTGCTGCATTTTTTGATTATGAAATCTGGCAGATGGATGTCAAAACATCGTTTCCTTAACGGTTTCCTTGAGGAAAGGTTGTATGTGATACAACCAGAAGGTTTTGTCAGTCCTAAGGATGTTGAAAGGTGTGCAAGCTCTAGCAATCCTTCTATGGGCTGGAGCAAGCATCTCGGAGTTGGAATATACGCTTTGATCAGGTGATCAAAGTTTTTGGATTTATACAAAGTTTATGAGAAACTTGTATTTACAAGAAGGTGAGTGGGAGCACAATAGAATTTCTGACAAGTATATGTGGATGACATATTGTTGATCGGAAATGATGTAGAATTTCTGGAAACCATAAAGGGTTGTTTGAAAGGAGTTTTTCAAATAAAGACCTGGAATAAAGCTACTTAAATATTGGGCATCGGGATCTATAGAGATAGATCAAGACGTCTGATAAGACTTTCAATGAGTACATACCTTGAAAAGATTTTGAAAGAGTTCAAAAAGGATCAGTCAAAGAAAGAGTTCTTGCCTAATTTGTAAGGTGTGGAGTTGAGTGGGACTCAAAGCTCGACCACGGCAGAAGAAAGAGAAAGGACGAAGGTCGTCCCCTATGTCTTATCCATAGGCTTTATATAGTATGCCAAGTTGTGTATCGCACCTGGTGTGTGCCTTGCCATGAGTCTGTCAAGGAGTACAAGAGTGGTCCAGGAGTGGATCACTGGACAACGGTCAAAATTGTTCTTGGTAACTAGAGGACTAAGGAAATGTTTCTCGATTATGGAGGTGATAAAGAGTTCGTCATAAAGGTTACGTCGATGCAAGCTTTGAGTAGGGACGAATCCAAGGGGGGCGAGGGGGGCGATACCCCCCCCCAACGAATGTGTTCCCACATAAGAGCGATTAGGTAAATCAGTAATTAGGCTCGTTCGTGACGTAGTTCGCCCCCCTATCCATGTTCATGAGTAATGCAACGTGAACCCCTGGAGGGCCCAGCAAAACAAAACACAACAAAAGAGAAAAGCCCATCTTCTTATAAAAAAACATCTCCGTAGACAAAGGGACAGCGTCCAGGACTTCACGAGAAGCACGCCTCCTTTCCTAACTACTGCAATCTACATGATTTAGTGCTGCCTCCAATACAAGGCAGATTGTGGCATCGACATTCTTTGTACCAACTATCCGCTCTAATATCTGCGTACGGTCGTGAGGGCAAATTTCCTATAGATTTCAGGCGAAGGTCAAGAGGGGATTGATCGGCATATATGATGGCTGCATAGGTGCATCCGTGCATGGTATCTGGTAAGTCCTGACAGGTTAATTCATCTGGTCATCTTTAATTTATCCAATCCATCATTGTTGTTAGCCAGAATAAAAACAGGGTTAGGGGTAGCACCATCACCATGAATGACCATGGAGTCGGCGATCCACGAAGTCCACTATGACTGGTATGCAAGCTCCCATAATTAACCTCGGCTTCACATCTCTGATTTGATTTGTCTAATATGAATAAGTGTCTGTTGATGGCCATGAAAACTGGATTTTTGGAATCAGTTTTTTCTATACCAATAATTTGAAACTATTTTCCTATATCCAAGAGACAATTTGATAGATTGTTGCCATATTTACATCGATAATACACAAGTTCACGCTCAAGCTTTTCACATGCCTAAACCTCTTATGGCTCGGTCGGTACTCGTAAATGCGTGCCTACAAGATCTTAGTGTGGGAATCCCCCCTATATCAAATTCCTGGATACAGCCCTGGCTTTGACACTAATCCGGATGACTCTAAGTGGTAGTCCAGATATGTATAGAGGAGCAGTCATTTGTAGTAGCTCCAAGTGGAGCATGGTAGCAGCATCTATAGTATGACAAAGAGATTTGCAGAGTACACATTGATCTGAATGTTGTAGACCGGTTGACTAAAACCTCTCTCACAAGCAAGACATGATCAAACCCCAGAACTCATTGGGTATAAATCACATGGTGATGTGAACTAGATTATTGACTCTAGTGCATGCAGGAGACTATTGGAAATATTCCCTAGAGGCAATAATAAATTAGTTATTATCATATTTCCTTGTTCATGATAATCGTTTATTATCCATGCTATAATTGTATTGATTGGAAACTGAGATACATGCGTGGATACATAGACAACAAAGTGTCCCTAGTAAGCCTCTACTAAACTAGCTCGTTGATCAAAGATGGTTAAGGTTTCCTAGCCATATACATGTGTTTTCATTTGATAACGGGATCACATCATTAAGGAGAATGATGTGATGGACAAGACCCAAACTATAAACGTAGCATATGATCGTGTCAGTTTATTGATATTGTTTTCTTCATGTCAAGTATCTGTTCCTATGACCATGAGATCATGCAACTCACTGACACCGGAGGAGTACCTTGTGTGTATCAAACGTTGCAACGTAACTGAGTTACTATAAAGGTGCTCTACAGGTATCTCTGAGGGTGTCTGTTGAGTTGGCATGGATCAAGACTGGGATTTGTTACTTCGTGTGACGGAGAGGTATCTCAAGGCCCACTCGGGAATGCAACATCACAATAAGCCTTGCAAGCAAAGTGACTAAAGAGTTATCCACAATATCTTGTATTACGGAACGAGTTAAGAGACTTGCCGGTAACGAGATTGAACTAGGTATGGAGATACCGACGATCGAATCCCGGGCAAGTAACATACCGATGAACAAAGGGAACTGCATACGGGATTAACTGAATCCTTGACATAGAGGTTCAACTGATAAAGATCTTTGTAGAATATGTAGGAACCAATATGGGAATCCAGGGCCCGCTATTGGTTATTTACCGTAGAGGTGTCTCGGTCATGTCTGCATAGTTCTCGAGCCCACAGGGTCTACACACTTAACGTTTGGTGACGATATTAGTATAGTTGAGTTATTATGTTGGTGACCAAAAGTTGTTCGGAGTCCCGGATGAGATCCCGGACATGACGAGGAGCTCCGAAATAGTCCGGAGGTAAAGACTGATATATGGGATAATAGTGTTTGGTCTTCGGAAGGGTTCCGGAATTCACCGGAAGGGGTTTTAGATGTTTCCTGAAATGTTCGAGTACAAGAACACTTTATTTGGGCCAAGGGGTAAAGCCCATGAGGCTTTAGGAAGGTGCAAAAAGGAGTTTTGTGGAGGCAAGGGGCCAGACGCCAGGGACCCTGGCGTCTGGCACCAGACGCGGAGGACCCTAGCGTCTGTTCCTGGAGTCCGAGGAGGACTCTTGCCTTGCATGCCAAACCGACTTTGAGGAGGCTCTTTCTTCAAGTTTCGACCCCAGGGCTCAACATATAAATAGAGGGGCAGGGCTAGCACCCAGAACACATCAAGATTTCCCAAAGTCGTGTGCCGGCAACCCCTCCCCTCTGGATTATCCTCCGTCATAGTTTCCATTGTGCTTGGCAAAGCCCTGCGGAGATTGTTCTTCACCACCACTGTCACCATGTCGTCGTGCTAGTCGAACTCATCTACTACTTCGCCCCTCTTTATGGATCAAGAAGGCGAGGACGTCATCAAGCTGTACGTGTGTTGAATGCGGAGGTGCCGTTCGTTTGGCACTAGATCGTGATTGGATCGCGGGATAGCTTACGATTTGTATCGCGAAGACGTCGACTACATCAACCGCGTTTCTTAACTCTTCCGCTTAGTGATCTACAAGGGTATGTGGATCCGATTTCTCCTCTCGTAGATCCTCATCTCCTAGATTGATCTTGGCGAAGCGTAGGAAATTTTTTGTTTCCCATGCAACGTTCCCCAACAACCCAATGCGTCCAGCCCACTGACAGCGCCCTGTTGCCTTGTGACCACCTCAGGCACCATATTCATTCATTCTTATTCCTAAAAATCACATATATTCTAGAATATTTCTTTGTAAAATTTTATCGCGTTTGGAGTTTGTTTGATATGGATTTTCTGCGGAACAGGAAACATGCAAAAAAACAAGAACTGGCATTGCGCACTGGATCAATATGTTAGTCCCAAATATAATAGAAAATGTTTCCAAAAGTATATGAAAGTTGTAGAATATTGGCATGGACCAATCAATAAGTATGGATACGATGGACACGTATGCCCGGGCGCGCCCGCGCACGCCTGCCACATCGGACCCGACAGCTCGACCCTATCGCAAATTGCACCAAATCCACCCCCTAGAACTATCGGATCCATTCCCTCTTTGCTCTCTTCTTCCTCCTTCGCGTCATTCGTCTCTCAGCTCTGTCACTATGGGTGCTCCATGCCACCCATCTTGTAGGCACAGTCGTGCGCCCTCTGCAACTCTCTTGTCCTTGCCACGAGGGACGCCGTCGCCAGCCTGGAAGCAACCATGGTACGCCCAACAACTCTCTGGCTCTGTCTTGTGCTTGAAGTGTTCTACACATTGTCTGACCGGATTTTTTGTGATTTTATTAGGGAAAATGATGGATTATGATGCTTCATTCGATGAGGAGTATGGACCAACGGGGGTTAATCACATGATTCAAGATGAATTCTTTGATTCCTTGTATTTGGATGAAGAAGTGGGCATGCTCATGCTCATGAGCATGCAAGATGAAATGGATCGGCAAGTGGAGCATATGCTCAATTTCAAGGACTCAATCAAAAGGAGAAGAGTGATTAATCTGGATAGGGTATCCGGAGCAAAGCTACTGCACATGGACTAATTTGCTCTGAACCCAACTTTCCCGGATGATCCATGGTTTCATCGTCGTTTACACATGAGAAAATCATTGTTTTTGCGCATTGTGGGGAAAGTGGAGGCATACGATGATAGAGGGTTTCTAGGAATGCTCGGATCAATTGATTGCATGTATTGGCAATGGAAGAACTACCCCAAAGGTTTGCGAGGAATGTAACAAGGTCACACCAAAGAGGCCACCATCAAGTGGTGGCATCACATGACTTATGGATTTGGCATGCTTTATTTGGAATGTCGGGTTCTCACAATGACATCAACATTCTTCAATGATCTCCGGTGTTCATGAGTCTTTGCAATGGGGAATCACCGCCATTCAACTACACTGTCAACAACTGAGACTAGAACATGGGATACTATCTTGCTGATGGCATCTACCCTCAGTGGGCGGCATTTGTGAAGACCGTATCCAAACCGCATGGCAAAAAAACAAAGCCACTTTGCAACAATGCAGGAAGCGGCTAGGAAGGATGTGGAGAGGACATTTGGTGTGTTTCAAACTCGTTGGGGAATTGTTCGGGGGGGCTGTAAGGATGTGGGAATCAGAAAATTGTGGCAGATCATGACATGTTATGTCATTTTGCAAAATATGGTTGTCGAGGATGAGGGTTATGGTGTAGCCCAAACCAATGATTTTGAAGCACCTGAAGAAAAATTTGAAATCCCAGAAGATCAAGATGCAACTCAGCTTATGAACTTTTTGCACATGCATCATAATCTTCAAGATCATTATGTGCATGCGCAACTACTCAATGATCTTGTGGAGTACATGTGGACCCAAGATACTTGTGATCTGCGTTGAGATTTCCGTGAAGAGGAACAGGTGGTGTAGCACAATATAGGTAAGTATTTACATCAGTAGAGAACCAAGGTTTATCAAACGAATAGGAATAACAACCAACCCCCGTCTTCAGCGGCTACACACAAAAGAGCAAACACTTGCACCCAACGCGGACAAGAGGGTTGTCAATCCCATTGGACTCGTTATTTGCAAGCTTGTAAGTAGTGTGGTTGGTAATAGATAATTTTAAATTGCAAAATAAATAGAAAATTAAATAAGTGCAGCAAGGTATTGTAGCATTTGTAAACTTATAAGTGAATAGACTCGGGGGGCATAGTTTTCCCTAGTGGCATCTTTCATGAAAGTAAGCATACGGTGGGTAGACAAAATACTGTTTGGCAATAGATAAAAACACATAGTTAAGTGATATTCATGGCAATGATCATGTGTATATTGGCATCATGTCCATAAGCAAATAGGCCGACTCCTTCCTGCACCTATTACTATTACTCCACCCATCAACCGCTATCCAACATGCATCTAGAGTATTAAGTAAAACAGAGTAATGCTTGGAGAACAATGACATGATCTAGACAAAGACAATTAAATTAATATCAACTAAAACCATCATTTTATCCTTAGTGCCAACAATACGAATACATATCGTGTACCCTTCTATCATTGGGTTATAGAAACCCATCAGACGGATCCCAACAAACGAACCGCACAAAAGGATTACATCGGATGGATCAAAGCGAAGATGTGATGATCATTGCATTGAAGATCGAGAGAGAACAGAGAGAGGGAGATAGAGATAGCCATCTAGATACTAACTACGGACCCGTAGGTCTTCACACATCACCATGGGAGCAGCAAGGATGATGTAGAGGCCCTCCATGATCGATTCCCCCTCCGGCAGGGCATCGAAACAGAGCTCCGGATGGGCACACAGCGGAATAGAGACTTGTGGTGGTGGAAAAAGTGTTTCGGGAGTCTCTCTAGAGTTTTGGAACAAATATGAATTTATAGGCCAGAGAGGGGCACCGGGAGGCCACCAAGGGGACAACGAGCCAACAGGGTGTGTCCTACCCCCTGGTCGTGCCTGGTTGCCTCGTTCCTCCCTCGTGAGGCCTCTCGTCTCCTCCCGAGCTTCCAGGTCTTCTTTTGGTTCAAAAAATCATATTAAAGTTTTGTGGCAATTGGACTTTGTTTGATAATGTAAACCTGAAAAGCCAAAAACCTGTAGAAAACAACAACTAGCACTGGGTTAATAGGTTAGTTCTCAAAAATGATATTAATTGGTAAATAAACATCCAAAAAGCATCGTCGAATGATAACATAATAGCATGGAACAATAAAAAATTATAGATACGTTGGAGACGCATCAGCATCCCCAAGCTTAATTCCTGCTCGTCCTCGAGTAGGTAAATGATAAAAACAGAATTTTTGATGTGACATGCTACCCAACATGTAGTCTTTTGCAGGTTTGATCATTGAGAAACGATGAATTAATAAACATCAACATAGTAATAATTATAAACATAAGCAACATAATCATCAAGTTCCAAAGCATACGATCCTTAAAGAGTGTTCACCTGCTATTCGTTTTATGATATAAATATAGCATGGCTCCGTCCTCACCACATAAATACAAATGTTAAGACCACGGTGTCAAGTCATGCAATTGGATCGTACTTTTTAATGTGCTTCAGCTTTTTATTACTTGCACAATATATGAGCGTGAACCGTGGATATAGCATAAAGGTGGAATAGAATATGGTGGTAGGTTTCAAAGGGGTGAAAGTGGAGAAGAAAGTCTCGCGTCAACTAGGCATATCAACGGGATATGAAGATGGTGTAGGATCGAAAGTATGTCTAGTGGAGGGTGATTAGACTACTTGACCAAATAAAAATTCTACCTTGTCCCAATTTTAAGTGTTGCCAGATTTTAGCAATGATAACAAGTCAAGCACACCCTACACATGCATGTCTAAGAGTATAGCATCGGAAACTAAGACAAGCATATGTAGTAGAGGATGGGTAGGAAGATCAAACGCAATTTGGAGACACGAAGATTTCTCCCATGGTTCCGATAGGTGGTGCTATCGTACGTCCACGTTTATGGAGACTTCAACCCATAGAGGGTAACGGTCGTGAGAGTCCATGGAGGGCTCTACCCACGGAAGGTTCCATGAAGAAGCAACCTTGTATATACCATGATGGCCTACGTCCACGAAGGACGAGCCTAACTTGGGGTAGATCTTCACGAAGTAGGCGATCTCCTTGCCCTTACAAACTTCTTGGTTCACTTCACAACACGAAGTAGGAGGCTCCCAAGCGACACGTAACAAATCTAGGAGGCACCACCCTCCAAAAGGTAATAGGCTCGATAATGTCGATGAACTCCTTGCTCTTGTGCTTCAAGATGATAGACTCCTCAACACTCAATCACTCTCTCACAGATTTGGCTTTAGTGGAAGAGATTGATTGGGTGGAAAGTAACTTGGGGAGGCTAGAGATCAAGATTCATATGGATGGAATGGAATGGCTTGATCTCAACACATGAGTAGGTGGCTCTCTCTCAGAAAATCTGATGGGATAAGTGGGGATCTGTTATGAGTGCTTCTCTGGCGAGTGAGTGGTGGTGGAGGGGTATATATAGGCATCTCCAAAAATACAACTGTTACACCTAAAGTGACCAACTCGGTGACACCAAAGTGTAAATATCGGTGGTACCGAGTTGTTCCAAAGGTAGAAACTTTTGAATCTCGGTGAGACCGATACAAAGATCTCGGCAGTACTGATAAGTTGACCAAGGTCAGAATCCACAACTCGGTGACACCGATCCATAATCTAGGAATTTTTTATTTTGAAAATCGAGGTAACAGAATGTTGGCAAGCTGAACTCGGTGGCACCAAAGCAGAATTGGTTGCATCGATGATCTAGGGTTTGGCAGGGTTCTGTCTGAGTGGGAAATCGGTGGGACCGAGTCGGAATTGTTGGCAACACCGATTTTCATGATAGGCTTGGATAGACTTTTGTGGAAGAGTTTATGGGTGTATTTGGCGAGTATCACTTGTGCATGTGAAGTATCTTTGTTCACCAATAGTACCTTACCCCCTTTTAATAGTATTGGCTTTCCTATGGGCTCAAAATGATTTCTCACAAAGTAAAATGTAGAGTCCTCTTGCGTGAAGCTTTGCCAATCCAATTCCTGGCATCTAGGGGTTTCTCCACAATCTTTTTGCCAACCCATCATTGAACATTTCCTAAAATATACTTAGTAGAAACATTAGTTTAATGAGATATATGTTGTTATTAATTACCAAAACCATCAAGGGAGCAAATGGGCTTTCAGATGGCCATTAATAGACATCAATGCGAGGAGTAGGGATTGCCATGCAACGGGTGCACTAGAGCTATAAGTGCATGAAAGCTCAACTGAAGCTAAGTGGGTGGGCATATAACTTGCTTGCTCATGAAGACTTCGGGCATTTGAGGAAGCCCGTCAACAGAATATACAAGCCAAGTTCTATAATGAAAAATTCCCACTATCATATGGAAGTGACAAAACAAGAGACTCTCTATATGAAGAACATGGTGCCACTTTGAGGCACAAGTGTGGAATAAGAGGTAGTAGCAGTGTCCCTTCTATATTTTCTCTTATTTATTTTCTTTTTTCTTTTTTGTTCCCCTCTTTCTTTCTTTTCTTATTTATTTTTTCCTTTCTTCCTTTTTGTTTTATTTTTCGCCTGGAGTCTCTTCCCGACTTGTGGAGGAATCATTGTCTCCATCATCCTTTCCTCACTGAGACAGTGCCCTAAATAATGATGATCATCACACTTTTATTTACTTACAACTCGATATGCAAAACTAATAGGATGATATGACTTTATATGAATGCCCCTAGTAGTGTACCAGGATGTGTAATGATCTAGCATAACATATATATCAAACAAACAAGCCATGAAAATATCATGCTAGCTATCTTACAATCATGCAAAGCAATATGACAATGGAATTATAAGTCATATGATGTGATGGTAGAAGTTGCATGACAGTATATCTCAGAATCGCTATGGAAATGCCATGATAGGTAGGTATGATGGCTGTTTTGAGGAAGATATAATGAGGCTTATGTACAACATAGTGTATCATGCCATGGGGTATGGATGCATCGGCGAAAGTTGCACCGATCCTCGAGGTGAGAATGGTCAATGCACGGTATGAAAGAGACTGGCAAATATGTGGAGATGAGAGTGCATATATCCATGGATTCACATTATTCATAAAGAACTCACATACTTATTGTAAGATTTTATTAGCTCTCTCGAAGCAAAGCACTACTCGCATGCCCCTAGGGAGGAGGTTGGTAGGAGTTAACCATCACACGTCCTCGACCTAAACAACACTAGGATTTCAACGAGGAATAAATATGCTCACACATCATCATCATGTCATAAAATATTTGAATTAACATCAAGTTAACAACCTATAATTCAGGATACTATTATTAACCAATGATCATGCACTCATGCTCTTTCAAATTACCACATTAATACCATTAACCATGATTTCTCTTTTATGTGCTACATGTGGTTTTGATTATGCATTCATTGAATACATATTATTTTTGGACAAGTCTTATAACCCATGCATATTAAAGTCACTATTTATTAACTATAAAACAAATATAAGTGAAGAATGAGAGTGCAATTATTTCTATAAGATCTATACGCCACCGTGCTCTAAAAGATATAAGTGAAGTACTAGAGCAACTGCTAAGCTCAAAAAATATAAGTGAAGCACATAGAGTATTCTAATAAATCATGGTGATAGTGTGCCTCTCTCAAATAGGTGTGTCCATAAAACAATGACTGTGGGAAACTAAAAACAAAAGGCAAACTAAAGCAAACGACGATCCAAGCAAGACTCATATCATGTGATGAATAAAAATATAGCTCAAAGTGACATACCGATGGATTGAGACGAAAGAGGGGATGCCTTCCGGGGCATCCCCAAGGTTAGATGCTTGAGTCTTCCTAAAATATTACTTCAGGATGCCTTGGGCATCCTCAGTCTTAGGCTCTTGGCGCTCCTTATTCCTTCGTCCATCGTGATAACACCCAAAACATGAAAACTTCAACACACAAAACTCAACAGAAACTTTGTCAGATCCATTAGTATAATAAACATATCAAATACTTTAGGTATTGTAATAAATTTATTCTTATTTTATTATTTCATAAGGTACTGTATTGTGACTTCTCCGTGACTTATACCGCCCGATACAATCCATGGCATCATCAAAACAAGCAAACTATGCAAACAAAAACAGAATCTGTCTAAAACAGAACAGACTGCAATGATCTGTAAACAAACCATACTTCTGTAACTCTATAAACTCTAAAAAATTAGGACAGCCTGAGGAATTTGTCTAGAAATACTGTGTAAAAATTTCAGGTCAAACAGACGTTCTAGTAAAACCAGAGAAATTCTGCACTAGACGCTAAAGTTTCTATTTTTGCACCATATCAATTCTACTCGTCATGCAAGTCATCTCAAAGGCTTTATTTGGAACTAACACAAAAATACAATAATTAGAGTAGCAATAACCATGTTATGAAAAACAAACACAAAGTACAAAGATAAGATAACTATTAGGTTGTCTCCCAACAAGTTTCTTTATAGCCATTAAGATAGGCTTGGGATAATAATGACGCTCATGTAAAAGCCATGATTTGAAGCACAAAGAGAGCATCATAAATCATGTGAAAACGCATTTAAGTCTAGCATACTTCCTATGCATAGGCATTTTATAAGCAAACAAATTGTCAAGACAAGAAGTGTCTAGCATACGCAAATCGGAAGAATGAAGCATTAACAACTTGAGCATCAAGAGAATAATTGAACATGAAAATCCCTATAACCACATTTGCCTCTCTCATAATAGTTACATGTAGGATCATAATCAAATTCAACAATATAACTATCATATAAAATATTATCTTCATGATCCACATGCATAAAACATTTATAATCTTCCAAGATAGTGGGATTAACATCAACTAAAGTCATCAGCTCTCCAAACCCACTTTTATCAAAAAAATCATAAGATTGATCATTCTTCGAAATAGTAGGACCATTATTACCTAAAGTTGATGCTCTTCCAAACCCACTTTTAGCAAGATTGCAAATATCATTATAATTAATAGATTCACAATGAAGCTCGGAATTCTCAAGATCACAAGAAACATCATGATTATCACCCCAATCATAATCATTAGCACAATTGATATTCATAGAATTTATACTAACAAAATGGCAATCATGCTTTTCATTCAAGGAACTATCATGAATCACTTTATAAATTTCACAATTTTTAGATTCATGATTTTCAACCAAGACCTCATAAACATAATTTAGTGCACTCTCACTAGCAATTGTTTCAACATAATCGGGTCTTTTGAAAAGATTAGCTAGTGGATGAGGATCCATTTATCTTAAATTTTTGCATTTACTTTCTGTTTTGGTGTGACAAAGATAAAGATAACATAACTAGGCAAGGAAGAATATAGAAATATTTTTGAATTTTTGAATTTTATAAAAAAGAAAAATATAAAAGCAAACAAAAAGTGGAACAAGTGGGTGGTAATTTGTGTGAAGGTACTTGATAGTAGGTTGATGATACTCCTCGACAACGGCGCCAAAAATCCTTCCTGGTACTTGTGAACTGCGTTTGGTTTTCCATGAAGAGGAACGGGTGATGCAGCACAATATAGGTAAGTATTTACCTCAGTAGATAACCAAGGTTTATCGAACCAATAGGAATAACAACCAACCCCCATCTTCAGCGGGTACACACAAAAGAGCAAACACTTGCACCCAACGCGGGCAAGAGGGTTGTCAATCCTATTGGACTTGTTACAAGCTTTTAAGTAGTGTGGTTGGTAATAGATAATTGTAAATTGAAAAATAAATAGAAAAGTAAATGATTGAAGCAAGGTATTGCAGCGTTTGTAAACTTATAAGTGAATAGACCCGGGGCCATAGTTTTCCTAAGTGGCATATCTCGTGAAAGTAAGCATACGGTGGGTAGACAAATTACTGTTGGGCAATTGATAGAAAAGCGCATAGTTATGTGATATTAACAGCAATGTTCATGTGTATATAGGCATCACGTCCATAAGCAAATAGGCCAACTCGTTCCTACACCTATTACTATTACTCCACCATTGACCACTATCCAGCATGCATCTAGAGTATTAAGTAAAACAGAGTAATGCTTGGAAAACAATGACAAGATGTAGACAAAGAGAATTCAATTAATATGAACTAACCCCATCGTTTTATCCTTAGTGGCAACAATACAAAGACCTATCATGTCCGCTTCTGTCACTGGGATATAGAAACTCGTCAAATTGAACCCACTACAACACATCCCTCTCACTGAAGATAGATCAATGTACTTGGCCAAAGCAAATCAATAGATCGGAGAGATTTTACGAAGCGATGATGATCATGCACATAAGAATCATAATAGATTTCAGAGAAGACTCGAATATTTTTCATGAATAATCTGAACATAAACCCACAATTCAAGGGATCCCAACAAATGCACCGCACAAAAGGATTACATCGGATAGATCAAAGCAAAGATGTGATGATCATTGTATTGAAGATCAAGATCAAGAGAGAGAGAGGGAGGGAGAGAGATATAGAGAGAGAGATCCATCTAGGTACTAACTATGGAATTTAGGTCTATGGGGAACTACTCACACATCACTATGGGAGCAGCAAGGATGATGTAAATGCCCTCCATGATCAATCCCCCCTCCGGCAAGGCACCGGAACAGGGCTCCAGATGGGCACACGACGGAACAAAAACTTGTGATGGCGAAAAAAGTGTTTCGGGAGGCTCTCTAGGGTTTTGAAACATATGTGAATTTATAGGCAAGAGAGGGGCACCGAGGGGCAACCAAGGGGAGCACGAGCCAACAGGGCGCGACCCACCCCCCTGGCTGCGCCTGGTTGCCTTGTGGTTCCCTCGTGAGGCCTCTGGTCTCCTTCCGAAGCTTCCATATCTTCCTTTGGTCCAAAAAAATCATATTAAAGTTTTGTGGTAATTGGACTTTGTTTGGTACTGTAAACCTGAAAAGCCAAAAACATGTAGAAAACAGCAACAGGCACCGGGCACTGGGTTAATAGGTTAGTGCTCAAAAATAATATTAATTGGTAAATAAACATCCAAAAAGCATCCTAGAATGATAATATTATAGCATGGAACAATCAAAAAATTATAGATACGTTGGAGACGTATCAACCCACAATGAAAACCAAAGAGTTGATGTTTGATTGTGCACTTGAAATAAATTTTATGTAATCAATATTTATGTCGGTATCAATATTTGTTATTTACGCGCAGCGATGGTTTATGTGATCGACACGCATGATTTTGAATGGATTTGGACGTCCGGATTTGAGATATGTGGATATGAGAGCCCGTCCGGATTCGTCCACGGGCGTGCCCGACGCATCCGCGGACGTATAGGGGGGTGGATCTGTCCGGTTTAGTTGTAGATGCTATAATATATGCATACTAGAATACGTCACAACACACCTGGAACACCTAAACTCCATGACAACGTCCTTAGTAGGGTGAACGGTGCTAGGCATCACCGCTGTCGAGTCTGATCCAGACTAAGGTCTTCATCTGGAACCCTAGTGTCGCTCTCGAGTTTGATCCAGGCTAAGGTCTTCATGTGGGACCCTAGTGTGGTTGTCGAGTTTGATTCAGGCTAAGGTCTTCATCTGGGACCCTAGCGTCGTTGCCGAGTCTGATCCAGACTAAGGTCTTCATCTGAAACCCCTAGCGTCACTGTTGAGTCTGGTTCAGACTAAGGTCTTCATCTGAAACCCCTAGCGTCACTGCTGAGTCTGATGCAGACTAAGGTCTTCATCCAGAACCTTAGCGTCGTTGTCGAGTCTAATCCAGACTAAGTTTTTCATTCAGAACCCTAGTGTCACTGTCAAGTCTTATCCAGACTAAGATCTTCGTCCGGAATCTTAACGTATTTTGTGTGTGCGTGCGTTGATGATGCATCCTAGTTATAAGGGAAGGATGTGCTCATTGTATTTATATCCTTTTGATGCTTTATTTTGAACCAATAAAATTTAACTTCTGTCAAAAAGCAAATATAAATCGATACATGCATGCATCTGGCGGTCCGGAACTAGCTAGTTCGAATCGATCATGTGCTGGAGCCAGCTACGTACTCCTGCGTACGTTGAATATGTTGATCAGATTTACGCACGGGCTGTGCGTTGAGCTTTCGCGCGCGCTGGAACCTGGCTGCCACGCATCTCATGCGGCATTCAGATGATGGGGAGAAGAGAAAAGCGCATCGAGAAAGGCGGGGGCGCACGGCTGCCACTGGCACCGTCCTTCCCAAGCAACGCGCGCGGAGCCAGCGGGAAAACTTTCAGCATATAGTAGTACTATATGGTACGTGCCCAGCGGTGCCGGCCGCATCACCAGTCGCCACCTGCCCCCCGGGCCCGGGCTTGGATTGCTCCGTTATCCATTTTGTTCTCTACTGCTCGGCTTCTCATTGTCCGTCCGCGCCCGTCCAGTCGCTTTCGCCACTCACGCACCCCCCCTGTCCCGGCGACCTGCGAGTCAAGAGTGCCAGCGTTCGTACTCTAAACCTCGGCACGAAGCAAGCAAACGAGCAGTGGCCACTGGCCAGTGGACTCGAATGCGTGCATGCATGGTGCCAGGCTGGTACCCTCGCGTGAAAACTTGATTTGAGAATTAAGATTGCGACAATTTGCTTGTATGTAAACTAAACTCTCTTCTGCTTAACGAAAATGACAGGCATTGTGTTGCTTGTTTTTGAAAAAAAGAATTACGGTAATAATAAATCCCGAACGTCCGTATTTTAATATCTCGTTTCGAATTGACAACTTTAGTTGGCAACTTTAGAGACAAACAGAATATTTTTAAAATTAAAACAAAATTGTCATGTCTTAACAACTAAAGTTGCCATCAAAAACATTCGGAACGAAATGCTAAAAATGCGGACGTTCGAAACTTATTAGATCCCAAGAATTAAGATTGTGGTAAAGCAGGAAGATAGCTAGGCATGCGTGATGTGGAGCAGTCGATCCGTAGTCGATTTGGTTGTAGCTGATCAAGTTTATGGACGGGCCAGCCGGCCAGGGCTGTGTCTTGAGCTTTCTCGCGTGCTGGAGCCTCGCTGCCTCCCATCTCCTACCAGAATCGAGCCAAAGCCGCATGCATCCAGAACCTCCACCGACCGACCTTTCCATGTACCGTACGTAGTGAGAACGCGCGCGCGCGAGCGTGCATGCATCCGCACCGCGGCACACCCGCTCCCCGCCACAGCACCTGCCCCAGGCCCGGCCCCGGCTTGCCACTAAAACAAGAGAGTACGTACCATCACGGCCCTTGACTGCCTGACCGCCTCCAGTCCACACTCCAAGTCCAAGTCATCCCATCCCCCGAGTCCTCCTCGGCTTCTCCTCATCCATCCGGCCGCGACCGGTTGGTGCGGTGGCCTCCGGCACGTAGGTACCCAACCATCCATCCATGGCTGCCCCTTTTGCTTCGCTATTTATACCCCGACTAGCTGCTGCCAACTCCGTCCTCAAAACACACACCCTCAGCAAGTCACCGGGGCGGAGAGAGCGCAGCCGGAGAGTGCGAGAAAGCTAGCCCCTCTGCAAGCCCGCAATGTCGACTAGCTGCCGCGCTCCGGCCAACCGCTGCATCTGCAAGACGCCGTCGGGGAACCCGCTGCCGCGGCGGGGCCAGGTCAAGGAGAGCATCGCCAAGCACATCGTCGCGGCCGCCGTGGCCACGGCGTCGGTGCTCGTCTGCGATGCCGGCGGCAAGAAAGCCGGGGCCGCCAAACCGCCAGCCGCGCCCGCCGCTGCCAAGAAGAAATGAGAAGCGCCGATCGCCACTGGCCCTGGCCGGCAGCCAACTCTACTACTTTTGTCAAGGTTTGTTCGTGTGGTGATCACTGTCTTGACGTGATCGACGTCTATCGCTGTCTCGTGCGTCGTGCATGCGAGGATAAGTTTCACTTCCTCGCGACGCTTGTCTTGTTGTTTTGCTATGTTTTTGTTCTTGATGTTCCGTGTCATTCGTCAGGGATGTACTCCTACCAGGGAGAGGTCGGCAAGTATTATCGCCTGATCTTTCCCTGTTATATGTAATGTGTGGTGCAGATACAGTGCTAGTATGGATTACGTGTCCTTGGTTTATTTGAGGCAGAAACCGTAGAACAATTGTTCTACGGTGATTTTTCATTAATAATAATGATAATTACAAAGAAAGACGAACAAAAAGTCAAAATCTAAGAGTCTAATCTCCTAACCAATTCCTGTTATTGGTTCCCCTGAACTCCATAATCAAAACATGCATGCATGATCATGCTATAGACGCCATGCCACATCACACAGAAAGTTGCAGTGTCTACTTGCGACAGGCTGCTGTTACTACTTCTGTAAAGAAGTTATCCACGCGAACACATAAAGAACCGTAATAATTACGTGGATGTCGCATTGCTCAGAACCATAAAGAACTTGGGGACAGGTATGGCCTGGGATTGTTAAGAAAGATCTCGTGAAAGGTATGGCAGTATAAAAACATGAGTTGACCGACGTGTTGACGAAAAGTACAAACGATCGATGCATTGGCGCTCAAGCTTTACATTAAGAATTAGTTCTCGGTCCACATGTGTTTCAACATACGTGTGGTCTCTCTGGTCTTTTGTTGCGTGTTGGTTTGTGTCGACAGGTTTTCGCCTCATGATAAATGTTTCGTTTTAGAGGCATTCACAGATGAATTTTCTGTCGATGCACCAGCTCGCTCCTTCCCTTTCAGTTTCCTAGATTTCGTGTTAGTTTCATTTTGGTTGTATTTGTTTGGCTCGTGGAAGCATATGAAACGCATACTGGACTAATGTATTTTCGTTAAGTGATTAATGAAAAGAAGTGTGAGCCTGGCTGGGAAAAAAATGTGTTTCAACATACTAGTAATTTATATCTTCCGATCCGAATATAACAAGCCCAGAACAAGATCTCACCCCCTCGCCAAAAGTAACCCAAACAACTGTTGAGAATATAGGCAATTTTCCGATCAGATTAATCCACGAAATAATAACTATCATGGCATTGGCATAAGCGCAAACATACTGATACTCAATCATGCAAGCACGTACTATGCTAACAGTAGATGTATCTACGCATAACGCTAGCAGTGCTACAATTAACATAAACAGGAGCGGGTTAAACGTGTTATACCCTCCAATAGGCCAGTTGGCGGTAGCAGCAGAGTTGGCGACGGCAGCGTCCTCGGCCGCCTTCCTGTCAGCTTCGGCCTTCTCGGCAGCAGCGCGATCGACGGCGGTTGTGGACGACATGGTGTAGACGCGGACGTAGACGAGGTAGACGAACGGAAGCGAGCAGTCGCGTAGTCGCTCCCCAAAAACGTAATTGCCCCTCTCCCCGTACAGGACCTGGAGAGGCGTGGTTTCGGAGGCCTGCTCTCCCGTCAACCGTGTACGCGGTGAACGGGACGGAGTCGCCGATGGCAGCAGCAGCAAAAGGAACGACGTGGGCGGAGCGCGTGGAGGCAGATGCGATCTGTTTCCGTGTCGTCTAGGGTTGGCCGAGGCCCTGCTTATATAGGCGGCGTCCAGGTGGAGAGACGTGGGCTGGACCCATGTCCGAGTCGGTAGCCCACGATCCAACGTCTCAGATCGTGGCGTTACGTATTCTCCGTTCCCGACCGGCAAAAATAAGCGTGTAGATGTGAGCTCGGCTCGGCTCATTCCCGCAACCCGCGGCGCGTCGTGACGAGGCGGAGGAGGAGGAGTGCGCGAGGGCCTCTTCTCTTCTCATGCTCCAATAGCATGTGGAAGAAAGACCCTTATAAAGAGGTGCAACTCCTTCTCCACTAGCAAGGTGGGACTAAACTTCCCACTCCACTTGTCATGCCACCTACATGGGCCCTTAGAGATTTTTTTGAAATTGTCTTATGGGCCTAAGGCCCATTCTCACATTTCAACAACAACTACCAAAAATGACAAATCGACTGAATTTTACACAGGTTTTTAAGAGCCTTTCAAAACTTAATGAAAAAAAAACACTGGGTGGGGCTCAGCAAAACGAGGAAAATGAGCTTAGCGAAATCTGAAGTTCCACCTATTTACAAAATTTTGGCCGCAACAAAGTGCAAATTCTACCTACCTATGTATGTGCTTTAGCGTGTCCGACATAAAATATGATATGCTTGTGCACCTAGCTAGCGCGCTAGTCGATCGATCCCTGTCAAGGCGACCACTTCAACTGATCAAGACTTGGCCTCGCCCACGGCTGGGTGCGGTTGCAGTCTGTTCAGAGGAAACTGACTGAATTCAATTGGGAGTCCTTTTCGTCCCTGTTGTGCACGAGATTTGGACGCGATCGGCATCGACTCTTGATCCGTTAATTTTATTCTCTATCACGAAAATATGATATGCTTGCGCACACAACTAGCGCTAGTCGATCGATCCATGTGCACCCACCCAGCAGATGCACCGGCAGGCAGCCAACTCTACTGCTTGCAGAGTTGGCTGCCATGTTAAGGTTTGTTGGCGTAGTGATCACCTTGACGTGCGTGCATGCGAGGATAACTTTCGCTTCCTCGCGGCACTTTGTGTGCACGTAAGTATGGTCGCCTGATCTTTCCCTGTTAAATGTAATGCGTATGTACTGCATATACAGTGATACGTAGTGGATTAAGTGTTTTCGGTGGTTCCTCTTATCACCATAGTTAAGCATGCATGATCTTGCAGTGGTACTACTACATATGAAACCTGTTTGGGGTGAATTTGTCATCTGCCGACGCCATGGCACATCACACATCTGTCGGCTATTACTAGTACTTCTGTAAACCAGCTAGGAGAAATCTGGTTCAGCCACCATGCTATTGCATCCGATATGTCCTGCCAAAAATAGTCCATTGCACAGTGCCAATGTTTCCGCAGCTTCCGCACCCACCATGCTGATTTTTTTTCAAAAATACTACCTAATTTGTACCAAATTGAAAAAACATATGTTCAAATTGAAAAAAATAAAAATAGCACCCCGTCGGCCTCCGGGGGGGCAAAGAGGGGCCTATCGGCCTCCGGGGGGGGGGGGGGGGGGCGAAGAGGGACCCGTCGACCTCGTGGGGGCCGAAGAGTGTCAGGGGCACAAAACATAATTAAGATGACCCCAAATTAAAAAGTTGTCAACACGAAAAATCTCCGCCTCGTCGAGTCGGTTGATTTTGATATAAAAACCGTCTTAATCCGAGGTCGTATACAACCTGTAGAGCCAAAACAAGATCAGAGGCAAAAGAGTGTCAGGGGGCACAAAACGTAATTAAGATGGCCTCAAATGAAAAAGTTATCAACACGAGAAAACTTCACCTCATCAAATCGGTTGATTTTGATACAAAAATCGTCTTAATATGAGGTCGTATGCAACCTATAGAGTCAAAGCAAGATGAGAGACAGAAGCTGCACAGTTACCTCGGACAGACCGAATGGATGTCAGAAAATTTGTCACAGGACACCCCATGCATTCGGTGAGACCATCTACTTTTTTTGTCACGGGACACCATCCAGATCACACAGCGACACCATCTAAAAAGAATCACACGCCGGCGGGCTCACCGTCGGCCGCCTCCTTTGTCTGCGTGAAGATAACGAATAAGCAATCATAATCACATGTACTACGGACATGGAACGTGATTTGGAACACGCTGACTAGCCATGTTTTTTCTTTTCTTCTTTGAACACATTGCAATTTAAGTTGCTCACATACATCAAGCATACAATTACCCCTATAAACAGACGCATGCACGTTTTATTTCGATGAGCATTTTCGATAGATTGCATCGGCACAACATCTCTTATCTTTTATCTCTTATTTACTAATTAAAAGCAAAATAATGCAAGAGTACTTATTTAGTAAAATAATAGTGTCCAAAAGAAGATATGCACGGAGGCTTTAGCCGGATACTAATGTATATCATGGGTTATGATACCGGCGAGCTAGACATCATTGCCTAACGAAAAATAGCATCATCACTTTTCCCAATGGCTCATTTAGGATTTTACAAGGATCAATTAACTTAAAGGGTACTCTCTTTGTTTCTAAATATAACTCTTTTTAAAGATTACAATACATACATATATATATAAGCATACTTTTGATGTGCAGATTCATTTATTTTGCAGCTTCTGTCCCTGATCTTGTTTTGACTCTACAAGTTACATACGACCTCATATTAAGACAATTTTTGTATCAAAATCAACCGATTCGATGAGGTGAAGTTTTTTCATGTTGATAATTTTTTCATTTGAGGCCATCTTAATTACGTTTTGTGTCCCCTGATTCTCTTCTGCCCCTGATCTTGTTTTGACTCTACAGGTTGCATAAGACCTCGGATTAAGACGATTTTTATATCAAAATCAACAGATTCGACGAGACGAAGATTTTTCGTGTTGACAACCTTTTTATTTGAAGTCATCTTAGTTACGTTTTGCGCCCCTGACACTCTTCGGCCTTCACAAGGCCGACAGGTCCCTCTTCAGCCCTTCAGAGGCCGACGGGCCCTTCTTCGGCCTCCAGGATCGGCCCCCCTGGAGGCCGACGGGGTGCTATTTTTATTTTTTTCCGCAATTTAGACATGCTTTTCGAATTTGCTACAAATTAGGTAGTATTTTTGAAAAAAAAAAACCATGCTACCCGTTCAGCTCGTTGGACCTGTGGCGATAGGGACGGGGTGCCTCGTCGCTACGAGACGATCTCGAGGGAGCAAGTTGGAAAGACGTTGCATTCTGAACTTGTTGACATCTGAGTAAGCCATGGTTCCCTCCACAGATATGCCACGTTAAAAGTAATCCCGTCTTGTATATCCAAGGATGCTCGGACAAATCATTTGAGTAAAAAAGCAAAATGTAATGAACAAAAAAAAAAGAACACCAACAGATATGTGTTGATTCTTGATGAACGCCAACAAAATGGAATGATCTAAGGTCCACAAATTTTCTTAAAAGGGGATTAAAAGACTACAATCCTGAGTCACCACTTATAAATAGGTCCGCACCAAAGTTTTCCATATAATAGGTTTTGCACAAGGCTAGAAAAACTTTGGTGCTGTTATTCACAAAAGTAGCAAAATAACTCCCACAAAGACAACAAGGCAACACAGGAAACAACAAATGTCATGTGATCTTAACACTGGGCATCATCAGTTAATCATTGCTCCCTCAAAACAGATGATGATCATAGTCACTTGAAACTAATGTTCACTTGCATCTATGCTCCACCCTTTTGTATCTAATAAAGCAAGTAGGCCGATTTGGAGCGCAAAAATGGAGTATGACTTCTCAGTGTCCTGTTCAGGATGATGACCCCTCACCTGGTTCTCGAATTTGAATGGATGTTCTCGACAGGCTTGCTTCGAGTTCATTTAATTCGTCGAGGTCTAGGTCATCGTCATCATCTATATCTTCATCATCCGGCTCCTCGTCGGCCTCCTTGCCATTAGAGGTTGATGAGCTTGGACCTTCATCCTGATTTTTCTTGCCCTGTGGAAGCAAGTTCAAAATATATACATCAATACAGAGACTAACATATTGAATAGCATTTGTCTAGATCAGCCTGCATTTCGGTTGCACTCCCTCTGTAAACTAAGGGAGTACTATGTTAAACTCCATACTGACATATGCACTAAAGCAAATCGCTTTAAACTAACACTATTGTATAAGTAACAGAAACTTTCCATCATTGAATCCATAACACATTTACAATTCCAATTCTTACCACTAGATTCCAGGACTGCTTATTTCCTTTCTTACATACCATAGGTTAGGAGATATAGCAAGTTAAATATTTTTCCAATAATTCATACAGCTAGTTAAAATGACGGTACCAATAAAATGCAAGATGAATCTCAAACGGTATAATCTCAGGTGTGTATGCAACACACATAGTGTGATGACAGATTACTTCTTTGATCCGTCCTTACAGTTTTGTCTATTAATTTACTTTTTAACAAGCATGCATAATATACACTATCACCTCAGGGGGAAAATATCAAGAAAACGCAAAAGAGTTTGCGTTTCATTTCATTGAACAGGAAGAGAACAACAGTACAGGTACAACCTCCCAGGAGGAGGGACACATAGGGTGTGTTTGGTTCGGGAACGAAGTGGAATGGAATGTCATGGTTACATTCCACAAGAATGGGTCGGCTCCATCCTTGCGTTTGGTAGAAGGAATTCAGAGGAATGGAATGGTTACATTCAGGTGTTTGGTTTCAGAGATGAATGGAATGGATTTGTTCATCACACCACTCATATATGACATCAATTACAAACAACACACATATACGGAGGTAAAAGAAATCATGTGAGTGCAAGGAAATTCAGGAAGTAAAAGAAATCATGTTAGTGCAAGGAAATTCAGGAGGTAAAAAAATAGATGGGATCCTATCGGTCCTCCTGGGAAGGATGAGGAGACGCTGCAGGCGTGGGGGGAGGGAGAGGGGGGCGGCTCCACGCCGGCGTCGAAGGAGACACCCGACGACAGAGGCAGGCTATGGCGGCGGAAGCCATGGCCGGCGGCACAGTGGCAGGAGCCTTCGGGCGGCGGTAAGTCATGGCCGGCAGCACAGTGGCAAGAGCCTTCGGGCGGCAAAGGCAGGCTATGGTGGCAGAAGCGATGGACAGGTCGGTCAGGGGAACCTCGTGAGGAGGGGCAGCGGCGGGGTTGGGAGGAGGCTAGCTCAGCGGCGTGATTGGGGAAGGTCGAGGGAAGCAGCGGGGTCAAGGCGAGATGAGGAGCAAGCCTCACGTGCGAGCCGTTCCGCATGGTACCGCCGATTCGGAGGAATCGGTTGGTTCCGCATACCAGGGGTATATTCCCTCGCGGGGAACCATTCCGTTCTCTCTGGTTCGCAAACTAAACGCTGGAATCAATGCCATATATGGGACCGACCCGTGACGTTCTACTTAATTCCACGAACCGAACACACCCATAGACACACACATCACCGTCCTCACCAAACGAGCAGGTGAGGAGGTACCATCAACTACAGACCGCAACGACGAAAGGTCTCGCCTTGTCCAGCCTCCAACCATGAACGGTGAGGTAGCTAGATTCAGAGCCTCAAGGCCACGTCACAGCCGTTGCCAGGCGCCTCCAAAGAAGACCACATCTCCAGGGCTGTCCGAGCCAACGTACCTTCCACCCATATGTGCCTATAAGTCGGCAGGTGGTGGCAAGAACCAGCTAGAACTAGCAAATCCATCGTCTTGGACATGCCGGCGCCAGCATACATTGCGCCCCGGACACCCATGCCCTATGCTGCAGCCCACAGCACAGCATCGCACTGCCAGCAAGCCTAGCTGGAAAGACTGGGGAGGCCACCGTCTCCAGCTGCCGCATCGGGGACTTGCCGACCGAACATGATGTTGACGGATCTACAACATTACCCACCCCCCTAACACTGCCCTTCAGGCCTTTTCCCCAGCCAAATTCATTTCTCGTCAGTTTATTCCCGACCAAACATATGTTGATGGATCTACACCATTACCCACCCCCCTAACACTTCCCTTCAGGCCTTTCCCCCAGCCAAATTGATTTCTGGTCAGGCTATTTATTCTGATTCTTGCTAGAATAAGTAGCCTTTTCTAGTGTATGTAGGTAACATAAGGTGCAAGATAAAAATGGAATGACAATTAGAAGTCTTGATATTCCTTCATGGAGCCCCTTCTTAAACCTTAGATTGAAAAAACAAACACCCCGTTTAGCTACCAAGATTTCTGACATCTTAGCCTCGTAGTTTTAAATTCTCAAACATCAAATCAATTAAGAACCAATTCAAATTCATACAACAAAAGAATAATGCCACCTCGTCCCTACTGGGCAAACCTTGTGGCCAACAAAACCCTTCACCAAAACTTGGTCTAGCAAGAGGACACGTGGATAGCTGGCTTGGACTCAAACCAAACACACCCCACATCGCACACATGTGTAGATACGCCCAATTATGTTTTAGGCATTTTAAATTTTTAAGTAACAAAAATTACAAATCACGTCAGGAGTGGTGCTTCACATGTTTCTTCTTCTATTAGTTTCTTTGAAAATATGCAGAATACGACCTTCCAAACTACTTTTCCAGGACTACACGAGGGGACATGATAGTCTAAAGTAGTTAAAAAGAGCATGCACACGCGAGGGAACCTGTTGGAGTCTAATTTATCTGTGACAGGATTGCTACATTAGAGGAGTCCTAGTTCATACCACACGGTATGTGCAGTAAGCAACTTCAGAATTTAAGTCAAGTTAAGATAATTTAGGTCGTTATATAAAAAATCCAAAAAAGAGGAACCCTAGTAGAGATTAGGAAAGGCTAAAGTAGTCAGATCATGTTCTATAAAAGGAGTAGCCAAGAAAACTTGTTAAGCAAGAAAATAGAAAGAATTCTCCTTCTACCTTGACTCACTTTGTGGCCCTCTCTCAACTGAAAATCTAGTCCATAACACACAACTTCAAGGGAACTACTTTGGAAGTTTGGGGGGCAGCAGAAACTATGACAAAATTTAAGTGGGAGTGGCGGTCCCCAGGTATTTTTAACAGAAATTATATCATAGCTTTCTTGTCTAAAGGCCAAGACCCATTCTGCTCTCACAATCTGATCATGCTAGGATATTTGTATTTGATTATCACACTAGTGGATAAACAACTGATTAAGTAAAGGAGAGAAATTTTAACCTGTTCCTGGTTAGCTTGTGGCTCTTCACGTCTTTCATAAACTTCATATGCTTCAGCATCATCAATAAACACACTTGCATCGGCCATGAACAACTCGCGACCACTGGATACAAGAACAAGCACAGTTACATTAAGTACCACAACAGGCTCACATGTCAAAACATGTCACTAAAAGAAGATAAGGTTATTACCTCATACGGTCATTCTTAGCCCTATCTGCCCTCAAGGCCGCCAGACCAGCTTCCTTTTCTTCTGCCTTCCTTCTTTTCCATTCCATGAACAATTCTGTAGTCATAGGGGTTGTGGTTTGAACCTTTTTGCGCTGTTAGATGAACAAGGAATAGAGAATGTCACGGCAATGCCAAAAAAGTTATTTAGACAACAGACAAGGAACAAGAGTTTCACTGTTGCAGACAGGAAGGATTTATGCTAATCTTCATTTTACCTGATCTTCAATCTCATCTTCAATTGCAACCTTTTTACTCTCTTCCTCTAGTAAGGCTTTCATCTGAGACTTTAGTACATAGCCAGGCGGAAGGGCATGCCTGTAGCGGCACTCCTTGCCACCATTTGGACATACCCAAAACCACCCATACTGCTTCTTCTCCACGGCATCAAGAAAGTGCTTGCAAACCTACAGAGAAAAATAATTAGCAAAATCATCATCCTGTTAAAAACAAGAACGCTTTGATCGCTTTGAGGATGGGAAAACAAAGATAGCATTCCTAATTTCACTTAGTGGTACATATCAATGGGCGGACCAGAATCTGATAAATAGGAAAATAAGTAGCATTTAACGCTGTGGTCATCACTGTATTTTTGTTTTAACTTGGGATGGCGTCCTCCGAGTGTTGTGCTTTAAGCATAGTGAGACAATGCAAGTTTATAACAACCAGGTTAAACAACAGAAAACAAGAAATGAGAGATAAGAAATTGCTTATGTCATCATAACAGGGTTACAAGTGCAAACATGATGAAAAATGTTAATTAGCATAGAACCAAAGAATTATTATAAGTACCAATGTATTCTTATTCAATATTAGTGAGTAAATCCGCTATCCACGAATAACAGAACCTCTTTAATGAGTTTTATTATAGCAAGTGTGGTTAGTTACTACGTGATAATGTTGCTGCCTTCTGGAGATTATGATTGTGTATAGTCAATGTGTCACATGACTCTACTCGGAATCCTTAATAACAACAAATCTTAACCACACTGCGGCCTAGAGAAGTTACAGCATGCCAATAAATTAGATTATATCAATATAATCACTTGTGACAATAGACCAGGTGCGCTCATAGTGGCTTTAGGAACTAAAATAACTACTAATTGATGTGATTGGCCAAAAGAAATTGCATCTGCATCCAGATTAAAGAAAATAAAGTGGAAATCATATACAGCGGAAAAATGGCTTATTGGCATCACAGGAAAATGCATGATAATAGGTGTAAAAGGCATTACTTCTCCATTTGGAATTTATACATTCCTCCTAAAATAAGAGCACAAAAACAGAATTGAAGACAAAATATAAATAGTAAAATAGAACCACTATAGTATCATCTAGCACAAATATTACCAATGAGAACATTAGTATAAATTATTTATTCTTTTAGAGCAAATGGAACTTGAAAGTGACACGTCATATAATGAGAAATATTTGAAAAATGTGTATAACAGTTTCAGAATTGTGCATACAATATCAGTAGGTTTGTTCTGCTGGTACTCTGCATTTTTTGACGCAATAACTTTCTCAAGGGTCTCCTGATCCCAGTCATCCATTGTATCTTCCTCTTCTGTACATGAAAGAGGAACATGTGAGTCTCTACCGAGAAAATTGAATGACTCCAAAACAGAATAAGTACAATCATTTATTTACCTCCATCGCGCTTGTCACTGTAAATATCAATCTTCTCACCCTTCCTTTGGACATTCAGGTCGTGTGAGAACTTGCACTTAAAACCCTTCTGACATTGTCCGACCTTGAAGAACTCGCAAAGTATCGACTTGGGATCAACACCTGCACAATAGCACACAACCAAAGCATGAGCATTTATCACAAGAATAGCAATCTTTCGAACAAAGTACCAGTACCAAAATGTCCTGATGAAACATTGCAATTTCTATTTGCAACCTGCAGGACTTGAAAGAGTTTACATGCTTACATGGAAAGAACTGACCAAACCCTTCCTACATTAGCACAAATCAACACCAGCCACCAGTATTACCAGAAGCACTTGCATACTACCGTATACACCACATATCAATTCACAAAAACTTCACATCCACAATAAGGGATTCTTAATAAATCCACTAGAAGAGACATATACACTCGAAACTGGGTGGAAAGGGGAGGAGGCCATACCAACGGGGACCTTGGGCTGGCTGACGGCGACCTTGAATAGATCGTTGAGCTCCTTCTCGCGCGCCTTCTCCTCCTCCTTCTTCTTCTGCGCATCCAAATCCACATCCACAAACAAGAAGAAGAAAAAACATCAGAAGAGCAAAGCAATCGGGTGAAGGAATTGACAGCTTCGATCTGAGTGTTTCCCCGTGCCTTGGCGGCGGTCTTGGTCGGGTCGGGCTTGGGCTGGACGGACTGGTGCAGCGACTGGACGTACTTCTGGACGTTCTTGCTCTTGTTCTTGTTCTTGAGCCCGAAGGTCTTGTCCTCCACGACCTTCTGCTTCTTCGCGACGTCGGCCTTCGACGCGGCCGCCTTCTTTGGGGGCATCTTGCTCTGCTCCTCCTTCTAGCTCGGGCCCGGTTGGGGTGGGATTCGGGCGGCGGGAAGAGGACGCCGCGAGGGGAGGCGAGGGTTTCCTGGGTTTGGAGCTGGGAGGAGGAAGGGGGGGGCGGAGGCGGAGGCGGAGGCGAGGAAGAAAGTTCTAGAGATGGGAGTGGTCTCGTGGAGATGTGGAAAACCGAGGTTGCGCGATGGGCCAGGCTTTCAACCGGTTGGGTTGGGCCATGATCTCAGTGTGTAAGCAGGGCTTGGGCCCTCGACGAGAATTAATAGTCTGGCACCAAAACTTGGAATCATGTCTCGGAAAAAAACTTGGAATCATGAACTTGTTTATGAACACATGCAGCGGTCTGATGCTGATGTGATCCTTAATATCCCGTTGAGCATGCATAATCCAGTTGATGAATCGGCCTGGCATTATGAGAGAATTGACGTGTGTTCGGTCAGATCTGTATACCGACTTCATGTTGAAACCAAGAAGAGAAGGGAGGATTGGTTGGAAAACAAAACCGCACAGTCCAAGTGCTACTTGTGGGGATTGGACCGGACGTTGGAAACTGAATGTTCCTCGAAAGGTTAAGATTTCGCTTGGAGACTTGCACGAAACTCTTTCTATAGAAGATGTGTGTTTTCACAAAAAATGGCAATACAAATATATACTTCATTTGCAAAGGAGCGGAGGATAATTGGGGCACTCTTTGGCTGATTGTAACATGTCAAGGTGCATTTGGTCCTTATTGAATGAGGACCTTGTAGTCTAATGTTATCTTGTCGTTTGTTGGTTGCAAGGATCTGATTAATGTAGATGAGTAAGTCCACGAAAGAAGAGGATTTCATTACAGTCCTGGTGACACATTTGTCTATTTGATGGGTTAGACACCATGCTATCCATGAGAAGATATTCCACTCTCCTGAGATTTGTTCAGAGCATCTAAGTGACCTTTCACTTATTCCGGGTAGGAAAACAAAGTGTAGTCTTGCTCGACATCATGGGAGGAGGAGATGGACTCCTCCCGAGGGAAACTTTCACAAGATCCATATTGACATGACGATCTTCTGGGACGAGACAATGGGCTCAATGGCAAAAAAATAGAGACCATGATGGCAAGTTGTTGGGGATATAACCCCGTGGTGAGACCCGCCGCCCAGGCGGGGCTAGGTCACACCTGGCGGCTCATGGGCCGGATCAAGGATGGGTCTGGAGACTCAAGCCTTGGCGTTCGGCGGCTCACCCTCGATGGGCCAAGATGAGGCCCATGCAAAGAAGTCACGAAGACCCGCGCGGATAAGTCGCCCGAAGACGACTTGCTCAAGAAGGCAAGACTACATAGAGATGACTCAGACAGGTTGTGAGAATCGGTATACGACTTGTGTAACCCGTGGTCTTGACCTCCTATATAAGGGCAAGACCCGGGACGACTTAGGCAGAAACCAACTAATCGAGTGCTAGGTCAAGCGATTCCGCTAGCTTGTAATCAATACTCCAATCAATACAACACAAGCAGGACATAGGCTATTACCTCTACTTGAGGGGCTGAACCTGGGTAAACTCGTGTCCTTCGTCCCAACCAACCCCTTTGAGTCCATCATCTTAGTGATGGCCTCGAATCTAAGTCCTCGGACATCTGTCGTGATAAAACCACGACACAAGTTGTGGGGGCGTCAGCACTGGTAATACAGGGATTGAACCAAAGTCTTGAAATGTCTGGTTGTGAGAGAAGCTTTTTCACTAGTTGAGGATTTACACGTCAGGAAAATTCATGTAGTGACGGATTACAAAGCAACAGTGAACCTTCACAATCAGAATATGGAGGGCCAAGTTCAATGATCATCAACAATATCAAAGACATAATGAAAATAATTGAAGTTGCATGCATGGAGCATGAGGTCACACAAGCAAACATAGAAGCTCATAATTTAGTGAAGAGGATAAAGGCTTTGGTGAAAGCTTGAATTGCGATTGAGGTCGATGTAGCCGATGAGGGCGTTTGTGGGCGTGTGATACGTCCATTTTGTATCAATATTTCTTATTATAATATATTGTTTATCAACGATATTTTACACATTATTGCTCAATTCTAATGTCTTGTTCCTTTCAATTTGCATGTCACACTCGGAGAAGGGAGTTCTCGTGAAATTAATGGATAGCACGAAAAGTTGAGCAAAAAATGTTGGAAATATGCCCTAGAGGCGATAATAAATTGGTTATTATCATATTTCCTTGTTCATGATAATCGTTTATTATCCATGTCATGCTATAATTGTATTGATCGGAAACTCAGATACATGTGTGGATACATAGACAACACCATGTCCCTAGTATGCCTCTAATAGACTAGCTCGTTGATCAAAGATGGCTATGGTTTCCTAGTCATGGACATGAGATGTCATTTGATAACGGGATCACATCATTAGGAGAATGATGTGATGGACAAGACCCAAACTGTAAACGTAGCATATGATCATGTCAGTTTATTGCTACTATTTTCTGCATGTCAAGTATCTGTTCCTATGACTATGATATCATGCAACTCACTAACACCGGAGGAGTGCCTTGTGTGTATCAAACGTCGCAACATAACTGGGTGACTATAAAGGTGCTCTACAGGTATCTCCGAGGGTGTCTGTTGGGTTAGAATGGATCGAGACTGGGATTTGTTACTTCGTGTGACGGAGAGGTATCTCAGGGCCCACTCGGTAATACAACATCACAATAAGCCTTGCAAGCAATGTGACTAAGTGTTAGCCATGGGATCTTGTATTACGGAACAAGTAAAGAGACTTGCCAGTAACGAGGTTGAACTAGGTATGGAGATGCCGACGATCGAATCTCGGGCAAGTAACATACCGAAGAACAAAGGGAACAACATACGGGATTAGCTGAATCCTTGACATAGAGGTTTAACCGATAAAGATCTTTGTAGAATATATAGGAACCAATATGGGCATCCAGGTCCCGCTATTGGTTATTTACCGTAGAGGTGTCTCAATCATGTCTACATAGTTCTCGAACCCACAGGGTCTGCACACTTAAGGTTCGGTGACGTTTCGGTAGTATAGAGTTATGTATGGTGGTGACCGAAGGTTGTTCGGAGTCCCGGATGAGATCCCGGATGTCACGAGGAGCTCCTAAATGGTTCGGAGGTAAAGATTGATATATAGTAAGTCTTGTTTTGGTCGCCGGAAAAGTTTCGGGCTCATCGGTAGTGTACTGGGAGTGCCGGGAGGATACCGGGGGACCATTGGGAGGGGTGTCTCGACCCAAAGGGCCTCATGGGCTGTGAGAGGAGGAAGACTAGCCCCTGGTGGGATGGCCGAAGTCTCCCCTAAGGTCCCATATGGCTGGGGTGAAGGAAAAGGAAAAAATGGCCAAATTAGGAAGGAGTCCTAATAGGATTCCACCTCCCTTATGGGTGGTGGATTCCTCCCTTGTTGCTTCGGCTGAAGTCCTACTTGGAGTAGGGGCCAAGGATGCCTCCTCTCCCCTTCCTCCTATATATATTGATGGATATTGAGGGCAGCCCCTAACCCTAATTCCCACGTGTTGCCCTCTTCTTCCTCTAGATCTGTTTCTCCTTTAGGTTGATTTCGTAGTGCTTGGCGAAGCCCTGCCGGATCATCTATACCACCACCGCCGCATCGTCATCGCGCTATCGGAGAACTCATATACCTCTCCGCTCCCTCTTGCTAGATCAAGAAGGCAGAGATCGCCATCGAGTTGTCCTTGAGAAGGTTGAAAAGCAACTTATGTATCACCGTTGTGGTTTTGCGTAGGTGAGAATTGTTCTTGCTAGATACCCGTAGCAGCCACGTAAAACATGCAACAACAATTAGAGGACGTCTAACTTGTTTTTGCAGGGTATGTTGTGATGTGATATGGCCAATTACATGATGAGATATATGTGATGTATGAGATGATCATGTTTTGCATAGAATATCACGACTTGCATGTCCATGAGTACGACAACCGGCAGGAGCCATAGGTTTGTCTTTAATTATTGTATGACCTGCGTGTCAATCATTAAGCGCTATGTAATGCTTTGCTTTATCGCTAAACGGTAGCAATAGTAGTAGAAGCATGGTGGGCGCGACAACCCCGATGACGACACGTTGATGGAGATCAAAATGATGGAGATCATGGTGTCATGCCGGTGACGATGGAGATCATGCCGATGCTTTCATGATGGAGATCAAAAGCACAAGTTCATGGCCATATCATGTCACTTATGATTTGCATGTGATGTTAATCCTTTTATGCCCCTTGTTTTGCTTAGGACGAGGGTAGCATTATAAGGTGATCCTGTTGGAAATATGCCCTAGAGGCAATAATAAAATGGTTATTATTGTATTTCCTAGTTCATGATAATTGTCTATTATTCATGCTACAATTGTGTTAACCAGAAACCGTAATACATGTGTGAATACATAGACCATCACATGTCCCTAGTGAGCCTCTAGTTGGCTAGCTCGTTGATCAATAGATGGTCATGGTTTCATGACCATGGACATTGGATGTCGTTGATAACGGGATCACATCATTAGGAGAATGATGTGATGGACAAGACCCAATCCTAAGCATAGCACAAGATCGTGTAGTTCGTTTGCTAAAGCTTTTCAATGTCAAGTATCATTTCCTTAGACCATGAGATTGTGTAACTCCCGGATACCGTAGGAATGCTTTGGGTGTGCCAAACGGCACAACGTAACTGGGTGGCTATAAAGGTACGCTACGGGTATCTCCGAAAGTGTCTGTTGGGTTGACACGAATCAAGACTGGGATTTGTCACTCCGTGTGACGGAGAGGTATCTCTGGGCCCACTCGGTAAGACATCATCATAATGAGCTCAATGTGACTAAGGAGTTAGCCACGGGATGATGTGTTACGGAACGAGTAAAGAGACTTGCCGGTAACGAGATTGAACAAGGTATGGCGATAACGACGATCGAATCTCGGGCAAGTACCATACCGATAGACAAAGGGAATTGTATACGGGATTGATTGAATCCCTGACATCGTGGTTCATCCGATGAGATCATCGTGGAGTACGTGGGAGCCAACATGGGTATCCAGATCCCGCTGTTGGTTATTGGCCGGAGAGGTGTCTCGGTCATGTCTACGTGTCTCCCGAACCCGTAGGGTCTACACACTTAAGGTTCGATGACGCTAGGGTTATAGGGAAAAGGTATACGTGATTACCGAAGGTTGTTCGGAGTCCCGGATGAGATCCCGGACGTCACGAGGAGCTCCGGAATGGTCCGGAGGTAAAGATTGATATATAGGAAGTCCAGTTTTGGTCACCGGAAAGTTTTCGGGCTCATCGGTAGTGTACCGGGAGTGCCGGGAGGGTGCCGGAGGACCCCTGGGAGGGGTGTGACGACCAAAGGACCACATGGGCTGTTAGATAAAGTGTGCCAGCCCTTATTGGGCTGGGCAAGACTTTTGCTAAAGGCCCATGCGGCTGGAGATAAGGAGATAAGGCAAAAAGGATTTAAAAGGAGGAGATCCACCTCCCTTGTGGGAGGTGGACTCTCCCTTTAATTCAGCCGGCCATCTCCTCTTTGGAGTAGAGGCCAAGCCAGCCCTCCACGTCCCTCCTCCTATATATACTTGAGGTTTTGGATGTTTTGAGACAGGATTTGATCTCTCTCTCTCACAGCGAAGCCCTACCTCTCTTCTTCCTCCTCCGCAGCGCTTAGGCGAAGCCCTGTCGGAATACCTTGCTACTCCACCACCACCACGCCGTCGTGCTGCTGTTGGAGCCCTTCCCCAACCTCTCCTTCCTCCTTGCTGGATCAAGGTGTTGGAGACGTCACCGGGCTGCACGTGTGTTGAACGCGGAGGTGCCGTCCGTTCGGCACTTGATCGGATCTACCGCGATCTGAATCGCTGCGAGTACGACTCCATCAACCGCGTTCTTGTAACGCTTCCGCTTAGCGATCTTCAAAGGTATGAAGATGTAATCTCTCCCCTCTCGTTGCTGGTTTCTCCATAGATAGATCTTGGTGAACGTAGGAAAATTTTGATTTACTACTACGTCTACCAACAGTGGCATCATGAGCTAGGTCTATGCGTAGAATCTATGCACGAGTAGAACACAAAGCAGTTGTGGGCGTCGAGTTTGTTAATTTGCTTGCCGCTACTAGTCTTATCTTGATTCGGCGGTATTGTGGGATGAAGCGGCCCGGACCAACTTTACACGTACGCTTACGTGAGACCGGTTCCACCGCATGACATGCACTAGATGCATAAGGTGGCTAGCGGGTGTCTGTCTCTCCTACCTTAGTCGGATCGGATTCGATGAAAAGGGTCCTTATGAAGGGTAAATAGCAATTGGCAAATCACGTTGTGGTGTTGACGTAGGTAAGAAACGTTCTTGCTAGTAACCTATAGCAGCCACGTAAAAAACTTGCAACTACAAATTAGAGGACGTCTAACTTGTTTTTGCAGCATGTGCCTTGTGATGTGATATGGCCAAAGGATGTGATGTGATGCATTGTGATGTATGAATTGATCATGTTCTTGTAATAGGATTCACGACTTGCATGTCGATGATTATGACAACCGGCAGGAGCCATAGGAGTTGTCTTATTTATTGTATGACCTGCGTGTCAATCATAAACGCCATGTAATTACTTTACTTTATTGCTAAGCGTTAGCCATAGTAGTAGAAGTAATAGTTGGCGAGACAACTTCATGAAGACACAATGATGGAGATCATGGTGTCGTGCCGGTGACAGTGATGATCATGGTGCCCCGAAGATGGAGATCATAGGAGCAAAATGATATTGGCCATATCATGTCACTATATTGATTGCATGTGATGTTTATCATGTTTACATCTTATTTGCTTAGAACGACGGTAGTAAATAAGATGATCTCTCAATAAAATTTCAAGAGAAGTGTTCACCCTAACTGTGCACCGTTGCTAAGGATCGTTGTTCCGAAGCACCACGTGATGATCGGGTGTGATAGGTTCTAACGTTCGCATACAACGGGTGTAAGCCATATTTACACACGCGAAACACTTAGGTTGACTTGACGAGCCTAGCATGTACAGACATGGCCTCGGAACACGGAAGACCGAAAGGTCGAACATGAGTCGTATAGAAGATACGATCAACATGAAGATGTTCACCATGGATGACTAGTCCGTCTCACGTGATGATCGGACACGGGCTAGTTGACATGGATCATGTATCACTTGGAAGACTAGAGAGATGTCTGTCTAAGTGGGAGTTCATTAATTTGATTAAGTGAACTTAATTATCATGAACTTAGTCTAAAATTGTCTTTACAATCTATGATGTAGATCCAATGGCCAACGCGAATGTCACCCTCAATTTCAACGCGTTCCTAGAGAAAACCAAGCTGAAAGATGATGGAAGCAACTATGCGGACTGGGTCCGTAGCTTGAGGATCATCCTCATAGCTTCCAAGAGATTGTATGTCCTAGATGCACCGCTAGGTGACGCACCCGTTCTCCCAGCGGAACAAGATGTTATGAACACTTGGCAATCACGCTGCGATGATTACTCCCTTGTTCAATGCGGCATGCTTTACAGTCTAGAACCGGGGCTCCAAAAGCGTTTTGAGCAACACGGAGCATATGAGATGTTCCAGGAGCTGAAACTGGTTTTTCAAGCTCATGCCCGGGTCGAGAGATATGATGTCTCCGACAAGTTCTTCAGCTGTAAGATGGAGGAGCATAGTTCTGTCAGTGAGCACATCCTCAAGATGTCTGGGCTACACAGCCGCTTGACTCAGCTGGGGGTTAATATCCCGGATGACTCGGTCATTGACAGAATCCTCCAGTCGCTTCCACCTAGCTTCAAGAGCTTTGTGATGAACTACAACATGCAAGGTATGGAGAAGTCCATTCCTGAGTTGTACTCGATGCTGAAATCAGCGGAGGTCGAGATCAAAAAGGAGCATCAAGTGTTGATGGTGAATAAGACCACTAGTTTCAAGAAAGGCAAGGGTAAGAAGAACTTCAAGAAGGACAGCAAAGCTGTTGCCGCGCCCGGTAAGCAAGTTGCCGGGAAGAAGAAGAAAAATGGACCCAAGCCTGAGACTGAGTGCTTTTATTGCAAGGGTACCGGTCACTGGAAGCGGAACTGCCCCAAGTATTTAGCGGATAAGAAGGACGGCAACATTAAAGGTATATGTGATATACTTGTTATTGATGTGTACTTGACCAGCGCTCGTAGTAGCTCCTGGGTATTTGATACCGGTGCAGTTGCTCACATTTGTAACTCCAAGCAGGAGCTGCGGAATAAGCGGAGGCTGGCCAAGGATGAGGTGACGATGCGTGTCGGGAATGGTTCCAAGGTCGATGTGATCGCCGTCGGCACGTTACCTCTACATCTACCTTCGGGATTAGTTTTAAACCTTAATAATTGTTATTTAGTACCAGCTTTGAGCATGAACATTGTATCTAGATCTCGCTTGATGCGAGATGGCTACTCATTTAAATCCGAGAATAATGGTTGTTCTATTTATATGAGAGAAATGTTTTATGCTCATGCCCCGCTGGTCAATGGTTTATTTTTGATGAATCTCGAACGTGATGTTACACATGTCCATAGTGTGAGTACCAAAAAGTGTAAAGTTGATAACGATAGTCCCACTTACATGTGGCACTGCCGTCTTGGCCATATTGGTGTCAAACGCATGAAGAAGCTCCATGCTGATGGAATTTTGGAGTCACTTGATTTCGAATCATTTGACACATGCGAACCATGCCTCATGGGCAAGATGACCAAGACTCCGTTCTCCGGAACAATGGAGCGAGCAACTGACTTGTTGGAAATAATACATACCGATGTATGCGGTCCAATGAGCGTCGAGGCTCGCGGTGGCTACCGTTATGTTCTCACCCTCACTGATGACTTGAGTAGATATGGTTATGTCTACTTAATGAAACACAAGTCTGAAACTTTTGAAAGGTTCAAGGAATTTCAGAGTGAGGTCGAGAATCAACGTGACAGGAAAATAAAATGCCTACGATCTGATCGTGGCGGAGAATATTTAAGTCACGAGTTTGGCACGCACCTTAGGAAATGTGGAATTGTTTCACAACTCACGCCGCCCGGCACACCCCAGCGAAATGGTGTGTCTGAACGTCGTAATCGCACTCTATTGGATATGGTGCGATCTATGATGTCTCTTACCGACTTACCGCTATCATTTTGGGGATATGCATTAGAGACTGCCGCATTCACTTTAAATAGGGCACCGTCTAAATCCGTTGAGACGACACCGTATGAATTGTGGTTTGGAAAGAAACCTAAGCTGTCGTTTCTAAAAGTTTGGGGATGTGATGCTTATGTGAAGAAACTTCAACCTGAGAAGCTCGAACCCAAAGCGGAAAAGTGCGTCTTCATAGGATATCCCAAGGAGACTATTGGGTATACCTTCTACCTACGATCCGAAGGCAAAGTCTTTGTTGCCAAGAATGGATCCTTTCTCGAGAAAGAGTTTCTCTCGAAAGAAGTAAGTGGGAGGAAAATAGAACTTGATGAGGAAATTGTACCTCCACTCGAACCGGAGAGTAGCGCAGCACAGGAAGTTGTTTCTGTGGAGCCTACACCGGCTAGAGAGGAAGTTAATGATGATGATCATGAAACTTCAGATCAAGTTGCTATTCGAAGGTCCACCAGGACACGTTCCGTACCAGAGTGGTACGGCAATCCTGTCCTAGAGATCATGTTGTTGGACAACGGTGAACCTTCGAACTATGAAGAAGCGATGACGGGCCCGGATTCCAACAAATGGCTTGAGGCCATGAAATCCGAGATAGGATCCATGTATGAGAACAAAGTATGGACTTTGGTGGACTTGCCTAATGATAAGCGAGCCATTGAAAACAAATGGATCTTTAAGAAGAAGACTGACGCGGACGGTAATGTCACCGCCTATAAAGCTCGGCTTGTCGCTAAGGGTTATCGACAAGTTCAAGGAGTTGACTACGATGAGACTTTCTCACCCGTAGCGATGCTAAAGTCAGTCCGAATCATGTTAGCAGTTGCCGCATTTTATGATTATGAGATCTGGCAAATGGACGTCAAAACGGCATTCCTTAATGGCTTCCTCAAGGAAGAACTGTATATGATGCAGCCGGAAGGTTTTGTCGATCCTAAAGATGCTAACAAGGTATGCAAGCTCCAGCGCTCCATCTATGGGCTGGTGCAAGCATCTCGGAGTTGGAACATTCGCTTTAATGAGGTGATTAAAGCGTTTGGGTTTGTACAGGTTTATGGAGAACCTTGTATTTACAAGAAAGTGAGTGGGAGCTCTATAGCATTTCTTATATTGTATGTTGATGACATGCTGATAATGGGAAATAATATAGAACTCTTGGAAAGTATCAAGGCCTACTTGAATAAGTGTTTTTCAATGAAGGACCTTGGAGAAGCTGCTTACATATTAGGTATTAAGATCTATAGAGATAGATCGAAACGCCTCATTGGTCTTTCACAAAGCACATACCTTGAAAAGATATTGAAGAAGTTCAATATGCATCAGTCCAAGAAGGGGTTCTTGCCTGTGTTGCAAGGTGTGAGATTGAGTACGACTCAATGCCCGACCACGGCAAAGGATAGAGAAGAGATGAGTGTCATCCCCTATGCTTCAGCCATAGGCTCTATCATGTATGCCATGCTGTGTACCAGACCTGATGTGAACCTTGCCATAAGTTTGGTAGGGAGGTACCAAAGTGATCCCGGAGCGGAACACTGGACAGCGGTCAAGAATATCCTGAAGTACCTGAAAAGGACAAAGGACATGTTTCTCATATATGGAGGTGCCGAAGAGCTCGTCGTAAAGGGTTACGTCGACGCTAGCTTCGACACAGATCCGGACGACTCTAAGTCGCAAACCGGATACGTGTATATTTTGAATGGAGGGGCAGTCAGCTGGAGTAGCAGCAAGCAAAGCGTCGTGGCGGCATCTACATGTGAAGCGGAGTACATAGCTGCTTCGGAAGCAGCAAAGGAGGGAGTCTGGATGAAGGAGTTCATCACCGACCTAGGAGTGATTCCAAATGCGTCGGGCCCGATGACTCTACTCTGTGACAACACTGGAGCTATTGCCCTTGCGAAGGAGCCCAGGTTTCACAAGAAGACAAGACACATCAAGCGCCGCTTCAACTCCATCCGTGATTACATTCAGGAGGGAGACATAGATATTTGTAAAGTGCATACGGATCTGAATGTCGCAGATCCGTTGACTAAACCTCTCTCACGAGCAAAACATGATCAACACCAGAACGCTATGGGTGTTCGATTCATCACAATGTAACTAGATTATTGACTCTAGTGCAAGTGGGAGACTGTTGGAAATATGCCCTAGAGGCAATAATAAAATGGTTATTATTGTATTTCCTAGTTCATGATAATTGTCTATTATTCATGCTACAATTGTGTTAACCAGAAACCGTAATACATGTGTGAATACATAGACCATCACATGTCCCTAGTGAGCCTCTAGTTGGCTAGCTCGTTGATCAATAGATGGTCATGGTTTCATGACCATGGACATTGGATGTCGTTGATAACGGGATCACATCATTAGGAGAATGATGTGATGGACAAGACCCAATCCTAAGCATAGCACAAGATCGTGTAGTTCGTTTGCTAAAGCTTTTCAATGTCAAGTATCATTTCCTTAGACCATGAGATTGTGTAACTCCCGGATACCGTAGGAATGCTTTGGGTGTGCCAAACGTCACAACGTAACTGGGTGGCTATAAAGGTACGCTACGGGTATCTCCGAAAGTGTCTGTTGGGTTGACACGAATCAAGACTGGGATTTGTCACTCCGTGTGACGGAGAGGTATCTCTGGGCCCACTCGGTAAGACATCATCATAATGAGCTCAATGTGACTAAGGAGTTAGCCACGGGATGATGTGTTACGGAACGAGTAAAGAGACTTGCCGGTAACGAGATTGAACAAGGTATGGCGATACCGACGATCGAATCTCGGGCAAGTACCATACCGATAGACAAAGGGAATTGTATACGGGATTGATTGAATCCCTGACATCGTGGTTCATCCGATGAGATCATCGTGGAGTACGTGGGAGCCAACATGGGTATCCAGATCCCGCTGTTGGTTATTGGCCGTAGAGGTGTCTCGGTCATGTCTACGTGTCTCCCGAACCCGTAGGGTCTACACACTTAAGGTTCGATGACGCTAGGGTTATAGGGAAAAGGTATACGTGATTACCGAAGGTTGTTCGGAGTCCCGGATGAGATCCCGGACGTCACGAGGAGCTCCGGAATGGTCCGGAGGTAAAGATTGATATATAGGAAGTCCAGTTTTGGTCACCGGAAAGTTTTCGGGCTCATCGGTAGTGTACCGGGAGTGCCGGGAGGGTGCCGGAGGACCCCTGGGAGGGGTGTGACGACCAAAGGACCACATGGGCTGTTAGATAAAGTGTGCCAGCCCTTATTGGGCTGGGCAAGACTTTTGCTAAAGGCCCATGCGGCTGGAGATAAGGAGATAAGGCAAAAAGGATTTAAAAGGAGGAGATCCACCTCCCTTGTGGGAGGTGGACTCTCCCTTTAATTCAGCCGGCCATCTCCTCTTTGGAGTAGAGGCCAAGCCAGCCCTCCACGTCCCTCCTCCTATATATACTTGAGGTTTTGGATGTTTTGAGACAGGATTTGATCTCTCTCTCTCACGGCGAAGCCCTACCTCTCTTCTTCCTCCTCCGCAGCGCTTAGGCGAAGCCCTGTCGGAATACCTTGCTACTCCACCACCACCACGCCGTCGTGCTGCTGTTGGAGCCCTTCCCCAACCTCTCCTTCCTCCTTGCTGGATCAAGGTGTTGGAGACGTCACCGGGCTGCACGTGTGTTGAACGCGGAGGTGCCGTCCGTTCGGCACTTGATCGGATCTACCGCGATCTGAATCGCTGCGAGTACGACTCCATCAACCGCGTTCTTGTAACGCTTCCGCTTAGCGATCTTCAAAGGTATGAAGATGTAATCTCTCCCCTCTCGTTGCTGGTTTCTCCATAGATAGATCTTGGTGAACGTAGGAAAATTTTGATTTACTACTACGTCTACCAACAGATCCCTCACTAAAATTTCAAGATCAATTGTGTTCTCCCCGAGTGTGCACCGTTGCGAAAGTTTGTCGTGTCGAGACACCACGTGATGATCGGGTGTGATAGACTACGTTTACATACAACGAGTGCAAGCTAGTGTTGCACATGCAGAACACTCAGGTTAAACTTGACGAGCCTAGCATGTACAGACATGGCCTCAGAACACAAGAGACCGAAAGGTCGAACATGAGTCATATAGTAGATATGATCAACATGATGATGTTCATCGCTGAAAACACCTCAACTCACGTGATGATCAGACTTGAGTTGGTGATTTTGGATCATGTATCACTCTAATGACCGGAGGGATGTCAATTTGAGTGGGAGTTCTTAAGTAATATGATTATTTGAACTCATTATCATGAACATAGTCAGTAGTGTCTTTGCAAATTATGTTGTAGATTACTAGCTCACGTTGTAGCTCCCTTGAATTTTTATATGTTCCTAGAGAAATAGAGTTGAAAGATGATGGTGGTAATATTGCGGACTGGGTCCATGATCTCAGGATCGTCCTCATTGCTGCACAGAAGGCTTATGTCCTTAATACACCGCTCGGTGCGCCACCCCCTCTAGCATCGTCTGTAGATGTTGTGAACATCTGACAGGCACGTTCTAATGACTACTTGATAGTTTAGTGCATCATGCTTTACGAATTAAAATTGAGGCTCCAAAAACGTTTTGAACGTCATGGAACATATGAGATGTTCTAAGAGCTGAAATTGGGATCTCAGGCCCGTGCCCGTGTTGTGAGATATGAGTTCTCCAACAAGATTCTTTGCCTGCAAGATGAAGGAGAATAGCTCAATCGTTAAGCATGTGCTCAGATTGTCTGGGTGCTACAATCGCTTGAATTGAGTGGGAGTTGATCTTCCAGATAAGAAAGTGATTGATATAGTTTTCCAAGTCACTATCACTAAGCTACTAGAGCTTCGTGATGAACTATAAAATGCCAGGGATGGAAATAATGATCCCTGAGCTGTTCGCGATATTTGACGCCGCGAAGTAGAAATCAAGAAGGAGCATCAAGTGTTGATGGTTAGTAAAACCACTAGTTTCGAGAAGGGCAAGGGCAAGGAAGGAAAATTCATGGATGGCAAGACAGTTGCTACTACGGTGAAGCAACGCAAGGTTGAACCCAAACCCAAGACTAAGCGCTTCTATTATGAGGAGAGCGGTCGTTGAAGCGGAACAACCCTAGATACTTGGTAGATAAGAAGGCTGGCAATGTCAACAGAAGTATATTTGATATACATGTTATTGATGTGTACCTTGCTAGTACTCCTAGTAGCACCTGGGTATTGGATACCGGTTCAGTTGCTAAATGTTAGAGACAACTGCATTCACTTTAAACAGGGCACCATATAAATCCGTTGAGATGACACCGTATGAATTATGGTTTGATAGAAACCTAAGCTGTCGTTTCTTAATGTTTGGGGCTGTGACGCTAATGTGAAAAAGGTTTTCACCTAATGAGCTCAAACCCAAAGCGGATAAATGCATCTTCATAGAATACCCTAAGAATAGTTGGGTATACCTTCTATCTCAGATCCGAGTGCAAAGTGTTTGTTGCTAAAAAATGGGTCCTTTCCTGAGAAAGAGTTTCTCTCGAAAGAATTGAGTGGGAGGAATATAGAACTTGATGAGGTTGTTGAACCTTTGTTTCAACCAGAGAGTAGCACAGCGCAGAAAATTGTTTATGTGGAGCCTACGTTAGTTGAAGAGGAAGTTAATGATGATGATCATGAAGCTTCGGATCAAGTTACTATCGAACCTCGTAGGTCGACAAGGACGCGTACTGCTCCTGAGTGGTACGACAACCCTGTCTTGGAGGTCATGTTGTTGGACAACGATGAACCTACGAGTTATGGAGAAGCGATGATGGGCCCGGATTCCGACAAATGGTTAGAGGCCATGAAATCCAAGAAAGGATCCATGTATGAAAACCAAGTATAGACTTTGGTAGACTTGCTCGTTGGACGGCAGGTCGTCAAGTACAAATGGACCTTTAAGATGAAGACAGACTCTAATGGTAAATGTAACCATTTATACAGCTCGACTTGTTGCAAAGAAGTTTCTGACAAGTTCAAGGAGTTGACTGCGATGAGACTTTCTCACTCGTAGTGATGCTAAAGTTTGTTGGAATTATGTTAGCACTTGCTGTATTTTTCAATTATGAAATATGACAGATGGATGTCAAAACATTGTTTCCTTAACGGTTTACTTGAGGAAAGGTTGTATGTGATACAACCAGAAGGTTTTGTCAGTCCTAAGGATGCTAAAAGGTGTGCGAGCTCCAACAATCCTTCTATGGGCTGGAGCAAGCATCTCGGAGTTAGAATATATGCTTTGATGAGGTGATCAAAGTTTTTGAGTCTATACAAAGTTTATGAGAAACTTGTATTTACAATAAAGTGAGTGGGAGCACTATAGAATTTTTGATAAGCATATGTGGTTGACATATTATTGATCGAAAATGATGTAGAATTTCTGGAAAGCATAAACAGTTGTTTGAAAAGAGTTTTTCAAAGGTAGACCTGGATAAATCTACCTAATTGTTGAGCATCAAGATCTATAGAGATAGATCAAGATGCTTGATGAGACTTTCAATGAGTACATACGTTGACAAGATTTTGAAAGAGTTCAAAATGGATCAGTTAGAGAAAGTGTTCTTGCCTGATTTGTAAGGTGTGAAGTTGAGTAAGACTCAAAGCTCGACCATGGCAGAAGAAAAAGAAAGGACGAAGGTCGTCCCCTATGCTTTAGCCATAGGCTCTATATAGTACGCCATGCTGTGTACCGCACCTGTGTGTGCCTTGCCATGAGTCCGTCAAGGGGTACGAGAGTGATCCAGGAGTGGATCACTGGACAGCGGTCAAGATTATCCTTAGTATCTGAAAGACTAAGGAAATGTTTCTCGATTATGAAGGTGATAAAGAGTTCGTCGTAAAGAGTTACGTTGATGCAAGCTTTAACACCAATCCGGATGACTCTTAGTAGCAATCCGGATACGTATAGCAGAGCAGCCATTTGGAATAGCTCCAAGTGGAGTGTGGTAGCAGTGTATACAGTATGACATAGAGATTTGCAAAGTACACACGGATCTGAATGTCGCAGACCCGTTGACTAAAAGACCTCTCTCACATGCAAAGCATGATCGAGCCCCAGAACTCATTGGGTGTTAGATTCATAACAATGCGAATCACATGGTGATGTGAACTAGATTATTGACTCTAGTGCAAGTGGGAGACTGTTGGAAATATGCCCTAGAGGCAATAATAAATTGGTTGTTATCATATTTCCTTGTTCATGATAATCGTTTATTATCCATGCTACAATTGTATTGATCAGAAACTCAGATACATGTGTGGATACATAGACAACACCATGGCCCTAGTATGCCTCTAATAGACTAGCTCGTTGATCAAAGATGGCTATGGTTTCCTAGTCATGGACATGAGATGTCATTTGATAATGGTATCACATCATTAGGAGAATGATGTGATGGACAATACCCAAGCCGTAAACGTAGCATATGATCGTGTCAGTTTATTGCTACTGTTTTCTGCATGTCAAGTATCTGTTCTTGTGACCATGAGATCATGCAACTCACTGACACCAGAGGAGTGCCTTGTGTGTATCAAACGTCGCAACGTAATTGGGTGACTATAAAGGTGGTCTACAGGTATCTCCGAGGGTGTCTGTTGGGTTGGCATGGATCAAGACTAGGATTTGTTACTCCGTGTGACGGAGAGGTATCTCAGGGCCCACTCGGTAATACAACATCACAATAAGCCTTGCAAGCAATGTGACTAAGTGTTAGCCACGAGATCTTGTATTACGGAACGAGTAAAGAGACTTTCCCGTAACAAGGTTGAACTAGGTATGGACATGCGGACGATCGAATCTCGGGCAAGTAACATACCGAAGAACAAAGGGAACAACATACGGGATTAACTGAATCCTTGACATAGAGGTTCGATCGATAAAGATCTTCATAGAATATGTAGTAACCAATATGGGTATCTAGGTCCCACTATTGGTTATTGACCGTAGAGGTGTCTCGGTCATGTATACATAGTTCTTGAACCCGTAGGGTCTGCACACTTAAGGTTCAGTGACGTTTCGGTAGTATAGAGTTATGTATGATGGTGACCGAAGGTTGTTCGGAGTCACGGATGAGATCCCAGACATCACGAGGATCTTCGGAATGGTCCGGAGGTAAAGATTGATATATAGGAAGTCCTGTTTTGGTTGCCGGAAAAGTTTCAGGCTCATCGGTAGTGTACCGGGAGTGTCGGGAGGGTACCGGGGGACCATCGGGAGGGGTGTCTCGACCCAAAGGGCCTCATGGGCTGTGAGAGGAGGAAGACCAGCCCCTGGTGGGTTGGACGAAGCCTCCCCTAAGGGCCCATGCGGCTGGGGTGAAGGAAAAGGAAAAAAGGGCCAAATTAGGAAGGAGTCCTAATAGGATTCCACCTCCCTTGTTGCTTCGGCCTAAGTCCTACTTGGCGTAGGGGACAAGTTTGCCTCCTCTCCCTTCCTCCTATATATATTGAGGGCAGCCCCTAACCCTAATTCCCACGTGCTTCCCTCTTCTTCCTCTAGATCTGTTTCTCCTCTAGATTGATTTCGTAGTGCTTGGCGAAGCCCTGCCGGATCAGCTCCACCACCACCGTCGCCGCGCCGTCGCGCTGCCGGAGAACTCATCGACCTCTCCACTCCCTCTTGCTAGATCAAGAAGGCAGAGATCGTCATCGAGCTGTACATGTGCTGAACGCAGAGGTGTCGTCCGTTCGGCACTAGATCGGAAGGACCACAATGGGATCGCGGGACGGTTCGTGATGAGATCGCGGAATGGATCGTGATTGGATCATGAAGACGTTCAACTACATCAACCGCATTTCTTAACGCTTCCGCTTAGCGATTTACAAGGGTATGTAGATTCACTCTCCGTCTCGTAGATGCTCATCACCATGGATAGATCTTGCATGTGCGTAGGAAATTTTTTGTTTCCCATGCAACGTTCCCCTACAAAAATGTACCAACAGGGAAACAATATTTCGGAGCTCCAAAATTTACAAGAAAATTTCATAAAATATTTTCTGAAGAAAGCATCCAAGAGCTAGAAGATGGGCCAAATGGGGGCCATAGGGCTCTCGTCCACCTTTGCACACGCCACGTCCCCCCCGGTTGAGTGGGAAGGCCACATGGGGCCTCTATCCACAACATCTCGACGCCCTTTAGCCTATATTTTTCTCATGGCCCAAAACTTGGTCAAGGATTTTACAGGATTTATCTTCTGCCCCTACAAGGCAAATCATCTTTGCCCTTCGTAGGTTGATTCTACTAGGGATCCATTCTTCAAGAGGAGGAATTCAAATCCATAGTCATCACCAACACTCTAACCATCATTGGAATCATCATCTCCATAGGCCCAACCTTTTTGTTCCATGAAATTTTACCTCAAATCCTTTGATGGATATAGTTTTTTGGTGTTGATTACTCCTTGTAATCGATGTTTAGAAGTTTTTGGTGAATGATTCACATGTTTATATTGTTATTCATATACTCCCTCTGTTTCGAGATATGAGGTGCATCAATTTTTTCGTGCAAGTCAAACTTGTGCATGTTTGACCAAGACTATAGAATAAGTTATCAATATCTAAAATACAAAATAAAAAACATATGAAAATATTTTTTGTGATGGATATAATAATACAAATTTGGTATTGTGGATATTACTATTTTCTAAAAACTTGGTCAAATCTTTATATGTTTGACTTTTGAAAAAAAACTTATATTTTGGAACATATGGAGTATATCACCTCCACTAATCATGATCTATATGGTGTGTTGTGCGTGGTCCGGTCCTAAGCCATTTGGCAAACCGGCGCACCCCATTCCCCGCACAGGGTCAAACCATTTTCCTTTCTTTTGGTAACCAACCACACCAACCACACACTCTAATAATATATTTTATTTATCTTCTTTGATACTTTCTCGAGCTAGGTTTTACCTTTTTGCAAAAGAATGGACCCTTTTTTTCTCTTACTTTTCTTTCATCTTTTTTCCTTTTCTTATTATTTTCAAAGTGTGGAATTTTTTCAATTTGATGAAATATTTTCAATATTGATGCACCTTTTAAAAAAATTGATGACTTTTTTCAAAAACTGTGAGCTTTTTCTAAAATCGATGAACTTTTAAAAAATTGGTGAACTTTTTTAAAATTGATGAACTTTTTAAAAAAATGACGAATATCTCTTTCAAAATTTGTGAACTTTTTAATTTCTATGAACTTTCTTCAAAGTTGGTAAACTTTTCTTCAAAATCCGTGAAATTTTACACACAAAAAATACGATTTATTTCTCAAATGCGGCCGAGCGAACCAAGGAAATAAAATGTGAAATCTACCTGGTCCGGCCGTGGGCGCGTCGGAATCCCTGGTGAGGTTCTAAAGCATCTCTAGCAGATCACGCAAACCGAGCCATGCGTTATAATAATCATCGGTTTACGGGGTAGAGGTTGTTTTGCTCGCCCAAATAAATCCCGCAAATTCTACCGTCACCGAATTTTTCTCATGGTATCCCGGATTCGTCGGCCCATTTTCTCCATATCTCTGGGATTTCGGCTCTTTTTTGGAGGGACCTCTAAAACTTATAGACGGTAGGCAGGGCAAAAGTTTTAGCTCCCGCCATGCGAGCTGTCGCCTACTGAAGTCGTCGTTGTCCCCGCCGAATGAGCTGCTACTTGCCGGATGATACGTCCATTTTGTATCATGATTTTATAGTGATATTTATTGCATTATGGATTGTTATTACACGTTATGGTACAATACTTATGTCTTTTCTCTCCTATTTTACAAGGTTTGCATGAAGAGGGAGAATGCCGCCAGCTGGAATTCTGGACTGGAAAAGGAGCAAATCTGAGAGACCTATTCTGCACAAGTCCAAAAGTCCTGAAAAGTTACGGAGAATTATTTTGGAACATATAAAAAATATTGGTGGAAACAAATACCAGACGGGGCCCACCAGGAAGTCACAAGCCTGCCAGGCGCGGCCTACCCCCGTGGCCGCACCTAAGTGTCTTGTGACCCACCTGACAGGTCTCCGGCTCCCATCTTCTGCTATATGAAGGGTTTTGACATGAAAAAAATTCACAAGAGAGCTTTCGGGACAAAGCGTCATCGTCTCCAGGCAGAACTTGGGCAGAACCAATCTAGAGCTCCGGCGGAGCTGTTCTGCCAAGGAAACTTCCTTCCCGGAGGGGGAAATCGAAGCCATCGTCATCGCCAATGATCCTCTCATCGAGAGAGGGTCAATATCCATCAACATATTCACCAGGACCATCTCCTCTCCAAACCCTAGTTCATCTCTTGTATCCCATCTTCGTCTCAAACCTCAGATTGGTACCTATGGTTTGCTAGTAGTGTTGATTACTCCTTGCAGTTGATGCTAGTTGGTTTACTTGGTGGAAGATCATATGTTCAGATCCTTAATGATAATTAATACTCCTCTGATTATGAACATGAACATGCTTTCTGAGTAGTTACATTTGTTCCTGAGGACATGGGATAAGTCTTGTTATAAGTAATCATGTGAATTTGGTATTCATTCGATATTTTGATGAGATGTATGTTGTATCTCCTCTAGTGAAGTAATAAGTAGATTATGGGTTGCTAGAGTGACAAAAGCTTATACCCTAGTTTATGCGTTGCTTCGTAAGGGACTGATTTGGATCCATATGTTTCATGCTATGGTTAGATTTATCTTAATTCTTCTTTCGTAGTTGCGGATGCTTGCAAGAGAAGTTAATCATAAGTGGGAGGTTTGTCCAAGTAAGGGCATCATCCAAGCACCGGTCCACCCACATATCAAATTATCAAAGTAACGAACGCGAATCAAATGAGCATGATGAAAACTAACTTGATGAAAATTCCCATGTGTCCTCGGGAGCGATTCACTTCATATAAGAGTTTGTCCAGGCCTGTGATTTGCTACAAAAAGGATTGGGCTACCTTGCTGCACCTTTGCTACACTTGTTACTTGTTACTCGTTTCAAATTATCTTATCACAAAACTATGTGTCACCGATAATTTCAGTGCTTGCAGAGAATACCTTACTGAAAACCGCTTGTCATTTCCTTCTGCTCCTCGTTGGGTTCATCACTCTTACTTATCGAAAGGACTACGATAGATTCCCTATACTTGTGTGTCATCAAGACTCTTTTCTAGCTCCGTTGTCGGGGAGTGAAGCGCCTTTGGTAAGTGGAATCTGGTAAGGAAAATTTTATATAGTGTGCTGAAATTTACTATCACTTGTTACTATGGAAAGTAATCCTTTGAGGGGTTTGTTCAGAGTATCTTCACCTCGACCGGAGGTACAAAGAGTTTCTCCTCAACCAACTGAACCTACTGAAAATATTTATTATGAAATTCCTTCGGGTTTGATAGAGAAACTGCTGGCTAATCCTTATGCAGGAGATGGAACACTACATCCTGATTTACATCTAATCTATGTGGATGAAGTTTGTGGATTATTTAAGCTTGCAGGTTTGCCCGAGGATCACGTCAAGATGAAGGTATTTCCTTTATCTTTGAAGGAGAAGGCATTGATATGGTATAGGTTATGTGATGATATTGGATCATGGAGCTACAACCGATTGAAAATGGAATTTCATTAGAATCCTATGCATCTAGTTCATTGTGATCGGAATTATATTTATAATTTTTGGCCTCATGAAGGAGAAAGAATCGCTCAAACTTGGGGGAGGCTTAAGTCAATGTTATATTCATGCCCCGATCATGATCTCTCGAGAGAAATTATTATTCAGAATTTTTATGCTCGACTTTCTCGTAGCGATCAATCCATGCTCGATACTTCTTGTACTGGTTCCTATATGAAGAAAGATATTGACTTCAATGGGATATATTGGAGAGAATAAAACACAACTCTGAAGATTGGGAACTCGACGAAGGTAGGGAGTCAGGTATAAACCTTAAGTTTGATTGTGTTAAATCCTTCGTATACACCAATGCCTTTCGTGAATTTAGCATTAAATATGAACTTGACTCTGAGATAGTAGCTTCTTTCTATGAATGTTTTGCTGCTCATGTTGACCTCCCTAAGGATAAGTGGTTTCAATATCATCCTCCCATTGAAGTGAAAGTAGTTGAACTTATTAAAGTTGAAGAAGAAACTATTACTTATAATGTTGATCTTGTTATTCCCGCTGCTTATATTGAGAAACCTCCTTTTCCTGCTAGAATAAAGGAACATGCTAAAGCTTCAACTGTGGTTCGTAAGAGCTATGTTAGTACACCTACACCGCCTGAATAAATTAAAATTGATCCTAGTATTGCTATGGTTAAAGATCTTTTGGTTGATAATATCGATGGGCATGTTATTCAATTCTGTGATGAAGCTGCTAGAATTGCTAGACCTGATGCTAAATATAAACATAGACCTATTGTTGGCATGCCTGTTGTTTCTGTTAAAATAGGAGATCATTGTTATCATGGCTTATGTGATGTGGGTGTCAGTGTGAGTGCAATTCCATTTACCTTATATAAAGAAATCATGAATGATATTGCACCAGTTGAGTTAGAGGAAATTGATGTTACAATTAAGCTTGCTAATAGAGATACTATAGAAGTAGTTGGGATTGTTAGAGATGTTGAAGTCTTGTGTGGGAAAATAAAATATCCTACCAATTTTCTTGTCCTGTGTTCCCCACAAGATGATTTTTGTCCCATTATATTTTATAGACCTTTCTTGAATACTGTTAATGCCTGGATAGATTGTGAGAAGGAAACTGTTACTGTAAGTTTTGGGGATGTGTTTCATGAGTTTAATTTCTCTAAATTTCGTAGACAACCCCATGATAAAGAATTGCCTAGTAAGGATGAAATTATTGGTCTTGCCTCTATTGATGTGCCTCCTACTGATTTCTTAGAACAATATCTGCTAGACCGTGAAAATGATATGCATATGAATGAAAGGAATGAAATAGATAAGATTTTCTTTGATCAGCATCCTATTTTAAAACACAACTTGCTTGTTGAAATACTTGGGGATCCTCCTCCACCCAAGGAAGATCTCGTGTTTGAGCTTAAACAATTATCGGATACTCTGAAATATGCTTATCTTCATGAAAAGAAGATATATCCTATTATTATCTCTACTCCTAATTGGTGACTTGGTAGCTTCCGTTTCGGGGTTTTTTCGTCCCTCTTCTCACCGGTTTATTTTCGTCCAGTTTGGTTTTGTGTAGCTAGAAACATGCCACCACTCGAAGTCCTTCCTCGATTGACGGCCCGTGTTTTCTCTCTTCCTCCAACCTGGCTAGGGTTCCCAACCTATTCTCATCCTCTGCCGCCGCGTGTATTCCTCTCTGACCTCGCAGAGAACAGCCAGTAGGACCCCGTCGCCGTGCCTACCTATCTCTCTTCTCCTCTTTTTTCCTACCTCTCCCTCTCTCCTCTGAATTGTGCGTCGTTCCTCTCTGCAGGTGCTGCCATGGTCGCATCATGGAGCTCACCCCGTCGGCTGTGTGCCCCTCCGATGATGCCTTGCCTAGCTCGCGTCCAGGTCCTTTGGATCCCGATTTGCGTTTTTTTTATTTTGCTGTCAATCCTGATTTGGACGGGATTTTTTCCAGGCATCGCAAGTGCGTTAAACGATGGGAAAGGCCGTGTCAAGAAGGCCGCCGGCAAGGGCGGCTCTAGGACGCTGGACATTGATGTCGTTTCACCTGAGCTTGCCCCCGTGGGCTGCATGCCCCTCCAACGACGCCCTGCCTAGCTCGCGTCCAGGTCCTCTGGATCCCAATTTGCGTTTTTCTTATTTTGCGCTCGATCCTGATTTGGACAGATTTTTTTCCAGGCACCACGATCGTGCTGGACGACGGGAAGGGCCGCGTCAAGAAGGTCGCCAGCGACAACGGCTCTGGGGCGTTGTACATTGCTGTTGTCTCTCCCCCAAATGCACTGTCATTCCAAAGCCGTCTACCGTTGTCGCTCCTAATTACGATAAGGCCCAATCCCCTCACATGCACGTGATATCTATCCATGAACACACATGCTAGCCAACCCTGACTCTGTAGTTCGATAATACACTACCAAATCTGGTTTGGAGCAAGGCACAACTGTAACACATGACTGTCGCTACTCCCACCTCGGTGGTCTATCTCGTGACTTGCAGATGGGATGAGATATTCTACGGCGTGGACATGGCCTAGGGATCAGAAATTCAGAATTGATATTGAGAAAGAGTCGGTAGGAAGATCTCATCTTGGAACCCAGGTGTGCTTGATTGGATAATGAGAATTCTACTTGATAGGTATGTACATGGCTAACGTACGATGTATCCAAAGCTTTGTTTAACCTGAATTTGCTTTGAACTAATCTTTAGTTTAGTAGAATCCTACAACGGTTGCAGTATTAGAGTCATATCTATTGTCCGCAAGATTGAAAAAAATTCATATATCTAATCATTGAATGTGTTTATCGCCTCTAAAACTGTGCAACATTACTACTAGATAAATCAATGGGTAATGCCATATGAGTTAAAAGAACATTAAGCCTTTTTCGAGCAATTAATCTACATCTTTCATGGACTTAGGGGTGGGGGTGGGGGTTGCTTTTGATCTACTAATTAGTTCCCCCAAATTAGGTTTTGTTCTGCTGGTCAAAGGTTTGTATATGACTGACTTAGAGTTGTTTTTCTTCATACGCATTGTTAGTGTACTATCCATGCGCTCTTTTTTTCATTATGAATCTCCTTCATGCATCAGTGTATATGTTTCTTATGATGCCCATGTGTGTAATAGTAATACTTTTTTGTCATTGCAACGCACGATCATATGTGCTAAGGCATATTATTTGTTGGTAAGCCGTTAATTATTGATAGCTCGCATGTCTCGTGCTTAAGAAGATTGTCTGCTGATGATGTCTAAAGTCAGAGATGACATCTCCAATGGTCTAATACTTGTTTGTTTTGTCTAGGTTTGCTCTATAATTTAGCTCAAACGGAGTTCCTTTATCTCTTCCGCAAATTTACATACCGGTTTTCTCTCTCATGGGTTTCTTCCACTCCCCCCCCCCAAAAAAGGTTCGATGACAGAATCCATCGATGAACGATAACATCACCGCCCGTCTGATCAATTGATCCCTCCCATCTTCCGAGAAAACTGAAAAGATAGCAGAACATCTGTAACATCCCAAAATTCCATTTTGGAATGTTATGATTTATAGCTATGCATCTATCATCACCATTGTTTGAATGTATGTGTTAGTTGAAATGCCTTCTCTGAATTTCTGAAACCCCTTTCTACTTTCAATGTGTTGCTTTCACCTATTTGAAATCTTGGTAAAATGTTCAAAATAAGAGGGGAGTAACATGACACTCCACACCAGGGTCATCTTGGTGATCTATTTGAACAAAAATAACCAGGAGTTATTTTGAAAATATTTGCAAAAAGGATTTAAAAACAATTAGGCAATTTCTGAAAATATTATTTTTTTCAAATTGTTCAAATGACAGAATAAAAATGTTCATTAAATAGAATTTATTATTCTGTTAATTTTGATATATAATACCCCTATATTTATAAACGGTTTGAATGTTTTAAAAGGTTTTGAATATCGCTGGAAAATCATTAAAAGAAACGGTAACGGTTTCCTGTATTAAACGGGCCGGCCCAACGGCTTTAAAAGCCGAGACCGTTACCGGTCGGCCGACCGACGCGCAACGGACGCCTCCTCTCTCACTGACACCGGGCCCCACGTCGACCGACCGTTGCTCCGCGCGGACGCCTTCTTCCACCCGCACGCGACGCCGGACCTCGCCGGCAGTTTCTTCTTCCCCGCGGATCTCGCCTCCCATTACTCCCCCGCACTCCCCAGCGCCCTTATATAAGCCGGCCACTCCCCGCATCCATTTCCCCTTGAATCCCCTCTCTCCCGTCGCCGGGACGCTGCCAAACGAGCTCACCGGAGTCCCTGCAACCACCGAAACCCTCCGGAGCTCCTACCGTCGCCACACCCCACCCCAGCCCCCACCGTTGCCTCCAATCGACGCCGAACGTCAAGATCCGCCGCCTGGACCACTCCGCTGCCTTCCTCGACCACCGGAGCGCCAACCCCGACGACTTCGCCGTCTCGGACCCGCCGGAGAACCCCTCCTCGCCGGCGACCTCTTCTTTGTGAGCTCCCCTCCCACTCCGTAGCCGTTCGATCTCAAACCGACGCCTAAGATTAGATCGGATTAATTTCCGAAACGGTATTCCCTACCGACCGGTCGCCCGCCCGCAAGCACTCGCGCGCACACGCCCCCAACCAATAGGAAAGCGCCACGTAGCCCCCTAGCCGTCCGGTAGATTTCACTCTTTTCTGTTTTTGTTTTAGTTAACAGAGTGAATTCAAATTTTGTTTTGCTTATAACTTTTAATCTATTAAATGTTTTGAGTTGATTCTTTTTGCAATAGCTCACATTTTTCATGTAGTTTCACACTGTACTTTTAAATTTCAAATTTGAACTATAAAATTTGAATTGAATCAATTTTGCTCAAAATCTTCAAATCTGAATAACTAGAGTTTGAAAATAGATTTTTATATGAATCTTTTTGCTACTGTTTGATATTGGTTAGGACTATCACCATGTTTAGTTTGAGAATTTTTAGGATGATTTTGATTAGTGTTCTAGCTATAAACAGAATCTGCCTAGTATTATAGTATAGTTTTATTTACTTAGTTTTAGTTAGTTTAACTTAGATTTAGTTTTAATTTGTTTAGTAGGTTTTGTTGATTATACACCTAGTGTTTTACTTATTGTTAATAAAAATATAAAATTGTTTAGTTTGTTTCCTTGTTAAGATAGGAATCACAACTTATTTTCAAATAGGTTTATTTTGATTAAAACAACTAGTTAGTAATAGTTTTGCTTTCAAACAAAGTTTTATATAATTTAATTTTGTTTTCTAAAACAAGTTTATTTGTAAATTATTTTCTGTTAAGAACATGTTTTATTAATAACTAATAAGTTTTTTTTTGCTCTCTTGTTAGTAAAACTATGTTTGTTCCATTTAGTGCTGATCAAAACTTTTACAAACTTTACAAAAGTTTTCTCAACAAACTTAAATTGATTTTCTTCTGTTTATTAATAAAAATATTTTATTGTTTCCTTGCTGTCAACAATTGTTTTGGTCATCCGTTTCTCAAACACCCTGAAGTGCGAGAAATTAAACGGAGGCGACCAAATCTTGTGGGGAACGTGTGCAAAACTCTGCAGAGTACTCAAATCTATTCGATTAGCCGTGTCCACGGTCATGGACGACTTGAGCCAAAGGAACTGAAACATTCGGAACTCTCAACACAATTAATATGATGATGTGGGTATTTAACAATTGGGTATGATAATTGGTTGGTGGAACCATCTCATTAATCAACCAACTTAGTAATATTTTTGCTTAGCCCTCTCTTGTTGTAGGAAAAATTGGCTTTACGCAAAAACTTACCACCCCACCTGCCATATAAGCATGTAGACTAGATGATTATCTTTTCACCCCTCTCTTGTGACTTTGCCAGCATATTCCATATGCTGACCTACACGGCTGCAACGTATCATGTTGCAGAGTATTTTTCCGACCAGGAGTGAGGACACGTTCTACGCTCGGTGAGATGCCCTTGGAGTCAGATGGACTCATCTACCTTCGACGCTTCCGCAAGATTTAGACATTCTTATGAGTTGGCTTTCAGCCACTTTATTGTAATAAAGGACTCGATATGAGATTTCGATTAATATAATGCTGTGTGATTTCGCTTTGATATATACATTGATGTACCGTGTGTGTACCAGCATGATCTTGGGATGGTACGGAAACACCGGAGATTCGACCTTTCAGGTCGGGTCACTACAGAAATGGTATCAGAGCACACGCTGACCGTAGGACGTAACCTCTAGGATTGGAAAGCCTTAGGATTGTATCTCTTTGTCTTTAAAATTCTTATACTCTCATCTACTCATTTCTGATTTCTCTCCGGTTATTTCAAAATTTATAGATGGCCACCTTCATCCCAGTGTTGATCACGGAGTTTTGTCAGCCTGACGCAACGATGCCTTTTGGTAAGGAGCTGATGAGGATCGTCAAGGACGTGAGGATTGCTTTGCCGAGCATCACCGGGACTCCTATCATGTCATTTCCCCAAGATGGACGCTACAGGATCGAGGTGCATATCCCAGGGAAGACCTTTGGGAATCGGAAGGAACCCATCGACCTCAAGTTCGTGGCACCCAGTTGGATACTTGGGAGAGACATGGCCATTCATCGTGCCCTTGGACATATTCAGGAGGAATACAGAGGTGGAACCATTTCACCAGGACTCGGCATGGTTTGCCGCAGAGATGCCCAGGGCAACATCATCACCAACCCCACTGCAGACACCACTATTTCCTATATCCAGACCCTCGAGACTCACATCAGGACTCTGGAGCTTCGAGTTCATGCTGATACGAAGACAATCAAGAATCTGATGAACCGTGAGATTGACCTCGAAGCTGATTTGCGGGAAGCCGAGTACGAGCATGAGCATGAGGTGAAGGATTTCTTAGAGAGGATCGACAAGCTGAACACTCGCATCACCACTCTGGAGGAACAGATGGACATGGGTTAAAATCTTCATCATGAAGGAGACTTGGCTCCTTTCATCAGCGACGATGATGACTATGAGGAGAGCACCACTGGAGGAGACTCAGTCACCATGTACTTCTGAGGAAAACTTTAGTTATGCCCTCCATGTATCTTTTATTTTCGTCGTTAAAGCGTAGGTCGATGCTTAGTTTGATTGAGTCTTGTATTCCCGATGTTTGACATTGATTGAATAAATGAATGAGTGTTTGGTGTGATATGTTTGTTGCATTGCATATGGGTAGTGAATTTCTTCTTTTAGGCCCTTGTTCTATTCTAATTCTCACCCCTCTGGAAACAGCAAGATGCCTTCACGACGTGAGTCGGACTTCACCTTCCCGCCAGAACTCACGCAACTCCTTCAGCAGCAGAATGCACTGATGCAGCTATTGATCCAGAATCAGACCAACAACCAGAACAACCACAACCACCATCCACCCCAGACTGACAATCTCACCCGTTTTCTGAGGTTGAACCCTCCAACTTTCTCTAGCAGCACTGAGCCCATTGTGGCAGATGACTGGCTCCGTAAGATGGAGAGAGAACTCGTCACCGTTGGATGTACTGACGCTGAGAAGGTGCGCTTTGCCGCACATCAACTTGAAGGACCAGCAGCTTCATGGTGGGAGAACTACACCACCACTTATCCTATTGCTGATGTAACTTGGGAGCAATTCAAGCTTGCTTTCCGCGCCGCACATGTTTCAGCTGGAGCCATGAGTCTGAAGAAGCGCGAGTTTCGCAACTTGCGCCAGGGAAATCGCTCTGTGGCCCAGTACGTGGATGACTTCAGCACATTGGCACGTTATGCACCAGGAGACGTGGCGAATGATGCGGCCAAGCAAGAGAAGTTTCTGGAAGGACTCAACGATGATTTGAGCATGCAGCTGGTAGTGGCTACTTTCAACAACTACCAAGAGCTGGTGGACAAGGCCCTCAGCTTGGAGGGTAAACAACAGCAAATTGAGAACCGCAAGAGGAAGTACACTCAAGGGAAGTTTAACTCTGGAGCTCATCATAAGCCCCGCTACTCCCCGTACTCAGTAAATACCGGATCAGGGACTGGTAAGTTTGGAAGGCACACTCATGCGGTGCACAACCATGGAGGCCACAACCATGGAGGAAATGGGAATGCCCGTCCCAACCATGGCAATTTCAAGACTGACAATGGGAATGGGAACAACAACCAGCACCGTCACGTTCCTACTCAGAAGGATCTGAGCCACATCACCTGTTTCAATGTGCCAGAAGACAGGGCACTATGCTACTGAGTGTACCCAGAGCAAGCAGGGAAATGGAAACGGCAACTCCGCAGCCAAGAAGCCAAACCCTTTTCCTCGTGCCCAGGTGAACCACCTTGACGTGGAAGAAGTTTATGATCAACCCGAGACTGTGGTTGGTAAGTTTTTATTGCATTCACGTCCAGTTACAATACTTTTTGATTCCGGTGCAACTCATTCATTCATATCAAGGGTAGTTGTGGATAAGTATGGTTTGCCCACCAAAACCCTTAGTCAGCCCATTAAGGTCAATTCCCCAGGAGGTATGATGATGGCAGGAATAGGATGCCATGCCCTGAAACTCAATATAGGAAACCATGTTTTTCCCACCGACCTCATCGTCTTAGAATCCCAAGGATTGGACGTAATCCTAGGCATGGATTGGATGACCAAGTATGAAGGAAATCTTGATTCTCCTAGCAAGTCTGTTTCACTCACCACCCCGGAAAACAAGAGGATTAAGTATGTATCCCGACGCACCCAGATGAGTGCTCGATTAAATTCCCTCACAGGAGTTGTTCAGGAGGAAGTACCTATGGTAAAAGACTTTCCGGATGTATTCCCGGAAGAATTACCAGGCATGCCACCAGATAGGGAGATTGAGTTCCTAATAGAGCTACAGCCAGGGACAGCCCCAATTTCCAAGAGACCCTATCGGATGCCCGCAAATGATCTGTTGGAAATCAAGAAGCAAATTAAGGAGTTATTGGACAAAGGTTATATACGCCCAAGTTCTTCACCTTGGGGAGCCCCAGTTCTTTTGGTGGAGAAGAAGGATAAAACCTTGAGAATGGTAGTCGATTATCGTGCCTTGAACGAGGTGACTATCAAGAACAAGTACCCTCTGCCGATGATTAATGACTTGTTTGATCAGATAGTAGGCGCCAAAATATTCTCTAAGATCGATCTTCGATCAGGGTATCATCAACTGAAGATTCGTGAACAGGATATACCCAAAACAGCTTTCACCACAAGGTATGGCTTGTACGAGTATATAGTCATGTCCTTTGGTTTGACTAATGCTCCTGCCTACTTCATGAATTTGATGAACAAAGTGTTTATGGAATATTTGGACAAGTTTGTCATGGTGTTCATCGATGACATTTTGATATTCTCCAAGAACGAGGAAGAACACAAGGAACATTTGCGTTTAGTTCTGGAAAAGCTGAGAGAGCATCAATTATATGCCAAGTTCAGCAAATGTGAATTTTGGCCGACGGAAGTCGGATTCCTTGGACATGTTATTTCCGGAGAAGGAATAGCCGTAGACCCCGCTAAGGTTGAAGCCGTCACCGAGTGGAAGTCACCCACCTCAGTTAAGGAAATCCGCAGTTTCCTTGGACTTGCCGGATATTACCGGAGATTCATTGAGAATTTCTCGATAGCCAAGCCTATGACAGAGTTGTTGAAGAAAGAATCCAAGTATGTTTGGACTGAGGAATGTGAAGCCAGTTTCCAGGAGTTGAAGAAATGTTTGGTCACAGCCCCAGTGTTGATTTTGCCCAATATTCGGAAGGACTTCCAGGTTTATTGTCATGCTTCACGTCAAGGACTTGGAGGAGTACTCATGCAAGATGGAAAGGTTGTAGCCTATGCATCCAGACAACTACGACCTCATGAGTTGAATTATGCCACCCATGATTTGGAACTAGCAGCCGTAGTGCACGCACTCAAGACCTGGAGACATTTCCTTATCGGAAATAGTTGTGATGTTTACACCGACCATAAGAGCCTGAAATATATTTTCACGCAGAAAGAGTTGAACCCCAGACAGAGGAGATGGTTAGAGTTAATCAAGGACTATGACATGAGATTACACTACCATCCCGGTAAGGCTAATGTTGTAGCCGATGCCTTGAGTCGGAAAACTTATGTGAACACACTCACAGCGGGAGGATTACCCCAAGAGTTAGCCGATGATCTCAGAGAGCTCAAGCTAGAGATAGTTCCAAGAGGATATGTTGGTACACTAGAGATCCAGTCCACCTTGACCGAAAGAATTCGTGAAGCCCAGAAATCGGACAAGGAGATAGCTGAGATAAAGCAGAGAATGGAAGATGGTAAAGCTAAAGGTTTTCGTGAGGATGAACACGGAACTTTGTGGTTTGAGAACCGAATCTATGTGCCCAATGATCCAGAGCTCAGGAAGTTGATACTTCAGGAAGCCCACGATTCACCTTACTCGATACACCCAGGCAATACCAAGATGTATCTGGATTTAAAGGAAAGTTATTGGTGGACAGGTATGAAGAAAGATATTGCGGAACATGTTGCAATATGTGATGTTTGTCAGCGAGTAAAGTCTGAACATCAGAAACCAGCAGGGTTACTCCAACCTATGCCGATACCCGAGTGGAAATGGGAAAAGCTTGGTATGGACTTCATCACAGGATTACCCAGGACCCGTTCAGGTTATGATTCCATCTGGGTAGTGGTAGATCACTTGACCAAGGTAGCTCATTTCATTCCAGTGAAAACCACCTATACCAGTGCTAAGCTAGCCAAGATATATATGACCAGGATCGTATGTCTGCATGGAGTTCCGAGGAGTATCGTGTCAGATAGAGGAACACAGTTTACCTCAAAGTTTTGGCATCAGTTACATGAAACTTTGGGTACAAGGCTGGAGTTCAGTACAACTTTTCATTCGCAAACAGATGGACAGACTGAGAGAGTCAACCAGATTCTGGAAGACATGTTGAGAGCTTGTGCGCTAGATTATGGATCTAGTTGGGATGACAACTTACCTTACGCAGAATTCTCGTACAACAACAGTTATCAGACTAGTCTAAAGATGGCCCCTTTCGAAGCTTTATACGGAAGGAGATGTAGAACACCGTTGACATGGGATGGTGTTGGAGACCGACAACTTTTTGGTCCGACCTTATCCGAGATTCTGAAGAGAAAGTCAGGTTGATTCGCGATAGACTCAAGATAGCTCAATCTCGACAGAAGAGTTATGCTGATAGCAAACGTAAAGAAGTGACGTATGAAGTGGGAGACCGAGCATATCTTCGTGTGTCCCCGCTTCGAGGAATCAAAAGGTTTGGTGTTAAAGGAAAATTAGCACCCAGATTCATAGGCCCCTATAAAATTCTTGAACGAAGAGGCGAAGTTGCATACAAGCTGGAATTGCCGGAAGGATTATCCGTAGTTCATGATGTTTTTCATGTTTCCCAGTTGAAGAAATGTCATGCTGAGATGGCCGATATTCCTTTGAGAGACACAGTGCCCCTAGAGGCCATACAACTTGACAATGATCTGACTTACGAGGAGAAACCTGTCAGAATCCTCGAGATTACCAATAGAGTTACCCGCAGCAAGATCATCAAGTTCTGTAAGGTTTTGTGGAATCACCACACCGAGGAAGAAGCCACCTGGGAACGCGAAGATCTTCGTAGAGACCACCCGCACCTATTTTCTAGCCAACTCGAATCTCGAGGGCGAGATTCATCTTAAGGTGGGTAGGTTTGTAACATCCCAAAATTCCATTTTGGAATGTTATGATTTATAGCTATGCATCTATCATCACCATTGTTTGAATGTATGTGTTAGTTGAAATGCCTTCTCTAAATTTCTGAAACCCCTTTCTACTTTCAATGTGTTGCTTTCACCTATTTGAAATCTTGGTAAAATGTTCAAAATAAGAGGGGAGTAACATGGCACTCCACACCAGGGTCATCTTGGTGATCTATTTGAACAAAAATAACCAGGAGTTATTTTGAAAATATTTGCAAAAAGGATTTAAAAACAATTAGGCAATTTCTAAAAATATTATTTTTTTCAAAGTGTTCAAATGACAGAATAAAAATGTTCATTAAATAGAATTTATTATTCTGTTAATTTTGATATATAATACCCCTATATTTATAAATGGTTTGAATGTTTTAAAAGCTTTTGAATGTCGCTGGAAAATCATTAAAAGAAACGGTAACGGTTTCCTGTATTAAACGGGACGGCCCAACGGCTTTAAAAGCCGAGACCGTTACCGGTCGGCCGACCGACGCGCAAAGGACGCCTCCTCTCTCACTGACACCGGGCCCCATGTCGACCGACCGTTGCTCCGCGCGGACGCCTTCTTCCTCCCGCACGCGACGCCGAACCTCGCCGACAGTTTCTTCTTCCCCGCGGATCTCGCCTCCCATTACTCCCCCGCACTCCCCAGCGCCCCTATATAAGCCGGCCACTCCCCGCATCCATTTCCCCCCGAATCCCCTCTCTCCCGTCACCGGGATGCTGCCAAACGAGCTCGCCGGAGTCCCTGCAACCACCGAAACCCTCCGGAGCTCCTACCGTCGCCACACCCCACCCCAGCCCCCACCGTTGCCTCCAATCGACGCCGGACGTCAAGCCCCGCCGCCCGGACCACTCCGCTGCCTTCCTCGACCACTGGAGCACCAACCCCGACGACTTCGCCGTCTCGGACTCGCCGGAGAACCCCTCCTCGCCGGCGACCTCTTCTTTGTGAGCTCCCCTCCCACTCCGTAGTCGTTCGATCTCAAACCGACGCCTAAGATTAGATCGGATTAATTTCCGAACCGGTATTCTCTACCGACCGGTCGCCCGCCCGCAAGCACTCGCGCGCACACGCCCCCAACCAATAGGAAAGCGCCACGTAGCCCCCTAGCCGTCCGGTAGATTTCACTCTTTTCTGTTTTTGTTTTAGTTAACAGAGTGAATTCAAATTTTGTTTTGCTTATAACTTTTAATTTATTAAATTTTTTGAGTTGATTCTTTTTGCAATAGCTCACATTTTTCATGTAGTTTCACACCGTACTTTTAAATTTCAAATTTGAACTATAAAATTTGAATTGAATCAATTTTGCTCAAAATCTTCAAATCTGAATAACTAGAGTTTGAAAATAGATTTTTATATGAATCTTTTTGCTACTGTTTGATATTGGTTAGGACTATCACCATGTTTAGTTTGAGGATTTTTAGGATGATTTTGATTAGTGTTCTAGCTATAAACAGAATCTGCCTACTATTATAGTATAGTTTTATTTACTTAGTTTTAGTTAGTTTAACTTAGATTTAGTTTCAATTTGTTTAGTAGGTTCTGTTGATTATACACCTAGTGTTTTACTTATTGTTAATAAAAATATAAATTTTTTTAGTTTGTTTCCTTGTTAAGATAGGAATCACAACTTCTTTTCAAATAGGTTTATTTTGATTAAAACAACTAGTTAGTAATAGTTTTGCTTTCAAACAAAGTTTTATATAATTTAATTTTGTTTTCTAAAACAAGTTTATTTGTAAATTCTTTTCTGTTAAGAACATGTTTTATTAATAACTAATAAGTTTTGTTTTGCTCTCTTGTTAATAGAACTATATTTGTTCCATTTAGTGCTTATCAAAACTTTTACAAACTTTACAAAAGTTTTCTCAACAAACTTAAATTGATTTTCTTCTGTTTATTAATAAAAATATTTTATTGTTTCCTTGCTGTCAACAATTGTTTTGGTCATCCGTTTCTCAAACACCCTGAAGTGCGAGAAATTAAACGGAGGCGACCAAATCTTGTGGGGAACGTGTGCAAAACTCTGCAGAGTACTCAAATCTATTCGATTAGCCGTGTCCACGGTCATGGACGACTTGAGCCAAAGGAACTGAAACATTCGGAACTCTCAACACAATTAATATGATGATGTGGGTATTTAACAATTGGGTATGAGAATTGGTTGGTGGAACCATCTCATTAATCAACCAACTTAGTAATATTTTTTCTTAGCCCTCTCTTGTTGTAGGAAAAATTGGCTTTACGCAAAAACTTACCACCCCACCTGCCATATAAGCATGTAGACTAGATGATTATCTTTTCACCCCTCTCTTGTGACTTTGCCGGCATATTCCATATGCTGACCTACACGGCTGCAACGTATCATGTTGCAGAGTATTTTTCCGACCAGGAGTGAGGACACGTTCTACGCTCGGTGAGATGCCTTTGGAGTCAGATGGACTCATCTACCTTTGACGCTTCCGCAAGATTTAGACATTCTCATGAGTTGGCTTTCAGCCACTTTATTGTAATCTTTTTTGTAATAAAGGACTCGATATGAGATTTCGATTAATATAATGCTGTGTGATTTCCCTTTGATATATACATTGATGTACCGTGTGTGTACCAGCATGATCTTGGGATGGTACGGAAACACCGGAGATTCGACCTTTCAGGTCGGGTCACTACAACATCTCTGAGTTTGACACTAACGTGCATCACCTACCTCATGCACCACCATAACAACCATGGAGAAGAAAATGATGATGGATCACCTTCTCACCCGAGCTTGACGCGACTCCATCGCTCATATGCAGCTTTGCACACCTCCAAGGTGGCTCACCAAAAGTGAAGCCCTTGCCGTTGAACAAATTAGACTAGGGCAACACTCCGGACACGCAATCAAACTCCAGATCTGACCCCCCACGACGACTAATATGACGAAGGAGGAAACCATACCTTCCATCCACGAACCATGAAGCCAACACACATTCGGTCTTCTAGGTGTCGTCGATGCAGACCACAATCTGCATCTGCTCCTAGACCACCATGCAAGCTTCACAGCGGCGCTGGAGCAAACACTGTCGCAACGGCGGAGCCCTAGGGCACAGGTCCACCAAAAGGATGTCGTCGTCGTCACACCATCCTTGCTTGAACATATTGGCTTCTGAATCCATCCCCAACCGTATGACTGATGGCCTCGGCAGGGAAGGATTCGAAGAATCTTTATTTAGCGCTACCATCGTCGATGCCAAAGCCAAGACGATGAACAACATAAAAACATAGACTATGAGGACTAAAAACGATCCAAACACATGAATCCGACGACCCCCCTCACCATCGACGATCGAGATCGCCGGTGGAGGGAAGCCGCCGGAGGACGGAGCTGGAAAATTGTCCTTTCCTGGTGGCAGCTCGGGTTCGACCCGCCAGGGACAAGAGGAAAACCTACAACCTACCTAACCTAACGGGTTTGATACACATGTTGCATTTAGCAAGATAAAATTTTACTTCGATGAGGGATACAAATCTGGAATCTTTATAGCCATTTGATAAGAGTAGCTTATGCATGAATCAATCTACATATGTAAAACCTTTGTTTTATGAAATTACTATGATGAAAGAATTAAGAAATTCAATGCTTGTCATTTAAAAAAGGTGATGTCTAATACAAAATGTTGGGACAACGAGTACTAGCTCGTCATCGTGGGATCTAGGTTGTGGGCCGGGCTTGCTGACGAGAGGCACCAAATGAGAAAAAGAGAGACATCAATGATGGAGGTGCATCTAGGGCGACACATGCCTCGTCCCCCTTGATGACGAAGGGGGATCAGCACGAACACGGTTGGAGGGGATCAGGATAGAGAGCGGGGCCGCAAACGAGGGACTCCTCCTTGGAGGTCCATGCGGAAGTATGTTGTGATGGAGAGCGGGGCACCATGACGAAGGTGAGATGGATGTCATCTGTTTTTTAAGGAGAGGGATCCAGCGAAAAATGTCTCGCTATGGCAAGAAATTAAGTGGGAAGGGAGGGACCTCCAGTAAAATGGAAGGGTACGTCGTGGGGTGGTTTTTTGTGTTGGGACCGTGTGTTGGAGATAACATACCGAATAACCCGAACAACCACATTTCTCCCCAAATATGGGTTGGACTTGGGGAAACCCAGAATGTCTAGGCAGTTGGAATTTGGGGAGCCTGCTGGAAGCCTGTTTGATGTCCGAAACGCCCGAATGTATGTCGGAGAAATGAGCTTCGACTTGAAGACGATCATAATCATTTGTTTTATTCATTTATATGCATTGTAGCCCGTAGCAACGCATGTGCGTTCTACTAGTTAGTGCTAAACTTTCAGAGCATGGAGGAAAGAGATTATTGAAAACTCTGAGGAAGTACTGTGCTGCTATTGGATATACTCTTGATGATCTTAAGGGCATTAGTCCCACTCTATGTCAGCATAAAATCAATATGGAGCCCGATGCTAATCAGTAGTTGATCACCGACGACGGTTAAATCCTAAAATGAAAGAAGTGGTAAGAAGTGAAATATTAAAGCTTCCGGAGGCATGTATCATTTATCCTATTGCTGATAGTAGATGGGTTAGTCCCGTTCATTGTGTTCCTAAGAAAGGAGGTATTACCGTAGTTCCTAATGATTAAAATGAATTGATCCCGCAAAGAATTGTTACATGGTATAGAATGGTAATTGATTTTAGGAAATTAAACAAAGCTACTAGGAAAGATCATTACCCTCTACCTTTTATTGATCAAATGCTAGAAAGACCATCCAAACACACACAGTTTTTGCTTTCTAGACGGTTATTCTGGCTTCTCTCAAATACCTGTGTCAAAAGAGGACCAAGAGACGACCACTTTTACTTGCCCTTTTGGTACCTTTGCTTATAGACGTATGCCTTTTGGTTTATGCAATGCACCTGCTACCTTTCAAAGATGTATGCCTGCTATATTCTCTGATTTTGTGAAAGGATTGTTGAGGTTTTCATGGATGATTTTTCCATTTAAGGAACTTCTTTTGATGATCGTTTGAGCAACCTTGCCCGAGTTTTGCAGAGATGCGAAGAAACTAATCTTGTCTTGAATTGGGATATTTGCCACTTTATTGTGAATGAAGGTATAGTCTTGGGACACAAAATCTACGAAAGAGGTATTGAAGTTGATAAAGCTAAAGTTGATGCTATTGAAAAAATGTCGTGTCCTACGGATATCAGAGGTATAAGAAGTTTCCTTGGTCATGCTGGTTTCTATAGGAGGTTTATTAAAGACTTCTCTAAGATTTCTAGGCCTCTCACTAATCATTTGCAAAAAGATGTTCCATTCATTTTTTATGATGATTGTGTAGAAGCATTTGAAATTCTTAAGAATGCCTTGATTTCTGCACCTGTTGTTCAACCACCTGATTGGAACCTACCCTTTGAAATTATGTGTGATGCTAGTGATTATGCCATTGGTGCTGTTTTAGGACAAAGAGTTGATAAGAAATCAAATGTTATCCATTATGCTAGTAAAACTCTAGACGGTGCTCAAAGAAACTATACCACCAGAGAAAAGGAATTTTTAGCAATTGTGTTTGCTTGTGATAAGTTCAGACCTTATATTGTTGACTCCAAAGTAACTATTCACACTGATCATGTTGCTATTAAATACCTTATGGAAAAGAAAGATGCTAAACCTAGACATATTAGATGGGTTCTTCTGCTATAAGAATTTGATTTGCATATTGTTGATAGAAAGGGTGCTGATACTCCCATAGCGGATAACTTGTCTAGGTTAGAAAATGTTCTTGATGACCCACTACCTATTGATGATAGCTTTCCTGATGAACAATTAGCTGTCACAAATGCTTCGCGTAATGCTCCATGGTATGCTGATTATGCTAATTATATTGTTGCTAAATTTATACCGCCTAGTTTCACATACCAACAAAAGAAAAAGTTCTTCTATGATTTAAGACATTACTTTTGGGATGACCCACACCTTTATAAAGAAGGAGTAGATGGTGTTATTAGACGTTGTGTACTTGATCATGAATAGGAACAAATCCTACACAAGTGTCATCCCGAGGCCTACGAAGGACACCACGCTGGAGATAGAATTGCACACAATGTGTTACAATTTGGTTTTTATTGGCCTACTCTCTTCAAGGATGCTCATAAGTTTGTCTTGTCTTGTGATGAATGTCAAAGAATTAGCAATATTAGTAGACTTCAGTAAATGCCTGAGAATTACTCTCTTGTTATCGAACCATTTGATGTTTGGGGTTTTGCTTATATGGGACCTTTTCCAAAGTCCAACGGGTATACTCATATTCTAGTTGTTGTTGATTATGTTACTAAGTGGGTAGAAGCTATTCCAACTAGTAGTGCTGATCATAACACCTTTATTAAAATGCTGAAAGAAATTATTTTCCCTAGATTTGGAGTCCCCAGATATTTAAGGACTGATGGTGGTTCACACTTTATTCATGGTGCTTTCCATAAATTGCATGCTAAATATGACGTTAATTGTAGAATTACACCTCCTTATCACCCTCAGTCTAGTGGTCAAGTAGAATTAAGCAATAGAGAAATTAAATTGATCTTGCAAAAGACTATTAATAGATCTAGAAAGAATTGGTCTAAGAAACTTGACGATGCATTATGGGCTTATAGAACTGCTTACAAAAACCCTATGGGTATGTCTTCGTATAAAATGGTTTATGGTAAATCATGTCACTTACCTCTAGAACTAGATCATAAAGCTTATTGGGCAATCAAAGAGCTCAATTATGATTTGAAACTTGCTGTTGAGAAGAGGTTATTTGACATTAGCTCACTTAATGAATGGAGAACCCAGGCCTATGAGAATGCCAAGTTGTTTAAAGAAAAAGTTAAGAGATGGCATGATAAAAGGATACAAAAGCGTGAATTCAATGTAGGTGACCATGTCTTGCTATACAATTCTCGTTTAAGATTTTTTGCAGGAAAACTTCTCTCTAAATGGTAAGGGCCCTACATTGTCGAGGAAGTATATCGTTCCGGTGCCATAAAGATCAACAACGCCGAAGGCAGAAATCCGAAGGTGGTAAAAAGGAAAAGAATCAAACATTATATCTCAGGTAATCCCATAAATGTTGAAACCAATATTATCAATACCATAACTCCGGAGGAGTACATTAGGGAGACCTACCGGAACGTTCTAGACTCTGAAAAGGAATAGGTATGTGGTACGGTAAGCAAACCGACTCCAAAACTTTCCCAATAGCATTTTTTAGAAGTTTTGGAATATTTAACAAATTAGGGAAATTTAAAGTAGTCCGGAAAGTGCATGAGGAGGCGACAAGTCTGCAGGGCATGACCTACCCCCTGGTCGCGCCCGTGTGGCTTGTGGCCACCTCGTGCACCCCCCGGACTCTGTTTTCTTGTGGTACAATCCTTTGGGTCGGTAAAAATTCATTATAGAATCTCCCGAAGGTTTGGACTTTTGTATCACGACAATACCTCCTGTTTTTGGTTTGATCCGTTTCTACAGCAGATGTAGAGCAAGATGTCATCCCAAGAGTCCGATGGGGAGAGCTATATATCACATTACCTTGCCAACCCCAAGCTCTATGGGGACCTAGATACTTATGGATTATTCTAGGAGGAGGAACAAGAAGGCAAGTATTAGGAAGAAAGCTCGGGTGAAGAAGAGATCCCTCTGCCCCAACCACGAGATATGCACGTGGAGTTCAGGAAATCAAGCCTCCCAAACACAAGGAGAAAACCCAAGGTTCTATTTATCCCTTCTCGTTTTCTACAGGAGAGCAAGCAAGAATTATGTCAAAGGATATTGAAGCTTGATCAAGAAGTTTATGATTTGAGGGAACCTAATTTTATGCTTAAGAGGAAACTGAACAAGCTTGAAAATCCTTCTCCACCACCATCGCCTCCTAAGAAGGACATCTAAACACATGGGTATGGGCACACCCCTTGGCTTGTGCCAAGCTTGGGGGAGGTGCCCCGGTATCATATCACCATCACACCTTTTCCTTTTCTTGTTTTTCTTAGTTCGATCCTTTTGGTTTTATCTTGATCTAGTATAATAAAATTTTAGTATGATCTAGCTTTGAGTTTTACTTTACGTTCCCCTTGTTTAAGCGAGTCCGAAAGTTATATAATGAAAGTAGTTTTATGTGAGGGCTTTGCTTGCTTGCTATGATCTTGAGAAAAGTAAATAGGAAATAAAATAAGAATAGAATAAAAGCAAAGAGTATATATGATGATCTTATGGGGAGTGATGACTTCACATATAAGGAGTATGTCAGTTGAAATTTTTTGGGAGTTGACAAACATAGCGATTGGTCATTGGGGCAATTAAAAGTAAGTAATAAAGAAAGAGAGGTTTACATATAAATATATTATCTTGGACACTTTTATGATTGTGAGCACTCATTAAAATATTATATGTCAAGAAGTTGATGTTGGACAAGGAAGACAACATGGTGGGTTATGTTTGCTTATTTCCGAATAGAAGTTATATGGTTATAGATCCTCCAACATGTAGTGCTTGCTTCCACCTCACACTAGCCAAAACTTATGCACCAAGTAGAGATACTACTTGTGCATCCAAATACCCTCAAGCCAGTTTTGCCATGAGAGTCCACCATACCTACTTATGGATTGAGTAAGATCCTTCAAGTAAGTTGTCATCGGTGCATAAAGCAATAAGAATTGCTCCTAAACATGTATGATATTTTATTGTAAGGGAAAATAAGCATTGTACAAACTTGTGATGGTAAAGAAATAAAAGCGATGGAATGCATAATAAAGGTTGCTATCACAAAGGGCAATACAACACGACGTTCCTTTGCATTAAGGGTTCGCACACTAGAAACAAAAAGCGCATGACAAACCTTGCTTCCCTCTACGAAGGGCCTATCTATTACTTTTACTTCTTAAGTACTTACCTTTATGCACGAGTCATGGTGATCTTCACCACTTACTATATTTTTCCTTTTTCGCTTGGCAAGCATTATGTGTTGGGGAATGATCTAAACACATATATCCACTCGGATGTGGGTGATCATGAGTTATTATTGTTGACATCACCCTTGAGGTGAAAGTTGGGAGGCGAAACTATAAGCCCCTATCTTTCTTTGTGTTTAGTTGAAGCTTTGACCTCATGAGTACCGCGTGAGTGTTAGCAATTATGAAAGACTAAAAGATGATTGAGTATGTGAATTTGCTTTACAAGCTCTTATATTGACTCTTCCCGATGTTATGATAAATTGCAAATTGCTTCAATGACTAAGAGCATAGTATGTTAGTCGTCAATAGAGTTCTAGGTTCATACTTTATCATGTGAATAAATTGTTACTCTAGTATAAGAAATTATATATCAATAAGTATTGTTGTTATCAAGATGATCATGATGCCCTCATGTCCATATTTCATTTTATTGACACCTCTATCTCTAAACTTGTGGACATATTTATCGATCTCGGCTTTAGCTTGAGGACAAGCGAAGTCTAAGCTTGGGGGAGTTGATACGTACATTTTTGCATCATGCTTTTATAGTGACATTTATTGCATTATGGGTTGTTATTACACATTATGGTACAATACTTATGCCTTTTCTCTCCTATTTTACAAGGTTTACATGAAGAGGGAGAATGCCCACACCTAGAATTCTGGACTAGAAAAGGAGCAAATCTGAGAGACCTATTCTGCATAACTCCAAAAGTCCTGAAAAGTTACGGAGAATTATCTTGGAATATATAAAAAATATTGGGAAAAACAAATACCACAGGGGGCTCACTAGAAGGTCACAAGCCTATCAGGCGCGACCTACCCCCTGGCCGCACCTAGGTGGCTCATGACCCACCTGGCAGGTCTCCGGCGCCCATCTTCTGCTATATGAAGGGTTTTGACCTGGAAAAAAACATAAGATAGCTTTTGGGACGAAGCACTACCGTCTCTAGGCGGAACTTGGGCAGAACCAATCTAGAGCTGTTTTGCCGGGGAAACTTCCCTCCTGGAGGGGGGAATCAAAGCAATCGTCATCACCAATGATCCTCTCATCGAGAGGGGTTCAATCTCCATCAACATCTTCACCAGCACCATCTCCTCCAAACCCTAGTTCATCTCTTGTATCCAATGTTTGTCTCAAACCTCATATTGGTACCTGTGGGTTGCTAGTAGTGTTGATTACTCCTTGTAGTTGATGCTAGTTGGTTTACTTGGTGGAAGATCATATGTTCAGATCCTTTATGATAATTAATACTCCTCTGATTATGAACATGAACATGCTTTGTGAGTAGTTACGTTTGTTCCTGAGGACATGAGATAAGTCCTGTTATAATTAATCATGCGAATTTGGTATTCGTTCAATATTTTGATAAGATGTATGTTGTATCTCCTCTAGTGGTGTTATGTGAACGTCGACTACATAACACTTCACCATTATTTGGGCCTAGGGGAAGGCATTGGGAAGTAATAAGTAGATGATGGGTTGCTAGAGTGACGAAAGCTTAAACCCTAGTTTATGTGTTGCTTCGTAAGGGACTGATTTGGATCCATATGTTTCATGCTATGGTTAGATTTATCTTAATTCTTCTTTTGTAGTTGTGTATGCTTGTGGCACTGGTCTACCCACATATCAAATTATCAAAGTAACGAACGCGAATCAAATGAGCATGATGAAAACTAGCTTGACGGAAATTCCCATGTGTCCTAGGGAGCGCTTCACTTTATATAAGAGTTTGTCCAGGCCCATCCTTTGCTACAAAAAGGATTGGGCTACCTTGTTGCACCTTTGCTACACTTGATACTTGTTACTCATTACAAATTATCTTATCACAAAACTATGTGTTACCGATAATTTCAGTGCTTGCAGAGAATACCTTATTGAAAACCGCTTGTCATTTCCTTCTGCTCCTCGTTGGGTTCGACACTCTTACTTATCGAAAGGACTATGATAGATCCCCTATACTTGCGGGTCATCACCGGAGACGCTGTCGCCCATTGTGCAGGTTGCTGCCTAACAGAGATGCGTGAAAGCACATATGCTCCCTTGAAGGTTTTGATAATTCATGATAACATACATCTCTTGGACTAACAATTTTGCCTAGTGTATTCCGGGTTAAGTCCAAAGATTGTAGTGGCTCGAAGTCGTGACAAGGTTCCCTAAGAAGGAAAAGAATAGGATTGACAAAGCTTCAAGCTTCAATACTCCACATTTTACATTTACGTGAGAAATCACATTTGAGTCCATAGAAAAGCCAATATTATTAAAAGGGGATGAGGTGTCTATGATGATCTGGTTGCTCAAAGTGCTTATAGATTAGCCACCAAAATCCTTAACATTTCTCCCACAAAATATTTTGTCCAAAACCCTAAATTCAAATTCGGTGCCACCAACTCCCTTCATATCGGACACACTGAGTTTTCCTTAGACATAACCCAAGACAAACCCTAGCAAATCGGTGCAAACAAGATTCGCTTCGGTACAGCAGAAATGCAATGACCAACCTTCTGTTGCCCATTTTCATAAAATCAGAATTTTTGAGTTTTACAAATTGGTGCCACCAAAGTGAGGAACTTCCTAGGCCAATCGAGTCGGTCTCACCGAGATGTTGTATATCGGTCTCACCGAAATGCCAAAAGTTAGAGCATTTTGCACTACTTGGTGTAACCGTGTTTTACTCTAGTTCCACCGAGTTGTGCAATAATGTTGTAACGGTTGTGTTTTTGGAGGTGGATATATATACCCCTCCATCTCCCTCTCATTCATAGAGAGAGCAATCAGAACAAGCAACCACTTCCACCATTCATTTTCCAAGAGAGAACCACCTACTCATGTGTTGAGATCAAGATCTTCCACTCCAACCATATGAATCCTTATTTGTAGCCTCCCCAAGTTGCCTTCCACCCAATCAACCTCTTCTACCAAGCTAAATTCTATGAGAGAGTGATTGAGTGTTGAGGAGACTATCTTTTGAAGCACTAGAGCAAGGAGTTGATTATCCATACCACATATATTACCTTCTAGAGAGTGGTGTTTCCTAGATTGGTTATGTGTCGCTTGGTAGCCTCCAAATCATGTGGAGTTGAACGAAGAAGTTTGTAAGGACAAGGACATCGCCTATTTCATGAAGATCTACCCCGAGTGAGGCTAGTCCTTCGTGGACGTAAGTCATGGTGGAATAGACACGGTTGCTTCTTTGTGGACCCCTTGTGGGCGGAGCCCTCCATGGACTCGCGTAGACGTTACCCTCTGTGGGTTGAAGTCTTCATCAATGTGCTTGTATGATAGCACCACCTATCAGAACCACGCAAAAATCTATGTGTATTCATTGCGTTTTATCTTCCTAACTCTACTCCGTACTTACATGTGCATTTCTTTATATTCCGCTGCTATACTCGTAGACTTGCATGTGTGTGTGTGTGTGCTAGACTTGCTAGAATTGCTAAATCTTGCCAACCAATAAAATTGGGAAGAGGTTATGTTTTTATTTGGTCAAATAGTCTATTCACCCCCTATAGACGTCTCTTCTCGATCCTACAATTGGTATCAAAGCTTTGGTCTCCATTGCTTTGGTTTTATCACCATTGGAGGAAAATGTATGTGCCTAGTTTGGGGAGTCTTAGTTGTAGAGTGCCTATTCTCAATGGGGAGTACTATAGTCAATGGAAATACAAAATCCTTGATATATTTGATGAACTTCATTTGAGAAAATATGTTGATAACTCCTATGTGCCTCCCTTTGATCCCTTACATCCTTCACACAAGGAAGAAATTGATATGCTTTGCAATCTTAGAATCGTTAATCTCATCATTAGAGGATTACCAAGAATCTTTTTTGATCAAATGAAAAACTTTGAGTGTGCCTATACTTTGTGGAAAGATTTGGAGAAAAGATATTCAAACTACTGTTTGAAAAATATTGATGTTATTCTCCATAAAAATATGGCCTTTCACAAAATGAAGCCTAGTGATCCTAACTTTGATAAATACTTGTTTGATCTTCATGACCTCGTGCATGCTAGAGGAGATGCCATAACCATCAATAACATCATTGTTGAAGCCATTCATATTCACAATCTTTAACATTGTCATGGTCACAATTCAAATGACTCTTTTGATCTTTGTGACGAGAATATTCCATTTTATGATGACAATGTGGAACAGTGATACTATGATGAAGATGAGAAGTTTGACATTGAATGTGAGAAGAATATGCAGAATCTAAGTCTTATGGCAAACTTCAAAGATACATGTCCGGAGGAAAAGAGTGGATTCTCGATAGTGGATGCACCGATCACATGAACGGAGATAGAGACATGTTTCACAAGATCACACCAAACCATGGACCGCACGGGTATGTGACCTTTGGGGACAACTAAAAGGACCATGATGTCTCCTAGAGGGGGGGTGAATAGGCGCTTTAAAATCTTTTACGGATTTGGCTATATCCTAATGCGGAAAAAAACTTAGTGGATACTTTTCAAGCACAAATCCTAACTATACTAGGCTCACTAAGTGCACCAACAACATAGGATAAACAAGATGAGAACAACGAGGATATGAGTAATCACAAGTAAGTTACACAAACTTACTCAATGTATATCACAAGATATGGAAATGAATGATACAAGCTAGCAATTCACACTAAGCACAAGATATATCAATAGTAGCAAGTATGAATTGTGAACTATAAAGTGTTGGCCTAAATAATCTCTACGATATGGTAACCAACACAATATAATGAGGACAACAGTATATATAGTGACTGCAAGGTCAAGTGGCCAAAGTAAACCACAAGTAGTGGCTAGGGTTAGAAATAACCGAAGACACGGAGACAAGGATGTATCCCGATGTTCACTTCCTTGGAGGGAAGCTAGTCACCGTTAGAGAGGTGGATGTTACCACGAAGGCACACCAACACCACAAAGGCTCACCCTATTCTCCCCTTGAGATATCACCACGAAGGCGATTCTCAACCACTAGTGGCAGACCTTGAGGCGGCCTCCAAGCCTTCACAAACTTTCCGGGGGACAAATCACAAGTTGATTCCTCACCGGAGCACTCCTATCGCCTAGGAGTCTCCAACCTCCAAGAGTAACAAGATCAACGGGGAAATGCTCAAGACTTGCTCAAATCACGAATTCCTTTGGTCAAGAGAGGGAGAGGGAGTGGATCTATCACTTGATTTGAAAATCTCTCAAGAACTCTCACTAATCTCTCCGGGATCTGAGATTTGGTGTAGGAGAAGTGAGAGGGAGCCACTTTGGCGTTCTCGGGTTCTTTTGGATTGAGTGGTCAACCCCTCCACGAAGTGGTGAAGGGGTATATATAGCGTGGGTGAAAATATGGCCGTTTTAGTGTAAGTGGCTGTGTCGGGCCGGACATCCGGGCCAAGGGACGGACATCCGGTGGCTCTAAAGTGTGCCCACTAACACAGAAAAACAGAGTCAAGGTCAATATTTTGGTTACCAAGGAGGTCTTTTTTCTCGTGGGTCACTAGGAAATGCGGTTAACACGGTTACCGTGAAATACCGGGAAAATTTTGGACGGAATTTTATTTCAAAAGTTTGAATTCAAAATTTTCAGACCAAAAACTAATTTTTTTGAATTTCTGAGATCATGGCTACTGTATTTATATCATATCAGCAGTTTACACAACATATATAGCAACCGAGACTATACTTAAGAGACAAACAACCAGATTACACTTGAAATTAAAAGTTCTCATTAAAAGACATATATCAGCATATTACAGATTAAAAGAACACACCATATAGATGCAGCGAACAACACACATATCCATCGCCATCACCTCGCCCCATCCCCTTTGCAACACCGGCCATGACGGAGAGCACGGTCGTGCTGCAGTTGGACAAGATCCAAGGGGTGGATTGGGCGCTGCAGTCACCGTCGCCGCCGCCGCCAAGTTTTGGGTTCGGGGAGAGAAGGCGAGAGAGACGGGTATTTGGGTTCTAGGGTATGTGCATGGCTATGTGAGTATGAATAGGCAGCGACTAGTAGCGACTAGCGAGGCACAACGTGTGTGACCATCGTGGCTTCTCATTCTTTCGCTGGGCCGGACAATTTTTCAAAAAATGCCGAATTTATTTGCTCGAGGGGCCCATCTATCGGAGGGTAGCGTGAAGCTCGGTTACCACCCAGTAACCGTTTTTCTTGGGCGGTAACCAAAACGCTGGTCAAGGTACAGGGCCCGGACATCTGGCCAAGTCCCCGGACATTTGGCCAAAGTTGAGGGCCCAGACATCCAAGGGACACAAACAACATTTCGTTATAGTTTTTGGACATCGGCAGCCCGGATTTCTGGGGAAGATCCCGGATATCCGGGGGACACAAAAACTGCAGGCACCCCAAAAGTAAAACATGCATAACTTTCTCATACGGACTCCGATTTTGATGATCTTGGGCTTGTTTTGAAGCTAGTGAAAAACTCCAGGTCCTCACATAGAGAACCACCCAAGATAAGAAAAAATGGAAGTTGCAAAGTGTGCACATGTTAGATCATATACTTTGGGGAACCTAGTTGGCTATGTATTGCTTCAGTAAATAGGATAGGAGTGGAATTGTGTATAGAAGATGTTGACTTGAGCAAGTCCATAATGAACCCCTTTGATCCCCTCCTAATAGTGCGGGATCCCTATAACTCAAGAATCATAACAGAGCTACACTACATAGCTATCGAGAATCCATACTTGAGTGTATATGTTTCTTCGGTCGTCATTACCCCACAACACTAACGCCAAAGGAACTGATACCTTTGACTCGAGCCTTTCACTTGAGCTTGATGTTGATGTTTCTTCTTGGCTCAAGTTGAAGGCAAGACATTGGTGAAGTCTTCAAGTAGCTCTTCCATATGCAATGTGAGAAGCTTTGCTTTGTATTCATCTTCACTTTATCCATCATGTGATCATCCACAAGCTTCAAGCATGTGATCCTGTGATCCTTCGGGATGGTTATCTTGAACTTGCCCTTGTCAACCATGATCATGAACACTTGATGTCATCCTCTCATGGACACTTGGAATCTCTCTCTTGATGCGAGCCCATGAGAATAACCTAACCCTCATAAACATAGACAACACATAGCATGGGTTAGTACACAAAGTGCAATTGACAATTTCTTATCATACCACAAGATCCTATGTGATGCATTGTTTGCACTTTTGTGTTGACCATTTAAAGTTTGATTCTTTGATCTTTATCTTGGTCAACCTTTATCTTTAGTCCATGCTTAATCTTGATGCCTTGAAGGCCATATTGAATTCTTCACTATGCTTCATTTCTTCAAGACATGATTACCCATATCTCAATTATCATATGACCATATAGAGTTATCCATGAATACCATATTGGTCATCATTTGTTATCCTTCATGCTCCATCACAATCTCTTGAGAGGCACAATGAATTCTTCACATGAATTACTTACTTCAAGACATAATCATCCATGACTCAACATATGAGCACATCATGATCCTATCTTCAAGCCATATGTAGAATTCTTTGCTTTAATCATTCTCTCAAGATCATGATCCATCATGGCTCAACCTGGATGCACAACTATATGTATATGACATTCAGTCCAAATCCATTCAATCTCCTTCTTGCATCAACCATGGAACAAACATATTTCAATTCATCCAATATTCTTCATGCATTGCGAATGGAACTTTCCTTCAAATGTATAACTTAATGCAAACATTAGTCCATTAGTATTGTCATCAATTACCAAAACCACACATGGGGACTACATGCACTTTCAACAACTCCAATGGAAAGGTACTTGGTCTTGGTAAGGTGGCCATATATCATGATAGTTCTATTGAAAATGTCATGCTTGTAGAATCACTTGGCTACAATCTTCTTTCCGTATCTATACTAGCCGATTTCAATTTCAATGTCATATTTACTAAGTTGATTGCTAGTGTTTCGTCGAGACGATCATAACATGGTCTTTACCGGTTTCCGTAGAAGTGATCTATACATTGTCAATTCATTAAGAGATCCCAACCTCATACTTATCTTATTGCAAAATCTTCTAAAGGTTGGCTATGGCATAGAAGGCTAGGACATCTTGGTATGCGTAATCTGGACAAGCTCATCAAAGGTGATCACATACTTGGTGTTAAAGATGTTATTTTTGACAAAGATAGACTTTGTAGCGCTTGTCAAGCAGGAAAACAAGTTGGAGGAAGTCATCCCGTAAAGAACATAATGACTACTAGAAGAGCACTCGAGCCACTTCACATGGATCTGTTTAGTCCAATTGCTTACAAGCGCCTTGGTGGAAATTCTTTTGGTCTAGTTATAGTTGATGATTTTTCTAGATTTATGTGGGTATTCTTTCTTGATGACAAGTCACATGTTCATAGGATCTTCAAGAACTTCACTCTGGAGGCCCAAAATCAATTTGAATTGAAGATCAAGAAAGTTCAGAGTGAAAACAGATCAGAGTTCAATAATGGATACCTTTCTTGACGAAGAAGGAATCTCACACGAGTTGTCAGCTACGTACACGCCTCAACAAAATGGAGTTGTTGATAGGAAAAACCAGACTCTCATAGAGATGGCTAGAACGATGCTCGACGAGTAAAAAACTTCAAGACACTTTTGGGCGGAAGTCGTGGAAACAACTTGTCATGCAACAAACTGACGTACACAAGCTTCTCGGTAAAACTGCATACGAGCTACTCACCGGTAAAAAAACCAAGTTGGATACTTCCGGGTATTTGGCTCAAAGTGATACATTCTTGATAAGCATCATCATTCTAAATTTGCTCCTAAATCTCATGAAGGTTTCCTACTTGGTTACGGATCAAACTCTCACACTTACCATGTCTATAACAACTTCACTCAAAAAGTTAAAGGGACGGTAGATGTGAAGTTTGACGAGACTAACGGTTTGCAAGTCGAACGATTGCCAAATGATGTAGGAGATAAGGAACCTTTGGAAGCCATTCAAGACTTGTCCATCGACAACATATTCATCCCATGGAGCTAAAGGAAAGTACTTCATCGACACAAGTGGAAGGTCCTACTCCGTGTCAAGGTGAACCAGACAATGACATGGAGGCATCCACAAGTGATACATGCCAATATGAAGAGGAAGAAGAAGTACATCAAGATGATCCACCTCAACCTACTTCATCACCTCCACAAGGAAACGACACCTTCAACAATAACAAAGAAGAAGATGAGGAGGAGGAAGCTCCTCCGACCAACAAGCAAAAGCTAACACGAGTTCGAGCAAGAGTTGACAAGAATCATCCCATATAGCAAATTCTTGGCAACATAAAAATCGGGAGAATCACTCGCTCTAAAATTTGGATAACTTTTGTGAGCATTAGTCATTTATCTCTAGCATTGAGTCTATGAATGTGGAAGAAGCTCTTGAAGACCCAGATTGGGTAAACGCCATGTACGAAGAGCTACACAACTTCGAGAGGAATGATGTGTGGACAGTAGTGGAGAAACCCAAAGATGAGCACAACATCAATGGAACAAAATGGGTGTTTCACAACGAGAAAGATGAAGATGATCACGTAGTACACAACAAGGCTCTCCTTGTGGCTCAAGGCTACACACAAGTCGAAGGTATGGACTCCGGTGAGACTTACGCCCCTGTTGCTAGACTTGAGGCCATTCACATACTTCTTGCTTATGCCAATCACCATGATATTACTCTTTACAAAATGGATATCAAAGGTGGTTTTCTTAATCGTGAAATTGAGGAGGAAGTATATGTTAAACAACCTCCCGACTTTGTGAACCCTAAGAAACCTAATCATGTCTATAATCTTCGTAAAGCTCTCTATGGTCTTGAACAAGCCCCTCAAGCTTGGTACAAATGCTTAACGAAGTTTCACGTTGAAAAGGGTTTTGAGATCGGTCAATTGATGCAATCTTGTTCACTAAAAGAGTTAATGGTGAATTATTTGTGTGCCAAATTTATGTGGATGATATTATCTTTGGGTCTACTAACCCACTTTTTAGTGAGAAATTTGGAAGGTTGATGTCCGAGAAATATGAGAAGTCTATAGAGGAAATTTCGATGCTAGACCATATCCCGGTAATTCCTCTAACAACTATGGAAATTCTTCTACAAATCCTAATAGGATACCTTCTAATCTTGAGAACACAATTAAAGAATTTATTAATTCTCTAAAGGTTTTCAACACTATGATAGAAGAAAAGTTGCATGTGGTTGACACTTTGGCTAAAAACTTTGGAAGCCATTCAAGACTTGTCCATCGACAACATATTCATCCCATGGAGCTAAAGGAAAGTACTTCATCGACACAAGTGGAAGGTCCTACTCTGTGTCAAGGTGAACCAGACAATGACATGGAGGCATCCACAAGTGATACATGCCAATATGAAGAGGAATAAGAAGTACATCAAGATGATCCACCTCAACCTACTTCACCACCTCCACAAGGAAACGACACCTTCAACAATAACAAAGAAGAAGATGATGAGGAGGAAGCTCCTCCGACCAACAAGCAAAAGCTAACACGAGTTCGAGCAAGAGTTGACAAGAATCATCCCATATAGCAAATTCTTGGCAACATAAAAATCGGGAGAATCACTCGCTCTAAAATTTGGATAACTTTTGTGAGCATTAGTCATTTATCTCTAGCATTGAGTCTATGAATGTGGAAGAAGCTCTTGAAGACCCAGATTGGGTAAACGCCATGTACGAAGAGCTACACAACTTCGAGAGGAATGATGTGTGGACAGTAGTGGAGAAACCCAAAGATGAGCACAACATCAATGGAACAAAATGGGTGTTTCACAACGAGAAAGATGAAGATGGTCACGTAGTACACAACAAGGCTCTCCTTGTGGCTCAAGGCTACACACAAGTCGAAGGTATGGACTCCGGTGAGACTTACGCCCCTGTTGCTAGACTTGAGGCCATTCACATACTTCTTGCTTATGCCAATCACCATGATATTACTCTTTACAAAATGGATATCAAAGGTGGTTTTCTTAATCGTGAAATTGAGGAGGAAGTATGTGTTAAACAACCTCCCGACTTTGTGAACCCTAAGAAACCTAATCATGTCTATAATCTTCGTAAAGCTCTCTATGGTCTTGAACAAGCCCCTCAAGCTTGGTACAAATGCTTAACGAAGTTTCACGTTGAAAAGGGTTTTGAGATCGGTCAATTGATGCAATCTTGTTCACTAAAAGAGTTAATGGTGAATTATTTGTGTGCCAAATTTATGTGGATGATATTATCTTTGGGTCTACTAACCCACTTTTTAGTGAGAAATTTGGAAGGTTGATGTCCGAGAAATATGAGAAGTCTATAGAGGAAATTTCGATGCTAGACCATATCCCGGTAATTCCTCTAACAACTATGGAAATTCTTCTACAAATCCTAATAGGATACCTTCTAATCTTGAGAACCCAATTAAAGAATTTATTAATTCTCAAAAGGTTTTCAACACTATGGTTGAAGAAAAGTTGCATGTGGTTGACACTTTGGCTAAAAACTTGGATATAATTGCTCTTGATGTTGAAACTCTTAAAAATAAATCTTTGCCACCCAAGCATGATTTTAATGAGACTATTAAATCTATCCAATTATCTATTAATGAAAGTAATGAGAGGACCGCTAAGTTGAGGGCTAAGCGAGAATTCCTAGAAAAAGCTCTTCCACCCGTTTTTACTGGAATCATGATGAAGATCTTAAAATGATTGGTGTTTCTCCTATTTAATCTTTGTTTACTTCTGTAAATATGAATGATAAAGGGACTGGAGATGAGTCAACTCTAGTTGAGAAGCGTCCCGTTTGCTTGGAGGGTGGTGATTTTAATGCTAAAACTGAAAAAGTGGGTATGGAGAGGTCAAAACTTTAACTAGTGATGTCCCCACTATTTTGGATTACAAGGACTTTAATTATGATAAGTGCTCTTTAGTAGAATGTGTTGGGGAACATTGCATGGGAAACAAAAAAATTCCTACACTTCACTAAAATCAATCTAGGATATGTGCATCTATGAGAGGAGAGATTGGATCTACGTACATTTGTAGATCGCTAAGCGGAAGCGTTAAAGAACGCGGTTGATGTAGTCGTACGTCTCCGCGATCCAAATCGCAAGCCGTCCCATGAACTCCCGATCAAGTGCCGTACGGATGGCACCTCCGTGTTCAGCACACGTGCAGCTCGATGAAGATCTCTGCCTTCTTGATACAGCAAGAGGGAGCGGATAGGTAGATGGGTTCGCCGGCAACACGCCAGCGTGGCGGCAGTGGTGGTGGAGCTGATCCGGCAGAGCTTCGCTAAGCGGCGCCAAACCAATCTACTAGAGGAAAGGCTATCGAAGAGGGAGGAAGGGTTGTGCCGTGGCTTAGGGTGCGGATGCCCTCCTCCCTCTCACATATATATAGGGGGAGGGGTTGTGTGCCCAAACCCCTAGGGTTTTCCCCTTGGGGCGGTGGCCAAGGGTGGAGGCGCCCTAGGGTGGCTTGCCACCCAAGCAAGGTGGCGCCAACCCTAGGGTTGGCCCTCCCACCAACCCCCTTGTCGCATGGGCCTTTGTGGGAGGGGAGGCCAGACCACCAGGGGCTGGTGTGCCCTCTCTCACAGCCCATGTAGGCCTTTGGGGCTGGTGGACCCTTCCGGTGGACCTCGGGACCCTCCCGGCACCCTCGGTACGTTACCGGTGACACCCAAACTTTTCCCGGTAATCAACACGAAACTTCCATATATGAATCTTGACCTCCGGACCATTCCGGAGCTCCTCGTCACGTCCGAGATCTCATCCGGGACTCCGAACAACCTTAGGTCACCAACACACATAACTCATCTATACCAAAACATCACCGAACCTTAAGTGTGCAGACCCTGCCGGTTTGTGAACTATGTAGACATGATCGAGACACCTCTACGGTCAATAAATAACAGCGGGACCTTGATGCCCATGTTTGTTCCTACATGTTCTATGAAGATCTTTATCGGTCGAACCTCTATGTCAAGGATTCAGACAATCCCGTATGTTGTTCCCTTTGTTCTTCGGTATGTTACTTGCCCGAGATTCGATCGTTGGTATCTTTATACCTAGTTCAATCTTGTTACCAGCAAATATCTTTACTCGTTCCGTAATACAAGATCCCGTGACTAACACTTAGTCACATTGCTTGCAAGGCTTGTTGTGATGTTGTATTACCCAATGGTCCTTGAGATACCTCTCCATCACATGGAGTAACAAATCCCAGTATTGATCCATGCCAACTCAACAGACACCCTCGGAGATACCTGTAGAGCACCTTTATAGTCAACTAGTTATGTTGCGACGTTTGATACACACAAGGCACTCCTCCGGTGTCAGTGAGTTGCATGATCTCATGGTCACAGGAACAGATACTTGACATGTAGAAAACAGTAGCAATTAACTGACACGATTATATGCTATGTTCATAGTTTGGGTCTTGTCCATCACATCATTCTCCTAATGATGTGATTCCGATATCAAATGACATCTCATGTCCATGGCCAGGAAACCTTAACCATCTTTGATCAACGAGCTAGCCTGCTAGAGGCACACTAGGGACACAATATTTGTCTATATGCCCACACATGTATTTAGTTTCCAATCAACACAATTATAGCATGGCCAATAAAAGATTATCATGAACAAGGAAATATAATAACAAACACTTTATTTATTGCGTCTAGGGCATATTTCCAACAGTCTCCCACTTGCACTAGAGTCAATAATCTAGTTCACATCACTATGTGGGTTTACATTGTAATTAATTGAACACCCATGAAGTTCTGGTGTTGATCATGTTTAGCCGTTGGAAGAGGTTTAGTCAACGGGTCTTCAACATTTGGATCCGTGTGCACTTTGCAAATGTTTATGTCCTTCTCATCGACATAATAGCGGATGGAATTGAAGCATCGCTTTATGTGTCTGGTCCTCTTGTGAAACCTTGGTTCCTTGGCTAGAGCAATGGCACCAGTGTTGTCACAGAACAGAGCCATTGGATTCAGTGCACTAGGCACTACTCCAAGATCTGTCATGAACTGCTTCATCCAGACACCTTCCTTCGCTGCCTCCGAGGCTGCGATGTACTCCGTTTCGCATGTAGAATCGGCTACCACGCTTTGCTTGGAACTGCACCAGCTTACTGCTCCCCCATTGAGAATAAATACATATCTGGTTTGTGACTTGTAGTCATTCGGATCAGTGTCAAAGCTTACATTGACGTAACCCTTTACAACGAGCTCTTGATCACCTCCATAAACAAGAAACATTTCCTTAGTCCTTTGCAGGTACTTAAGGATATTCTTGACCGCCATCCAGTGCTCCATTCCAGGATCACTTTGAAACCTTCCAGCCATACTTATGGCAAGGCTAACATCGGGTCTTGCGCACAACATCGCATACATGATAGAGCCTATGGCTGAAGCATAGGGGACGACACTCATCTTTTCTCTATCTTCTGCAGTCACTGGGCATTGAGTCTTACAAAACTTCACACCTTGTAACACAGGTAATTACCCTTTCTTAGACTGATCCATTTTGAACTTCTTCAAAAACTTTCTCAAGGTACGTGCTTTGTGAAAGCACTATCAAGCGTCTCGATCTATCTCTATAGATCTTAATGCCTAATATGAAAGCAGCTTCTCCTAGGTCCTTCATTGAAAAACTCTTGTTCAAATATTCCTTCACGCTTTCCAGCATTTCTATATTGTTTCCGATCAGCAATATGTCATCCACATATAATATTAGAAACGCTACAGAGCTCCCACTCACTTTCTTGTAAATACAAGCTTCTCCGTAAACTTGTATAAACCCAAACGCTTTGATCACCTCATCAAAGCGCTTATTCCAACTCCGAGATGCTTGCACCAGTCCATAAATGGATCGTTGGAGTTTGCAAACTTTGTCAGCATTCTCTGGATCGACAAAACCTTCTGATTGCATCATATACAACTCTTCCTCAAGGAAACCGTTAAGGAATGTTGTTTTGACATCCATCTGCAAAATTTCATAGTCGAAATATGCAACTATTGCTAACATGATTCTCATGGACTTAAGCATCGCTACGGGCGAGAAGGTCTCATCGTAGTCAACTCCTTGAACTTGTGAAAAACCCTTTGCCACAAGTCGAGCATTATAGACACTGACATTACCGTCCGTGTCTGTCTTCTTCTTAAAGATCCATTTGTTCTGAATGGCCTTTCGCCCTTTAGGTAATACTTCCAAAGTCCATACTTTGTTTTCATACATGGATCCCATCTCAGATTTCATGGCCTCTAACCATTTCTCGGAATCTAGGCCAATAATCGCTCCTCCATAGCTCGTAGGTTCATCGTTGTCTAACAACATGACCTCCAAGACAGGGTTGTCGTACCACTCAGGAGCAATACGCGCCCTTGTCGACATACGAGGTTCAATAGTAACTTGATCCAAAGTTTCATGATCATCATCATTAACTTCCTCTTCAACCATTGTTGGCTCCACAGAAACATCTTTCTGCGCTGCGCTACTCTCTGGTTGAAGTGAAGGTTCAATAACCTCATCAAGTTCTACTTTCCTCCCACTCAATTCTTTCGAGAGAAACTCTTTCTTAAAAAATGTTCCGTTCTTAGTGACAAACACTTTGCCTTTGGATCTGAGATAGAAGGTATGCCCAACTGTCTCTTTTGGGTATCCTATGAAGACGCATTTCACCGCTTTGGGTTCCAGCTTTTTAGGTTGAAGCTTTTTGACATAAGCATCACATCCCCAAACTTTAAGAAACAACAACTTTGGCTTCTTGCCAAACCACAATTCGTATGGTGTCGTCTCAACAGATTTTGATGGTGCCCTATTTAAAGTGAATGCAACTGTCTCTAGTGCATAACTCCAAAACGATAGTGGAAAATCGACAAGAGACATCATAGAACGCACCATATCTAATAAGGTTTGATTATGACGTTCAGACACACCATTACACTGTGGTGTTCCAGGTGGTGTCAGTTGTGAAACAATTCCACATTGTCTTAAGTGACTGCCAAACTCATAACTCAGATATTCTCCTCCTCGATTAGACCACAGAAATTTAATCTTCTTGTTACGATGATTCTCAACTTCACTCTGAAATTGCTTGAACTTTTCAAACATTTCAGACTTGTGTTTCATAAGTAAATATATGCATATCTACTTAAGTCATCAGCGAAAGGACGTGGATGTCGCCTAGAGGGGGGGGGGGGTGAATAGGCACTTTAAAATAATTACGGTTTAGGCTTGAACAAATGCGGAATAAAACTATTGTTTAATTAGTCAAGCAAAAAACCTAAAACAACTAGGCTCGCCTATGTGCACCAACAACTTATGCTAAGCAAGATAGACAACTAAGTGATAGCAAGATATATAACAAGAAACAATATGGCTATCACAAAGTAAAGTGCATAAGTAAAAGGGCTCGGGTAAGAGATAACCGAGGCACATGGAGACGATGATGTATCCCGAAATTCACACCCTTGCGGATGCTAATCTCTGTTCAGAGCGATGTGGAGGCACAATGCTCCCCGAGAAGCCACTAGGGCCACCGTAATCTCCTCACGCCCTCGCACAATGCAAGATGTCGTGATTCCGCTAAGGGACCCTTGAGGGTGGTCACCGAACTTGTACAAACAAGGTTGGGCAATCTCCACAACTTGATTGGAGGCTCCCAACGACACCACGAAGCTTCACCACAATGGATTGTGGCTCCGAGGTGACCTCAAATGCTTGGGGCAATCTCCACAACCTAATTGGAGACCTCGAAGCTTACTTGGAGCTTTGCACCACAATGATTGAGCTCCAAGGCACCACCAACCGTCTAGGGCGCCAAAGCACCCAAGAGGAACAAGCTCTAGGGTGCTCAAACACCCAAGAGTAATAGCTTCTCAACTTCTCACTTCCACGTATCACCGTGGAGAACTCAAACCTATGCACCAAATGCAATGGCAAGGGCACACAGAGTGCCCAAGTCCTTCTCTCCCAAATCCCACCAAAGCAACTAATGCTAGTGAGGGAAATGAGAGGAAGAACGAAAAAGAACACGAAGAACTCCAAGATCTAGATCCAAGGGGTTCCCCTCACTTAGAGGAGAAAGTGATTGGTGGAAATGTGGATCTAGATCTCCTCTCTCTTTTCCCTCAAGAACTAGCAAGAGTAATTGGAGGGATTGAGAGTTAGCAAGCTCAAAGAAGGTCAACAATGGGGGAAGAACACGAGCTCAAGATATGAGGTCCATTGGAGAAGAAGACCCCCTTTTATAGGTGGGAAAAAATCCAACCGTCATCCTCACAGCCCGCATAGAGCGGTACTACCGCTCCAAGGAGTGGTACTACCGCTAGGGCGGTAGTACCCCTTTGAAAAACAACATTGAGGAGGCAAAAGGCCAGCAGAACCGCCAGAGCGGTACTACCGCTTGTCCTCACGGTACTACCGCTATGGATAGCGGTACTACCGCTACGGGTAGCGGTACTACTGCTTGCGAGCGGTACTAAAAAATTACATCCATGCCTACCACGGCTGTAAATAACACGAGATTTTGGTCCAGAGCGGTATTACCGCTCTTGGAGCCATGGTAGTACTGCTCTGGAGCGGTAGTAAAAAATTACATCCGCTCTAGCCGCGGTAGTACCGCTGTAGCCTTTTAAGAACACCAAAACTGCCATAACTTTTGCAAACGGACTCGGAAATCAATGAAACAAAGTTTGTTGGAAAGCTAACGATATGTGCTAAAAAAATCTTGATTTAAATATCAATAAGAATCAAATGATAAAAGGCCGATAATAAAATGGTGAGAAACCTTCCTCGAATAAGACCGTTAAAACTTCCAACACCGAAAACGCAATAGACGAAGCATATGAAATCCGTTTTTGATGTACTAGAGCTTTTCACGAAGCAATCGATCCTATAACCTGGTCTCTCAACTACCACCATGAGACCGGTAAAATAGAAAACTCTATCAAGGTCAAACCTTAGCCTTGCGAATAGTCCACTTGAGCTAGATGATGACGATCTTGACTTCCTCAAGATGGACCACATTTCTTGATTGCGTTGGCTTGATGAAGACAAGATGATTGCTCCCCCATACTCCACTCTGGGTGAGCCACTCTTCGGCACATCTTCACAAGTCCATTGTCGCCACAATGAACGGCGAGCCTCAAGCATGATCTCTCCATGATGCTTCACTTGATCTTGCACATCGCAACCTTGATGACGATCTCCACTTGATGTCATGTTCCATGGGATGTATGGGATCTGCCTCTTGATGCAAGCCCATGGAAATATACCTAACCCCACAAAGAACTCTCACGTAGACCATGGATTAGTAGACAAAGCATAATGGACAATGCTTACCACACCATGGGATCACTTGATCCCTCTCAATACATCTTGTACGCTTTGTGTGTTGATCAACTTGATTCACTTTTTGACTTAGTATTGATCAACCTTGTATCTTAGCTTCTCTCTTCATAAAGGTGATATCTTGAAGGTAAACATGAATGCTTACACAATCTTCTTCTTCAATAAATGCTTGCAATAAGCTCAACTCCCACATGACCAATCTTTGGATAAACCTTGAATACCACCATGGTCACCATATAAACTCCTTGAAACCCAATAGATGGACTTCAAGAAGTGCCTATGGACAAACCATTCGAATATAACTCAAGGAAACCATTAGTCCGTAGGGGTGTCATCAATTACCCAAAACCACACATGGAGAAATGTGCTCTTACAATCAGTGAAGGTGAGAAAATAACGATATCCACCGTGTGCCTCAATGTTCATCGGATCACACACATCAGTATGTATGATTTCCAACAAATCACTCGCTCGTTCCATTGTTCCAGAGAATGGCGTTTTAGTCATCTTGCCCATGAGGCATGGTTCACATGTGTCAAGTGATTCAAAATCAAGTGACTCCAATAGTCCATCAACATGGAGCTTCCTCATGCGTTTTACACCAATATAACCCAAACGACAGTGCCACAAGAAAGTGGTACTATCATTATCTGTTGGAAATATGCCCTAGAGGCAATAATAAAATGGTTATTATTGGATTTCCTAGTTCATGATAATTGTCTGTTATTTATGCTATAATTGTGTTAACTGGAAACCGTAATACATGTGTGAATACATAGACCACAACGTGTCCCTAGTGAGCCTCTAGTTGGCTAGCTCGTTGATCAATAGATGGTCACGGTTTCATGACCATGGACATTGGATGTCGTTGATAACAGGATCACATCGTTAGGAGAATGATGTGATGGACAAGACCCAATCCTAAGCATAGCACAAGATCGTGTAGTTCGTTTGCTAAAGCTTTTCAATGTCAAGTGTCGTTTCCTTAGACCATGAGATTGTGTAACTCCCGGATACCGTAGGAATGCTTTGGGTGTGCCAAACGTCACAACGTAACTGGGTGGCTATAAAGGTACGCTACGGGTATCTCCGAAAGTGTCTGTTGGGTTGACACGAATCGAGACTGGGATTTGTCACTCCGTGTGACGGAGAGGTATCTCTGGGCCCACTCGGTAAGACATCATCATTATGAGCTCAATGTGACTAAGGAGTTAGTCACGGGATGATGTATTACGGAACGAGTAAAGAGACTTTCCGGTAATGAGATTGAACAAGGTATGGGGATACCGACGATCGAATCTCGGGCAAGTACCATACCGATAGACAAAGGGAATTGTATACGGGATTGATTGAATCCTTGACATCGTGGTTCATCCGATGATATCATCGTGGATTACGTGGGAGCCAACATGGGTATCCAGATCCCGCTGTTGGTTATTGACCGGAGAGGTGTCTCGGTCATGTCTACATGTCTCACGAACCCGTAGGGTCTACACACTTAAGGTTCGATGACGCTAGGGTTATAGGGAAAATAGTGTACGTGGTTATCGAAGGTTGTTAGGAGTCCCGGATGAGATCCCAGACGTCATGAGGAGTCCTGGAATGGTCCGGAGACGAAGATTGATATATAGGAAGTGAGGTTTTGGTTACCGAAAGTGTTCCGGGTGTCTCCGGTAGTGTACCGGGACCACCGGAAGGGTTCCGGGGGTCCACCAAGTGGGCCCACCTGCCCCGGAAGGTTCCATGGGCCAAGAGTGTGAGGGAGCCAGCCCCTAGGTGGACTGGTGCGCCTCCCACCCCAGCCCAAGGCGCAGCAAGGGTGGAGGGGGCAAACCCTAGGCTTAGATGGGCCTTAAGGCCCACCCTAGGGCGCCTCCACCTTTCCCTGACCTGGCCGCCCGCCAGATGCCATCTGGTGGCTGCCGCCAGCCCCTAGGGTGGAACCCTAGGGCGCAGCACCTCTCCTCCGCTCCCCCTATATATAGTGGAGGTATTTGGGGCTGCACAACACACGAGTTCATCTCCTCCCTGGTGCAGCCCTACTCCTCCCTCTCCTTGTTCTCCGTAGTGCTTAGCGAAGCTCTGCCGGAGTACCACGCAGCTCCACCGCCACCACGCCGTCGTGTTGCCGGAGCTCTCCCTCAACCTCTCCTCCCTCCTTGCTGGATCAAGGCATAGGAGACGTCACCGGGCTGCACGTGTGTTGAACGCGGAGGTGCCGTCCGTTCGGCACTTGATCGGATCTACCGCGATCTGAATCGCTGCGAGTACGACTCCATCAACCGCGTTCTAGCAACGCTTCCGCTTAGCGATCTTCAAAGGTATGAAGATCCAATCTCTCCCCGCTCATTTGCTGGTTTCTCCATAGATAGATCTTGGTGACACGTAGGAAAATTTTGATTTACTACTACGTCTCCTAACATTATCAACTCTACATCTTTTGGCATCAATGCTATGAACATGTGTATCATCACTATCGAGATTCGATAAGAATAAACCCCTCACATTGGGTGCATGACCATAAAAGATATTACTCATATAAATAGAACAACCATTATTCTCTGATTTAAATGAGTAACCGTCTCGCAATAAACAAGATCCAGATATAATGTTCATACTTAGCGCAGGCACTAAATAACAATTATTCAGGTTCATCACTAATCCCGATGGTAGTCGAAGAGTGAGCATGTTGACGGTGACCACATCAACCTTGGAACCATTTCCCACACGCATCGTCACTTCATCCTTAGCCAACCTACATCTACTTTGTAGGTCCTTCTTTGAGTTGCAAATGTGAGCAACCGAACCGGTATCAAATACCCAGGCACTACAACGAGAGCTAGTAAGGTACACATCAATAACATGTATATCATATATACCTTGTTTGGTGTTGGCCGCCTTCTTGTCGGTCAGATACGTGGGGCAGTTCAGCTTCTAGTGACCAGTTCCCTTGCAATGAAAGCACTCACTTTCTGGCTTGGGTACAACCTTGGGTTTCTTCACGGCAGAAGCAACTGCTTTGCCACCCTTCTTGGAGTTACCCTTCTTGCCCTTGCCATGCTTCTTGAAACTAGTGGTTTTATTGACCATCAACACTTGGTGTTTTTCTGGATTTTAGACTCAGCGACTTTCAGCATCGCAAATAGCTCGGCGACTGACTTATTCATCCCATGCATGTTATAGTTCAACACGAAGCTCTTGTAGCTAGGTGGCAATGATTGAAGAACTCTGTCAGTGATCGCCTCCAGCGGAAGGGGCATCCCTAACTCCACCAGACGGGTCAAATACCCTGACCTCTGAGTATATGTTCACTGATAGACCCGTTCTCCTCCATCTTGCAAGCATAGAACTTATCGGAGGTCTCATACCTCTCGATCCGAGCATTCTTCTTAAAGATAAACTCCAACTCTTGGAACATCTCATATGCTCCATGACGTTCAAAACATCTTTGAAGTCCCGGTTATAAGCCATACAACATTGCACATTGAACTATTGAGTAATCTCCAGAACGTGCCACCCAAGCGTTCTTAACGTCTTCAGATGACACGGGAGCTGGTGGGTCACCAAGCGGTGCATCAAGGACATAAGCCTTTTGGGAAGCCATGAGGATAATCCTCAGATTACGGGCCCAGTCAACAAAGTTACTTCCATCATCTTTCAACTTAGCTTTCTCTAGGAACGCATTAAAATTCAGGGGTGCTACTGTGCGAGCCATTGATCTACAACATAAATAAGCAAAGTTTACTAAGACTATTGTTCAAGATAATGAGTTTAGTTAATAAAATCACTAAAACTCCCACTCAAATTGACATGCCTCCAGTCATCTGAGTGATACATGATCCATATTCACCAACTCAAGTCCGATCATCACATGATTTAAGGTGGTTTTAATGGTGAACATCATCATGTTGATCATATCTACTATATGACTCATGCTCGACCTCTCGGTCTCTTGTGTTCCGAGGCCATGTCTGTACATGCTAGGCTCGTCAAGTTTTAACCCGCGTGTTCTGCATGTGCAACACTGGCTTGCACCCGTTGTATGCGAATGTAGAGTCTATCACACCCGATCATCACGTGGTGTCTTGACACGACAAACTTTCGCAATGGTGCACACTCGGGGAGAACACAATTCATCTTGAAATATAAGTGAGGGATCACCTTATAATGCTACCGTCGTCCTAAGAAAAACAAGGTGCATAAAAAGATTAACATCACATGCAAATCATAAGTGACATGATATGGCCATGAACTTGTGCTTTTGATCTCCATCTCCAAAGCACCGGCTTGATCTCCATCGTCACCGGCATAACACCATGATCTCCATCATTGTGTCATCATCGGGGTTGTTGCGCCCACCATCCTCATACTACTATTGCTACCGCTTAGCGATAAAGTAAAGCATTACATAGCGCTTAAAGATTGACACGCAGGTCATACAATAATCAAAGACAACCCTATGGCTCCTGCCGGTTGCCGTACTCATTGACATGCAAGTCATGATATTCTATACAAAAACATGATCATCTCATACATCACATATATCACATCATGTAATTGGACATATCACATCACAACATACCATGCAAAAACAAGTTAGACGTCCTCTAATTGTTGTTGCATGTTTTACGTGGATGCTATGTGTATCTAGCAAGAATGATACTTATCTACGCAATACCACAACGGTTATATCAAGATTGCTTTTCAACCTTCTACAAGGAGCACCTTAATCAAATCCGATCCAACTAAAGTGGGAGAGACAGACACCCACCAGCCATCTTTATGCGACAAAGTCACATGTCAGTCGATGGAACACGGTCTCTCGTAAGCTTACGAGTAAGGTCGGTCTAAGCCGCTTCATCCCACAATACCGCTGAACCAAGAAAAGACTAAGTAAGAAAGCAATCTGAATATCAACGCCCACAAACTCTTTGTGTTCTACTCAAGATCTCATCTATGGATAGACCTAGCTCTGAGACCATTGTTGGGGAACATTGCATAGGAAACAAAAAAATTCCTACACTTCACCAAGATCAATCTAGGAGATGAGCATCTATGAGAGGAGAGATTGGATCTACGTACCCTCGTATATCACTAAGCGGAAGCGTTAAAGAACGCGGTTGATGTAGTCGTACGTCTCCACGATCCAAATCGCAAGCCGTCCCACGAACTCCCGATCAAGTGCCGAACGGATGGCACCTCCACATTCAGCACACGTGCAGCTCGATGAAGATCTCCGCCTTCTTGATCCAGCAATAGGGAGCAGAGAGGTAGATGGGTTCGTCGGTAGCACGACGGCGTGGCGGCGGTGGTGGTGGAGCTGATCCGGCAGAGCTTCGCTAAGCGGCGCCGAACCAATCTACTAGAGGAGAGGCTACCAGAGAGGGAGGAAGGGCTGTGCAATGGCTTAGGGTGCGTCTTCCCTCCTCCCTCTCACATATATATAGGGGGAGGGGTGGTGCGCCCAAACCCCTAGGGTTTCCCCCTTGGGCGGCGGCCAAGGGTGGAGGTGCCCTAGGGTGGCTTGCCACCCAAGCAAGGTGGCGCCAACCCTAGGGTTGGCCCTCCCACCAACCCCCTTGTCACATGGGCCTTTGTGGGAGGGGCGGCTAGCCCACCAGGGGCTGGCGTGCCCTCTCTCACAGCCCATGTAGGCCTTTGGGGCTGGTGGCCCCTTCCGGTGGACCCCTGGGACCCTCCCGGCACCCCCGACACGTTACCGGTGACACCCGAACTTTTCTCGGTAACCAACACAGAACTTCCTATATATGAATATTCACCTCCGGACCATTTCGGAGCTCCTCGTCACATTTGGCATCTCATTCGGGACTCCGAACAACCTTCAGTCACCAACACACATAACTCATCTATACCAAAACGTCACCGAACCTTAAGTGTGTAGACCCTACGGGTTCGTGAACTATGTAGACATGACCGAGACACCTCTACGATCAATAACTAACAGCGGGACCGGGATGCCCATGTTTGTTCCTACATGTTCTACGAAGATCTTTATCAGTCGAATCTCTATGTCAAGGATCCAGACAATCCCGTATGTCGTTCCCTTTGTTCTTCGGTATGTTACTTGCCCGAGATTCGATCGTCGGTATCTTTATACCTAGTTCAATTTTGTTACCAGCAAGTCTCTTTACTCGTTCCGTAATACAAGATCCCGTGACTAACACTTAGTCACATTGATTGCAAGGCTTGTTGTGATGTTGTATTACTGAGTGGGCCCTGAGATACCTCTCCGTCACACAGAGTAACAAATCCTAGTATTGATCCATGCCAACTAAATAGACACGCTCGGAGATACCTGTAGAGAACCTTTATAGTCACCTAGTTACGTTGCGAAATTTTATACGCACAAGGTACTCCTCCGGTGTCAGTGAGTTGCATGATCTCATGGTCACAGGAATAGATACTTGACATATAGAAAACAATAGCAATAAACTGGCACGATCATATGCTACGTTCATAGTTTGGGTCTTGTCCATCACATCATTCTCCTAATGATGTGATTCCGATATCAAATGATATCTCATGTCCATGGCCAGGAAACCTTAACCATCTTTGATCAACGAGCTAGCCTGCTAAAGGCACACTAGGGACACAATGTTTGTCTATATGCCCACACATGTATTTAGTTTCCAATCAACACAATTATAGCATGGACAATAAACGATTATCATGAACAAGGAAATATAATAATGAACACTTTATTTATTGCCTCTAGGGCATATTTCCAACAGAATGTATTTCCGTGCTGCAATCCATTATTAGCTCACCTAATGCTTATGAACAAAACAAAGCTTTTACTGAACATATAGTAGAAGCTATGATAAAAGCTTATGATGAGAAACTTGAGCTTGAAGTTTCTATTCCTAATAATTGTATGATGAGTGGGAACCTACTATCAAAATAATGATAAATAAATATGAATGCAATGCTTTGTGTGACCTTGGTGCTAGTGTTTCAACCATACCTAAAACTTTATGTGACGTGCTTGGTCTTACTAATATTGAAGAGTGTTCCATAAACTTGCATCTTGCGGATTCTATCATCAAGAAACCTTTGGGTAGAATTAAGGATGTGCTCATTATTGCAAACAAAAATTATGTGCCTATAGATTTCATTGTCCTTGGTATTGATTGCAATCCTTCTTGTCCCATAATACTTGGAAGGCCATTCTTACGAACTATAGGTGCAATTATTGATATGAAAGAGGAAAACATAAGTTTCCATTCCCAATAAAGAAAGGGATGGAACATTTACCTATGAAGAGAATTAAACCACCTTATTAATTAATCATGTTATTCACCTATGGGTTGAGTGTCAAAGATGACAACACTTGAAAGTTTTCATTATGCCTAGCTAGGGTCATAAAACAATAGCGCTTGTTGGGAGGCAATCAAATATGTATCTTTGTTTTTTACTTTTTATTTTTATTTTTTGATAACATGATTGTTTAATATGTAATGATTATGTTTTTATTTTTTAATTAGTGTTTTTGCCAAGTAAAGGCTTTGGGATGACTCACAAGATGAGTAGAAACGATGCTGAAACATAACATAAATTTTGACTCCAGTACAGGAGTTTTCATTTTTTACTGGAGCGTGATAATGATTTGAAATTTTCACAAAGTATTGGTATACAAATTCTTTACGTTTTAATAATTTTTCATAATTTTTAGAGTTAAATAAGCATGAGCTCTCTACAGATTGCTACAAATTGTTCTATTTTAAACAAATTTTGTTGTGCTTGCATAGTTTGCTTGTTTTGATTATGCCATGGATTGTATCGGGGGGTATAAGCCATGGAAAAGTTATAATACAGTACATATTATTCAAAAATGAATTGAGAATCAATTTATCATGATACCTAACGCATGCAATATGTTGCTTATACAAACGGATCTCACGAAGTTTTGTTGAGTTTTGTGTGATTGAAGTTTTCAAGTTTTGGGTGTGATCACGATGGACCATGGAATAAGGAGTAGCAAGATCCTAACCTTGGGGATTCCCAAGGCATCCCAAGTAAAATTCTAAGGAAAGTCAAGCATCTAAGCCTGGGGATGCCCCGAAAGGCATCCCCTCTTTCGTCTCAATCCATCGGTATGTCACTTTGAGCTATATTTTTATTCATCACATGATATGTGTTTTGATTGGCGCGTTGTTTTATTTTGTTTGATTTTAATTCTAGTTTGTAACAATAATAATTTTGTTGGACATACCTATTTGAGAGAGACACACCTTCATAATAATTTGCTAGAATACTCTATGTGCTTTACTTATATCTTTTGAGCTTGGCAGTTGCTCTAGTACTTCACTTGTATCTTTTTGAGCATGGTGGCATGTAGATTTTATAGAAATAATTCTCTCTCGTTATTCACTTATACTTGTTTGATAGCTGAATAAATAGTGATGGTAATTTGCATGGGTCATAAGACTAGTCCAAAAACAATAGGTATTCAATGAATGATAATCAAAACCATCATGTAGCACATATAGAGAATTTTGTGTTAATGACATTGATGTGATAATATGAAAAAGGTGTGAGTCCATGATACGTCTCCAACGCATCTATAATTTTTGATTGTTCCATGCTATTATATTATCTATTTCGGATGTTTTATATGCATTAATATGCTATTATATATTATTTTTGGGACTAACCTATTAATCTAGAGCCTAGTGCCAGTTTTTGTTTTTCCCTTGTTGTTGAGTATTGCAGATAAGGAATATTAAACAGAATCCAAATGGAATAAAATCTTCAGAATAATTTTTCTTGGACCAGAAGCAACCCAGAAGACTTGGAGATGAAGTCGGGAGAGCCGCGGTGTGCCACAAGCCACAGGGGCGCGCCTAGGGGGGTAGGCGCGCGCCTAGGCTTGTGGACCCACGGCAGCTCTCATAACCCTATTTCTCGGCCTATAAATTCACAAATATTCCCTCTATACTAGAGAGAGCCACAAATACACTTTTCCGCCGCCAGGAGCCTCGGTTCCCGTGAGATCCGAACTTGGAGCCTTTTTTGGTAATCTGCTTGAGGGGGATTCGATCACAGAGGGCATCTACATCAAATCCATTGCCCCTCCGATGATGCATGAGTAGTTCACCATAGACCTTCGGGTCCATAGCTAGTAGCTATATGGCTATTTCTCTCTCTTTGCTCTTCAATACCATGTTCTTCATGATCTTCATGGAGATCTATCCGATGTAATACTCTTTTGCGATGTGTTTGTCGAGATCCGATGAATTGTGGGTTTATGTTCAGATTATCTATGAATATTATTTGAGTCTTTTCTGAATTCTTATATGCATGATTTCATATCTTTGCAAGTCTCTTCGAGTTATTGGTTTGGTTTGGACAACTAGATTGGTAATTCTTGCAATGGGAGAAGTGCTTAGTTTTGGGTTCAATCTTGTGGTGTCCTCACCCAATGACATAGTAGGGGTAACGAGGCACGTATTGTATTGTTGCCATCAAGGATAAAAATATGGGGTTTTCATCATATTGATTGAGTTTATCCCTCTACATCACGCCATCTTACCTAATGCGTTACTTTGTTCTTCATGAACTTAATACTCTAGATGCAGGCAGGAGTCGATCGATGTGTGGAGTAATAGTAGTAGATGTAGAATCGTTTTGGTATACTTGACATGGACGTGATGCCTATATGCATAATCATTGCCTTGAATATCTTCATAGTTATTCTCTTTTCTATCAATTGCTCGATAGTAATTTGTTCACCCATCGTAATACTTGCCATCATGAGACAAGCCTCTAGTGAAACCTATGCCCCCTGGGTCTACTTTCCATAATATATTTTCAGATCTATAAACCAAAAATACCAAAAATACTTTGCTGCAATTTATTTACCTTTTACTTTCCGTTCTCGTTTACATCTATCTCTATCGGATCTAATCCTTGCAAATAACCATGAAGGGATTGACAACCCCTTTATAGCGTTTGGTGCAAGAGTTTGATTATTTGTGTAGGTACATCCATTGGTAACTTGCTTGTTCCTCCTACTGGATTGATACCTTGGTTCTCAACAACTGAGGGAAATACTTATCTACTTCGCTGCATCACCTTTCCTCTTCAAGGGAAAACCAACGCATGGTCAAGAGGTAGCGAGAAGGATTTCTGGTGCCGTTGCTGGGGAGGATACACATCAAGCCTACCAAGTACCCATCACAAACTCATCTCTTGCATTTACATTATTTGCCATTTTACTCTCATTTTCCTCTCCCCCACTACTAAAATGATTTTTAGAAAATACCAAAAAGATTTGCCTTTCCGTTCGTCTTTTTCGTTTGCTTATGTGTTAGATCGTCTAAAACTCATGGCTAGCCTTGCTACTATCATTAGTACTCCTGAGTATGAAGTTCTTAATTTTAAGCAAAGGGAGGGAGAAAACTTAAAGGATGCTTAGTATAGATTTTGCAATGCTCAAAATAGATCTACTCGTAAGCAATCTACTACTGCTCTCCTTCACAATTTTTATGTGTGTGTTTCTCCTTGGAATAGATATGTTTTGGATACCATTACGGGAGGGAATTTCTTGGGAAACAATACCTTTGATTCTTATAATGCTATGACAAATTTGGTAGGTTCACCCCCGCTCATGGTTAATGAAACAATCTTGACTTTAGAACATGTGATGCGAAGGCTTGATATCATTGAAAATAAAGTTGCTACTACAGATATCATTGAAAACTTGGATAAAAAGGTCCATAATCATATCATTCAATATGTATCTAAGGTAAGAGTTACTCTAAAAAACCTCAGGGAAAAGGAACCCATAGTTAATGAAAAATTGGATCAAGATTCCTCTAGAATTAGAAAGCTAGAGGATATTATTACCAACTTGGGTTCCGCTTTTGCCTCTGTTCAAACCACTTCAAAATTTCCTCTTTCCAAGGCTGCCAAGTTTGTTTATGTTTCTAAGAATAAGGGTGAATCCTCTAGTAAAGGGGATGAAGATCTTAAGATGATAAGTATTCACCCTAAATTTATTAATATTGTCCGGGAACCTATTGCTACAAGTGAATTTCTTGATTTCTTGCCTAGGAGTATGATTGATAAAACCAAATAATCTCCTAGGGTTCACAAGTGTACAATTGATGGATTGCATACCAAAGATGACAATACCTAGATCTATTGCGTTTTGCCTAGCTAGGGGCATTAAACAATATCGCTTGTTGGGAGGCAACCCAATTTTATTTTGCTTTCTGTTTTTTGTTTCTGTTTTGGTGTGTTTTGCACATTATTACTTCTGTAATAATTGTGTTTTCTAGTGTTTGAGCCAAGTAAGACCTTTCAGATGGTCTACGGTGTTTGCAATTTGATTTTGCTAAAAAACAGAAGCTTTTTTCTCAGTCCAGGAATTTTGTAAATTCACTGGAACATGCTTTTGATCTGAAATTTACAAATGTCCCTGATTTTCCTAAAATTTTCAGAATTTTTAGAGTTTCAAAAGTATTCGAAGTCTATAGATTGCCACAGACTTTTCTGTTTTTGACAGATTCTGTTTCTTTGTGTTGTTTGCTTATTTTGATGTATCTATGGGTTGTATCAAGGGGTATGAACCATGGAGAAGTTAGAATACAGTAGTTATTACACAAATATAAATAAGGAATGAGTTCACAACAGTGCCTAAGTGGTGATTTATTTTTCTTTTACTAACGGATCTCATGAGTTTTTTTGTTGAGTTTTGTGTTGTGAAGTTTTCAAGTTTTGGGTGAAGATTTGATGGACTATGGAATAAAGAGTGGCAAGAGCCTAAGCTTGGGGATGCCCAAGGCACCCCAAGCCATATTCAAGGACACCAAAAAGCCTAAGCTTGGGGATGCCCCGGAAGGCATCCCCTCTTTCATCTACAATCCATCGGTAAATTTACTTGAGGCTATATTTTTATTCACCACATGATATGTGTTTTGCTTGGAGCGTCTTGTATGATATGAATCTTTGATTTTTAGTTTGACACAATCATCCTTGATGCACACATCTTTTTGAGAGGGACACACTGAATCGTGAATTTATTAGAATACTCTATGTGCTTCACTTATATCTTTTGAGCTAGGCAATGTTGCTCTAGTGCTTCACTTATATCTTTTTAGAGCATGGTGGTGTTATATTTTATAGAAATTGTTGAACTCTCGTACCTCACTTATATTATTTCGAGAGTTTATTAAAAACAGCATGGTAATTTGTTTAGATTATCATTTTAGTCCTAATATAATGGGCATCCAAGAGGGATATAATAAAAACTTTCATATTAAGTGCATTGAATACTATGAGAAGTTTTATTCCTTGCATATAGTTTTGAGATAATAGAGATGGTAATATGAGAATCATGCTAGTGAGTAGTTGTGAATTGGAATAGATACTTGTGTTGAAGTTTGTGATTCCCGTAGCATGCACATATGGTGAACCGTTATGTAACGAAGTCGGGGCATGATTTGTTTAATGATTGTCAACCTTTGTGTGAGGGTCGGGAGCACGCGATGGTTAACTCCTACCAACCTCTCCCCTAGGAGCATGCGTCTAATGCTTTGTTTGATAACTAATAGACTTTTGCAATAAGTATGTGAGTTCTTTATGACTAATGTTGAGTCCATTGATTATACACACTCTCACCCTTCCACCTTTGCTAGCCTCTCTAGTGCCGCACAACTTTCACCGGTACATCAAACCCACCTTCCTCAAAACAGCCACCATATATTTTCCTCAAAATAGCCACCATACCTACATATTATGGCATTTCCATAGCCATTCCGAGATATATTTCCATGCAACTTCCACCGTTCCGTTTTTCATGACATGCACCATCACTTTCATCCTGCATATAGAGTCATATTTTGTTCTAGGTATCGAATTGTAATTTTATTTTTGAGTTGTAAGTAAATAAAAGTGTGATGATTTTCATTATTAGAGCATTTTCCCGTGAGAGAAAAGGATGATGGAAGCCATGACTCCCTCATAAGTTGGGATGAGTATCCAGACTTTACAAAAAATAAAAGAGGCCAACGAAGCCCAAATAAACAAAAAAAGAGGCCAAAGATGCTCACCAAAAAATAAAAAAATGAGGGAAAGAGAGAAGGGACAATTGCTACTATATTTTTCCACACTTGTGCTTCAAAGTAGCACCATGATCTTCATGATAGAGAGTCTCCTATTTTGTCACTTTCATATAACTAGTGGAATTTATTCTTGATGGACCACTTAGTTTTCTTTTTTAGCTTTCATACACTTATATCTCTAAGTGCATTTGTTGCATGGTCCCTACCCACTCACATTAATATCTATCGATGGGTATCTCCATAGCCCGTTGATACGCCTAGTTGATGTGAGACTATCTTCTCCCTTTTTCCTTGCAACCTCCACCATATTCTATTCCACCTATAGTGCTATATCCATGGCTCACGCTCAAGTATTGCGTGAGAGTTGAAAAGGTTTGAGAACCCCAAAAGTGTGAAACAATTGCTTGACTTGTTCATTGGGGTTGTGCATGATTTAGATACTTTGTGTGGGGAAGATGGAGCATAGTCAGACCATATGATTTTGTAGGGATAACTTTCTAAGGCCATGCTATTTTGAAAGGACACGATTGCCTTGTTGGTGTGCTCGAAGTATTACTATTTTATGTCAATATTAGACTATTGTTTTGAATCTTACAGATCTGAATATTCATGCAACAATAAAGAATATTACATGGATAAATATGTTAGGTTGCATTCCACATCAAAATTCAATTTTTATCATTTACCTACTCGAGGACGAGCAGGAATTAAGCCTGTGGATGCTTGATACGTCTCCAACGTATCTAAATTTTTTGATTGTTCCATGCTATTATATTATCTGTTTTGGATGTTTTATATGCATTAATATGCTATTTTATATTATGTTTGGGACTAACCTATTAATCTAGAGCCTAGTGTCAGTTTCTGGTTTTACTTGTTTTTGAGTATTGCAGATAAGGAATATTAAACGGAGTCCAAACAGAATAAAATCTTTGGAATACTTTTTCTTGGACCAGAAGCAAGCCAAAAGACTTGGAGATGAAGTCGGGAGAGCCGCCGTGTGGCCATAAGTCACAGGGGCGTGCCTAGGGGGTAGGGCGTGCCCCCAGGCTTGTGGGCCCACGACAACTTTCCTAACCCTATTTCTCGGCCTATAAATTCACAAATATTCCATGTATACCAGAGAGAGCCATGAAAACACTTTTTTGCCGCCAGGAGCCTTGGTTCCCGTGAGATCCAATCTTGGAGCCTTTTCGGGTAATCTGCCGGAGGGGGATTCGATCACGGAGGGCATCTACATAACCACTCCATTGTCCCTCCGATGATGCGTGAGTAGTTCACCACAGACCTTCGGGTCCATAGCTAGTAGCTATATGGCTTCTTCTCTCTCTTTTATCTTCAATACCATGTTCTTCATGATTTTCATGGAGATCTATCCGATGTAATACTCTTTTGTGGTGTGTTTGTTGCGATCCGATGAATTGTGGGTTTATGTTCAGATTATCTATGAATATTATTGGAGTATTTTCTAAATTCTTATATGCATGATTTCATATCTTTGCAAGTCTCTTCGAGTTATTGGTTTGGTTTGGCCAACTAGATTGGTAATTCTTGCAATGGAAGAAGTGCTTAGTTTTGGGTTCAATCTTGCGGTGTCCTCACCCAGTGACATAGTAGGGGTAGCGAGGCACGTATTGTATTGTTGCCATCAAGGATAAAAAGATGGGGTTTTCATCATATTGCTTGAGTTTATCCCTCTACATCATGTCATCTTACCTAATGTGTTACTCTGTTTTTCATGAACTTAATACTCTAGATGCAGGCCGGAGTCAGTCGATGTGTGGAGCAATAGTAGTAGATGCAGAATCGTTTCGGTCTACTTGACGTGAACTTGATGCCTATATGCATAACCATTGCCTTGGATATCTTCATAATTATTCGCTTTTCTATCAATTGCTTGACAATAATTTGTTCACCCACCGTAATACTTGCCATCATGAGAGAATCCTCTAGTGAAACCTATGGCCCCTGGGTCTACTTTCCATAATATATTTTCACATCTATAAACCAAAAACAACAAAAATACTTTGTTGCAATTTATTTACCTTTTACTTTCCATTCCCGTTTACATCTATCTCTATCGTATCTAATCCTTGCAAATAACCGGGAAGGGATTGACAACCCCTTTATAGCGTTGGGTGCAAGATTTTGATTATTTGTGTAGGTATATCCATTGGTAACTTTCTTGTTCATCCTACTGGATTGATACCTTGGTTCTCAACAACTGAGGGAAATACTTATCTACTTCTTTGCATCACCCTTTCCTCTTCAAGGGAAAACCAACGCATGCTCAAGAGATAACAGTCCACAATTGTTGATTTGTAGAACTGTCGAGATTAAGAGGTGTTAACTTGTTATTCATCTAAAAATTAAAGAGGCATGGTGATGATGTGTGATCATTTTTATTCCTCATTGAAATCCTAGTGTTGTTTCTAGTCGGGGGCGCGCGATGGTTAACTCCTACCAACCTCCTCCCTCGGGGCATGCAAGGAGTACTTTGATTTGTGATATTACTAATAAAACTTGGCAATAAGTATACTCCGTTTGATATTCCTTTTCTGTAAAACTCAAAAAGAGGAAAAAAATAGAAACTGGCAATGGGCTCTAGGTTAATAGGTTAGTCCCAAAAATAATACTCCCTCCATTCCCTTATACAAGGCCACTATGAAAATTACATTTTGCATCTATATAAGGCCACCAACAGTAATCGAGGTAACATTAATGATGTTTTCTCATACTAGCAACTTGTTTAATACTTACATTCATGTATTCATAATGACACTTAGCTTTTTTCTTCTCACGCATTCGTTGCATGCATGCAACGTATTAATGATTCCGATTAACGAAAAGAAAACTTGACTTTTCATGGGGTCATTAAATCCTGCCTTGGTACCTGTAATATGAGTTTGTGGCCTTGTATAAGGGAATGGAGGGAGTATAAAATAGCATATTAATGCATATAAAACATCCAAAACAGATAATATAATAGCATGGAATAATGAAAAATTATATATACGTTGGAAACGTATCAAGCATCCCCAAGCTTAATTCTTGCTCGTCTTCGAATAGGTAAATGATAAAAACAGAAATTTTGATGTGGAATGCTACCTAACATATTTATCCATGTAATTTTCTTTATTGTGGCATGAATATTCAGATCCATAGGATTCAAAACAAAAGTTTAATGTTGACATAAAAACAATAATACTTCAAGCATACTAATAAAGCAATCATGTCTTCTCAAAATAACATGGCCAAAGAAAGCTATTCCTACAAAATCATATAGTATGGCTATGCTCCATCTTCATCACACAAATTATTATATCATGCACAATCCCAGTTTTAGCCAAGCAATTGTTTCATACTTTAGTATTTTCCAACTTTTTCAACTCTCACGCAACACATGAGCGTGAGCCATGGACATAGCACTATAGGTGGAATAGAATATGGTGGTTGTGGAGAAGACACAAAGAAGGAGATAGTATCACATCAACTAGGCATATCAATGAGCTATGGAGATGCCCATCAATAGATATCAATGTGAGTGAGTAGGGATTGCCATCCAACAGATGCACTAGAGCTATAAGTGTATGAAAGCTGAAGAAGAAACTAAGTGGGTGTGCATCGAACTCGCTTGCTCACGAAGACCTAGGGCAATTTGAGGAAGCCCATCATTGTAATATACAAGCCAAGTTCTATAATGAAAAATTCCCACTAGTATATGAAAGTGACAAAATAGGAGACTCTCTATCATGAAGATCCTGGTGCTACTTTGAAGCACAAGTGTGGAAAAAGGAATAATAGCATTGCCTCTTCTCTCTTTTCTCTCATTTTTTGGTGGGTTTTTTTGGCCTCTGTTTTTTGTAAAGTCCAGAGACTCATCCCAACTTGTGAGGGAATCATGGCTTCCATCATCCTTTCCTGACATGGGACAATGCTCTAATAATGATGATCATCACACTTTTATTTACTTACAACTCAAGAATTACAACTCGATACTTAGAACAAAATATGACTCTATATGAATGCCTCCGGTGGTGTACCGAGATATGCAATGATCTAGCGTAGCAATGACATTATCATGCTAGCTATCTTATGATCATGCTAAGTAATATGACAATGATGGTGCGTGTCATAATAAATGGAATGGTGGAAGTTGCATGGCAATATATCTCGGAATGGCTATGGAAATGCCATAATAGGTAGGTATGGTGGATGTTTTGAGGAAGTTATATGGTGGCTGTTTTGAGGAAGGTGGGTTTAATGCACCGGCGAAAGTTGCGCGATACTAGAGAGGCTAGTGAAGGTGGAAGGGTGAGAGTGCGTATAATCCATGGACTCAACATTATTCATAAAGAACTCACATACTTATTGCAAAAGTCTATTATTCATCAAAACAAAGTACTACATGCATACTCCTAGGGGAAGGATTGGTAGGAGTTAACCATCGTGCGATCCCGATCTCCACACAAAGGAAGGCAATCAATAAATAAATCATGCTTCGACTTCTTCACATAACGGTTCGCCATACATGCATGCTACGAGAATCGCAAATTGTAACACAAGTATGTCTACCAATCCACAAGTTCTCACTAGCATGTCTCTAATATTACAATCTTTATATCTCAAAACAATCATAAGGAATCAAATTTCTCATAGTATTCAATGCACTTTTATATGAAAGTTTTCATTATATCTCTCTTGGATGCCCATCATATTAGGACTAAATTCATAACCTAAACCAATTACCATGCTATTTAAAGACTCTCAAAATAATATAAGTGAAGCAAGAGAGTTCAATAATTTCTATAAAATAAAGCCACCGCCGTGCTCTAAAAAGATATAAGTGAAGCACTAGAGCATATTGCCTAGCTCAAAAGATAAAAGTGAAGCACATAGAGTATTCTAATAAACTCACGATGCATGCGTGTCCCTCTAAGAAAGTTTATACAACGAGGATGATTGTGGAAGCTAAAAAGCAAAGACTCATATCATACACGATGCTCCAAGCAAAACACATATCATGCGGTGAATAAAAATATAGTCTCAAGTAAGTTTACCGATGGATTGAAGACGAAAGAGGGGATGCCTTCTGGGGCATCCCCAAGCTTACGATCTTGGTTGACCTTGAATATTACCTTGGGATGCCTTGGTCATCCCCAAGCTAAGGCTGTTGCCACTCCTTATTCCATAGTCCATCAAATCTTTACCCAAATTTTGAAAACTTCACAACACAAAACTTAACAGAAAACTCGTGAGATCCGTTAGTATAAGAAAATAAAATCACCACTTTATGTACTATTGTGAACTTGTTCCTTATTTATATTGGAGTAATATATACTGTATTCCAACTTCTCCATGGTTCATACCCCCCGATACTACCCATAGTTTCATCCAAATAAGCAAACAACACATAGAAAATAGAATCTATCTAAAACAGAACAATCTGTACCAATATGTAAACTTTGAATACTTATGTAACTCTAAAACTTCGAAAAAATAGGAAAATCTAGGAAATTTGTATATAAATCTTGTGTAAAAAATTCAGATCCAATCGACGCTTCTGTAAATTTATAAAATTCCTGGACTGGGCGTCAAAGTTTCTATTTTTCAGCAAGATCAAATCAACTATCACTGTAGACCATCCCAAAGGTCTTACTTGGCACAAACACTAACTAAAACACTAACTCAAAATTACTGCAGAGGTAATAATGTGTAATTTATTCAAGAACGGAAACAAAACAAAAAACATAAAAATAAAATTGGGTTGCCTCCCAACAAGCCCTATTGTTTAACGCCCCTAGCTAGGCATAATGATTTCAATGATGCTCGTATAGAAAATAGTATTTGGGACATGCAAAAGAGCATCATGAATCACATCACAAGCACATTTAATTCTAACCCACTTCTTGTGCGCAGGGATTTTGTGAGCAAACAATTCATGAGAACAAGAATCAGCTTGCGTAGGAAGGCAAAACAAGAATATCTTCGAAAAATTGAACACATAGAGAGAAAAATTGATATTATTGCAATTCCTACAAGCATAAGTTCCTCCCTCATAATAATTTTCAGTGGCATCATGAAGGAATTCAACAATATAACTATCACATACAACATTCTTTTCATGATGCACAAGCATAGAATTTTTATCACTCTCCTCATAAGCAAATTTCTTCTCATTCATAATAGTGGGAGCAAACTCAAAAAAATAATTATGATGAGGTACTTGATAGACATAACCACTTTGAATATTAAAATCATGATAACAAGATTCATGGTTACTATTACTCTTTATATCATACATGTCATCATCATAATCATCATAGGTAGGAGGCATGCAATCATCGTAATAGTTTTCCTCATCAAAACTTGGGGGACTAAAAATATCATCTTCATTAAACATAGCATACCCAAGCTTGTGGCTTTGCATAACATAAACATAATCACTATCATTATTAATAGTATGAATAGAACCAATAGTATAACAATTATTATCATCACAATTTTATAAGTTGGTGCCAAAAAGATTTCCAAGATTATAAGGGGTATCATTATTTGGGAGAGATACCTTTTTACCTCCAGTTTTTTTATTTTCTTCTTATTCACCACATCATGTGTGTGATTAATCAATTTTTCCGAGCTTCTTATTGATGAGACTCGTAGAATAGGAAGCTCCTCCTCGTCACCTGATTCATCATAAGAGAAAATAGGAAGATATTGGGAAGTCTCTTCCCCTTCATTAGTATTCTTTTCATATTCTTTTTGTTTTTTGACTTTTTAAATAATTGTCAATATAAGTATCCTTAATGCAATTTACCATGCAATACATATAGATTTCATTTAGATCAAAAATCCATCATTTTTATGAGAACCCAATCCGGATCCTCGTTAGTTTTATGTTTCATTTCTTCATATCCCCAAAATAGACTAAGTTCATTATAATGATCAAGGGTAATGAGGTTATCAAAAAATTTGGACACAATTCGATCATGAAATAATTCACATTGGAAATTAAAATGACCACTTTCATTGCAAAGTTCACAAGTAATGCGAAGAAGAAGAGGATTTAACTTTTTAGCAGAAATATCTAACATATTAGGCAACCGATTTAATTCTAAATATTTATGCCTATTATAAAATCTATTTTCCCTTTTCTTTGGTGAGTATTCGCACTCCCAATTCACTCCACAAAAATTGACATCCATATAGGAGACATCATTATCATGACTAGTGCGATCATCATTAGTATTATGGATATTCAAATAATTTATACTAACAACATTGCAATAATGCTCATCATTCAAAGATTTAGTGCCAAACATGTTAATGACTTCTTCTTATAACACCTTGGCACAATTTTCCTTTCCATCATTTTCACAAAAAACATTATAACGATGAAGTATATGAGGCAACCTCAATTCCATTTTTAAGTTTTTTTAAAGACTAAACTAGTGATAAAACAATAAACTAAAATATTCAATTGCAAGATATAAAGATATACCTTCAAGCACTCACCTCCCCGACAATGGCACCAGAAAAGAGCTTGATGTCTACTATGCAAGTTTATTCTTGTAGATTTTGTTAGGACTCCAAGCATAGAGTTTTGTAGAACAATAGCAATTTTCCCTCAAGTGGATGACCTAAGGTTTATCAATCCGCGGGAGTTGTAGGATGAATATGGTATCTCTCAAACAACCTTGCAATCAAATACAAGAAATCTCTTGTGTCCCCAACACACCCTATACAATGGCGAATTGTATAGGTGCACTAGTTCGACGAAGAGATGGTGATACAAGTGCAATATGGGTGGTAGATATAAGTTTTTGTAATATGAAATATAAAAATAGCAAGGTAGAAAGTAACAAAAGTGAGCAAAAACGGTATTGCAATGCTTGAAAACAAGGCCTAGGGTTCATACTTTCACTAGTGCAAGTTCTCTCAACAATACTGACATAGTTGAATCATATGTAAATCCCTCACGTGCGACAAAGAGTTCACTCCAAAGTCACATATAGCAGTGAAGAAAAGAAGAAATTATTGTAGGGTACGAAACCACCTCAAATTTATCTTTTCCGATCAATCGTATGAGCTATCCCTATAAGTGTCACGAACAGTCCTAGAGTTCGTACTAAAATAACACCTTAAGATACACATCAACCAAAACCCTAGTGTCACCTAGATACTCTAATGTCAGCACGAGTACCCATGGGCTTGATTATACGATATGCATCACACAATTTCAGATTCTTCAGGTTCAATCCAACACAAAGAACTTCAAAGAGTGCCCCAAAGTTTCTACCGGAGAGTCAAGACGAAAACATGTGCCAACCCCTATGCAATGATTCCCAAGGTCACGGAACCTGCAAGTTGATCAACAAAACATACATCAAGTGGATCAATAGAACATCCCATTGTCAGCACGGATATCCCATCACAATACATACATCAAGTGTTCTCAAATCCTTTAAAGACTCAATCCGATAAGAAAACTTCAAAGGGAAAACTCAATTCATCTCAAGAAGATAGAGAGGGAAAAACTCCATACGATTCATCTATATTAATAAAGCTTGCTATACATCAAGATCATGTCATCTCAAGAACAGGAGAGAGAGAGAGATCATACACATAGCTACTGGTACATACCCTCAGCTCCGAGGATGAACTACTCCCTCTTCATCATGGAGACCGCCGAGATGATCAAGATGGCCTCCGGTGATGGTTTCCCCCTCCGACAGGGTGTCGGAGAAGGCTCCCGATTGGTTTTTGGTGGCTACAGATGCTTGCATGGCGAAACTCTCGATCTAGGTTTCTTTTTGGAGGTTTCTAGATATATAGGGGTACTTGGCGTTCAAATGAAGTCAAGGGGGGCCACAAGGCGACGACAAACCAGCCCCCCCCGCTAGGGAGCGCCCTGGCAGCTTGTTGTCTGCTGCCAGGTCTTCTAACCTCCTCTCTAGATCTTCTAGATGTCTTCTGGTCCAAGAAAAATCATCGCGAAAGTTTTATTCTGTTTGGACTCCGTTTGAAATTCCTTTTTTGTAAAATTCAAAAACAGGAAAAAACATAAACTAACATTGGGCTCTAGGTTAATAGGTTAGTCCCAAAACTAATGTAAAATAGCATATTAATGCATATAAAACTTCCAAAACAGATAATATAATAGCATGGAACAATAAAAAATTATAGATACGTTGGAGACGTATCAACAAACAACCTGCTAAACAGAAACTTGGCACCACTTTGGGTGAGACCGAAAATGGGCACTCGGTTTCACCGAGGTTGTTGTCATTTGTCCTAAAAAGGGAACCGATGATGCCAATCCTTTTGCTTCAATGTCATCGAGATTCAAGTTTTGAACGACAAACCCTAAAAATTGTTCGTTCGCTATTCTAATGGAATTTCTAGTGGATAGATTGATCTCAAACTTTGTCTTATCGATGAAAAGTCCTAATGCGCAAGATTTGGAGGGAGGAGCACAAGATGGGTCGAAACCATACCCTAACTTGGTGACGATATTGCTATGGCGGCGATGGGGGGGTAGGAGAATCCGTCGATGGTTTGGACTTCCAACGACAGAGGTACTCGGGAAGATGAAGGCGATGACCAGGGGTCTCGTTCGGCAACTAGGGTTTTTGGAGGGATGTCGTTTGATAAAGAAATTTCAAAAGTCAGGTCTGGCTCTTTATATACCCGTGGCTATCGGTGATGCAGACTCTAATTTATCAATGTCACCGAGTTCCTCTATTGTCAGCTGACAGGGAAACTCGGTGTAACCGAGAAAATGGAATCGGTGATACCGAGTGTAAAAAACGGATCAACCCTAGGCATTCGGTGAGACCGGAATTTTTTGATTGGTTCCATCGATATGCACTTGGGAGGTTTTAATGGTCAGTCCTTTGTCAACACAGAACTCCGAGTGCTCCTCACACAGAGAGATCGAAAAGTACTTGTTCAAATTTTGTGATGTAGCATGAATAGAATATGAGACAAGAAATCATAGATAGCTAGAGAAGGGTCCTAGAAATTCGTGTCCATCCAATTGGCAAAAACAAAATCAAAGTCCAAATAGCAACAATTGGATGTCCTCGAATGGATAAATAAACGCAGATGAACATACTCACACATTAAGATGTCAAATGAAATCATGGCAAACATGCACATACATACTAGCATCTATCAAGCATTTTGGCGATGACATAGTCATCTATATATGAGTATATTGACTTAGGAGCCAAGTAAGAATACTTGATCATAGGTCATACTCACCATTTAAGTACAAGTGGGGTTGCCACTTTTACATAAAGCTTGTTAATGTTGTCACATTCTATGAGATCCTTTGACTCAAGTCTTAGAGTAAAGCCCCCTGATGTTACATCCCTCCTTGAGAGGGATAAACTAACATTGGGTTTTGTCGATGAAGACTTCATGTAGGTGAAGTAGTGGTGGATGCTCAAGGTTAATGAAGATCACCATGAGTTGGGAGCATCCTTCTTGTTTCTTACTCTTCTCACCTACATGGGTTAGTCCCAACACACAAGAGACGTATACAAGGATATCTATGGACATGGAGTGCAAAGCATACATGATGATGTCCATGTATTTGTTGATTACCTCGTCCCTTGCTTACCTTTGAGGGAATGTGTGACTCGTTGAACTATTGCATAATATTAATGTTGATTGCAACTGGTTCTTGCCAATAATGAATGTGAGTGAATTTCATTGGCGGAGTCACCCCTCAAGAACTTCTCTAGTTCTTCTTCTTGGGGACCCACATCAAGTTTATGGGGATCCTTGGTGTTGAAGTGGCACTTGCAAAAGTTGAGACTGAAGTAGACTTGGGAACCCACTTCACCAAAGCTTGGGATTCATCTTCATATGAGTCAATGTCCTCTTCAAGCTTGTTCTTGCCCTTGAGCTCGTGGTCTTGTGGTGGAAGGTCATCTTGAGCTTTTGTTCCCTTGGGAAGAGTATTTTCATACTTCTCCCTTTGAGGAAAAAACTTGGGCTTGAGGTATTGACCTTCTTCCCATTCAACTCCATTAGCATTGAAGTAGCTAATGCCATGGTTCTTCTGGTATCCTCCGTGCTTGCGTACAATTTCCTCAAATTGCTTACACCCAGCAAGACTCTTGTAGATACCTTTCTCTATAACCCCTTTCAAAAATTCATTTTCTTTCTCAAGTGTAACTTAGCTAAGAGAAGTGTTAGTGGGATCAATAGAACTACTAGAAGCAATATCGTTGGATTTATCATTTTTATTGCTACTAGTTGAAGAACCTTTCTTGCCTTTGTTACTAGTTTGCTTAGCCTTAACTTGTGGAATGAATGTAGACAAAAGAAGTCGTTTGGCTAGATAAGAGGAAGTCTTCTTTTGATGATCGTCATTGATAGCTTTAAGGAATTCATGCTCTTGCACCAAATTGAGCTTCTCGAAGCGGAGCTTCTCATGTGTCCTTTCAAACTCTTTATGATCTTGTGGAGTAGACTCGTGAGCTAACTTAAGAGTGTTTAGTTCTTGAGTTAGTCATTCTATTTCCAACTTATCATCATCACACGACTTATCTTGACTAGAATGATTACTAACAAGTTCATCTTGACTAACATTACTAGATTTGTCAAATAGCAAGTCATCATCTCCTAACAAGTCATCCCCATCACTATTGAAATCAAGATACCCGGGGTGTGATACCTTGGGGCCTTTAGCCATGAAGCAAATTCCACTCCCTTCATTTGGTGAATCAAATATGTCGTAGGAGTTGGTTGTCACTAGTGCAAGTCCGGCAACACCTTCATCTTGACTGTACTCAGAGTTGGAGTGATAACTTCTCTCGGAGTGGTTGTCGGATTCAAAGCTGGAAACCCATTCACCAACATGAGCTTGATGTCTTATTCTTGAGTAGCTCTTGGTGTACTTCTTCTGTGAGTCCCTACTTCTCCTTGAGGGTCTTTGTTCATGACGATCATCTCTACTCCTTCTCTCTCTTCGAGGTGACTCATCTCTTGAGCTTCGTCTTCTTGGTGACTCTTCTTTTCTTTTGTAGGGAGACATGCACTCATTGGAGTAGTGTCCGGGCTTCCCACATTTGTAGCAGTTTTGGTCATGACTTGACAAACGCTTCTCTTCATATCTTGAGTTGGAGCTTCGATCTTTGCCTCTATTCTTGTAGAATTTGTTGAATTTCTTGACCATGAGGCTTATCTCTTCATTTGTAACAAGGTTGTCACTTGATGTTGCGGGAGCATCACTTGTGGCTTTGTAAGCATCGCTAGACTTGTTGTGAAGCTCTTCCTTGTCCTTGAGTGTCATCTCATGAGCAACAATCCTTCCAATCACTTCCGTAGGCTTGAGATCTTTGTAGTTGGGCATCATTTGGATCAATGTGCACACGGTGTCAAATCTTTCATCCAAAGCTCGAAGTATCTTCTTGATGATGAATTTGTCGGTCATTTGTTCGCTTCCTAAGCCGGCAATCTCGTTGGTGATGAGAGCTAGCCTAGAGTACATATCTGTGACTCCTTCATCATCCTTCATCTTGAACTTGTCAAACTGACTCTCAAGAACATCCAACTTGGATTCTCTCACGGATTCGGTACCTTCATGCATATCAACCAAAGTATCCCAAATCTCTTTTGCATTCTCAAGATGGCTGATTTTGTTGAATTCTTCGGGGGATAGGCAGTTGAAGAGAATGTCACATGCTTGAGCATTGTATTGTAACATCTTCAATTCATCTGTGGTTGCTTCATGACCTGGTTCCCTTCCATCCGCAAAGAATTCACCCTGCAATCCAACACGAACAACAACTCAAACGACGGGGTTATGACCAAGAATATGCATTTTCATTTTGTGCTTCCAACTAGCAAAATTTGTGCCATCAAAGTATGGACCTCTATGGTGATAATGTCCCTCGCTGGACGCCATACTCTCCTAGGTTGTGAGACAAATGCAATGGAGACCAAAGCTCTGATACCACTTGCAGTGTCGAAAGTATGTCTAGAGAGGGGGTGATTAGACTACTTGACCAAATGAAATTCTACCTTTTCCCAATTTTAAGTGTTGGCAGATTTTAGCATTGATACCAAGTCAAGCACACCCTACACATGTATGTCTATGAGTATAGCAGCGGAAAGTAACAACAAGCATGAGTATTAAAGGAAGGGTAGGAAGATCAAATGCAATTTGGAGACACGAAGATTTTCCCGTGGTTCCGATAGGTGGTGCTATCGTACGCCCACGTTTATGGAGACTTCAACCCACAAAGGGTAACAATCACGAGTGTCCATGGAGGGCTATACCCACGGAGGGTTCTGCGAAGAAGAAACCTTGTCTATACCATGATGGCCTACGTCCACGGGACTAGCCTAACTCGGGGTAGATCGTCATGAAGTAGGCGATCTCCTTGCCCTTACAAACTTCTTGGTTCACTCCACAACGCGAAGTAGGAGGCTCCCAAGTGACACCTAACTAATCTAGGAGGCACCACCCTCCAAAAGATAATAGGCTCAATAGTGTCGATGAACTCCTTGCTCTTGTGCTTCAAGATGATAGACTCCTCAATAATCAATCACTATCTCACATATTTGGCTTCGGTGGAAGATATTGATTGGGTGGAAAGCAACTTGGGGAGGCTAGAGATCAAGATTCATATGGTTGGAATGGAATGACATGATCTCAACACATGAGTAGGTGGCTCTCTCTCAGAAAATCTGATGGGATAAGTGGGGATCTATTCCGAGTGCTTCTCCTGCGAGTGAGTGGTAGTGGAGGGGTATATATAGGCATCTCCAAAAATCGAACCATTACACCTAAAGTGACCAACTCGGTGACACCGATATGTGAATCTTGGTGGTACCAAGTTGCTCCATAGGTAGAAACTTTTGAATCTCGGTGAGATCGATATAGAAATCTCGGTGGTACCAATCAGGTGTCCAACGGTCAGAATTGAAATCTCGGTGACGCCGATCCAAAAACTCAGAGCTTCCGATTTTATGAACCGAGGTAACAGAAAGTTGGCAAGCTAAACTCGGTGGCACCAAAGTGGAATCGGTTGCACCGATGTGCTAGGGTTTGGCAGGTTCTATATGAGTTGGGAAATCGGTGGGACCGAGTGGAATATGTTGGCTTCACCCATTTTCATGAAATGCTCCGACAGAGATTTGTGGGTGTTTTGGTTGACTATCACTTGTGCATGTGGAGCATCTTGTTCACCAACAGTACCTTACCCCCTATTAATAGTATTGGCTTTTCCTATGGACTCAAAGTGATTTCACACAAAGTAAAATTTAGATTCCTCTTGCTTGAAGCTTTGCCAATCCGATTCCTCGCATCTATGGGATTCTCCACAATCCTTTTTCCAACCCATCACTGAACTTTTCCTAAAATATGCTTAGTGGAAATATTAGTTCAATGATATATATGTTGTTATTAATTACCAAAGCCAACAAGTGAGCAAATATGCTTTCACTAAGTGTTTAATTGCTAAGGAAAGGGTCGGTGTCGGCATTCTGGGAATGGGGGTACCCAGACTTGTCAGCATGCGGCCCAAGCCGCGGCCCACTTCGAAAGCTTGGTACAGACCAGCACGGCCTCACTCAAGAACAAAGTCCTCGCAGGAGCCCCGCCCTCACGAGGGGAACGACACCAAGACTCCCAGGGGGGAAGAGGCCTCCCCAGGTCGCCTCCCGAGGGGCGGAGATCTCTATGCAACACTCAGCCTCGGGAGTCCGGGGGTGACACAAGCCAGGCTAGGCAGGCACTAGTGTGCGTAGAGGAGACAATTTCCTCTTTTGTGCAAATGAGGCAAAGATGTACGCAGGTTCCCAAAGCACCCCAAAGGTTTCCATTCCGGCACAACAAGACCCAGACCGCGAGCCCGACAGGACCGACGTCATCGCCGAGTCCATCTCTGCATCACCACCGGTTACTTTGCACGCAAAGACCACCTTTAGTCAGGATAATGATGTAATCCTTGTCCCCCTTCGAATTTGGCCACTGTGGGATCCCTTCCTGCCATTGCCACAAGGGAAGAGGACCCAAGCCACTATAAATAGAGGATAGGCTGCTCAGTAGAGGGATAGATCAAGCACCACTTGAGCGCACTTGCGAGGCTAACCACCACTATACAAGTTCATCCACAAACCTCCTCGTGAGGCAATCCACCAAAGGCAGGAGTAGGGTTTCACGCTTCGCAGTGCCCCAGACCTGAGTAAATCCTCATGTGCTAGTCTTCTTCCCGTGATTGGGTGAGTTCGCTAGGCTAGGTTGTCGAGCTATGAGCTTGAGGCTGGAGCTTGTGGGGATCTTCACACATGCCCCTGAGTTCGAATCTCTTCGGGTTTTGTGGAGCCCGAAATTCGACATTTAGTGCACCAGGTAGGGGGCATGTCGGAGTCTTCTACAAGCTTTGCTTCTTCTCCGCTCCATCGTCTCGATGGCCGACGCCTAGCAAGCTTCCTTCGGCCCCAACGGATCCGCCTTCACCAAGCTCGCCGCTGCTACCCATGACACACACCCTGATAGCTCGGTACTGGGCGATCGTTACCAGGCCACCAGCATCGCTTCCACCACCGTCACCGCTTGTACCGGCTAGGTGTGCGGTGTATGTGCGGCGCCCACGGGACCGACATCACCTTGTACCCATCCGGGAGACCTCCACGAGCATGACGCGCTGATGATGGTGAGTGAGCTGCTTCGCCATTGCCCCACGCATGGGGGCTTCGACGCCTGGGCCGACCACATCACCGAGTTGGTCACCGTCATGAGGAGGGCCTGGGTTCCTCACAACTCTTCTCCCGACACAGGGTGCCGGGGGCTAGCTCGCCGTACCGCTCACCTCATCAGCAAATGGCGTGCCCGCCCGATGCGCGGGCGAGAGCGAGCAAGGACCGCCGCATGTCGTGCTCCTTTTCCTACGGATCCCGGTGACTGGCTTCGGGGCACCGTCCAGCCCCGCTGGTGGAGCCTTCGAAGAAGGTGACGGGACGCTCCGCGCGCGCCTCAATGCGCGCGCTCACATCATAGTGAATCATCGACAACCTGGGTCATCCCGGCGTGAGCGCGTCAACCGACACAGGGACCAGGCGGCACAGGCCCCCAAGCAGGCAGGTAACCATAACGGAGGCGCGATGGATGACCAGGGAGGCAACCCACGTCAAGGCACGTGCGACCAACCTCGCGATGACGTCAGAGGTAAGCAGCTTCAGGCAGAGGATTGTCGTAGAAGGGTCTATGGGCCGCGTGTCCAGAGCGGCATCACCCTGCCACACAGGAAGGCTGCACATGGGGCACGCGCTGACAGTTCAGGAGGAAGCCAAGGCCTTTTCATAGAGGCCTATGTTCCGAGCTTTGTCATACCTGTAGATGGCGCCATGGATCACGTGCCCCCCGCGGGTGCCAGCATCCTCCCGGAGTAGGGAGATGTCCCGGGCGACCTCTCCAAGCCGGGCCTGTGTAACATCCCAAAATTTCATTTTGGAATGTTATGAATATAGCTATGCATCTATCATCACCATTTCTTGATTGTATGTGTTAGTTGAAATGCCTTTTCTGATTTTCTGAAAGTCCTTTCTACTTTTCCCTATGTTGCTTTTCCCTATTTGAAATTTTGGTTAAAAGTTCAAATAAGAGAGGAGGAACATGACACTCCACACCAGGGACTAATTGGTGGTTTATTTGAACAAAAATAACCAGGGGCTATTTTGAAAATATTTGCAAAAAGGGTTTAAAAACAATTAGGCAATTTCTGAAAATATTATTTTTCCAAATGTTCAAATGACAGAATAGAAATGTTCATTAAATAGCATTTATTATTATGTTAATTTTGATATATAATACCCCTATATTTAGAGACGATTTGAATGCTTTAAAAGCTTTTGAATATCTCTGGAATATTATTAAAAAGAAACGGTAACCGTTTCCGGTATTAAACGGGCCGGCCCACGACAGTTACTCGCGAATTGATTAGAAGTTGGCCGACCGAGCGCATTCACTTCCCTCTCTCTCACTGCAACTGGACCCCACCCGACCGACCGTTGCCCCGAAACGGTCGTCTTCCCCGCACCCGCGAGCGCCGGACCCGACTCGCCGGCCGTTTCTCCCCTCGCCGGATCTCTCTCCCCTCTTAACTCCCCGCACTCCCAACGCCCCTATGTAAACCGGACACTCCCCGCATCCATTCCCCCCCGAGCCCCTTTCTCTCTCTCGCCGAGATGCTGTCAATTGCTCGCCGGAGTAGCACCACCACCGAATCTCGCCGTCGAGCGTAGCCACCGTCTCCGTCCACCGTTCGCCCCACCATTGCCACCAATCGACTCCGGAGAACCGTCGCCGTCGCCCGAACCACTTCCCTATCTTCCCCGACCACCGGAGCGCCTCGCCGTCGCATTCGCCGCTACCGAACTCGTCGGAGAACCCCGACGCCGGCAACCTCTCCCCCGTAAGCTCCCTCGACCATCGGATCCCGAATCAACGACCGTGATTAGATCGGATTTATTCCGAACCGTTTTCTTCTTCCGATCGGTCGCCCGCCCGTAGCTCTCGCACGCACACACCCCCTTAGCCAATAAGACAGCGCCACGTAGCCCCCTGACCGTCGCAAATCATTTTTCTTTTTCTGTTTTTGTTTTAATTAACAGAATGTTTTCAAAATTTGTTTTGCTTATATCTTTTAATATATTTAGTTTTTTGAGTTGATTCTTTTTGCAATAGCTCACAATTTTCATGTAGTTTCACCCTGTACTTTTAAATTTCAAATTTGAACTATAAAATTTGAATTTAATCAAATTTGCTTAAAATCTTCAAATCTGAATAACTAGAGTTTGAAAATAGATTTTGACATGAATCTTTTTGCTACTGTTTGGTATTAGTTAGGACTACCTTCATGCTTAGTTTGAAGATATTTAGGATATATTTGATTAATGTTTTAACCAAAAACAGAATCTGCTTAGTATTACAATATAGTTTTATATACTTAATTTTAATTAGTTTGATTTTAGAATTTGGTTTTATTTGTTTATTAGGTTCTGTTAGTAAACATTTAGTGTTTTCACTCACTGATAATAAAAATATAAATTTGCTTAGTTTAATTTTATTTAACATAGGAATCACAACTTCTTTTCAAATAGGCATAATTTGATTAAAACAACTAACTAGTAATAGTTTTGTTTTCAAACAAAGTTTTGTATATTTTAATTCTGTTTTCTAAGACAGATTTAATTGTAAATTTTTTTCTGTTAAGAACATGTTTTACAAATAAATAATAAGTTTAGTTTTTCATTCTTTTGTTAATATAACTATAGTTGATTCATATAGTGTTTATCACAAACTTGTATAAACTTTACTAAACTTTTCCCAACAAACTTAAATTGATTTTATTCTGTTTATTAATAAAATATTCTATTGTTTCCTTGCTGACAACAATTGTTTTGTTATTACAAAATAGTTTCATTATGATATTAGTGTTTTATCAATCACCTCCTAGAAAACAAAACTTTGTGTGTTTTCTTACTTGAGATTTGTGCATTGTTTTGTCTTGATTGTTTACTAGTTCTTGGTTGATGTTTGTGAGTTACAATATTTTGTTGTGTGCTTATTGAGTGCTTGTCTGCTTCGTTAGATTATCCGGAGTGCGAAGCTTGTTACTTAGAGTCACTCACGTACGAAGATCATCAATCAGGCAAGTCACTTTGACCATGTTTACCCATGTTTTATATGCATTAGTTCTACCATCTCCCAAGTTGCATGCAAGATAGGTTAGTTGGAAACTTGGTTACATTGTAGTAGTATCATGTGGTAGGTACCCCCCCTCAACCTCTTGACACATTGGCCCCGGGAAACGTTGTTTTACCTTTTGCTATGCTATTAGTAGACGGGGTTGGTTGTGTGATTCATGAGAGTTGAGAGAGTTAATAATTTCAAGACCTACATAATGATCAAGATTTAAGACTCCGAGTTTTCAACATACCTCTGGGTGGATGATGGTTGAACGGCACCCTGGAGAAACCAGTGGATTTGCCTAGGTGATGCTGGAGATGGCCAGTATTCACGCGGAAAGGTCCACCCAGGCACAAAGAGATGGATGGATGCTTTAAAACCCAAGGCTTACCTGCACAGCCACAAGTCATTATGGGCTTTGGGTTGGTTGGATATCGTGGTGACCCTGGACAGGCGGTGCTACGAGAGGTAGAAGAACGGTAGGAAAGGATGGGCACCGACAGAGTCGCAGGGAAACCCTTTGGAAGACCATGTTTTGGTCATCCGTTTCTCAAATATCCTGAAGTGCGAGAAATCAAACGGAGGCGACCAAATCTTGTGGGGAACGTGTGCAAAACTCTGCAGAGTATTCCAAACCTAATCGATTAGCCGTGTCCACGGTCATGGACGACTTGAGCCAAAGGAATTGAAACTTCCGGAACTCTCAACACAATTAATATGATGATGTGGGTATTAACAATTTTGGGTATGAGAATTGGTTGGTGGAACCATCTCATTAATCAACCAACTTAGTAATATTTTGCTTAGCCCCTCTCTTGATGTAGGAAAAACTTGGCTTTACGCAAAAACTTACACCACCACCTGCCATATAAGCATATAGACTAGATGATTATTTTTCACCCCTCTCTTGTGACTTTGCCGGCATATTCCATATGCTGACCTACACGGCTGCAACGTATCATGTTGCAGAGTATTTTTCCGACCAGGAGTGAGGACGCGTTCTATGCTCAGTGAGATGCCCTTGGAGTCAGATGGACTCATCTACCTTCGACGCTTCCGCAAGATTTAGATATTCTCATGAGTTGGCTTTTAGCCACTTTATTGTAATATTTATTGTAATAAAGGACTCGATATGAGATTTCGATTAATATAATGCTGTGTGATTTCCCTTTGATATATACATTGATGTGCCGTGTGTGTACCAGCATGATCTTGGGATGGTACGGAAACACCGGAGACTTGACCTTTCAGGTCGGGTCGCTACAGAAATGGTATCAGAGCACACGCTGACTATAGGACGTAACCTCTAGGATTGGAAAGCCTTAGGATTGTTTCTCTTTGTCTTTAAAATTCTTATACTCTCATCTATTCGTTTCTGATTTCTCTTCGATTATTTCAAAATTTATAGATGGCCACCTTCATTCCAGTGTTGATCACGGAGTTTTGCCAGCCTGACGCAACGATGCCCTTTGGTAAGGAGCTGATGAGGATCGTCAAGGACATAAGGATTGCTTTGCCGAGCATCACCGGGATTCCTATCATGTCATTTCCCCAAGATGGACGCTACAGGATCGAGGTGCATATCCCAAGGAAGACTTTTGGGAATCGGAAGGAACCCATCGACCTTAAGTTCGTGGCACCCAGTTGAATACTTGGGAGAGACATGGCCATTCATCGTGCCCTTGGACGTATTCAGGAGGAATACAAAGGTGGAACCATTTCACCAGGACTCAGTGTGGTTTGTCGCAGAGATGCCAATGGAAACATCATAACTCCTCCCACTGCAGACACCACTATTTCCTATATCCAGACCCTGGAGACTCACATCAGGACTCTGGAGCTTCGAGTTCGTGCTGATACGAAGACAATCAAGAATCTGATGAACCGCGAGCTGGACCTTGAAGCTGATCTGCGAGAGGCCAACTATGAACACGAGCATGAAGTGAAGGACTTCCTAGAGAGGATTGATGAGCAGAATGCACGCATCGCCACTCTGGAGGAGCAGCTAGACATGGGGGAAAACCTTCACCTCGAAGGAGACATGGCACCCTTCATCAGCGACGATGAAGACTATGAGGAAAGCACCATCGGAGGACCTAAGACTATGCACTTCTGAGGAAAAACATTAGTTATGCCCTCCATGTATCTTTTATTTTCGTCGTTAAAGCGTAGGTCGATGCTTAGTTGTTTGAGATTTGTATTCCCGATGTTTGACATTGATTGAATAAATGAATGAGTGTTTGGTGTGATATGTTTGTTGCATTGCATATGGGTAGTGATTTCTTCTAGACCCTTGTTCTATTCTAATTCTCATCCCTCTGAAAACAGCAAGATGCCTCCACGACGTGAGACCGACTTCACTTTTCCGCCGGAACTCACACAACTTCTTCAGCAGCAGAATGCACTGATGCAGTTATTGATTCAGAATCAGACCAACAATCAGAACAACAACAACCACCATCCACCCCAGACTGATAATCTCACCCGTTTTCTGAGGTTGAACCCTCCAACTTTCTCCAGCAGTACTGAGCCCATTGTGGCAGATGACTGGCTCCGTAAGATGGAGAGAGAACTTGTCACCGCTGGATGCACTGACGCTGAGAAAGTGCGATTTGCCGCACATCAACTAGAAGGACCAGCAGCTTCATGGTGGGAGAACTACACCACCACATATCCTATTGCTGATGTAACTTGGGAGCAGTTCCAGCAAGCTTTCCGCACCGCACATGTTTCAGCTGGAGCCATGAGTATGAAGAAGCGCGAGTTTCGCAACTTGCACCAGGGTAATCGCTCTGTGGCCCAATATGTGGAAGAGTTCAGCATGTTGGCCCGTTATGCCCCAGGAGATGTGGCCGATGATGAGGCCAAGAAAGAAAAGTTTCTGGAAGGACTCAACGACGAGTTGAGCGTATAGCTGGTAGTGGCTACTTTCAACAACTACCAAGAGTTGGTGGACAAGGCCCTTATTCTGGAGGGTAAACAACAGCAAATTGAGAACCGCAAGCGGAAGTACACTCAGGGGAAGTTCAACTCTGGAGCTCATCAGAAGGCTCGCTACTCCCCGTACTCAGGGAATACCGGATCAGGAAACAGTAAGTTTGGAAAGCACACTCATTCTGTGCACAACCATGGAGGCCACCATCATGAAGGAAATGGGAACAACCGTTCCAACCATGGTAACTTCAAGACTGACAATGGGAATGGGAACAACAACCGGCACCGTCACGCTCCTGCTCAGAAGGATCTGAGTCACATTACCTGTTTCAAGTGTCAGAAGACAGGGCACTATGCTAATGAGTGTCCCCAGAGCAAGCAAGGCAATGGAAACGGAAACTCCGCAGCCAAGAAGCCAAACCCTTTTCCTCGTGCCCAGGTGAACCACCTCGACGTGGAAGAAGTCTATGATCAACCCGAGACTGTGGTTGGTATGTTTTTATTGCATTCACGTCCAGTTACAGTGCTTTTTGATTCCGGTGCAACTCATTCATTCATATCAAGGGTAGTTGTGGATAAGTATGGTTTGCCCACCAAAACCCTTAGTCAGCCCATTAAGGTTAGTTCCCCAGGAGGTATGATGATGGCAGGGATAGGATGCCATGCCTTGAAACTCAATATAGGAAATCATGTTTTTCCCACCGACCTCATCGTCTTAGAGTCACAAGGATTGGATGTAATCCTAGGCATGGATTGGATGACCAAGTATGAAGGTAATCTTGATTGCCTCAGCAAGTCTGTTTCACTCACCACCCCGGAGAACAAGAGGATTAAGTATGTATCCCGACGCACACGTATGAGTGCTAGGTTAAATGCCCTCACAGGAGTTGTTCAGGAGGAAGTACCTGTGGTAAAAGATTATCTGGATGTATTTCCGGAAGAATTACCAGGAATGCCACCAGATAGGGAAATTGAGTTCCTAATAGAGCTACAGCCAGGGACAGCACCAATTTCCAAGAGACCCTATCGGATGCCCGCAAATGATCTGTTGGAAATCAAGAAGCAAATCAAGGAGTTATTGGACAAGGGGTATATTCGCCCAAGTTCTTCACCTTGGGGAGCCCCAGTTCTTTTGGTGGAGAAGAAGGATAAAACCTTGAGAATGGTAGTCGATTATCGTGCCTTGAACGAGGTGACTATCAAGAACAAGTACCCTCTACCGATGATTAATGATTTGTTTGATCAGCTCGTAGGAGCCAAAGTATTCTCCAAGATCGATCTTCGATCAGGGTATCACCAGTTGAAAATTCGTGAACAGGATATACCCAAAACAGCTTTCACCACGAGGTATGGCTTGTATGAGTATACGGTCATGTCCTTTGGATTGACTAATGCTCCTGCCTACTTCATGAATTTGATGAACAAAGTATTCATGGAATACCTAGACAAGTTTGTTGTGGTGTTCATCGATGACATTCTGATATTCTCCAAGAACGAGGAAGAGCATAAGGAACATTTGCGTTTAGTTCTGGAGAAGCTGAGAGAGCATCAACTATATGCCAAGTTCAGCAAATGTGAATTTTGGCTGACGGAAGTCGGATTCCTTGGACATGTTATTTCCGGAGATGGAATAGCAGTGGACCCTGCTAAGGTTGAAGCCGTCACCGAGTGGAAGTCCCCTACCTCAGTTAAGGAGATCCGCAGTTTCCTCGGACTTGCCGGATATTACCGGAGATTCATTGAGAATTTCTCAAAGATTGCCAAGCCCATGACAGAGTTTTTGAAGAAAGAATCTAAGTATATTTGGACTGAGGAATGTGAAGCCAGTTTCCAGGAGTTGAAGAAACGTTTGGTCACAGCCCCAGTGTTGATCTTGCCCGATATTCGGAAGGATTTCCAGGTTTATTGTGATGCTTCACGTCAAGGACTTGGAGGAGTACTTATGCAGGATGGAAAAGTTGTAGCCTATGCATCCAGACAACTACGACCTCATGAGTTGAATTATGCCACGCATGATTTGGAACTAGCAGCCGTAGTGCACGCACTCAAGACCTGGAGACATTTTCTTATCGGAAATAGTTGTGATGTTTACACCGACCATAAGAGCCTGAAGTATATCTTCACGCAGAAAGAGTTGAACCTCAGACAGAGAAGATGGTTAGAGTTAATCAAGGACTATGACATGAGATTACATTACCATCCAGGTAAGGCTAATGTTGTAGCCGATGCCTTGAGTCGGAAAACTTATGTGAACACACTCACAGCTGGAGGATTACCCCAAGAGTTAGCCGATGATCTCAGAGAGCTCAAGCTAGAGATAGTTCCAAGAGGATATGTTGGTACACTAGAGATCCAGTCCACCTTGACCGAAAGAATTCGTAAAGCCCAGAAATCGGACAAGGAGATAGCTGAGATTAAGCAGAGAATGGAAGATGGTAAAGCTAAAGGTTTTCGTGAGGATGAACGCGGAACTTTGTGGTTTGAGAACCGAATCTATGTGCCCAATGACCCAGAGCTCAGGAAGTTGATACTTCAGGAAGCCCACGATTCACCTTACTCGATACACCCAGGCAACACCAAGATGTATCTGGATTTAAAGGAAAGTTATTGGTGGACAGGTATGAAGAAAGATATTGCGGAACATGTTGCAATATGTGATGTTTGTCAGAGAGTAAAGGCAGAACATCAGAAACCAGCAGGGTTACTCCAACCTTTGCAGATACCCGAGTGGAAATGGGAAAAGCTTGGTATGGACTTCATCACAGGATTACCCAGGACCCGTTCAGGTTATGATTCCATCTGGGTAGTGGTAGATCGCTTAACCAAGGTAGCTCATTTCATTCCAGTGAAAACCACTTATACCAGTGCTAAGCTAGCCAAGATATATATGACCAGGATCGTATGTCTGCATGGAGTTCCGAGGAGTATCGTGTTAGATAGAGGAACACAGTTTACCTCAAAGTTTTGGCATCAGTTACATGAAACTTTGGGTACAAGGCTAGAGTTCAGTACAGCCTTTCATCCGCAGACAGATGGACAGACTGAGAGAGTCAACCAGATTCTGGAAGACATGTTGAGAGCTTGCGCGCTAGATTATGGATCTAGTTGGGATGACAACTTACCTTACGCAGAATTTTCGTACAACAATAGTTATCAGACCAGTCTAAAGACGGCCCCTTTCGAAGCTTTATACGGAAGGAGATGCAGAACACCACTGACGTGGGATGGTGTTGGAGACCGACAACTTTTTGGTCCCGACCTTATCCGAGATTCTGAAGAGAAAGTCAAGTTGATTCGTGACAGACTCAAGATAGCTCAATCTCGACAGAAGAGTTATGCTGACAACAAACGTAAAGAAGTGACATATGAAGTGGGAGACAGAGCATATCTTCGTGTATCCCCGCTTCGAGGAATCAAGAGATTTGGTGTTAAAGGAAAATTAGCACCCAGATTCATAGGCCCCTACAACATTCTTGAACGTAGAGGCGAAGTTGCATACAAACTGGAATTGCCAGAAGGATTATCCGAAGTTCATGATGTGTTCCACGTGTCCCAGCTGAAGAAATGCCATGCTGAGATGGCTGAAATCCCTTTGAGAGACACCGTGCCCCTACAGGCCATACAGCTTGAAAGTGATCTGACTTACAAGGAGAAGCCTGTCAAGATCCTTGAGACATCCAACCGAGTTACCCGCAGCAAGATTATCAAGTTCTGTAAAGTTTTGTGGAGTCACCATACCGAGGAAGAAGCCACCTGGGAACGCGAAGAAGATCTTCGTAGAGACCATCCGCACCTATTTTCTAGCCAACCCGAATCTCGAGGGCGAGATTCATCTTAAGGTGGGTAGGTTTGTAACATCCCAAAATTTCATTTTGGAATGTTATGAATATAGCTATGCATCTATCATCACCATTTCTTGATTGTATGTGTTAGTTGAAATGCCTTTTCTGATTTTCTGAAAGTCCTTTCTACTTTTCCCTATGTTGCTTTTCCCTATTTGAAATTTTGGTTAAAAGTTCAAATAAGAGAGGAGGAACATGACACTCCACACCAGGGACTAATTGGTGGTTTATTTGAACAAAAATAACCAGGGGTTATTTTGAAAATATTTGCAAAAAGGGTTTAAAAACAATTAGGCAATTTCTGAAAATATTATTTTTCCAAAGTGTTCAAATGACAGAATAGAAATGTTCATTAAATAGCATTTATTATTATGTTAATTTTGTTATATAATACCCCTATATTTAGAGACGATTTGAATGCTTTAAAAGCTTTTGAATGTCTCTGGAATATTATTAAAAAGAAACGGTAACTGTTTCCGGTATTAAACGGGCCGGCCCACGACAGTTACTCGCGAATTGATTAGAAGTCGGCCGACCGAGCGCATTCACTTCCCTCTCTCTCACTGCAACCAGACCCCACCCGACCGACCGTTGCCCCGAAACGGTCGTCTTCCCCGCACCCGCGAGCGCCGGACCCGACTCGCCGGCCGTTTCTCCCCTCGCCGGATCTCTCTCCCCTCTTAACTCCCCGCACTCCCAACGCCCCTATATAAACCGGACACTCCCTGCATCCATTTCCCCCCCCCGAGCCCCTTTCTCTCTCTCGCCGAGACGCTGTCAATTGCTCGCCGGAGTAGCACCACCACCGAATCTCGCCGTCGAGCGTAGCCACCGTCTCCGTCCATCGTTCGCCCCACCATTGCCACCAATCGACTCCGGAGAACCGTCGCCGTCGCCCGGACCACTTCCCTGTCTTCCCCGACCACCGGAGCGCCTCGCCATCGCATTCGCCGCTACCGGACTCGCCGGAGAACCCCGACACCGGCAACCTCTCCCCCGTAAGCTTCCTCGACCATCGGTTCCCGAATCAACGACCGTGATTAGATCGGATTTATTCTGAACCGTTTTCTTCTTCCGATCGGTCGCCCGCCCGTAGCTCTCGCACGCACACCCCCCTTAGCCAATAAGACAGCGCCACGTAGCCCCCTGACCGTCTCAAATCATTTTTCTTTTTCTGTTTTTGTTTTAATTAACAGAATGTTTTCAAAATTTGTTTTGCTTATATCTTTTAATCTATTTAGTTTTTTGAGTTGATTCTTTTTGCAATAGCTCACAATTTTCATGTAGTTTCACCCTGTACTTTTAAATTTCAAATTTGAACTATAAAATTTGAATTTAATCAAATTTGCTTAAAATCTTCAAATCTGAATAACTAGAGTTTGAAAATAGATTTTGACATGAATCTTTTTGCTACTGTTTGGTATTAGTTAGGACTACCTTCATGCTTAGTTTGAAGATATTTAGGATATATTTGATTAATGTTTTAACCAAAAACAGAATCTGCTTAGTATTACAATATAGTTTTATATACTTAATTTTAATTAGTTTGATTTTAGAATTTGGTTTTATTTGTTTATTAGGTTCTGTTAGTAAACATTTAGTGTTTTCACTCACTGATAATAAAAATATAAATTTGCTTAGTTTAATTTTATTTAACATAGGAATCACAACTTCTTTTCAAATAGGCATAATTTGATTAAAACAACTAACTAGTAATAGTTTTGTTTTCAAACAAAGTTTTGTATATTTTAATTCTGTTTTCTAAGACAGATTTAATTGTAAATTTTTTTCTGTTAAGAACATGTTTTACAAATAAATAATAAGTTTAGTTTTTCATTCTTTTGTTAATATAACTATAGTTGATTCATATAGTGTTTATCACAAACTTGTATAAACTTTACTAAACTTTTCCCAACAAAATTAAATTGATTTTATTCGGTTTATTAATAAAATATTCTATTGTTTCCTTGCTGACAACAATTGTTTTGTTATTACAAAATAGTTTTATTATGATAGTAGTGTTTTATCAATCACCTCCTAGAAAACAAAACTTTGTGTGTTTTCTTACTTGAGATTTGTGCATTGTTTTGTCTTGATTGTTTACTAGTTCTTGGTTGATGTTTGTGAGTTACAATATTTTGTTGTGTGCTTATTGAGTGCTTGTCTGCTTCGTTAGATTATCCGGAGTGCGAAGCTTGTTACTTAGAGTCACTCACGTACGAAGATCATCAATCAGGCAAGTCACTTTGACCATGTTTACCCATGTTTTATATGCATTAGTTCTACCATCTCCCAAGTTGCATGCAAGATAGGTTAGTTGGAAACTTGGTTACATTGTAGTAGTATCATGTGGTAGGTACCCCCCCCTCAACCTCTTGACACATTGGCCCCGGGAAACGTTGTTTTACCTTTTGCTATGCTATTAGTAGACGGGGTTGGTTGTGTGATTCATGAGAGTTGAGAGAGTTAATAATTTCAAGACCTACATAATGATCAAGATTTAAGACTCCGAGTTTTCAACATACCTCTGGGTGGATGATGGTTGAACGGCACCCTGGAGAAACCAGTGGATTTGCCTAGGTGATGCTGGAGATGGCCAGTATTCACGCGGAAAGGTCCACCCAGGCACAAAGAGATGGATGGATGCTTTAAAACCCAAGGCTTACCTGCACAGCCACAAGTCATTATGGGCTTTGGGTTGGTTGGATATCGTGGTGACCCTGGACAGGCGGTGCTACGAGAGGTAGAAGAACGGTAGGAAAGGATGGGCACCGACAGAGTCGCAGGGAAACCCTTTGGAAGACCATGTTTTGGTCATCCGTTTCTCAAACACCCTGAAGTGCGAGAAATCAAACGGAGGCGACCAAATCTTGTGGGGAACGTGTGCAAAACTCTGCAGAGTATTCCAAACCTAATCGATTAGCCGTGTCCACGGTCATGGACGACTTGAGCCAAAGGAATTGAAACTTCCGGAACTCTCAACACAATTAATATGATGATGTGGGTATTAACAATTTTGGGTATGAGAATTGGTTGGTGGAACCATCTCATTAATCAACCAACTTAGTAATATTTTGCTTAGCCCCTCTCTTGATGTAGGAAAAACTTGGCTTTACGCAAAAACTTACACCACCACCTGCCATATAAGCATATAGACTAGATGATTATTTTCACCCCTCTCTTGTGACTTTGCCGGCATATTCCATATGCTGACCTACACGGCTGCAACGTATCATGTTGCAGAGTATTTTTCCGACCAGGAGTGAGGACGCGTTCTATGCTCAGTGAGATGCCCTTGGAGTCAGATGGACTCATCTACCTTCGACGCTTCCGCAAGATTTAGATATTCTCATGAGTTGGCTTTTAGCCACTTTATTGTAATATTTATTGTAATAAAGGACTCGATATGAGATTTCGATTAATATAATGCTGTGTGATTTCCCTTTGATATATACATTGATGTACCGTGTGTGTACCAGCATGATCTTGGGATGGTACGGAAACACCGGAGACTTGACCTTTCAGGTCGAGTCGCTACAGCCTGGGGGCTTCCACTGAGGGGGCACCAGGCCACGATAGTGAAAGTGAGGGGGCGTCCCGGTATGCGCAAGGGTGCGGCACAGTCGCCGCCCTCACGAGCAAGCAACATGTAGCCAAGCCCTTTCCTTCGCATGGGTAGCCGCCAAGGGGGATCGACGGGATACGAGAAGTGAGGGTCACATGCGGCAATGGGGGCGCTGGCACGGTCCTCAGGAAACAAGGCCTCGCGAGGTCCTCAGGTCATTGTCTGTCCGGCACCCCGAAGCCTCACGAGGCGGCTTCACTGACACAACACCCCTATGGCTGCGCTGGGTGCATTGTGCTCATGTTTGGGCCGCGGGAGCACAATCCCGCGGCTACGGGGGGAACAATGCACTGAGGTTTGGGTTGTAGGGTGATAACCCACAAGTATAGGGGATCAGTTGTAGCCACAAGTAGAGCGCAATCCCGCGATAAGTAAGAGTGTCAAACCCAATGAGGAGCTAAAGGTAGAACAAATATTCCCTCAAGTTCTATCGACCATCGATACAACTCTATGAATGCTTAACATTCGCTTTACCTAGAACAAGTATTAAACTAGAAGTACTTTGTAGGTGTTACGGGATATGTTTGCAAGATAATAAGGAGCACGTAAATAAAAACTAGCAGCTACTAAGATAAAGAAACAACTAAGTTTGTCTTAGTAGAGAGTTTTTTGTCACAAGAAAGTTATTTGTCCCTAGGCAATCGATAACTTGACCGATAATCACTATTGCAATTTTATATGAGGGAGAGACATAAGCTAACATACTTTATCTACTTGGATCATATGCACTTATGATTGGAACTCTAGGAAGCATCCGCAACTACTAAAGACCATTAAGGTAAAACCCAACCATAGCATTATAAGGTATCAAGTCCTCTTTATTCCCCCATGCAAACAACCTACTTACTCGGGTCTGTGCTTCTGTCACTCACGCCACCCACCATAAGCAAATCATAAACATATTGCAAACCCTACAGAGACGATCCATTATGCTTGCATGACACGGAAAGCACCATAGGACAACACCAATAATAAAACATGCAACTCAAACCAATCATGATCATCAATAAGCCCATAGGACAAAACGGATCTACTCAAACATCATAGGATAGCCATACATCATTGGGAAATAATATATAGAGTTGAGCACCATGCTTAAGTAGAGATTACAGCGGCGAGAAAAGGTGTTGAACGACTGCATAGAGGGGGAGAGAGTTGGTGACGATGGCGATGAAGTTGTTTGTGTAGATTGCCGTCACGATGATGGCCCTAGCGGCATTTCGATGCCACCGGGAGAGAGGGGGAGAGAGGCCCCTCCTTGTTCTTCTTCCTTGACCTCCCCCTAGATGGGAGGAGGGTTTCCCCTCTAGTCCTTCGCCTCCATGGAGTCAGAGGGGCTGGAGCCCCTCCGAGATTGGATCTCTCTCTCTGTTTCCTTCCGTTTCTGCGTGCCCAGATTCTGGCCTTTCACCGTTTCTTAAATTCCTGGGGATCCGTAACTCCGATTGGGCTGACATTATAACATAATTTTTATCCGGACATTAGCTTTCTTGCGGCGAAAGAAGGGCACCAAACGCATTAAGGGTGACCACAAGCCACCCTGGCGCTACCAGGGGGTAGGCCGCGCCCCTGGCTTGTGGGCCCCTCGGGCATCGTCTTGTGTTGATTCTTTTTCCCAAAAATCACATATATTCCACAAAAAAACTCCGTAACTTTTTATTGCACTTTTATGCCGTTTGATATGGATTTCTGTGAAACAAAAAACATGCAACAAACATGAACTAGCACTCGGCACTGGATCAATATGTTAGTCCCAAAAAATAGTATAAAAAGTTGCCAAAAGTGTATGAAAGTTCTAGAATATTGGCATGAAACAATCAAAAATTATAGATACGACAGAGACGTATCATAGGGGTGTGCAACCGCATAGAAATGCGTGGGATAGCTCTTGACTGAGTTGGGAGCACCTAGGTCGTACGCCCGGGGGCTTGCCTAGCTACCTTCGCCCGTGACACTCTCTCGTAATAATGAGTGGGTTGTATATGCCCGGAGCACCCCGAGGACGCGAAGGGGTTCCTACCCATGCCCAAGTGGAATCACCATGCTCCGTGCTGGCGGACAATACTGTCCTCCAATGCCTATGCCCATGCAACATGGATGCCCTATGGTCCGTGCTAGGAGGAGACGAAGACGAAGACTAGCTTAGGTGTTGGACGCGGCTGTTGCTTGTTCCTTTTTGAATTCGATTTGCCACTTTTGGACATGAAACTCGAAGGTTTCGCAACTCTATTCGAAAAAGGGGTGGGAATTTTCTCTCTTTGCGATTCTTTTCTGGTCTTGAGATCTCGTTTTCTAACTCAACACCTGTTGGTCTCCCCTTCACGCGTTCCGCGGGCGAGGGCGGCACGGGCACAACATGAGCACCATGCCAAGGCCATAGCACCTTGGACCACACGAGGCGTCTCCAGGCAAACCATCAAGGGCCCGTTGCCTCGGAAGCATCCATCTTTTAGCAGTCGACCCTCGCTCGGGGGCTTCGGCCATGGCCCGGCACGTCATCATGAGGCCTCGGGAGGCTCAAGCACCTCTTGGGTCAGGAACCGGCAAGAAAGGAATGGGAGACGCTCGAGCGTCAAGGGGGACTCCTCAGCAACGTTCCTCGGGAACCTCACTGGTCTCGTCCTGGTGACCCGGATGCCCCAACGACGGTCGAGCTATGCGCGGGACTGGGCCCCGCCGATGTAGAGCGCCACTTGAGCATCAAGTGGGACTCTTGAGCAACGCGCCTCAGGAGCCTCACTAATCGCGTAGCTCCTCGCCCCTTGGTCTTGTCCTGGTGATCCAGACGCCCCAACAACGGTTGAGGTATGCGCGGGATTGGGCCCCGCCGACGTAAAGTGGCGAAAGACTAGCAAACCATTTCCGCCCGCAAGGAAGAAGCCCTCCCTGGAAGTTCCTCGAGTTCCTTAGACACCCCAACTGCACTAAACGACGCACGAGCTTGCCACGGCCAGCCAAGATAAGTACCCCAACCACAAAGAGCAGAAACCTTTTGATCCGATAATAGCCTGAATGCTGGGTAAGAGACAGGAACACTAACATGAGAATGCAGGCACTTGATACGTCCATTTTGCATCATGCTTTTATATTTATATTTATTGCATTATGGGTTGTTATTGCATGTTATGGTACAATACTTATGCCTTTTCTCTCTTATTTTACAAGGTTCACATGAAGAGGGAGAATGCCGGTAGCTAGAATTCTGGATTGGAAAAGGAGCAAATCTGATATACCTATTCTGCACAACTCCAAAAGTCCTAAAAATTTACGGAGAATATTTTTTGAATTAATAAAAAATACTAGCACAAGAATCAACCAGAGGGCGCCAGCAGCAGGCCACAAGCCTGCTAGGCGTGGCCACCCCCTGGCCACGCCTAGCAGGCTTGTGAGGCCTCTGTGGCTCCTCCGACGCCCATCTTCTCCTATAGGAAGCATTTTGACCTGGAAAAAAATTAGAAGAGAGCTTTCAGGACGAAGCACCGCCGTCTCGAGACGGAACTTGGGCAAAACCAATCTAGAGCTCCAACAGTGCTGTTTTGCCCGGGAAACTTCCCTCTCGGAGGGGGAAATCGAAGCCATCGTCATCACCAACGATCCTCTCATCGAGAGGGGGTTAATATCCATCAACATCTTCATCAGAACCATCTCATCTCCAAACCCTAGTTCATCTCTGGTGTCCGATCTTTGTCTCAACACCTTAGATTGGTACCTACGGGTTGCTAGTAGTGTTGGTTACTCCTTGTAATTGATGCTAGTTGGTTTACTTGGTGGAAGATCATATGTTCAGATCCTTTATGACAATTAATACTCCTGTGATCTTGAACATGAACATGTTTTGTAAGTAGTTACGTTGTTTGCTGAGGACATGGGATAAGTCTTGTTATAAGTTATCACGTGAATTTGGTATTCGTTCGATATTTTGATGAGATGTATGTTGTCTCTCCTCTAGTGGTGTTATGTGAACGTCGACTACATAACACTTCACCATTATTTGGGCTAGGGGGAAGGCATTTGGAAGTAATAAGTAGATGATGGGTTGCTAGAGTGACAAAATCTTAAACCCTAGTTTATGCATTGCTTCGTAAGGGGTTGATTTGGATCCATATGTTTCATTCCATGGTTAGGTTTACCTTAATTATTCTTTCATAGTTGCGGATGCTTGCGATAGGGTTTAATCATAAGTGGGAGGTTTTCCCAAGTAAGGGCAACACCCAAGCACCGGTCCACCCACATATCAAATTATCAAAGTAACGAACACGAATCAAATGAGCATGATGAAAACTAGCTTGACAAAAATTCCCATGTGTCCTTAGGAGCGCTTTGCTTTATATAAGAGTTTGTCTAGACCTGTCCTTTGCTACAAAAAGGATTGGGCTACCTTGCTGCACCTTTGGTACACTTGTTACTTGTTAGTCGTTATGAATTATCTTATCACAAAACTATCTGTTACCGATAATTTCAGTGCTTGCAGAGAATACCTTACTGGAAACCGCTTGTCATTTCCTTCTACTCCTCGTTGGGTTCGACACTCTTACTTATCGAAAGGGCTACGACAGATCCCCTATATTTATGGGTCATCAAGACTCTTTTCTAGCGCCGTTTCCGGGGAGTGAAGGGCCTTTGGTAAGGAATTTTTTTATATAGTGTGCTGAAATTTACTGTCACTTGTCACTATGGAAAGTAATCCCTTGAGGGGCTTGTTTGGGGTATCTTCACCTCGACTGGAAACACAAGGAGTTGTCCCTCAACCTACTGAACCTACTGAAATATTTATTATGAAATTCCTTCGGGTATGATAGAGAAACTGATGGCTAATCCTTATGCAGGAGATGGAACACTACATCCTGATTTGCATATAATCTATGTGGATGAAGTTTGTGGATTATTTAAGCTTGCAGGTCTACCCGAGGATCACGTCAGGAAGAAGATCTTTCCTTTATCTTTGAAGGAGAAGGCATTGACATGGTACATGATATGTGATGATATTGGATCATGGAGCTACAACGGATTGAAGATGGAATTTCATCATAAGTTCTATCATGTGCATCTAGTTCATCATGATCGGAATTATATTATAATTTTTGGCCTCGTGAAGGAGAAATAATCACTCAATCTTGGGGGAGGCTTAAGTCAATGTTATATTCTTGCCCCAATCATGAGCTCTCTCGAGAAATTATTATTCAGAATTTTTATGCTCGACTTTCTCGTAACGATCAATCCATGCTCGATACTTCTTGTGCTGGTTCCTATATGAAGAAAGATGTTGACTTTAAATGGGATTTATTGGAAAGAATTAAATGCAACTCTGAAGATTGGGAACTCGACGAAGGTAAGGAGTCAGGTATGAACCTTAAGTTTGATTGTGTTAAATCTTTTGTGGACACCAATGCTTTTCGCGAAGTTAGCACTAAATATGGACTTGACTCTAAGATAGTAGCTTCCTTTTGTGAATCTTTTGCTGCTCATGTTGATCTCCCCAAGGAGAAGTGGTTTAAATATTATCCTCCCGTTGAAGTGAAAGTAGTTGAACCTATTAAAGTTGAAGAGAAAACTATTACTTATAATGTTGATCTTGTTATTCCCACTGCTTATATTGAGAAACCACCTTTCCCTGTTAGAATAAAGGATCATGCTAAAGCTTCAACTGTGGTTCGTAAGAGCTGTGCTAGAACACCTACACCCCGTGAGCAAATTAAAGTTGAACCTAGTATTTTTATGGTTGAGGATCTCTTGGTTGATATTATTGATGGTCATGTTATTCAATTTTTAGATGAAGATGCTAGAATTGCTAAACCTGATGCTAAAGATAAACATAGACCCATTGTTGGGATGCCTGTTATTTCTGTTAAAATAGGATATAATTGTTACCATGGCTTATGTGATATGGGTGCTAGTGTGAGTGCAATTCCATTTTCCTTATATAAAGAGATTATGAATGATATTGCACCATCCGAGTTAGAGGAAATTGATGTTATAATTAAGCTTGCTAATAGAGACACTATATCACCAGTTGGGATTATTAGAGATGTTGAAGTCTTGTGTGGGAAAATAAAATATCCTACTGATTTTCTTGTTCTTGGTTTCCCACAAGATGATTTTTGTCCCATCATATTTCGTAGACCCTTCTTGAATACCGTTAATGCCAGGATAGATTGTGAGAAGGAAACAATTACCATAAGTTTTGGGGATACGTCTCATGAGTTTAATTTCTCTAAATTTTGTAGACAACCCCATGATAAAGAATTGCCAAGTAGGGATGAAATTATTGGTCTTGCTTCTATTGCGGTTCCGCCTATTGATCCTTTAGAGCAATATTTGCTAGACCACGAAAATGATATGCATATGAATGAAAGGAATGAAATAGATAGGACTTTCTTTGATCAACATGATATTCTGAAACACAACTTTCCTGTTGAAATACTTGGGGATCCTCCTCCACCCAAGGGTGATCCCATGTTTGAGCTTAAACAATTACGTGATACTTTGAAATATGCTTATCTTGATGAAAATAAGATATATCCTGTTATTATTAGTGCTAACCTTTCAGAGCATGAAGAACAGAGATTATTGAAAACTCTAAGGAAGCACCGTGCTGTTATTGGATATACTGTTGATGATCTTAAGGGCATTAGTCCCACTCTATGTCAACAAAAAATTAAAATGGATCCTGATGCTAAACCAGTTGTTGATCACCAACGACGGTTGAATCGTAAAATGAAGGAAGTGGTAAGAAATGAAATATTAAAGCTTCTGGAGGTAGGTATCATTTACCCTATTGCTGATAGTAGATGGGATAGTCTCGTTCATTGTGTCCCTAAGAAAGGAGGTATTACCGTAGTTCCTAATGATAAAAATGAATTGATCCCACAGAGAATTGTTACAGATTATAGAATGGTAATTGATTTTAGGAAATTGAATAAAGCTACTAGAAAGATCATTACCCTCTACCTTTCATTGATCAAATGCTAGAATGATTATCCAAACACACACATTTCTGCTTTCTAGATGGTTATTCTAGTTTCTCTCAAATACGTGTGTCAAAAGAGGACCAAGAGAAGACCACCTTTACCTGCCCTTTTGGTACCTTTGCTTATAGACGTATGCCTTTTGGTTTATGCAATGCACCTGCTACCTTTCAAAGATGCATGACTGCTATATTCTTCAATTTTTGTGGAAGGATTGTTGAGGTTTTCATGGATGATTTTTCTGTTTACGGAACTTCTTTTGATGATTGTTTGAGCAACCTTGATTGAGTTGTGCAAAGATGTGAAGAAACTAATCTTGTCTTGAATTGGGAGAAGTGCCACTTTATGGTGAATGAAGGCATTATCTTGGGACATAAAATTTCCGAAAGAGGTATTGAAGTTGACAAGGCTAAAGTTGATGCTATTGAAAAAAATGATGTGTCCTACGAATATCAGAGGTATAAGAAGTTTCCTTGGTCATGCTGGTTTCTATAGGAGATTTATTACAGATTTCTCTAAGATTTCTAGGCCTTTCACTAATCATTTGCAAAAGATGTTCCATTCATTTTTGATGATGATTGTGTATAAGCATTTGAAATTCTCAAGAATGCTTTGATTTCTGCACCTGTTGTTCAACCATGTGATTGGAACCTACCTTTTTGAAATTATGTGTGATGCTCGTGATTATGCCGTTGGTGCTGTTCTAGGACAAAGAGTTGATAAAAAATTAAATGTTATTCATTATGCTAGCAAAACTCTAGAAAATGCTCAAATAAACTATGCTACCACTGAAAAGGAATTTTTAGTAGTTATGTTCGCTTGTGATAAGTTTAGACCCTATATTGTTGATTTTAAAGTAGTTGTTCACACTAATCATGCTGCTATTAAATATCTCATGGAAAAGAAAGATGCTAAACCTAGACTTATTAGGTGGTTTCTTCTGCTACAAGAATTTGATTTGCATATTGTTGATAGAATGTGTGCTGATAACCCCGTAGCAGATAACTTGTCTAGGTTAGAGAATGTTCTTGATGACGCACTACCTATTGATGATAGCTTTTTTGATGAACAATTACCTGTTATAAATGCTTCTCATAAAGGTTTTGCTAATTACCTTGGTATGCTGATTATGCTAATTACATTGTCGCTAAATTTATACCGCCTAGTTTCACATACCAACAAAAGAAAAGGTTTTGCTATGATTTAAGACATTACTTCTCGGAAGACCCACACCCTTACAAAGAAGGAGTAGATGGTGTTATTAGACGTTGTGTACCTGAGCATTAACAGGAACAGATCCTACGAAAGTGTCATTCCGAGTCCTATGGAGGACACCATGCTAGCGATAGGACTGCACATAATGTATTACAATCTGGTTTTTATTGGCCTACTCTGTTCAAGGATGCTCGTAAGTTTTTCTTGTCATGTGATGAATGCCAAAGAATTGGAAATATTAGTAGACGTCAGGAAATGCCTATGAATTACTCTCTCGTAATTGAACCATTTGATGTTTTGGGTTTTGACTATATGGGACCTTTTCCAACGTCCAATGGCTATACTCATATATTAGTTGCTGTTGATTATGTTACTAAATGGGTAGAAGCTATTCCAACTAGTAGTGCTGATCATAACACCTCTATTATGATGCTTAAAGAAGTTATTTTCCCTAGATTTGGAGTCCTAGATATTTAATGACTGATGGTGATTCACATTTTATTCATGGTGCTTTCCGTAAATTGCTTGCTAAATACAATGTTAATCATAGAATTGCATCTCCTTATCATCCTCGGTCTAGTGGTCAAGTAGAATTAAGCAATAGAGAAATTAAATTGATCTTGCAAAAGACGGTTAATAGATCTAGGAAGAATTGGTCTAAGAAACTTGACGATGCATTATGGGCTTATAGAACGGCTTATAATAATCCTATGGGTATGTCTCCGTATAAAATAGTTTATGATAAAGCATGTCACTTACCTCTAGAGCTAGAGCATAAAGCTTATTGGGCAATCAAAGAGCTCAACTATGATTTCAAACTTGCTGGTGAGAAAAGGTTATTTGACATTAGCTCACTTGATGAATGGAGAACACATGCCTATGAGAATGCCAAGTTGTTTAAAGAAAAGTTTAAGAGATGGCATGATAAAAGGATACAAAAGCGTGAATGCAATGTAGGTGATCATGTGTTGCTATACAATTCTCGGTTAAGATTTTTTGCATGTAAACTTCTCTCCAAATGGGAAGGGCCTTATATCATTGAGGAAGTATATCGTTCTGGTGTCATCAAAATCAACAACGCCGAAGGCACAAATCCGAAGATGGTAAATGGGCAAAGAATCAAACACTATATTTCAGGTACTCCCATTAATGTTGAAACCGATGTTATCAATACTATAACTCCCAAAGAGCATATTAAGGAGACTTACCAGAACGTTTCAGACTCTGATAAGGAATATGTATGTGGTACGGTAAGTAAACCGACTCCATTCCCAATAGCAATTTTATTCAGTTTTGGAATATTTAAAAAATTAGGAAAATAAAAAGGAGTCCGACGGACGCACGGGGAGGCGACAAGCCTGCTAGGCGTGGCCACCCCCTGGACTTGTCACCACCCCGTGCGCCCCCGGACTCCGTTTTCTTGTGGAACACCCCTTCGGGTCGGTGGAAATTTATTATATAATCTGCCGAAGGTTTCGACCTTTGTATCACGACAATACCTCATGTTTTCATTTTGAGCTGTTTCTGCAGTAGATTTAGAGCAAGATATCGTTGTTGGAAATATGCCCTAGAGGCAATAATAAATTGGTTATTAACATATTTCCTTGTTCATGATAATCTTTTATTATCCATGCTATAATTGTATTAATCGGAAACTCAGATACATGTGTGGATACATAGACAACACCATGTCCCTAGTATGCCTCTAATAGACTAGCTCGTTGATCAAAGATGGCTATGGTTTCCTAGTCATGGACATGATATGTCATTTGCTAACTGGATCACATCATTAGGAGAATGATGTGATGGACAAGATCCAAACTACAAACATAGCATATGATCGTGTCAGTTTATTGCTACTGTTTTCTGCATGTCAAGTATTTGTTCCTATGACCATGAGATCATGCAACTCACTGACACCGGAGGACTACCTTGTGTGTATCAAATGTCGCTACGTAACTGGGTGACTATAAAGGTGCTCCACAAGTATCTCCGAGGGTGTCTATCAGGTTGGCATGGATCAAGACTGCGATTTGTTACTCCGTGTGACGGAGAGGTATCTTAGGGCCCACTCGGTAATACAACATCACAATAAGCCTTGCAAGCAATGTGAATAAGTGTTAGCCACGGGATCTTTTATTACGGAACGAGTAAAGAGACTTGCTGGAAACGAGGTTGAACTAGGTATGGAGATGCCGACGATCGAATCTCGGGCAAGTAACATACCGAAGAACAAAGGGAACAACATACGAGATTAATTGAATCCTTTACATAGAGGTTCGACCGATAAAGATCTTCGTAGAATATGTAGGAACCAATATGGGCATCCAGGTACCGCTATTGGTTATTGACCGTAGAGGTATCTCGGTCATGTCTACATAGTTCTTGAACCCGCAGGGTCTGCACACTTAAGGTTCAGTGACGTTTCGGTAGTATAGAGTTATGTATGGTGGTGACCGAAGGTTATTTGGAGTCCCGTATGAGATCCTAGACGTCACGAGGAGGCCCAAAATGGTCCGGAGGTAAAGATTGATATATAGGAAGTCTTGTTTTGGTCACCGGAAAAGTTTTGGGCTCGTCGGTAGTGTATCGGGAGTACCGGGAGGGTACCAGGGGACCATCGGGAGGGGTGTCTCGACCCAAGAGGCTACATGGGCTGTGGGAGGAGATAAACCAGCCCCTGGTGGGCTGGCCTAAGCCTCCTCTAAGGGCCCATGTGGCTGGAGTGGTTTGAGAAGGAAAAAAAATCCAAAGGTGGAGAGGTGGAAAGAGTTTCCAAGTGGAAAGGAGGAATCCTACTCCTAATAGGATTGGAGTAGGACTCCTCCACCTCCTATTTCGACCAAACCTTGAGGGTTTGAGGCTGCCTCCTCACCTCCCTCCCTCCTATATATACTAGAGGATTTAGAGGGAAAAGCTAACCCTAATAGCCACGTGCTACCTCTCCTCTAGATCGCCGTTTCTCCTCTAGATCGGTTTTCAGCGGTGCTTAGGCGAAGCCCTGCTGGAATAGCTCCACCACCATCGCCGCAATGCCGTCACGCTACCGGAAAACTCATCTACCTCTCCGCTCCCTCTTGATGGATCAAGAAGGTAGAGATCGTCATCGAGCTGTACGTGTGCTGAACGCGGAGGTGCCGTCTATTCGGTGCTAGATCGGAAGGACCGTGATCAAGATCGCGAAATGATTCGCGATTGGATCGTGGGACGGATCGTGATGAGATCGCGGGACGGACTATGATGGGATCGCGGGACTCTCGGCGATTTGGATCACGAAGACGTTCAACTACATCAACCGCGTTTCTTAACGCTTCCTGCTTAGCGATCTATAAGGGTATGTAGATCCACTCTTCCTCTCGTAGATCCTCATCACCATGGATAGATCTTGCGTGCGTGTAGGAAATTTTTTGTTTCCCATGCAACATTCTCCAACAGTCGTCCCAATAGTCGACCGGGGAGAGTCGTGTTTCTCACCCGCCACAAGAGCCCAAGGCATACGTTGAAGCTAACCACTTTGGGCGAACCACGGAGGAGGATATGGAGGCTGACTTAAAAAGTGTGGACGCCATGGAGGAAGACCAAGAAGTTAATCACCATCCAGAACTTGGGGTCATGTTGGAGGAACTTCTGAGCCCAGCAATCCCGAATTTGGTCATTCCTACAAATGCTAAATTTCTTACTTATGAAAACTTGAAAAAGAGTGTTGTCTTTTCACCCGCAGCATTGAGACACCCCTGGGTGAAGGAATCTCTGTTCGTCAATGGAAAACTACACAAGGGAGTAATGAATCTCAGGTGGCAAAATAATAAGCTTGAAGAGGAGAATCGCATTCTAAAGGGTATCATCGCCAAGAATATCGCACCATCACCCCCGAAGAAGGACATTTGAGCACATGGGTATGGGCACTCCCCTTGGCTTGTGCCAAGCTTGGGGTAGGTGCCCCGGTATCGTATCATATCACTCCCTTTTCCTTTTTCGTTAATATTATCTTTCCTAGTTCGATCCTTTATGATTTTGTTTTGATCTAGTAGAATAAAAGATTTAGTATGATCTACCTTTTAGTTTTTGCTTTTGCTCCCGTTATGTATGCAAGTCTGAGATATATATAATAAACAATAGTTTTGATGACAGGGCTTTGCTAGATTACTTGAAAGTAATGAATATAGAATAATAGAACAAAATCAAAGAGAATATATAGTGATGTTATGGGGACTGATGACTTCACATATAAAAAGTATGGTGATTGAAAATTGTTGGGAGTTAACATACATAGTAATTGGTCATTGGTGCAATTGAAAGGAATTGATAAAGAAAGAGAGATTCACATATAAATATATTATCTTGGACATCTTTTATGATTGTGACCACTCATTAAAATATTACATGCCAAGAAGTTGATGTTGGACAAGGAAGACAACATAATGGGTTATGTTTGCTTACCTCCGGATAGAAGCTATATGGTTTTAGATCCTTTAACATGTAGTGCTTGCTTCCACCACATATTAGCCAAAACATCCACACTAAGTAGAGATACTACTTGTGCATCCAAACACCTCAACATAGTTTTGCCACGAGATTCCACCATACCTACCTATGGATTGAATAAGATCCTTCAAGTAAGTTGTCATCGGTGCAATAAGGCAATAAAAATTGCTCCTAAATATGCGTGATCTTTTGTTGTAAGGGAAATAAGCATTGTACAAACTTGTGATAGTGAAGAAATAAAAGCGATAGATTGCATAATAAAGGTTGCTATCACAAAGGGCAATGCAACGCGACATTCCTCTGTATTAAGAGTTTGTGCATCCAAAAACAAAGCGCATGACAACCTCTGCTTCCCTCTGCGAAGGGGCTATCTGTTACTTTTACTTTCTAGTACTTACCTTTATGCAAGATTCATGGTGCTTTTCACCACTTCCTATATTCCATCTCTCTTGGTAAGCAGTATGTGTTGGGGAATGATCTAGACTTATATATCCACTCGGATGTGGGTGATCATGAGTTATTATTGTTGACATCACCCTTGAGGTGAATAGTTGGGAGGCAAAACTATAAGTCCCTATATTTCTCTATGTTTGATTGAAGCTTTGATCTCATGGGTACCGCATGAGTGTTTGAAATTGTGAAAGACTAGAAGATGATTGAGTATGTGGATTTGCTTTACAAGCTCTTATATTGACTCTTTCCAATGTTATGATAAATTATCAATTGCTTCAATGACTGAGATCATAGTTTGTTGGTTGTCAATAGAGTTCTTGGTTCATACTTTATCTTGTGAATAAATTGTTACTCTAGTATAAAAAATCTCATACAATGAGTATTGTTGTTATAAAGTTGATCATGATGCCTTCATGTCCGTATTTTATTTTATCGACACCTCTATCTCTAAACATGTGGACATGTTCATCGATCTCGGCTTTCGCTTGAGGGCAATCGAGGTCTAAGCTTGGGGGAGTTGATACATCCATTTTGCATCATGCTTTTATATTGATATTTATTGAATTATGGGTTTTTATTGCACATTATGGTACAATACTTATGCCTTTTCTCTCTTATTTTACAAGGTTTACATGAAGAGGAAGAATACCGACAGCTGGAATTCTGGACTGGAAAAGGAGCAAATCTGAGATACCTATTCTGCACAACTCCAAAAGTCCTAAAAAATTACGGAGAATATTTTTGGAATTAATAAAAAATATTGGTGCAAGAATCAACCAGAGGGGGGCCACCAGCAGGCCACAAGCCTGCTAGGCGCGACCACCCCCTGGCCGCGCCTAGCAGGCTTGTGGGGCCCCTGTGGATCCTCCGACGCCCATCTTCTCCTATATGAAGTGTTTTGACTTGGAAAAAAATCAAAAGAGAGCTTTCGGGACGAAGCGCCACCGTCTAGAGGCAGAACTTGGGCAGAACCAATGTAGAGCTCCGGCAAGGCTGTTCCGCCGGGTAAACTTCCCTCCTGGAGGGGGAAATCAAAGCCATCGTCATCACCAACGATCATCTCATCGAGAGGGGGTCAATCTCCATCAACATCTTCATCAGCACCATCTCCTCTCCAAACCCTAGTTCATCTCTTGTATCCGATCTTTGTCTCAACACCTCAGATTGGTACTTGTGGATTGCTAGTAGTGTTGATTACTCCTTGTAATTGATGTTTGTTTGTTTACTTGGTGGAAGATCATATGTTCATATCCTTTATGATAATTAATACTCCTCTGATCTTGAACATGAACATGTTTTGTGAGTAGTTACGTTTGTTGCTAAGGACATGGGATAAGTCTTGTTATAAGTAATCATGTGAATTTGGTATTCGTTCGATATTTTGATGAGATGTATGTTGTCTCTCCTCTAGTGGTGTTATGTGAACGTCGACTACATAACACTTCACCATTATTTGGGACTAGGGGAAGGCATTGGGAAGTAATAAGTAGATTATGGGTTGCTAGAGTGATAGAAGCTTAAACCCTAGTTTATGCGTTGCTTGGTAAGGGGCTGATTTCGATCCATATGTTTCATGCTATGGTTAGGTTTACCTTAATTATTCTTTCATAGTTGCGGATGCTTGCGATAGGGGTTAATAATAAGTGGGAGGTTTGCCCAAGTAAGGGCAGCACCCAAGCACTGGTCCACCCACATATCAAATTTTCAAAGTAACGGACACAAATCAAATGAGCATGATGAAAACTAGCTTGACAGAAATTCCCATGTGTCCTCGGGAGCGCCTTACTTTATATAAGAGTTTGTCCAGGCATGTCCTTTGCTACAAAAAAGATTGGGCTACCTTGCTGCACCTTTGCTACACTCGTTACTTGTTACTCGTTACGAATTATCTTATCACAAAACTATCTGTTACCGACAATTCCAGTGCTTGCAGAGAATACCTTACTGGAAACCGCTTGTCATTTCCTTATGCTCCTCGTTGGGTTCGACACTCTTACTTATCAAAAGAACTACGATAGATCCCCTATACTCGTGGGTCATCAGCACTACGGTTTACTACGTGCCCCCATCAAGCCTCTTGTTGCTCCAGGTACAAGGAAGGGCGTTGCAGGGGAAGGAACCCGGTCTCTCTAGGCATTGTCGCTAAAACCCCGGTCATGGGCGGCACGCTCCCCCTCAAGAGGGTATGCCTCGTAATGTCGCAATAAGTTGTCATCATCGGGCGCAACACGGCACCTCCACACACCTCTCAAAGGGCGCCGGACACAGAGCAGCGGAAGAGCGGGACGAGCGAAGGTGCGAGGGAATGCGTGGTGCCGCACCAACAATAACACAAAACCCCACACAAGAGATGAGGGCGCGTCGCGCAAAACAAGCAACCGATGATTCAAAATAAGAGGGAGGAAGACGAAGGTAAAACAAAAAATTTAACGCCCTCAGGGGTCAAGTGCTTCTTGGTGTAACAGGGACCAGGGGAACAAAACAGGGAAAGCCTAGGCGGAGGAGCCGTTGTCACCATCCAGACCCTCGCCCGCCTCGGTGCTAAAGTCGTCGCCCTCGTCGGAGGAAGGCTCTTGGACAAACCGCTCCACCAAGGACTCCACATTCGGGCGCAGCTCATCACTGAGGGGCATCTGGAGCTTATCGGGCACCGGCTCCCTGACGCGGGGGAGATCAAGCTCCGGGGCGTGGCAGTGCAGGATGGAGAAGATCCGAGTGAGCGCAATGTCCAGGAGGTCGCACGCGCTGGACACATTGTCCTCGTTCACCCGAGAGACACCGGTCTCCAGCTCCTCCACCACCTTGCCAAAGAAGTTGAGGTAGCCACCATCGCCATGCGCACACTATAGCACGGTGGCTTTCCTGACGAACCAGCCCACTGCACTAGCCGCGCGGCAGGCAATGTCCAGGTACTGCTTGGCGCATTGTGCCTCCAGCATCTTCGCGTGCACCGCCTCATCCTGGGCAGCCTGCACGGCGTCAGCTGCTCCCCTGACCTGGGCCTGGAGGGACGCCAGCTCCGCCTTGGCCTCCTCCTCGCCCCTGAGTGTGGCTTGGAGGGCGGCCCCGACGCTCACTAGCTGGGCCCTCAACGCATCCGCTTCCTCCTGTAGCTCATCGAGCTTGAGCCTTTTGGGTGCAGGCACCCTGGGAGGAGGAAACAGTCAGGTCCGGTGTATCGGGCATGACTATAAAAAAGGGGGTGGGTTTCGGAACACTCACTCGTCGATGATGGCCCAGCGTCGGCGAGCTTGGGCTGGCCTCGAAGGCCCACCGCCACCGCCTCGAGAGGCGAGTGGCGGAGCCAAAGACCCCGTGCGTTTGCCCGCACCTGTAGCACTCCCTCCAGACGCCATGGAGGGTAAGGGAAGAGAGGAGGTTGAGAAGGATATATTTGGGAGGATGGTGAGCAAGAAGGCACGCCAGGATAGCAAGAACCCCCTGGCCGAGGCGAATTTATAGGCGTAACCACTGCCCATGGGGCGTCGTGGGGAGTGAAGGCACCGTGCGCTCCATGGTCGCCGCATGAAGGACTCGATAGGCGTGTAGCCCTGCTTCACATCGCTTCATCTGCCCTCGTCGGGTCACATCTATGTGGCCCGAGGGGTGAAAACACAACGATACATCAGCATTCAAGGAAGGGAAATGATGGCCGGCACGGCACGCAGGCTTTGCATCAGCCTGGCTCATGGTGGTTCTCAACGTCTTTGGGGAGTGAAGGCATCCATGCCTCATTATGCGCCACGTGCCAGGACGGGCCTGCAGGCGATTGGGGGACCAAGGCGCTCTTGTCGGTTACTTCGGCTTCACCCCAAAGCCAACTCAAGCATGCCTCGGGCCCGGGGGCTGCTGTCGGCATTCTGGGAACGGGGGTACCCAGACCTGCCAGCCTGCGGCCCAGGGCATGACCCACTTCGACGGCCTGGTACGGACCAACGCGGCCTCACACAAGAACAAAGTCCTCACGGGATCCTCGCCCTCACGAGGGGAACGACGCCAAGACCCCTAGGGGGAAGAGGCCTCCCCAGGTCGCCTCCCGAGGGGCGAAGATTTCTATGCAGCACTTAGCCTCGGGAGGTCGGGGGTGACGCAAGCCAGGCCAGGCAGGCACCAGCGTGTGCAGAGGATACAATATCATCTTTGGTGCAAAGGAGGCAAAGACGTATGTAGGTTCCCAAAGCACCTCCAAAAGGTTTCCATTCCGGCGCAACAAGACCAAGACCGCGAGCCCGGTAGGACGGACGTCATCGCCAAGCCAATCTCTGCATCACCACCGGTTACTTTGCAGCCGAAGACCACCTTTAGTCAGGATAAGAATGTACTCCTTGTCCCCCTTCGAATTTGGCCGTTGTGGGATCCCTTCCTACCATTGCGACAAGGGAAGAGGACTCGGGGTACTATAAATAGAGAATATGCTGCTAAGTAGAGAGGGACAGATCGAACACCACTCGAGCGCCCTCGCGAGGCTAACCACCACTCTTAAAGTTCATCCACAAACCTCCTCATGAGGCAATCCACCAAAGGCAGTAGTAGGGTTTTACGCTTCGTAGTGGCCCAAACCTGGGTAAATCCCTGTGTGCTAGTCTTCTTCCCGTGATTGGGTGAGTTCGCCGGGGTAGGTTGTCGAGCTGTGAGCTTGAGGCCGGAGCTGGTGGGGTTCTTCGCACACGCTCCTGAGTTCGAACCTTTTCGGGTTTTGCGAAGCCCGAAATCCGACAATCGGTGCACTCAGTGCCCCTAACCTCACCATTTTATGACGTGCATTATATAATGATCACACTTTTAGCTTAGGAGCTATTGTTGCACGATGCCTACACCTTAACAAGAGTAAGGGCAAGATACATGGTGGCATTTATGCTACTCGCTTAGCGAGTCGTTTTGAAGTTCAGATAAGCCCACATGATTATATTTTTCCCAAGGTTTATCTAGATCACAGGTCGTTGCGGGACCACCACTTTATTGATGAAGTTGATCTCTTTCATGATATTCGCTACAATTTAGTATTTAGTGTTGTAACCCGTGATGTTATCCCGTTGCCTGCACCTTCCTTGTTTGATTCTGTTGCCAGGAACAGATACAGAATTATGCCAGATGATATTACCGCCTACCGGAACAACCTAGCAGCAGCTGAGGAGGAACCCTAGGAGTGGGAAGCTTGGGTGCCACCACCACCTAGTATCAACTCACACTATTACCTGGGCTACGGATGATGTATTTCCACCGACATTACATTTATGTTCACACACTTCATTTCAGTTGTCGGTTGTCCACACTCTTTCATTGTATTATCCATGATAGATTTATTTTTCTCGTTTTCTTCTTGTGTGTTTGAAAAACTTTGAGAAAATCCAAAAATACTTCTTGCTTCTTTTCGGTTTTTCTATTTTAGTTTAGCTAGTTGTGGTATTAAAATAAAACCCCACAAAGATTTATGTTTTCTTCTTTTGCTTGTTGGGAGTTCTCTCGTGTAAATAGTTTTTCGTGTTTTTGTTTTCCTTCTCTTATTTGCTTTCTTCAAGAAAACTAAAAACTCCAAAAATACATTAGTGTGTGCTACCTCTTGAGCATGCGTTGGTTTTCCCTTGAAGAGGAAAGGGTGATGTAGTGAAGTAGATAAGTATTTCCCTCAGTTGATGAGAACCAAGGTATCAATCCAGTAGGAGGAACAAGCAAGTCACCAATGGATGCACCTACAAAAACAATCAAACTCTTGCACCCTACGCTATAAAGGGGTTGTCAATCCCTTCATGGTTATTTGCAAGGATTAGATCTGATAGAGATAGATGTAAAAGATTGCGGAAAGTAAAAAGGTAAATAAATTGCAGCAAGGTATTTTTGGTTTATAGATCTGAAAATATATTATGAAAAGTAGACCTGGGGGCCATAGGTTCCACTAGAGGCTTCTCTCTTGAAGGAAAGTATCACGGTGGGTGAACAAATTACTGTTGAGCAATTGATAGAAAAACGAATAATTATGAAGATATCCAAGGCAATGATTATTCATATAGGCATGATGTCTGTGTCAAGTAGACCAAAATGATTATGCATCTACTACTATTACTCCACACATCGATCGACTCCTGCCTGCATCTAGAGTATTAAGTTCATGAAGAGTAGAGTAACGCATTAGGTAAGATGACATGATGTATATGTTGGGGAACATCGCATGGGAAACAAAAAATTTCCTACGCACACGCAAACCTATCCATGGTGATGAGCATCTACGAGAGGGAGAGTGGATCTACATACCCTTGTAGATTGCTAAGCGGGAAGCGTTAAGAAACGCGGTTGGTGTAGTCGAACTTCTTCGCGATCCAAATCGCCGAGCATCCCGCGATCCAATCACGAACCGTCCCGCGAACACATCATGATCCGTCCCGTGAACTCATCACGATTCGTCTCACGATCTTGATCATGATCTGTCCCACGAACTCATCACGATCCGTTCCGTGATCACATCACGAACCGTCTCGCGATCTCGATCACGGTCCTTCCGATCTAGCGCCGAACGGACGGCACCTCCGCGTTCAGCACACGTGCAGCTTGATGACGATCTCCACCGTCTCGATCCAGCGAGAGGAGGTGGAGAGGAGAGAGAGTTCACCGGCAGCGTGACGGCACTCCGGTGATGGTGGTGGAGTGATTCCGGCAGGGCTTCGCCTAAGCGCTGCAGAAAACCGATCTAGAGGAGAAACTATGCACCGGTGAAACGGGTAGCACATGGCCGGAAATTCTGTCCAAAAACCACCCAATCCACTAGTATATATAGGAGGAGAGGAGAGGAGAGGCAGCCAAGGCCTTTGGGTCGTCCAAAATAGGAGGTGGGAAGAAATCCTACTTCACCTCCAATCCTAGTTGGAGTAGGATTGCCTCCTATTGGCTGATTTTCCACTTTTTGCTTTAGGACTTTCTCTCCTGCGCCATGGGCCTTTGTGGCTGTTTTCCCAGCCCACTAAGGTCTTGTTATTATTCTCCCACAGCCCATGGACCTCTTGGGGTCGAAATACCCCTCCCGGAGGTCCTCCGGTACACTACCGGCACTCCCGGTACAATACCGATACTCCCGGTACACTACCGATGAGCCTGAAACTTTTACGGAAACCAAACTGGGACTTCCTATATATGAATCTTTACCTCCAGACCATTCTGGAGCTCCTCGTGATGTCCAGGATCTCATCCGGGACTCCGAACAACCTTCGGTCACCACCATACATAACTCTACACTACCGAAACGTCATCGAACCTTAAGTGTGCAGACCCTGCGGGTTCGAGAACTATGTAGACATGACCGAGACACCTCTACGGTCAATAACCAATGGTGGGACCTGGACGTCCACATTGGTTCCTACATATTCTACGAAGATCTTTATCGGTCGAACCTCTATGTCAAGGGTTCAGTTAATCCCGTATAACGTTCCCTTTGTTCTTCGGTATGTTACTTGCCCGAGATTCGATCGTCGGTATCTCCATACCTAGTTCAACCTCGTTACTGGCAAGTCTCTTTACTCGTTCCGTAATACAAGATCCCGCAACTAACAATTAGTCACATTGCTTGCAAGGCTTATTATGATGTTGCATTACCGAGTGGGCCCCGAGATACCTCTCCATCACACGGAGTAACAAATCCCAGTCTCGATCCATGCCAACTCAACAGACACCATCGAAGATACCTGTAGAGCACCTTTATAGTCACCCAGTTACGTTGCGACGTTTGATACACACAAGGCACTCCTCCGATATCTGTGAGTTGCATGATCTCATGGTCATAGGAACATATACTTGACATGCAGAAAACAGTAGCAATAAACTGACACGATCGTATGCTATGTTTGTAGTTTGGGTCTTATCCATCACATCATTCTCCTAATGATGCGATCCTGTTATCAAATGACATCCCATGTCCTTGGCTAGGAAACCTTAACCATCCTTTGATCAACGAGCTAGTCCATTAGAGGCATACTAGGGACATGGTTTTGTCTATGTATCCACACATGCATTTAAGTCTCCGATCAATACAATTATAGCATGGATAATAAACGATTATCATGAACAAGGAAATATGATAATAACTAATTTATTATTGCCTCTAGGGCATATTTCCAACAGTCTCCCACTTGCACTAGAGTCAATAATCTAGTTCACATCACCATGTGATTCGCATTGTTATGAATCTAACACCCAATGAGTTCTGGGGCTCGATCATGCTTTGCATGTGAGAGAGGTCTTATAGTCAACGGGTCTGCGATATTTAGATCCGTGTGTACTTTGCATATCTCTATGTCAAACCGTAAACACTGCTACCACACTCCACTTGGTACTATTTCCAAATGGCTGCTCCACTATACGTATCCAGATTGCTACTACTAGTCATCCGGATAGGTGTTAAAGCTTGCATCGACGTAACTCTTTACGACGAACTCTTTATCACCTCCATAATCAAGAAACATTTCCTTAGTCCTCTGGTTACTAAGGATAATTCCGACCGCTGTCCAGTGATCCACTCCTGGACCACTCTTGTACCCCTTGACAGACTCATGGCAAGGCACACATAGGTGCGGTACACAGCATGGCATAATATAGAGCCTATGGCTAAGGCATAGGGGACGACATTCGTCCTTTCTCTTTCTTCTGCCATTGTCGAGCTTTGAGTCTCACTCAACTTCACACCTTACAAATCAGACGAGAACTATTTCTCTGGCTGATCCATTTTGAACTCTTTCAAAATCTTGTCAAGGTATGCACTCATTGAAAGTCTCATCAAGCATCTTGATCTATCTCTATAGATTTTGATGCTCAACAATTAGGTAGCTTTATCTAGGTCTTCCTTTGAAAAACACTTTTCAAACAACCTTTTATGCCTTCTAGAAATTCTACATTATTTCCGATCAACAATATGTCAACCACATATACTTATCAGAAACTCTACAGTGCTCCCACTCACTTTATTGCAAATACAAGTTTCTCGTAAACTTTGTATAAACTACAGAAACTTTGATCAACTCATCAAAGTGTATATTCCAACTCCGAGATGCTTGCTTCAGTCCATGGAAGGATCACCAAAGCTTGCACACCTTTTAGCATCCTTAGGACTGACAAAACCTTCTGGTTGTATCACATACAACCTTTCCTCAAGTAAACCGTTAAGGAAACGATGTTTTGACATCCATCTGCCAGATTTCATAATTGAAAACACAGCAACTGCTAACATAATTCCAACAGACTTTAGCACCACTATGAATGAGAAAGTCTCATCGTAGTCAACTCCTTGATCTTGTCACAAACATCTTTGCAACAAGTCGAGCTTTACAAATAGTGACATTCACCATCAGTGTCTGTCTTCATTTTAAAGATCCATTTGTATTCAACGACCTGCCGTCCAACGAGCAAGTCTACCAAAGTCTACACTTGGTTTTAATACATGGATCCTATCTCGGATTTCATGGCCTCCAACCATTTGTCGGAATCCGGGCCCATCATCGCTTCTCCATAGCTCGTAGGTTCATCGTTGTCCAACAACATGACCTCCAAGACAGAGTTGTCGTACCGCTCAGGAGCATTACACATCCTTGTCGACCTACGAAGTTCGATAGTAACTTGATCCTGAAGCTTCATGATCATCATCATTAACTTCCTCTTCAACTAACGTAGGCTTCACAGAAACATCTTTCTGCGCTGCGCTACTCTCTGGTTGAACAAATGTTTAACAACCTCATCAAGTTCTATCTTCCTCCCACTCAATTATTTCGAGAGAAACTTTTTCTCGAGAAAGGACCCAGTTCTAGCAACAAACACTTTGCACTCGGATCTAAGATAGAAGGCATACCCATCTGTTCTTAGGGTATTCTATGAAGATACATTTGTCCGCTTTGGGTTCTAGCTTATTATGTGAAAACATTTTCCACACAAGCATCGCAGCCCCAAACATTAAGAAATGACAGCTTAGGTTTCTATCAAACCATAATTCACACGGTGTCATCTCAACGGATTTAGATGATGCCCTATTTAAAGTGAATGTAGTTGTGTCTAATGCATAACCCCAAAAATTATAGTAGTAAAACGATAAGAGACATCACAGTATGCACTATATCAATAGAGCATGACTATGATGTTCGGACACACCATCACACCATGGTGTTCCAGGTGGCGTTAGTTGTGAAACAAATTTCACGTTGTCTTAAGTTGTATGCCAAACTCGTAACTCAGATATTCACCTCCAGGATCATATCGCGGTCATTTTTATCTTCTTGTCACGATGATCTTTAAACTTCACTCTGAATTTGCTTGAACCTTTCAAACGATTCAGACTTGTGTTTCATTAAGTAAATATACACTATATCTACTCAAATCATCAGTGAAGGTAAGAAAATAACGATATCCACTGCACGCTACAAGATTCACTAGATTGCATACATCAACATGTATCATTTCCAATGAATCACTTGCCTGCTCCATCCAACGGGGTCCTTTAGTCATCTTGCCCAAGAGGCATGGTTCGCATGTCTCAACCGATTCGAAATCGATGAGTCCAAATATCCATCAGCATGGAGTTTCTACATGCGCTTTATACCAATATGACATTTAGCGGCAGTGCCACAAGTATGTGGTACTATCATTATTAACTTTGTATCTTTTGACATCAATTTTACGAACATGTGTACTACTACGATCAAGATTTCAACAAACCATTCTCACTGGGTGCATGACCATTGAAGGTATTATTCATGTAACCAGAATAACGATTATTCTCTGACTTAAATGAATAACCGTATTGCAACAAACATGATCTAATCATGTTCATGCTCAACGCAAAACACCAAATAACATTTATTTAGGTTCGTCACTAATCCTGAAGGTAGAGAGAGCGTGCGATGTTGATCACATCAACCTTGAAACATTTCCAACACACATCGTCACCTCACCCTTAGCTAGTTCTCCGTTTATTCCGTAGCTTTTATTTCGAGTTACTAACATTTAGCAACCGAACCGGTATCCAATACCCAGGTGCTACTAGGAGTACTAGCAAGGTACACATAAATAACTCGTATATCAAATATACTTCTGTCGATGTTGCCAGCCTTCTTATCTGCCAAGTATCTAGGGTTGTTCCGCTTCAGCGACCTCTCACCTCATAATAGAAGCACTTAGTCTCGGGTTTGAGTTCAACTTTGGGTTGCTTCACTGGAGCAGCAACTGACTTGCTATCCATGAAGTTTCCCTCCTTGCTCTTGCCCTTTTCGAAACTAGTGGTTTGATTAACCATCAACACTTGACGCTCCTTCTTGATTTCTACCTTCGCGGTGTCAAACATCGCGAACAGCTCAGGGATCAATACTTCTATCCCTGGTGTATTATAGTTCATCACTAAGTTCTAGTAGCTTCAGTGACAGTGACTTGGAGAACTATATCAATCACTATCTTATCTGGAAGATCAACTCCCACTTGATTCAAGCGATTGTAGTACCCAGACAATCTGAGTACATGCTCAACGATTGAGCTATTCTCCTTCATCTTACAAGCAAAGAATCTTGTTGGAGATCTCATATCTCGCAACAAAGGCACGAGCCTGAGATCACAATCTCTGCTCCTAGAACATCTCATATGTTCCGTGACGTTCAAAACGTTTTGGAGCCTCAATTCTAAGCCGTAATGCATGACGCACTAAACTATCAAGTAGTCATCGAAACGTGCCTGTTAGATGTTCACAACATCTATAGACGACGCTAGAGGGGGTGGCGCACCGAGCGGTGCATTAAGGACATAAGCCTTCTGTGCAGCAATGAGGACAATCCTCAGATCACGGACCCAGTCCGCAATTTTGCTACCAACATCTTTCAATTCTATTTCTCTAGGAACATATGAAATTACAAGGGAGCTACATCGCGAGCTAGTAATCTACAACATAATTTGCAAAGACACTTTGACTATGTTCATGATAATGAGTTCAATTAATCATATTACTTAAGAATTCCCACTCAAATTGACATCCCTCCGATCATTCGAGTGATACATGATCCAAATTCACCAACTCAAGTCCGATCATCACGTGAGTTGAGGTGGATGCAATGGTGAACATCATTATGTTGATCATATCTACTATATGACTCATGTTCGACCTTTCGGTCTCTCGTGTTCCAAGGCCATGTCTGTACATGCTAGGCTCGTCAAGTTTAACCAGAGTGTTCTGCGCGTGCAAATCTGGCTTGCACCCGTTGTATGTGAACGTAGAGTCTATCACACCCGATCATCACGTGGTGTCTCAACACGACGAACTTTCGCAACGGTGCACACTCGGGAAGAACACAGTTCATCTTGAAATTCAAGTGAGGGATCACCTTATAATGCTACCACCGTACTAAGCAAAACAAGGTGCATAAAAGGATTAACATCTCATGCAATTCATAAGTGACATGATATGGCCATGAACTTGTGTTTAAGATCTCCATCTTCGAAACACCGGCATGATCTTCATCGTCACCCGCACAACACCATGATCTCCATCATCTTGATCTCCATCAATGTGTTGCCATTGGGGTTGTCACGCCCTGCATGCTTCTACTACTATTGCTACCGTAGCGATAAAGTAAAGCATTACATAGCGCTTAATGATTGACACGCAGGTCATACAATAATTAAAGACAACCCTATGGCTTCTGCCGGTTGCCATACTCATCGAATGCAAGTCGTGATAATCTATACATCACATGATCATCTCGTACATCACATATATCTCATCATGTAATTGGCCATATCACATCACAACATACCCTGCAAAAACAAGTTAGACGTCCTCTAATTGTTGTTGCATATTTTACGTGGCTGCTATGGGTATCTAGCAAGAATGATTCTCACCTACGCATAAACCACAACGGTGATACACTAGTTTGCTTTTCAACCTTCTCAAGGACCGCCTTTGTCGAATCCGATCCAACTAAAGTGAGAGAAACTGTCACCCGCAAGCCATCTAGGCAACAAGTTGCGTCGAGGGAACCGGTCTCTCGTAAGCGTACGAGTAATGTTGGTCCGGGCCGCTTCATCTCACAATCCCGCTGAACCAAAATACGACCAAGGGAGGAAGCAATCTAAGCATCAACGCCCACAAACCTTTTGTGTTCTACTCGAGATCTCATCGAACCATCAACCTAGCTCATGATGCCACTGTTGGGGAACGTCGCATGGGAAACAAAAATTTTCCTACGCACACGCAAACCTATCCATGGTGATGAGCATCTACGAGAGGGAGAGTGGATCTACATACCCTTGTAGATCGCTAAGCGGGAAGCGTTAAGAAACGCGGTTGGTGTAGTCGAACTTCTTCGCGATCCAAATCGCCGAGGGTCCCGCGATCCAATCACAAACCGTCCCGCGAACACATCATGATCCGTCCCGTGAACTCATCACGATTCGTCTCACGATCTTGATCATGATCTGTCCCACGAACTCATCACGATCCGTTCCGTGATCACATCACGAACCGTCTCGCGATCTCGATCACGGTCCTTCCGATCTAGCGCCGAACGGACGGCACCTCCGCGTTCAGCACACGTGCAGCTTGATGACGATCTCCACCGTCTCGATCCAGAGAGAGGAGGTGGAGAGGAGAGAGAGTTCACCGGCAGCGTGACGGCGCTCCGGTGATGGTGGTGGAGTGATTCCGGCAGGGCTTCGCCTAAGCGCCGCAGAAAACCGATCTAGAGGAGAAACTATGCACCGGTGAAACGGGTAGCACGTGGCCGGAAATTCTGTCCAAAAACCACCCAATACACTAGTATATATAGGAGGAGAGGAGAGGAGAGGCAGACAAGGCCTTTGGGTCGGCCTAAATAGGAGGTGGGAAGAAATCCTACTTCACCTCCAATCCTAGTTGGAGTAGGATTGCCTCCTATTGGCTGATTTTCCACTTTTTGCTTTAGGACTTTCTCTCCTGCGCCATGGGCCTTTGTGGCTGTTTTCCCAGCCCACTAAGGGCTGGTTATTATTCTCCCACAGCCCATGGACCTCTTGGGGTCGAAATACCCCTCCCGGAGGTCCTCCGGTACACTACCGGCACTCCCGGTACAATACCGATACTCCCGGTACACTACCGATGAGCCTGAAACTTTTACGGAAACCAAACTGGGACTTCCTATATATGAATCTTTACCTCCGGACCATTCTGGAGCTCCTCGTGATGTCAAGGATCTCATCCGGGACTCCGAACAACCTTCGGTCACCACCATACATAACTCTACACTACCGAAACGTCATCGAACCTTAAGTGTGCAGACCCTGCGGGTTCGAGAACTATGTAGACATGACCGAGACACCTCTACGGTCAATAACCAATGGCGGGAACTGGACGTCCACATTGGTTCCTACATATTCTACGAAGATCTTTATCGGTCGAACCTCTATGTCAAGGGTTCAGTTAATCCCGTATAACGTTCCCTTTGTTCTTCGGTATGTTACTTGCCCGAGATTCGATCGTCGGTATCTCCATACCTAGTTCAACCTCGTTACTGGCAAGTCTCTTTACTCGTTCCGTAATACAAGATCCCGCAACTAACAATTAGTCACATTTCTTGCAAGGCTTATTGTGATGTTGCATTACCGAGTGGGCCCCGAGATACCTCTCCGTCACACGGAGTAACAAATCCCAGTCTCGATCCATGCCAACTCAACAGACACCATCGAAGATACCTGTAGAGCACCTTTATAGTCACCCAGTTACGTTGCGACGTTTGATACACACAAGGCAATCCTCCGATATCTGTGAGTTGCATGATCTCATGGTCATAGGAACATATACTTGACATGCAGAAAACAGTAGCAATAAACTGACACGATCGTATGCTATGTTTGTAGTTTGGGTCTTATCCATCACATCATTCTCCTAATGATGTGATCCCGTTATCAAATGACATCTCATGTCCATGGCTAGGAAACCTTAACCATCCTTTGATCAACGAGCTAGTCCATTAGAGGCATACTAGGGACATGGTTTTGTCTATGTATCCACACATGCATTTAAGTCTCCGATAAATACAATTATAGCATGGATAATAAACGATTATCATGAACAAGGAAATATGATAATAACTAATTTATTATTGCCTCTAGGGCATATTTCCAACAGTCTCCCACTTGCACTAGAGTCAATAATCTAGTTCACATCACCATGTGATTCGCATTGTTATGAATCTAACACCCAATGAGTTCTGGGGCTCGATCATGCTTTGCATGTGAGAGAGGTCTTATAGTCAACGGGTCTGCGATATTTAGATCCATGTGTACTTTGCATATCTCTATGTCAAACCGTAAACACTGCTACCACAATCCACTTGGTACTATTTCCAAATGGCTGCTCCACTATACGTATCCAGATTGCTACTACTAGTCATCCGGATAGGTGTTAAAGCTTGCATCGACGTAACTCTTTACGACGAACTCTTTATCACCTCCATAATGAAGAAACATTTCCTTAGTCCTCTGGTTACTAAGGATAATTCCGACCGCTGTCCAGTGATCCACTCCTGGACCACTCTTGTACCCCTTGACAGACTCATGGCAAGGCACACATAGGTGCGGTACATAGCATGGCATAATATAGAGCCTATGGCTAAGGCATAGGGGACGACATTCGTCCTTTCTCTTTCTTCTGCCGTTGTCGAGCTTTGAGTCTCACTCAACTTCACACCTTACAAATCAGACGAGAACTATTTCTCTGGCTGATCCATTTTGAACTCTTTCAAAATCTTGTCAAGGTATGCACTCATTGAAAGTCTCATCAAGCATCTTGATCTATCTCTATAGATTTTGATGCTCAACAATTAGGTAGCTTTATCCAGGTCTTCCTTTGAAAAACACTTTTCAAACAACCTTTTATGCCTTCCAGAAATTCTACATTATTTCCGATCAACAATATGTCAACCACATATACTTATCAGAAACTCTACAGTGCTCCCACTCACTTTATTACAAATACAAGTTTCTCGTAAACTTTGTATAAACTACAGAAACTTTGATCAACTCATCAAAGTGTATATTCCAACTCCGAGATGCTTGCTTCAGTCCATGGAAGGATCACCAAAGCTTGCACACCTTTTAGCATCCTTAGGACTGACAAAACCTTCTGGTTGTATCACATACAACCTTTCCTCAAGTAAACCGTTAAGGAAACGATGTTTTGACATCCATCTGCCAGATTTCATAATTGAAAACACAGCAACTGCTAACATAATTCCAACAGACTTTAGCACCACTATGAATGAGAAAGTCTCATCGTAGTCAACTCCTTGAACTTGTCACAAACATCTTTGCAACAAGTCGAGCTTTACAAATAGTGACATTCACCATCAGTGTCTGTCTTCATTTTAAAGATCCATTTGTATTCAACGACCTGCCGTCCAACGAGCAAGTCTACCAAAGTCTACACTTGGTTTTAATACATGGATCCTATCTCGGATTTCATGGCCTCCAACCATTTGTCGGAATCCGGGCCCATCATCGCTTCTCCATAGCTCGTAGGTTCATCGTTGTCCAACAACATGACCTCCAAGACAGAGTTGTCGTACCGCTCAGGAGCATTACACATCCTTGTCGACCTACGAAGTTCGATAGTAACTTGATCCTGAAGCTTCATGATCATCATCATTAACTTCCTCTTCAACTAACGTAGGCTTCACAGAAACATCTTTCTGCGCTGCGCTACTCTCTGGTTGAACAAATGTTTAACAACCTCATCAAGTTCTATCTTCCTCCCACTCAATTATTTCGAGAGAAACTTTTTCTCGAGAAAGGACCCAGTTCTAGCAACAAACACTTTGCACTCGGATCTAAGATAGAAGGCATACCCATCTGTTCTTAGGGTATTCTATGAAGATACATTTGTCCGCTTTGGGTTCTAGCTTATTATGTGAAAACATTTTCCACACAAGCATCGCAGCCCCAAACATTAAGAAATGACAGCTTAGGTTTCTATCAAACCATAATTCACACGGTGTCATCTCAACGGATTTAGATGATGCCCTATTTAAAGTGAATGTAGTTGTGTCTAATGCATAACCCCAAAAATTATAGTAGTAAAACGATAAGAGACATCACAATATGCACTATATCAATAGAGCATGACTATGATGTTCGGACACACCATCACACCATGGTGTTCCAAGTGGCGTTAGTTGTGAAACAAATTTCACGTTGTCTTAAGTTGTATGCCAAACTCGTAACTCAGATATTCACCTCCACGATCATATCGCGGTCATTTTTATCTTCTTGTCACGATGATCTTTAAACTTCACTCTGAATTTGCTTGAACCTTTCAAACGATTCAGACTTGTGTTTCATTAAGTAAATATACACTATATCTACTCAAATCATCAGTGAAGGTAAGAAAATAACGATATCCACTGCACGCTACAAGACTCACTAGATTGCATACATCAACATGTATCATTTCCAATGAATCACTTGCCTGCTCCATCCAACGGGGTCCTTTAGTCATCTTGCTCAAGAGGCATGGTTCGCATGTCTCAACCGATTCGAAATCGATGAGTCCAAATATCCATCAGCATGGAGTTTCTACATGCGCTTTATACCAATATGACATTTAGCGGCAGTGCCACAAGTATGTGGTACTATCATTATTAACTTTGTATCTTTTGACATCAATGTTATGAACATGTGTACTACTACGATCAAGATTTCAACAAACCATTCTCACTGGGTGCATGACCATTGAAGGTATTATTCATGTAACCAGAATAACGATTATTCTCTGACTTAAATGAATAACCGTATTGCAACAAACATGATCTAATCATGTTCATGCTCAACGCAAAACACCAAATAACATTTATTTAGGTTCGTCACTAATCCTGAAGGTAGAGAGAGCGTGCGATGTTGATCACATCAACCTTGAAACATTTCCAACACACATCGTCACCTCACCCTTAGCTAGTTCTCCGTTTATTCCGTAGCTTTTATTTCGAGTTACTAACATTTAGCAACCGAACCGGTATCCAATACCCAGGTGCTACTAGGAGTACTAGCAAGGTACACATAAATAACTCGTATATCAAATATACTTCTATCGATGTTGCCAGCCTTCTTATCTACCAAGTATCTAGGGTTGTTCCGCTTCAGCGACCTCTCACCTCATAATAGAAGCACTTAGTCTCGGGTTTGATTTCAACTTTGGGTTGCTTCACTGGAGCAGCAACTGACTTGCTATCCATGAAGTTTCCCTCCTTGCTCTTGCCCTTTTCGAAACTAGTGGTTTGATTAACCATCAACACTTGACGCTCCTTCTTGATTTCTACCTTCGCGGTGTCAAACATCGCGAACAACTCAGGGATCAATACTTCTATCCCTGGTGTATTATAGTTCATCACTAAGTTCTAGTAGCCACAAGGTGGAGTATATTGGAGCCATAAGCCACTAGAGAAGGGCCCCAAGGTGGCCACCCTCCACCAGGGAACACCAGACCCCCCTAGCGCGACCTCGTGGAGCATGTCCACCTCGTGGGCCCTCTGACCCTAATTCCAGTGCTATAAAATCCTAAATTTCGAGGAAAAAATTGAAGAGAAAGTTTGATCGCGTTTCACGATATAGAGCCGCTGCCACCTTCTGTTCTTCATTGAGAGGCCAGATCTGGAGCCCATTTGGGGCTCTAGAGAGGGGAATCTTCGATCTTAGTCATCATCAACCCTTCTCCATCGCCAATTCCATGATGCTCCCCACTGTGAGTGAGTAATTCCTTCGTAGGCTTGCTGGTCGGTGAGGAGTTGGATGATATTCATCATGTAATCGAGTTAGTTTTGTTGGGGCTTGAACCGTAGTATCCACTATGTTCTAAGATTGATGTTGTTATGACTTTGCCGTGCTTAATGTTGTCAGTAGGGCCCGAGTGCCATGATTTCAGATCTGAACCATTTATGTTATCATCATTATATCTATGTTCTTGATCCGATCTTGCCTAGTCATATGCACCTATTACGTGTTATGATCCGTCAACCCCGGGGTGATAGAAATCGGGATACTTCACGGTGATGACCGTAGTTTGAGGAGTTCATGTATTCACTATGTGTTAATGCTTTGTTTCAGTTCTCTATTAAAAGGAGGCCTTAATATCCCTTAGTTTACATATGGACCCCACTGCCACGGGATGGTAGTATAAAAGATGTCATGCAAGTTCTTTTCCGTAAGCATGTATGACTATATACGGAGTACATGCCTACATTACATTGACGAACTGGAGTTAGTTCTGTGTCGCCCTAGGTTATGATTGTTATATGATGAATATCATCCAACGAATACACCGATCTAGTGCCTACAAGTTTTATACTTATTGTTCTTTCTAGGTTACTACTACTGCTGTTACTATTGCACTTGCTACCAAATCACTACTGCTACTGTTACCTCTACTTCTACTATCAAACTATCATATTATTGTGCTGCTGATCACTTTCCTGCAAATATTTATCTCCAGGTGTGGTTGAATTTACAAATCAACTATTAATACTCTCAAATATTCTTTGGTTCCCCTTGTGTCGAATTTTTAAATTTGGTTGAATACTCTACCCTCGAAAACTGTTGAGATCCCCTATACTTGTGGGTTATCAATGAGGATGACTTACTTGGAGATGATGACTTGCTCTTTGATAGTTAGTCAGAATGAACTTGATGATAATCATGCTAGTCAAGATAAGTCGTGTGATGATGATAAGAAGGAAATAGAGTGTCTAACTATAGAATTAAACACTCTTAAGTTAGCCCATGAATGTACTCTATAAGATCATAGAGAGCTTGTAAGAACTCATGCGAAGATACATTTTGAGAAGCTCAATTTAGAGCAAGAACATGAGTTTCTTAAAGCTATCAATGACAATCTTCGAAAGGAGACTTCCTCTTATCTAGCCAAATGACTACTCTTGTCTACTTTTGTTCCACAAGTTAAACCTAAGCAAACTAGTAACAAAGGCAAGAAAGGTTCTTCATCTAGCTAGTAGCAACAATAAAAATGATAAATCAAATGATGTTGCTTCTAGTAGTTCTATTTATTCCACTAATGATTCTCTTATCCAAGTTACACTTGATCAAGAAAACAATTTATTGAAAGGTATTATAGAAAAACGTGCCTGTAAAAGTCTTGATGTATGCAAGCAATTCCAGGAGATTGTACGCAAACATGGAGGATACCGGAAGAACCAAGGCATTGGCTACTTCAATGCTAATGGAGTTGAATGGGAAGAAGGTCAATACCCCAAGCCAAAGTTTGTTCCCCAAAAGGAGAAGTATGAACCTACTCTCCCCAAGGGAACAAAATCTCAAGATGACCTTCCACCACAAGACCACACACTCAAGGGAAAGGACAAGCTTCAAAGGGAGATTGGCACATTTGAAGATGAATCCCAAGCCACGATCAAGTGGGTTCTCAAGGCTACTATAAGTTCTACTTCAACACGTGCTACTTCAACTCTAAGGATCCCATCAAGTTGATGTGGGTCCTAAAGAATAAGATCTAGAGAAGTTCCTTGAGGGGTGACTCCACCAACAAAATTCACTCATATTCATTTTTGACATTGACTATTTGTAATCAACTTCAACTTTATGCAATAGTTCAAGGAGTCACACAGTCCCTCATAGGTAAGCAAGGGACAAGGTAATAAATGAATCAATGGACATCATCATGTATGCATTTCACTCCATGTCCGTAGATATCCTTGTATTTGTTCCTTGTGTGGGACTAACCCATGTAGGTGAGAAGAGTAAGAAACAACAAGGATGACTCCCAACTCAAGATGATCTTCATCATCTATGAGCATGCACTACTACAAAACCTACGTGAAGTCTTCAACAACAAAACCCAAGGTTAGTTTGTCCCTCTTAGTGGGATATCGCATCAAGGGGGAGCTTCAATCTAAGACTTGAGTTAAAGCATCTCTTCAGATGTGAACACATTAAATGCTCTATGTAAAAGTGGTAACCCCAGTTGTGCCTAAATGATGAGTATGACCTATGATCATGTATTCTTACTTGGCTCCTAAGTCAATATACTCATATATAGATGACTACGTCATCACCAAAGTGCTTGGTATATACTAGAGTGGTTTTGCATGTTTCCCATACTTCATTTGAAATTTTATTGGGTGAGCATGTTGGTATGCATATTTTTTATCATTCGAGGATATCCAATTGTTATTATTTGGATTTCATTTTCTTTGGCCAATTGGATACAAGAATGCCTAAGTACTACCCTATACTATCCATGCTCTCACGTCTCAAATTCTATTCATGCTTCATCACAAAATTTGAGCAAGCACTTTTCGAACCTTCTGCATGAGGAGCACTCGGAGTTCCATTTTGACAAGAGCTAACTTCCACAACCTCACTTGTGCCACTCAGTGTAACCAACTCCACAAACTCAGTTCCATCAAAGCATTAGGGTTGATCTAGTTTTTGATCCTCGGTCAACCGATCCCTAAATCTTAGCCTCACCGAGTTTCATTATCAGATGGCAGTTAAGAAACTCAGTGGCACCAAAATTTGCAAATCAGCATCACCGACAATAAGGGGATATATATATATCCAGCGGACCCAATTTTTTGAAATTCATCTTCAAACGTCGACCTCCGCAACCCCTTGCTGCCGCGCTCGTGTCTACGGATGTCGCAACTTTGTCTCTGTGCGCCCTTGCCACCGGAGTTCCTCGTCGTTGATGTAAATCTGACCTGCCGTCACCGCCGTAGGAGATCTTCACCGAGTTAGGGTAAGGATCTCGCCCATCTTTCGCTCCCTATCCGATTCTTGCGCATTAGGATTTGTTTACCTACATGCCACAGTTTGCAAATCATCTATCCATCAGAAGTTCTGATTGGAGTAGTAGAACAAGATTTTTTTTAGGTTTAGGTTCTGCCATGCGTGTCCTAGTGTCACTAGGTTGGGATGTATCGGTCTGACTGATTCGTCATCTAGGGTTACTAAGAACACTCTCGGTGAAACCGAGTTTCTCTTTTTGGTGAAGCCGAAAAGAGTTGCCAAGTTTCTCTCATATGAGGTATGTCTTGGTGGCTTCGAAAAATCTAACTCGGTGGAACCAAAACACACTTAGCAGAAAGTTAAATCTAAGACTCTGAGTTCAAATTTGTAAAAACAACTGTGTTTTGTGATACTCATCTTTTCTACTCTCCTATATCTATTTAGAGGGATAGTTTGCCAGCATGTCGGGTTCAGATGACAGTCAAAATGGCTTCAGAGAGCAGAGTGTTGATTTGGAAGGAAGCACTAGACCAGAGGCTAGTTCATCTTGAGAACACCCCGGCACCCCTAGCTCTCATGGCCTGCCCAAGGTAGCCACCAGGGCCAGAAGGAAGCTTAAATCAGATGAGGAAGGTGCTGATTTTGTGCCTGAAGAAGTAACTTCCAATAAGCAGCACGAGAAGAAGGAGAAGGCGGCTAAGAAGAAAATTGACGAGGCCACTTCTTCCAAGAGGCCAGTAAGAAAGGAGTATGCTAGTTCTGATGCCGTGAGAGCTCCAGAGACTGCCAAGAAAGGGATGAAGCTTTCCCTTGAGAACACTACCTCCAAGCTCACCAAGAAACCTGCCAAGAAAAGGGAGAGGAAAACAACCATCTATGTGACTGTAAGACCTACTTCCATGGTGAGAACTCTTGAACAAAGTGAGGAGGAAGGAGAGGAAGATCCAGTTGAGAATCCTCCTTCCAAGAAGAAGTTGTTCGTTGATGCTATGCCTAGCCAGGCCCCATCCAAGAGCAAGCCAACTGCTCCAAAGAAGCCAACAACACCTAAACCCAAGAGGAAAACCAGGGATATTCTAGCCACTGAGAAGAACAAGGGTTCCTCATACGGAGCTGCTGTTGCTGAGGAAGAGGAGTTGACTGTGTTGAGGAAGCTTAGACCTCACCTACGAGAGCATAATGATGCTCATCCAGTTGTAGAGGATATGAACAAAAGCAGAGATCATGGGCTCAGTAAGTGGAGAGAAATTGATCCATATGCCTCCAGGAGGAAGACTGCTGTTGATGATAGATTCTACACCAAAGAACAACAAGACTTCTATGAGACTGTCCTAGTGGACGAGAGCCCTACAGTGAGTGACATGAGATATGTTGGCTGTGCATACATCAAGGAGAATGAGGATTGCTTTCCCCATGTGCTATAGAACTTCAAGGCCATTGACATAGACCCATTTGTTGGTAGAGAGTTCACAGCTTGGAACAATGAGATGATCATGCAGTTCTACTCTACATCACACATCTATCCAGATGGATGCATCATTTGGATGAACGAGGGAGTCAAGTACCGGTCTACAGTGGATGAGTGGGCTACCATATTAGGATCCCCAAAGGTAGAAGAGGGAGATCTTGATGTTTATACTGAAACCAAGATGAATCACAACTCCATGGCTGACATGTATACTCCTATCCCAGTGCTTATGTGAAGACACATAAGTATGGCTCTGTCTACTATTTGCAAGCAGGACTATCCACGACCAACACCATCATGAGATACATATTGATGCCCAAGTCTGGAGATGACAAGATGATCATGGGTACTCCATAAACATGCTGCACCATGTAGACACCCACACGAGATTCGGGTTTATGGATTTGATTATTGAGACAATCAAGAGGATTGCTGCTGATTAGAAACGATCTTGTGGGTATGCATCATACATCCAGATGCTCATCAACTCTAAGTTGGCGAAGAATGTATATGCACTTGATCGTCCTCACATGCCACTGTAGCCACAACTTGAGGATAACGTTGTTGTGATGGATCCCTCTCATCCGACTTCAGCTACAGCATAGGCAGAGGCAGCCAGAGCCACTAGTGCTCCAATGCCCAAGACGAAAAGTGATCAAATGGCACTTCTCATCAGCACCATCCATGGGATGGAGAAAGATATAAGTACATTCTGGAAAATCAAGCAAGTATTTGGAGCATAGTAGAAACCAAGTTTCATGAGCTTGATAACAAGGTGGATGAGCTAACGAAGACCGTCACTTAGTTCAAACAAGAGGTGGATGTAGTGCCCTGTCCCCACTCTATTGATGATGATAGTCCTCCTCTCTAGCATCACACCTAGTCAGGACATAGGAAAGATCGTGTGTCGTGCCTATTCCAGAGTCGAGACCATCTTCATTAGCACCTACAACTGCTCCGACTGCTCCTTCAACGTCTACTCCACCACCCCAGAGGACATCAGCTGAAGCCTTCACTGACACGGTTCTATCGACTCCTTCATCAGCTACATGAGGTGGCCATGCCCAGAGCGATGCTTAGCTCTATATTATTTGAACTTTTTGGTAACTTGTTCCCAAAGGGGGAGAAGTGTATAGATCATAGGGCTTCAAGAGAGTGTGTGTTTTGGCTTTTGTTGCTCTCTGCACCTTGAGAACTTTGAAAACTTTTGTATTCCCGCTTGTTAGCTTCAAACTTTGTTGGTGTTTGATAATGTACTCTTTGTTTGATGCTACTATTTCTTGTCCTTGAGATGTTTATATGATGATCATTCACTTATGTGTCGTGTGATGTGCTTTGTAATTCATTCATATTATTCTCGCACACCACCAAGTTGTATGTGACATGGAAGAGTACCCCATGAACCTAATCGATTGTGCATTTGCATTCAAACACAAATTTAAAAATAGTGCACAAATTTAGAGGGAGCTCTTGCTTATCACATACTTCTCAAAGCGACGATGCTATTTGTTGGGGATATAACCCCGTGGTAAGACCCGCCCAAGAGGGGCTGGGTCATACCTAGCGGCTCATAATCAAGATCCTAGAAGTGGGCCGTAAGATGAAGGCCAGGCCGCATGGTGGCTTGACAGATGGGCCAAGACGAAGGCCTAGAGATAGAAGATAGTGTGAGACCCGGGCGGTTAAGCTGCCTGGAGGCGACTTGCCCCAGGAGGCAAGGCGTCTTAGAGATAGGATTGAGTACGTTGTATGAGTCGGTTTGAAACTCGTGTAACCCAGGACCTCGACCTCCTATAGAAAGGCGAGACCCTGGGGCAGCTTAGGTAGAAAACCGATCAATCGAGAGCTAGGTCAAGCGAATATGCTCCCTTGTAATCGATACTCCAATCAATACAACACAAAGCAGGACGTAGGCTTTTACCTCTTCTCGAGGGGCCGAACCTGGGTAAACTCATGTCTTTCATCCCGATCAACCCCTTTGAGTTCACCGCCTTAGCGATGGCCTCGAACCTAAGTCTTCGGACATCTATCATGATAAAACCACGACAGTTGGCGTCGGGGGTTTTCAGTTCTCAAAGGGCTCTCTCAAGGATGGAAGGATACACCGTTGGCTTGATGACAAAGAGTCGCCGCGGCAAGCTCTACATCAATGATGCAGGATGGGGACTGGAGGCCGACTCAATCGAGTACGGGTACCGGGTTCCCTTCGGCAAGATGCACGTGTTCATTGGCAAGATCGATGGATCTACACCCAGGTAGGACGTCTGCGCCAACCTCGTCGAGCCGGCCCAGCGCACGCAACCCGCCCGTGTTCAACCTAGGCGAAGAAGCGTTTTCGTCAGCTTCACGCAAGACAGGGAAGTTTCCGTCTCAAGAGGGGAAACTCTGGCTTTCTCGGATGAAGCATCCTCCAGTGGAGATGCGGAGTAGATATACCAGCTTCATGATGGCGGGCTCGGGGGCTATGCCGATGGCGATAGTATTCCAGAGCCTTATGACCCGCCGAGTCAAGCCGCCGTGTTCATGGCAGGCCCGACACCGGTTTTTAACAGCACGACATCCGGGGCGGCAGCGGGAGCCGCCATGCCCGAGGCAGGGCCTCCTAAGCCACCGGCCCAGGTCTTGCTGGAGCTATTGGATGAGTTAACGGCCCTGATGGCCACTGAAGTAACCACTGGGAATCAGGCGGAACACAATGCGGAAATTACCCGAATAAAGGGATTGATCGCTTAGGCCCAGGAGGATATTAACGCATTGTAGATCCAGATGAACGTTGAGTCGAAATGTCTGAGGGTCTAGGCCCTCCGTTTCAGCTTAGACCAGCGTGCTTCGGAGGCGGTCCTTCAGAGAAGGGCTCAATTCGGCCTCCCCATTCAGCCCCAAAACCTCTTCAATACTCCCGGAGCGGGACCGAGCACACCGCCGGTTCTAACCCGAGCTGCTAAGCCGCCGCGGAAGTAAGACCTGGCCCGGAGAGAACAGACCCCGCCACGTCACCTTATGACGCTACTCGGCCATTATTCTAACCCGATGGAGAACATGGTGGTGGCGGTGTCTGCCAGGCTCGATGCACTCCCCTTCGCCGAAGGGATGCTATTTGCAGAGGAGGCAGAAAATGTCATTAACTTGTTGTAGACATCAGTGGCTCAGCAGGAAAGATACACGTATAGCTGGGACTGGGTGCACTCCACGCCCATCCCTAGCCGTAGCTACAACCGGCGCTTAGATTTGCCGGCGGTGTCCAGCAGCGGACAATGATGTAACCCGCCCGGTGATGACTTGTCGCGGGCCGATGCTCGGGGGATCATGGACGAGGGGCAGGCCCAGCGAGGGTCAACTCCAATGACAGACTACCCAACGAACCATGAGCCAGCCCCGATGACCCCTTCCACCTCAGTAGGGGCTGGCATTTCATCCAGGGGAGTGGGTGTGCCTTGCCTGATGGAGGCTCTACGGAACGAGCGTCTTCCCAAGGACTTTAAGAGGCCTCGTAAGGTGCCTAATTATACTACCAATTTGCCCCCCGAGGCTTGGATTGAGAGTTACGAGCTCGTCGTGGAGAGGTTTGGTGTTAGTGAGGCAGTTTGTGCAAAGTACTTTATCATCATGCTGGAAGGGCCGACACACACTTGGTTGAATGGTTTGCCTCCTAATACCATTACATCTTGGGCCGACTACAAGGCACACTTTATCAAGAATTTCAAAGGAAAATGCAAGCAACCTATGACGATTGTGTATCTTCACCACTATGTACAATAGGAAGGTGAGTCGGCCCATCACTGGGTACGGTGGGTTTCGATGGTTATCCACTCATCTGAGAACATCATGGCATCTCAAGCGGTCCTGATCTTCGAGAAAAACCGACACTTTTTACCCCTCAAACAGAACCACGGGCGGCTGAAGCGTTCGTGTCAAGACATGGGTGAGCTCATGACGCCTCTCATGAAGTATGCCGAATCAGATACCACTAAATATCCGAGCTCTGATGATGAGAGGTTGACCCAAGGCAAGAAGAATAACAATGGCAAGATTCAACAGCAGAACGGAGCTGGAAATAATAACCCGGGCAAGAGAAAGAACCCGGATGGCGGGTCAGAGCTAGTAGCAAATGCCAGCATTGGGAATAATCGTGCCAAGGGCAATGGTAACTTCAAGCCGCCCTTCAACAAGGGAAATGGTAACTTCAAGCCGCCTTTTAACCTAGAGGAAATGCTCAACAAACCTTGCCCAGAGCACAGTTGGCCCAATAAGCCAGCGGGACACATATGGAGGGATTGCAGCATTATGTGGCAGTTCCGGGATTATAGCCCTCATCAATATCATAACAACGGTAACGGGCCATCGGGCGTCTCAAGCCCGGGCGGCTCAGGAACCGGCTTTGGCGGAGGCGGCTCAGGGTCCGGTTATAAGGGTCAAGGTAATCAGGGAGGTCACCATCAGCAGTCTGGTAGCGGTGGTCGGCAGCAAAATAACCAATCAGGGTACCAGAGTAACCCGAAGCAACTCAGCGATGGCCAATATCATGTATTCATACGATCTTGGACAAACATGATCAAAAGCTATGCAAGAGGGCGGTCAACGTGACAGCGTCACCTCTCCCGCGGTATTTGAAGTGATCTGAATATCCTATCTCATGGAGTAGGGAAGATCACCCGCCACTAGTTCAAAAACCCAGGGCACTTGTCTCTGGTGGTGGCACCTCAGGTTGGAGGTTAGAAATTTACAAAGGTACTGATGGATGGTGGCAGCAGCATCAACATCTTCTACTATGACACTTTCCAACGGATGGAGCTAACTGATAAGGCTCTTAAGCCGTCATCAATAGTCTTTCATGGCGTTGTGTCGGGTAAGTCGGCCTACCGAGTGGGTAAGATTTCCCTAGAGGTGGTGTTTGGAGATGAGCACAACTACAGGGTGGAGACCTTGTGGTTTGAAGTGGTGAAAATTAAGAGCCCGTATCACGCCTTGTTTGACCGGTGGCTTTTGCAAAGTTTATGGCCAGGCCTTGTTATGTTTACTTACAGCTGAAGATGTCGACTCTCAAGGCTATGATTACAGTGCACGGTGATCGGAAAGTGGCTCTTGAGTGTGAGGAAGGTGATGGTGCTTATGGAGAATCCAGTTGTGTAGAGGCAAAGCTCAAGTTTTACAAAGATAATGTCGACCCAGTGGATATGACCCCGCCGAAGAAGCCCAGTACACAGTCTGAGCCGCCCTTGAAGTTTACGACGGATGGCACTAAACTGGTGGATTTCGCTCCAGGCGACTCGTCAAAGCAGTTCACTATTGGGGCCAACATGGACCCCGCATAGGAAAGCGCGCTCATCGAATTCATCCATGAGAATCGGGACATATTTGCATGGAAACCGTCTGACATGCCGGGTGTATTGAGAGAATTCGCTGAGCACCACCTTAATGTGGATCCTAAGTTTAAGCCGATTAAACAGTTCCTTCGTTGTTTCAATGAAGAGCGGCCTAAGGCAATTGGAGAAGAGGTGGCCCAGCTCTTGGCAGCAGGGTTCATCGTGGAGGTGTTTCACTCGGAGTGGTTGGAAAATCCGGTGCTTGTGCTTAAGAAGAATAACATGTGCCGTATGTGCATGGATTACACAGATCTTAATAAGGCATGTCCGGTTGACCCGTTTGCTCTCCCCCGTATCGACCAGATTATTGATGCAACAGCGGGCTGTGAGAGTTTATGTTTCCTGGACGCTTATTTAGTTTATCATCAGATCAAGATGGCAGTTAAAGACCAAGAGAAGACATCATTTATAACACCTTTTGGGGCTTTCTGCTATGTATCTATGCCTTTTGGGCTCAAGAGTGTGCAGGCGACTTATCTACGATGTGTGCAGAATTGCCTTCTTGGCTAGATTGGGCGCAATGTCCACGCGTACGTGGGTGATATTGTGCTTAAGTCAAGGAAGAAAGAGACTCTGCTTGATGACTTGAGGGAAACATTTGACGACTTACGGGTTTACAAGATGATGCTTAACCCGGGCAAGTACGTCTTTGGAGTTCCTGCAGACAAGCTCCTGGGTTTCTTGGTTTCAGGGCGAGGTATTGAGGCTAATCCGGATAAACTAAAGGCCATCACGTTGTTGTCTAAACCGGCGAGCGTCAATGATGTGCAACGCTTGGCGGGTCGTATCGCTGCTTTGAGCCGCTTCATCAGCCGCCTAGGCGAGAAGGCTATTCCTATGTACCAGATGATGAAAAAGACTAATGACTTTGTCTGGAGTAAAGCTATGGATGAGGCACTCGAAGCGCTCAAAAATAGTTGGTTGAGCCGCCGATCTTGGCCGCTCCGGCTGAGACGGAACCTTTGCTATTATACGTGGTGGCTAACAACAGAACAGTTAGCATTATGATCGTTGTGGGGCGTAAGGAAGCAGGGAAGGAATACCCGGTTCAGAGACCAGTGTACTATGTCAGTGAAGTCTTGATAGAACCCACTTCAATGGATCCAGACAATTGGAAGGGTCAGGGGCTGGAGTTGTCTTAACTTCCCCCAGAGGTGACAAGTTTTGTTATGTGCTAAGCTTAATGTTTCCTTGTACTAACAATGTAGCTGAATATGAAGCCTTGCTTCACGGCCTCCGTATGGCTAAGGAGATGAACCTGAGCCGGGTTAGATGTCTTGGCTACTTAGACCTAGTATCTTAGCAAGTTTCAGGCACGTGGGATTCCAAGGACCCACGGATGGCGGCTTACCGTTAGACGGTGGACATCATTGTTGGACACTTCAAGGGTTATCAGGTGGATCATATTGACCGTCGTAGGAACGAGGCGGCAGATGCGTTGTCAAGGCAGGGCTCTCAGCGTAAGCCGGTGCCGCCTAATGTCTTCTTGGACATGTTATATCACTCGTATGTCAAGTTGACTTCAGAGGAAGATCTGGCTATACCTGACTCGGAGGGGCAGCTGGTGGTGGCTCTACAAGCTATCCTTGATTGGACGTTGCCTTATCTGGCATATCTGACTCACGGCGAGTTGCCTGAGGACGAAACTCTAGCGAGACAAATCGTGCGACAGTCCAAATCTATGAGCATCGTCAACGGCGAGTTACACAAGTGCAGCAGCATCGGCGTTTCCCAGCATTGTGTTTCTCCTGAAGAGGGCAGGGAAATCTTAAACGAAATACATGCCGGCGACTGCGGTCATCATGTTGGCTCAAAAACTTTGGTGGCCAAGGCTTTCCGACACGGATTCTTTTGGTTGACAGCTCTTCAGGACGCTAAGGACTTGGTCACCAAGTACGATGCATGTCAAAAATTTGGACGGCGGGCTCACAAGCCAGCTCAAGAATTACAGATGATTCCAATCACTTGGCCGTTTGCGGTCTGGGGGCTTGATATGGTCGGGCCTTTCAAGAGATCTAAAGACAAGAAGACCCACCTCTTGGTGGTAGTGGATAAGTTTACCAAGTGGGTGGAAGCTGAGCCAGTTAGCAAGTGTGATGCGGCGATGGCAGTTCAATTTGTCAAAAAAGTTGATCTATCGCTTTGGTTACCCACATAGTATCATCACAGACAACGGAACAAATTTGTTTAAAGGGGTTATGAAGGCATTCTGTGAAAGTGGGCACATCCGGATTGACATCTTTGTGGTCGCTCATCCACAGTCCAATGGCCAAGCTGTTGGAAATATGCCCTAGAGGCTAAAAATAAAGTGTTTGTTATTATATTTCCTTGTTCATGATAATTGTTTATTGTCCATGCTATAATTGTATTAATTGGAAACACATTGCATGTGTGGATATATAGACAACACTTTGTCCCTAGTGTGCCTCTAGTAGACTAGCTCGTTGATCAAAGATGGTCAAGGTTTCCTAGACATTGACATGAGATGTCATTTGATAACGGGTCACATCATTAGGAGAATGATGCGATGGACAAGACTATCAGTTTATTGCTACAGTTTTCTGCATGTCAAGTATATGTTCCTATGACCATGAGATCATGGAACTCACGGACACCAGAGGAGTGCCTTGTGTGTGTCAAACGTCACAACATAACTAGGTGACTATAAAGGTGCTCTACAGGTATCTCCGAGGGTGTCTGCTGGGTTGGCATGGATCAACACTGGGATTTGTTACTCCGTGTGACGGAGAGGTATCTCAGGGCCCACTCGGTAATACAGCATCACAATAAGCCTTGCAAGCAATGTGACTAAGTGTTAGCCACGGGATCTTGTATTACGGAAAAGACTAAAGAGACTTTCTAGTAATGAGGTTGAACTAGGTATGGAGGTACCGACGATCGAATCTCGGGCAAGTAACATATCGAAGAACAAAGGGAACATCATATGGGATTAATTGAAACCTTGACATAGATGTTCGACCGATAAAGATATTTGTAGAATATGTAGGAATCAATATGGGCATCCAGGTCCCGCTATTGTCTATTGATCGTAGAGGTGTCTCGGTCATAGCTACATAGTTCTTAAACCTGCAGGGTCTGCACACTTAAGGTTCAGTGACGTTTCGATAGTATAGAGTTATGTATGGTGGTGATAGAAGGTTATTTGGAGTCCCGGATGAGATCCCGGACATCACGAGGAGCTCTGGAATGGTCCGGAGGTACATATTGATATATAGGAAGTCCTGTTTTGGTCACCGAAAAAGTTTCGGGCTCATTGGTAGTGTACGAGGAGTGCCGGAAGGGTACAGGGGGACCATCGGTAGGGGTATTTCGACCCAAGAGGCTACATGGGCTATGGTATAAGGAATACCAGCCCTTAGTGGTCTGGCTGAAGGTGCATAGGAAGCCCATGCGGCTAGGGAAGAAAACCCAAGGTGGAAAAAAGGCAAAAGTGGGAAAATAAGGAAGGAGTCCTAATCCTACTAGGAGTGGAGGAGGAGGACTCCTCCCTCCCACTTCGGTCAAACTAGGGTTGGCTCCCTTGGGATACAAGCCTCCTCCCTCCCTTCCTCCTATATATACTAGAGGTTTTGAGGATTTTTGACACAGAAAAACAGCCACGTGCTACCTCTCCTCTAGATCGTATTTTCTCCTCTAGATCGGTTTTCAGCGGTTCTTAGGCGTAGCCCTGCTGGAGTAACTCCACCACCATCGCTGCAACGCCGTCGCGCTGCCGAAGAACTCATCTACCGCTCCACTCCCACTTGCCGGATCAAGAAGGCAGAGATTGTCATCAAGCCATATGTGTGCTGAACGCGGAGGTGTCGTCCGTTCAGCGCTAGATCGGGACGAATCGTGATTGGATCGTGGGACGCTTGGCGATTTGGATCGCAAAGACGTTCAACTACATCAACCGCATTTCTTAAAGCTTCCCTCTTAGCAATCTACAAGGGTATGTAGTCCACTCTCCCCTCTCGTAGATGCTCATCTCCTAGATTGATCTTGGTGAAGCATAGGAAATTTTTTGTTTCCCATGCAACATTCCCCAACACAGGCAGAGCATGCTAACTAGGAGATATTGAGGGGTATCAAGCCCCAGCTTATGGTTCCTCTACAACGGACACCGGGTTGCTGGGTCGAGGAGTTACCATGAGTTCTCTGGAGCTTTAGAACTACCCCCCAACATGTCGACAAGCTATACACCTTTCTTCATGGTTTACAGCGCATAAGCCGTTTTACCAAGTGATATCATCATGACTCGCCCAGGGTGGCGGCTTACATTGAAACGGACAACGAGACGGCACTCCAGGGCGCGTTAGATGCTTTGGATGAAGAGCATGATCTTGCAGCAGCACGATCGGCGATTTATCAACATGATTTGCGCCGCTATCATAGCCGTAGAGTCAAGACCCGGACGTTTCAAGAAGGTGACTTGGTTCTACGTTTGACTCAAGATCAGACGGATATGCACAAGTTATCTCCCCCTTGGGAAGGATCTTTCGTGGTCAGCGGGAATCTCAACAATAGGTCATACTACCTCGTTGACGTACGAGACGAGTCAGGTACCTTTGGACAGGAGACCCACAAGCCATGGAATATTGCTCATATGTGGCCTTACTATACTTGAGTCATCGACTCCCATCAATGTACATACATCCATCATTGTATATACCTTATATTTTATCTAATAAAGTTGGCATCCCTATGAGACAGGGCCTCTGCCGTTTATGCATTTTAGATTGTGCAAAGGTGGATACTTCCACATGGTCATTTGGGGGCTTCCAATCCACCGGGTTTAGCTTACACACCCTCTTGATCGGCTCTTCAGCCAAAACAACGACATCGTACGACGGCCCACAAGGTGCCGACTTACAAGCTGGTGGCCCACAAGACGGCGCCTTACAAATTGACGACTTACAAGATGGCGGCATACAAGATGGTGCAAAAGTTGACTCCGTCAACAAGGTCATTTTGGGGCTTCCAACCCAACGGGTTTAGCTTACACACCCTCTTGATCAGCTCTTCAGCCATCGTAAGGCGGGTTGTATACCCAAACGTTGACTCCATCAACAAGGTCATTTGGGGGCTTCCAACCCACCAGGTTTAGCTTACACACCCTCTTGATCGTCTCTTCAGCCACCGTAAGTCGGGTTGTATACCCAAAAGTTGACTCTGTCAACAAGGTCATTTGGGGGCTTCCAACCTACCAGGTTTAGCTTACACACCCTCTTGATTGGCTCTTCAGCCACAGCAAGTTCGAGTTAGACCTTCCTGTATGCTTCTGCCGCTCCGCTAGGTGACCCGCCGAACTCTTGCTAGTTAATCTCGACTAGAGACCCTGAGCTGTTCAAAGTATTTGACAGTCACTCTCACTAGAGACCCTGTACTGGTCAAGGTTCAACCGGTGGCTCTTGTCATGTGAGGGTCGGCTTATGGAAAGCGAGGATAAACTCACCCATCTGCTACCGACTCTCCGCTATGTGGCCCGCTCATACTCTTAAACAGTTACTCTTTTAAAGACCCTGCATTGTTTAAGGTTCAAATGACGGATTTATGTCATGCGAGATGTAGCTTATGGGCCTTGGGGGTACTCATGCCCTGCTACGCCTCTCTGTGGTTTTTTGCAGGTCTTATCTCCTAAGATGAGCCACCGTTAGTGTGACGAAAAGATGTTACGGGCAGAATGCAAGGCAGAAAAAAAAGTGTATAAGGCATTTCAAATTCCGTACATGCCCGATAGCATGGCTGAGGTAATCAAAGTTCTTCTACGCCTATTACAAAGCTCTTTAGAGAGCCCAAAATACAGCGGACTTAAAGTTTTTTGGCAGATTCTCAAACTTGGCGGCTCAGATAGCCGGATTACCTTCAGACAGGGGCAACATGTTCAACTCGCCGGCGGGTCATCCTGCGCCGGTTCTTCGACCTCCTCGATATGAAGGTTATCCACATCCTAGTTGTAGTTCATTAAAACCTCATACTGAGCCTCGTCAAAGAGGGGAGACGGGTCAATTTCAGGCGCAAAGAGTGGCTTACGGCGTGCATGAATTAAGTCCCTGGCTTCAAAGGTTGCACAACGCACTTGTTTGCTATCTCTGTCGTAAGCCGCCTGGTAGGAGGACATGTCTATTTCATTGACGAGCGTTGAAGCAAGCACCCGGGAGGCTTTCACAAATTTGGCATAATTAGCTTCACTAAAGTCTAAGCCGTCGTCTTTCTTGGATAGGAAGCCATCCATCATCTCTTCTGCAGCCAGCTCAGGGGCAAAGGCCAGAGACTGGCTTAGCGCGGCCATCAATCCCTTCCTGGTGGCTGATCGCTTGAGCTAGTCAATTTGCTTGGACAGAGTGGACAAGACTTCTATCACTCCTTTCATGAATTTGGGGACACCTTTCTTTGTCAACATTGATTTAATGGTGCACAGGGTCCCGCATTATAGTTGCTCTGTCAAGGTATATATGGCCTTCAGCTTTAATAAACTGTCAGAGGATAGTTGGTGGCTTCTTTGGCCTGCAAGGGAAGTTAGACATTATAAGCCTTCTGCAAGGTTCTCAGCAAATTTTCTAAGTTTTAAGTGCTTACCAAAGATAGCAGAAGTCATCCTGGATATATGACGCTTGAGGGTTCTCAGTTCTTCTGACACAAGCTTGAGTTGCTCGTCGACATCATCTGCGCATTTTATCAGGGTGGCTTGTTCACACTTAGCAGCCTTTTTGAAGGCTACAAAATCATCTTGAACCTTTTCCAGCTCTTTGACGGCAACCCGCCATTTTTCTTCCGCCTCAGCCCGGGCGGCTTGTTGGGAAGCAACATTTTCCTTTAGGCCGGTCAGATCAGACTCGGTCGTGTCCAAAGCTTCCTGGATCGTACAAGGAAAGTTCATGAGATTTAAGTTGCCAAAATAAGGTGTTAGTGAACAAAAGTGATGAAACTATTAGATACAAGTCTCAAGAAGATTGTAAGCAATATAATTGACACTTGGGGGCTAACAATGAAGTTCCAGCTCATCTTCGTAAATTTAAGCCGACACTTGGGGGCTACACATGGCGCTCTGAAGTAATGAAGTTCCGGCTCACCTTCGTAAAGTTAAGCCACTACTTGGGGGCTACACTCGGCAAGTTTTCAGCACTAAAGATCCGACTCATCATTGTCATAATTACCCGGACTTGGGGGCTACACTTGGATCTAATTTTCAAGTAAGTATTGGCTTATTATCTATATTAACATGTTACTTGGGGGCTACATGTTAAATTGTTGGAAGTATATTGGAAGACCCGGTCTAGTATTTGCAATATTAAACCAGCTCTTGGGGGCTACATAAGGGTATAAGGAAAAAGCAAGAGAAGAGGAGTACCTCATATTTTTTCTTCATTAGTCCAACAAGCTTGGACTCCATGTTGCGGCTGGCAGAAAGGCGGTTCAGATAACCCGCGTGTAACTTGTCTGCAGTCAGTTTCTCTAAGGTGGGGAATTCAAAGTCAATATTCTCAGGTAATGGGGCTTCATCTTGCTAGTATGTCTTGTCAGTACATGAGGTTCAAGAGAGTGATAACCCATCCCGGTGACGACAACGTCTGGAAGAGCCGTGTCTTCGGTGGCTGTTGAAGGGCTGGGCGACTTAGGATTAGCTTTTGGAGGGCTTTCAGGAGCCGCCATGTTAGGATCAGCCGGCTCACAAGGCTAAGGAGCATTCTAAGACGCATCTTTTCTGGCCTCAGAAGGCTCATCATGAGTTGTAGGGGAGTCCGGCTCGGCAGTCTTCGGTTCTTGGGCAGTAGGCGCGATGGTAAACCCGCCTATTTTCTTTCGTTTTGTTTGAGCCCTGAAAGCAAAAGGATTGTTACATAAAGGACAAGGGTGGTAAAAGGTATGGTGCAAATATAAAGGTACGCACTCTGGGTCAATTTTCAGAGGAGGCAGCTTGGATGCAGTAGAGTTGCCAGACGAAGGGGCGTCTCCTAAAAGGTTAAGACGGTAAAAAAAAGTAAGGCAACAAGACAAAGGTGTTATGCAGATGTTAGAATTGGTTGAAATAATACCTTAGCATGATGTTTTCGAGGAGCCGGGGAGTTTGGTAAGCCGTCCATGAGATCTTCAGAACCGGTGCTCCAGGTCTGATGTCGGGATTCGTGCTGTTGCTTTTCCAAAAGAAACGCGGGATCTAAGTAAGCAAGAGGATATGAAAAGGGAACTTTTTGAAGGACCCGCCGCATTCTCTCTTGGGGTAAAATTTCTGAGTCGGAGGAAAGATAAGTTACCTCAGGGGCGTCGGCGCGACTTGCTTCTGTTTCCTCCTATGTACAATTATCGTCAATAAGTTGCATAAAGAGATGACCAAGGAATCAAGTTCTACCTCTGAGTTATCAAGTTCAAGCAATTCCTGAGCGGAGGTCTTCTTCTTACGACCACGGGTTTTACCCGCCTTCGACCTCTTCTTCATCAGAGGGGGAGTATATTTTTTCTTCCAGAAATTAGAGTCGGCCTATGTGTAAGCCACCAAAAAGGTTAAAAATAGCAAAGAAAAGGGTTAAGAGAAGAAAAAGCAGCTTGTTGGAAATGTTTCCTTCCATCTGGAGTCAGGTTCTTGACGTACAAGGTCTAGAACCCAATCTTGTTGCAAGCCTCTTGGGGTTCGCCTAGGAGTGATTTGACGGAGGAGTTGATATTTTGTTCAGTCATGGGGGTGGCGTTGAAACAGAGGGGCTCATTCCCTGCACCCGTAAATTTGCACATGAGTCGGTCGCACCGGCTCAGTGGCAAGATCTTCCAGGAAACCCAAAAGTGGGTTATGTCAACGCCAGTCAATTTGTTCACCATTAAGGCCCTAATCTTCGCGAAAGACGGAGCATATTTCGCTCACTCTGTGGCAGACATCTGGTCCGGGAGTTTGGTGGTGGTGCAAATCCGGGTAGGGCGATAACCCGACAGCGGTTTTTCTCCATGGGGAGAGGTGTCTCTACAATAGAACCAGGTCTTGTTCCAATCTTTGGGATGACTTGGCAGGAGGGCTGCTGGGTAAGGCAAATATGTCCATCTCTGGATAGAGACACCCCAAGCTCCAAACTTGGTCCATCCACCACTTCAGTTTGGCGATTGATGTAAAAGAAGTCACGGAAGAGGTCCACGGATGGCTCTTCTTGCAGATATGCTTCACAAAGGACTTGAAACTAACACATGTTGGTGACTGAATTTGGACCTATGTCTTGAGGGTGAAGCTTGAAGAAGTGAAGGACCTCTCGGAAGAATTTTGACCCGGGTGGGCTAAAAGCTCGGAGGAGGTGATCGGTGAATACGACAACCTCCCCTTCCTAGGGGGTGGGTCTGATTTCTGGCCCGGGAACCCACCAATGTATAACGTTTTGATCCGGCAAAATGCTCGTTTCTACGAAATCAAGCAGAAGCCGCTCAGTGACTCCGAAGCCAACCCAATCGCAAGACGAGGGAGCTCTCGACATGATGGCGGGTTAAACTGTGAAAAGGTGCAAGATATGGCGGGTTACAAACACCAAATAATCAAGACGGCTATGGTCAACGTAATGGTGAGGCTCTAAACCGCCAGTATATTTTATCAGAGAGCCGGCAACTCGATGGTGGGTTAAGTGGGCAAGGTGGTACTAGAAATATTGCTAAGTATGTACAAACAGGTTTCACATATTACAGCTATGACTACAGATCTACAGGCGAGGATAAAATGAAATATATTCAGGACCTAAGAAAGGTAGTGGAAGAACAGACAGTCAGCATACAGAGAAGAGTATTGTGCGGATCTATGATGAGCGGACATTAACATCAATCGGACGGCCGTGACGGATAAACAAAAATATGAGATTCAAGGGGGGACTTGGCAATCTACATTACGAAGAACAATCTGACGAACAGCGAAGAACACTAAAAGAAACCCGATGAACTCAGGGGAATCCTAATCGAGATGAACGCAAATTCAACAAGGATTGAGAATGGTACCTTGCAGATGCAGACGGGCTGGCAAAGCTCTGGACCGAGTCAGGTTGATGTAGCGGTCGGCGTTGAGGAGGACGGTGAGGTCCGGGCGGCGTGTCGGAGCTCTCGAGGCATGAGCGTTTGGAGGAAGAAGAAGAAGACAGGGGCGGCGGAGAAAAGAAAAGGGACCCCTCGTGTCTCTATTTATGAGATGGGATGGCAAACAGTGCGCACGAGAATCAAGGAGGCACAGTGATGATTGACTGAAGGGGACGCCTCGATTTTCGGGCCGACCATTTAATGAGATGATCCGTTGCAAACATCATGGAATCTTTTTGACATATCTAAGGTGATGTCATGGCGGGTTATGAGTTTTCTCTTTCAGGTGATAAAGGCATGAGACTCGCCGCCAAATGAGTTTGAAGATTGACATGGACAGGCTCAAATCAATCTAGGGCCTAATGTTGGGGATATAACCCCATGGTAACACCCACCCAGGAGGGGCTGGGTCATACCTGGCGTCTCATAATCAAGATCCTAGAAGTGGGACGGAAGATGAAGGCCAAGCCACATGGCGGCTTGACTGGTGGGCCAAGACGAAGGCCTAGAGATAAAAGGTAGTGTGAGACCCGGGCGGTTAAGCCGCCTGGAGGCGGCTTGCCCAAGAAGGCAAGGTGGCCTAGAGACAGGATTGAGTACGGTGTATGAGTCGGTTTGAGACTCGTGTAACCCAGGGCCTCGGCCGCCTATATAAAGGCGAGACCCTGGGGCATCTTAGGCAGAAAACTAATCAATCGAGAACTAGGTCAAGTGAATAAGCTCCCTTGTAATCGATACTCCAATCAATACAACACAAAGCAAGATATAGGCTTTTACCACTTCTTGAGGGGCCGAACCTGAGTAAACCCGTGTCTTTCGTCCCGATCAACCCCTTTGAGTTCACCGCCTTGGCGATGGCCTCGAACCTAAGTCTTCGTACATCTGCCGTGATAAAACCATGATGACCCACAAGTATAGGGGATCTATCGTAGTCCTTTTGATAAGTAAGAGTGTCGAACCCAACGAGGAGCGGAAGGAAATGACAAGTGGTTTCCAGTAAGGTATTCTCTGCAAGCACTGAAATTATCGGTAACAGATAGTTTTGTGATAAGATAATTCGTAACGAGTAACAAGTGACAAGTGTAGCAAAGGTGCAGCAAGGTATCCCAATCCTTTCTATAGCAAAGGACAGGCCTGGACGAACTCTTATAAAAAGCAAAGCGCTCCTGAGGACACATGGGAATTTCTATCAAGCTAGTTTTCATCATGCTCATTTGATTCGCGTTCGTTACTTTGATAATTTGATATGTTGGTGGATCGGCGCTTGGTTGCTTCCCTTACTTGGACAAACCTCCCACTTATGATTAACCCCTATCGCAAGCATCCGCAACTATTAAGGTAAACCTAACCATAGCATGAAACATATGGATCCAAATCAGCCCCTTATGAAGCAATGCATAAACTAGGGATTAAACTTCTGTCACTCTAGCAACCCATCATCTACTTATTACTTCCCAATGCCTTCCCCTAGGCCCAAATAATGGTGAAGTGTTATGTAGTCGACGTTCACATAACACCACTAGAAGGAGAGACAACATACATCTCATCGAAATATCGAACGAATACCAAATTCACATGATTACTTATAACAAGACTTATCTGATGTCCTCAGGAACAAACGTAACTACTCACAAAGCATGTTAATGTTCAAGATCAAAGGAGTATTAATTATCATAAAGGATCTAAACATATGATCTTCCACCAAGTAAGCCAACTAGCATCAACTACAAGGAGTAATCAACACTACTCGCATCCCACACGTACCAATCTGAGGTGTTGAGACAAAGATCGAATACAAGAGATGGACTAGGGTTTGGAGAGGAGATGGTGATGGTGAAGATGTTGATGGAGATTTACCCCCTCTCGATGAGAGGATCATTGGTGATGACGATGGCTTCGATTTCCCCCTCCCGGAGGGAAGTTTCCCCTATAGAACAGCCTTGCCGGAGCTCTAGACTCGTTCTACCCAAGTTCCGCCTCGAGACGGCGGCACGTCGTCCCGAAAGCACACTTCTGATTTTTTTCCAGGTTAAAATGCTTCATATAGCAGAAGATGGGCGTCGGAGGAGCCACAAGGGCCCCACAAGCCTGCTAGGCGCGTCCAGGAGGGTGGTCGCGCCTAGCAGGCTTGTGGCCTATAGGTGGCCCCCTCTGGTTGATTCTTGCGCCAGTATTTTTTATTAATTCCAAAAATATTCTCTGTAAATGTTCAAGACTTTTGGAGTTGTGCAGAATAGGTATCTCAGATTTGCTCCTTTTCTAGTCCAGAATTCTAGCTACCGTCATTCTCCCTCTTCATGTAAACCTTGTAAAATAAGAGACAAAAGGCATAAGTATTGTACCAAAATGTGTAATAACAACCCATAATGAAATAAATATCAATATAAAAGCATGATGTAAAATGGACGTATCAACTCCCCCAAGCTTAGACCTCGCTTGCCCTCAAGCGAAAGCCGAGATCGATGAATATGTCCACATGTTTAGAGATAGAGATGTCGATAAAATAAAATACGGACATGAGGGCATCATGATCAACTTTAGAACAACAATACTCATTTCCTGAGATCCTTTATACTAGAGTAACAATTCATTCACAAGATAAAGTATGAAACAAGAATTCTGTTGACAACCAACAAACTATGATCTCAGTCATTGAAGCAATTGACAATTTATCATAACATCATAAAGAGTCAATATAAGAGCTTGTAAAGCAAATCCACATACTCAATCATCTTCTAGTCTTTCACAATTGCTAACACTCACGTGGTACCCACGAGATCAAAGCGTCAATTGGACACAGACAAAGATAGGGACTTATAGTTTTGCCTCCCGACTATTCACCTAAAGGGTGATGTCAACAATAATAACTCATGATCACCCACATCCGAGTGGATATATAAGTATAGATCATCCCCCCAACACATAATGCTTGCCAAGAGAGACGAAATATAGGAAGTGGTGAAAACCACCATGACTCTTGCATAAAGGTAAGTACTAGAAAGTAAAAGTAACAGATGGGTCATTCGCAAAGGGAAGCAGAGGTTATCATGCGCTTTGTTTTTGGATGTACAAACTCTTAATGTAGAGGAATGTCGCGTTGTATTGCCATTTGCGATAGCAACCTTTATTATGCAGTCTGTCGCTTTTATTTCTTTACTATCACAAGTTCGAACAATGCTTATTTCCCTTACAATAAAAGATCACACATATTTAGGAGCAATTTTTATTGCCTTTTGCACCAATGACAGCTTACTTGAAGGATCTTATTCAATCCATAGGTAGGTATGGTGGAGTCTCATGGCAAAACTGGGTTGAGGAGTTTGGATGCACAAGTAGTATCTCTACTTGGTGCAGAAGTTTTGGCTAATATGAGGTGGAAGCAAGCACTACATGTTAGAGGATCTAAAACCATATAACTTTTATCTGGAGGTAAGCAAACATAACCTATTATGTTGTCTTCCTTGTCCAACATCAACTTCTTGGCATGTAATATTTAATGAGCGGTCACGATCATAAAAGATGTCCAAGATAATATATTTATATGTGAACCTCTCTTTCTTTATCAGTTCCTGTCAATTGCACCAATGACCAATTACTATGTTTGTTAACTCCCAACAAATTTCAATCACCAGACTTTTTTATATGTGAAGTCATCACTCCCTATAAGATCACTATGTATTCTCTATGCTTTTGTTCTATTGTTCCATATTCATTACTTTCAAGAGCATAGTAATCTAGAAAATCCCTCTCATCAAAACTACTTTTATTATATATATCTCAGACTTGCTTACATAAAGGGAGCAAAGCAAAAACTAAAAGGTAAATCATACTAAAAAATATTCTACTAGATCAAAACAAAATCAAAAAGGATCGAACTAGCAAGGATAAAAACGAATAAGGAAAAAAGGTGTGGTGTGATATGATACCGGGGCACCTCCCCCAAGCTTGGCACAAGCCAAGGGGAGTGCCCATACCCATGTGCTTAGGTGTCCTTCTTCGGAGGTGATGGTGGTGGAATCGTTGATGATGATGGAAACTTGTTGAATTTCCTCTCAAGCATGAAAGTTTGTTCCCTCAGGTCATCTACTTCTTGCTCGAGCTTCAATATCCTTTGACATATTTCTTATTTACTCTCTTGCAGAAAATGAGAAGGGATAAATAGAACTTTAGGTTTTCTTATTTACTCCCCATAGAGATTGGGATTGGCAAGATAATGCGATATGTAGCTCTCCCCATCAGACTCTTGGGACGACATCTTGCTCTAAATTTCCTGCAGAAACAACTCAAAACGAAAACATGAGGTATTGTCGTGATACGAAAGTCGAAACCTTCGGGAGATTATATATTGAATTTTTGCCGACCCGAAGGGGTGCTCCATAAGAAAATGGAGTCTAGGGGTGCATGGGGTGGTGACAAGCCCCCTAGGATCGGCCAGGGGGGTGGCCGCGCCTAGCAGGCTTGTCGCCTCCCTGTGCGTCCTTCGGACTGCTTTTTATTTTCCTAATTTTTTATATATTCCAAAACTGAATAAAACTGAAAAAATTCCGTACCATGTACCTATTCCTTTCCAGAGTCTGAAACGTTTTGGTAAGTCTCCCTAATATGCTCTTCGGGAGTTATGGTATTGATAACATTGGTTTCAACATTAATGGGAGTACGTGAAATATAGTGTTTGATTCTTTGCCCATTTACCACCTTCGGATTTGTGCCTTCGGCGTTGTTGATCTTGATGGCACTAGAACGATATACTTCCTCAACAATATAAGGTTCGTCCAATTTGGAGAGAAGTTACTTGCAAAAAATCTTAAACGAGAATTTTATAGCAAGACATGATCACCTACATTGAATTCACGTTTCTGTATCCTTTTATCATGCCAGCTCTTAACTTTTTCTTTAAACAACTTGGCATTCTCATAGGCCTAGGTTCTCCATTCATCAAGTGAGCTAATGTTAAATAACCTCTTCTCACCAGCAAGTTTGAAATCATAGTTAAGCTCTGATTGCCCAATAAGCTTTATGCTCTAGCTCTAGAGGTAAGTGACATGCTTTACCATAAACCATTTTATACGGAGACATACCCATAGGATTCTTGTAAGCAGTTCTGTAAGCTCATAATACATCGTCAAGTTTCTTAGACCAATTCTTCCTAGATCTATTAACTGTCTTTTGCAAGATCAATTTAATTTCTCTATTGCTTAATTCTACTTGACCACTAGACTGAGGATGATAAGGGGTTGCAATTCTATGATTAACATCATACTTAGCAAACAATTTACGGAAAGCACCATGAATAAAATGTGAACCACCATTAGTCATTAAATATCTTGGGACTCAAAATCTAGGGACAATAAATTCTTTAAGCTTAATTGAGGTGTTGTGATCAACGCTACTAGTTGGAATAGCTTGTACCCACTTAGTAACATAATCAACAGCAACTAATATATGAGTATACCCGTTGGACGTTGGAAAAGGTCCCATATAATCAAAACCCCAAACATCAAATGGTTCAATAACAAGAGAGTAATTCATAGGCATTTCCTGACGTCTACTAATATTGTCAATTCTTTGACATTCATCACATGACAAGACAAACTTACGAGCATCCTTGAACAGAGTTGGCCAATAAAAACCAGATTGTAATACCTTATGTGCAGTCCTATCTCCAGCATGGTGTCCTCCATAGGCCTCAGAATGACACTTCCGTAGTATCTGTTCATGTTCATTCTCAGGTACACAACGTCTAATAAAACCATCTACTCCTTCTTTATAAAGGTGTGCGTCATCCCAGAAGTAATGTCTTAAATCATAGAAAAACTTTTTCTTTTGTTGGTATGTGAAACTAGGCGGTATAAATTTAGCAACAATGTAATTAGCATAATCAGGATACCAAGGAGCATTATGAGAAGCATTTATGACAGCTAATTGTTCATCAGGAAAGCTATCATCAATAGGTAGTGGGTCATCAAGAACATTCTCTAGCCTAGACAAGTTATCTGCTACGGGGTTATCAACACCCTTTCTATCAACAATATGCAAATCAAATTCTTGTAGCAGAAAAACCCACCCGATAAGTCTAGGTTTGGCATCTTTCTTTTCTATGAGATATTTAATAGCAGCATGATCAGTGTGAACAATTACTTTAGAATCAAAAATATATGGTCTAAACTTATCACAAGTGAACACAACTGCTAGAAATTCCTTTTTAGTGGTAGCATAGTTTCTTTGAGCATTGTCTAGAGTTTAGCTAGCATAATGAATGACATTTAATTTCTTATCAACTCTTTGTCCTAGAACAACACCTACGACATAGTCCCTAGAATCACACATAATTTCAACGGGTAGGTTCCAATCAGGTGCTTGAACAAGAGGTGCAGAAATCAAAGCATTCTTGAGAATTTCAAAAGCTTCTACACAATCATCATCAAAAACGAATGGAACATCTTTTTGCAAAATATTAGTGAGAGGCCTAGAAATCTTAGAGAAATCTTTAATAAACTCCTATAGAAACCAGCATGACCAAGGAAACTTCTTATACCTCTAATGTCTGTAGGACACAGCATTTTTTCAATAGCATCAACTTTGATTTTTTTTCAAAACTAGTACAGAATTATACCAAATTTGAAAAAAGTACATCCATTTAAAAAAAACAAAAATAGCACCCCGTCGGCCTTAGCTGGGCTGACCGGGGACTGTTCGGCTACGTTTAGGCCGAAGAGGGCCCATCGGCCTAGGCCAAGCCGAAGAGCGGGTCGTTGGCCCACGCCAGGCCAAAGAGGGGCCGTCGGCCACCAGGAGGCCGAAGAGCCCCAGGATAAGGCCCGATGAGGCCAGCTCTTCTTCCTCCTCCTGCCTCATTGCTTCCTCTATGTTCCTTGTTCTTGACCAAAAATCCCCCCTCCTTGATCTCCTTCTACAGCCACCCATTTCCTGTTTCAATCCACTGAAACAATAGATCATCTTCGTCTCCCCCGCCCTACGGTCTCATTTTTTGTAATGTGGTAGTGTGTTGTTCGTTTGGAGGAGACATGGTGTGGTGGTGGAGGTGTGAATGGTGAGAAGGTGGAGTGGTGGAGAGGAAGAAGAAGGGCACTCACGCGTCGAAGGTATACATTTTTTCTGTTAGTTTAGGTTAGTTTTCTGTTAGTTTTTTTATTGTCCGTAAAATTTGTCAAGCAAAGAGATTGGCGAGGCGGTGGAAGCACCGGAGAGCAACGGGAGTGAGAGGTGGAGAGGGGCATGCTACTGGACGGGGGAGGGTGAAACGAGTGGTCAGAGGAGGAAGAAACAGGTCCTGGGCCTTATCCAGGGGGCCATCGGCCTCCCACAGGCCGACAGGTGGCTCTTCAGCCCCCCTCTAGCCGACAGGCCTCTCCCTGGCTTCTGATTGGCCGACAGGGGGCTCTTCGGCATAGGGTTGGCCGATAGGGGGCTCTTCGGCCTGGTGCAGGCCGACGGGCCCCTCTTCGGCCTGGTGGTGGCCGACGGGGTGCTAAATTTGATATTTTTGAAGATGGGTATACTTTATCCGAATTTGTTGTATTTTTGGTGCTAGTTTTGAAAAGAATTCATAAACTTTAGCCTTGTCAACTTCAATACCTCTTTCGGAAATTTTATGTCCCAAGACAATGCCTTCATTCACCATAAAGTGGCACTTCTCCTATGCAAGACAAGATTAGTTTCTTCACATCTCTGCAAAACTCGATCAAGATTGCTCAAACAATCATCAAAAGAAGTTTCGTAAACAGAAAAATCATCCATGAAAACCTCAACAATCCTTTCACAAAAATCAGAGAATATATAAGCCATGCATCTTTGGAAGGTAGCAAGTGCATTCCATAAACCAAAAGGCATACGTCTATAAGCAAAGGTACCAAAAGGGCAGGTAAAGATGGTCTTCTCTTGGTCCTCTTTTGACACACGTATTTGAGAGTAACCAGAATAACCATCTAGAAAGCAAAAATGTGTGTGTTTGGATAATCTTTATAGCATTTCATCAATGAAAGGTAGAGGGTAATGATCTTTTCTAGTAGCTTTATTCAATTTCCTAAAATCAATTACCATTCTATAACCTGTAACAATTCTCTATGGGATCAATTCACTTTTATCATTAGGAACTACGGTAATACCTCCTTTCTTAGGGACACAATGATCAGGACTAACACATCTACTATCAGCAATAGGGTAAACGATACCTCCCTCCAGAAGCTTTAATATTTCATTTCTTACCACTTCCTTCATTTTAGGATTCAACTGCGTTGGTGATCAACAACTGGTTTAGCATTGATACGTCTCCAACGTAACTATAATTTATGAAGTATTCATGCCGAGGCGGTTTACAATAATTCTATATGATTTTGGTATGATTATATTTGAACTAACACCGACTGACGCTGTTTTCAGAACAACTACCATGGTGTCATTTTTGTGTAGAAATAATAGTTCATGAAATGGGCTGAAGTATTAGTATGACTTTTTCTGGACCAAAAGAGACCCCCGGAGCATTGGAGTTGGCCAAAAGAGCCACGAGGAGGTCACATGCCTGCCAGGCGCGGCTACCCCCCTTGCCACGCCTAGCAGGCTGGTAACCGCCTCGTGACGCCCCTTGACGTGATTCCAACGCCAAAAATTCCTATAAATATAGAAACCTCCGAATAGAAACCTAGATCAGAAGTTCCGCCGCCGTAAGCCTCCAAAGCCATGAAAAAACAATCGGGAGCCCGTTTTGGCACCCTGCCGGAGGGGGAAACCACCACTGGAGGCTATCTTCATCATCCTGGCGCCCTCCATGACGAGGAGGGACTAGTTCACCCTCGGGGCTAAGGGTATGTACCAGTAGGTATGTGTTTGATCTCTCTCTCTCTCTCTCTCTCGTGTTCTTAAGATGACACGATCTTGATGTACCGCGAGCTTTATTTATATAGATGAATCATATGGAGTGTTCCCCTCTCTATCTTGTTGTGATGAATTGTGTTTTCCCTTTGATGTGTTCCTGTCAGATTGAGTCTTTAAGGATTTGAGAAAACTTGATGTATGTCTTGCGATGGGATATCCGTGGTGACAATGGGATGTTCTATTGATCCACTTGATGTATGTTTTGGTGATCAACTTGCGGGTTCCGTGACCTTGGGAATCTATGCAAAGGGGTTGGCACACGTTTTTGTCTTGACTTTCTGGTAGAAACTTTGGGGCACTCTTTGAAGTTATTTGTGTTGGATTGAACATGATGAATCTGAAATTATGTGATGCATATCATATAATCAAGCCCATGGGTACTTGTGGTAACATTGGAGTATCTAGGTGACATTAGGGTTTTGGTTGATGTGTATCTTAAGGTGTTATTTCAGTATGAACTCTAGAGCTGTCCATCACACTTATAGGGATAGCTCATAAGTTTGATCACAAGAGATAACTTTGAGGTGGTTTCGTACCCTACAATAATTTGTTCGTTAGTTCTTCGCTATTTGTGACTTTGGAGTGAACTCTTTGTCGCACGAGAGGTACTTACATATGATTCAACTATGTCAATATTGTTGAGAGAAACTACACTAGTGAAAGTCTAGACCCTAGGCCTTGTTTCCAAGCATTTATACAATGTTTTGATCATTGTTTACTATTTGTTTCCTTTCTGTTTTTATATTTTCAGATTAGAAAAAACTATATCTACCATGCATATTGCACTTGTATCACCATCTCTTCGCCGAACTAGTGCAACTATACAATTTACCATTGTATTGGGTGTGTTGGGGACACAAGAGACTCTTTGTTATTTGGTTGCAGGGTTGTTTGAGAAAGACCATCTTCATCCTACACCTCCCATGGATTGATAAACCTTAGGTCATCCACTTGAGGGAAAATTTCCACTGTCCTACAAAACTCTGCACTTGGAGGCCCAACACGAGTCTACAAGAAGAAGTTTGTGTAGTAGACATCAAGCAATTTTCTAGCGTTGTTACCGGGAGGTGAGTGCTTGAAGGTATATCTTTATATCTTGCAATCAAATCTTTTAGTTTCTTGTTTTTCACTAGTTTGGTTTTATAAAATAAAACTACAAAAAATATGGAATTGATGTTGCCTCATATGCTTTATCTTTTTAATGTCTTTCGTAAAAATGGTGGAAAGGAAAATTGTGCTCAAGTGCTATTAGAATAAGCTATTAAAATTTTTGGCACTAAATCTTCGAGTGATGAGCATGATTGCAATGTTGTTAGTATGAATTCTTTGAATATCCATAGTACTAATGATGATTGCACTAGTCATGATAAAAAGTTTTCTTATAAGCATGACAATTTTTGTGGAGTGCATAGAGTTTGTCAAGACATGCCTAAAAGGGAAGATAAATTTTGTAAGAGGCATAAGTATTTAGAAACTAAATACTTGCAAGAGAGGCTATATGTTTGTGCTAAAAGACTTAATATTTATCGCTGTCCTTGTGAACTTTGCAATGAAAGTGGTCATATTAATTTCCAATGTGAATTATTTCATGGTTGAATTGTGTCTAAAAATTGTGATAACCTCATTACCCTTGAGCATCATAATGAACTTACTGTATTTTTGGGGCATGAGGAAATGAAACATAAAACTAAGGATGTTCCAGCTTGGACTCTCATGAAAATGATTGATTTTTATCTAAATGAAATCTACATGTGTTGCGTGGTAAATTGCATTGAGAATCCTTATATTGCCAATTACTTAAATACAAGAAAACAAATAGAAGATGAAGAGAATACTAATGAAGGGGAAGAGGTTTCCCAATATCCTCCTATTTTTTCTTATGAAGAATCGGGTAACGAGGAGGAGCTTTTTATTCAACCAACCTCTTTAAAAAGAAGCTTGGAGGAATTAAATAAACCCACACAAAATGTGGTGAAGAAGAAGAAGAGAAGGAAAAGTAAAGTTAAATAGGTATCTCTCCCAAATAATGTTGCCCCCATTATTGATAGGCCTCATGAGAATGAATAAAAAATAGTTGTGGAAGATGATACACTTGAGGATGATTTTGTTATGCCTATTGCTTGTTTTTATAATTATGATTGGGAAGATAATGATACTTCTTAAAATCTTGAAAATATTTATGGCACCAACTTGGAGGATGATGATAATAATTGGTATACTATTGGTGCTATTCATACTATTAATGATAATTAATGAGAGCGATTATATTTATGATATACAAAGCCACAAGCTTGTGGATGCTATGTTTGATGAAAATGACATGGTTGACAATTTATTTGCTGCAATTAATATATTTCCCAATCTTGGGGATGCTATGCTTAATGAAGATGATCTTTTTATTCCCCTACTTTGAATGATCAAATTTGTTAGAATGATTGCATGCCTCCTACTTATGATGATTATTGTGATGATACTTATGCGATGAAAAAGAGTGATGATTAATATAATGATACTTGTCATAATTATGAATATCCTTTTACTGAATATTACTCTTTTAGTGTGGAAACAATTTGTAGTGTTCAACTCTTTTACGATACTCCCACTGTTAGTCATGAGAAGAATTTTTTCTGTGTGGAGAGTAGTAAAATTTCTATGCTTATAGATCATGAAAAGAATGCTTTATGTGCTGGTTATTTTTTGTAATTACTTCATGATTCTACTAAAAAATATTATGAGGGACTAACATATGCTTGTAGGAATTGCAATAATATCAAGTTTTCTCTCTATGTGTTCAAAGTTTTGAAGTTATGTTTGTTTTGCCTTCCTATGCTAGTTGATTCTTGATCCCATAAATTGTTTGCTCAAAAAATCCCTATGCATAGGAAGTGCATTAGAATTAAATGTGCTTCTCATGAGATTCATGATGCTCTTTTGCATGTTTCAAATATTATTCATATACGAGCATCGTTGAAATCATCATGACTAGCTAAAAGGCATAAAAGAAAAGCGCTTGTTGGGAGACAACCCAACACTTTTACTTTCTGTTTTTATGTGTTAACATGATTAATATACTGTAATAATCATGGTTTGGGTCTTTTATTTCAATAAATGGCCAAGTAAAGCCTTTGGGATAGTGTGGATACTTGCTTGTTTGATTTTGTGCAAAAACAGAAAGTTTTGCGTCCAGTATATGAATTATATGATTTTACTGGAGCATCAAAAAAATCTGAATTTTCTTACAAAACATTTACATGAAAATTCCTTGAGTTTTACTAATTTTTCGTAATTTTTAGAGTCAGGAAAGTAAGGTGATCATTCAGATCTTTACCAACTGTTCTGTTTTTGACTGATTGTGTTTTGCATGCATAGTTTGCTTGTTTCAAGTGTTCCTATAGCTTATATTGAGTACTATAAATTTTGGGAAGAATGTAATACAGTAGGTATCATTTGGGAATAATTATGAATCTTTTCTTGACAGTACCTAAGTGAATGATTTATCTTTACTACACTAACCCTTCTCACGAAGTTCCGTTAAGTTTTGTGTGATTGAAGTTTTCAAGTTTTGGGGGAGACACCGATATGAGGAGAATAAGGAGTGACAAGAACCTAAAATTGGGGATTCCCAAGTCACCCCCAAGGTAATATTCAAGGAAGACTCAAGCGTCTAATCTTGGGGATGCCCCGAAAGGCATCCCCTCTTTCGTCTTCAACACTACCAGTATATCTTACTTGGAGCTATATTTTTATTCGTCACATAATATGAGTTTTGCTTGGAGCGTCATTTTATTTTGTTTTTTGATGTTAGGTGTTATTTATAATCTTGATTTTCAATAAAAAGTTCCAAGAATTGCCTTAGGATGCTTGCATTGCATGTTTTGATATGTGTTGGGTAAAAACAGAAGCTTCTACTGTAGTGTTTGAATTTTCATATTTTACTAGGACGTAGAAAGTTTCTGAGATTTTGACATAGTGTTGTTATATAAATTTTATAGCATTTAAATTTTCATAATTGTTTGGTTTAAAGAAGTACATTGTTTTCATAAATTTCTATAGACTGTTCTGTTTGGACAGATTGGTGTCATAGTTTTGTTATCTACTTATCCTATAGTTTACATAGACTATATTGGTAGATATAAATTGTGGAAATGATAGCATACTTTACCTAATGTTTGAAAATTATCGTGCAACTTGTCTTGGCAGTACATGAGGTGTTGTTTTGTTCTCATGTGTACTAACCTATCTCACGAGTTCTTTTTGAGTTTTGTGTGGATGAAGTTTTTGAGAATAGGTGAAACCTATGATGTGAGAGAATTGAAAGAGATGCAAAAAATCAAGCTTGGGGATGCCCAAGGCACCCCAAGTAAATATTTCAAGAAGTCTCAAGCATCTAAGCTTGGGGATGCTATGCATCCCATCTCTCTTCATCAACAATTATCGGTTATCCTATGTTGAGCCTAAATTTTTATTCATTTGCATGATGTGTGCTATTGTTGGAGTTTTGTTTTTGTTTTGCTTTCTGTTTAAATAAAATATTCAGATCTGAAAATATTTATTGAGAGAGAGAGAGAAAGTCCTCACATGGCTACTTAATGTTTTGACTACTCATTGATCTTCACTTACATGTTTTGGAGTACTTTTGTCATTTACTCTCGTGTTTCACTTATATACTATGAGTAAATGGTTGAATGAATTGAATATCATAAATATGAAATTATATATGTTTTATACGCTTATCCCATGGGAGTAATGACTTCACATATAAGAAGTATAGGTGGTAAGATTTATTGAAAGTTAGCAAACACCGCATTGGTCACTTGAACCATTCATGAAAGAATATTGAAGGAAGAGATATTTCGCATATAAATATACTATATTGGACATCTTCTATGATTATGAGCCCCATTAATTATTTTCACACTTGAGCAAATTAGTTGAAGTTGGACAAGGAAGACAACGTAATGAGTTATGCTTAGGTATATTTGCATAGAAGTTATATTGTTATGGATCCTCCAACATGTGGTGCTTGCTTCCACCTCATATTAGCCAAAAAAATTCCACACCAAGTAGAAATACTACTTGTTCATCCAAACACCCTTAAACCCAAAGTTGTTCCATATGAGTCCACCATACCTACCTATATGCGGTATTTACCTGCTATTCCAAGTAAATTTGCATTTGCCAAACTCTAAACCTTCAAATAATATTCTATTTTGTATGCCTGAATCGCTCATATAGTAACAACGGTTGTCAGTATCTTCCATGCTAGATGGGTTATTCTCATGATATGTGTTGATTCACTATCATTCACGAGAAAGTGGCTAGTAATAGGGATCCCTAGTCCCGAAATCAAAGAAAAAATGCAAATAATTAAACAAAAATCTCCTAGGAATGTTGTTGGTATGGAAGGTACCCGTGGATTCAGCTTGTCGTGGAGTGCGATTGATTGGCGGAGGAGTAAAAACTTTACCATTCTGTTTGGGAACCGCCTATAATGTATCTAGCATGGAAGATACTGAGATCTCTCGATTGTTATGGTGACAATGAAAGCTTACCACCCAAAATTATTATTCATCTCTGTTTTAAAAGCTCGAGCTTTGGCACATATGCAAATCCCTGCTTCCCTCTGTGAAGGGCCTATCTTTTACTTTCATGTATTTACTTTTATGCAAGAGTCAATAGTATTCCTTTTTAGTTCCACCTCAATTATTCTTTAGTTTGCAAGCATCATGTGGTGGGGAAAGATCCAAGCATATATGGCAATTCAAATATATTTGATCATGAATTATTATTGTTAACAATTATCTATATGATAAATAAGTTGGGAGGCGAAACATTAAGCCTCTATCTTTCTATGTGTTCGATGAATGTTATTTGCTCTAAAAATATGCTTTGAGTGTTTGCAATCATGGAAGACTATATGATAGTTGAGTATGTGGAATTTTCTAAATCAAAGCTCTTACATAGACCCTTCCTGAAAATAAGATGAATTGCAATTGTTTGGTGACTGAAAGCATAGTTTGTTAGTCTATACTTTAACATGTGGATAGCTTGTTATTTCATCATGAGAAGTTTTACAAGATGAGCTACTGTTTAAGATATATAATGAGGCTAGAAAAAGTGGTTGGAATTATCATTGATCAAATTTATGCACTATGCTAGCATTCGCACTTCATAAATTATTTCTTTTATCATTTACCTACTCGAGGACGAGCAGGAATTAAGCTTGGGGATGCTGATACGTCTCCAATGTATCTATAATTTATGAAGTATTCATGCCACGTTTACAATAACTCTATATGATTTTGGTATGATTATATTAGAACTAACCCGGACTAACGTCGTTTTCAGCAGAACTACCATGGTGTCGTTTTTTGTGTAGAAATAAAAGTTCTCGGAATGGGCTAAACATTTAGTATGATTTTTTTGGGACCAAAAGAGACCCTCGAAGCATTGGAGTTGGGCCAGAAGAGCCACGAGGAGGTCACAAGACTACCAGGCGCGGCCAAGGAGCATTACGAGAAGCATTTATGACAGGTAATTGTTCATCATCAATAGGCAGTGGGTCATCAAGAACATTCTCTAACCTAGACAAGTTATCTGCTACGGGGTTATCAGCACCCTTTCTATCAACAATATGCTAATCAAATTCTTGTAGCAGAAGAACCCACCTGATAAGTCTAGGTTTAGCATCTTTCTTTTCCATGAGATATTTAATAGCAACATGATCAGTGTGAACAGTTACTTTAGAATCAACAATATATGGTCTAAACTTATCACAAGCGAACACAACTGCTAAAAATTCCTTTTCAATGGTAGCATAGTTTATTTGAGCACTGTCTAGAGTTTTGCTAGCATAATGAATAACATTTAATTTATTATCAACTCTTTGTCCTAGAACAACACCAACGGCGTAGTCACTAGCATCGCACATAATTTCAAAGGGTAGGTTCCAATCAGGTGCTTGAACAACAGGTGCAGAAATCAAAGCATTCTTGAGAATTTCAAAAGTTTCTACACGATCATCATAAAAATGAATGGAACATCTTTTTGCAAAAGATTAGTGATAGGCCTATAAATCTTAGAGAAAACTTTAATAAATCTCCTATAGAAACTAGCATGACCAAGGAAACTTTTTATACCTCTGATATCCGTAGGACATGGCATTTTTTTAATAGCATCAACTTTATCCTTGTCAACTTCAATACCTCTTTCAGAAATTTTATGTCCCAAGACAATGCCTTCATTCACCATAAAGTGGCACTTCTCCCAATTCAAGACAAGATTAGTTTCTTCACATCTCTGCAAAACTCGATCAAGATTGCTCAAACAATAATCAAAAGAAGTTCCGTAAATGGAAAAATCATCCATGGAAACCTCAACAATCCTTTCACAAAAATAAGAGAATATAGCAGCCATGCATCTTTGGAAGGTAGCAGGTGCATTGCATAAACCAAAAGGCATACATCTATAAGCAAAGGTACCAAAAGGTCAGGTAAAGGTGGTCTTCCCTTGGTCCTCTTTTGACACGGGTATTTGAGAGAAACCAGAATAACCATCTAGAAAGCAGAAATGTGTGTGTTTGGATAATCTTTATAGCATTTCATCAATGAAAGGTAGAGGGTAATGATCTTTTCAAGTAGCTTTATTCAATTTCCTAAAATCAGTTACCATCCTTTAACCAGTAACAATTCTCTCCGGGATCAATTCATTTTTATCATTAGGAACTACGGTAATACCTCCTTTCTTAGGGAACAATGAATGGACTAACACATCTACTATCAGCAATAGGGTAAATGATACCTGCCTCCAGAAGCTTAAATATTTCATTTCTTACCACTTCCTTCATTTTAGGATTTAATTGTTGTTGGTGATCAACAACTGGTTTAGCATTGATACGTCTCCAACATATCTATAATTTATGAAGTGTGCATGCCATGTTTACAATAATTCTATATGATTTTGGTATGATTATATTTGAACTAACCCGGACTGACGATGTTTTCAGTAGAACTACCATGGTGTCGTTTTTTGTGCAGAAATAAAAGTTCTCGAAATGGGCTGAAAATTTAGTATGATTTTTTTTGGACCAAAAGAGAACCCCGAAGCATTGGAGTTGGGCCAGAAGAGCCACGAGGAGGTCACAAGCCTGCCAGGCGGGCCACCCCCCTTGTCGCGCCTAGCAGTCCTGTCACCGCCTCGTGGCGCCCCTTGACATGATTCCAACGCCAAAAATTCCTATAAATATAGAAACCTCCGAAAAGAAACCTAGATCAGGAGTTCCGCCGCTGCAAGCTTCCAAAGCCATGAAAAACCAATCAGGAGCCCGTTTCGGCACCCTGTCGGAGGGGGAAACCATCACCGGAGGCCATCTTCATCATATCGGCGCCCTCCGTGACGAGGAGGGAGTAGTTCATCCTCGGGGCTCAGGGTATGTAACAGTAGCTATGTGTTTGATCTCTCTCTCTTCTCTCTCGTGTTCTTGAGATGACACGATCTTGATGTACCGCGAGCTTTATTGATATAGATGAATCATATGGAGTGTTCCCCTCTCTATCTTGTTGTGATGAATTGAATTTTCCCTTTGAAGTTTTCTTATGGGATTGAATCTTTAAGGATTTGAGAACACTTGATGTATGTATTGCGATGGCATATCCGTGGTGACAATGGGATGTTCTATTGATCCACTTGGTGTATGTTTTGGTGATCAACTTGTGGGTTCCGTGACCTTGGGAATCTATGCATAGCTGTTGGCACACGTTTTGTCTTGACTTTCCGGTAGAAACTTTGGGGCACTCTTTGAGGTTCTTTGTGTTGGATTGAACATGATGAATCTGAAATTATGTGTAGCGACCCGACCTGGAAAGGTCAAGCCTCTGCGTGTTCTGTGCCATCCCTGGATCGGTATGTTGGCACACACAGTACATCAATGTATATATCAAAGTGCAATCACATGCAATTAATGTAAAATTGATATATACCTCAAAAATCTCAGCGGAAACAGTCAATGGGAGTGGAGTCCCAATAACACCAACGGCATGTTGAGTGTAGACCGTAACCCTGAATCGTACTCTTACTCGTCGAAGAAGAGTATCTGCAACATGAGACGTTGCAGCCGTGTAGGTCAGTACATTGAATGTACCAGCAAGATCACCATAGTAGAATAGAAGATAAAAACTATTCTATATGCAGTAAGGCTTTGTGGCTTTGTGTCTGAGTTTTTGCATAAAAGTTTTTCCAGTGTTGAGAGTTCAGAGATAGATCCAAGTCTAGAAGCTCAAATTGTCCGTAAACCGGGACAAGGCTAATCGATTAGGTTTAACTCTGCAGAGTGTTGTGTACTTTACCCACAAGATTCATTCCCTCCTGGTAAGTCCTCGCACTACCGGCTGTTTGAGAACAGGATGAATGACACATGGTCTTTCAGAGTGTTTCCCTGACTACTGTCAGTGCCCATCCATTCCTAACGTCGACTACATCTCGTAGCACTGCCCGCTAGAGTCACAACAAAGATCAACCAAGCTAGAGCCCATAATGACCTGTGGCTACACAGGTAAACTTCCGGGCATGAAGTATTCATCCATCTCTTTGAGTCTGGGTGAAGCTTTCCGCAAGATGTCATGGCGCTTCTTCATGCATCCCGACCATCCAAAGTTACTCCAGGGATGCCCAATCAACCATCCTTCACCCAGTAGTGTGTATTCAAAACTTGTTTCTCGAGTCTCGAAGTCTTGAGGTCTTGAAGATGCCATCATGAAGTTGTCGTCTTGACGTAGAATCCTCCTTCTCACACCACTCACGAACACTCATACCAGACCCCGTCTATTTTAGCATAGCATTAAAATAACAAGTGGTGAGTTCCTACCTCATGCATTCTACTTGACTACAAGAATTTTCAATAACACTACTGGAGGGATTTGTTGAATGATATCACTACATGCAATAAAACATAGGTATGAACAAATTGGTCAAAGTGAACTTGCCTGTATTATTGATGAAGAATAATATCGCTCTCAAAAATAACTTGATAGACTATTCGTCACTCTCCGATGAAAAATCTATATAATTCAAACATTACATTCATATAAGCAATCATACTAGCAATCAATTATAACAATCAAAAAGTAACACAAAACCAAAAGCAATAAGGTTGTGATGAAGGAAATACTTAAGACAAAAACTCAAAACAACAAAGTTTCAGCAACATAGCTAAGGTTGGTTTTCTCTACAAGTAAATCCTATTTTCAAAAGTAAAACACAAAAACAAAGTAAAATATAACAAAATTATTTTATTAAATATTTTACTAGCAAAAAGAATTAGTTTTGAAGAACAACTTAAGAACTAATCAAAAGCTTTTATCAAAACTCATCTTATGACATCAGCAATGTTAACCTTGAATTAACCACAAACAATTTCAACTTTAATACAAATTGTTTATGATCTAACAGAAAGTTAACAGAAAGTGAAAACTTTATAAAACAATTTATGAAAATACTTTCAAATAGGAAATCCAACTAGCAATGAAATCAATTTGCAAGTTATTATGAAACTAGAATTGATTTCATGCTATAAAAATAATAAATGACATAAAATAAACTTGGTTGAAAATACTACTGCTAACTAACATAAAACAAAATATATAACACTAAGTTAACAGAAAGGTATATTTTATAAAACAATTTTATTAAAGGTATTTTCAAATAGCAAATCAATCTAGCAATGGGAATCAATTGCAAGTTATAATTGAACTAGAATTCATTCCATGCAATCAACTAATAAACTAATATTTGTTTGAAGGGCTACTGTTATCTAACAGAAAACTTTATAAGATCTATCAACTAATATAAAAGAAAATAAATTAAAACAATTTGAAACAAAAGAAATAGTAATAATCCTAAAAAGAACTAAAAGAGAATCTGTTTTGTTAAAAATACTAATTTAAAATATTCTAAAAATTCTAAAATTATACCTACGGTTAGATAAAGTCACTAGTGACAAGTAGCAATGAGAATAAACTTAAAATCTATTTTTAAACTCAAGATATTCAGAAAATAATATTTGAATCAAATCTGTTTAAATTCAAATTTAAATTATCCAAAAATAGTCAAACTTTATATCTAGAGAAACTAGAACAAATTTGTGACACAATGCAAAAAGAATCAATTGAAAACTCTAAATATTCTAAAATATATAACAAAAATAAAAACAGAACTATTATGTTTTTCTAAAACAAAAACAGAAAAGAAAATATAAACTAACGGATAGGGGTGCTACATGGCGCACTGTGATTGGAGGAAGGTGTGTGCGCGTGAGTGCTAACGAGCGAATGGACGGGCCTTAGAAGAAAACGTTTCGCCGCTTAAGTGATCTATTATGGTACGTTGGATCTAAAGCGGACGATGGATGGCATCGCCGGTACCTTACAGAGGGGGTGGGGAGCTCCGGCGAAACTCCGGCAATGTCCGAGGCAGCGAGGTCGATGGGGACGGCGCTCCGGTCGTCCTCCGGCGTGTCTGATGGCACCGGTCGACATGGGCGAGGATGGCGACTCGTCTGGTGGCACTGAAACGGCTCGGGGACGACGGTGTTGACGGCGGCGAGCTCGTGAGCGGAGGAGGTCTTCGGGTGGTCGTCGGGGAAATCGCTCCGGTGGCTCTGGATCATGGGTGAATGCACGCGGAGGTGCGGGCGAGCGAGGCGAACTGGTTGGTGGGCTCGGAGGGGTTCGGGGGGAAGCGAGGTGCAGTGGGGCGCGGTAATGGCGATGGTGGTGCGCTCGGGCTCCGGTGAGCAATGACGGCGAGGAGAGGCGTCAGGTAGAGGTATTAGTGGGGGAACGGGTGCGGGAGGGGTTGGGGGGTTTATATAGGGGCCTCGAGGTGCACGGGGAAGGAATGGAGAGGGAGATCCGGGGCGGATTGATCTCGCCGGCGAGAAAGAAAGGAAGGGGAGGAGGAAGAAGGAAAGAGGCGACCGCGACGGCGTTCCGGTCGGGCGGTGGGGCCCGCGGTTAGAGAGATAGAGAGAGAGGAAGGGTGACGCGTGGGTGGCCGATCCGAAGAAGGTGGGCCGCGGTGGACTTTCCTAATAAAAACCGTTTTCCTTTTATAAAATAACAGAGAAAGGAAACTCCTTTATGGCCATCAATAAATTTCCGAAAAATAAAGTTTTATATACCAAAATGATCAGGAAAATAAATGCAATAAGATGGACATTTTTCCATGGCCAAAATAAATACTTTAAAAAAAGTATTTTCAGAAAATGCCTAATTTGATTTTAATTCTTTTTGCAATAAACTTTCAAATAACCCCATGGGTTTTTTTATGGTCCAAAACTTCACAAAATTACCTTGGTGTGGAGTGTCATGTTACTCTCTCAAGATCTTGTCAAGGGTATTTGAATTCTTTCAAATTTAAAATGGAACCAAATATGAAATGAATTCCATATCAGAAAATTTCAAATGCTTTCAAATTCACTCTTCAAATCTTTTTATATTGAAGAAGTCATGTCATCTTCTCTCACTAATTTGAAATGTAGGAATTTGAATTCCAAAAGCATATGGGAAAGTCATGTCATTCCCTCTCATTCAAAAGTTTTCAAAAAGTTTCAAATTTTTCACTCAATTTCAATCACTCAATCAAACAAACAATCATTCTAATATTTATTATAACATCCAAAATTTGGGATGTTACATTATGTAATGCATATTATATAATCAAAGCCCATGGGTACTTGTGGTGACATTGGAGTATCTAGGTGACATTAGGGTTTTGGTTGATGTGTATCTTAATGTGTTATTTTAGTACGAACTATAGGGCTGTCTGTGACACTTATAGGGATAGCTCATAAGATTGATCAGAAAAGATAGCTTTGAGGTGGTTTCATACCCTACAATAATTTCTTTGTTAGTTCTCCACTATTTGTGACTTTGGAGTGAACTCTTTGTCGCACGAGACGTACTTACATATGATTCAACTATGTCAATATTGTTGAGAGAAATTGCACTAGTGAAAGTATGGACCCTAGGCCTTGTTTCCAAGCATTTATACAACGTTTTGCTCGTTGTTTACTATTTGTTACCTTGCTATTTTTATATTTTCAGATTACAAAAACCTATATCTACCATCCCTGTTGCACCTGTATCACCATCTCTTCGCCGAACTAGTGCACCTATACAATTTACCATTGTATTGGGTGTATTGGGGACACGAGAGACTCTTTGTTATTTGGTTGCAGGGTTGTTCAAGAGAGACCATCTTCATCCTACACCTCCCATGGATTGATAAACCTTAGGCCATCCACTTGAGGGAAAATTACAACTGTCCTACAAAACTCTGCGCTTGGAGGCCCAAAACGAGTCTACAAGAAGAAGGTTGTGTAGTAGACATCAAGCATCAGGCTCCATTTTAATTTTGTGCTGACATAGAGTGGGACTAATGCCCTTAAGATCATCAAGATTATATGCAATAGTAGCACGGTTCATCCTCAGAGTTTTCAATAATCTTTGTTCTTCATGCTCTGAAAGGTTAGCACTAATAATAACAGGATATATCTTCTTTTCATCAAGAAAAGCATATTTCAAAGTATCAGGTAATTGTTTAAGCTCAAACACGAGATCACCCTTAGTTGGAGGAGGATCCCCAAGTATTTCAACAGGCAAGTTGTGTTTCAGGATAGGATGTCGATCAAAGAAAATCCTATCTATTTTGTTCCTTTCATTCATATGCATGGCATTTTTATGGTCTAGCAAATATTGCTCTAAAGGATCGGTAGGAGGCACGGCAATAGAGGCAAGACCAATAATTTCATCCTTAATAGGAAATTATTTATCATGGGGTTGCCTACGAAAATTAGAGAAATTAAACTCATGAGACGTATCCCCAAAACTTACGGTAACCGTTTCCTTCTCACAATCTATCGTGGCATTAACGGTATTCAAGAAAGGTCTACCAAATATAATGGGACAAAAATCATCTTGTGGGGAACCAAGAACAAGAAAATCAGTAGGATATTTTTTTCCCACACAAGACTTTAACATGTCTAATAATCCCAACTGGTGATATAGTGTCTCTATTAGCAAGCTTAATTGTAACATCAATTTCCTCTAGCTCAGCTGGTGCAACATTATTCATAATCTCTTTATATAAGGAAAAGGGAATTGCACTCACACTAGCACCCATATCACATAATCCATGATAACAATGATTTCCTATTTTAACAGAAACAACAGGCATGCCAACAATGGGTCTATGTTTATCTTTAGCATCAGGTTTAGCAATTCTAGCAGCTTGATCACAAAACTGAATAACGTGCCCATCAATATTATCAACCAAGAGATCCTTAACCATAGCAATACTAGGCTCAACTTTAATTTGCTCAGGGGGTGTAGGTGTTCTAGCGCAGCTCTTATGAACCACAGTTGAATCTTTAGCATGATCCTTTATTCTAACAAGGAAAGGTGGTTTCTCAATATAAGCAGTAGGAATAACAGGATCAACATTATAAGTAATAGTTTTCTCTTCAACTTTAATAGGCCCAACTACTTTCACTTCAATGGGATGATGATATTTAAACCACTTCTCCTTGGGGAGATCAACATGGGCAGCAAAAGATTCACAAAAATAAGCTACTATCTCAGAGTCAAGTCCATATTTAGTGCTAAATTCACGAAAAGCATTGGTGTCCATGAAAGATTTAACACAATCAAACTTAAGGTTCATACCTGACTCCTTACCTTCGTCGAGTTCCCAATCTTCAGAGTTGCGTTTAATTCTTTCCAGTAAATCCCATTTGAAATCAATATCTTTCTTCATATAGGAACCAACACAAGAAGTATCAAGCATGGATTGATCATTACGAGAAAGCCGAGCATAAAAAATCTGAATAATAATTTCCCTCGGGAGCTCATGATTGGGGCATGAATATAACATTGACTTAATACTCCCCCAAGCTTGAGAGATTCTTTCTCCTTCACGAGGCCAAAAATTATAAATATAATTCTGATCACGATGAACTAGATGCATAGGATACAACTTCTGATGAAATTCCATCTTCAATCGGTTGTAACTCCATGATCCAATATCATCACATAGCCTATACCATGTCAACGTCTTCTCCTTAAAATATAAAGGAAATACCTTCTTCTTGACATGATCCTCGGGTAGACCTGCAAGCTTAAATAATCCACAAACTTCATCCACATAGATTAGATAAAAATCAGGATGTAGTGTTCCATCTCCTGCATAAGGATTAGCCAGCAGTTTCTCTATCATACCCGAAGGAATTTCATAGTAAATATTTTCAGTAGGTTCAGTAGGTTGAGGGACAACTCTTTGTGTTTCCGGTCGAGGTGAAGATACCCCAAACAAGACCCTCAAAAGATTACTTTCCATAGTGACAAGTGACAGTAAATTTCACCACACTATATAAATTTTTCTTTACCAGGTTCCACTTACCAAAGGCGCTTCACTCCCCGGCAACGGTGCCAGAAAAGAGTCTTGATGACCCACGGTATAGGGGATCTATTGTAGTCCTTTCGATAAGTAAGAGTGTCGAACCCAACAAGGAGCAGAAGGAAATGCCAAGCGGTTTCTAGTAAGGTATTCTCTGCAAGCACTGAAATTATCGGTAACAGATAGTTTTGTGATGATATAATTTGTAACGGGTAACAAGTGACAAGTGTAGCAAAGGTGCAGAAAGGTAGCCCAATACTTTTTGTAGCAAAGGATAAGCCTGGACAAACTCTTATATAAAGCAAAGCGCACCCGAGGACACGTGGGAATTTCTGTCAAGCTAGTTTTCATCATGCTCATTTGATTCGTGTTTGTTGCTTTGATAATTTGATATGTGGGTGGACCAGTGCTTGGGTGCTGCCCTTAATTGGAAAAACCTCCCACTTACGATTAACCCATATCGCAAGCATCCGCAACTACGAAAGAAGAATTAAGGTAAACCTAACCATAGCATGAAACATATGGATCCAAATCAGCCCCTTACCAAGCAACGCATAAACTAGGGTTTAAGCTTCTATCACTCTAGCAACCCATCATCTACCTATTACATCCCAATGCCTTCCCCTAGGCCCAAATAATGGTGAAGTGTTATGTAGTCGACGTTCACATAACACCACTAGAGGAGAGACAACAAACATCTCATCAAAATATCGAACGAATACCAAATTCACATGATTACTTATAACAAGAATTATCCCATGTCCTCAGGAACAAACGTAACTACTCAAAAAGCATGTTCATGTTCAAGATCATAGGAGTATTAATTATCATAAAGGATCTGAACATATGATTTTCCACCAAGTAAACCAACTAGCATCAACTACAAGGAGTAATCAACACTACTAGCAACCCACAGGTACCAATCTGAGGTGTTGAGATAAAGATCAGATACAAGACATGAACTAAGGTTTGGAGAGGAGATGGTGCTGGTGAAGATGTTGATGGAGATTGACCCCCTATCGATGAGAGGATCGTTGGTGATGATGATGGCTTCGATTTCCCCCTCCGGGAGGGAAGTTTCCCCAGAAAAACAGCCCTGTCGGAGCTCTAGATTGGTTCTACCCAAGTTCCGCCTCGAGACAGCAGCGCTTTGTCCCGAAAGCTCTCTTCTGTTTTTTTTTCAGGTCAAAACGCTTCATATAGCAGAACATGGGCATTGGAGGATCCACAAGGGCCCCACAAGCCTGCTAGGCCCGACCACGTGGGTGGCCGCGCCTAGCAGGCTTGTGGCCTGCAGGTGGCCCCCCTCTGGTTGATTCTTGTGCCAGTATTTTTTTATTAATTCAAAAATATTCTTCATAAATTTTCAGGACTTTTGGAGTTGTGCTAAATAGGTATCTCAGATTTGCTCCTTTTCCAGTCTAGAATTCCAGCTGCTGGCATTCTCCCTCTTCATGTAAACCTTGTAAAATAAGAGAGAAAAGGCATAAGTATTGTACCAAAACGTGTAATAACAATCCATAATGAAATAAATATAAATATAAAAGCATGATGCAAAATGGACGTATCAAACCACGACACTATTCATTCATTATATCATATATCGAAGCTTTGATCTATATGTTGTCATCAATTACCAAAAGGGGGGAGATTGAAAGCACAACTTCTCCCTAGGTGGTTTTGATAATCAATAACAACATATATTTCATTGGACTAATGTTTCCACTAATTATATTTTGAGAAAAGTCGAATGATGGGTTGGCTAAAGGATTGTGAGGAGATTCCCTAGATGCAAGGAATACCCATTGGCAACAAGCTTGAAGACTCTACATTTTACATTTTGTGATAAATCACCTTTCATTCCACAGGAAAGCCAATACTATTAAAAGGGGATGAGAAATTATGATGATCTGGTTGCTCAAGTTCTTAGAGATTAGCCACCAAAAATACTCACCCATTCTCCCAAAAATATTATTTCCAAAGCCAAATATCCAAAATCTATGCCACCAACAAATCTCATTCGGCCCCATCGAGTTTTACCCTAGACAGTGCCAGAGCCAAACCCTAACCATCTCGGTACCACCAGTTTGTTTTTGGTGGAACCGGAAACAGTGGCAAACCCACTAATGTCGATCTAATTAAAATCGGAACTTCTGAGTTTAGTAGATCAGTGTCATAGAGTTTTCTATCTGCCTAGGTCTACATAAATCAGTCCATCCAAGATTCCATATCGGTCTCACCGAAAAGCCGAAAGCTACCACATTTTGCACTGGTCGGTGCAACCAAGTTTTCACTTCGGTTTCACCGAGTTGGGCAAGAATGTTGTAATAGTTGGATTTTTTGAGATGCCTATATGTACCCCTCCACCACCTCTCACTCGTAGAGGAGGCACTCAGAACATACAAACACTTGCCCCATCCATTTTTCTATGAGAGAGCCACCTACTCATGTGTTGAGATCAATATCATCCACTCCAATCATATGGATCTTGATTTCTAGCCTCCCCAAGTTGCTTTCCACCGAATCAATCTCTTCTACCCAAGCCAAATCTGTGATAGAGTGATTGAGTGTTGAGGAGACCATATTTTGAAGCACAAGAGCAAGGATTCATCATACTTGTCACATCTATTACCTTTTGGAGGATGGTGCCTCCAAGATTTGTTAGGTGTCGCTTGGGAGCCTCCTACTTCGTGTTGTGGAGTTGAACCAAGAAGTTTGTACGAGCAATGAGATCACCTACTTCATGAAGATCTACCCCGAGTAAGGCTAGTCCTCCGTGGACAAAGGCCATGATGTAATAGACAAGGTTGCTTATTTGTGGACCCCTTGTGGGTGGATCCCTCCATGGACTCTCGTGGCCGTTACCATCTTGGGTTGAAGTATCCATCAATTTGGATGTATGATAGCACCATCTATTGGAACCACGCCAAAAATCTTCATATCAACTTTGTGTTTGATCTTCCTATCCCTACCCTCTATTTACATATGCTTGTCTTTACTTTCCGTTGCTATAATCGTAGACATGCATGTGTAGGGTGTGCTTGACATGATACAATTGCTAAAACATGCCTAGAACTAAAATTAGGAAAAGGTTAGGTTTTAATTTATCAAGTAGTCTAATCACCCCCCCCCCCTATAGACCTACTTTCGATCCTACAAGTTGACTCTAGAGGTGTTGATGGAGGTATGGTAGACGTAGCAGCCGGTGCAGACATTGACGGTCACACATCCTGAGCAGGCACAGCATCAGATCGAGCTTGAGTCTTGAACTGAGTCTGGACTGGCAGTGTGGGGCTCTCATCATCATCATCATCATCATCATCCTATCTAGGTAATGGCATTGCATCTACGTCCTGCTTCAACTGGTTGACCGTGGTGGTCAGCTCAATCACCTTGACATCAAGTCCATGAAACTTGGTATCCACAATCCTCTTGAGACTCTTCTAGTTTTGCAATAGCTCGTTGATGTTGTTCTCCATTCCTTGAATGGTGCTAACAAGGTAGGCCATTTGATCATGTTTTGTCTTTTAACAAAAGAGCACTAGTGGCTCTAGCTACCTGACCCTAGGCCTCGGCCTCTATATCTGCATGTGCAATAGATAAAGTGGGATGAGATGGATCCATCATCATGACATTGTCCTCATAATCTGGCTGGAGGGAAAGGTGTGGTCGATCAAGTAGATAGAGTCTCTTTCAAAGTTTGGAATTCATGAGCATCTGGATGTATGGAGCATATCCACAAGATCTCTTCTGATCAACAACTGTTCTCTTGATGGTCTCAACTATCAGACCCATCACTCTAAACCTGGTGTGGCTATCCACAAAATGAATAGCCTCGAATCATATTATCATCACCTTACTTGGGCATCAAAGTATGCCCCAGAATAGTATTGGAGGTGGGCATACATGCTTGCAAGTAGTAAACTGAGCCAATTATGTGTCTTCACATATGCCCTGGGAATGGGATTGTACATGTTGGCCATAGAGTTGCGATTCATCTTGGACTCGGAATACACATCAAGATCTCCTTCTTGCACCTTTGGGGCTCCTAAGATGGCAGCCCACTCATCAATTGTTGGCTGGTATCTAGTGCCTTCAGCCATCCACACAATCTTCCCATAATGAGAGAAGTGAGTAGTGGAATAGAATTGTATGATCATCTCATCATTCTAGGCAATCGTCTCTCTGCCAACAAACTCTTCAATATCAATGGTCTTGAAGTTCTCCTAGACACAAGGGAAGTAGTCTTCATTTTCCTTGATGAACTTCCAATCAACATATCTCATGTCACTGACAGTTGGCTCTTGTCAAGCAAAACAGTCCTTAAAAGTCTTGTTGTTCCTTAGTGTCAAATCCGGCATCTATAGCAGTCCTTCTCCTCATAGCATATGGATCATTAGATCTCCATCTCCTGAGACCTTGATCCTTCATTTCCTTCATATTATCTACCACTGGATGGTCATCATTGTGAATTGGCAGGTGAGGTTTGAGTTTTCTCAAAACAGAAACTTCTTCTACTTCCTCCGATGCATCTCTCGAGGTGGAAACCTTGTTCTTCTCAGCAGCAGGAATGTCTCTGGTGGTCTTCTTGGCCTTAGAGGTAGCTGGCTTGGCCTTGGGAGCTGAAGTCTTAACCTTAGGATTAGGCTTGATAGCCATTGCATCAGCCAACATCTTCCTTTTTCTTGGAAGAAGGAGGGTTAGAAGTTGGTTCCTCCTCTTCATCAATCCTCATAGATACATGTTTTCTTTTCACATATACATACTTTGTCCTCTCCCTCTTCTTGGTAGGCTTCTTGGCCAATGCCTTGGTTTGCTTGGAGGTGTTAGGGGTTTCAAGAGATTTCACTCCTCCTTTTGCAGCTGACTCAGGTGCCTTCCTGGCTTTAGTGTAGGCATATTCTTTCCTAACAAGTTTCCTCTTGGATGTATTTTCCTCAGGTACAAAATTAGCATCCTCTTCATTTGAGTTCCTTGGCTTTCTAGCCCTGGTGGCTGGCTTGGGCAAGTCATGGGATCTAGGAGTGCCAGGGTCCTTAGAACTAGCCTCTGGACTAGTACATGCCTCAATGATTGCACTTGGCTCTCTGAAGTTGTTCTGACTGTCATATGAACCTAACATGGTTGAGTGATGTCCCTGTGAATATATGTAGAGGAGTAAACATGTAAGTGCATCTAGTGCCCCTTAGTAATTTTGGTGTATTGAAGACTTATAGGTTAAGGAACTAATGTGTTTGTGAGTGTACACAGGCTCTATAAGTCGATGAGGAGTTTGATATATACAGAGATTATCGACCCCTAAAAATATGTCTTCAGCTAAAGACTTTGGTGAAGACTTTGCTGAAGACTTTGGTATTCTCTAAAGACTTTGAAAATGAAGAAGTTGGTGTGACCTTGAAGATATGAACGAGGACTATGAAGCGTGAAGACTTATGTTTTTGTAGTTTCATTTCCTTTCTTTCAGTCATAGGAAACACCGTAATGTTAAAGGAGGTCGAGGTAATACTAAGGAAAATTTCCAACTGATGCTCAACTCCAAAAGCCTCAACCTATCCAATCCTTCGAGTGAAGCCTTTGGAAATCTCTTGCGGTTCAGTCAAGTTCTTTAGTGACAGAGACGATGTTCTTCTGTTCTCTGATGAAATTGATCTGACTAAGGAGTTAGGATTTCGCCAGTGCGAATTGCCTACAAGTGAGGAACATGATAAGCCTGAGGACTTTCATAGTTCGAAATTCCAACTGTTGTTGTGCTTAGCGCCAGCTGTCCCCAATCATCTTATCCACATAACGATCATATCGTTGGGGGCATTTATGTCTTATCATGTTAGGTTGCACCCTGGCTATAAATAGCCACCCCCACACACACACACACACACAACCACTAGTTGGTTGGCTACTCCGAGAGAGAACTAGCACTTGTGTTTTGAGACCAACCCATCCTCCGAAGACTTTGAGAGAAAATCATCAGTGAGGAAAAAACCAAATCCAAACCACCAAACCCAAAGTGATTGGGCATCATTGAAGAGATTGTTCCTGTGTGGAACCGACGCTTGTTACCTTTGAAGATTGTGTATCTTCCAGACGGTTAGGCGTCATGGTCTAGTGCATCCTGTATTCAATTGGGGATCACGGACTGACCTTGGTCTAGAGCATCCAGCAGTCAATTGTGGATCGACGGGTGACCAGTTTGTGAGGGTTTGGGAAGTCTACCATGAAGACTTACCATGAGTGTTGGGCGAGGAATTTGTGACCTTAGTTCAAGGAGAATACAGTAAGGACTGTGTGTCCTAGGACTGTGTGTCCTCTGGTTAAAATACCAGGCCGCTCGAAACTAGACGTATGACTGTCACAGCAGTTGGAACTGGGTCATCAAACCATTGTCTTCATTGAGCTACTTGGTTCTACTTCATCAACCCTTTCATTTCCTCATATACCTGTTGATGAAATTGATCTTTACTGTTTAAAGAATTTGACTGAAGACTTTCACAACTTCCTCATCTCAAATTCTTCAAGTTACCTTGTTCCTCACCTGCTTATCCTGTATCAAGCTACTTGTAATTTGTGCATGTTTTATTTCATCATGATGACTATGTTTTCACTATGTTTCTCATGCACTTGAGTACTTATTCCACTGCTAGTTGTTCATCACATTTCAAAATCCTGAAGTTGAAATTCCTCAAGTGATGAATTTGTAAAAATTCCTTATTCGCCCCCACTCTAGTCGATATAACACACTTTGAATTAGTATTAGAGCAAGGTACTCCCTTGTTCTGTGTGATTTTGGTTTAACCTCCTGGAGTTCTAGTTATGTCGACTGCAGGTATGATCAAGGTTTCTGCAGGATGTCCTACCTTTGATGGGACGGATTACCCCTACTGGAAGAACAAGATACGCATGCATCTTGAAGTTATGGACAACGATCTGTGGTACGTTGTGGAAAATGGTGTTCCTCGCACTTCTCCGACTGTTACTGCTGCTCATACGAAGAAATTCAAGAAACTCGATTCTCAAGCGAAGAATATCATTTGTGGCCATCTGAGCAAAGGTTAGTATGGCAGAGTGAGTTCTTTGGAGTTTGCTAAGCTTATCTGGGATAGGTTGTCCAAAGACAACGAAGGTGTTTCCACTCAACGTGACTCTCGTGTTGATGTTCTTCGCAATCTCTTCAACCGCTTCAAGAGACTCAACAATGAAAATGTTCAGCAAACTTTTGATCGTCTCACTGATATCTCCAATGAGCTTCAAGCACTGGGTGCTACAGATGTCACCGACCACGAGGTGGTGAAGAAACTGCTAAGATCTCTTGATTCCTCATTCGGTACTCTGGCTTTGATGATTCAAGAATGTGGAGATTGCAAGTCACTTGATCCTACTGATATTCTTGAGAGACTCAATACTCATGAATTCCAACAAGCTGAGAAGAGAGACCTCTACGGGCCAAGTTATGGAAGATCTCGTGCTCTGAAGGCAAAAGCAATTTCCTCATCCGAAAGTGAAGATTCTGATAGTAGCCTTGGTGATCCTAAAGAACTAAGTCAGGAGCAGGAAATGCTCATGAGGAAATTCCAGAAGTTCTCAACGAGAGGTGGATTTGGAAAATCATCAAAAAGTGGCTTCAGGATTCCTCAGATGACTACAAGAAGAGAACTTGTCACAAATGCAAGAAATCTGGTCACTTCATCTCTGACTGTCCTCTCTGGGAAAAAGAATCAAATAAGAAGAAGAAGAAGTACAAGGATGACAGTTCTGATGACTCGAAGAAAAAGAAGAAATCTGCAAAGTCCTCATCTGCAAAGTCCTCAATGCACAAGAAGAATGGTTCCAGAAAGTCTTGGGCTTTCATTGGCAAGGAAATGGACTCAGAAGAAGAGTCTGATGAATATGAAGAAGAGGAAGAATCTAAGGTGGAGTCTGAATCTGGTGTTGCTATCCTTGTTCTTGCTACTGCTTTCGTCAACAAGTCCATCTTCAACGATGAAGAAAATGACTACTCCAACAACTCTGATGACATCAATGATGACTATGCTCCTACTTACTGTTTCATGGCAAAAGGCATTAAGTCGGTCACAGAATGTCCCAATCTTGATGACATTGAATATCCTAGGTGGAAGGTTCTGATGAAGAAGCACCTCATGTTTATGAACAGTGAGCTATGGACTATTACTGAACTTGGACTGACTGAACTTTGCAAGATGGCAATGCTGAGGAAATTCATAAGTACACTCAACTTGATGCTCAGGCGAGGAACATCATCTGCTCAAGCCTATCAAGTGTCATGTTCAAAGGCATCTGTCATCTTCAAAATGCCAAGCTCATCTGGGACAGGATCTTGGACATCAATGAAGGCTATCGCACTCGTCAAGACCCCATGTTCATGGAACTAAAGAAAATCCTCAAAACCCAGGAATCAGATCATGGTTCATCTTCCTCACTTTGTCTTATGGCAAAAGGTTCCAAGGTACATAAAGCATCACTCCTCCTCTGAATCAAGTGATGGTGAATCTGATGAATATGTAAAACCTAGCTATGCCAAACTTGCTCATATTTCCACTAAGCAACAAAGTGCACTTGAAAAGCTTCAGAAAATGCTAGACAAAAGCGATGATCTGTTGAATGAGGAAGTGGATCGGACTCAACTCTGTCTGACGATCTCAAAAGTCTTCACACAAAGTATGATAACCTTCAGAGTCATCATAATGCTCTCTTAGCCGATCATGAGAAGCTTTCTTATGAATTTCTGCAAAGAAAGCAAGATCTTGAGAAACTAAGGGTGTGTCATGAGGATCTCCAAAGGTAAAACAATTCCTTACTGGCTCAACAGATCAGTACCGCTCAGGAAAAATTTGTTCCACCTTGTTTGAAATGCATCAAACGTGAAACTGCTAATTCTTCACCTGAATGCTCAAATGCTTCTATTTCTGCAAATTCTTCAACTATTTCCATGGTCATAAATTCCTCAGCTGAGGATACCACAAGTATCACTGACGAAAATGCAGGGTTGAAGGAATTGTATGTGACAAGCATGTACAAAAGTCTCAAAGGGCATCAAACCCTTTGCGATGTCCTCAAAAAGCAGATTCTGAACAGGAACCCTAGGAAAGAGGGTATTGCATTTGAGAGGAAAATCAATGCCGATGGATCCTACTGGACACCTGAGTAGTACCCCAAAACCTCATGGGTTGCTACAAAAGGACCTCTTTTAGATCCATCCACTTTATCTGGCTTTACTTGTGAAACTTCATATTCCTCTGATGAGTCACTTGACTCCAACTACAAATTCTTCAAAAATCATAAAGGTGAAGTATTTGCCAGATTTGTTGGAACTAACTGCAGGAATGGTTCACCTATGAAGAAAATCTGGGTTCCCAAGAGCTGCTTACAAAATCTTCAAGTGAATGTCCTCATGACACCACTCATGAAGAACAGGAACCCCGGATCAAATTCCTCATATGGAACAATGTCTTCACTTGGACCAAATTCCTCATATGGTCAAAAATATCATTCTCGTGCTAATGCTTCTGTTTTGTAGGGAAAATCTAAGAGCTCTGAATATGTGCATTATTCTTCAAATCATTATGTTCATAAGTCCTCGGAGAATTTCTCTGCTTATTCATATGAGTACTCTAACCCGCATCCTGTAAAACAAAGCGCACTAGCTTCAATGCCTCCCTTCTCATATGGTGCTCGCTGAATGATGAACTCTTTGCCACCCCTCCAGATGTGGGTGGTGAAGAAATTGAACTAATTTCTTATGCAGGGTCAGGTCTCCAGATGAACTTAAACATCTGATGAATTTGCTAGAGACTTGAGGAAATGCTTGAAAGGACGCAAGCTATTCATGTAGAAATGAATTCCTCATTTCTCATGTCCTCACACTGCTTTACTTACTATGTTGTGTGATGAAATTATGTCTGATGAAATTATGTCTAATGAAATTGATGTCATATTCTTCACTCTGAAGCAGATGAGTTCGTAAGTTGTACTAATTCATCTGCAGGATGAATCTCCAAAAGCTACTGAGTGGGTCCTCGATAGTGGATGCACAAACCACATGACTAGTGACAAGAATCTACTGATGAATTTGCCACTTGCTCCATCTCATTTGAAGCATATCACCTACGCTGACAAAGGAAAAAAAGCAAGGTATTGGGTCTAGGTAAGGTTGCAATCTCAAAGGATCGACATATGGATAAGGTGATGCTTGTCGAATCCCTCGGGTTCAATGTTATGCCTGTCTCAATGCTTTATGATCATGATATGGTTGTCGTATTTGGAAAATATCGTTGTGTTGTCATCATGGAATCTGACAATTCCAAAGTCTTTGAAGGATTTAGGAGAGGAGACTTGTATATTGTTGATTTCTCTACAGGTCCTCGGCCTGCCACATGCCTACTTGTAAAGTCCTTAGAAGGATGGTTGTGGCATGCATCGATGACTTGGACATGCTGGGATAAGGAACTTGCACACACTCATGAAGAAAAAGCACGACATTGGAATTGAAGGTGTCAAATTCCTCAAGGACCACCTCTGTGGTGCATGTGAGTCTGGGAAGATGACCAGATCCAAGCATCCCTCGAAGACAATCATGACCACGACTCGACCCTTTGAATTGCTTCACATGGACCTATTTGGCCCCACTCATTATTCCACACTAACAAATTCTTCAAGTTTGTATAGCTTTGTCATTGTTGATGATTACTCTCGTTACACTTGGGTGCATATTATTCTGTACAAGTCTGAAGTGCAGGATGTCTTCAGACGATTTGCTTCAAGGGCCTCCATGAACTTTGGCGTCAAGATCAAGCATATAAGGAGTGACAATGGGACTGAGTTCAAGAACACCAGTCTTGATGAATATCTTGATGAACTTGGTATTACTCATGAGTTATCTACCCCATATATTGCTCAATAGAACGGCGGCGTGGAGCACAAGAACAGGACTCTTGTTGAGATGGCTTGCACCATGCTTGATGAATACAAGACTCCTCGTCGCTTCTGGCCTGAAGAAATTGATATAGCATGCCACATCATCAACAGGGTATATCTTCACAAATTCTTCAAGAAGACTTCATATGAACTTATCACTGGCAAGAAACCCAATGTAAGTTATCTCAAAGTCTTCGATGCAAAATGCTGGATTAGAGATCCTCACCATAGTTCTAGATTTGCACCGAAAGCACATGAAGGTTTTATGCTTGGTTACGGAAAGGACTCGCACACCTACATAGTCTTCAACACCTACCACCATAAGGTTGTTGAAACTGTAGATGTGTGGTTTGATGAAACTGACGGCTCGCAAAGGGAGCACCTGCCTTCTGTGTTAGATGAACAGTCTCCTGAGGAATCCATTAAGCTGAAGGCTACTGAAGATGTCATACCGACTGAGGAAGTCATTCCAACGAATGAAGATATTCATGCTGATACACCTGAAGAAAATGGTGCTGAAGAAAATCCTCAGCCATGTCAACCTGCTCATCCAAGAGTTGCAAATGAAGTGCAGATTGACAAAATCATCGATGACATCAATGGACTAGGTCCCCTCACTCGCTCAAGAGCTTCACATTTGACTAACTTTTGTGGGAACTTTGCTTTTGTCTCTATCATAGAGCCCACCAAAGTTGATGAAGCATTCAAGGATCCTGAGTGGATTCAAGCTATGCAAGAGGAATTACATCAATTCAAGCTCAACAATGTGTGGGAACTTGTCAAGCGGCCAGATCCTTGCAAGCATAAAATCATAGGTACCAAGTGGATCTGCCACAACAAGCAAGATGAAAATGGCCTTGTGGTAAGCAATAAGGCTCGTCTTGTAGCTCAAGGCTACACATAGGTTGAACGAATTGACTTTGATGAAACTTTTGCACCTGTTGCTAGACTTGAAGCTATTCGCATATTGCTTGCTTATGCTAACCATCATGATATCATCTTATATCAAATGGATGTGAAAAGTGCATTCCTTAATGGTAAGCTTGAGGAAGAAGTATATGTTGCTCAACCCCCAGTTTTGAAGACCCTAAGCATCCTGACAAAGTCTTCAGACTCAACAAGGCCCTCTATGGTCTCAAGCAGGACCCTCGGGCATGGTACAACACTCTAAAGGAATTCCTCATGAAGAAAGGCTTCAAACTTGGTTTACTTGACCCAACTCTTTTCACTAAATCCTATGACAATGAACTGTTCATATGCCAAATATACGCAAACGATATTATCTTTGGTTGTACTGACAAACATTACAGTGATGAATTTGCCTATATGATGGGTGAAGAATATAAAATGTCTATGATGGGAGAGTTGAAATTCTTCTTAGCTATTCAAGTTCGTCAGCAAGACAGTGGAATCTTCATCTCTCGAGAGAAATACCTCAAGGATGTTCTGAGGAAATTCGACATGCAAGATTGCAAAGGTCTCAAAACTCCAATGCCTTCAAAAGGCCACCTCTGCACTGACGAACATGGTAAATATTTCGATCAGAAGCTATATCGCTCCATGATTGGCTCTTTATTGTATCTATGTGCATCTAGGCGTGATATTATGCTGAGTGTTTGCATGTGTGCCCGATTCCAAGCAACATCGAAGGAATCACACCATAAGGCTATGAAACATATTCTTCGATACTTAGCTCACACACCAATGCTTGGATTATGGTATCCCAAGGGCTCAAATCTTCACCTCTTCGGATACTCAGATGCTGACTATGCTGGAGATCATGTGGATCACAAGTCAACCTCATGCACATGTCATTTCCTTGGACGATCCTTAGTCTTTTGGTCCTCAAAGAAGCAGGACTATGTGTCACTATCTACTACTGAAGCTGAGTACATTGCTGCTGGTTCATGTTGCGCTCAGCTACTGTGGATGAAGCAAACCCTCAAGGACTATGTCATCAAGGTGAAGAATGTGCCTATCTACTGTAACGACGAGAGCACCATCAAGATTGCTTCCAACCCAGTTCGGCATTCCAAGACCAAGCACATCCAGATTCGTCATCACTTTCTTCGAGATCATGTACTCAAGGGCGACATCTCCATCGACCACATCCCCACTAAAGAACAACTGGCCGATATCTTCACAAAGCCCTTGGATGAAAAGAGATTTTGCAAGTTGCGGTGTGAGCTAAATATCTTAGAATCATCGAATGTTCTTTGAAAAAGGACACTCATCCTAACATTTATGCAAAATTGATGGCTTAGATGTGCAACACACGAAGTAACGTTTTTCTTCAATCAATGAAGAATAACCCTCTAAGTGTGAAGAAATCAATGAAGAATTTGATTCTCAGAACCCTACGACAATTGTACGCGGTGTCTGAAATCTTCATTCTTATACGGTGGGTCACGCCACCAACCATAGTTAAAATTCTTCAAAGTTGAGCTTTTCGTCATTTTGAAAATTCTTCAAATTTTCAAATTCCTCAAGTTTGCAAATTCCTCAACTTTTCAAATTCCTCAAATTTTCAAATTCTTCAAACTATGAAACTCATGTTCTTCATTGACTATATATATATATATATATATATATATATTTGAGTTTTCAATGTCCTCAACAGCATTCACTTATTGCTAATTCTTCAAGTTGATTTTCATCTAAGTGAATGTGATTGGACACTTTCCCCCTCTATGCTAAACTCAACCCAGTCTATTCACAAAATCTTCATATGTGTTCTACTTTGAAACTTGTTCAAAGTCTTCACTATGTCCTTGACACATGAAGAATTTGCGAACGGAAACTATAAAATTTTCACTATCAAAATTTTCGGTGTTCCCCGCTCAAACTGTTCCAATTCCCATGATTGGATAACCCATGATCCCCCACTATCGCCACTACTCAGAACGTGGGTGACACATGTCGCGTGGAGAGCAAGGGTCAGGGGCAATCTGGTCCAAAATCTTCGGACAAACTGGTTTTCACCTCCGCTATAAATACCCCTTCCCTTTCATTATGCTCGGTTACTCCTCACTCCTACTCTCTCTCGAGCTCTGACCTAGCGCCGCCACTAAAATCATCATCGTTGATGTGGAAGAGCTTCACTGCCTCAACCTCGCCATTGCCATACTCGCATCGGACGCGGAAATCTTCACTCCACCGCTGCTGTAGATTTCTCCCTCTGCTAAGCTAGGGCGTGGGAGATCTGGACGGACGAACATCTTCGATTTCATCTCACTGTTCTTCTTGTTCTTCATCGGGATAAATAAAATCTGTTTTTACTGCCCTTGTTTGATCTTCAAGTTGTCCACAATTTCCTCAAAGGTGTTTATTCTTCAAGAATCTCATTCTAAAGCACCTTACATGTTCATACACTTGATATTTTTTCCTAAGTTATGATTTTCTTCAAGATTCCTCAATTGTGTGGATCCTCAAAATTTGCACAACTCTAGAACCTAAGACAAAGAACACTTAGTGAAAATCCTCAAGACACCCATGGTCAAATTCCTCACACTTGATGTTTTTGAAAAACTTCTAAGAACGCATATGACCTCTTCAAATTCCTCGCACCTATACTCTGTTCACAAGTACAAACATATCCGCTGATGAATCACTAGGTTCTCGTCAACTTAACTCATTCGCAGCATTTCTTGAGGAAAAACTGTGTACATCTTCAAAATCTTCAAGATTTCAGAATCCTCAGCCGAAGAAAATGGCTGATGGGAAGAAGCCACAGAAAGGTGGAAAGAAACCTGAAGTACAGACTACGTTTGAGATACCTGATGAACTGTATGAGGAATATTGCACTCCAGATGAAGAAACTCATGGCAAGGAAACAACAAAGCAGAGAAAGATTCGCATACAGAAAATTGAGAGGAGATGGGCAAAGGAGTGGAAAGAATATCGCTATGTCACTCCCAAGTATATGAAGAAATTCGCAGTTAAACTCCCTTGCAACAGGCCACCCTTGGCTCCAAACCAAACTACTAATCCCACTAGTCTCAAGACTGGTGATGACTTTCCTCATGAATGGGAAAGACAACAAGCCAAGCTGGCAAAGAAAGCAAAAGAGGCCATGAAGAAATTCAATGAAGACTCTGCTGCTGCTGCCACTGCCGGAGCCTCTGCTGGTGCTCCGAAGAAATCTATTGTGAAGAAATCTGCTGTGAAGTCAAAATCTTCAACTTCAAAATCATCACTTCAGATTCCTCAAGCAAAGCCTTCAATGGCCTCAGCCACTGGTTCAGTAGCTGCTCAATCCTTTGCTGCTGCCGCAAAGTCCTCAACACCTGTACATCTTGCAACATGTCAGAGAACCGAGGGCTTCTCAATTGCTTCAAGGGTCTATGCAAGTCCCTCTGCTCAAGCACAGTCTTCAACAAGTCCTACTATGCTGAAGCTAAAGAAAACTACTGGACGAGGTCAAAGACCAAGTCCTCACACTAGCAAAGCTATAGTGAATGTACCCTTAGGATCTGAGGATGATGATGAGGCTGATGATGAAGAACTGGAAGAAATCATCAGAGAAAGTCAGCAAAAGGCTGCAATAACCAAAGGCAGTTTTGTTCCTCTTATGTTGGATCCCAAGATGATCCTCAACTTCATTGACATATGGCATGAGGATCCCAGCACCCCACTTTCCTCACTGAACCTACCTCATGGTGTGGATCATGTCCTCACACACTTCATTGTTGAGTAAAAATGGAAAAGAGATCAAGCTCTGAGAGCCAAGAGGAGCAGGGCTCGAAAAGAAAAAAAATGAGGAATAATGTGATGAATTTGACTCCAAATCAACTCGTCACTGTTCAGTCTAAAATTCGCTGCCTCTCTAAGGAACAAGAAAAATATGATGCTGAATGGAAGGGCACCAAAGTAAGATTTGTCAAGGCAGCCCAAGCTACCGTTAAGGACCATAACTCAAGGGTTGCAGCTCGATCACAACCACAAAGTCTTCAGGCTCAAGAATCTACTCAGCCTGCTAAAGAAACTGCTCCCACAGCTGAAGAAATTCAGGCTGCTGAAGAACATGCCAGGACAACCTCCACTATTGTGCCTGAAGAAATTGCAAGGCCAGCTGAAGTTTTTGCTGCGCTTGAGGAAATTGAGACCACAAGGGTGACTGCATCAGTTGCACCTGAAGAAAATGCTCCTTCTTCATCCTCTGCAGAAATAGTAAAATCATCAAGGGTGAAGATCATCAACCTTCCTTCTGCATCAGAAGCAAAGAAAACCAAGGTTGTGGACAAGAAGGCACTAAAAAGAAAAGCATCAACTTCAGATTCCTCAGCAGTGAAAAAAATGAAGACACTGCAAAGTTCTTCAACAGAACCGTTTCATGCAACTCCTATCAACTCCGTGCCAGCCTATGAAATTGTGCCATTTGGTGTTGACTATGTCATCCCAAATGATGATCAAGAAGAAAAGGATCAATCTGCTACTACCTCAGAGCAGATTGATGAAGAAATTGAAGTGGAAGAAAATGCTTCAACTCCACAAGTATCATCGCCCCAGACTCAGTTGACTGTTGAATAGGCCGGCGTTGAAGAAATTGGTGAGGACATGGACATTGGCAACACAACTCCGTCATCAATGATGAATATCGGGAAGCTGCACACCCAAATTCACCAATAACCACTCCTCTGTCACAGATTCCTCAATCTCCAACCCAAACTGAAGAAATTCAACCAGGATCTGATGACTTGACTGCAATTGCACTACTGAAGAAATTCCGGCTGCATCAGCTAAGGAAATTGTTTCTCCAACTGTCACTGAGGAAATTGTTGTGAAAATTCCTCAGTATGAAGAAATTCCTCCTGTGTCTAAGGAGATTGTGGTCCACTTTAAACCCAACCTTCAGCCAAATCCAAGAATGCCATTCAAAGGCTCAAAGGGCCCCAAATTCATCAAGACCAATTTCTTCAATGAGCACATTTTCTTCAATGGACCCAATCCATATGACTCTGCAAGGGCCGATCACACAAAATTGTGGACAACCATGTAGATGAATTACTATGCATCAGTGTTGTTTGACAAGAAGAAAGTCTTCGAGCACCATCAAATTCGTCATGCGGATATGGAAACACTCCCATCCTTCACACCGGTGCTCGCAGTTCTTCATGGCGCATGCATTCTTCTATTCTGTGTGGACATCTGTGATTGGAATGAAGAGCTAATTCTTCAATTTTATGCCACCTTGCACATCACAAGTGATGCTTCTAATATTAACTCATGGGTCTTGGACTGGATGACTGGATCTACTAACTACACTGCACCAACATTAGAATTGCTTCGGTCAGTCCTAGTTCCAATTCCTTCAGAAGAAGCCCGCTGCCTGTTTGATGAACCTGCTCTGCCCAACCATATGATGCAAGTGTTGATGAAGCCATTGGCTCCTGGAAAACCTCGAAGTACCACCTTCCTTGTGAAGGATTTGCTCTATATGCCCAGGACGGTTTATCGCATCCACACCATCACCCTTTGTCCTCAGAAGGGTCACAACTCTGAAGAAGAAGAAGTTGAGGGAGTCATGAAGAACATGCTATTCAACATCATTCATGGGAATCCCATCAACTACCACGATTTCTTCATGAGGACTTTGGCCAATGCAGCATTAGCCCCATTTGAATTGAAGCCTTATGCTCCCTGGATCATGAAATTCATCAGATCAAGGTCTTCAATTCCCTTCAAGGCTGACTTCCAAAATCACTTTGACTTCCTGCCTCCGATTGAAGTCATCAAGAACACATTTGCCTCAGTTGAAGGAAAAGGCAAAGCTGTCATTGATGAAGGTACTCGTCCATAGGATGGTCAGTTTTGCAAAGCTGCATCTTACTCCACCAATGATGACACTGCTACCCAGGACTTTGCTGCAAAAGCCTCAGTGCAAAAGCCTCGAGAGTCTGCCCCACATGTGATGACTGATCGTGAGCTTCCCATAAGTCTTCATCAGAAGGTTGATCATAATCACAAGTGGGTGAAGCGTCAGTTTGCTTCAATTCTTCAGAACATGACTGTGATGCAGAACTCTATGAGGAAAAATCACTACTATGTGCATGAAATCTTCGATCGCGTGTGGGACATTCTCGCACATCTCAAGACACCTGAGGAATTCATGGACATGGACTTTCAGCAGAACTTTGACTGGTCTCATCCTCCTCAGAAGAAATTCAAGAAAGTTCAAGTTCCTCAGTTGGTTACAAGTTCATATTCTTCATTGCGTGAGAGGGATGAATCTGAGGACATTGACGACACTATGACGGGCCTTGCATTGACAAATGACCCCGACAACGCTGGTGCTCCTCCATCACCATCAAGATGAAATTCTTCAAGGGACGTTAGTCAAGTTCTTCAGTGACAGAGACGATGTTCTTCTGTTCTCTGATGAAATTGATCTGACTAAGGAGTTAGGATTTCGCCAGTGTGAATTGCCTACAAGTGAGGAACATGATAAGCCTGAGGACTTTCATAGTTCGAAATTCCGATCATTGTTGTGCTTAGCGCCAGCTGTCCCCAATCATCTTATCCACATAACAGTCATATCATTGGGGCATTTATGTCTTATCATGTCAGGTTGCACCCTGGCTATAAATAGCCACCCCCCCACACACACACACACAACCACTAGTTGGTTGGTTGCTCCAAGAGAGAACTAACACTTGTCATTTGAGAGCAACCCATCCTTCAAAGACTTTGAGAGAAAATCATCAGTGAGGAAAAATCTAAATCGAAACCACCAAACCCAAAGCGATTGAGCATCACTGAAGAGATTGTTCCTGTGTGGAACCGACGCTTGTTACCTTTGAAGACTGTGTGTCTTCCAGACGGTTAGGCGTCATGGTCTAGTGCATCCTGTAGTCAATTGCGGATCACGGAGTGACCTTGGTCTAGAGCATCCAGTAGTCAATTGCGGATCGCCGGGTGACCAGTTTGTGAGGGTTTTGGAAGTCTACCCTGAAGACTTACCACGAGTGTTGGGCGAGGATTTTGTGATCTTAGCTCAAGGAGAATACGGTAAGGATTGTGTGTTCTCTAGTTTAAATACCAGGCCGCTCCAAACCAGACGTACGACTATCATAGCAGTTAGAACCGGGTCATGAAACCATTGTCTTCATCAAGCTACCTGGTTCTATTTCATCAACCCTTTCATTTCCACATATACATGTTGATGAAATTGATCTTTACTGTTTGAAGAATTTGACTGAAGACTTTCACAACTTCCTCATCTCAAATTCTTCAAGTTACCTTGTTCCTCACCTGCTTATCCTGTATTACACTACTTGTAATCTGTGCATGTTTTATTTCATAATGATGACTATGTTGTCGCTTTCTCATGCACTTGAGTACTTATTCCGCTGCTAGTTGTTCATCACATTTCAAATTCCTCATGTTGAAATTCCTCAAGTGATGAATTTGTAAAAATCTCCTATTCACCCCCCCCCCCCTCTAGTCGATATAACGCACTTTCAAGAAAAGGTGAGCATCACAAAATACAGAGGTTTTTGCAACAACAAGAATTAACTCAAAAAGTTTGTATTAGATTTCCAAATATGAGGTTCGGTTCCACTGAGTTTAGAATTTTTGAGCCTCCGAGACATACAACTTCATTAACAGAAACTTGGTCATAGTTTTTGGTTTCACCAAAACAATACTCGGTCTCACCGAAGCTGTTCTCAGAAACCCTAAAACTCCATATCGGTGACACCGATAGGAACTTTTGGTTTCACCGAGAAGTCCTTTGAGTTGTGGGTAACCCACATAGGTGACGATCTGTTTCAACTCGGTGACGCCGGAACGCATATGGCGGAAACCTAAACCTAAATTTTTCTTGTTTGACTATTTCTATGGGATTTTCTCATGGATAGGAGTATTGAAAATTGTGGCAAGAATAGGAATACATCCTAATGTGCATGAATCAGATAGTGGAGTGCAAGAGGGGTCGAAGTTTGACCCTATCTTGGTGAAAACTTCGCTACAACAAAGACGATCCCATTGACGGCGACGGACTCTGGTGGCGAGGGCGCAAGTGAGGCAATGGAGATCATATAGAGACATAGGCGGCAACAGTAGTGGGATGTGGGGTATTCGATTTTAACTAATTTATGAAATTTCGAACACGCGGGATATAAATACCCATCTGCTATCGGTGACACCGAGATGCATAACTGCCTATGGACAGAGCAACTCAACGACGCCGAGATTGAGAGATCGGTGGTACCGAGATTGAAAACCTAGATCAACCCTAGTGCTTCAGTGTGTTGGGGCACGTTGCATGGGAAACAAAAAATTTCCTACACACACGCAAGATCTATCCATGGTGATGAGCATCTACAAGAGGGAGAGTGGATCTACATACCCTTGTAGATCGCTAAGCGGGAAGCGTTAAGAAACGTGGTTGGTGTAGTCGAACGTCTTCGCGATCCAAATCGCCGAGTGTCCCGCGATCTCATCACGATCCATCCCGCGATCCAATCACAATCCGTCCCGCGAACTCATCATGATTCGTCCCGCGATCTCATCACGATCCGTCCCGCGAACTCATCACGATCCGTCCCACGAACTCATCACGATCCGTCTCGCGATCTTGATCACGGTCCTTCCAATCTAGCGCCGAACGGACGGCACCTCCGCGTTCAACACACGTACGGCTTGATGACGATCTCCGCCTTATTGATCCAGCAAGATGGAGCGGAGAGGTAGAAGAGTTCTCCGGCAGCGTGACGGCGCTACAGTGATGGTGGTGGAGCTATTCCGGCAGGGCTTCGCCTAAGCACTGTAGAAAACCGATCTAGAGGAGAAGCTATGCACTAGAGGAACGGGTGGCACGTGGCTGAAAATCTTGTTCCAAAACCCTAAAATCCTCTAGTATATATAGGAGGATAGGAGGAGGAGCCTTGTCTGCCAAAGAGGCAGCCCTTGGGTCGGCCAAACCAAGGAGGGAGGAGTCCTCCTCCTCCACTCCTAGTAGGATTAGGACTCCTTCCTTATTTAGCCTTTTTTTTGCCTTTTTCCATCTTTTTCCTTTTGGGCTTTTCTTCCCAGCTGCATAGACCTTGTGTGGGACTTCCACCAGCCCACAAAGGGCTGGTATTTACTCTCCCACATCCCATGTAGCCTCTTGGGTCGAAATACCCCTCCCGATGGTCCCCCGGTACACTACCGGCACTCCCGGTACACTACCAATGAACCCGGAACTTTTCCGGCGACCAAAACAGGACTTCCTATATATCAATCTTTACCTCTAGACCATTCCGGAGCTCCTCATGATGTATGGGATCTCATCCTGGACTCCGAACAACCTTCGGTCACCACCATGCATAACTCTATACTACCGAAACGTCACCAAACCTTAAGTGTGCACACCCTGCGGGTTCGAGAACTATGTAGACATGACCGAGACACCTCTATGGTCAATAACCAATAGCGGCACCTGGATGCCCATATTGGTTCCTACATATTCTATGAAGATCTTTATCGGTCAAACCACTATGTCAAGGATTCAGTTAATCCCGTATGATGTTTCCCTTTGTTCTTCGGTATGTTACTTGCCCGAGATTCGATCATCGGTATCTGTATACCTAGTTCAACCTCGTTACCGGCAAGTCTCTTTACTCGTTCCGTAATACAAGATCCTGTGGCTAACACTTAGTCACATTGCTTGCAAGGCTTATTGTGATGTTGTATTACCGATTGGGCCCTGAGATACCTCTCGATCACACGGAGTAACAAATCCCAGTTTTGATCCATGCCAACCCAACAGACACCTTCGGAGATACCTGTAATGCACCTTTATAGTCACCCAGTTACGTTGCGACGTTTGATACACACAAGGCACTCCTCCGGTGTCCGTGAATTGCATGATCTCATGGTCAAAGCAACATATACTTGACATGCAGAAAACAGTAGCAATAAACTGACACGATCATATGCTACGTTTGTAGTTTGGGTCTTGTCCATCACACCATTCTCCTAATGATGTGATCCCATTATCAAATGACATCTCATGTCCAAGGCTAGGAAACCTTAACCATCTTTGATCAACGAGCTAGTCTATTAGAGGCATACTAGGGACATGGTTTTGTCTATGTATCCACACATGCATCTAAGTCTCCGATCAATACAATTATAGCATGGATAATAAACGATTATCATGAATAAGGAAATATGATAATAAATAATTTATTATTGCCTCTAGGGGATATTTCCAACAGTCTCCCACTTGCACTAGAGTCAATAATCTAGTTCACATCACCATGTGATTCGCATTGTTATGAATCTAACACCCAATGAGTTTTGGGGCTTGATCATGTTTTGCATGTGAGAGATGTCTTATAGTCAACGGGTCTACGACATTCAGATCCGTGTGTACTTTGGAAATTTCTATGTCAAACCGTAAACACTGCTACCACACTCCACTTGGTACTATTCCAAATGGCTGCTCCACTATACATATCCAGATTGGTACCACAAGTCATCCGGATTGGTGTTAAAGCTTGCATCGACGTAACTCTTTATGGCAAACTCTTATCACCTCCATAATTGAGAAACATATCCTTAGTCTTTTAGTTACTAAGGATAATCTTGACAGCTGTCCAGTGCTCCATTCCAGGATCACTTTGAAACCTTTCGACCATACTTATGGCAAGGCTGACATCGGGTCTTGTGCACAGCATTGCATACATGATAGAGCCTATGGCTTAAGCATAGGGGATGACACTCATCTTTTCTCTATATTCTGCAGTCACTGGGCATTGAGTCTTACTCAACTTCACACCTTACAAATCAGGCGAGAACTCTTTCTCTGACTGATCCATTTTGAATTCTTTCAAAAACTTTGTCAAGGTATGTACTTATTTGAAAAGTCTCATCAAGCTTCTTGATCTATCTTTATAGATCTTGATGTTCAACAATTAGGTAGCTTTATCCAGGTCTTCCTTTGAAAAACTCTTTTTCAAACAACCGTTTATGCTTTCCAGAAATTCTACATCATTTCTGATCAACAATATGTTGACCACATATGCTTACCAAAAACTCTATAGTGCTCCCACTCACTTTATTGTAAATACAAGTTTCTCATAAACTTTGTATAGACTCAAAAACTTTGATCACCTCATCAAAGTGTATATTCCAACTCCGAGATGCTTGCTTCAGTTCATAGAAGGATCACTGAAGCTTGCACACCTTTTAGAATCCTTAGGACTGACAAAACCTTCTGGTTGTATCTCATACAACCTTTCCTTGAGGAAGGAAATGATGTTTTGACATCCATATGCCAGATTTCATAATTGAAAAATGCAGCAACTGCTAACATAATTCCAACAGACTTTAGCATCACTACGAGTGAGAAAGTCTCATCGCAGTCAACTCCTTGAACTTGCCGAAACTTCTTTGCAACAAGTCAAGCTTTATAAATGGTGACATTCACCATCAGTGTATGTCTTCATCTTAAAGGTCCATTTGTACTCGACGACCTGCCGTCTAACAAGCAAGTCTACCAAAGTCTATACTTGGTTTTCATACATGGATCCTTTCTTGGATTTTATGGCCTCTAACCATTTTTCAGAATCCGGGCCCATCATCGCTTCTCCACAGCTCGTAGGTTCATCGTTGTCCAACAACATGACCTCCAAGACAGTGTCATCGTACCGCTCAGAAGTAGTACACATCCTAGTCGACCTACGAGGTTCGATAGTAACTTGATCCGAAGCTTCATGATCATCATCATTAACTTCCTCTTCAACTAACGTAGGCTTCACAGAAAACAACTTCCTGCGCAACGCTACTCTCTGGTTGAACAAAGGTTCAACAACCTCATCAAGTTCTATCTTCCTCCCACTCAATTCTTTTGAGAGAAACTTTTTCTCGAGAAAGGACCCAGTTTTAGCAACAAACACTTTATGCTTTGATCTGAGATAGAAGGTTTACCCAGCTGTTCTTATTCTATGAAGATGCATTTGTCTGCTTTGGGTTTGAGCTCATTAGGTGAAAACATTTTCCACTCAAGCGTCGCAGCCCCAAACATTAAGAAATGACAGCTTGGGTTTCTATCAAACCCTAATTCACACGGTGTCATCTCAATGGATTTAGATGGTGCCCTATTTAAAGTGAATGTAGTTGTCTCTAATGCATAATCCCAAAATTATAGTAGCAAAACGATAAGAGACATCATGGCACGCGCCATATCCAATAGAGTACAACTATGACATTCGGACACACCATCACACTATGGTGTTCCAGGTGGTGTGAGTTGTGAAACAACTTTCACATTGTGTAAAGTTGTATGCCAAACTCGTAACTCAGATATTTACCTCCACGATCATATCATAGAAATTTTTATCTTCTTTTCACGATGATCTTAAACTTCACTCTGAATTTGCTTGAACCTTTCAAACGATTCAAACTTGTGTTTCATTAAGTAAATATACACTATATCTACTCAAATCATTAGTGAAGGTAAGAAAATAACGATATCCACCGCACGCTACAAGACTCATTGGATTGCATGCATCAACATGTATCATTTCCAATAAATCACTTGCCCGCTCCATCAAACCAGAAAACGGGGTCCTTAGTCATCTTGCCCAAGAGGCATGGTTCGCATGTCTCAACCGATTTGAAATCAAATGAGTCCAAAGATCCATCAGCATGGAGTTTCTTCATGCGCTTTATACCAATATGACATTTAGCGGCAGTGCCACAAGTATGTGGTACTATCATTATTAACTTTGTATCTTTTGGCATCAATTTTATGAACATGTGTATTACTATAATCAAGATTCAACAAACCATTCTCATTGAGTGCATGACCATTGAAGGTATTATTCATGTAAACAGAATAACCATTATTCTTTAACTTAAATGAATAATCATGTTGCAATAAACACGATCTAATCACGTTCATGCTCAACGCAAAACACCAAATAACATTTATTTAGGTTTGTCACTAATCCCGGAGGTAGAGAGAGCGTGCAATGTTGATCACATCAACATTGGAAACATTTCCAACACACATCGTCACCTCACCCTTAGCTAGTGCTCCGTTTATTCCGTAGCTTTTATTTCGAGTTACTAACATTTAGCAACCGACCGGTATCCAATACCCAGGTGCTACTAGGAGTACTAGCAAGGTACACATAAATAACACGTATATCAAATATACTTTTGTCGACGTTGCCAGCCTTCTTATCTACCAAGTATCTAGGGTTGTTCCGCTTCAGCGACCGCTCTCCTCATAATCAAAGCCTTAGTCTCGGGTTTGGGTTCAACTTTGGGTTGCTTCACTGGAGCAGCAACTGACTTGCTATCCATGAAGTTTTCCCTCCTTGCTCCTTCCCTTCTCGAAACTAGTGGTTTGACTAACCATCAACACTTGACGCTCCTTCTTGATTTCTACCTTCGCGGTGTCAAACATCGCGAACAGCTCAGGGATCATTATTTCTATCCCTGGCATTTTATAGTTCATCACCAAGTTCTAGTAGCTTTAATGACAGTGACTTGGAGAACTATATCAATCACTATCTTATCTAGAAGATCAACTCCCACTCGATTCAAGCGATTGTAGCACCCAGACAATCTGAGCACATGCTCAATGATTGAGCTATTCTCTTTCATCTTGCAGGCAAAGAATCTTGTTGGAGATCTCATATCTCGCAACACGGGCACGAGCCTGAGATCCTAATTTCAGTTCTTAGAACATCTCATATGTTCCATGATGTTCAAAACGTTTTGGAGCCTCAATTCTAAGTCGTAATGCATGACGCACTAAACTATCAAGTAGTCATCAGAACGTGTCTATCAGATGTTCACAACATCTACAGACGACGCTACAGGGGTTGGCGCACCGAGTGGTGCATTAAGGACATAAGCCTTTTATGCAGCAATGAGGACAATCCTCAGATCACGGAGCTAGTCCGCAATATTGCCACCATCATCTTTCAACTCTATTTCTCTAGGAACATATAAAAATTCAAGGGAGCTACAGCGTGAGCTAGTAATCTACAACACAGTTTGCAAAGACACTACTGACTATGTTCATGATAATGAGTTCAATTTAATCATATTACTTAAGAACTCCCACTCAAATTGACATCCCTCCGGTCATCCGAGTGATACATGATCCAAATTCACCAACTCAAGTCCGATCATCATGTGAGTTGAGGTGGTTACAATGGTGAACATCATCATGTTGATCATATCTACTATATGACTCATGTTCGACCTTTCGGTCTCTTGTGTTCCGAGGCCATGTCTGTACATGCTAGGCTCATCAAGTTTAACCCGAGTGTTCTGCATGTGCAACACTGGCTTGCACCCGTTGTATGTGAATGTAGAGTCTATCATGCCCGATCATCACGTGGTGTCTCGACACGACGAACTTTCGCAACGGTGCACACTCGGGGAGAACACAATTTATCTTGAAATTAAGTGAGGGATCACCTTATAATGCTACCGTCGTCCTAAGCAAAACAAGGTGCATAAAAGGATTAACATCACATGCAAATCATAAGTGACATGATATGGCCATGAACTTGTGCTTTTGATCTCCATCTTGAAAGCATCGGCATGATCTTCATCGTCACCGGCATGACACCATGATCTCCATCATCTTCATCTCCATCAACGTGTCGCCATTGGGGTTGTCGCGCCCATCATGCTTGTACTACTATTGCTACCGTTTAGCGATAAAGTAAAGCATTACATAGCGCTTTAATGATTGACACGTAGGTCATACAATAATTAAAGACAACCCTATGGCTCCTGCCGGTTGCCGTACTCATCGACATGCAAGTCATGATAAATTATACATCACATGATCATCTCATACATCACATATATCACATCATGTAATTGGCCATATCACATCACAACATACCCTGCAAAAACAAGTTAGACGTCCTCTAATTGTTGTTGCATGTTTTACGTGGCTGCTACGGGTATCTAGCAACAACAATTCTCATCTACGCAAAAACCACAACGGTGATACACCAGTTGCTTTTCAACCTTCTCAAGGACCGCCTTTGTCGAATCCGATCCAACTAAAGTAGGAGAAACAGACACCCGCCAGCCATCTTTGTGCAACGAAGTTACACGTCAGTCGATGGAACCGGTCTCTCGTAAGCGTACGAGTAATGTTGGTCCAGGACGATTCATCCCACAATACCGCTGAACCAAAACACGACCAAGGGAGGAAGCAATCTAAGCATCAACACCCACAAACTCTTTGTGTTCTACTCGAGATCTCATCTACACATAGAACTAGCTCATGATGCCACTGTTGGGGAACGTTGCATGGGAAACAAAAAATTTCCTACGCACACGCAAGATCTATCCATGGTGATGAGCATCTACGAGAGGGAGAGTGGATCTACATACCCTTGTAGATCGCTAAGCGGGAAGCGTTAAGAAACGCGGTTGGTGTAGTCGAACGTCTTCGCGATCCAAATCGCCGAGTGTCCCGCGATCTCATCACGATCTGTCCTGCGATCCAATCACGATCCGTCCCGCGAACTCATCACGATTCGTCCCGCGATCTCATCATGATTCGTCCCACGAACTCATCACGATCCGTACTGCGAAATCATCATGATCCGTCTCGCGATCTTGATCACGGTCCTTCCGATCTAGCGCCGAACGGACGGCACCTCCGCGTTCAGCACACGTACAGCTTGATGACGATCTCCCCCTTCTTGATCCAGCAAGAGGGAGTGGAGAGGTAGAAGAGTTCTCCAGCAGCGTGATGGCGCTGTGGTGATGGTGGTGGAGCTATTCCGGCAGGGCTTCGCCTAAGCACTGCAGAAAACCGATCTAGAGGAGAAGCTATGCACTAGAGGAACGGGTGGCACGTGGCTGAAAATCTTGTTCCAAAACCCTAAAATCCTCTAGTATATATAGGAGGATAGGAGGAGGAGGCTTGTCTGCCAAAGAGGCAGCCCTTGGGTCGGCCAAACCAAGGAGGGAGGAGTCCTCCTCCTCCACTCCTAGTAGGATTAGGACTCCTTCCTTATTTAGCCTTTTTTTTTGCCTTTTTCCATCTTTTTCCTTTTGGGCTTTTCTTCCTAGCTGCATAGGCCTTGTGTGGGACTTCCAAAAGCCCACAAAGGGCTGGTATTTACTCTCCCACATCCCATGTAGCCTCTTGGGTCGAAATACCCCTCCCGATGGTCCCCCGATACACTACCGGCACTCCCGGTACACTACCAATGAACCCGGAACTTTTCCGGCGACCAAAACAAGACTTCCTATATATCAATCTTTACCTCTAGACCATTCCGGAGCTCCTCATGATGTATGGTATCTCATCCTGGACTCCGAACAACCTTCGGTCACCACCATGCATAACTCTATACTACCGAAACGTCACCAAACCTTAAGTGTGCACACCCTGCGGGTTCGAGAACTATGTAGACATGACCGAGACACCTCTATGGTCAATAACCAATAGCGGCACCTGGATGCCCATATTGGTTCCTACATATTCTACAAAGATCTTTATCGGTCAAACCACTATGTCAAGGATTCAGTTAATCCCGTATGATGTTTCCCTTTGTTCTTCGGTATGTTACTTGCCCGAGATTCGATCATCGGTATCTGTATACCTAGTTCAACCTCGTTACCGGCAAGTCTCTTTACTCGTTCCGTAATACAAGATCCTGTGGCTAACACTTAGTCACATTGCTTGCAAGGCTTATTGTGATGCTGTATTACCGAGTGGGCCCTGAGATACCTCTCGATCACACGGAGTAACAAATCCCAGTTTTGATCCATGCCAACCCAACAGACACCTTCGGAGATACCTGTAATGCACCTTTATAGTCACCCAGTTACGTTGCGACGTTTGATACACACAAGGCACTCCTCCGGTGTCCGTGAATTGCATGATCTCATGGTCAAAGCAACATATACTTGACATGCAGAAAACAGTAGCAATAAACTCACACGATCATATGCTACGTTTGTAGTTTGGGTATTGTCCATCACACCATTCTCCTAATGATGTGATCCCGTTATCAAATGACATCTCATGTCCATGGCTAGGAAACCTTAACCATCTTTGATCAACGAGCTAGTCTATTAGAGGCATACTAGGGACATGGTTTTGTCTATGTATCCACACATGCATCTAAGTCTCCGATCAATACAATTATAGCATGGATAATAAACGATTATCATGAATAAGGAAATATGATAATAACTAATTTATTATTGCCTCTATGGCATATTTCCAACATAGTGGAACCGAGATATAAGAGTTGGTCACATCGAGATACACTTGGGAGGTTTTGGAAGTCGGGCCTTTTCGAAATGGTAGCTCCTAGTGCTCCTCACATAGAGATTCTGAGAAGTGCTTGCTCAAATTTTGTGATGAAGCATGAATATAATTTGAGACAAGAAAGCATAGATAGCTGGAGGGGGTACTTAGGCATTCTTTTATATCCAATTGGCCAAAACAAATCCAAAGAACAAAAATTGGATGTCCTCGAATTAAGAAAAATATGCATACCAACGTGCTCACACAATAAGATGTCAAATAAAACATGGCTACACAACCACTCTAGTATCTACCAAGCACTTTGGCGATGACAGAGTCATCTATATATGAGTATATTGACTTAGGATCCAAGTAAGAATACTTGATCATAGGTCATACTCATCGTTTAAGCACAAGTGGGGTTGCCACTTTTACACAAAGCTTTTAATGTGCTCACATCTTATGAGATGCTTTGACTCAAGTCCTAGAATAAAGCCCCCCCCCCCCGCTTGATGTGACATTCCCCCTAGAGGGACAAACTAACCTTGGTTTTTGGTCATAGAAGACTTCATGTAGATGTTGTAGTAGTGGATTGATACGTCTCTAACGTATCTATAATTTTTTATTGTTCCATGGTGACATATTATCATTCTTGAATGCTTTTTGGGTATATTTTTACCAATTTATAATATTTTTTAGCACTAACCTATTGACACAGTGCCCAGTGCCAGTTCTAGTTTTCTGCATGTTTTTTGCCTTTTTAGAGTTACCATACCAAACGGAGTCCAATTGCCACGGAACTTTTTGGTGATTTTTTCTAGACCAATACAAGACCTGGAAGCTTCGGAGGAGGGCCAGGAGGTGCACCATGGGCCCACCATATATCCAACCACTGCCTAGGGGGAGGCTAGATGTGTGGTGGACCCCTAGAGCCTCTCCCGGCGTCGTTCTCTGGCCTATAAATTCCAATCTACCCTAAAAACACTAAAAGCACTCTCGAAACACTTTTTCCGCCGCTGCAAGTCTTTGTTCCGATAGGAGGCCACATACACCTCCGTTCTGGCACCCTGCCGAAGGGGAGATCGATCACGGAGGGTCTCTTCATCAACCTTGCTGCCCTCACAATGATGTGTGAGTAGTTCACTATAGACCTAAGGGTCCATAGGTAGTACCTAGATGTCAATGTCTCTCTCTCTCTCGATCTTCAATACAATGTTCATCGCATCTTTTCCTTGATTTATCCTATGTAATCCCTTTGTATGGTGTCTTTGTTGGGATCCGATGAATTTGTGAGTTTATGTTCAGATTATTCATGAAAAGTATTTGAGTCAAACCTGATTACTATGATTCTTATTTGCATGATCGTCATAGCCTCGTAATGCTCTCCGGTCTATTGAGATAGTTTGGCCAACTAGATTGATATTTCTTCAGTGGGAGTGGTGCGTTGTAGTAGGTTCAACCTGACGAGTTTCTATATACTAGTGACAAAAGGGGGCAAGTTGTGTCTTTGTGTTGTTGCTACTAAGGATAAAACGATGGGGTGTATTCATATTAGTTGAGTTTACTTTGTCTACATCATGTCATTGTTCTCCAAGCATTACTCTATTTGTCATGGACTTAATACGTAGAGAGGCAAGCATAGAAGCACTCTTGAAGTGGAGTAATAGTAGTAGGTGCAGGTAGGAGTCGGCATATTTTCTTATGGACGTGATGCCTATATACACATGATCATTGTCGTGAACATCGCATAATTATTTGCTTTTCTATCAATTGCCCAACAGTAATTTGTTTACCCACTGTATGATTTGCTTATGAGAGATGCCATTAGAGAACTCTATGCCCCTCGGGTCTATTCACTTATAAATTCAATAAATCTATTATTACTTTGCTGTTATTTATTACCTTTTATTTTATTTTGCACTTTACTGTTATCTACAATTATCTACACAACTCACTTGCTTGCAAATAACGAGATCAAGGGGATTTATGACCCTCTTGCCGAAGTTGGGTGCAAGTTGTTTGTTCTTTGGCATGGAACCGCCCAAGACGGTTGAGGATTCATATTACTATTGGTTCGATAAAACTTAGTTTCATAACTGAGGGAAATACTTACCCACTTTGTGCTGCGATTACTCGTTCCACTTCATAGAAAACCCAACACAAATCACGAGTATCAGGAAGGATTTCTGGCGCCGTTGCCAGGGAATACCATCACCAACTATTAAGTAACTTCACAGAAAATTTCATTCACTTGTTCTTATTTTTATTTGCTTTTATATTTAGTTTGTCATAAAAATCAAAAATACAAAAACATTTATAATTGCTTGCTTGCCTAGTTATGTTACCCTTATCTTTGTCACACCAAAATAGAAAGTAAATGCAAAATTTAAGATAAATGGATCCTCATCCACTTTCTAATCTATTCAAAAGACCTAAATATGTTCAAACAATTGCTAGTTAGAATTCACTAGATTATATTTATGAGGTCTTGCTTGAAAATCATGAATCTAAAAATTGTGATGAAGTGTTAAAATAAACTCATGAAGTGATTCATGATAATCCCTTGAATGAAAAGCATGATTGCAATTTTGTTTGTATAAATTATATGAATGTCAATTGTGCTAATGATAATGATTGGGGTGATAATCATTATATTTCTTATGATTGTGATAATTATGATCTTCATGATGAATCTATTATTGATTATGATATTTGCAACACTACTAAAAGTGGATTTGTAAGAGCGTCAACTTTAGGTATTAATGATCCCTCTACCTTGGATGATTATAAGACTTATATGCACGTGGATCATAAAGAGAATGTTTTACATGATAGTTATATTTTTGATTTTGATTATGATACTACATGTAATTATTATGGGAGAGGCAAATATGGTTATAGGAATTTGCATGTTATTCAATTATCTCTCTTTGTGTTGGAATTATTAATGCTTCACTCTTCCTATTTGCATGTGCTAGATATTTCTTCTCTTGATAATTTGTTTTCCAATAAAACTCCTAAGCATAGGAAGTATGTTAGACTTAAATGAGTTTGTCACATGCTATATGATGCTCCCTTTGTGCTTCAATTCTTATCTTTTATGTGAGCGTCATTGAAATTTCAAGCCTATCTTAATGGCTATAAAGAAAGAGGTTGTTGGGAGACAACCCAATATTTTTGTTTTGGTGTGATAACATGATTTTTGCCTCTATAATTATTATGTTTTTATATTTTAATTAGTGTTTGTGCCAAGTAAAGCCTTTGGTATGACTCACAAGATGAGTAGAAACAATGCTGAATCTGAAACAGAAACTTTGACTCCAGTGCAGAAATTTTCATTTTTTTATTGGAGAGTGATAATGATCTGAAAATTTAACACAGTATTTATATATAAATTATTGAAGTTCACATAATTTTTATGAATTTTTAAAGTTACATAAGTATGGTATCTTTACAGATTGCTACAGACTGGCCTGTTTTAAACACATGCTGTTTTGCTTGTTTTGATTATGCCATGGATTATATAGGGGGTATAAGTCATGCAGAAGTTACAATATAGTACCTATTATGAAAAAATTAATTTGAATCAATTTATAAAAGTACCTCAAGTATTCAATATGTTTCTTATACTAACGGATCTCACAAATTTTTGTTGAGTTTTGTGTGATTAAAGTTTTCAAATTTTGGGTGTGATCATGATTGGACCACGGAATATGGAGTAGAAAGAGCCCAATCTTCAGGATGCCCAAGGTACACCAAATATAATTCTAAGGAGGCTCAAGCGTCTAAGCTTGGGGGTGCCCTCGTCTTTTGTCTCAATCCATCACTATCTCACTTGGAGCTATATTTTTATTCATCACATGATATGTGTTTTGCTTGGAGCGTCATTTGCTTTTGTTTGCTTTTACTTTCAGTTTGTCACAATCATCATTTGATGGACACACCTATTTGAGATATACACACCTTCATGATAATTTGCTAGAATACTCTATGTGCTTCACTTATATCTTTTGAGCTAGGCACTTACTCTAGTAGTTCACTTATATCTTTTTGAGCACGATGGCGTGCAGATTTTATAGAAATAACATGCTCTCGTTCTTCACTTATATTAGTTTGAGAGCTGAATAAATAGTGACGTTAATTTGCATGGGTCATAAGACTATTCCAAGAAAATTAGTTATGCAATGAATGACAATCAAAACCATCGTGTAGCACATGTAGAGACGTTGTGGGTTAATGACATTGATGTGGTAATATGAAAACGGTGTGAGTCCAAAATTGTTGATTTGTAGAAGTGTCGAGATTAAGAGGTGTTAACTTATATTCATCTAAAAATTAAAGAGGCATGGTGATGATGTGTGAGCATTTATATTCCTCGTTAAAATCCTAGTGTTATTTTGAGTTGGGGGCGTGCGATGGTTAACTCCTACCAACCTCCTCCCTTGGGGCATGCGAGGAGTATTTTGATTGGTGATAAACTAATAAAACTTTGCAATAAGTATGTGAGTTATTTATGTCTAATGTGAAACCATGGACATACGCATCTTCACCTTCTCATATTTGCTAGCCTCTTAGGTACCGTGCATAGCCCATTCTCACCTCGAGGATCGCTGCAAATATTCGACGGTGCATCCAAACCCCGTGACATGATACGCTCTATTGCACATAAGCCTCATTATATATTCCTCAAAACAGCCACCATACCTACCTATTATGGCATTTTCATAGCCATTCCGAGATATATTTCCATGCAAATTCTATCATCACTTCATATGACTAGTTCGTTCATCATCATAATGCTTTGCATGATCATATAGAGTTGACATAGTATTTGTGGCAAAGCCACTGTTCTTCATATTTTTTATACATGTCATGCTAGATCATTGCACATCCTGGTACACTGCTAGAGGCATTCATACAGAGTCATATCTTCCTATCAGTTCTTCATATTGAGTTGTAAGTAAAAAAATTGTGATGATCATCATTATTAGAGCATTGTCCTAGTGAGGAAAGGATGATTGAGACTATGATTCCCCCACAAGTCAGGAAGAGACTCCAGACGAAAACTGAAATAAAAATGGGGGAGGCCAAATGAACCCACCATATAAAAAAATGGGGGGGGCAAAAAAAATAAAAGACCACCATAAAAATGAAAAAATGAAATGAGAGAAAAGAGAGAAGGGACTTTGCTACTATCCTTTACCACACTTGTGCCTCAAAGTGGCACCATGTTCTTCATATAGAGAGTCTCCTATATTAACACTTCCATATGCTAGTGTGAATTACCTTTTCATATAATAAACTTGGCTTGTATGTTCCTATGACGAGCTTCCTCAAATGCCCGAGGTCTTCATGAGCAAGCAAGTTTGATGCACACCCTAGTTAGCTTCACTTGAGCTTTCATACACATATAGCTCTAGTGCGTCATTTTCAGGGCAATCCCTACTCCTCACTTATATATATATATTGATGAGCATCTCCATAGCTCCTTTGTACGCCTAGTTGATGCAAGGCAATCTTCTCCACTTTTTACCCCTTTGATACCTACCACCATATTCTATTCCACCTATATGCTATATCCAATGGTTCGCGCTCATGTATTGCGTGAAGAATAAAAAAGTTGATGCATATTGAAAAGTTACGATCCAATTTCCTCACTTGGACATCGTGGTGCTTAACATTTGTATTTAAGTGGTGAAAATGGAGTCATTCCTTGCTAATATAATAAGATGAAAATGGGTAAACATTCTTTTAGGATCGTATATTTGAAATATTAATGATTTTGTTTCTTATACTTATAAATATTACTATGTTGCTATTTGTTAATTCATCATTTCTCAATGAGCATACATACCAAAGATTACATAATGGGTAGCATGTCAAATCAAAAAAATGTTTTTATCATTTACCCACTCGAGGACGAGCGGGAATTAAGCTTGGGGATGCTGATACGTCTCCAATGTATCTATAATTTTTTATTGTTCCATGCTGACATATTATCATTCTAGGATACTTTTTGGGTAATATTTTTCAGCACTAACCTATTGACACAGTGTCCATTGCCAATTCCTGTTTTCTACGTGTTTTTGCCTTTTCAGGGTTACCATACCAAACGGAGTCCAATTGCCACGAAACTTTTTGGTGATTTTTTCTGGACCAATACAAGACCTAGAGCTTCGGAGGAGGGCCAGGAGGTGCACCAGGCGACCACCACATATCCAGCCGTCGCCTGGGGGCCGTGGCCAAATGTGTGCCCCGTGGAGCCTCTCTCGATGTCGTTCGCTGGCCTATAAATTCCCATCTACCCTAAAAACACCAGAAGCACTCCCGAAACACCTTTTCCGTTGCCACAAGTCTCTATTTCGATGGGAGGCCATCTACACCTTTGTTCCGGCACCCTGCCGGAGGGGAGATCGATCCCGAAGGGCCGCTTCATCAACCTTGCTGCCCTCACCATGATGTGTGAGTAGTTCACTACAGACCTACGGGTCCGTAGGTAGTACCTAGATGTCAATCTTTCTCTCTCTCTCCCGATCTTCAATACAATGTTCATCGCATGTTTGCCTTGATCTTTCTGATGTAATCCCTTTGTATGGTGTGTTTGTTGGGATCCGATGAATTGTGAGTTTATGTTTAGATTATTCATGAAAAGTATTTGAGTCAAACCTGATTACTATGATTCTTATTTGCATGATCATCATACCTTCGTAATGCTCTCCGATCTTTTGAGATAGTTTGGCCAACTAGATTGATATTTCTTCAGTGGGAGTGGTGCGTTGTAGTAGGTTCAAGCTGACGAGTTTCTATATACCAATGACACAAGGGGACAAGTTGCGTCTTTGTCTTGTTGCTACTAAGGATAAAACGATGGGGTTTATTCATACTAGTTGAGTTTACTTTGTCTACATCATGTCATCGTTCTCCAAGCATTACTTTGTTTGTCATGAACTTAAAACGTAGAGAGGAAAGCATAGAATCGCTCTTGAAGTGGAGTAATAGTAGTAGGTGCAGGCAGGAGTTGGCCTATTTGCTTATGGATATGATGCCTATATACACATGATCATTGTCGTGAACATCGCATAATTATTCGCTCTTCTATCAATTGCCTAATAGTAATTTGTTTATCCACTGTATGATTTGCTTATGGGAGATGTAACTAGAGAACTCTACGCCCCCCCCCCCCCCCCCGGTGTCTATTCACTTATAAATTCACAAACACTATTATTACATTGTTGTTATTTATTACCTTCTATTTTATGTTTCACTTTACTATTATCTATGATTATCTACACAACTCACTTGCTTGCAAATAACGAGATCAAGGGGATTGACGACCCTCTTGTCGGCGTTGGGTACAAGTTGCTTGTCCTTTGGTGTGCAACCGCTGAAGGAGGTTGAGGATTGGTATTCCTATTGGTTCGATAAACCTTGGTTTCATAACCGAGGGAAATACTTACCCACTTTGTGTTTTGATTACCCGTTCCTCTTCACGGAAAACCCAACGCAGATAACAAGTATCATGGATGCTCATAGTTGATGAAGATCATCTTGAGTTTGGAGCTATCCTTATTATTTTGTACTCTTCTCACCTACATGGGTTAGTCCCACGCAAGGAACAAATAGTAGGATATATATGGACATGGAGTGGTAAACATGCATGATGATGATGTCAATTAATTCATTAATTACCTTGACCTTTCGTTAACAATGAGGGAATTTGTGACTCCTTGAACTATTGCATAGGGTTGGAGTTGATTGCAAATAGCTCTTGGCAAAAATGAGTGTGAGTGAATTTTGTTAGCGGAGTCATCCCTCAAGAAATTCTCTTGTTCTTCTTCTTGGGGACCCACATCAACTTTACGGGGATCCTTGGAGTTGAGGTAGCACTTGATGACGTAGAGCTACTAGTGTCCTTGGGAGCCCACTTGACCATGGCATGGGATTCTTCTTCAAATGAGTCAATCTCCTCTTGAAGCTTGTCCTTGCCCTTGAGCTTGTGGTATTGTGGTGGAAGGTCATCTTGAGCATTTGTTCCCTTTGACAGAGTAGGATCAGACTTCTCCATTTGGGGAACAAACTTTGGCTTGGGGCATTGACCTGTTTCCCATTCAACCCCATTGGCATTGAAATAACCAATGCCTTGGTTCTTCCAGTGCCATCCTTGCTTGCTCACAATCTCCTGAAATTGCTTGCTTCCATCAAGACTCTTTTAGACATCTTTTCTATAATTCCTTCCAAGTATAACTTGGCTAAGAGAATCATTCGTGGAATCAATAGAACTACTAGAAGCAACATTATTAGATGTAGCATTTTATTGTTGCTACTAGATGAAGAACCTTTCTTGCCTTTGTTAATAGTTTGCTTAGATTTAACCTATGGAACAAATGTAGACAAGAGTAATCGTTTGGCTAGATAATAAGAACACTTCTTTCAAACATCGTCATTGATAGCTTTAAGAAACTCGTGTTCTTGCTCTAAATTTAGCTTCCCAAAGCGTAACTTCTCATGAGTTCTTAGAAGCTCTCTATGATCTTCTTGAGTAGCTTCATGAGCTAACTTAAGAGTGTTTAATTCCTTAGTTAGACTCTCAATCTCCTTATGATCATCTCACGGCTTATCTTGACTAGCATGATTATTATCAAGTTCATTTTGACTAGCATCACTAGTTTATCAAAGAGCTAGTCATCATATCCTAGTAAGTCATCCTCATCATTATTAAAGTCACAGTATTCGGGGTGTGATACCTTGGGGCCTTTAGCCATCAAGAAAATTCCAATTCCTTCATTTGGTGAATCAAACAAATCATAGGAGTTGGAGGAAACAAGTGCTAGTACGGCAACACCTTCATCTTGACTATAGTCGAAGTTGGAGTGGTATCGGATTCGTTGTCAGATATGGATCTAGATACCTATTCACCAACATGAGCTTGAGGTCTTCTTCTTGTGTAGCTCTTGGTGTACTTGTCCTTCTTCTCTGAATCCTTGCTTCTCCGGTAGGGTCTTCGTTCATAGAGATCTTCTCTGCTCCTTCTATCTCTTCGAAGTGACTTGTCTCTTGAGCTTCTTCTTCTAGGTGACTATTATCTTGTCTTGGAGGGGGCCGAGCACTCATTGGAAAAGTGTCCGGGTCTTCCACAATTGTGATAGTTCCGGTCACGACAAGATGAACACTTATCTTCATATCTTGAGTTGGAGCTTCTCTCTTTGCCTTCATTCTTGTATAACTTGTTGAATTTCTTGCCCATGAGGTTTATCTCTTCATTGTTAACTAGGTTGTCACTTGAGGTTGTGGGTGCATCACTTGTGGCTTTGTAAGCACCGCTTGACTTGTTGTGAAGCTCTTCTTTGTCCTTGAGTGATATCTCATGAGCAACAATCCTACCAATGACTTCTATGGGCTTGAGATCTTTATCGTTTGGCATCATTTGGACCAATATGCACACGGTGTCATACTTTCCATCCAAGGCTCTAAGTATCTTCTTGATGATGAATTTGTCGGTCATCTCTTCACTTCCTAAACCGGCAATCTCATTTGTGATGAGAGCAAGCCTAGAGTACATTTCCGTGACTCCTTCACCATCCTTCATCTTGAACTTGTCAAATTGAGTTTGAAGCACTTCCAACTTAGATTCCCTAACGGGCTCGGTTCCTTCGTGCATTTCAACCAAAGTAACCTAAATTTCCTTTGCATTCTCAATACGACTTATCTTGTAGAACTCTTTGGGGCATAACCAGTTGAGTAGAATGTCGCATGCTTGAGCATTCTATTGCAACATTTTGAATTCTTCCATTGTCGCTTCACGATCCAGTTCCTTTCTATCACCAAATAATTCACATTACAATCCAACACGAACAACAACCCAAATGGCAAGGTTATGACCAATAATATGCATTTTCATTTTATGCTTCAAACTAGCAAAGTTTGTACCATCAAAATATGGACCTCTACAGTGGTAATTACCCTCACTTGACGTCATACTCTCCTAGGTTGTGAAACAAATGCAATGGAGACCAATGCTCTGATACCACTTGTAGGATCCAAAGTATGTCTAGAGGGGGTGATTAGACTACTTGACCAAATACAAACTTAACATTTTCCCAATTTTTTCGGTTGGCAAGTTTTAGCAATTTTACCAAATCTAGCACACCCTACACATGCAAGTCTTCGAGTACAACAACGGCTAGTAAAGACATGCAAGTATAAGTAGAGGGTAGTGATAGGAAGATCAAATGCAATGAAGACACAATGACTTTTGGCGTGGTTCCTATAGGTGGTGATATTGTATGTCCACATCGATGGATACTTCAACCCACAAAGGATAACTACTGTGCGAGTCCACGGAGGGCTCCACCCACAAGGGGTCCACAAAGAAGCAACCTTGTCTATTCCACCATGGCTTACGTCCACGAAGGACTAGCCTCACTCAGGGTAATCTTCACGAAGTAGGCAATCTCCTTGCCCTTACAAACTTCTTAGTTCAACTCCACATGACTTGGAGGCTCCCAAGCAACACTTAACCAATCTAGGAGACACCACTCTCCAAAAGGTAATGGATGTGGTATGGATGATGAACTCCTTGCTCTAATGCTTCAAAAGATAGTCTCCTCAACACTCAATCACTCTCTCATAGAATTTGGCTTGGTAGAAGAGATTGATTGGGTGGAAAGAAACTTGGGGAGGCTAGGAATCAATATTCATATGGTTGGAGTGGAAGGTATTAATCTCAACACATGACTAGGTAGTTCTCTCTTAGAAAATGAATGGTGGAAGTGTTTGCTTTTTCTGAGTGCTCTCTATATGAATGAGAGGGAGATGGAGGGGTCTATATAGCCATCTCCAAAAATCCAATCGTTAGAACATTATTGCCTAACTCGGTAGAACCGAAGTAAAAACTCGGTTGCACCGACCAGTGCAAAATTCTCTAACTTTTGGGTTATCTGTGAGACTAATAGAAAGCATCTCAGTGAGACTGATCCAGTTGACCTAGGAAGTTCCTGGGACTCGGTGAGACCGAACAGCAAAACTCGAAAATTCTGATTTTATGCAAATGTGCAACAAGTTGGTCATTGGTTTTCGGCTGTACCGAAGTGAATATCGGTTGTACCGATTTGCTATGGTTTGGCTTGGATTCTGTCTAAGGAAAACTCGATGTGACAGATATGGGAAATGTTGGTGGCATCGAATTTGATCTTTAGGGTTTTGGACAAAATGTTTTGTGGGAGAAATGTTGAGGTTTTTGGTGGCTAATCTCTAAGCACTTTGAGCAACCAGATCATCATAGATACCTCATCCCCTCTTAATAGTATAGTCTTTCTTATGGACTCAAATGTGATTTCTCGCTTAAATAGAAAATGTAGAGTCTTGAAACCTTTGCTAGTTGATGTTCCTTGCATCTAGGGAATCTCCTCATAATCCTAGCCAATTGATTCATTGAACTTTTCCTAAAATATACTTGATATACTCATTAGTTCAATGGACTATATGTTGTTATTAATTACCAAAACCACCTAGGGAGAAGTTGTGCTTTCATGTTCGCGGAGAAGGATGCCCTCGCAACCAGAGATGTAGCCGGTGCTCGTGGAGGAGCTCCCGCTGCAGGCGGCCCTCTGCAGGATGCTGATGTACAATACTCTCCACGAGAATGAGCCCCCACCTCGTGACGGCAGCGACAGCGACTCCGGCGATGAGTAAATCTTTGATATGCATTTTTTCCGTGGATACACAAAGCTTGCGTATCATTCCATTGATACAAGAAGTTAAGAGTGAACAAAAGGGCTGGTACAATGCATGACACAAATGCAAGCGGCGTGTACATGGATAACAAAGCATAGGGTCATGGGATGCTCAGCCCAAATAGAAAAGAAACACGACTAATCTCGCCACCCTGGGACACAACCCAAACCAAACCAACAAGATGAATAACATCGTCGAAACTACCACCGAGGACACCACGAGCATACAAGATGACGCCTTCATGAAGGGGAACGACGTCGGAGCGCCATCGCCATCTAATCCGCAAAACATGATCTAGGGTTTTCCCTGATGCTCGAAGAGGGGCACGAAAAAATGGCCATGGCAGCGCCTCCAAGAAGGAAAAGGCACCCGCAGGTGTCGCCGCTGCCAGCATCGAAAGGTCAAGCAAGGAATTCACCCTAGACGAGTCTGAGGAATCCCAAGTCGTCGGAGCAATAGTCGAGGAGGAGGAAGTCGGGTCGGAGGCCAAAACCGCCATCGCGGGAAGGGGAGCGACGCTTGCCCTCGAAGGAGGCATCGGGCGCTACCGGAAGAATGATCTAGCAAACATGCTGAAGGGCGGACGGAACACGGAGGTGGATAGGGTTCAGAAGCGATACGTCTCCAACGTATCTATAATTTATGAAGTATTCATGCCATGTTTACAATAATTCTATATGATTTTGGTATGATTTTGTTAGAACTAACCCGAACTGACGTTGTTTTCAGCAGAACTACCATGGTGTCATTTTTTGTGCAGAAATAAAAGTTCTCGGAATGGGCTGAAAATTTAGTATGATTTTTTGGACCAAAAGAGACCCCCGAAGCATTGGAGTTGGGCCAGAAGAGCCACAAGGAGGTCACAAGCCTGCCAGGCGCGGCCACCCCCTAGCCGCGCCTGACAGGCTTGTCACTGCCTCGTGGCCCCCTTGACGTGAGATCGGCGCCAAAAATTCCTATAAATATAGAAACCTCGGAAAAGAAACCTAGATCAGGAGTTCCGCCGCCACAAGCCTCTAGAGCCACGAAAAACCAATCGGGAGCCCGTTCTGGTACCCTGCCAGAGGGGAAACCATCACCGTAGGCCATCTTCATCATCTCGGCGCTCTCCTTGACGAGGAGGGAGTAGTTTACCCTCGGGGCTGAGGGTATGTACCAGTAGCTATGTGTTTGATCTCTCTCTCTCTCTCTCTCTCTAGAGTTCTTGAGATGGCACAATCTTGATGCACCGTGAGCTTTATTGATATAGATTAATCATATGGAGTTTTCCCCTCTATATATTCTTGTGATGAATTGAGTTTTCCCTTTGAAGTTTTCTTATCGGATTGAGTCTTTAAGTATTTGAGAACACTTGATGTATGTCTTGCGATGGGATATCCTTGGTGACAATGGGATGTTCTATTGGTCAACTTGATGTATGTTTTGGTGATCAACTTACAGGTTCCGTGACCTTGGGAATCTATGCATAGGGGTTGGCACACGTTTTTGTCTTGACTTTCCGGTAGAAACTTTGGGGCACTCTTTGAAGTTCTTTGTGTTGGATTGAACATGATGAATCTGAAATTATGTGATGCATATCATATAATCAAGACCATGGGTACTTGTGGTGACATTGGAGTATCTAGATGACATTAGAGTTTTGGTTGATGTGTATCTTAAGGTGTTATTTTAGTACGAACTCTAGGGCTGTCCATGACACTTATAGGGATGGCTCATAAGATTGATCAGAAAAGATAACTTTGATGTGGTTTCGTACCCTACAATAATTTCTTCATTAGTTCTTTGCTATTTGTGACTTTGGAGTGAACTCTTTGTCGCACGAGAGGGACTTACATATGATTCAACTATGTCAATATTGTTGAGAGAAATTGCACTAGTGAAATTATGGACCCTAGGCCTTATTTCCAAGCATTTATACAACATTTTGCTTGTTGTTTACTATTTTTTACCTTGCTTTTTTTATATTTTCAGATTACAAAAACCTATATCTACCATCCATATTAGACTTGTATCACCATCTCTTCACCGAACTAGTGCACCTATACAATTTACCATTGTATTGGGTGTGTTGGGGACACAAGAGACTCTTTGTTATTTGGTTGAAGGGTTGTTAGAGAGAGACCATATTCAACCTACACCTCCCATAGATTGATAAACCTTAGGCCATCTACCTGAGGGAAAATTGCTACTGTCCTACAAAACTCTGTGCTTGGAGGCCCAACACGAGTCTACAAGAAGAAGGTTGTGTAGTAGACATCAAGCTCTTTTCTGGCGGCGTTGCCGGGGAGGTGAGTGCTTGAAGGTATATATTTAGATCTTGCAATTGAATCTTTTAGTTTCTTGTTTTTCACTGGTTTGGTTTTATAAAATAAAACTAAAAAATGGAATTGAGGTTGCCTCATATGCTTCGTCTTTTTAATGTCTTTCGTGAAAATTATGGAAAGGAAAATTGTGCTCAAGTGTTAGAATAAGAAGTTATTAAAATGTTTGGCACTAAATCTTTGAATGATGAGCATTATAGTGATATTGTTAGTATGAATTTTTTGAATATCCATGATGCTAATGATATGCAATCCACAAGCTTCGGGATGCTATGTTTGATGAAGATGATATGTTTAGTCCCCCAAGTTTTGATGAGCAAATTTATTATGATGAAACCATGCCTCCTATTTATGATGATTCTTGTGATGACACGTATGCTATAAAGAGTAATGAAAACCATGAAACCTATTATCATGATTTTAATATTCATTGTGGTTGTGTCAATCAAGTGTCACATGATAGTTATTTTGTTGAGTTTGCTCCCACTACTTTGCATGAGAAGAATTTTACTTGTGTGGGTAGTAATAAAAATTCTATGCTTGTGCATCATGAAAAGAATGCTTTATGTGCTGGTTATATTATTGAATTCCTTCATGATGCTACTGAAAATTATTATGAGGGGGGAACATATGCTTGTAGGAATTGCAATAATATCAAGTTTCCTCTCTATGTGTTGAAAGTTTTGAAGTTATGCTTGTTTTGCCTTCCTATGCTAGATGATTCTTGTTTCCATGATTTTTTTGCTAACAAAATACCTATTCATAGGAAGTGGGTTATACTCAAATGTTCTTGTCATTATATTCATGATGCCCTTTGCATTTTTCAAATATTATTCCTATACGAGCATCATTGAAATCATCATGCCTAGCTAGAAGGCATTAAAGAAAAGCGCTTGTTGGGAGACAACCCAACACTTTTAATTTATGTTTTTATGTGTTAACATTATTAATATACTGTATTAATCATGTTTTGTGTATTTTATTCAATAAAGTGCCAAGTAAAGCCTTTGGGATAGTGTTGATACTTGCTTGTTTGATTCTGTGCAAAAACAGAAAGTTTTGCGTCCAGTATATGAATTATATGATTTTACTGGAGAGTCAAAAAAATCTGAAATTATTACAAAACATTTAAATGAAAATTACTTGAGTTTTCATAATTTTTCAGAATTTTTAGAGTCAGGTAAGTAAGGTGATCATTCAGATCTTTACAGGTTGTTCTGTTTTTGACAGATTCTGTTTTGCATGCATAGTTTGCTTGTTTCAAGTGTTCCTATAGCTTATATTGAGTAATATAAATTGTGTTAATGATGTAATACATTAGTTATTATGTGATAACAATTATGAATCTTGTCTTGACAGTACCTAAGTGAATGATTTATCTTTACTACACTAACCCTTCTCACGAAGTTCCGTTAAGTTTTGTGTGATTGAAGTTTTCAAGTTTTGGGTGAGACAAGGATATGAGGAGAATAAGGAGTGAAAAGAACCTAAGCTTGGGGATTCCCAAGTCACTCCCAAAGTATTATTCAAGTAATACTCAAGCATCTAAGCTTGGGGATGCCATGGAAGGCATCCCCTCTTCGTCTTCAACACTATCGGTATATCTAACTTGGAGCTATATTTTTATTCGTCGCATAATATGATTTTTGCTTGGAGCGTCATTTTATATTATTTTTCTCTGTTAGGTGTTATTTATAATCTTTTTTCAATAAAAATTTCCAAAAATTGCCTTAGGATGCTTGCATTGCATGTTTTGATATGTGCTCGGTAAAAACAGAAACTTTTGTTCTAGTATTTGAATTTTTCATATTTTACTGGAACGTGGAAAGTTTCTGAAATTATTACACCATGTTTTCATCTAAATTTTATAGTATTTCCTAAATTTTCATAATATTTGGAGTTACATAAGTACACCGTTTTCATAAATTGCTACAGACTGTTCTATTTGGACAGATTGCTGTCATAGTTCTGTTATCTACTTGTCCTATAGTTTCCATAGCCTATATTGGTAAATATAAATTTTGGAAATGATAGTATATAGTACCTAATGTTTTAAAATAATTGTGCAACTTTTCTTGGCAATACATAAAGAGTTGATTTATTATTATGTGTACTAACCTATCTCACGAGTTCTTTTCGAGCTTTGTGTGGATGAAGTTTTTGAGAATAGGTGAAACCATGATATGAGAGGAATGAAAGAGATACAAAATCTCAAGATTGGGGATGCCAAATTCACCCCAAGTAAATATTTCAATAAGTCTCAAGCATCTAAGCTTGGTGATGCTACGCATCCCACCTCTCTTCATCAACAATTATCGGTTAGCCTATGTTGAGCCTAAATTTTTATTTGTCCACATGATATGTGCTATTATTGGAGTGATATTTTTATTTTTCTTGCTTTTTAAATAAAATACTCAGATATTAAAATACTTATTGAGAGAGAGAGAGATAAATTCCTCACATAGCTACTTAATTGTTTCACTACTCATTGATCTTCACTTATATGTTTTGGAGTAGTTTTGTCATTTACTCTCGTGCTTCACTTATATCATATGAGTAAATGGTTGAATGAATTTAATATCATAAATCTTAAATTATATATGTTTATATGCTTATCCCATGGGGAGTAATGACTTCACATATAGGAAGTATAGGTGGTAAAATTTATTAAAAGTTAGCAAACACCGCATTGGTCAATGGAACCATTCATGAAAGAATATTGAAGGAAGAGAGATTTCACATATAAATATACTATCTTGTACATCTTCTATGATTGTGAATACCCATTAATTATTTTCAAACTTGAGCAAATTAGTTGAAGTTGGACAAGGAAGACAACATAATGAGTTATGCTTGGGTATATTTGTATAGAAGTTATATTGTTTTGGATCCTCCAACATGTGGTGCTTACTTACGCACCAAGTAGAAATACTACTTGTGCATCCAAACACCCTTAAACCCAAAGTTGTTCCATATGAGTCCACCATACCTACCTATATGCGCTATTTACCTGTCGTTCCAAGTAAATTTGAATGTGCCAAACTCTAAACCTTCAAATAATATTATGTTTTGTATGCCCGAATCGCTCATATAATGACTAGGGACTGTCAGTATCTTCCATGCTAGGTGGGTTATTCTCACGATATGTGTTGATTCACTATCATTCACGAGAAAGTGGCTGGTAATAGGGATTCTCAGTCCCGAAACCAAAAAATGCAAATAATTAAACAAAACTCCCCCACGAATGTTGTTGGTATGGACGGTACCCGTGGATTCGGCTCGCCGTGGAGTGTAATTGATTGGTGGAGGGGGAGTAAAAAATTTACCATTCTATTTTGGAACCGCCTATAATGTATCTAGCATGGAAGATACCGAGATCTCTCGGTTGTTATGGTGACAATCAAAGCATACCGCCCAAAATTATTATTCATCTCTATTTTAAAAGCTCGAGCTCTGGCACCTCTGCAAATCAATGCTTCCCTCTGCGAAGTTCCTATCTTTTACTTTCCAGTATTTACCTTTATGCAAGAGTCATGGTGATCTTCACCACTTCCTATATTTCGCCTTTTTATCTTGGCAAGCGTCATGTGTTGGGGGAAAATCCAAGCATATATGTCCATTCAAATATATTTGATCATGAATTATTATTGTTGACAATTATCTATATGATAAATAAGTTGGGAGGCAAAACTTTAAGCCCCTATCTTTGTTTGTGTTCGACGGATTCCATTTGCTCTTAAAATATGCTTTGAGTGTTAGCAATCATGGAAGACTATATGATAGTTGAGCATGTGGAATTTGCTAAATCAAAGCTCTTACATAGACCCTTCCTGAAAATAAGATGAATTGCAATTGTTTGGTGACTGAAAGCATAGTTTTTTAGTCTATACTTTAACATGTGGATAGCTTGTTATTTCATTATGAGAAGGTTTATGAGATGAGCTATTGTCTATGATATATAATGATGCTAGAAAAAGTGTTTGGAATTATCATTGGTCAAATTTATGCACTATGCTAGCATTCACACTTCATAAATTATTTCTTTTATCATTTACCTACTCGAGGATGAGCAGGAATTAAGCTTGGGGTGCTGATACGTCTCCAGCGTATCTATAATATATGAAGTATTCATGCCATGTTTACAATAATTCTATATGATTTTGGTATGATTTTGTTAGAACTAACCCAGACTGACACTTTTTCAGCAGAACTACCATGGTGTCGTTTTTTGTACAGAAATAAAAGTTCTCGAAATGGGCTGAAAAATTAGTATGATTTTTTTTGGACAAAAAGAGACCCCCAACGCATTGGAGTTGGGCCAGAAGAGCCACGAGGAGGTCACAAGCCTGCCAGGGGCGGCCACCTCCCCTGGCCACGCCTAGCAGGCTTGTCATCGCCTTGTGCCACCCCTTGACGTGAGATCGACGCCAAAAATTCTTATAAATATAGAAACCTCCGAAAAGAAATCTAGATCGGGAGTTTCGCCGCTGCAAGCCTCTAGAGCCACGAAAAACTAATCGGGAGCCCATTCCGGCACCCTGTCGGAAGGGGAAACCATCACCGGAGGCCATCTTCATCATCCCGACGCTCTCCATGTCGAGGAGGGAGTAGTTCACCCTCAGAGCTGAGGGTATGTACTAGTAGCGATGTGTTTGATCTCTCTCTCTCTCTCTCGTGTTCTTGAGATGGCACGATCTTGATGTACCGCGAGCTTTATTGATATAGATGAATCATATGGAGTTTTCCCCTCTCTATCTTCTTGTGATGAATTGAGTTTTCCCTTTGAAGTTTTCTTATCGGATTGAGTCTTTAAGGATTTGAGAACACTTGATGTATGTCTTGCAATGGGATATCCGTGGTGACAATGGGTTGTTCTATTGACCCACTTGATGTATGTTTTGGTGATCAACTTGCGGGTTCCGTGACCTTGGGAATCTATGCATAAGGGTTGACACACGTTTTTGACTTGACTTTCCGATAGAAAATTTGGGGTACTCTTTGAAGTTTTTTGTGTTGGATTGAACATGATGAATCTGAAATTATGTGATGCATATCGTATCATCAAGCCCATGGGTACTTGTGGTGACATTAGAGTATCTAGGTGAAAATAGGGTTTTGGTTGATGTGTATCTTAAGATGCTATTTTAGTACGAACTCTAGGGCTGTCCGTGACACTTATATGGATAACTCATAAGATTGATCAGAAAAGATAACTTTGAGGTGGTTTCGTACCCTACAATAATTTCTTCGTCAGCTCTTCGCTATTTGTGACTTTGGAGTGAACTCTTTGTCGCACGAGAGGGACTTACATATGATTCAACTATGTCAATATTGTTGAGAGAAATTGCACTAGTGAAAGTATGGACCCTAGGCCTTGTTTCCAAGCATTTATACAACGTTTTGCTCGATGTTTACTATTTGTTACCTTGCTATTTTTATATTTTCAGATTACAAAAACATATATCTACCATCCATATTACACTTGTATCACCATCTCTTCGCCGAATTAGTGCACCTATATAATTTATCATTGTATTGGGTGTGTTGGGGACACGAGAGACTCTTTGTTATTTGGTTGCAGGGTTGTTCGAGAGAGACCATCTTCAACCTATACCTCCCACGGATTGATAAACCTTAGGTCATCCACTTGAGGGAAAATTGCTACTTGTACAAAACTCTGCGCTTGGAGGCCCAACATGAGTCTACAAGAAGAAGGTTGTGTAGTAGACATCATGCAGTTGAGCGGAAGGATGAAGGGGTGCGACGGTGGCTGAAGACCCGAACGAGCCAAGATCTGAAGAGGAGCGCAGATCCGGGCCGCTGGGACCCAAATTACAGGGACGCTCGCAAGCCGAAGGGGCTGGAAGGGGCGCGGCTCCATAGGCAGACTAGAGTCGAAGCCGCAGCTGGGTGGATGTCGGCCAACCATAGATTTGCGGAGCCACTGAGATCCCGACAAGCCGGATGAGCCAGAAGTAGACGCAGCATGGTCGTAGGGAGCGTCGGATCTGGAGCCGCTCCGGCCAACCATGGACACCGGAGGAGGGCACGAGTCCATGGCCGCCGGGGCCGGAGCCGCACCTACAGGGTATGGGGGCGGTGAACGGAGCTCACAGGCATGCCACACACCCGACTAGCGCGCTGCAGGAGACAGCCACCATCGGGCAACCACCGAGATGAACCGCCGCCCGGAGCCATGGTCGCAACCCACGGGAGGGAAGAGCGCCACCGCGGCGCCCCTAGGACCAGCCAGCCCGGCCAAGAAGCCCCGGCCCCGCCCTCCAGGGATCCAACGGCCGCAACAGCAGGGGTGCTGGCGGTCGCCATGGATCTGGCATGGAAGGGGGGAGTGGGAAGGACGTGCCGACGAAGTCCAGGGGCAGCCGGAGCCCGGCAAGAAGGAGGCGGGCGAGGGTCGGGGGCGGGAGGGGGAAGGCGCGCCGGCACCGTGTGTGACGGAGGTCGACGGGAAAAAGAGGAGCACGGAGCTGGGCCATCCGAGGCGCCCTGCCGCCACCTTCTTGGGAGCCGGCGTAGCTTCACCAACCGCTTCTCCGGGGGCGGCGAGGAGGTGGGACGGGGTGGGAGGGGGCCTCGGCGGCGCGGCTAGGGTTCCCCCGCCGTCGCTGGAGAAGACGACGCGGGGGTCACGGGAGGGTTTGGGAGACCGTGTTTAAATTTCGGTAGTGTTTAATTTTGGTTTGTACTATTAAAAACTCTCCCATGTATACGTGTGATGAAATGTCCCTTATGCTATGTTATGCTATGCTATGTTTGTGATGAACTCTGGCAAGATATTTTAACATTTAAATTTGCAGGATTGATTCACAAGATCTGGTTTTATTACGCATCCGGCGTGTTGCAAAAAACGTTTATGGTATCGTAAATGATTTTTCTAAAACAGGGTTACGGGATGTGCTGGAGCCTAGAGATGCTCTTAGCTCATCTTCTAGGATGCTCTTGCAGGATCGCTGGTCAAGCATTCCCCAAAAGCAATCCCTCGTTGCCGCTGGTTGCTACCATGAGCACGCCTCGCCGTTGCCGCATCTCGCCGACGGCATCGACAACGCCATCCTCCCCGCCGACTAGTTGATCTGGCCCAGACTAGTCCTCCCAACCGACCAACTCACCCATCATCATCATCAAAAAAGGAGTTGCGCTGCTAAGCCTACCATGAGCACAGGAGCGGAGATGTCTCCCCCCGGCTGCCGCCGCACCTCTCCGCCGCCCGCCTCTCTGCCAGACGACGACGACATGCTCCGTGAGGTTCTCCTCCGCCTGCCCCCGTGGCCTTCCTCGCTCCCCCGGGCCTCCCTCGTCTGCAAGCGTTGGCGCAGCCTCATCGCCGATCCCCAATTTCAGTGCCGCTTCCGCGACCACCACGCCAAGCCTCCTCTCCTTGGCTTCTTCCTTGATTCCAGCCCGTTTGTTCCGATGCTGGATCCACCAGATCGCATCCCCGAAGCTCGCTTCTCCATGCCTCCCTTCGAGAGCTACCGCATCATCGACTGTCGCCACGGGCTCGTCCTCTTCCTCGCCCATAGGATGATGCGCCGCTTAGTCTTGTGGGACCCCGTCGCGCGCGAGCAGCGCCGGCTGATCTTCCCACCGGAGCTGGACAACGCCCAGATGTTCTTCTTCAACGGGGCGGTGCTTCGCCCTGCCCGCCGCCAAGGATGGCATTTCCGGGTGGCCCTGATAGCCCGTGACACATTATGCACAAGAGTTTCGGTATGGCTTTACTCCTCAGAGACCGGGGTATGGGGCAACATCAACTCACTGCAGCTGCAATCGATTCAGTCTATGCCACAACCCAGCACGTTGATTGGGAATTCCTTTTGCTGGTTACTTACCGTGGATCATGGGTGTGTCATACTTGAGTTTGATCTTGACAGGCAGAGCCTAGCTGTGACAGAGCTGCCACCACACATAGATATGGAAGCCGACTTTCACAAGTTATGGATTATTCCCTCCCAAGGCGGTGGGCTTGGCTTCATCAATCTCTCACAATTCCACGCCCAATTATGGAAGAGAGAGCCTGATTCTGATGGTTTGGCTGTATGGGTGCCCGACAGAGCTATTGAATTCGGGGAACTTAGATCAACTTGCAAGGGTGACTCCTTCACTTTAGTTGGCTTTGCCGAGGAGAGTAATGCAATCCTTGTACTGACAGCTTCTGGTGTCTTCATGGTCTATCTCCAGTCAATGGAGTTTAAGAAACTTTCCGATATGGGGTCCTTCTGTCTCCATTATCCATTTGCATGCTTCTATCCTGCAGGTAATAGCAAGCCTCTATATAATTTACTTCGCGGCATTATAATATAAATTTACTTTTTGCAATTAGTTGCTGAAATGCATACCATATCCTTGAGTGTTATGCTAATGATTGAAGTTCAAATCACATCATTTTTCCTTTTGCAGCTTGATGAATTCTTTAAAAGAAAATAGTACTTAAGGTTGCTGTTCTTTTCTGTTGGTTGTATACATAAATTGTATTTCAAATGTAGTCTTATCATCTTACGTGCCTATCTGAAGTATATATCTTTTCAGCATCGGAAGCATAACAGTTGGAAATCGATGCAATAGTTATTTGTCACTTGTGGAAGACCTGATGTCATTAGCTAGTTCAGATGTACAACTGGAAAACAAATACTAGGCCGAACCTATTATGTTTCTTGTCGGTTTTGGTTTTGGCATGTCTTAATTTGTTCAGCTTGGTCGGTTTACCGAAGATGATTTCTTTTCTCTTGCGAGATAATGTTATGGTAATATTCAGTACTGGACCGCGGTTCTGTTGACAATGTGACACATATAACAGTTAAAATTTGAAGGTAAATTATTGGAAACTGAGACCGAACCTACCGAATGTGTACCTCCATTGGCACTTTTCGGAGCTTAAAGCCAGTTACATTCTTTCATTTGGAAGCTGAAACCAATTGAATAAATTAAAGCTCTTGTTTTGTTGAATATGTTCCTGAAGTGAGGAGTCCACTTGCACTAGAGAATAAATAATTTTATTCATGGCCCATTGTTACTTTTCTCAGATTACATAACTACGCACCTCTCGGTTCACCTAGATATCCCATTGTAATTCTCTCTTCTATCGATAGTTTTCCATCGGAGTTGTCATTTGTTCCTGACTTATTATGCTTGTAGGTACTGGAACTGTTGATGGACATGGTGGAAATGAAGTCTTGAACAATATGTGAGATGGTTGTTTGGTCAGACATGCTAGTATGATGTGATGACTAAAAGGTGACATAACTTTATCTCCTAGGCATGTCCATTTGGATATCTATGCTATTTTACAATTTGTTGCTGCATGGGCTTGGCTGATATTAACTACATTTGTAATTTGTAAGGCATCCAGTACTTTGCCTAAGTAATCAAGAACTATATATACTGGAACATAAGTAATTCAGAATCCTAGTTAGTACAGCTCCCGTTAGTACGCACTGCTAAGTATCTCTAGTCAAGTTAGATGTTGCTTTTGTTTAATATGAAGTCAGTTTCTCAACTTGATCACTACTAGATCAATATTTTATATATTGCCACATTGACTAGGTTCATAAATAAAAACATTTCCAGGTTACATTATTTTTAAACTTTATATAGCGATATTATATAGTTTGTTAAGTTTCTACGGTAGCAAAAATGGTGATCTGTTGTTTGGCTCTTTATTTCCCTGATGATACTTGCATTATATTGCACATGCCATGATATTCTAGACAGTTTGCAGTATTTGCGGGTCGTGCATAAAAGCACTATGTTACTGATTCTACTGTTGTTTATGTAGGTATGGCTAAGTCGCGGGAATAGCTTATCAATGATCCATTCCCATCTGATAATTGATCCATTGTAGTATACATCTTATCAAGCATGAAGTACACCTGCAGGAACAAACTGTTTAACTTGTTACGTCTCACTATTATTCCAGTGATGGTCATTTTCTCTGCCTAGCGGCTAGAAGTGATGGTCATTTTCAAATCTTTCTGGAAGGTGGTCTGGATTCCATTGTAGACTGAATCCACGTAGCCGGCCTTATGCGAATGATCTGATCTGGTTTATCTTGTGCTGCCATCGGTCAGGTTTAGCAGGGATGGTGGTGTTCGAACTGTAGGAATAGAAGGTGAAACGAAACCGCAAGTTTCGCCTTGTACCTTCTTCAAGTGAGTTGGGTTTGGGTTTCTTTGGCTTTGTTGTTCGTGAACAGCTGACGACTCAAGGTGATCGCCTTCTTGGTCATGTCAGATGGTGAAAAAAAAAATGTTGTTTGTGAATCAAAATGTTTGAAGTTCTCTTCAATCAACTATCGCTAGCAATTCAAGCTTGTATACTGTTAGGGGTACCACGTTCACTATAAACCCCAGCCCCAGGGAAACCACACCTACATCGTTCACTCTGCTCCTTTGCATCCTACTACTCCATACTGACTGCAAAACAAACACTCCAACAACAACAGCCAGGGCAACCGATCAAAGGAGCAAGCCGAGAGATGATTCCATGTGGATCCTGGGGTGGTCGCGGCCGTGTGCGCCTGCTTATGGGGGCCGGTGGTGATGATGCGTGGGCTGCTCAGCTGCCTTAGTGTTGGATGGCGGCACGGCGGCGAGGACTGGCTCGAACTGCTTGGCTCGGCTTAGACGTGGGGGTTGTTCGAGTGTGGCTGGTTTGTTTGGATGCGGGCGCGTCGGGTGTTCGTTGGCTCGTTTGGGTGAAACCTACTGTCGACCTTGGTCCGTGCCGATGGCGGTGACATCTACAGACGTTGTTCCCCTTCTTGAGGGCGCCATCGTGGAACTCTAACCATTCGTCGTCTCAATTCCCAGGGTTCTTTGAACGAAAATCTAGCTTTGGCTTTGGATGAAGCGGATGACGCGTCTTCCGTCGTTTCCTTTTGGGGGGCGTAGTCTTTAAAGGCTGAGTTGTTGGTTGTGTTATTACCGTGTTTTCTGGTCTCGTCGTCGAAGGTAGTGGAAATCGAGACGACGGCCTTGAGTTTGGTTGGATGCCGGGGTGGTGGCTTCGAGCTTCAGTGCGGCAATGACCCTATAAGGAGGGGATGTGACTTTGCTCCACGTTGGTGGCATTCCGACGCTTTATGGGTGGCGGAGTCTGTCATGGTTTTGTTTTCTTTACATGGTTGTCCCTTTATCAATCATGTGGTTATGGTTCTTTGCACAATTGTTCCTTAATTGATCAATCATGTGAACGTGGTTTTAGCACGGTTGTCCTTTAATCAATCGATGTGATAAGTATTTGTGTCTGTTTCAGGTTTTTGTCCATTAATTATTGATTAATCGGGCAATTCTCTCGAAACAGGCTTGTGTCTCGCTTTATAGATAAAGCATCCACCAAAGTTTACGATCGAACGATACATAGTGGAGAGTGAGGGAGTCCTGGATTAGGGGGTCCTCGGATAGCCGACCTATTGTTCATAGGTCGGACTGTATGGGCCGCAAGGCGGGCATCGGATGATCGAAGACCACCTGCGCCAAATGGAAGCTTCAAGGAGTCGTGACGTATTCTCCAAGTTATTAGCTGTAGTTAGGCATGTTATCTCTTCGGCATGTAACCGACCATGTGTAAGCCTAGGACACCCTCGGCATCTATATAAGTCGAAGGGTTTTAGGGTATAGATATAGAACAACTCATCTAGGGTTAGCTATACGATCTCGAGGTAGATCAACTCTATAACCCCTTACACCATCAATACAATCAAGCAGGACGTAGGGTATTACCTCCATAGGAGGGCCTGAACCTGGGTAAACTCGTGTCCCCTTTGTCTCCTGTTACCATCGATCCTAGTCTCACAGTTCGGGACCCCTTATCCGAGATCCGCCGGTTTTGACACCGACATTGGTGCTTTCATTGAGAGTTCCTCTGTGAGCGCCGAAGGAATCGATGGCTCGCCCCATCGCAAGTAGCGAGATCTGTATCGAGGGGACTCTCTCTCCCGATCAGAGTTTCATCGGCAACGACATCCTGTCGCATGCCGACCCGGTCGTCTGTCATGGCCAGATCGGAAGGTTTCCCCCCAATCAGAGTATCAAGTTTGAAACCCTAGAGTTCGTGGCTGATTCACGGGAAACACTCGTTCCAATGGAACCCTCAACCTTCGAAGAAAAACATGTAAGTCCGGATGCTTTGACGTCCAAGACATTAGGTCCCACGGTGGAACGGAACACAGATCCTCTTTGGCGTAACTCTGGAACCGTCACACCACTTGGCGAATCTACTCGTATCAATGACACACATCCTCTCATCGCCTCGTTCTTAAACGAGTTGTTTGATCGGATCGAAGCTATGCGTATATCGGATGACTAGGCTTCGATCTATGACCGGCTCGGTATCAGACCCGATGACAGGGAGATTCATGTCCCTCCGGTCACCCACCTTGTTGCTACCATCGAGTGTCCGGCTGCGGATTCTGCCCGACAGCCGGAATTGAAAACCGTCTATACTTCGGTCCTCGATCTCCAAGACCCCGTCAGTGAATCAGAGGCGGGGAATCGCTCTAAAGCTGGACCGTCACCAGTCCAGGATCCGTCGCACGATTTGGAAACTGCAATTCCAAACACTCGTTGCGACAGGGAACCAATTTTTTCCCACCCACCGCCCAAGACGATCATCCAAGTACCGCGCCAAAGCCCATGTCTTCGGACTTTCGGGATATCAAGCAAATACAAGGAGAATCAGTCCACCACTTTTGGGAAAGAATCCTACTCGCTAGGAGCAGATTAAAAGGTCTTAGTGACCAAGATGTAATGGCAATTTTCATTCGCAATTGCCATGATGAAGGGATTCTTAATGCCCTAGCCCGTCGACACATAAGCGACTTTTCAGAGTTATCCGAATTGGTAAAGAAGTATTGTGCCATGGAGAGTGTTTGGCAATCCGAGCAGTTGTTCTCGGAACCATTTTTTCCAAACATCCTAGAGGAGCTCGAAAAAAGAGAATACCTCCAAATCGGCCAGCCAGGTATGAACCCGTCAAAAAAAGAAACAAGTCCCTTTCTGGGACCGCACCGTCCTCGACGGACTTTTAGATAAACCTTGCCCCATTCATTCCGTGTTGTTAAATACAAACCCTACACATAGCCTTCGAGCTTGCTGGGTCATCAGGCAAGTCGCAAAAGGTGGCGAGGCCATCCTCGACACACCTCCGTCGAACACGCGCTCTCCTTCACCACCCAGATTTAATGACGAAGTCCTGACGGTCTATGAGATCTTCCCCTCGAGGAGCAGGCTAAAAGAGCTCTTAGGGAGCACGAGCAAGTCTACCACGTGGTAGCTACTAGCCCATGGGCAAACGTTCCGATTACTTTCGGGGACACTGACCAGCCACCCATCCTTTCCGGTCATTCATCGGCCGCTCTAGTCTTGAATCCCATCATTGATGGACATGGGCTACATAAAATGCTAATGGACGGCGAGAGTGGTCCTAACCTCATATACGAGGCCACTTTGGAAAAAATGCAGTTCGATCGATCCCGCATCGAACATAGCAACACAACCTTTCGGGGAATTGTCCCAGGGAAAGAGGCATGTTGTTCCGGATGTATCATCCTGGACGTTGTGTTCGGCACGCCCGAAAACTACCGATCCGAAGAACTTCTCTTCCACATCGTCCCCTTCCCAAGTGGCTATCATGCCCTATTGGGACGCGATGCCTTTACAAAGTTCCAGGCTATACCCCATTACGGGTACATAAAACTCAAAATGCTAGGACCAAACGGAGTGATCACGATCGCTAGTGATCCGAATATAGCCCTTCGGGCCGAAAACAAAATGGCAACGCTTGCCCTCGAGGCATTAGCGGAAACTTTCGCCACCGAAGAGTTGACCGCTCTACGGTCGACAGTTAACACGGACGATGTGATCCTTAGCAAAAGGCCCAAGTCTACGTCCTTTAAACCCGCAGAGGAAATCGTCAAATTTTAGGTGCATCCAACGTACCCTAATAAAATAGCGTCCATCGGAGCCCAGCTCGATCCCCTTATGGACGAAGCATTGCGGAATTTCCTCCGCAAAAATTGGGACATTTTCTCTTGGCATCCTTCCGATATGCCTGGAATCCCACGTCGGCTCGCCGAACACAGCTTGAACATTATCCCAGGCTTTAAGCCCATGAAATAGACCCTGCGTCGCTTCTCCGAGCCCAAACGGCAAGCCATGGGTGAAGAATTAGCCAAATTGCTCGAGGCCGGATTTATTCGGGATATTAAACACCCCGAGTGGCTAGCAAACCTGGTGATGGTACCTAAGAAAGACAAGTCCTGGCGGTTGTGTGTCGATTTCAAAGACCTCAACAAAGCATGCCCCCAAGGACCCTTTCACCTTACCATGCATAGACCAGATCATTGATGCCACAGCCGGTCACGATTTGTTGTGCTTCCTCGATGCTTACTCCGGATATCATCAAATTAAAATGAAGGAATCCGATCAAGCGGGTACTGCATTCATCACCCCCTATGGGCCATTTTGCTTCAACACAATGCCCTTCGGGCTAAAAAACGTCAGGGCCACATACCAGCACATGACCCAAACCTGCCTCGTGACACGGGTCAGAAAGACTGTCGAGGCATATGCGGATGATGTGGTAATCAAAACGAAACACGTCGACCAGTTGATCGATAACTTATGTCAAACTTTCGCTAACCTACGCGAATATGATATACGGCTCAATCCAGAAAAATGTGTATTCGGAGTTCCCTCTGGTAAGCTGCTTGGATTCACCGTCTCCCATAGAGGAATAGAGGCAAATCCAGCTAAAATCCATGCTCTATCAGAACTTGCAATTCCCACAGAGCTGAAACATGTCCAGAGGCTAGCCGGGTGTGTAGCAGCGTTAAGCCGCTTTATCTCCTGCCTCGAAGAAAAGGCTTTGCCGCTCTATAAGCTGTTGAAACGGAGCAACAATTTCGAATGGACCGATGAAGCAGTGGATATGTTAGAAGAAATCAAAACACTACTGGCAACCAACCCCATACTCACGACACCAGACACCGGTGAGCCCATGTTGTTATACATATCGGCCACCAACAAAGTCATCAGTGCGGTGCTAGTCATTGAACGAGATGAGGATGGACATAAATTCCAAACTCAGAAGCCGGTATATTATGTGTCAGAGGTGCTAACACAATGCAAGTCCAGATACCCACATTATCAAAAAATAGCCTATACGGTATTCATGACATCGAGGAAACTCACACACTACTTCCAGGAGTGTGCAGTAACGGTGGCATCGGAAGTCCTCCTGAATGATATAATCATCAACAGGGACGCCACCGGTCGCATAGCCAAATGGGCCATTGAGCTCCTTCCCTTTGAAATAACCTACAAGCCACGTCGCGCCATTAAATCTTAGGTACTGGCGGACTTCTTGGCTGAATGGACAGAGGTCGAGCTCCCCAAGGAGTATAGTGCATACTCCCATTAGACAATGTACTTTGATGGATCCAAGACCTTGGCCGGTCTGGGGCCTGGAGTTATCCTCACATCCCCCACGGGCGACAACGTAAGATACGTGTTGCAAATCATTTATGCCTACTCCAACAATGCTGCCGAATAGGAAGCTCTTCTTGATGGTCTTCGGATGGCGGTGTCAATGGGCATACGACGGCTAGAGGTATGGGGAGACTCAAACCTAGCCATATCCCAAATTAACGGCGAGTTCGACGCCAAAAATCTGAAGATGGCGGCATATAGAAACACCGTCCTCAAGATATCTGCTCGGTTCGAGGGGTTGGAATTCCACCACGTTGCTCGAGACAACAACCAAGCCACCGATATACTGGCCCGTATGGGAGCCAAGCTCGATCCCGTACCGAGAAACACCTTCCTGGAGCAGCTCTTCAAGCCCTTCATAGTGTGGCAGGACGACGATAATGGCGCCGGTCCGAATACGGCGGACGAAGTTTTTCCCCCTATAAATGAGCCAGATGATGGCATTATCGGTGGCTCAACGATGAATGAGACGCCCTCAGATCATGAGGTAATTGCAGTAATTGCGCCATGGACAGAGCCCTTCCTCGCTTACCTTCTTCACAAGGAACTCCCCGACGATCAAACTGAGGCGCGACGCATAGTTCGGGCATCCAAGGCCTACAAAGTACACGAGGGTGAGTTATACAAGAAAAGCACCACCGGAGTATTACAGAGGTGTATATCCGAGGAAGAAGGACGGGAGCTCCTCGCCGAAATCCATGCAGGCATGGGCGGGCATCACGCCACGGCAAGATCCCTTGTCGGCAAGGCCTTCCGAGCCGGTTTCTTTTGGCCTACAGCTCGGACGGACGCCCGGTCACTTGTTCAACATTGCGTTGGGTGTCAACTCTTCGTAGATCAAAGTCACATGCCCCCAACAGCTCTTCGAACTATTCTGATCACCTGGCCTTTTGCGGTCTAGGGTCTAGACATGGTCGGACCCCTTAAAGGGGGAACCAAGAAAAATAAATACCTCCTGGTCATGGTTGACAAGTTCACCAAATGGATAGAAGCAAATCCTGTTAAATCGGCTAAATACGGACCAATGATTAACTTTATATTTAGCGTAGTACACCATTATAGTGTCCCGCATTGTATAATAATGGATAATGGATCCAATTTCTCGACCCAAGAGGTCAAGGACTGATGCTCAAAAATGGGCATAAAGATTGATTATGCATCGGTCTATCATCCACAGACCAATGGACAGGTCGAGCGAGCAAATGGTCTCATTATGAGTGGCATCAAGCCCCGTTTGGTCCGATCTCTTCACGAGTCCGACTGTCATTGGGTGGAGGATCTCGACTTTGTTCTATGGGGCTTGTGTACCACCCCGAACAGATCAACAGGTTACACACCGTGTTTTATGGTCTATAGGCCAGAGGCAGTTCTCCCGTGCGATATTATCCATGACACACCAAGAGTGCACATGTACAAGGAAAAGGAGGTCGATTTAGATCGGCAGAACGACTTAGATGCCTTGGAGGGGGAGCGGGACATAGCTCTAGCTCGATCCACTCTTTATCAACAGCAAGCTCAGCGGTACCAAAGTAAGGAGGTTAGGGCAAAAGCATACAACATAGGAGAACTCATCCTATGGCTCCCGGAGAAACAGAAGCACAAACTCAATCCCAAATGGGAGGGTCCTTTCATCATTGACGAAGTGCTCGCGGGAGGGGCCTATTGTTTGCGGAGTCCATCCGATAACCGCCTTGAACCAAACCCATGGAACACAGCTCGTCTTTGACGCTTCTACAGATAAACTTGTGTCGTCTAAACTCCCCTACATTTTTTTCCTTTTCATTATTTTTCCTTTTTGCCTTTTCCTTCACACTTTGTTGTTCAATAGGGACAATTTCTTTTCCTACCCTTTGTTCGGCTGAACCAATCTTGTACTACAGATAATCGGCATACACCATAAAGTGTTAAATTCGAACACAACACGTGGGGACTTATTTCAATAGCCAAAATTTTATTTTGCTCAAACTTACCGGGCGCGCACATTTCTTTTGTCATGATTTAGCCATCATATGCATCAATTCAAACTAAGACTTTGCCAAGCTAGGTTGCCTCGCTCCTGTGATTACTCTCTACGTTCCTGATTGTTCGGCTAGAGAGTAAAGGGAGCACCTCTACGATTGTTATGACCGGGTCATCCGGACACGTACCTCAGACGGGTGAAACCGAAAGCTAGCTATCTTCCGTAGACAATTGGTCGGCTATGATGGAAACACCTTGTACGGCTCTGGTTGCTATTACCGTTGTTTCGGTCTTTTCTTCCCAAAGGACACTTAGCCGCATACTGCAAGTATGCGGATTTCTATCTACGCTCTTCGTAGATCCCCGGTGAAAGGTATCGTTAGAGGTACTATTTTCATCGGAAGATGTTTCTTACGCTACGTCATAATATAACATATCTTTCTGTGTGCTTTCTGTCTGTTCGCACCACATGGCCGGATTGCCTGGTTCCCCGAATACAGTTCGCTCTTTCGCGAGGGAATAATAAGGAGGAACACTCCCGAGCTCTTCGCACTGGAGGGAGAAGCCGATGGCCAGTTAAGACAAAGTTTACAACACGGATTATTTATACACATGCACATATAAATTACATGTGCGGCTGCTGATCGAGATCATCAATTATTGTGTTAAGGGGGCAGTCTGCTTGTGAAAGATGGGCGGCTGGCATCACCTGGTCATATACCAAGTGGAGTGGCACTTCTTTTCCATCCGATCCCACAGGACCAACCCGCACCATATGTTCGGGGTTAAGTCCGGTGAAACAGGTCTTGTTGGAAATATGCCCTAGAGGCAATAATAAATTAGTTATTATCATATTTCCTTGTTCATGATAATTGTTTATTATCCATGCTATAAATTGTATTGATCGGAGACTTAGATGCATGTGTGGATACATAGACAAAACCATGTCCCTAGTATGCCTCTAATAGACTAGCTCGTTGATCAAAGATGGTTAAGGTTTCCTAGCCATGGACATGAGATGTCATTTGATAACGGGATCACATCATTAGGAGAATGATGTGATGGACAAGACCCAAACTACAAACATAGCATATGATCGTGTCAGTTTATTGCTACTGTTTTCTGCATGTCAAGTATATGTTCCTATGACCATGAGATCATGCAACTCACGGACATCGGAGGAGTGCCTTGTGTGTATCAAACGTCGCAACATAACTGGGTGACTATAAAGGTGCTCTACAGATATCTCTGAGGGTGTCTGTTGAATTGGCATGGATCAAGACTGGGATTTGTTACTCCGTGTGATGGAGAGGTATCTCAGGGCCCACTCGGTAATACAACATCACAATAAGCCTTGCAAGCAATGTGACTAAGTGTTAGTCACGGGATCTTGTATTACGGAACGAGTAAAGAGACTTGACGGTAACGAGGTTGAACTAGGTATGGAAATACCGACGATCGAATCTCGGGCAAGTAACATACCGAAGAACAAAGGGAACATCATACGGGATTAACTGAATCCTTGACATAGAGGTTCGACCGATAAAGATCTTCGTAGAATATGTAGGAACCAATGTGGACATCCAGGTTGTTCGGAGTCCCGGATGAGATCCCATACGTCACGAGGAGCTCCGGAATGGTCTGGAGGTAAAGATTCATATATAGGAAGTCCTATTTTGGTCACCGGAAAAGTTTCGGGCTAATCGGTAATGTACCGGGAGTGCCGGTAGTGTACCGGGAGACCATCGGGAGGGGTATTTCGACCCAAGAGGCTACATGGGCTGTGGGAGAGTAAATACCAGCCCTTAGTGGGCTGGTGGAAATCCCACACAAGGCCCATGAGGCTGGGAAGAAAAGCCCAAAGAGAAAAAGGTGGACAAAGGCAAAAAATAGGGTGAATCCTAGTCCTACTAGGATTGGAGGTGGATTCCACCTCTCCCACTTGATTTGGCCGACCCAATTGCTGGTCCTTTGAGGGACAAGCCTCCTCCTCTCTTACTCTTATATATACTAGAGGTTTTAGGGTTTTTTGGCACCAGATTTTAGCTACGTGCTACCCGTTCCTCTAGTGCATAGTTTCTCCTCTAGATCGGTTTTCTGCAGTGCTTAGGCGAAGCCCTGCCGGAATTGCTCCATCACCATCACCGGGGCGCCGTCACGCTGCCAGTGAACTCTTCTCCCTCTCCACTTCCTCTTGCTAGATCAAGACGGTGGAGATCGTCATCAAGCTGCACGTGTGCTGAACGTGGAGGTGTCGTCTGTTCGGCGCTAGATCGGAAGGACCGTGAACAAGATCGCGAGACGGTTCATGATGAGTTCACGAGACGGATCGTGATGAGATCGCAGGACGGATCGTGATGAGATCGCGGGACGGATCATGATGAGTTCGCGGGACGGATCGTGATTGGATCGCGGGACGGATCGTGATGTCATCGCGGGACACTCGGCGATTTGGATCGCGAAGATGTTCGACTACACCAACTGTGTTTCTTAACGCTTCCCGCTTAGCGATCTACAAGGGTATGTAGATCCACTCTCCCTCTCGTAGATGATCATCACCATGGATAGATCTTGCATGTGCGTAGGAAAATTTTTGTTTCCCATGCAACGTTCCCCAACAGTGGCATCATGAGCTAGGTCTATGTGTAGATGAGATCTCGAGTAGAACACAAAGAGTTTGTGGGCGTTGATGCTTAGATTGCTTCCTCCCTTGGTCGGATTTTGGTTCGGCGGTATTGTGAGATGAAGCGGCCCGGACCAACATTACTCGTACGCTTACGAGAGACCGGTTCCCTCGACCGCAACTTGTTGCATAGATGGCTTGCGGGTGCCAGTTTCTCTCACTTTAGTTGGATCGGATTCGACAAAGGCGGTCCTTGAGAAGGTTGAAAAGCAACTAGTGTATCACCGTTGTGGTTTTTGCGTAGATGAGAATTGTTCTTGGTATATACCCGTAGCAGCCACGTAAAACATGCAACAACAATTAGAGGATGTCTAACTTGTTTTTGCAGGGTATGTTGTGATGTGATATGGCCAATTACATGATGTGATATATGTGATGTATGAGATGATCATGTGATGTATAGAATTTCACGACTTGCATGTCGATGAGTACGGCAACCGGTAGGAGAGATAGGGTTGTTTTTAATTATTGTATGACCTGCGAGTCAATCATTAAGCGCTTTGTAATGCTTTACTTTATCGCTAGACGGTAGCAATAGTAGTAGAAGCATGCAGGGCGTGATAACCTCGATGGCGACACGTTGATGGAGATCAAAGATGATGGAGATCATGGTGTCGTGCCGGTGACGATGAAGATCATGCCGGTGCTTTCAAGATGGAGATCTAAAGCACAAGTTCATGGCCATATCATGTCACTTATGAATTGCATGTGATGTTATTCCTTTTATGCACCTTGTTATGCTTAGTACGACGGTAGCATTATAAGGTGATCCCTCACTTAAATTTCAAGATAAAATTGTGTTCTCCCCGAGTGTGCACCGTTGCGAAAGTTCGTCGTGTTGAGACACCACGTGATGATCGGGTGTGATAGACTCTACGTTCACATACAACGGGTGCAAGCCAGTGTTGCACGCGCGGAACACTCGGGTTAAACTTGACGAGCCTAGCATGTACAGACATGGCCTCGGAACACAAGAGACCGAAAGGTCGAACATGAGTCATATAGTAGATATGATCAACATGATGATGTTCACCATTGTAACCACCTCAACTCACGTGATGATCGGACTTGAGTTGGTGAATTTGGATCATGTATCACTCGGATGACCGGAGGGATGTCAATTTGAGTGGGAGTTCTTAAGTAATATGATTAATTGAACTCATTATCATGAACATAGTCAGTAGTGTCTTTGGAAATTATGTTGTAGATTACTTGCTCGCGCTGTAGCTCCCTTGAATTTTTATATGTTCCTAGAGAAATAGAGTTGAAAGATGATGGTAGCATGATTACGGATTGGATCCGTGATCTGAGGATTGTCCTCGTTGCTGCACAGAAGGCTTATGTCCTTAATGCACCGCTCGGTGCGCCAACCCCTCTAGCATCGTCTGTAGATGTTGTGAACATCTGACAGGTACGTGCTGATGACTACTTGATAGTTTAGTGCGTCATGCATTACGGCTTAGAATTGAGGCTTCGAAACGTTTTTGAACATCACAGAACATATGAGATGTTCTAAGAGCTGAAATTAGGATCTCAGGCTCGTGCCCGTGTTGCAAGATATGAGATCTCCGACAAGATTCTTTGCCTGCAAGATGAACGAGAATAGCTCAATCATTGAGCATGTGCTCAGATTGTCTGGGTGCTACAATCACTTGAATCGAGTGGGAGTTGATCTTCCAGATAAGATAGTGATTGATATAGTTCTCCAAGTCACTGTCACTAAGCTACTAGAACTTGGTGATGAACTATAGAATGCTAGGGATAGAAATAATGATCCCTGAGCTGTTCGCGATGTTTGACACCGCGAAGGTAGATATCGAGAAGGAGCGTCAAGTGTTGATGGTTAGTCAAAACCACTAGTTTCGAGAAGGGCAAGAGCAAGGGGGGAAACTTCATGAATAGCAAGTCAGTTGCATCTCCAGTAAAGCAACCCAAAGTCTAACCCAAACCCGAGACTAAGTGCTTCGATTATGAGGAGAGAGGTCATTGAAGCGGAACAACCCTAGATACTTGGTAGATAAGAAGGCCGACAACGTCGACAGAAGTATATTTGATATACGTGTTATTGATGTGTACCTTGCTTGTACTCCTAGTAGCACATGGGTATTGGATACCGGTTCGATTGCTAAATGTTAGTAACTCGAAATAAAAGCTACGGAATAAACAGAGAACTAGCTAAGTGTGAGGTGACGATGTGTGTTGGAAATGTTTCCAAGGTTGATGTGATCAACATCGCACGCTCTCTCTACCTTCGAGATTAGTGACGAACCTAAATAAATGTTATTTGGTGTTTTTGCGTTGACATGAACGTGATTAGATCATGTTCATTGCAACACGGTTATTCATTTAAATTAGAGAATAATGGTTATTCTATTTACATGAATAATACCTTCAACAGTCATGCACCCAGTAAGAATGGTTTGTTGAAACTTGATCGTAGTAATACACATGTTCATAACATTAATGCCAAAAAGATACAAAGTTAATAATGATAGTACCACATGCTTGTGGCACTGCCGCTAAATGTCATATTGGTATAAAGCGCATGAAGAAACTCCATGCTGATGGATCTTTGGACTCATTCGATTTCGAATCGGTTGAGACATGCGAACCATGCCTCTTGGTCAAGATGACTAAGGACCCCGTTTTCTATTTTGATGAAGCGGGCAAGTGATTTATTGGAAATGATACATGTTGATGTATGCAATCCAATGAGTCTTGTAGTGTGCGGTGAATATCGTTATTTTCTTACCTTCACTTATGATTTGAGTAGATATAGTGTATATTTACTTGATGAAACACAAGTCTGAATCGTTTGAAAGGTTCAAGCAAATTCAAAGTGAAGTTTTAAGATCATCGTGACAAGAAGATAAAAATGTTTGCGATATGATCGTGGAGGTGAATATCTGAGTTACGAGTTTGGCATACAACTTTAGACAATGTGAGAATTGTTTTCACAACTCACGCCACCTGGAACACCATAGTGTGATGGTGTGTCCGAACGTCATAGTCGTGCTCTATTGGATATGGTGCATGCTGTGATGTCTCTTATCGTTTTGTTACTATAATTTTGGGGTTATGCATTAGAGACAACTACATTCACTTTAAATAGGGCACCATCTAAATCCGTTGAGATGACACCGTGTGAATTTTGGTTTGATAGAAACCTAAGCTATCATTTCTTAATGCTTGGGGCTACGACGCTTGTGTGGAAAATGTTTTCACCTAATGAGCTCGAACCCAAAGCGAACAATTGCATCTTGATAGAATACCCTAAGAATAGTTGGGTGAACCTTCTATCTCAGATCCAAGCATAAAATGTTTGTTGCTAAAACTGGGTCCTTTCTCGAGAAAGCGTTTCTCTTGAAAGAATTCAGTGGGAGGAGGATAGAACTTGATGAGGTTATTGAACCTCTGCTTCAACCAGAAAGTAGCGCAGCGCAGAAAAATGTTTCTGTAAAGCCTACGTCAGTTGAAGAGGAAGTTAATGATGATGATCATATAGCTTCGGATCAAGTTACTATCGACCTACGAGGAAAATAGAACTTGATGAGGTTATTGAACCTTCACTTCAACCAGAAAGTGGCGCAGCGCAGAAAGATGTTTCTGTGAAGACTACATCAGTTGAAGAGGAAGTTAATGATGATGATCATGAAGCTTCGAATCAAGTTACTATCGAACTTCGTAGGTCGACAAGGATGTGTACTGCTACTGAGCGGTACGACAACCCTGTCTTGGAGGTCATGTTGTTGGACAACGATGAACCTACGAACTATGGAGAAGCGATGATGGGCCCGGAAACCAACAAATGGTTAGAGGCCATGAAATCCGAGAAAGGATCCATGTATGAAAACTAAGTATAGACTTTGGTGGACTTGCTTGTTGGACGGTAGGTTGTTAAGTACAAATGGATCTCTAAAATGAAGACAGACGCTGATGGTAAATGTTACCATTTGTAAAGCTTGACTTGTTGCAAAGTAGTTTACGACAAGTTCAAAGAGTTGACTGCGATGAGACTTTCTCACTCGTAGTGATGCTGAAGTCTGTTGGAATTATGTTAGCAGTTGCTGCATTTTTCAATTATGAAATCTGGCGAATGGATGCCAAAACATCGTTTCCTTCCTTAAGGAAAGGTTGTATGAGATACAACCAGAAGGTTTTGTCAGTCCTAAGGATGCTAAAAGATTTGCGAGCTTCAGTGATTCTTCTATGAACTGAAGCAAGCATCTCGGAGTTGGAATATACACTTTGATGAGGTGATCAAAGCTTTTGAGTCTATACAAAGTTTACGAGAAACTTGTATTTGCAATAAAGTGAGTGGGAGCACTATAGAGTTTCTGATAAGTATATGTGGATGACATATTGCTATTCGGAAATGATGTAGAAATTCTGGAGAGCATAAACGGGTGTTTGAAAAGATTTTTTCAAAGGAAGACCTTGATAAAGCTACCTAATTGTTGAGCATCAAGATCTATGGAGATAGATCAAGATACTTGAGACTTTCAATGAGCACATACCTTGACAAGATTTTGAAAGAGTTCAAAATGGATCAGTCAGAGAAAGAGTTCTCGCCTGATTTGTAAGGTATAAAGTTGAGTAAGACTCAATGCCCATTGACTGCAGAAGATAGAGAAAAGATGAGTGTCATCCCCTATGCTTCAGCCATAGGCTCTATCATGTATGCAATGTTGTGCACAAGACCCGATGTCAGCCTTGCCATAAGTATGGCCATAAGGTTTCAAAGTGATCCTGGAATGGAGCACTGGATAGCGGTCAAGATTATCCTTAGTAACTAAAAGACTAAGGAGATGTTTCTCGATTATGGAGGTGATAAAGAGTTTGTCGTAAAGAGTTACGTCGATGCAAGCTTTAACACCAATCCGGATGACTCGTAGTAGCAATCTGGATATGTATAATGGAGCAGCCATTTGGAATAGTACCAAGTGGAGTGTGGTAGCAGTGTTTACGGTTTGACATAGAAATTTGCAAAGTACACACGGATCTGAATGTCGCAGACCCATTGACTATAAGACCTCTCTCACATGCAAAGCATGATCGAGCCCCAGAACTCATTGGGTGTTAGATTCATAACAATGCGAATCACATGGTGATGTGAACTAGATTATTGACTCTAGTGCAAGTGGGAGACTATTGGAAATATGCCCTAGAGGCAATAATAAATTAGTTATTATCATATTTCCTTGTTCATGATAATCGTTTATTATCCATGCTATAAATTGTATTGATCGGAGACTTAGATGCATGTGTGGATACATAGACAAAACCATGTCCCTAGTATGCCTCTAATAGAATAGCTCGTTGATCAAAGATGGTTAAGGTTTCCTAGCCATGGACATGACATGTCATTTTATAACGGGGTCACATCATTAGGAGAATGATGTGATGGACAAGACCCAAACTACAAACGTAGCATATGATCGTGTCAGTTTATTGCTACTGTTTTCTGCATGTCAAGTATATGTTCCTATGACCATGAGATCATGCAACTCACGGACATCGGAGGAGTGACTTGTGTGTATCAAACGTCGCAACGTAACTGGGTGACTATAAAGGTGCTCTACAGGTATCTCCGAGGGTGTTTGTTGAATTGGCATGGATCAAGACTGGGATTTGTTACTCCGTGTGACGGAGAGGTATCTCAGGGCCCACTCGGTAATACAACATCACAATAAGCCTTGCAAGCAATGTGACTAAGTGTTAGTCATGGGATCTTGTATTACGGAACAAGTAAAGAGACTTGACGGTAACGAGGTTGAACTAGGTATGGAAATACCGACGATCATATCTCGGGCAAGTAACATACCGAAGAACAAAGGGAACATCATACGGGATTAACTGAATCCTTGACATAGAGGTTCGACCGATAAAGATCTTCGTAGAATATGTAGGAACCAATGTGTACATCTAGGTACCGCCATTGGTTATTGACCGTAGATGTGTCTCGGTCATGTCTACATAGTTCTCGAACCCGCAGGGTCTGCACACTTAAGGTTTGGTGACGTTTTGGTAGTATAGAGTTATGTATGGTGGTGACCGAAGGTTGTTCGGAGTCCCGGATGAGATCCCGGACATCACGAGGAGCTCCGGAATGGTCCAGAGGTAAAGATTCATATATAGGAAGTCCTATTTTGGTCGCCGAAAAAGTTTCGGGCTAATCGGTAATGTACCGGGAGTGCCGGTAGTGTACCGGGAGACCATCGGGAGGGGTATTTCGACCCAAGAGGCTACATGGGCTGTGGGAGAGTAAATACCAGCCCTTAGTGGGCTAGTGGAGATCCCACATAAGGCCCATGAGGCTGGGAAGAAAATCCCAAAGAGAAAAAGGTGGAAAAAGGCAAAAAAATAGGGTGAATCCTAGTCTTACTAGGATTGGAGGTGGATTCCACCTCTCCCACTTGATTTGGCCGACCCAATTGCTGGTCCTTTGAGGGCCAAGCCTCCTCCTCTCTTCCTCTTATATATACTAGAGGTTTTAGGGTTTTTTGGCACCAGATTTTAGCCACGTGCTACCCGTTCCTCTAGTGCATAGTTTCTCCTCTAGATCGGTTTTCTGCAGTGCTTAGGCGAAGCCCTGCCGGAATTGCTCCACCACCATCACCGGGGCGTCGTCACACTGCCGGTGAACTCTTCTCCCTCTCCACTTCCTCTTGATGGATCAAGACGGTGGAGATCGTCATCAAGCTGCACGTGTGCTGAACGCGGAGGTGCCATCTGTTCGGCGCTAGATCGGAAGGACCGTGAACAAGATCGCGAGACGGTTCGTGATGAGTTCATGGGACGGATCGTGATGAGATCGCGGGACGGATTGTGATGAGATCGCGGGACGGATCGTGATGAGTTTGCGGGACGGATCGTGATTGGATCGCGGGACGGATCGTGATGTGATCGCGGGACGCTCGGCGATTTGGATCGCGAAGATGTTCAACTACACCAACCGCGTTTCTTAACGCTTCCCGCTTAGCGATCTACAAGGGTATGTAGATCCACTCTCCCTCTCGTAGATTCTCATCACCATGGATAGATCTTGCATGTGCGTAGGAAAATTTTTGTTTCCCATGCAATGTTCCCCAACAGGTCTTGACCATTGCCCACGCCTCCCGTGCTCCCTCGCGGCAGGCCAAAGTCTTCCACAACTCGAACCTATCTCGAGCCCCCTTAAATCGATCCACAAGTGCAGCTAGCCCTTTAGGTGGCTGTTTGGTGGGCCATGGTGCCTTCACCATCCCTTTCATTGCTTTTTGCACGCACTTATGGAGATAGGTCAGCTCCTTCAGCAGGTCCCCTTGGTATGATTCGATCTCCTCTTCAGGATGCCCGGACATGAGGCCTGCACATAAGATAACAGCGCAGTTACTATCATTCCTTACATTGAAAAAATTTACTGATAGCGGAATCTTACTTACCGAATACGCCCCTCTGAAGCTTTCGATTCTCTTCTTGAGCTTGGACCAATTGAGTCTTTAAACTCTTTATTTCTTTGTCCTGTTTTTGTATAGCAAGGCGGCCAGCCTGATGTTGGGACTCCACATACCTCTGAGAATCCCGGGATTCTTCCAGCTGCCTTTCCATATGTCCTGTTGATTCGGCTGCTACACGAAATCCGTATGTCAGGCACGATTATATAAAAAGATTAGCAGTAAATGCATACTCACCACGGGCCTCTCGGGTGAAGGTCTTCACTTGTGCTAATTCGGCTTTCACGGATGTACTTCCGTGTGGCTCTCCTCGAGTTCCTTGGCCAGTTGCACGGACTGTTGCTTTGAAGCCTGCGATAGCAGTCAAATAGTGTGGAGATCCTTAATTCATTTGTTCTAAAACAAATTAAGGATCGGGGGCTACGGTGTGCATCCGCCGAGCGTAGGGCGTCGAACTCCTGGTCGGTGAAAATTGGGTGCCGCATGGCCTCCCATCGATGCCGATGATGCATGTCACTCTCCACCTCCGATTTGGTGACGGATACTCCGTCACCAGAATTGGAGGGCGCCGGATTGGCCATGGGGGCTTCTGTAGCAGGAGCCGCATGGGTCGTGGCCCGAGAGCTTTGGTCGTCTCCGGACACCCGGGTAGCCCCTTCAATAGGAGAGGATTGGGTGTTCCGCCTAGGTATTTCAATGAAACGAGCTGCTACGAGACTCTACTAACTACAAAGATAAGGCGAATAACCAGACAATGTACCTTCGGGATGAGCGGACAGGTGGATTCGTCCCCATGTCCGGCTCCTTCGCAGGGTCCGGTTGGCCTCAGATTCGCCCGTAGCTTCGGCTGTCGGCGCATGGCATGCGGATTGGCCGCGGTTGGGGGTCAGGACTGGCACGTCCAGGGCGCTCTTGGTAGCGGGCCTCTTGCGGGAGGAGCTTTTCTTCGTGCCCGCGGCAGGGATGGAGAATGACTCGCGGTAATAAATTATGATAGCCACCAGGGTCTGGACGATGTTGTCCTGGAAATAAACTCCGCTTTCAAAGTCAAGGAGAAGATCTGGGTCCTCGTTGAAACTCGGATCGTTGTCGCGTGAATGGTTCTCGGGCTAAGGAGCCAGACAGTTGACTGTCTCGGTGAAACTCCTCCATTCCTGTTCACGCCAAGACCTCGGTCAAATAGAGTGCGAAATGAAACCCCAAACTATTTCATGGTTGAAAAGGAAAGGCTTACCTATTCGATGGTATTGTGGGCCGAATACCCTTCCTTGGTTGACCGCCGAATGAAGTCTTCTTGCTCTCCTTTGTACAGGTCGGCAAGTGCGGCGGCCAACGCTGTTGGGTTGGCAGGACCTAGTTTTCGGGAGCGCATGGCATCGCTTGTCTCGTTGTACCGCCACAGGGGGTGTACCCTCTATTGGAGGGGCTGTACACACCGGGAGATAGCAGCGGCCATGAAATCAATCATGGTCAGTCGATGGTGGACAAGCATCCGCACCTATGCGGCCAGGCGTCGCACTTCGACGCTTTCCTTCTGAGATGAGCTCTTGGGTCGCCAATTGTACCTATTCTTCGGGAAGAGGTCGGAGTATTCGGGAAGACCCGTCCGAGTTGGCTCGAACAGGGAGACGTCTTCAATATAGAACCACTCCGAGGTCCATTCTTTGGATTTCCTCGGTGTGCCTGCCGGATACCCCGTCCCCGCTATGCGGCATACTTCGGCCCCACCGACTTCTAAGATTGTCTTGTCCCGAGTTCAGGGGACGAGGCAGAAGTATTTCCTCCACAAATCGAAATGTGCTTCGCACCCTAAGAAGATCTCACAGAGAGCGACAAAGCCCAAGATGTGTAAAATCGACCCTGGAGTGAGATGGTGGAGTTGGATCCCGTAGAACTCCAGTAACCCTCTCATGAGCGGATGGATTGGAAACCCAAGGCCCCATAGGAGGAAGGGGATGAAGCACACACGCTCCCCCTTCTTTGGATTGGGGAAGTGCTCGCTGAAAACATCATCACCATAAGAGAGCAGACCTGCGCGAGCCGCCGCCAGATCTGATGATGGAAGATATCCTTGGGTCTCTAGATTACGGAGCCGCGGGAGTGTGACGGAACAACTGGTCCAGTCCCCTGGGCGCTGGCCGTAGGGACATGCGGAGGAGCTGGGAGCGTTAGCCATGTTTTGCGTGGAGCTTCCGCTAGGAGTTTCTTTCGACGAGAGGGAAGAAGAAGATGTGGTCTGAACCACGATTTTGTTTGGTTAAATGGGTTGGTGCCTCTGTTGCGGAGGGGTAAGATTGTAAAAATCACTGGCCACTCACCTCCCCACGACGCGTGAAAGTCGACGAAATCGCGCAGTTATTATAATAAACCTGCGTCTGCCACGCCTGGGATTTTACCGAAGACTGGTCGGTTGTCGAACGAAGAAGGATGAGGGACTCGCCTTGCAAGCCGAAGACGCCGACATAAGGAGATCGACCGGATATATATCAGCATTGAAGGCCAGTCCGAGGGCTACAGAGGGAGTCCTGAATTAGGGGGTCCTCGGATAGCCGGCCTATTGTTCATAGGCCGGACAATATGGGCCGCAAGGCGGGCATCGGATGATCGAAGACCACCTGCGCTAGATGGAAGCTTCAAGGAGTCATGACGTATTCTCCAAGTTATTAGGTGTAATTAGGCATGTTATCTTTTCGGCATGTAACCGACCATGTGTAAGCCTAGGACACCCTCGACATCTATATAAGCCGGAGGGTTTTAGGGTATAGATATAGAACAACTCTATTGGAAATATGCCCTAGAGGCAATAATAAAATGGTTATTATTGTATTTCCTAGTTCATGATAATTGTCTATTGTTCATGCTATAATTGTGTTAACCGAAAACCGTAATACATGTGTGAATACATAGACCACAACATGTCCCTAGTGAGCCTCTAGTTGACTAGCTCATTGATCAATAGATGGTCACGGTTTCATGACCATGGACATTGGATGTCGTTGATGATGGGATCACATCATTAGGAGAATGATGTGATGGACAAGACCCAATCCTAAGCATAGCACAAGATCGTGTAGTTCGTTTGCTAAAGCTTTTCAATGTCAAGTATTGTTTCCTTAGACCATGAGATTGTGCAACTCCCGGATACCGTAGGAATGCTTTGGGTGTGCCAAACGTCACAACGTAACTGGGTGGCTATAAAGGTGCACTACGTGTATCTCCGAAAGTGTTTGTTGGGTTGGCACGAATCGAGACTGGGATTTGTCACTCTGTGTGACAGAGAGGTATCTTTGGGCCCACTCGACAAGACATCATCGTAATGAGCTCAATGTGACTAAGGATTTAATCAAAGGATGATGTATTACGGAACGAGTAAAGAGACTTTCCGGTAACAAGATTGAACAAGGTATAGAGATACCGACGATCGAATCTCGGGCAAGTATCATACCGATAGACAAAGGGAATTGTATACGGGATTGATTGAATCCCCGACATCGTGGTTCATTCGATGAGATCATCGTGGAGCATGTGGGAGCTAACATGGGTATCCAGATCCCGCTGTTGGTTATTGACCGGAGAGGTGTCTCGGTCATGTCTACGTGTCTCCCGAACCCGTACGGTCTACACACTTAAGGTTCGATGATGCTAGGGTTATAGGGAAATGGTATACGTGATTACCGAAGGTTGTTAGGAGTCCCGGATGAGATCCTAGACATCACGAGGAGCTCCGTAATGGTCCGGAGGTAAAGATTGATATATAGGAAGTCCAGTTTTGGTCACCGGAAAGTTTTCGGGCTCATCGATAGTGTACCGGGAGTGCCGGGAGGGTGCCGGAGGACCCCTGGGAGGGGTGTGAAGACCATAGGACTTTGTGGGCCCTTATAGGAGGTGTGCCAGCCCTTATTTGGCTGGCCAAGACCTTCTAGAAAGGCCCATGCGGCTAGAGATCACGAGATAGGGCTGAAAGGATTTAAAAGGAGGAGATCCACCTCCAAGGGAGGTGGACTCTCCCCCTAGTTCGGCCGAACCTCTCCTCCTTGGAGGAGGGGGAAAGGCAGCCCTCCCTCTCCCTCCTCCTATATATATGCAAGGTTTTGGGCTGATTTGAGACACGACTTCTCTCTCTCTCGGTGCAGCCCTACCCTTCCTCTTCCTCGTTCTCCGTAGCGCTTGGCGAAGCCCTGCCAGAGTCCACGTAGCTCCACCGTCATCACGCCGTCGTGCTGCCAGAGCTCTCCCTCAACCTCTCCTTCCTCCTTGCTGGATCAAGGCGTAGGAGACGTCATTGGGCTGCACGTGTGTTGAACGCGGAGGCGCTGTTGTTCGGCGCTGAGATCGGAATCCACCGCGATCTGAATCGCTGTGAGTACGACTCCACCAACCGCGTTCTTGTAACGCTTCCGCTTACCGATATTCAAAGGTATGAAGATGCAATCTCTCCTCACTCGTTGCTGGTTTCTCCATAGTCAGATCTTGGTGATACATAGGAAAATTTGGATTTACTACTACGTCTCCCAACAGTGGTATCAGAGTTAGGTCTATGCGTAGAATCTATGCACGAGTAGAACACAAAGCAGTTGTGGGCGTCGATCTTCTTAATTTGCTTACCACTACTAGTCTTATCTTGATTCGGTGGTATTGTGGGATGAAGCGGCCCGGACCGACTTTACACGTACGCTTACGTGAGACTCGTTCCACCGCCTGACATGCACTTGTTGCATAAGGTGGCTAGCGGGTGTCTGTCTCTCCCACCTTAGTCGGATTGGATTCGATGAAAAGGGTCCTTATGAAGGGTAAATAGCAATTGGCATATCACTTTGTGGTTTTGGCGTAGGTAAGAATGTTGGGGAACGTCGCATGGGAAACAAAAAATTTCCTACGCACACGCAAACCTATCCATGGTGATGAGCATCTACGAGAGGGAGAGTGGATCTACATACCCTTGTAGATCGCTAAGCGGGAAGCGTTAAGAAACGCGGTTGGTGTAGTCGAACATCTTTGCGATCCAAATCGCCGAGCGTCCCGCGATCTCATCACAATCCGTCCCGCGATCCAATCACGATCCGTCCCGTGAACTCATCACGATCCGTCCCGCGATCTCATCACGATCTGTCTCACGATCTTGATCACGATCTGTCCCGCGAACTCATCACGATCCATCCCGCGATCTCATCACGATCCGTCTCACGATCTTGATCACGATCTGTCCCACGAACTCATCATGATCCGTTCCGCGATCTCATCACGAACTGTCTCGCGATCTCGATCACGGTCCTTCCGATCAAGCGCCGAACGGACGGCACCTCCGCGTTCAGCACACGTGCAGCTTGATGACGATCTCCACCGTCTCGATCTAGCGAGAGGAGGTGGAGAGGAGAGAGAGTTCACCGGCAGCGTGACGGTGCTCCGGTGATGGTGGTGGAGTGATTCCGGCAGGGCTTCGCCTAAGCGCTGCGGAAAACCGATCTAGAGGAGAAACTGTGCACCGGTGAAACGGGTAGCACGTGGCCGGAAATTCTGTCCAAAAACCACCCAATACACTAGTATATATAGGAGGAGAGGAGAGGAGAGGCAGCCAAGGCCTTTGGGTCGGCCTAAATAGGAGGTGGGAGCAATCCTACTTCACCTCCAATCCTAGTTGGAGTAGGATTGCCTCCTATTGGCCGATTTTCCACTTTTTGCTTTAGGACTTTCTCTCCTGCGCCATGGGCCTTTGTAGCTGTTTTCCCAGCCCACTAAGGGCTGGTTATTATTATCCCACAGCCCATGGACCTCTTGGGGTCGAAATACCCCTCCCGGAGGTCCTCCGGTACACTACCGGCACTCCCGGTACAATACCGATACTCCCGGTACACTACCGATGAGCCCGAAACTTTTCCGAAAACCAAACTGGGACTTCCTATATATGAATATTTACCTCCGGACCATTCTGGAGCTCCTCGTGACGTCCGGGATCTCATCCGGGACTTCGAACAACCTTCGGTCACCACCATACATAACTCTACACTACCGAAACGTCACCGAACCTTAAGTGTGCAGACCCTGCGGGTTCGAGAACTATGTAGACATGAACAAGACACCTCTACGGTCAATAACCAATGGCGGGACCTGTACATCCACATTGGTTCCTACACGAAGATCTTTATCGGTCGAACCTCTATGTCAAGGATTCAGTTAATCCCGTATATCGTTCCCTTTGTTCTTCGGTATGTTACTTGCCCGAGATTCGATCGTCGGTATCTCCATACCTAGTTCAACCTCGTTACCGGCAAGTCTCTTTACTCGTTCCGTAATACAAGATCCCGCAACTAACAATTAGTCACATTGCTTGCAAGGCTTATTGTGATGTTGCATTACCGAGTGGGCCCCGAGATACCTCTCCGTTACACGGAGTAACAAATCCCAGTCTCGATCCATGCCAACTCAACAGACACCATCGAAGATACCTGTAGAGCACCTTTATAGTCACCCAGTTACGTTGCGATGTTTGATACACACAAGGCACTTCTCCGATATCCGTGAGTTGCATGATCTCATGGTCATAGGAACATATACTTGACATGCAGAAAACAGTAGCAATAAACTGACACGATCGTATGCTATGTTTGTAGTTTGGGTCTTATCCATCACATCATTCTCCTAATGATGTGACCCCGTTATCAAATGACATCTCATGTCCATGGCTAGGAAACCTTAACCATCCTTTGATCAACGAGCTAGTCCATTAGAGGCATACTAGGGACATGGTTTTGTCTATGTATCCACACATGCATTTAAGTCTCCGATCAATACAATTATAGCATGGATAATAAACGATTATCATGAACAAGGAAATATGATAATAACTAATTTATTATTGCCTCTAGGTCACATTTCCAACAAAGAAACGTTCTTGCTAGAAACCTATAGCAGCCACGTAAAAACTTGCAACTACAAATTAGAAGACGTCTACCTTGTTTTTGCAGCATATGCCTTGTGATGTGATATGGCCAAAGAATGTGATGTGATGCATTGTGATGTATGAGATTGATCATTTTCTTGTAATAGGATTCACGACTTGCATGTCGATGAGTATGACAACCGGTAGGAGCCATAGGAGTTGTCTTATTTTATTGTATGACCTGAGTGTCAATCATAAACGCCATGTAATTACTTTACTTTATTGCTAAACGTTAGCCATGGTAGTAGAAGTAATAGTTGGCGAGACAGCTTCATGAAGACACGATGATGGAGATCATGATGATGGAGATCATGATGATGGAGATCATGGTGTCGTGCCGGTGACAGTGATGATCATGGTGCCCCGAAGATGGAGATCAAAGGAGCAAGATGATATTGGCCGTATCATGTCACTATATCGATTGCATGTGATGTTTATCATGTTTACATCTTATTTTCTTAGAACAGCGGTAGTAAATAAGATGATCTCTCAATAAAATTTCAAGAAAAGTGTTCACCCTAACTGTGCACCATTGCTAAGGATCGTTGTTCCGAAGCACCACATGATGATCGGGTGTGCTAGGTTCTAACGTTCGCATACAACGGGTGTAAGCCAGATTTACACACGCGAAACACTTAGGTTGACTTGACAAGCCTAGCATGTACAGACATGGCCTCGGAACACGGAAGACCGAAAGGTCGAACATGAGTCGTATAGAAGATACGATCAACATGGAGATGTTCACCATGGATGACTAGTTTGTCTCGCGTGATGATCGGACACGGGCTAGTTGACATGGATCATGCGTCACTTGGATGACTAGAGAGATGTCTATCTAAGTGGGAGTTCATTAAATAATTTGATTATGTGAACTTAATTATCATGAACTTAGTCTAAAATTGTCTTTACAATCTATATTGTAGATCAAATGGCCAACGCGAATGTCACCCTAAACTTCAACGCGTTCCTAGAGAAAACCAAGCTGAAAGATGATGGAAGCAAATATGCGGAGTGGGTCCATGGCTTGAGGATCATCCTCATAGCTTCCAAGAAATTGTATGTCCTTGATGCACCACTAGGTGACCCACCCCTTCTCCCAGCAGAGCAAGACGTTGCAAACGCTTGGTATTCTTGCTACGATGATTACTCCCTTGTTCAGTGTGGCATGCTTTACAGTTTAGAACCGGGCTCCAAAAGCGTTTTGAGCAACACGGAGCATATGAGATGTTCCAAGAGCTGAAACTGGTTTTCCAAGCTCATGCCCGGGTCAAGAGATATGACGTCTCCGACAAGTTCTTCAGCTGTAAGATGGAGGAGAATAGTTCTATCAGTGAGCACATCCTCAAGATGTCTGGGCTACACAACCACTTGACTCAGCTGGGAGTTAATCTCCCAGATGACTCGGTCATTGACAGAATCCTCCAGTCGCTTCCACCTAGCTACAAGAGCTTTGTGATGAACTACAACATGCAAGGGATGGAGAAGTCCATTCCTGAGTTGTACTCGATGCTGAAATCAGCAGAGGTCGAGATCAAAAAGGAGCATCAAGTGTTGATGGTAAATAAGACCACTAGTTTCAAGAAAGGCAAGGGTAAGAAGAACTTCAAGAAGGACGGCAAAGTTGTTGCCGCGCCCGGTAAGCAAGTTGCCGGAACAAGAAGAACAAGAATGGACCCAAGCCTGAGATTGAGTGTTTTTATTGCAAGGGTACCGGTCACTAGAAGCGGAACTGCCTCAAGTACTTAGCGGATAAGAAGGACGGCAACGTTAAATGTATATGTGATATACTTGTTATTGATGTGTACCTAACCAGCACTCGTAGTAGCTCTTGGGTATTTGATACCGGTGCAGTTGCTCACATTTGTAACTCCAAGCAGGAGCTACGGAATAAGCAGAGGCTGGCAAAGGACAAGGTGACGATGCGCGTCGGGAATGGTTCCAAGGTCGATGTGATCACCGTCGGCACACTACCTCTACATCTACCTTCGGGATTAGTGTTAAACCTTAATAATTGATATTTAGTACCAGCTTTGAGCATGAACATTGTATCTGGATCTCGCTTGATGCGAGATGGCTACTCATTTAAATCTGAGAATAATGGTTGTTCTATTTATATGAGAGAAATGTTTTATGGTCATGCCCCGCTGGTCAATGGTTTATTTTTGATGAATCTCGAACGTGATGTTACACATGTCCATAGTGTGAGTACCAAAAAGTGTAAGGTTGATAACGATAGTCCCACTTACATGTGGCACTGCCGCCTTGGTCATATTTGTGTCAAACGCATGAAGAAGCTCCATACTGATGGACTTTTGGAGTCTCTTGATTTCGAATCATTTGACACGTGCGAACCATGCCTCATGGGCAAGATGACCAAGACTCTGTTCTCCGGAACAATGGAGCGAGCAACTGACTTGTTGGAAATAATACATACCGATGTATGCGGTCCAATGAGTGTTGAGGCTCGTGGTGGCTACCGTTATGTTCTCACCCTCACTGATGACTTGAGTAGATATGGGTATGTCTACTTAATGAAACATAAGTCTGGAACTTCTGAAAGGTTTAAGGAATTTCAGAGTGAGGTAGAGAATCAACGTGACAGGAAAATAAAGTGCCTACGATCTGATCGTGGCGGAGAATATTTAAGTCACGAGTTTGGCACGCACCTTAGGAAATGAGGAATTGTTTCACAACTCACGCCGCCTGGCACACCTCAGCGAAATGGTGTGTCTGAACGTCGTAATCGCACTCTATTAGATATGGTATGATCTATGATGTCTCTTACCGACTTACCGCTATCATTTTGGGGATATGCATTAGAGACTGCCGCATTCACTTTAAATAGGGCACCGTCAAAATCCGTTGAGACGACACCGTATGAATTATGGTTTGGAAAGAAACCTAAGCTGTCGTTTCTAAAAGTTTGGGGATGCGATGCTTGTGTGAAGAAACTTCAACCTGAGAAGCTCGAACCCAAAGCGGAAAAGCGCGTCTTCATAGGATATCCCAAAGAGACTATTGGGTATACCTTCTACCTACGATCCAAGGTCAAAGTCTTGTTGCCAAGAATGGATCCTTTCTCGAGAAAGAGTTTCTCTTGAAAGAAGTAAGTGGGAGGAAAATAGAACTTGATGAGGTAATTGTACCTCCACTCAAACCTAAGAGTAGCACATCACAGGAAGTTGTTTCTGTGGAGCCTGCACCGGCTGGAGAGGAAGTTAATAATGATGATCATGAAACTTCAGATCAAGTTACTGTTGAATGTCGAAGGTCCACTAGGACACGTTCCGCACCAGAGTGGTACGACAACCCTGTCCTGGAGATCATGTTGTTGGACAACGGTGAACCTTCGAACTATGAAGAAGCAATGGCGGGCCCGGATTCCAACAAATGGCTTGAGGCCATGAAATCCGAGATAGGATCCATGTATGAGAACAAAGTATGGACTTTGGTGGACTTGCCTGATGATAAGCGAGCCATTGAAAATAAATGGATCTTTAAGAAGAAGACCGACGCAGATGGTAATGTAACCGTCTATAAGGCTCGGCTTGTCGCTAAGGGTTATCGACAAGTTCAAGGAATTGACTACGATGAGACTTTCTCACCCGTAGCGATGCTGAAGTCTGTCCGAATCATGTTAGCAATTGCCGCATTTTATGATTATGAGATCTGGCAAATGGACATCAAAACAACATTCCTTAATGGTTTCCTTAAGGAAGAATTGTATATGATGCAGCCGGAAGGTTTTGTCGATCCTAAAGATGCTAACAAGGTATGCAAGCTCCAACGCTCCATCTATGGGCTGGTGCAAGCATCTCGGAGTTGGAACATTCGCTTTAATGAAGTGATTAAAGCGTTTGGGTTTGTACAGGTTTATGGAGAACCTTGTATTTACAAGAAAGTGAGTGGGAGCTCTGTAGCATTTCTCATATTATATGTGGATGACATACTGATAATGGTAAATGATATAGAACTTTTGGAAAGTGTAAAGGCCTACTTGAATAAGTGTTTTTCAATGAAGGACCTTGGAGAAGCTGCTTACATATTAGGTATTAAGATCTATAGAGATAGATCGAGACACCTCATAGGTCTTTCACAAAGCACATACCTTGACAAGATATTGAAGAAGTTCAATATGGATCAGTCCAAGAAGGGGTTCTTGCCTGTGTTACAGGGTGTGAGATAGAGTACGACTCAATGCCCGACCACGGCAAAGGATAGAGAAGAGATGAGTGTCATCCCTTATGCTTCAGCCATATGCTCTATTATGTATGCCATGCTGTGTACTAGACCTGATGTGAACCTTGCCATAAGTTTGGTAGGGAGTACCAAAGTGATCCCGGAGTGGAACACTGGACAGCGGTCAAGAATATCCTGAAGTACCTGAAAAGGACAAAGGACATGTTTCTCGTATATGGAGGTGCCGAAGAGCTCATCGTAAAGGGTTACGTCGATGCTAGCTTCGACACAGACTCGGACGACTCCAAGTCGCAAACCGGATACGTGTATATTTTGAACGGAGGGGCAGTCAGCTGGTGCAGCAGCAAGCAAAGCGTCGTGGCGGCATCTACATGTGAAGTGGAGTACATAGCTGCTTCGGAAGCAGCAAAGGAAGGAGTCTGGATGAAGGAGTTCATCACCGACCTAGGAGTAATTCCAAGTGCGTCGGGCCCAATGACTCTATTCTATGACAACACTGGAGCTATTGCCCTTGCGAAGGAGCCCAGGTTTCACAAGAAGACAAGACACATCAAGCGTCGCTTCAACTCCATCCGTGATTACATTCAGGAGGGAGATATAGATATTTGTAAAGTGCATATGGATCTGAATGTCGCAGATCCATTGACTAAACCTCTCTCACGAGCAAAACATGATCAACACCAGATTGCTATGGGTGTTCGATTCATCACAATGTAACCAGATTATTGACTCTAGTGCAAGTGGGAGACTATTGGAAATATGCCCTAAAGGCAATAATAAAATGGTTATTGTTGTATTTCCTAGTTCATGATGATTGTCTATTGTTCATGCTATAATTGTGTTAACCGGAAACCGTAATACATGTGTGAATACATAGACCACAACATGTCCCTAGTGAGCCTCTAGTTGACTAGCTCGTTGATCAACAGATGGTCACGGTTTCATGACCATGGACATTGGATGTCATTGATAACGGGATCACATCATTAGGAGAATGATGTCATGGACAAGACCCAATCCTAAGCATAGCACAAGATCGTGTAGTTCCTTTGCTAAAGCTTTTCAATGTCAAGTATCATTTCCTTAGACCATGAGATTGTGCAACTCCCGGATACCGTAGGAATGCTTTGGGTGTGCCAAACATCACAACGTAACTGGGTGGCTATAAAGGTGCACTACGGGTATCTCCGAAAGTGTCTGTTGGGTTGGCACAAATCGAGACTGGGATTTGTCACTTCGTGTGACAGAGAGGTATCTCTGGGCCCACTCGGTAAGACATCATCATAATGAGCTCAATGTGACTAAGGAGTTAGTCATGGGATGATGTATTACGGAACAAGTAAAGAGACTTGCCGGTAACGAGATTGAACAAGGTATAGAGATACCGACGATCGAATCTCGGGCAAGTATCATACCGATAGACAAAGGGAATTGTATACAGGATTGATTGAATCCCCGACATCGTGGTTCATCCGATGAGATCATCATGGAGCATGTGGGAGCTAACATGGGTATCCAGATCCCGCTGTTGGTTATTGACTGGAGAGGTGTCTCGGTCATGTCTATGTTGGAAATATGCCCTAGAGGCAATAATAAATTAGTTATTATCATATCTCCTTGTTCATGATAATCGTTTATTATCCATGCTATAATTTTATTGATCGGAGACTTAAATGCATGTGTGGATACATAGACAAAACCATGTCCCTAGTATGCCTCTAATGGACTAGCTCGTTGATCAAAGGATGGTTAAGGTTTCCTAGCCATGGACATGAGATGTCATTTGATAACGAGATCACATCATTAGGAGAATGATGTGATGGATAAGACCCAAACTACAAACATAGCATATGATCGTGTCAGTTTATTGCTACTGTTTTCTGCATGTCAAGTATATGTTCCTATGACCATGAGATCATGCAACTCACGGATATCGGAGGAGTGCCTTGTGTGTATCAAACGTCGCAACGTAACTAGGTGACTATAAAGGTGCTCTACAGGTATCTCCGATGGTGTCTGTTGAGTTGGCATGGATCAAGACTGGGATTTGTTACTCCGTGTAACGGAGAGGTATCTCGGGTCCCACTCGGTAATGCAACATCACAATAAGCCTTGCAAGCAATGTGACTAATTATTAGTTGCGGGATCTTGTATTACGGAACGAGTAAAGAGACTTGCCGGTAACGAGGTTGAACTAGGTATGGAGATACCGACGATCGAATCTCGGGCAAGTAACATACTGAAGAACAAAGGGAACGATATACGGGATTAACTGAATCCTTGACATAGAGGTTCGACCGATAAAGATCTTCGTAGAATATTAGGAACCAATGTGGACGTCCAGGTCCCGCCATTGGTTATTGACCGTAGAGGTGTCTCGGTCATGTCTACATAGTTCTCGAACCCGCAGGGTCTGCACACTTAAGGTTCGGTGACGTTTCGGTAGTGTAGAGTTATGTATGGTGGTGACCTAAGGTTGTTCGGAGTCCCGGATGAGATCCCGGACGTCACGAGGAACTCTGGAATGGTCCGGAGGTAAAGATTCATATATAGGATGTCCCATTTTGGTCACCGGAAAAGTTTCGGGCTCATCGGTAGTGTACCGGGAGTATCGGTAGTGTACCGGGAGTGCCGGTAGTGTACCGGGGGACCTCCGGGAGGGGTATTTCGACCCCAAGAGGTCCATGGGCTGTGGTAGAATAATAACCAGCCCTTAGTGGGCTGGGAAAACAGCCACAAAGTCCCATGGCGCAGGAGAGAAAGTCCTAAAGCAAAAAGTGGAAAATCAGCCAATAGGAGGCAATCCTACTCCAATTAGGATTGGAGGTGAAGTAGGATTGCTCCCACCTCCTATTTCGGCCGACCCAAAGGCCTTGTCTGCCTCTCCTCTCCTCTCCTCCTATATATACTAGTGGATTGGGTGGTTTTTGGACAGAATTTCCGGCCACGTGCTACCCGTTTCACCGGTGCACAGTTTCTCCTCTAGATCGGTTTTCCGCAGCGCTTAGGCGAAGCCCTGCCGGAATCACTCCACCACCATCACCGGAGCGCCGTCACGCTACCGGTGAACTCTCTCCTCTCCACCTCCTCTCGCTGGATCGAGACGGTGGAGATCGTCATCAAGCTGCACGTGTGCTGAACGCGGAGGTGCCGTCCGTTCGGCGCTAGATCGGAAGGACCGTGATCGAGATCGCGAGACAGTTCGTGATCGAGATCACGGGACGGATCGTGATGAGTTCACGGGACGGATCGTGATTGGATCGCGGGACGGATCGTGATGAGATCGCGGGACGCTCGGCGATTTGGATCGTGAAGATGTTCGACTACACCAACCGCGTTTCTTAACGCTTCCCGCTTAGCGATCTACAAGGGTATGTAGATCCACTCTCCCTCTCGTAGATGCTCATCACCATGGATAGGTTTGCGTGTGCGTAGGAAATTTTTTGTTTCCCATGCGACGTTCCCCAACAAAGGTATCAGAGCTAGGTTGATGGTTCGATGAGATCTCGAGTAGAACACAAAAGGTTTGTGGGCGTTGATGCTTAGATTGCTTCCTCCCTTGGTCGTATTTTGGTTCAGCGGGATTGTGAGATGAAGCGGCCCGGACCAACATTACTCGTACGCTTACGAGAGACCGGTTCCCTCGACGCAACTTGTTGCCTAGATGGCTTGCGGGTGACAGTTTCTCTCACTTTAGTTGGATCGGATTCGACAAAGGCGGTCCTTGAGAAGGTTGAAAAGCAAACTAGTGTATCACCGTTGTGGTTTATGCGTAGGTGAGAATCGTTCTTGCTAGATACCCATAGCAGCCACGTAAAATATGCAACAACAATTAGAGGACGTCTAACTTGTTTTTGCAAGGTATGTTGTGATGTGATATGGCCAATTACATGATGAGATATATGTGATGTATGAGATGATCATGTGATGTATAGATTATCACGACTTGCATGTCGATGAGTACGGCAATCGGCATGAGCCATAGGGTTGTCTTTAATTGTTGTATGACCTGCGTGTCAATCATTAAGCGCTATGTAATGCTTTACTTTATCGCTACGATAGCAATAGTAGTAGAAGCATGCAGGGCGTGACAACCCCAATGGCAACACATTGATGGAGATCAAGATGATGGAGATCATGGTGTTGTGCCGGTGACGATGGAGATCATGCCGGTGTTTCGAAGATGGAGATCTTAAACACAAGTTCATGGCCATATCATGTCACTTATGAATTGCATGAGATGTTAATCCTTTTATGCACCTTGTTTTGCTTAGTACGGCGGTAGCATTATAAGGTGATCCCTCACTTGAATTTCAAGATGAACTGTGTTCTCCCCGAGTGTGCACCGTTGCGAAAGTTCGTCGTGTTGAGACACCTCGTGATGATCGGGTGTGATAGACTCTACGTTCACATACAACGGGTGCAAGCCATATTTGCACGCGCAGAACACTCGGGTTAAACTTGACGAGCCTAGCATGTACAGACATGGCCTCGGAACACGAGAGACCGAAAGGTCGAACATGAGTCATATAGTAGATATGATCAACATAATGATGTTCACCATTGCAGCCACCTCAACTCACGTGATGATCGGACTTGAGTTGGTGAATTTGGATCATGTATCACTCGAATGATCGGAGGGATGTCAATTTGAGTGGGAGTTCTTAAGTAATATGATTGATTGAACTCATTATCATGAACATAGTCAAAGTGTCTTTGCAAATTATGTTGTAGATTACTAGCTCGCGCTGTAGCTCCCTTGTATTTTTATATGTTCCTAGAGAAATAGAATTGAAAGATGTTGGTAGGAAAATTGCGGACTGGGTCTGTGATTTGAGGATTGTCCTCATTGCTGCACAGAAGGCTTATGTCCTTAATGCACCGCTCGGTGCGCCACCCCCTCTAGCGTCGTCTATAGATGTTGTGAACATCTAACAGGCACGTTTCGATGACTACTTGATAGTTTAGTGCGTCATGCATTATGGCTTAGAATTGAGGCTCCAAAACGTTTTGAACGTCACGAAACATATGAGATGTTCTAGAGCAGAGATTGTGATCTCAGGCTCGTGCCTTTGTTGCGAGATATGAGATCTCCAACAAGATTCTTTGCTTGTAAGATGAAGGAGAATAGCTCAATCGTTGAGCATGTACTCAGATTGTCTGGGTACTACAATCGCTTGAATCAAGTGGGAGTTGATCTTCCAGATAAGATAGTGATTGATATAGTTCTCCAAGTCACTGTCACTAAAGCTACTAGAACTTAGTGATGAACTATAATACACCAGGGATAGAAGTATTGATCCCTGAGTTGTTCGCGATGTTTGACACCGCGAAGGTAGAAATCAAGAAGGAGCGTCAAGTGTTGATGGTTAATCAAACCACTAGTTTCGAAAAGGGCAAGAGCAAGGAGGGAAACTTCATGGATAGCAAGTCAGTTGCTGCTCCAGTGAAGCAACCCAAAGTTGAACTCAAACCCGAGACTAAGTTCTTCTATTATGAGGTGAGAGGTCGCTGAAGCGGAACAACCCTAGATACTTGGTAGATAAGAAGGCTGGCAACATCGACAGAAGTATATTTGATATACGAGTTATTGATGTGTACCTTGCTAGTACTCCTAGTAGCACCTGGGTATTGGATACCGGTTCGGTTGCTAAATGTTAGTAACTCGAAATAAAAGCTACAGAATAAATGGAGAACTAGCTAAGGGTGAGGTGACGATGTGTGTTGGAAATGTTTCCAAGGTTGATGTGATCAACATCGCACGCTCTCTCTACCTTCAGGATTAGTGACGAACCTAAATAAATGTTATTTGGTGTTTTGCGTTGAGCATGAACATGATTAGATCATGTTTGTTGCAATACGGTTATTCATTTAAGTCAGAGAATAATAGTTATTCTGGTTACATGAATAATACCTTCAATGGTCATGCACCCAGTGAGAATGGTTTGTTGAAATCTTGATCGTAGTAGTACACATGTCCATAACATTGATGTCAAAAGATACAAAGTTAATAATGATAGTACCACATACTTGTGGCACTGCCGCTAAATGTCATATTGGTATAAAGCGCATGTAGAAACTCCATGCTGATGGATATTTGGACTCATCGATTTCGAATCGGTTGAGACATGCGAACCATGCCTCTTGGGCAAGATGACTAAAGGACCCCGTTGGATGGAGCGGGCAAGTGATTCATTGGAAATGATACATGTTCATGTATGCAATCTAGTGAGTCTTGTAGCGTGCAGTGGATATCGTTATTTTCTTACCTTCACTGATGATTTGAGTAGATATAGTGTATATTTACTTAATGAAACACAAGTCTGAATCGTTTGAAAGGTTCAAGCAAATTCAGAGTGAAGTTTAAAGATCATCGTGACAAGAAGATAAAAATGACCGCGATATGATCGGGGAGGTGAATATCTGAGTTACGAGTTTGGCATACAACTTAAGACAACGTGAAATTTGTTTCACAACTAACGCCACCTGGAACACCATGGTGTGATGGTGTGTCCGAGCATCATAGTCATGCTCTATTGATATAGTGCATACTGTGATGTCTCTTATCGTTTTACTACTATAATTTTTGGGGTTATGCATTAGAGACAACTACATTCACTTTAAACAGGGCATCATCTAAATCCGTTGAGATGACACCGTGTGAATTATGGTTTGATAGAAACCTAAGCTGTCATTTCTTAATGTTTGGGACTGCGATGCTTGTATGGAAAATGTTTTCACATAATAAGCTAGAACCCAAAGCGGACAAATGTATCTTCATAGAATACCGTAAGAACAGATGGGTATACCTTCTATCTCAGATCCGAGTGCAAAGTGTTTGTTGCTAGAACTGGGTCCTTTCTCGAGAAAAAGTTTCTCTCGAAAGAATTGAGTGGGAGGAAGATAGAACTTGATGAGGTTGTTAAACCTTTGTTCAACCAGAGAGTAGCGCAGCGCAGAAAGATGTTACTGTGAAGCCTACGTTAGTTGAAGAGGAAGTTAATGATGGTGATCATAAAGCTTCAGGATCAAGTTACTATCAAACTTCGTAGGTCGACAAGGATGTGTACTGCTCCTAAGTGGTACGACAACTCTGTCTTGGAGGTCATGTTGTTGGACAACAATGAACCTATGAGCTATGGAGAAGCGATGATGGGCCCGGATTCCGACAAATGGTTGGAGGCCATGAAATCCGAGATAGGATCCATGTATTAAAACCAAGTGTAGACTTTGGTAGACTTGCTCGTTGGACGGCAGGTCGTTGAGTACAAATGGATCTTTAAAATGAAGACAAACATTGATGGTGAATGTCACTATTTGTAAAGCTCGACTTGTTGCAAAGATGTTTGTGACAAGTTCAAGGAGTTGACTACGATGAGACTTTCTCACTCGTAGCGATGCTAAAAGTCTGTTGGAATTATGTTAGCAGTTGCTGTGTTTTCAATTATGAAATCTGGCAGATGGATGTCAAAACATCGTTTCCTTAATGGTTTACTTGAGGAAAGGTTGTATGTGATACAACCAGAAGGTTTTGTCAGGCCTAAGGATGCTAAAAGGTGTGCAAGCTTCGGTGATCCTTCCATGGACTAAAGCAAGCATCTCGGAGTTGGAATATACACTTTGATGAGGTGATCAAAGTTTCTGTAGTTTATACAAAGTTTACGAGAAACTTGTATTTGCAATAAAGTGAGTGGGAGCACTATAGAATTTCTGATAAGTATATGTGGATGACATATTGTTGTTCAGAAATAATGTAGAGTTTCTGGAAAGCATAAAACAGTTATTTGGAAAGTGATTTTCAAAGGAAGACCTGGATAAAGCTACCTAATTGTTGAGCATCAAAATCTATAGAGATAGATCAAGATGCTTGATGAGACTTTCAATGAGTGCATACCTTCACAAGATTTTGAAAGAGTTCAAAATGGATCAGCCAGAGAAATAGTTCTCGTCTGATTTGTAAGGTGTGAAGTTGAGTGAGACTCAAAGCTCGACAACAGCAGAAGAAAGAGAAAGGACGAACGTCGTCCCCTATGCCTTAGCCATAGGCTCTATATTATGCCATGCTGTGTACCGCACCTATGTGTGCCTTGCCATGAGTCTGTCAAGGGGTACAAGAGTGGTCCAGGAGTGGATCACTGGACAGCGGTCGGAATTATCCTTAGTAACCAGAGGACTAAGGAAATGTTTCTTGATTATGGAGGTGATAAAGAGTTCGTCGTAAAGAGTTACGTCGATACAAGCTTTAACACCTATCCGGATGACTAGTAGTAGCAATCCGGATACGTATAGTGGAGCGGCCGTTTGGAAACAGTACCAAGTGGAGTGTGGTAGCAGTGTTTACGGTTTGACATAGAGATATGCAAAGTACACACGGATCTGAATATCGCAGACCCGTTGACTATAAGACCTCTCTCACATGCAAAGCATGATCAAGCCCCAGAACTCATTGGGTGTTAGATTCATAACAATGCGAATCACATGGTGATGTGAACTAGATTATTGACTCTAGTACAAGTGGGAGACTGTTGGAAATATGCCCTAGAGGCAACAATAAATTAGTTATTATCATATCTCCTTGTTCATGATAATCGTTTATTATCCATGCTATAATTGTATTGATCGGAGACTTAAATGCATGTGTGGATACATAGACAAAACCATGTCCCTAGTATGCCTCTAATGGACTAGCTCGTTGATCAAAGGATGGTTAAGGTTTCCTAGCCATGGACATGAGATGTCATTTGATAACGGGATCACATCATTAGGAGAATGATGTGATGGATAAGACCCAAACTACAAACATAGCATATGATCGTGTCAGTTTATTGCTACTGTTTTCTGCATGTCAAGTATATGTTCCTATGACCATGAGATCATGCAACTCACGGATATCGGAGGAGTGCCTTGTGTGTATCAAACGTCGCAACGTAACTAGGTGACTATAAAGGTGCTCTACAGGTATCTCCGATGGTGTCTGTTGAGTTGGCATGGATCAAGACTGGGATTTGTTACTCCGTGTAACGGAGAGGTATCTCGGGGCCCACTCGGTAATGCAACATCACAATAAGCCTTGCAAGCAATGTGACTAATTGTTAGTTGCAGGATCTTGTATTACGGAACGAGTAAAGAGACTTGCCGGTAACGAGGTTGAACTAGGTATGGAGATACCGACGATTGAATCTCGGGCAAGTAACATACCGAAGAACAAAGGGAACGATATACGGGATTAACTGAATCCTTGACATAGAGGTTCGACCGATAAAGATCTTCGTAGAATATGTAGGAACCAATGTGGACGTCCAGGTCCCGCCATTGGTTATTGACCGTAGAGGTGTCTCGGTCATGTCTACATAGTTCTCGAACCCGCAGGGTCTGCACACTTAAGGTTCGGTGACGTTTCGGTAGTGTAGAGTTATGTATGGTGGTGACCGAAGGTTGTTCGGAGTCCCGGATGAGATCCCGGACGTCACGAGGAACTCTGGAATGGTCCGGAGGTAAAGATTCATATATAGTATGTCCCATTTTGGTCGCCGGAAAAGTTTCGGGCTCATCGGTAGTGTACCGGGAGTATCGGTAGTGTACCGGGAGTGCCGGTAGTGTACCGGGGGACCTCCGGGAGGGGTATTTCGACCCCAAGAGGTCCATGGGCTGTGGTAGAATAATAACCAGCCCTTAGTGGGCTGGGAAAACAGCCACAAAGGCCCATGGCGCAGGAGAGAAAGTCCTAAAGCAAAAAGTGGAAAATCAGCCAATAGGAGGCAATCCTACTCCAATTAGGATTGGAGGTGAAGTAGGATTGCTCCCACCTCCTATTTCGGCCGACCCAAAGGCCTTGGCTGCCTCTCCTCTCCTCTCCTCCTATATATACTAGTGGATTGGGTGGTTTTTGGACAGAATTTCCGGCCACGTGCTACCCGTTTCACCGGTGCACAGTTTCTCCTCTAGATCGGTTTTCCGCAGCGCTTAGGCGAAGCCCTGCCGGAATCACTCCACCACCATCACCGGAGCACCGTCACGCTACCGGTGAACCCTCTCCTCTCCACCTCCTCTCGCTGGATCGAGACGGTGGAGATCGTCATCAAGCTGCACGTGTGCTGAACGCGGAGGTGCCGTCCGTTCGGCGCTAGATCGGAAGGACCGTGATCGAGATCACGAGACAGTTCGTGATCGAGATCGCGGGACGGATCGTGATGAGTTCACGGGACGGATCGTTATTGGATCGCGGGACGGATCGTGATGAGATCGCGGGACGCTCGGCGATTTGGATCGCGAAGATGTTCGACTACACCAACCGCGTTTCTTAACGCTTCCCGCTTAGCGATCTACAAGGGTATGTAGATCCACTCTCCCTCTCGTAGATGCTCATCACCATGGATAGGTTTGCGTGTGCGTAGGAAAATTTTTGTTTCCCATGCGACGTTCCCCAACAGTCTACGTGTCTCCCGAACCCATAGTGTCTACACACTTAAGGTTCGATGACGCTAGGGTTATAGGGAAATGGTATGCGTGATTACCAAAGGTTGTTTGGAGTCCCGGATGAGATCCCGGACGTCACGAGGAGCTCTGGAATGGTCCGGAGGTAAGGATTGATATATAGGAAGTCCAGTTTTGGTCACCGGAAAGTTTTCGGGCTCATCGGTAGTGTACCGGGAGTGCCGGGAGGGTGCCGGAGGACACCCGGGAGGGGTGTGACGACCATAGGACTTTGTGGGCCCTTAGAGGAGGTGTGCCAGCCCTTATTGGGCTGTCCAATACCTTCTAGAAAGGCCCATGCGGCTGGAGATCAAGAGATAGGGCTGAAAGGATTTAAAAGGAGGAGATCCACCTCCCTTGTGGGAGGTGGACTCTCCCCCTAGTTCGGCCGAACCTCTCCTCCTTGGAGGAGGGGCCAAGGCAGCCCTCCCTCTCCCTCCTCCTATATATATGCAAGGGTTTGGGCTGATTTGAGACACGACTTCTCTCTCTCTCTCGGCGCCGCCCTACCCTTCCTCTTCCTCGTTCTCCGTAGCGCTTGGCGAAGCCCTGCCGGAGTCCACGTAGCTCCACCGTCACCATGCCATCGTGCTGCCGGATCTCTCCCTCAACCTCTCCTTCCTCCTTGCTAGATCAAGGCGTAGGAGACGTCATCGGGCTGCACGTGTGTTGAACGCGGAGGCGCCGTTGTTCGACGCTGAGATCGGAATCCATCGCGATCTGAATCCCTGCGAGTACGACTCCACCAACCGCGTTCTTGTAACGCTTCTACTTAGCTATCTTCAAAGGTATGAAGATGCAATCTCTCCCCACTCGTTGCTGGTTTCTCCATAGTTAGATCTTGGTGATACGTAGGAAAATTTTGATTTACTACTACGTCTCCCGACCATGTGTAAGCCTAGGACACCCTCGGCATCTATATAAGTCGAAGGGTTTTAGGGTATAGATATAGAACAACTCATCTAGGGTTAGCTATACGATCTCGAGGTAGATCAACTCTGTAACCCCTTACACCATCAATACAATCAAGCAGGACGTAGGGTATTACCTCCATAGGAGGGCCCGAACCTGGGTAAACTCGTGTCCCCTTTGTCTCCTGTTATCGTCGTCCTAGTATCATAGTTCGGGACCCCCTACCTGAGATCCGCCGGTTTTGACACGGACAGAGAGGTAGCCCTCTTACAAAGCGGATCCTAAGATATCGGTACCACGCATAACTACGCTACCGAAGGAGAACAAGGGGAGATCAGAGGACAACGCCACGCCACGCCCTAACACACCTAGATTCCACGACAATGCCCTTAGGGGGGAGAACGGCATAGAACGTCGCCGCTATCGAGTTTGGAATAGACATAAGTTTTCACCCGGAGCCCAAACTCGGAGAAGAGAACCACAATGACGTCTTTAGGAAGATAGTGGCGCCCATGAGTGTCGCCGTCATCAGCGCCAAAAGCGTGGAGCTTTTGCTCAGTAGCTCACCCGTGTCACACGGTGGCCCCAGGACAGGTGAGACGAACTCCAACTCCTAGATCCGGATCTGGGCACCACTGACAATGGCGTGCCCGAACCACCTGCCGCTAGACCTCTCGCCACCCATACGACCAAGAGGAGAAGCAACCGCCGCCACCATGAGGTCCGCCGGAGAGCCAATCATGGGGACTGCCGCCCGAGACCGCCGCCCTATTTTCCCTGTCCCAAGACTCCGTCACCCATCCACCACACAGCACACTAAAACCCGGTAGGTAGGGTAAAAGGCCGTCCTTCCACACCTAGCCCGATGTCAGTCTCCAGATCTGGGTCAACACCTCCACCGTACGAGGCGTCGACACTTGCATCCCCAACCAGTCTCATTCGACCTGGGGATACGATCCTAGGACTGTCGACAGCCGCCACGAAGCCGAGCTTGCACGACGCCAACTCTGAGGGCACCGATGCCGCCACTACAATATGTTGAAGTCTTCCTCACTTTCTAAATCGAACATGACTTTGTCGCTGTTGAGGTACTTCGCTAACTCCCTGCCACCTTGAATCGCAGATGTTGATGTGGAAGAGCTTGCAGCGGAAGTGGACGAGGAAGAACCAAAGATATTGCTTCATGCTCCTCTCTTTTTACCTGCAGTAGGTGCTGGTGGAGGTCGTTGCATTCAAACTCCAGCATATTTTTGCTCATACTTAGCAAAAACCTCATAAAACTTTTCACGAGCCGTGTTGAAGTCATCAGTATAATCTAAACTTAGGGATGCAGATAGTACATTGAGTGCACTGCGATACCCTTCAAGTTTAGCTCTGGGATCGAAGATAAATGCAAATGCATACAACAGTGGAATATGTTCCTGATATTTTAAATACTTGGTTTTCATGTGAGCAACAACATTAAGTAACAATGAATCACCTTCATATGCTTTTAGATGACTAGCAATGTCCAATAAGGTATGCACCATCAAAGGAGATGTGGGGTAGTAAACCCCAGACAAAGTAGTTGTTGCATCATAGAACACCTCAAGAAATGCACACAATGATGTAATAACATGCCAAGTCTTAGTGGTGAGTAGAGGATCATCCCCATAATTTGCATTAATAAAACCATTGAACGGAACTCTATCTCGAATAACAGCCTTAAGCATCATATATGTAGAGTTCCATCTAATAGGCATGTCTGAATTAAATTTATGAGGAGTTGCGCCTATAGAAATGCAATATCTCTTATAGTTTGAAATTCGTTGAGTTGAATTCGAAAGATAAGATATTGCAGTGCGTATGCATTCAACGTGTGTTTCACATAAATGTAAAGCACTTTTAGCAATAAGATTAATGATATGGCAAGCACAACATTGATGCAACATATACGGAGAATATAGGTGTTAGGGTGTTCATTGCAGTGGTGTTTGCTGAAGCATTATCCAAAGTTATTGCGAAAACCTTCTCGGCAAGATGAAAATCATTCACAACTTTGAGTATAGCTTCAGCAATGTTTACACCACTATGTGATACATCTATTAATTCAAATCCTATGACTCTTTTTTGTAGATACCAATGTTCGTTAACATAATGAGCTACTACACTAATGTAGTCTTGCTTTGCCCGACTAGTCCAGATATCAGATGTTAACGAAACTGAAAAAGTGCACATAGAAAATTATTCTTTTATTTTCTCTTTACCAGTTAGGTATAGCTTTTTAATATCCCTACTTGTAGTTTGTCTAGAAACTAGTCTATAATTAGGATCATGTCAAGTTTGAATATATTCTAGGAAACCTTTTTATTCACCAATGCCTAGTGGTAAATCATTAGAAGCAATAAAACGGCATAAACCTTCTCGCGCAACATTGGCATCGTAGACGAAATTGCTTACCGTACCGTCAGGGTTGAACCTGAGTTGAGTTTGCACAGCTGCCGAGCTCGACGCGGTTGTTGCATCCGCCCTGATGTGGATGTCCGCATGCCTCTTCTGGTGGCCGTTTCCAGCCTTCGCTTCTCCGGTTAGTGCACTTTTGCACCTTGCCACCACCTTCCGTCCACCGTCCACCATGGATATTTCTTCATCGAAATATTCCCACGCCGGAGAGGTTCTACGACGAGCTCTCCTTGCACCCATGCTGGTGGAGGAACCCGTCTCGCTACTAGAATTGTTTGGACCTTTGGCCTCTGGTTCGGGAGGGGGGCATGAGTGGGATTGTCGGTATAGGCATGATGCATGGGTGGGGGCATGGTAGTGGGATCGGTACTCGGAGGGAAGAGGGCATAATCCATATCCTGAAGACCGAAATCGGAGAGTGGGAAGCTAGTATTGAGATGGTCATCCATGTTTGAGTGTGAGAAATATGTCGGCTGGGCAGCTCTATTTATAGCGAAAATTTGACAATTTTCGGACTAATTTGACCCTCCAACGGTCAAAATTTCGAATACATGCACTTTATTAAAAAAACACCCTAATCTATATTAAACCCCCTAACCCGTGCTAACCCCCCTAACCGCTCCCAACGGCTACCCCGCCCGCCGGCCCACCCCCCGTTCCCCCACCGACCGAGGCCAACGACTCTCAGCGTCAGCTCTTTCGATCCCCTCGACCGGTTGGCCCCACCCTCCCCGCTCGATCTCTCTCCCGGTCTCCCCCGCCCCAGCGACAGCGAGGCAACGCCTCACCCCCGCTCCTCCTAATCGGGTTGTGTCGCGTGCCGGGCCGTGCCTCGAGCCGGCACGAGCTAATCGGGCGGTGTCGTGCTGGCCCGCGTGCTGGCGGTAGCGGCCCAGGCACGGCCCAAGGCGGGCTGCGTGCCTGGCACGACCCGTTTAACTCGGGTCGTGCCCGACCCGTAGCGTGCCGGCGCCCCATGATGTTGGGCCGGCCCATTAGGCACGACCCGGTTGGCCTGGTATGGCCCCACCCTTCCCCGCTCGATCTCTCTCCTGGTCTCCCCCGCCCCAGCGGCAGCGAGGCAACGCGCCAACGCCTCACCCCCGCTCCTCCTAATCGGGTCGTGCCTAACGGGTCGTGCCGCGTGTCGGGCCGTGCCTCGGGCCAGCACGAGCTAATCAGGCTGTGCCGTGCTGGCCCGCGTGCTGGGGGTAGTGGCCCAGGCACGACCCAAGGCGGGCTGCGTGCCTGGCACGGCCCGTTTAACTCGGGCCGGGCCCGGCCCGTAGCGTGTTGGCGTCCCGTGCTGCTGGGCTGGTCCGTTAGGCACGACCCGTTTGGCCAGGTATGGCCGCATGACTGGCATCTGGATCCGGATAGGAACCCAATGCCGACGGTGCCGCGGTCGGCTCGGGCTCACGTGGAGGAGGGTGCGGCGCCGGCTGGCTCGTAGTTTAGGTTTTTTTCTTAAATGCAAATGTGGACGCGTGGACTCTCAACGGCCTTCGTGGCCGGCTTTAATGTTTAATTAATGTTTTTTTTAAATATGCATGCGTTTTTTTTAGCGTCATCAAAATGGGCCGGCCCAGCATTGGGCGCACGCGTCGACCCAAACGCGGAAGCGGACGTCCGTGTCCGCTGGCCGACCCAAACAAACAAAAAGTGGACAAAATCGCCGTCCGTTTGGGTCGGCCGATCATAAGTCTCGTGTTGTAAAAAGCTGAGCACCCGGTATTTGCTGCAAATGCTTAACGGATCATGAAAAAAGATCAAATGGCTATCCGTTTATCTTCATCAAATAGTAGTTCGGGCGGTCGATCTTCTGGGATTACCATTGGCCGACGGAACAGAATACCACATCCGAAAGTTGATAAAAAATGTTCAAGATCAGTTTGCGGATATAAGACTACTCACATTGAAAATAACATATGTAGTAACATAGATACCATCTAAGCGAAAATTATGATGTGACACCTAATTAATGAGAAGAGAGAGAAATTAAGTAACATGCTATGTTACTATAACATAACGCGTTCCAAGTCAAGATAAGTCTATAAGCTAATAAATGAAAGACTCAAGATAAGTCTATATATATATATATATTACTAGTCTAAGTTACTACATTCACACTGGGTAGTAACGTATAGATAGTAACATTGAGTCTTTCATTTATTAGTTTATAGACTTATCTTGACTTGGAACGCGTTATGTTATAGTAACATAGCATGTTACTTTATTAGCTTATAGACTTATCTTGACTTAATATATATATATATATTACTAGTCTAAGTTACTACCTTCACACTGGGTAGTAACGTATATATATTACTACTCTATGTTACTTTTAGTCTAAGCATTAAGAGGGTTTCAATATGTCCACGTGGCAGACCAGGTCCAGCGTACGTGTCCCTCACCTCGTCCGCATCTGGACCGTAGCTGCATCGACCATCACGGATCTCAAAGCAACGAGCCCACAAGCAAACCCTAGGAACCAAAGCGGACACATATAAATATCTTCGCCTCCTCGCCCTCATCCCTCTCCCCTATTGCAGCCGCCGCCGCTCCCAGCCCGCGCCACCTCGCCCCGCCGCCTCCGCCTCCTCGTCGGAGTTCTTCCCACCCCTTTCGCCAACATGGGGTAAGCTCGCCGTCACACACTTCCGTTTGGTTTTCCATGGTTGCTTCTTGGCTAGGATTGGCGATCTGGAATGGTCTAGTCTTCTGCCTTCGGTAGCGCGTGTTTTAGAGGCATGTCGTGAGCTTTTGGTTAGATTTGACCGGGCAGATTGTCTCTGCGCCTCTAGCTTATGGACGGTCAAGTGCTGATCAGATTATGCAACGTCAGCACTAAACATATTCATAAGCGACATCAATTCGTTGCTGCTGTGTAGTCATATTTTCTCGGTCCAAAACTTGGATCTGGGAGGTTATGCATGGTAGCATATACTTCGATCAAGAAACCATCCTGATTTGCTAGTAAATCTGTTTCTTTTAAGCATGATTTTTGAGTAATTTCTTCAATATGTAGCAGTAGATTCTATTCTACTGGATGGTACGAAAGCGTGTGCAGAATTAAGCACTTTAGATGGCTGCTTCTCTTTAAATCTTGGGCAATTCGTTTAGTCATTTTTTCATCTCATTGCCTTCATGGAGTATACACTTGCGCTGTAGGGTGCCCCGTTTCCGCCCTAGATATAGCCTTCTGATTTCAAATGAATCCATTGTCAAACTTTTGTGATGCAGATTTGTTATGTTGTTTTGCTTTTGCTGTGGTAACCGTGGGTTATTTCCATTGCAGTAAGACACGTGGTATGGGAGCTGGGCGCAAGCTCAAGACCCACCGCAGGAACCAGAGGTGGGCAGACAAGGCATACAAGAAGAGCCACTTGGGTAACGAGTGGAAGAAGCCCTTTGCCGGGTCATCTCACGCCAAGGGCATTGTTTTGGAGAAGATGTATGTTGAAATGCACAATGTGTTTTCCTTCTCGCCATTGTTTTATGGGGTGAAGCTAACACGTGACAACTCTATTGCAGTGGTATTGAGGCCAAGCAGCCTAACTCTGCCATCCGTAAGTGTGCTCGTGTGCAGCTTGTGAAGAATGGAAAGAAGATTGCTGCCTTCGTTCCCAATGATGGTTGCCTGAACTTCATCGAGGAGAATGTATGCTCTCCATCTTGTATTTTTCAAATGCTTGCTCTGCTGTAGGTACTAAGTTTGTCTTTCACCTGTTGTTGTCCAGGACGAGGTGTTGATTGCTGGATTTGGTCGTAAGGGACATGCTGTGGGAGATATTCCTGGTGTCCGGTTCAAGGTCGTCAAGGTATCTGGTGTGTCTCTGCTCGCCCTCTTCAAAGAGAAGAAGGAGAAGCCCAGGTCTTAGATTGCCGTTGCATGGAGTAGACAGTATGTCAGGCCTTTAGATGTTGAAGGAGGATGGTTCCTTTGTGTTTACAGCACTTTTAAGTTGGTAACTTATGATCGTGTTGGTGAAAACTATGCCTTTGTCACATTTTGCTCCTGTTAAGGGAAAGTGCTACTGTTATGAGTTTTGTTCCCCAGTTTGAGATGAATATGGTTTCCTTATACTGAAAGTGTGTAGAATTTGGCGTGTTTGTTTCAGCTTTAGGGACAAGATTCAAAGCTGAATCTGAAACAAACAGTTATTATAAATCAGCTTTGAATAATCAGCCAAAATCTGATTTTGGTTTGCCTGCATGGTGAATCTGCAGCTGATTCTCTGGAGGCCCAAACACAAACTTCGTAGATTGAAAGTTGCTTTGTATTTTCACTGATGAAAATTTATGTTCTGCTCGTTGTGGCATTTGCTACTGGAGCCGGTTTCTTGAATAACAAAAAGATTGAAAGCAGCCTAACGAAGATAGAACGCAGGTGCGTGCTCCTCTGTTCTGAATCTGCTACCGCTGAAGTCATAGCGTAACTGCTGGCTGGATCTGATTGTTTGAAGTTACTCATTTATGCTTGGATGAAAAAGTTGGTAGATTTGGTGATGGCAATTGTGAGCGGCAATTTAGGCAGACTCTGTGGATTTGATGGCGGCGATTCTTGAACATCCAGTTCAAGCATTGCCAAAGCAGCACATGAAATAATTGGTTTTGCTATGATTGTAAATCCCCTTGTAGTTGGGTCTATGAAACACTATCTCTATTATTGTATTCATTCATCATTCATAGAAGTATATAAATAAACTTGTGGATGATGTGTGCATTATTTGATGATTGACAAAGTGCGCAATAGAAAATTGTGTTAAAAAACGAAGATAGCTTTTTTTGCGAATTATTATGTTTAGATGCCACAACGAGCAGAATATAAATTTTCATCAGGGTAATAAAGCTAGGGTAAATTTTTAGATTTCTTTGCGAATCATTATTTTTAGATTAGTTTTTTATGGGTACTTTCTTTTGGATTAGGTATTTTACGGGAAGTTTTAGAAGCAGCCCATACATCTCTCTCCTCGCAGAAAAACAAAGAAGTCCATATAACATGGTGCTAGAAGAAGCCCACCACGGCACTTTAATACCCCGGGGGTCCACCGGCAGGACGACGCGGCCCCACCCGCAGCCTCCTCTCTTCTCTCTCTTCCCGACCGACGAACGGCCCGGATCCGTCGTCTTCCCCATCGCACCGGCCCGGGCCGCCTCCCCTTCTCCAGCGTCCGATCTCCATTCCCCACCCCTCCTCGCAGCACCAACCACCGTCTCCTCCTCCCCCATCCCCCTCTCTCTCTCTCCCCTCCGCTCCTGCCCCCCGCGCGCGCGCGTTTTTATAAGGTGCGTTCGATTTCGATCCCTCCCCCCTCCGCTCCCGATCGCGCGCGCAGGTGAATCCGCGGCCTGACCTGTTTGCTCGCGATGGATCTAGGGTTTCGGCGCGCCGGATGGCCGACGACGACAGCGGGAGTCCCCGCGGCGGCGGCGGGGTCCGGGAGCAGGACCGCTTCCTCCCCATCGCCAACATCAGCCGCATCATGAAGAAGGCCGTGCCGGCCAACGGCAAGATCGCCAAGGACGCCAAGGAGACCCTGCAGGAGTGCGTCTCCGAGTTCATCTCCTTCGTCACCAGCGAGTGAGTTGCCGCTCGCTCGCTGCCACCGTCGTCATGCCACCTGGCAGCTGTTCCTTGCTCGAACTCGGCCGGGTTGGTTTGTGTTTTGACTTGGAATTGTGGTTTTCGCCGTGGTTTGGTTTGGCAGGGCCAGCGACAAGTGCCAGAAGGAGAAGCGCAAGACCATCAACGGGGACGATCTGCTCTGGGCCATGGCCACGCTCGGATTCGAGGAGTACGTAGACCCCCTCAAGATCTACCTGCAAAAGTACAGAGATGTAATCGTGGCTCTTGCTCGCTGCTGTTAGTAGTAATGACAAATAATTCTCTTGTTTCGTATATCCATCTCACATCGCTTCCTCTCTGTCTTCCTTGCAATCTGCTGGACGGGCGCGGTGACTGCAGATGGAGGTATGTGATCTTCTAATCGATTCTTTTGTAGTACCATCAACATGCTATTGATTCACTGAAGATTTTCACATCAATGCAAACAAAACGTAGTTTCCTCTTGGTCCTAGTTTAAAGACCTAGCCACAAAAGCACTCCTGCCTGCTTAGGCCGCATAATTTGAGCTATGACCCTTTAATCACTTGATATGAAATACCAACATGACCTATGTACTTTGAAGCATGTAAGTTCCTGGCATGAACACCTGAATCGAACCCGCATTCTTTCCAGTTTCGTACACCGTGAAAGAAACATAGCCGCATTCATGAAGGTCACTCCAGCTTCCAAGCAATAAACTAGTTCTAACTTCTAAGCAAGGCTGCATGAATGCTCTCTAATACTTGAGTTGTTACATATACTTCCCACTCATTTTATTGGACTGCATTAACCGACTCTCTTGATCTATTGTTACTTTCCTATAGGGTGATAGTAAATTGACCTCAAAATCTGGTGATGGATCCCTGAAGAAAGATATAATTGGTGCTCATGGTGGTGCGACTAGCTCAAACTCCCAAGTGGTTAGTATTTATAACTTGGGTTGTTTTGCTCCTAATGTTGCTTGAAACTGACTTGCTCACATTCCTTTAGATGGTTCAGCATGGTGCTTACGCCCAAGGGATGGGTTATATGCAACCCCAGGTAACCTATCATACCATCACTTCGCCATTACAGTTCTATAGTAGATTTTGAAGCTAAACATGATACAATTCGGTAGTGCAATCTTCGTTATCATATTCTGTAGCTGACACTTCTCCCCCTTACATTACCAGTACCATAATGGGGATACCTGAAACTGAAGACTCCAGCAATTTTCGGCAATGGGTATTGCTCCATGAGGTAATATTTTTGTACCGACAATTTTATGTGAGGCAAATTCGGTCAGTCTTAGACAGCCCTAGCTTACTATACCTTCTCTTGTTTTCAGTGGTTTCTATTGTCTTTTTTCATGAACCTTCTGCCCTTTTAACAAGTGAATTGACAATATGTGTCTGTTAGCTCAGTGATAGTAGATTCTCTTGATGCTCCATACATGTTTCGTGCTTTCTGTTTCTGTAGTAAATTTTGCCAAACTGTCAGTATTTTGAACAAATCCATCACACATCTTCAGATTAGGCATTTTTTGACATAATCACATAAGTACAGTTGAAGAAGCTATTGTATATCTAATTTCTAGATTTAAGGGTTGAATGTTACATGCTACTAAGAAACAAGATCCCATCTACCTATTTGAGATTTCACCAAGGCTGTAAAGGGTTGCAGAGGGGTTAAGAGGCTGACATGTGGGCTGGGTTTGTCAGTATAGTTACGCGTAATTGTTCAACCTTACATTCGGAGCTCTATAACAAGGGGCTTCTTAAACCTGCAACTCTGAAATACTCTGTGTAATAGCAGTTTGCACAAACTTCATGTAGTTGCACAAACTTCAACTTTACTTTCTACTTTTTTTTTTGACACAACACTTGTTTTGCTGCAGTGGTTATCTATCTGTTAAGGAAGCCGCCCCAACATTAGGTTCATGATGATCATTGGCTGGAAACTAAAGCACCTGGAAGGGTGCTTAACAGTTGGTTGTGATGGCTGCCTCCAAGATGTAAATTGCTTCCGAGAGAATAGATTCACCTATTATGGTTTAGTGCTTGTTTTTTATCTGTACATTCAGAATAATTCAGCCGTTCGTAGTTTGGCAATCTTTTGTTTTCAGATATTTGTATTAGGAAGCATAAATATATTGCAACTGGGTATTAACTTATATAGTTGTGCGGTGTTCCTGCGCACCGTTCCGGGGTGTAAGGCTCGCCAGAAAGACATCGACCTGTGCTCAGAGACTTGTATTGCAACATGCAAGCCAACTGAGTTGTAAACCTGCCTTTGCCATGTGTGGAACGGGAGCTGATGGCGTCCCCCTCAAATCAACTTTTTTTGGCATTCCTTTGCTGATATTGATAGTTTTTTTACCTTTCTGTGAAATAATGTCGCACTCATCTTATGCAACGGGTGGTTAAAACCGTGGGTGAGAATTTCTCGCATCAGGCAGCCAAAGCGCTTGGTTCAACAGTTCAGGCCATACATGTGAACTCACTGCCAAAGCGCTCAGTTCAACAGAAGTGAGTCACACAAAAAAGAAAGATGACAGCCACTCAACAAAATTATACTCTGTAATAATAATGAGCAGGAGATAGTTCGCGCCGAATAAATTGCCAGCTTGTGCCAAAGAAATACTGGACGAGTTGGCGTTCTGTGAAGGGCAATACAAAGATGGGAAGCACACTTACATATACATAGAAATCACGTATCTTCACCTCATTCTGGAAACCATTTTGAAATATACTATATACGAGAAAATCATACACATAGAACATGAACCTGTGCAAGTGCCAAAGAAATGACACAGAAACACGACTGTTGGTGAAATACAAAAAATGCATGCATGTATTCTTTTCCTACAGCATATGAATTGCATAATGAGGTGCACATGCAAGACATGAGTCCGAATCATCGAAGGAACACATTCATGACGAGTCAATCTTGATAGTTTCCTGACAAGTCAATCTTGATAGTAGAAGTAGATAGACGACGATCAGCATACAAAGAATACTCAATACAATTATTTAAATGAACAGATATTATAGTTAATAAATTTCATGCCTTACAGGCATAGTAATGATAAGGTGGGGTTTTTCTCATTTCAAGTGACAAAATGTGACAGCTAAAGGTAGACGGATCAAATCTACATTTTCTATCTTCTTTGTTAGCTACTATAATCTGCCTCTCCACAGGAGGCACTGTACGACAAGCCCGCCCTCTACAATATTGCCGTAAAATTACAAAAATCTCCTTCCCTTGCACGCCGTTAGGAAGAAGTCCCACGGCCTGGCAAAATGATGTGTATTGGGGAAAAACCCATCTGTCTCGTGAAATTCCACACCTGTGCTCCAAAATTTTCAAGAGACAAGTTTAATCTCTTCAATGAGCTGGATTTTGTATGCGTCATTCTTCGTCTTCTGCTAGCAGAGCAAATGAGAATGGTTTGAATTTGTAGCCGTCCCCGTGATAGAACTTGTTCATGAACTCAACCCAGTGTAGACGCAATGCATGAAGAAAGGCGCTCAATGATTCCATCCCGAGCAATATGAAGGCAGTAGCAAAAGCAAAAACTATAAGCCCCACTAGCTTGAAGATGAGGCTGTCATACCTATCAATGATACAGTAAAATATCATTTCTGAGACCATGCATTTTATGGCAGTCAAATGAGAAGACAAATACCATCGTCATACAAATAAAAAGTTAAGCCCAAAGGAAAGGGAAGTAGAAAAGGATCGAGGCTTACCCCCATGCAAATAGAAGCAACTTCTCATAGAAGACTGTTGATAGCTCAGAATGTGCCAAGCTGAAGTAAAAAAGAACAGTACATCAAGTCATGGAAAGAACCAACAGATGAAATTTTGCAACAAAAAAACACAAGTGGCAAACCTCAAGGCCCAAAGTCGAAGGTATGATGCAGTATTTGAGACAGCCCCAAGAACAAACTCGATTGAGTGTATCATTTGATGCACAAAAACTTCACCAAAATTGAAATCATCATGACGTGAACGGGCAGAGTCCGGTTCAGAATCTGGATCCATTTCAGATGTCCCAAGGAAGCGATAGCTGTGACCTTGAAATCTCTAGATCCAGGTACAAAGATTTAGCACTAGATATAGCAAACATAATATAGGAGTTTTGCTTACTCACCCATAACCTGAACTCATTAACCTAACAACACTGATGGCATATAGGAAACAAAGAAATATCTCCAGGATGCAGCATAAAAACTAGTGATAACACGAACCAAGTTATCATAGCTTAAAGGCACCTCTTCTAGGTTTCACTCTCTGAAATTTACCAATGATATTCTTAACTCTTGCACTACTGGATTTAACTATACAAGCACAACTATGTCGATATAGAACATTAAGGCTGCAAAGACTATGGACTAAGTGTGTGGTTATTAATTTAAGCATTAGGACACACCAACACAGCACTAAAAGCCTATCTCAAATAGGAGAGCAATTGTTTTTCTTCACGAGTCAAGTTTATTCATAACATACCTCCTTATGAAGTTTCTTTAGAATGAAAGGCTTTGGGAAGAGCATCCATGGAACAGCTACTAGGGCCAGAAGCAACAAGAGTATCTGGAAGGGGGGAACTGGTAAATAGGCATGAAAAAGAACATACAATGAAGCTTTAATTTGTTTTATTAGAAGGTTACAGAACCTGGAGTTCCTTCTGTCCCCAAAAAAGTTGATTCTCTCCAAGATCTCCAGCAGGGTCAAGGAACATATATATCATCACGTGATACAGATCGGCTTTAGACCCCGTGCACCACTTAATGAGGATCAGGAGTGATAAGTAACCAAAGAGGCTATTCAGAAAAATCAGCTGCGGTATGAATTGGTACCTAAGGAACACACATTGTTAAATATATTGCCCTTCTCATCCTCTGATTGCTTGCATCCAAAGCAGTAAAGACACGAGAAAATATAAAATACCTAATGTCAAGGGCATTTTTATGAAACTTTGCATCAAAATAACTCAATAAAATTCCCAAGTTCATCTGCGAGACACCCATCAGTATGGACATTTTCATCTTCAAAGAATTTAGAAAGGGTAACTCAGATCGACTTCCACGCCAACTTGGGTCAACTCCAAAAGGGTAGGGATCACGAACTTTTACGAGACCAGCAGTATATGCATCACTGAAACACATAGGTTGGGTGTTAAATCTTCAGAGTAAACTTGCTATCCGGTTACAGACTAGAAGTAAAGAGGGTCCAGTGCTTCATGAAGTAACAACCAATAAGAAACAGAAACAACCAAATTGATAGTCATATCTCATATGCAGATGCACCCTTAACAAAATAGCTAGTATTACGTAGTACCTTGCATGCCGAGAACCACAAGATGTTTTAACCAGTCTAGATAATTTACAAAGCTAAATCATTTGTCATGGATGCATATTACCTTAAGAAATAGAGACCCTTGTATCAAGAGGGAACAGATGCGTGTATTTATAGTTACACATAGCCCCGTTGTCTTAAAAATAAATCTCTGTATATACTCTCAGGGCTTATGTATTCCTTATTTTATGTACATTGCACGTGGTAAGGGGAGATAGAGCTACTAATTGCCCAAAATGCCTAGACACATGGAATCTACTCAAGGAATTTGGGAACTAGCAAATTAAATAAAAGTTGCAGCATGCTCAAAGCAGAATGAACTACCGAAAAGAACTTGAGCTCGATTCAGATATTTAACTGGAGTTACAATTTCAAATTCCCAGCGTAACAGCACATTCAGATAACTATCAAAATGGTAAAGTCAATACCTGCAGGAATTTTCCCGACACGCATATGCTGATTTGCCAAATATATGGAATGGAACAGAAAAGAATTCGTTGTATATGAGCCCACAGTATATTGAGAACAACGCCATCAGAAGAATCACATAACGCCCACCAAATGCCATCTCCGTAAAGCTATCAAGCTTCTGCGATAATCAATGGACCACAGCTTAGGAGAACAGCTTGATTTCAGTACAGGCAATTTGCAAAAGAGCAAACTGATAAACCGCAAAGTATAAGGAACTAGTACATTCCCAGCAACATATTTGTAGGAAGATACTCACAAGCACATCATTTGATAATGGTTTAAGATGGTAGGCACGAGTGGGGACAGAAACAGTTTTCAATGTGGTCCTAGCATACAGAGATATTGGATTCCATCTAGATTGAGGGGTTTTCTGGATACCTATGCAAATATGCCATAACAAAATGGGTTCTCCACAATTTTTTGCAAATGCACTCCTACAGACACCATAGGTTCCACGCCCCTCTACCTCCATCCGGATTGATATCGATGCTAAAGAAAGAACTAATGTTCTTTGAGGTGATCAAACCTTGTCCTAGAGATGTTGGGGTACAACCTATTTGGATTTAACTAATAGAAGTTAAGCATTATACATACACAAGATACAATTTTTTTTTGGTACAATTCGCTCATACCCAGCTGAGTCATGAAATAACTATACAAATTTTTCTTAGCATGTGCATTCAAATATTGCCATAGAGAATAACGAACCAAAACCTGACAGTAGGGAGCAAAAATAGAAAAAAAGAATTAAAAAAAGGTACGGCAATATGCTTGAAGAGTGGAACTAGGTGCACATATCAACAGCCAAGTTATAACTGCACTATCTAAAGCAGTATAGAAAGCAACATATGTGCAATCTACGAACACTCCAGTAAAATCACACTTTAAAGATTGCATGCAATGGCTATTATCAAAAAAAGGAAGGAAATAAGAGGTCCAAGTTGAGCTCAGAATACCTGAGAGGAAAGTTTCTTCTCACGAAGTATAAGAATCAAAGCTCCAATTAACAGACATATTCCATGACCCCAATCTCCAAACATAACAGCAAAAAGAAATGGGAACGTGATAACAGAATATACAGCTGGATTAATTTCTTCATATCGACCAACACTGCAACAACAGATTTTTGATTAATTTATGGCGAAAATATTACAATATGGGCTTCTCTTTGATCAAAATAATAATGTGGTAAAACAAAACATTCCAAAACAAAGCAATCACATTAACTTTAGATTCCAATAACCTCTAACGTCTTATGAAGCAATCAATCTTGCATGGGCGCAATAAACAACAACACAAAAAACAGCTGCGGCAAACGTTAAACAAGCAAACCTAATCCAACTCTTGGACAAACTCCTCTTAGGTTTTGGATTAAATCAACTGTCACCTGACAATGTAACATGCTCTTGTTCACCACCCCTTGATCTCAAATCACAAACCCTTGAAAAATTATATCAGAATAATTGTGCTGGATCGAGTAGCTAAGTACAACATGATCTCTCCAACTACTTTACCTCTACAGAGGATAAAATTTTCATTTAAAACATAGTATTCCATATTTACTTGGTTTTTCCACGACTTCCCAAAAGGCACAAATGTAACAAATAAAACCATTTATTCATGTTGCACCAAGATACATACCCATATGCATCAACGATCTCCTGGAAAGCATTCGTAAATTTATCAGTTCGGAAGTATGTAGGTGGAGAGTCAATAGTGTCCATCTCATGAAATATTATTCCAACTTGTGAGTTGCTGTGAAGAGTTGCACGCTGCAAAACATCCTCGATCTGAAGCACAACTTAGAAGTAAGACGTCTGTCCTAAATTTGAAAAAAGTGAACAATAAGCTTTTCATTTCTGACCTGAGATTTAGCAAATATTGGACACCATCCTTCTCCAACAAGGCATTTCTTTGTCACATCAAAGTTCAGCATATTCAGTGTATCATAAACAGCTTTCTCTTTTTTTACCTAAAAAGAAGACGCAGGTGAGAAATAAAAAACACATGTATTATAACAAATGCGTAACACAATTTTTTTAAGGTAGCAATTTGAAGACAAAATGAGAATTGCTATTACTTGATTACCATGAGTATCCACCTCCATAATTGGGACCCTACTGACTCAAGTGCTTTGTTTCTGTGCTGGATCCCAGCATCCAATGTGACTTCTAGATCAGAAAGGCGTGATGATACCTGCCACAAATATTATAGAAGTCAGTACTTCAAATACTTCGGTGCAGGGTATATGGCGTTACATCAGGATGGCACTCATGTACTTCAACAGAAAACAAAATGACAGGTAGGCTGCTAAAAACTGAACAACTTATACTCGCAGAAAACTACATGTACAGAAAAATGGAGGGAGTACTTGTCGCTGCTAGAAAAGGTAGCATCTCCAATAGATGAAATTAAAATACCTCACGAAAAATTTGCCTCTGTTTAACAATCTCCTCAGGAACAGGGTAGCAATTTGCTCCAAATGAAGCACAAATCCTCAATATTTTTGCTTTAGCCTGCTCCCCCGAAAAGAAAACTACAAAAACAGTCTTCTCTACCTGTTGGAGTGCAACTCAAGTGTTAAAATAGTGTTGAAAGACCTTCAAGGTTTCAGGGTTTATTTCGGTATTACACAGCATAAATTAGGGCTGTAAACCAGGTTGGAGAGAGAAAACAAAGAGAAGCTATCACAACCAGTAAATAATTTTTGGCAGCTACTCGATATACACAAGATTAGGAACAGCAAATCACAATGACATACCTCTTCACCAGAACTGGGATCCATAACAGGTTCCCCTGCAGATGCCTGATTGAAAAACATATTTCCCCTTGTAGTTCGGAAAAGCATCCTCTCAAAAGCCAATGCCTTGGACTTCAATATTATCCCACTAACAAACCTAACACCAGATTCCAAGGCCCCTTGATGTATTCCCTGAGAACATTTTGTGCTACGATTTAATAGAAGAACAGAGCAGTATTAACTTCAAGAACAAGAACTAAGACAACACCTGTTCAAGCAAATAGCCATTTCCGTCATCCACTTCCTTGTCATATATATGTTCATCTAGCTCATGGTCAGCTGGAGTTGCATGATTTTGAGAAGCAGCAAGGATGCTACCTGCCTGCAAGAAGTTATTTGAGAAAGCATGGAAAACGACAGAAAAGGGAATAGATATGTTACTTAAAGAATGGTCGATATTTGACCGAGATGTATAATAATTACAGTATGGATTTATGATTAACAGCTAGTGTTACACTTCATAGTTTAAGAAACTGGATCAAGTGTCCAGTGATCAGCTACAGAGAACATATTTCTATTTCTTCACGAATTTCCATATTTTCAAGAAGAAAGTACACCAGCATATCAATAGAAGGTGTTGCAAGTACACTAACGACTAATGTAAATCTTTTATCTCACACCTTAATAGTCACAAGTAAACACATGGAACCGTGAATTCAATGTTTCACAAGAATTGAGATACAACCTTTGACAAGACCAGTTTGAATTCGAGAAGTTCATTGTATGTCTGTCGTAGTGTCCCACTATTGGTATTCATCTCAAGCAGCTCATGCTCATGCTCACCCAATTTTGCCTGCAGAAACAGTAAGAGAAATTATTGATACTCCCTAAGAGTAAACTAAGCATTTCCTCTCAAAATGACTTCTTGTTGCATAATTATGGAATAATAGAAATCCAAGAGGAATACTTATATAGCTATGATAAAAATGACAGTGCCAATGCAGCTCTAGCTCCAACTAAAAAAAAGTACCTCTAGCTCCTCCAAATCAATTTCTGGTTGTAGTGCAGGCCGGACAGAAGATTTAACACCTGCCTTGTTGATCTGATCACTGAAAAACTTCAGCTTACGTGACATCTCTGCACACCGCTTTACCTGCAGAGAAGTTGCAACAGGCTTATCATAATGAATCTACATAAAGAAGTTGTTTAACAGAAGTTTTGTGCTTCAGATGGGGTGGGGTGGGTTGGTGTGCATCCACTGCCACACAGTAAGGGAAGCAACAGTCCGATGAAGTTCCATACAATGATCACCACGTCATACATTGCAAGCATATAAAAGCAAGCATTTGGGAGGTTCCCTACCGTTTTTTACCATTTATTGAAATGATATATAGTTCCACTAACATATTTCACTAAGTAACTTGGTTGGAAATCACATACTTATGGTATCAAATACCAAATACAACAAATATATTCAATCCATCTACAAGAGTCCCAATGTATCCATTTTATCACATTTTTGTTGTTCAGGTATTTCTTTCTTTTCAAATATTTTTCGAAAAATCAAAGCAAACAGAAACAAATAGTTTATGAATTTAACATATCAGATTAAATCCAGCTTGGCTATGCTTCCATAGCCTCGTTTTTCACATAAAACAGGAATAAGTAGACAATATAATGAGTGAAATAGTCCATATTTTACACTGGCGTTGGCATTTGCATAGTAAAATAGAACATATGTGTGTAATATGGTGTGATCAACATAAATATCAGATGGAGAGTGACATAATTTAGATCACCTGGTTGACGAATATACGCTGAAAAGGACTCTTATCCTCATTCAACTGCAAAAGAAGGGGTGGAATATTAAAAAGGTCAGCTGTTGAACAATTGTAGATTCTGGCAGATAGAACAAACAAAAACTAATATCTGAAAGTAAACACTGAATAATACTTTCCACGGTAGAATCATGTTAACAAAGTATTCTACGAAGTCCAGAAAATAGCCTCACATTCGTCATATGTAGTCCAATATACTCTTATGCCGTTTTTATTATTTCTGAAGACTATTTTCTTCTCATTTCTTTTCCACAAATGTCGTTTTAACATACACAATGTGATGATTGGTCATATGAAAATCACACATCCAATCATAAAGTCACAATTCCACGGATATTATGATGTGATATTAATCAGCCTAGTTGGTCTTTTCCACCCTGCGCATGATAAGAAACAACAAAACTGAGGTGCTGAGGGACAGACAGTTATGGAACGCAGCACTGGGTAGGGCCTAAACAGCTGATATGTATCATCAAGAAGGACTAAGGCATGTTCAAACACATATGGTGGCATGGCGATTCATGGGTGAAAACTGGAACCTGTCAGACTGCATGATCACATTGGCAGGAAAGCCGCTATCTTAATCAGGAATTTGAATAACAAGCAGCGATCAGTTTGCCAAACATTCCTAGGAGCATCTACTATATGATTAGTTATTAGTGAAGCCCAAACTTCAACTCATTCTCGTGTCCTTAGAAAGGGTGCATTGTGCAGCTAAACTAAGCATTACAAAAGTGCTCCAGTATGCCAGCTCATCAATAAAAACTTGATAAACTACAACACATATATCATGCATGGTACAACAAACAAACGGTAAAGCACCATCAACAATTATTTGTATAAACTGGCTCATGATGGAGAGTGGCAATTGATTTAGGTAATTTAAGACTCCACAATAGCATATATGCCAAATGGGATCAAAACAAGCTAAAAGCACATCAGGAACACATTCGCATCGTATCCACCCATGCTTATCATCGAAGTCTAAGCCCGTGAAGCCGGAGCCACAGGGATACAGCCCTGCCTGTGCCCCCTGATCGACAACAACACCTTACGCCCACTAACCAATGATGAAGGGAGTCGTCCAGAGCAGCTCAGACGAGACGCGCGGTAAGCCTCAGGGTCCAATGACACCCGGATCAAAACACTAGCTCTCCGCCCCGAGCACGGGCGGAAGCTAGATCCGAGGGCGCGGAGAGTGCCGCGCACGCGAGCGAGCGGGTCGGAGATCACGACGCACGAGGCTGGATCAGGCAGATCCGCTTGGGGGGGAGGGCGGAGGGGGGGAGGCGAGGTAGAGGCAGGGGCACTCACGTCCTTGAACTGGAGGAGGCCGAGTTCGCCGAGGTAGGTGACGGCGAGGCGCGCGCTCTCGGCGGGGAAAATGAGCTGCACGAGGCACATCTTCTCGGAGCGGAGGTGGTCCATGGGGGGCAGGCGGTCGAAGAGCCCCATCGCCCCGGAGCGGCCCCCTCCCGGAGCTTCCAGGAGGAGGTTCGCCAGCGCGAGGGCGGAGCGGGGCGCGGGCGGGGACGAGGGAGGGGGGGAGGGAGGAGGCCGGTGGCGGTGTGGTGCGCCTCAGATCTGAGGCGTTCGGTCCGATTCTATTCTCTTTCTTCTCGCTACTGGTCTGTAGTACTAGTGTATTTTCTCCCGAGGCGCTGGTGCGTGCGCAACCGCCATGGACCCGGGTCCCGACCCATGGGAAGGAAAGGAGGGGGAAGGTGGGCGAGGAAGCGTCTCGGAAAGCGGCTGCTGTGGCTGGCCCGTGGGCCATGGGTGGGCGCGGACCGGTCGAGGTTCGTGTCGCGCGCGGCTTCGCCGGGTTTTGATGAGTTTTACGCGACCGACAGGTCGGTGCCGCGTTGCGGGAATCGGAAGAAAAACGAAGAGAGCCTCTCCTTCCGGGAGGGGATGTGCCTGCTTGGTTTATTAGGATCCTTTTTCTTCTTTGAAAAACGAAGACAGGTTCCTCGCCGGGATCGGGCCCGGCTGGGCTTTTTCTTTTTGATAAACACGTGAATGTTATTCATATTTCAAAAGAATTACAAATTAGGAGAACGTCCGTGAGTTGCCCGTGAGTTGCCACGGGCCATAAATAGATTTATTAGGATCCTTCTTATTTCAGCTCTTTAATCATTGTGTTATTATTTTCTCTGGTCATGTTTAGGTTATGTTTGGTTGAGCTGCAGATTCTGAAAAAACTGCTGTGGAAAAGGTGAAAGCTGAAAAGTTGGGGTATCCCCAGCTTTGAAATTTACACTAGGAAGAAGCTACAGATTCTCAAAAGCTGCTTTTGACATTTACCCCTCTGGTTAGCTTTTGGCTTTTCGAAGCAGAAGTTGGTAAAAAAAGCTCAACCAAACACAGCCTTAGTCTTCATATAAGTTTTGTCTGAAGTCAAAGTATCTCTAATATGTCTAAATTTATAGGACAAAGTATTGACATTCACAATATCAAATCAATATCATTAGATTCATTATGCAATGTAGTTTCGTATTATATATATATTTGGTATCGTACTTGTTAAATTTTTTAATATAAATTTGGCCAAACATTACAAATTTGACTTGACAAAAATCTTATACATGGATAAAAAGGCCAAAGTGAGTACTTCATTATCTTGCCGCTCCACTCTAAATCCGGCTGGTGTTTCCTCCAAGTCTATTAAATTGTCGAGTCCCGTCATCCCTAACCCATGGACTAACATATGAATAGAAGCCACTTGGCTTCAGCTTTGCATTGCAACCCAACTCAAAATTCGCATATGTTTTCTCCAAGTCCATCAAACTACCATAGGCATTTCATCAGGCCTAACTTTGAACGTTTTCCAACATTTGTCATCCACTACCTCATAAAAGTTCTGACAAATTAAACAAGTTTACCATACAATTTTGCAAATTTATACTACATCAAGATCCTCAATTGCTCTCGTTTTACTTTTTTAAGCATTGCATAAAAAATAGCTAGAATCATATCATATGCACGTGATGATCAAGGTGTAACACTTATATTCTCGAATTAGCTATTATAAAACCTACTTGTTTCCACTTTTGTCACTTACAAATCACATGAAACAAGTATTCTCACTTAAATTTATGACTCGTGCAACATATTTGTATCTTGTTATGTAAATAATTGCATGCATCGTTGTCTCTCTAGCTGGCTACTATGATAGAACTTAATGACAGAGTATCCAGTCACTGGTTCCCTATTGCTCTCACATGCTTATACTCCTTTGCCTTCCCGTTGACACGCCAACTTTCCCTAAGTAGGAGATCTGTAAAATGTAAAATTCTTTCATAGAAAACATAATTGATGTGCATATTTGCTATCTCAGCCATTTACAAACCCTCAAATGATTCTTCCTACTCCTACAACCTCAATCAATAAGTGTAGCTCAGAAGACATGCCACCACACACATTACAGCCACGACACAATATGTATACCCTAAACTAAGAGACAAAACCGGGTACCAACTAACATTGGATGCCTCTGAAGACAAAACACCATGATAACTTCCCTAATCAGCGCACCAACCACCTATGTAAGCCTAAAAGAGAAGTCGACGAGTAGGTGGCGGGACTTGGTCGGACTAGAGGAGGCACCGTCTTGGACGCATGAGCGACGACGGACATAGAGCCCTTGAGGATCAACCTGGGGTAGCAATGAACACCAAAGGATCGCAACACAGGATCTCCATGCCGTATCTCCGTACACAATGCTCCCAACACATAGGAACGACATTGAGAACACCTCCATCGCAGATTCTGACCCGAACCTAGGCTTTTGCCCGGAGACATCTATTTTTCTTGAGATTACCGACCCTTAAATTTTTCTTGAGATTACCGACCCTTATAGCACCGCCATCTAACAAGCACTCCCTGGTTTCCTTTTATTCTTTGGAATCTCTGAATACTATTTCCTTTCCTGGATATAGAATGCTTTGCTTTCACCATCGTTTGTAAGCCTGAGTTCTACTACATTGTAATATGCGACTACGATTGACTGTGCAGCCGAATTTGATGTGCTTCTGTATCTATAGTTTTTAGAAAAATAGCCATGAGAAGCACGGAACAGAAAGACGGGAAGATAACTGGACAAATTTACAAAGAATATAAGATATCGCCCAACTTACTAAAGCAAAACCTTCCTGGGCTTAAGACATCCAGAACCTTTGTGTGAGCGGTAATTTTTTATGACCAGGAAGAAGATGCGCCACCACAAGCGCCCAACTCCATCATCACAACGATTACTACCTTTTAATCAAATAACCTACACGGATCAGAGCAATTGCTACGAGCACCTTTTTGTTTGGATCAGTTATACATTAGGATCCTAGCATTATAAGATGACGGGGCAACAAAAAACAGTCAACAATTTCAGATTTGGTGCTACTTGCAGGATGCACTCTTTACGTCGATTTTGCTCGCTGCATCTTGCATACGTGCAGTACTACGCTATTGTCAAGGAAAGCACGCTGCCATTGCGAAGCTCCTGCAGGTTAAAAGGAACCTCCTTCTCCTTGTAATAGTCTAACAGCAGAACCCACAGGTCAAAGGGTCTGCCCCATTGTTCAAACATGTCATCTTGTCCACTGCAAAACCTCATGTTCTTCGAAAAAGGAAGGATAATCTGTGAAGGGTTTTACATCGATAAAACAATAAAGGTTACATAAAACAAATGGAAACGACCCTCAAACCTGCTCCGGCTTCCTCGTCGGCGTCGTGTCCCTCGATGAGCTCAGATCCGAGTAGCCAATATGGAGGAGTAGTTCTGCTGCCCTATTATAGGGGCACGACAATGTGACAGGGGCGTCGTCGCGGTAGCGAGGCGAGCGGTCAACGGAGTACCTGCCACCGCTGCACACCTCGACCTCCTCGGCGTTAGAGGACTCTTTCCATGTCGCCTGTCGACGGCGCCTAACGGCACAATGCAGGCAGCAGGTGGCCGTTACTGAACATCTCCACAACAACATACCGAGGCCACTCTTGAACACAACCCGCCCGCCTCACCGCAGGCTCCACCCGAGTGACCGCATCCGCGAGCAGGCTCTCTTTATGGAATGTGACGAGCACGGGGTCGGGCATCACCGCTGCTTGTTCCTTAATGTTGTCGTAGATCAGGTGCATGTCGCCTTCGCGGTCGCTAGCCATGGTTGAACACGAGCCATGGCATGTAGATGTGCATTTATGGTGGCGGCTTGATTAGAAACTCTGACTAGAGGGAGGAGGAATTGGCGACGACGATGTAGGTGACCTGCTTGGATGAGTCACCGGTGTTGATGGGATGGTGCTCACACCAAAGGTAGTCCTTCATGCCTCCACGTTTGGCGTGTAGTTGATGTTGCGCCTGTCCCTTCCTCCACCTCCATGTACTTCTTTGTACACCACCATCTCCTCCTCCCTACGGCTCATTGTCAATGCCTCGGGAATTGCGGCGAGCCCCGGATTTGAGCGTCGGGAGAGGCGATGGCGCACGGGTCGACATTGCGGGGGCGCGTGGAGAGGCTGGAAGGAGGGTGCGACAGGTGAGGGCGAAATTGATTTAATCAAAATCTGATATTTTGTTTCCTTAAAATTCATTATTTATTTATTTATAATTTGTTATTTGTTTCCTAAAGTAAATTGTACTGATGGAAAGAATCAATTAATTTGGGTATGTTAGGCAAGTTGGATTCATGATCTTTATACGTTAAGAAAAGAAGGGTTTGCAAGGAAAAAATGAAGAAGAAAATAAACGAGTGAATAAGAACCAACATGATGGTGTGGTGGGAGAGGATACTCAAAAAACCCAGACGAAAATGGGAGACCAAACATAATGATGTTGAGAGGAGTGATGAAAAAAATAGATAAAAAACTAAATTAATGGGAGTAGAAAAAATTGCACATGCATGGAAAGTTTTGATTCGTTTAGACTTTTTCTCGTTATGTGGGAGGTGAAGCGGAATAAATTGCACCTGCATGGAATGTTAATTAATGTAAGTTGGTGATTTATGGAAATATTAATTAATGCGATTGAGTGATTATGTGGGAGGTGAAGCGAAATAAATTGCACCTGCATGGAATGTTAATTAATGTAAGTTGGTGATTTATGAAAATATTAATTAATGTGATTGAGTGATTTATGCTAAGGTTAATTAATTTAGATTTGGTATCTAAACATTCATTAGAAATTAATCTCGATTGATTCTTTCACATAAATACATTTCTAAATCTAAGATGATGGGAGGAGGGATGAAAAAAACCAGACGAAAAAAACCCGGACGAAGGTGGGAGGGATGACGAAAAAACCCAAGACAAGAAGCTACCAACTCCCCCTTTAGGAGTAGAGATACGCTGATTTAAATCTAAGATCCAAAGAAATACAAAGTAACTTTTATGATTAAGAATTACAATGAGATCTCTTGAAAACGCCTTCTTTGTTGTATCGATCTCTGCTAGAAGAAATATTTTCAAAGACTTCGAAAAAGAGGCTGCAATTGGATTGGAGCAACGAGTTTGTCACTCTTTCACCCCTACGGACTTTTATTAATAATTGTTTCTTAAAGACCTTGAGTCGCCCATCCAAAATGATGATCGATGAATGTACTTGAGATGGCTATGTGGGTGCTCCCCTCATGGACACACTTTGCTGGCGCGACGGTACTGGCCCAATATGGTGGTTGTCGTGTTTTTACTCTTTTGCATCAGTTTTTGTTGAGTATCGTGATTGTTAGGAAACGTAGGACAAATTAGGATTTATTTTAGCTTGCCTTACACTTCAAGATAGTAATGTAGTCATATATATATATGCACATGAGGCTCAAGCAATACATCAACAAATTCATCAATTCCTCTTTATTACTTCTACATGGTACCAGCCTAACCCCGATCCAACCTCTAGACGCCACTATCACTTCCACACCGTGCCGCCCCCTGGGTGATCGATCTCCATTATCACCACCGAGGGCGCACCACCCGTACCTAGGATTCGTTCACAAGTCGTGTTGACCGGCTACCCTACAGAATCCTTTTTTTGGTCCTTTGACCTGGGTTTATATCTCTCTTGTCGGTTGCATTGTTCGGCATTTCTTTTTGTTTTTTCGATCTAAGATCGGTTTGCATCGCCCAGGGTTGTCAGAGTCATGATTTTGAACCGGATCAGAGCTTCAATGATAGGATCACAAATCGTAGAATCTTCACTAATAGTGTCGTAGAAACGTAGATTCTATGAACTAAAATCGTAGAATCAGATGGATCGTTCGGATCCTAAATTCATAGAATCGTATAACAGAATCGTGATTCTAACAACCTTGGTGTCGCCCGTCACAGTCGTCAACCTCGCGCACCTATACTCCAACAATGTCGCGACCACCTGGACTCTTCTCCAACCCGACGAATTCTCTTGGTGCGGCGGCCTGTCACAGTCGTCAACCTCGCACACCTATACTCCAACAACATTGCGACCACCTGGACTCTTATCCAACCCGACGGATTCTCGTGGTGCGGCGGCCCGTCACGGTCGTCATTCGCACATCGGTCTGCGCCGGTTGTCATCGTCATGTCCCTGAGTACAACCCACTCTTCACTGATCGAGCAATGTGCCGTCGTCGGGTCGTCCCTCCGGACCGCAGCACCATCGCCCCATGGATCTCCTCACGGTTTGATGACCCACAAGTATAGGGGATCAATCGTAGTCCTTTTGATAAGTAAGAGTGTCGAACCCAATGAGGAGCGGAAGGATATGATAAGGGGTTTTTAGTAAGGTAATTTCTGCAGGCACCGAAATTGTAAGTAGTTTGATAGCAAGGCAAATTGTAACGAGCGAGTAACGGTAACAATAGGTAAGGTGCAACAAGGTAGCCCAATCCTTTTGTGGCAAAGGACAGGCCAAAAGTATCTTTTATGGTGAGCAAAGTGTTCTTGAGGGTACACGGGAATTTCATATAGTCACTTTCATCATGTTGGTTTGATTCGTGTTCACTACATTGATAATTTGATATGTGGGTGGACCGGTGCTAAGGTGATATTTTTACTTGAACTAACAACATACTTATGACTAACCCCTCGCGAGCATCCGTAACTACAAGAAAAGTATTAAGACAAAGTCTAACCATAGCATTAAACATATGGACCCAACACTACTAGGAGAAAGCTTAGTAGTAGTGCTAGAATTACCCTTAGTAACAACGTTGGTGGTCGTGCTACTACTAAGGCTCTACAGCTAAGTTGTAGCAGTAGAGCTGGATAACCAGCGCTACTGGTAAGTAGGGTTAGCAGTAGCGCTGGAAGAGAAACAACGCTACTGGTAAACCAACGTTGTCGCTAGATGTAGACCAGCGCTACTGCTAATATTCCTGCTTGCTAAGATTACATTCCCCTCTACGTATTTGTATATGCTCTATACAGTAGTTTCATCACATGACAACATCAATAATTATTGTTCCAATAACTAAATTTAAATTAAAGTGCATGGATGCAAATGATCATGTTGAATTAGAAGAAAACATCATAATAGTAAGCATCCTAATCGATCATACAATTTAACTAAGCTTTTCTCTCATAGGACCTAGTCCTCCCTCCTAGGTAAAATGACATAGAACAAAATAACACATATGTCTCCATGATGAAGCAAAGAGATCCAACGGTCTCCAACTTGTGGCTTGCGATCCTTCTTTATTTGTCACCATGCTTCAATTTGGAGTCGTCTTGGTGGTTTGCGCTCAATCAAGTATGCAAAAGAGAACTCGGGATGGAAGGGGCTTTTAATTGTCATATTACCTTCGGGTTGCATCAACGGTGGCACAACTTCATATGGCCATTTCTGTTGAAGAACATAATAGTAGCCTAGTTAGCAATGTAATCAATACCATTTACGCAATAGTACTAGTGTACTTAATTAGCAACTCTTACCAAGATATTTCGGCGAATGTCATCCGCCCTCGACCTATGCACTAGTGTCCTGTACAATGTATAATTGGGGTCAGTTCCCAAATTATACGGGAAGATCTCCCTACCAACTAGGAGACCAATAACAAAGTTGATAAGATCATCCTTCTCCTCCCAAGTTAGATGTGATCCATGATGTCTACTACGCAACTTTATTCTTGTAGACACGTGTTGGGCCTCCAAGCGCAGAGTTTTGTAGGACAGTAGCAATGTTCCTTCAAGTGAATGACCCAAGGTTTATCGATCCGTGAGAGGTTTAGGATGAAGATAGTCTCTCTCAAACGACCCTGCAACCAAATACAAGAAATCTCTTGTGTCCCCAACACACCCAATGCAATGGAAAATTGTATAGGTGCACTAGTTCGGCGAAGAGATGGTGATAAAAGTGTAATATGGATGGTAGAAATATATTTTTATAATGTGAATAAATAAAAACAGCAAGGTAGCAAATAGTAAACGGGCACACAAACGGTATTGCAATGCTTGAAAACAAGGCCTAGGGTCCGTACTTTTGCTAGTGCAATTTCTCAACAGTGCTAACATAGTTGGATCATATGATTATCCCTCAAAGTGCAATAAAGAATCATTCCCGAGTTCCTATTAGCGGAGAACATAAGATAAAAATTGTTTGTAGGGTACAAAACCACCTCAAAGCTATTCTTTCCGTTCGATCTATCCTAGAGTTCGTAGTAAAATAACGCAAGCTATTCTTTCCGATCGATCTAATCAAGAGTTCGTACTAAAATAACACCAAAGCAAATTCATATTCATAATACTCAATCCACACAAAGAACTACAAAGGGTCCCCAAAGTTTTTATCGGAGAAAAGATAATTAAAACGTGCATCAACCCCTATGCATAGATTACCCCAATATCACCGTGGGAATCCGCAAGTTGAGTGCCATAACGTATATCAAGTGAACCAATAAGATATCCCAATGTCACCTCAAGTATTCATACCGCAAGACATACATCATGTGTTCCCAAATCTGAACATTCAATTCGACATAACAAAACTTCAAAGGGTAAAGATTCAATTCATCACAATAAGAGTATAGAGGGGAGAAACATCATATGATCCATATATATATTAACAAAGCCTATGATATAGATCATGATAGAGAGAGAGATTAAACACATAGCTACTAGTACAAATCCTCAGCCCCGAGGGTGGACTACTCCCTCCTCATCGTGGTGGCCGCCGGGATGATGAAGATGGCCATCGAAGATGATTCCCCCTCCGGCAGGGTGCCGGAACGGGGTCTGGATTGGTTTCCGGTGGCTACAGAGCCTTGCGGTGGCGGAACTTCTGATCTAGGGCTACCCTGAAGGGTTTCGGAATATTTGGGAATTTATAGTGCAAAGAGGGGGTGTGGGAGGCCACCGAGGTGGGCACAACCCACATGGGCACGCCAGGGGGGCCTAGCGCGCCATGGTGGGTTGTGCCCCCCTCGGGGCACCCCCCAGGTGCAACTCTGGCCCATTGGGTTCCTTCTGGTCCAAAAAAATCTCCAAAAAGTTTCGTGTTGTTTGGAATCCATTTGATATTGATTTTTTGTGATGTAAAAAACAAGCAAAAAACAACAACTGGCAATGGGCACTGGGTCAATAGGTTAGTCCCAAAAAATGATATAAAGTTGCTATAAAATGATTCTAAAACATCCAAGAATGATAAAATAACAGCATGAATACTTCATAAATTATAGATACGTTGGAGATGTATCAGCATCCCCAAGCTTAATTCCTACTCGTCCTCGAGTAGGTAAATGATAAAAGAAATAATTTATGAAGTGTGAATGCTAGCAAAGTGCATAAGTTTGATCAATGATATTTTCAATCACTTTTCATAGCATCATTACAACAATTCTTTGTTCTCATAAAGTTTTCTCATGTTAAAGTAGCAACCAATACACATGTTAAGGTTCAAACAATGAATTCTCTTGAAACCCAACAACCTATGTTCTCGGTCACCAAGCAATTGCAATTCAACTTATTCAACAGAGTTTAAGTAAGAGCTCCACATACTCAACCATCATATAATCTTCTATGATTGCTAACACTCACCGCATACACATGGGGAAAACGTTTCAACCGGACACATAGAAAGACTTATTGCTTTGCCTCCCAACATATTCACCTCAAGGGTGATGTCAACAATAATAACTCATGCTACCCATATTCAACTGGACATATGTGCCTAGATCCTTCCTCACCACATGATGCTTGCCAAAGGAGAAAGATAAAAAGGAATAGAGAGAAAACCTTTGACTCTTGCATAAAATTAAATACATAAATTAAAAGATAGGCCCTTCGTAGAGGGAAGCAGAGGTTGCGATGTGCTTATTTGTTTGTATGCTCAACCCCTTAGTGCAAAAGAACGTCACATTATATTGCCCCTTATGATAGCAACCTTTATTATGCAGTCCGTCGCTTTTATTACTTTTCCATCACAAGTTCGTACAATGCTCAATTTTCTCTTACACTAAATGATCTAACACTTTTATAAGCAATTCTTATTGCCTTATTGCACCGATGACAACTTACTTGAAGGATCTTGCTCAATCCTTAGGTAGGTATGGTGGACTCTTGAAAATAAGATTTGGGTTTAAGGGTTTTTGGATGCATAAGTAGTATCTCTACTTGGTGTGGAATTTTTGGCTAGCAAAGATGGGGGGCAAGCACCACATGTTGAAGGATCTATGACAATATAACTTCTATGTGAATATGAACAAACATAAATCATTACATTGTCTTCCTTTTCCAACGTCAACAATTTTGGTATATAATATTTTGATGGGGGCTCATAATCACAAAAGATTTCCAGGATAGTGTATCTGCATGTGAAAGTTCTCTTATACTAATTATTCGTGAATTGCTTGTATGACCAATATTGTGATTGTCAAGCCTCAAAAGATTTCACTTACTAAACCCAATGTGAAGATACCACTAGGCATGATATCGTTTCAACTTCATGACATTCAATTTATTCAACAATTTACTCATAGGATATAAGTGAAGCACAAGAGTAAATGACATAGAAAAGAGCTTCGTTGACGGGATGTGAATGTCGCTTACTTAGCCTCCCTGGCAATTTATTGAGGACGCCCTTTTATTTAAAAACTTTAAGATCTAATTATTTTATTAAAACATCAATCAAAACAAAACAAAATAACATTTCAAGAATATCACACATCATGTGAAGAAGCAAAAACTTAGGATCAACCGATACTAACCGATAATTGTTGATGAAGAAAGGTGGGATGCCTACTAGGGCATCCCCAAGCTTAGATGCTTGATACTTCTTGAAATATTATATTTGGATGCCTTGGGAATCCCCAAGCTTTATCTTTTGTGTCTCCTTAATTCCTTTCATATCACGGTTTACCTAATACCGAAAACTTCATCCACACAAAACTCAACAAGAACTCGTGAGATAAGTTAGTATAAACTAATGCAAAACCCTTATCATTCTCTAATGTAGAAAATCACTAAAATTATTATTCAACATTGAATAATAAATTCCTCTGCATATTTAATACTCCTATACTCAAATCATTAAACAAGCAAACATATGCAAACAATGCAGACATAACATCAATCTGCCAAAACGGTACAGTCTGTAAAGAATGCAAGAGTATCAATACTTCTTAAACTCCAAATGTTATGAAAATTTACCACATTGTAGAAAATTTATCATATATTATTATGCAAAAAATTTCAACATTTTATCACATTCTTACTTTTCTAGGGAATTTTTGCAACAGCGGTAAACTTTCTGTTTTGAAGCAGCAACATGTATACTTGCAAAATAAGCATGGTGAGGGCTATCCTTGACATTTTTATTGAAATAAAAGATGAAAAATACTATTATAAATAACATAAAACAAATACTAAAAAATAAATTGATGCTCCAAGTAAAACACATATCATGTGACGAATGAAAACATAGCTCCAAGTAAGATTACCGATAATGTTGGAGACGACAGAGGGGATGCCTTCCGAGGCATCCCCAAGCTTAGTTGCTTGGATATTCCTTGAATTTTAGCTTGGGGTTGCCTTGGTCATCCCCAAGCTTAGGGCCTTGTCACTCCTATTCTCCTCATATCAACATCTCACCCAAAACTTGAAAACTTCAATCACACAAAACTTAACGAAACTTCGTGAGATGGGTTAGTATGATAAAGAGCAAACCATTTCACTTTGGTACTATCAAGACAAGATCCATAATTGTTCTCACACAATTACTACTGTATCATATCATTTCCACAATTTATATTGAGCAATATAAGCCATAGAAACTAGAAAACAAGCAAACTATGCATTGAAAACAGAATCTGTCAAAAACAGAACAATCTGTAGTAATTTGTACTCCAACCATACTTCTGCTACTCTAAAAATTATGAAAACTTAGTACCACGTGAGAAATTTGTATATTAATATTATGAAAAAAGAATCAACTCAAAATCACTCTTTTGTTAAAAAATATAATTATTTTCGTGGGCGCAAAAGTTTCTGTTTTTCACCAAGATCAAATCAATTATCACCCACCTGATCCCAAAGGATTTACTTGGTACTTTATTGGAACAAAAGCAATAAAACATGATTAATACAGTAGCTTAATCATGTTAACACACAAAAATAGTAGGTAAATGTTGGGGAACGTTGCATGGGAAACAAAAAAAGTCCTACGCACACGCAAATCTATCCATGGTGATGAGCATCTACGAGAGGGAGAGTGGATCTACATACCCTTGTAGATCGCTAAGCGGGAAGCGTTAAGAAACGCGATTGGTGTAGTCGAACGTCTTCGCGATCCAAATCGCTGTGCGTCCCGCGATCCAATCACGATCCGTCCCGCGATCCAATCACGATCCGTCCCACGAACTTGATCACGATCCTTTCGATCTAGCACCGAACGGACGACACCTCCGCGTTCAGCACACGTACAGCTTGATGACGATCTCCACCGTCTTGATCCAGCAAGAGGGAGTGGAGAGGAAGAAGAGTTCTCCGGTAGCCTGACGGCGCTCCGGTGATGGTGGTGGAGCAATTCCGGCAGGGCTTCGCCTAAGCACTGCAGAAAAACGATCTAGAGGAGAAACTATGCACTGGAGGAACGTGTAGCACGTGGCTGAAAAACTAGTCCAAAACCCTAGAAATCCACCAGTATATATAGGAGGGAAGTAGGAGGAGAGGCAGCCTTGGACTCCAAGCCTTGGAGGCTTCGGCCGAAGTGGGAGGTGGAGGAGGACTCTCCCCCTCCAATCCTAGTAGGACTAGGATTGCTCCTTTTTGCCTTTTTTCCCACCTTTTCCTATTGGGTTTTCCCCTCCAGCCACATGGGCCTTGTGTGGGAGTTTCCACCAGCCAAATAAGGGCTGATATTCACTCTCCCACAGCCCATGAAGCCTCTTGGGTCGAAATACCCCTCCCGGAGGCCTCCCGGTACACTACCGATGAGCCCGGAACTTTTCCGGCGACCAAAACGGGACTTCCTATATATGAATCTTTACATCCGGACCATTCCGGAGCTCCTCGTGACGCCCAGGATATCATCTGGGACTCCAAACAAACTTCAGTCACCACCATACATAACTCTATACTATGTGTGCAGACCCTACGGGTTCGAGAACTATGTAGACATGACCGAGACACCTCTACGGTCAATCACCAATGGCGGTACCTGGATGTCCACATTGGTTCCTACATATTCTACGAAGATCTTTATCGGTCGAACCTCTATGTCAAGGATTCAGTTAATCCCGTATGATGTTCCCTTTGTTCTTCGGTATGTTACTTGCCCGAGATTCGATCATCGGTATCTCCATACCTAGTTCAACCTCGTTACTGGCAAGTCTCTTTACTCGTTCCGTAATACAAGATCCCGTAACTAACACTTAGTCACATTGCTTGCAAGGCTTATTGTGATGTTGTATTACCGAGTGGGCCTTGAGATACCTCTCCGTCACACGGAGTAACAAATCCTAGTCTTGATCCATGCCAACTCAACAGACACCCTCGGAGACACTTGTAGAGCACCTTTATAGTCACTCAGTTACGTTGCGACATTTAATACACACAAGGTACTCCTCCGATATCTGTGAGTTGCATGATCTCATGGTCATAGGAACATATACTTGACATGTAGAAAACAGTAGCAATAAACTAACACGATCATAAGCTACGTTTGTAGTTTGGGTCTTGTTCATTACATCATTCTCCTAATGATGTGATCCCGTTATGAAATGACATATCATGTCCATGGCTAGGAAACCTTAACCATCTTTCGATCAACGAGCTCGTTCACTAGAGGTATACTAGGGACATTGTGTTTGTCTATGTATCCACACATGTATCCATGTTTCCAATTAATACAATTATAGCATGGATAATAAACGATTATCATGAATAAGGAAATACAATAATAAACACTTTATTTATTGCCTCTAGGGCATATTTCCAACAGTCTCCCACTTGCACTAGAGTCAATAATCTAGTTCACATCACTATGTGATTTACATTGTAATGAATCGAACACCCATGCAGTTCCGGTGTTGATCATGTTTAGCCCTTGGAAGAGGTTTAGTCAACGGGTCTGCAACATTCAGATCCGTGTGCACTTTGCAAATATTTATGTCTTTCTCCATGATGTAATCGTGGATGGAGTTGAAGCGTCGCTTTATGTGTCTGGTCCTCTTGTGAAACCTTGGTTCCTTGGCCAGAGCAATGGCACCAGTGTTGTCACAGAACATGTTCATTGGATTCAGTGCACTAGGCACTACTCCAAGGTCTGTCATGAACTGCTTCATCCATACACCTTCCTTCGCCGCCTCTGAGGCTGCGATGTATTCCGCTTCGCACGTAGAATCAGCTACCCCGCTTTGCTTGGAACTGCACCAGCTTACTGCTCCCCTGTTAAGAATAAATACGTATCCGGTTTGCGACTTAGAGTCGTCCGGATTAGTGTCAAAGTTTGCATCGACGTAATCCTTTACGACGAGCTCTTCATCACCTCCATAAACGAGAAACATTTCCTTAGTCCTTTTCAGGTACTTAAGGATATTCTTGATCGCTTGCCAGTGCTCCATTCCAGGATCACTTTGAAACCTTCCGGCCATACTTATGGCAAGGCTGACATCGGGTCTTGTGCACAACATTGCATACATGATAGAGCCTATGGCTGAAGCATAGGGGATGACACTCATCTTTTCTCTATCTTCTGCAGTTACTGGGCATTGAGTCTTACTCAACTTCACACCTTCTAACACAGGCAAGAACTCCTTCTTGGACTGTTCCATTTTGAACTTCTTCAAAACTTTATCAAGGCATGTGCTTTGTGAAAGTGTTATTAAGCGTCTCGATCTATCTCTATAGATCTTAATGCCTAATATGAAAGTAGCTTCTCCTAGGTCCTTCATTGAAAAACTCTTGTTCAAATATTCCTTCACGCTTTCCAGCATTTCTATATTGTTTCCAATCAGCAATATGTCATCCACATATAATACTAGAAACACTATAGAGCTCCCACTCACTTTCTTGTAAATACAAGCTTCTTCGTAAACTTGTATAAACTCAAACGCTTTGATCACCTCATCAAAGCGCTTATTCCAACTTCGAGATGCTTGCACCAGTTCATAAATGGATCGCTGGAGTTTGCAAACTTTGTCAGCATTCTCTGGATCGACAAAACCTTCGGGTTGCATCATATACAACTCTTCCTCAAGGAAACCGTTGAGGAACGCTGTTTTGACATCCATCTGCCAAATTTCATAGTCGAAATAAGCAGCTATTGCTAACATGATTCTGACAGACTTAAGCATCGCTACGGGTGAGAAAGTCTCATCGTAGTCAACTCCTTGAACTTGTGAAAAACCCTTTGCCACAAGTCGAGCTTTATAGACGGTGACATTACCGTCCGCGTCTGTCTTCTTCTTAAAGATCCATTTGTTCTGAATGGCCTTTCGCCCTTCAGGTAATACTTCCAAAGTCCATACTTTGTTTTCATACATGGATACCATCTCGGATTTCATGGCCTCTAACCATTTCTCGGAATCCGGGCCCATCACTTCTCCTCCATAGCTCGTAGGTTCATTGTTGTCCAACAACATAGCCTCCAAGACAGGGTTGCCATACCACTCAGGGGTAGTACGCGGCCTTGTCGACATACGAGGTTTAATAGCAGCTTGATCCGAAGCTTCATGATCATCATCATTAACTTCCTCTTCTACCATCGTAGGTTCCACAGAAACATCTTTGTGTGCTGCGCTACTTTTTGATTGAAGTAAAGGTTCAATAACCTCATCAAGCTCTATTTTCCTCCCACTCAATTCTTTCGAGAGAAACTCTTTCTCAAGAAATGTTCCGTTCTTAGCGACAAACACTTTGCCTTCGGATCTGAGATAGAAGGTATACCCGACTGTCTCTTTCGGGTATCCTATGAAGACGCATTTCTCCGCTTTGGGTTCCAGCTTTTCAGGCTGAAGCTTTTTGACATAAGCATCACATCCCCAAACTTTAAGAAACGGCAACTTTGGCTTCTTGCCAAACCATAGTTCATATGGCGTCGTCTCAACGGATTTTGATGGTGCCCTATTTAAAGTGAATGCGGCTGTCTCTAATGCATAACCCCAAAACAATAGTGGCAAATCAGCAAGAGACATCATAGAACGCACCATATCTAATAAGGTTCGATTACGATGTTCGGACACACCATTACGTTGTGGTGTTCCGGGCGGTGTCAACTGTGAAACAATTCCACACTGTCTTAAGTGACTACCAAACTCATAACTCAGATATTCACCTCCTCGATCAGATCGCAGGAACTTAATCTTCTTGTTACGATGATTCTCAACTTCACTCTCAAATTGCTTGAACTTTTCAAACGTTTCAGACTTATGTTTCATCAAGTAAATATACCCATATCTACTTAAGTCATCAGTGAAGGTGAGAAAATAATGATATCCACCACGCGCTGTAACATTCATTGGACCGCACACATCAGTATGTATGATTTCCAATAAGTCACTTGCCCGTTTCATTGTTCCAGAGAACGGTGTTTTAGTCATCTTGCCCATGAGGCATGGTTCACATGTGTATAGTGATTCAAAATCAAGTGACTCCAAAAGTCCATCAGCATGGAGCTTCCTCATGCGTTTTACACCAATATGACCTAAACGACGGTGCCACGAGAAAGTGGTACTATCATTATCAACTCTACATCTTTTGGCATCAATGTTATGAACATGTGTATCATCACTATCAAGATTCAATATGAATAAACCCCTCACATTGGGTGCATGACCATAAAAGATATTACTCATATAAATAGAACAACCTTTATTCTCTGATTTAAACGAGTAACCTTCTCGCAATAAACAAGATCCAGATATAATGTTCATGCTTAACGTGGGCACTAAATAACAATTATTCAGGTTCATCACTAATCCCGATGGTAATCAAAGAGAGAGCGTGCCGACGGCGATCACATCAACCTTGGAACCATTTCCCATGCGCATCGTCACTTCGTCCTTTGCCTGCCTTCGTTTATTCCGTAGTTCCTGCTTTGAGTTGCAAATGTGAGCAACCGAACCGATATCAAATACCGAGGCACTACTACAAGAGCTAGTAAGGTACACATCAATAACACGTATATCATGTATACCTTGTTTGTCGTTGGCCGCCTTCTTGTCAGCCAGGTACTTGGGGCAGTTCCGCTTCCAGTGACCAGTTCCCTTGCAATGAAAGCACTCAGTTTCATGCTTGGGTCCATGCTTGGGCTTCTTTACAAGAGTAGCAACTGCTTTGCCACCCTTCTTGGTTTTACCCTTCTTGCCCTTGCCCTTGACTTTGCCATTTTTCTTGAAACTAGTGGTTTTATTGACCATCAACACTTGATGTTCTTTCTGGATTTCAGACTCAGCGACTTTTAGCATCGCAAACAGCTCGGCGACTGACTTGTTCATCCCGTGCATGTTATAGTTCATCACAAAGCTCTTGTAACTAGGTGGCAGTGATTGAAGAACTCTGTCAGTGATCGCCTCTGGAGGAAGGGCAATTCCCAACTCCGCTAGACGAGTTGAATACCCAGACATTCTGACTATATGTTCACTGATAGACCCGTTCTCCTCCATCTTGCAAGCATAGAACTTATCGGAGGTTTCATACCTCTCGATCCGGGTGTTCTTCTGAAAGATAAACTTCAACTCCTGGAACATCTCATATGCTCCATGACGTTTGAAATGTCTTTGAAGTCCCGGTTCTAAGCCATACAATATTGCACACTGAACTATTGAGTAATCTCCAGTACGTGCCTCCCAAGCGTTCTTAACGTCTTCGGAGGTCATGTCTTCTGGTTGGTCACCAAGCGGTGCATCAAGGACATATGATTTCTGGGAAGCCGTGAGGATAATCCTCAGATTACGGGCCCAATCAACAAAGTTACTTCCATCATCTTTCAACTTAGCTTTCTCTAGGAACGCATTAAATTCAGGGGTGCTACTGCGCGAGCCATTGATCTACAACATAAATATGCAAAGTTTAATTAGACTATTGTTCAAGATAATGAGTTTAGTCAATCAAATTACTAAAGCTCCCACTCAAATTGACATCCCTCAGGTCATCTGAGTGTCACATGATCCAAATCCACCAACTCAAGTCCGATCATCACGTGAGTTGAGGTGGCTTCAATGGTGAACATCATTATGTTGATCATATCTACTATATGACTCATGTTCGACCTTTCGGTCTCTTGTGTTCCGAGGCCATGTCTGTACATGCTAGGCTCGTCTAGTTTAACCCGAGTGTTCTGCGCGTGCAACACTATCTTGCACCCGTTGTATGTGAACGTAGAGTCTATCACACCCGATCATCACGTGGTGTCTCAACACGACGAACTTTCGCAACGGTGCACACTCGGGGAGAACACAATTTATCTTGAAATTTAAGTGAGGGATCACCTTATAATGCTACCGTCGTACTAAGCAAAACAAAGTGCATAAAAGGATTAACATCACATGCAATTCATAAGTGACATGATATGGCCATAACTTGTGCTTTAGATCTCCATCTTGAAAGCACCGACATGATCTCCATCATCACCGGAAAGACACCATAATCTCCATCATCTTGATCTCCATCAACGTGTCGCCATCGGGGTTGTCACGCCCAACATGCTTCTACTACTATTGCTACCGTTTAGCGATAAAGTAAAGCATTACATAGCGCTTAATGATTGACACGCAGGTCAAACAATAATTAAAGACAACCCTATGGCTCCTGCCGGTTGCCGTACTCATCGACATGCAAGTCGTGAAATTCTATACATCACATGATCATCTCATACATCACATATATCCCATCATGTAATTGGCCATATCACATCACAACATTGTTGGGGAACGTTGCATGGGAAACAAAAATTTTCCTACGCACACGCAAGATCTATCCATGGTGATGAGCATCTACGAGAGGGAGAGTGGATCTACATACCCTTGTAGATCGCTAAGCGGGAAGCGTTAAGAAACGCGGTTGGTGTGGTCGAACATCTTCGCGATCCAAATCGCCGAGCGTCCCGCGATCACATCACGATCCGTCTCGCGATCCAATCACGATATGTCCCGCGAACTCATCACGATATGTCCCGTGATCTCATCACGATCCATCCCGCGATCTCATCACGATCCGTCCCGTGAACTCATCACGAACCGTCTCGCGATCTTGTTCACGGTCCTTCCGATCTAGCGCCAAACGGACGACACCTCCGTGTTCAGCACACGTGCAGCTTGATGACGATCTCCACCGTCTTGATCCAGCAAGAGGAAGTGGAGAGGGAGAAGAGTTCACCGGCAGCATGACGGCACTCCGGTGATGGTGGTGGAGCAATTCTGGCAGGGCTTCGCCTAAGCACTGCGGAAATCCGATTTAGAGGAGCACCGGTGGAACGGGTAGCACGTGGCCGTAAAATCAAGTGCCAAAACCCTAGATATCCACTAGTATATATAGGAGGAGGGGAGAGGAGGCTGCTCCCAAGGGGAGGGCTCCCTCTTGGCTTCGGCCGAACTGGTGGAGGGGGAGTCCTCCTCCAATTGGGAGTCCACCTCTCACACGAGAGGTGGAACTTGGGGAGGACTCCACCCCAATTCGGTTTGGGCCTCTCTCCCCTGCGCCTAGGCCACCTTGGCCGACTCCACCAGCCCACTAGGGGTTGGTGGGTCGCCACTTTGACCCATGGGGTGGGATGGCCCCACTGGTGGACCCCCAGGACCCATTCGTCACTCCCGGTACACTACCGAAAGTGCCCGAAACCTTTCCGAAGTCCAAACACCACCTTCATATATATCAATCCTTGTTTACGGACCATTCCAGAACTCCTTATGACGTCCAGGATCTCATCCGGGACTCCGAACAACCTTCGGTCACCACCATATATAACTCTACACTATCGAAACGTCACCAAACCTTAAGTGTGCAGACCCTGCGGGTTCGAGAACCATGTAGACATGACCGAGACACCTCTACGGTTAATAACCAATGGCGGGACCTGGATGTCCACATTGGTTCCTACATATTATACGAAGATCTTTATCGGTCAAACCTCTATGTCAAGGATTCAGTTAATCCCGTATGATGTTCCCTTTGTTCTTCGGTATGTTACTTGCCCGAGATTCGATCGTCAGTATCTCCATACCTAGTTCAACCTTGTTACCGGCAAGTCTCTTTACTCGTTCCGTAATACAAGATCCCGTAACTAACACTTAGTCACATTGCTTGCAAGGCTTATTGTGATGTTGTATTACCGAGTGGGCCCTGAGACACCTCTCCGTCACACGGAGTAACAAATCCCAGTCTTGATCCATGCCAACTCAATAGACACCCTCGAAGATACCTGTAGAGCACCTTTATAGTCACCCAGTTACGTTGCGACGTTTGATACACACAAGGTACTCCTCCGATATCTGTGATTTGCATGATCTCATGGTCATAGGAACACATACTTTGACATGCAGAAAATAGTAGCAACAGACTGACACGATCATATGCTACGTTTGTAGTTTGGGTCTTGTCCATCACATCATTCTCCTAATGATGTGATCCCGTTATCAAATGACATCACATGTCAATGGCTAGGAAACCTTGACCATCTTTGATCAACGAGATAGTTCACTAGAGGCATACTAGGGACAGAGTGTTGTCTATTTACCCACACATGTAATGTGTTTCCATTCAATACAATTATAGCATGGATAATAAACGATTATCATGAACAAGGAAATATGATAATAACTAATTTATTATTGCCTCTAGGGCATATTTTTTACCCGCAAGCCATCTAGGCAACAAGTTGCGTCGAGGGAACCGGTCTCTCGTAAGCGTACGAGTAATGTTGGTCCGGGCCGCTTCATCTCACAATACCGCTGAACCAAAATCCGACCAAGAGAGGAAGCAATCTAAGCATCAACGCCCACAAACCTTTTGTGTTCTACTCGAGATCTCATCTACACATAGACCTAGCTCTGATACCACTGTTGGGGAACGTTGCATGGGAAACAAAAAATTTCCTACGCACACGCAGATCTATCCATGGTGATGAGCATCTACGAGAGGGAGAGTGGATCTACATACCCTTGTAGATCGCTAAACGGGAAGCGTTAAGAAATGCGGTTGGTGTAGTCGAACGTCTTCGCGATCCAAATCGCCATGCGTCCCGCGATCCAATCATGATCCGTCCCGCGATCCAATCACGATCCGTCTTGCGATCCGATCATGATCCGTCCCATGAACTTGATTACGATCCGTCCTACGAACTTGATCACGATCCTTCCGATCTAGCACCGAACGGACGGCACCTCCGCGTTCAGCACACGTACAACTTGATGACGATCTCCACCGTCTTGATCCAGCAAGAGGGAGTGGAGAGGAAGAAGAGTTCTCCGGCAGCCTGACGGCGCTCCGGCGATGGTGGTGGAGCAATTCCGGCAGGGCTTCGCCTAAGCACTGCAGAAAACCGATCTAGAGGAGAAACTATGCACTGAAGGAACGGGTAGCACGTGGCTGAAAAAACTAGTCCAAAACCCTAGAAATCCACTAGTATATATAGGAGGGAAGGAGGAGGAGAGGCATCCTTGGCCTCCAGCCTTGGAGGCTTCGGCCAAAGTGGGAGGTGGAGGAGGACTCTCCTCCTCCAATCCTAGTAGGACTAGGATTGCTCCTTTTTGCCTTTTTTCCACCTTTCCTATTGGTTTTTTTCCTCGATCCACATGGGCCTTGTGTGGGAGTTTCCACCAGCCCACTAAGGACTGATATTCACTCTCCCACAACCCATGAAGCCTCTTGGGTCGAAATACCCCTCCCGGAGGCCTCCCGGTACACTCCCGGCACTCCCGGTACACTATCGATGAGCCCGAAACTTTTTCGACGACCAAAACGGAACTTCCTATATATGAATATTTACCTCCGGACCATTCCGGAGCTCCTCGTGATGTCCGGGATCTCATTCGGGACTCCGAACAAACTTCGGTCACCACCATACATAACTCTATTTTACCGAAACGTCATCAAACCTTAAGTGTGCAGACCCTGCGGGTTCGAGAACTATGTAGACATGACCGAGACACCTCTACGGTCAATCACTAATGGCGGGACCTTGATGTCCACATTGGTTCCTACATATTCTACGAAGATCTTTATAGGTCGAACCTCTATGTCAAGGATTCAGTTAATCCCGTATGATGTTCCTTTTGTTCTTCGGTATGTTACTTGCCCGAGATTCGATCGTCGGTATCTCCATACCTAGTTCAACCTCGTTACTCGCAAGTCTCTTTACTCGTTACGTAATACAAGATCATGTAACTAACACTTAGTCACATTGCTTGCAAGGCTTATTGTGATGTTGTATTACCGAGTGGGCTCTGAGATACCTCTCCGTCACACGGAGTAACAAATCCCAGTCTCGATCCATGCCAACTCAACACACACCCTCGGAGACACCTGTAGAGCACCTTTATAGTCACCCAGTTACGTTGCAACGTTTGATACACACAAGGTACTCCTCCGATATCTGTGAGTTGCATGATCTCATGGTCATAGGAACATATACTTGACATGTAGAAAGCAGTAGCAATAAACTAACACGATCATAAGCTACGTTTGTAGTTTGGGTCTTGTCCATCACATCATTCTCCTAATGATGTGATCTCGTTATCAAATGACATCTCATATCCATGGCTAGGAAAACTTAACTATCTTTCGATCAACGAGCTAGTTCACTAGAGGTATACTAGGAACATTGTGTTTGTCTATGTATCCACACATGTATCAATGTTTTCAATTAATATAATTATAGCATGGATAATAAAAGATTATCATGAACAAGGAAATACAATAATAAACACTTTATTTATTGCCTCTAGGGCATATTTCCAACAGTAAAAGTGTTGGGTTGTCTCCCAACAAGCGCTTTTCTTTTATGTCTTTTAAGCTAGGCATGATGATTTCAATGATGCTCGCATAAAAGTAAATAATTGAAACATAAAGAGAGCATCATGAAGCATATGACTAGCATATTTAAGCCTAACCCACTTCCTATGCATAGGGATTTTGTGAGCAAACAATTTATGGGAGCAAGAATCAACTAGCATAGGAAGGCAAAACAAGCATAGCTTCAAGATTTTCAACACATAGAGAGGAAGCTTGATTATTTCTAATTTAAAATACAAAAATTGCCGAATTCTGAACTTTTTTGAAAAACATTTTTTTTGAAATCATGGACAGTTTTTAAAAAAGTGAATATAACTTGAAAATTGGAACCAATTTTTAGAAACACAATAGAAAATTGAATTCGTGCAAAAACAGAAAACAGGAACATTTTTGAACTTCTAAACAATTTTAGAAATGCGCAAACATTTTTTAAATTTCACGAATTCTCCTCGTGGTATAATGGGTCGGTCCAAATTCTTGTTTGTGATAGTAGCTGGATATCCCGGTCGGGATTGTTGTATTCGAGTAAATTGCTCAAACCACCACATTTGTGGCAAGGGTACTCCAAAACCACCGCTTCTGTCAAAAATAACAATTCACCACCACTTCTGTGGCAAGTGAGTAACAAATCTCACTAATTCATAATTAGACCGCAACTAAGCACAAAACTGCAGATGAGACCCACATATAGGGCCGACGTGGTATATCTAAGTGGACAATACGTTCAAATGTCCAATGGTCCCACATGTTAGCCCCATACCTCCTTCTTCCTCCTCCTTCCAAGGACCCATACGTCAGTGCCTCGCCCGAGTTGACGCCGTCGGCGACCGTCGTCCGGACAACACCGAGAGCGAAAGGAGCACCAGCCACCGCCGCCAGAACCTCGACCCGTGCCGTTGCCTGGAGGACCGTCGACGGAACGTCGACCCGAACTTGGAGAGAAATTGGCGCCTGCCGCCTTCCCCGACCAGAGCAGCAGGCGACGGCGGCGCGAGCAACAAAAGAAGATGTCTGTGGTGGGGGCAGAAGCAGGCGGGAGCAGTAGCAGTCGCAGTCGCTGGCGGCGGGGGAGTGAGTAGCAGTAGTAGGCCGCGGCGGCAGGAACATATGGTGGTTCGGCAATCCAGTGCTCGCCGTGTCGCCAACCAGCTCCCGTGCTTGCGGCGCTGTCATCCCATGCCCGCGCTGCCGCCCCGCTGACCCGCGTCCTCGCTTGCAGTGCCGCCGCCCCGCGTCATCACCGTTGTCTCCCCTCTCGTGAGATGTGCCGCCGCCCCGAGCTGGGTACGGCCACGCCCGCCGCCGCTAGTCTTCATGGAGCGCTGCCAAAGCTCCGCTATCCTGCAGTAGCAGCGAGCTCAAGCCGACGGCGGATAAGAAGAGAGATGTGAGGAGGAAGAAGGAGATGTGGGGCTGACAGGTGGGTCCTTTGCCACCAAGGCATAGTATCCACATAGGCATGCCACATTAGCCTGACATGTGGGGCCAACTCGCCAGTTCTGCTGTTAGACGCGGCTCAGTTTCGAATTAGTGCGATTTGTTACTCACTTTCCGCGGAGGTTTTTTGTGGTTTTCGACAAAAGCGGTGGTTTTGGAGTACTGTTGCCACAAATGTGGTGGTTTTGAGCAATTTACTCGTTGTATTCCCAGCGTGCCAAACAGGTCTAGGGTTTAAAATGGACCGGGATTACAAGTTTAGAGTGTCAATTTCGGGGATTCAAAGTTCAGGGTTTGATTTAGCTTTTGTCTACAACTTTAGGGTTTGTTTTGGACTTTTTTCCTTTTTTCAAAGGTGTCACATACATATTTTTAAAATTCGCAAACATTTTATAAATGTCACATACATTTGTTTGATGGTAGAAACATTTTCTAAAAGTTGAGCAAACATATTTTACACATGCATGAACATTTTTTTAATATGTGATGAAGACTTATAAATATCAACTAAATTAAATTTAAGTTATGTATTTAGATTTTTTAAATATAAACATAATTAAAAAGTAAAAAAACATATATGATATCAGCATGAAGAAATCCAAATTAAATTTAAGTTATGTATTTAGATTTTTTAAATATAAACATAATTAAAAAGTAAAAAAACATATATGATATCAGCATGAAGAAATCCAAATTAAATTTAAGTTATGTATTTAGATTTTTTAAATATAAACATAATTAAAAAGTAAAAAAACATATATGATATCACATTTTTTTAATATGTGATGAAGACTTATAAATATCAACTAAATTAAATTTAAGTTATGTATTTAGATTTTTTAAATATAAACATAATTAAAAAGTAAAAAAACATATATGATATCAGCATGAAGAAATCCAAATTAAATTTAAGTTATGTATTTAGATTTTTTAAATATAAACATAATTAAAAAGTAAAAAAACATATATGATATCAGCATGAAGAAATCCAAATTAAATTTAAGTTATGTATTTAGATTTTTTAAATATAAACATAATTAAAAAGTAAAAAAACATATATGATATCAGCATGAAGAAATCCAAATTAAATTTAAGTTATGTATTTAGATTTTTTAAATATAAACATAATTAAAAAGTAAAAAAACATATATGATATCAGCATGAAGAAATCCACATGGGACATGGCTACTGGATCGGCCCACTACCGACTCCCTGTAGGAGAGCCGAACTAGTAAGAGCTTGGACTCGAACCAGGATCCCCCGATTCACTCCGCACTCAGGTAACCACCCGACCACAAGAACTTAACGTAAATATTCCCATTATTTTTTTATCTTAGACTTTTGTTTGTTTTCTCTGTTTTTCTGTTTTTCTGTTTTCGTTTTATCTTACCATCAAATGGATGAACTTTATTGTAATTCAATTAATATATTAATATTGATTAACTTTTTAAAAATTCGATAAAGTTTTTTAAAGTTTGATGAACTTTATCCAAATTCGACGAACTTTTTCCAAATCCGATGAACTCTTTTCAAGATCGATGAATATTGTTTTAAACGCGAAGATGTTTTAAAAATTCATCACATTTTTTGAAAACACTTTTATTTTTTAAATTTAGAATATTTTTGAAAAACATCAACATTGATTCAAAATTCATAACATTTTTTAAAAAACATCAATCCCTCAAAAGTTGTACTAAAGCAACTCAATTAATATGGATCGGAGGGGTACCATTTTTTAAAAAGATGAACATTTTTTTGAAATGTATGAACATTTTTTCAATTGTTTCTAAAACATAAACAATTTGTCAGATTTGCAATCTCTAAAAAAATCTAAACACTTTTAGAAATTTACAAACATATTTTCAAAGTTGTAAACACTTCGATAAACAAATGAAAATTCTTGAAAATTTTGATCTTTGGGAAAAATTAAACAATAAGAAAAATATAAAAGGAGAAACATAAAGAATATAAAAGAGAAATCAAATAATAAAAAAACTCCAAAAATAGTAAGGAAACACAAAAGAAATAAGAAAACCTATTCTGAAACATTCTGAATGTTCCCAAAACCGAGTGCTGTGTCACCCTAAATATTGCCATGCAATTAATTCTTTATTTTCTCTCTCCTATGTGTTTTAGCGACACATTGCGGCAAATAGCGATCCACTGGTCATGTGGCCCCAAATGGTTGGGCTGGTTATGGCTGATGGTGTAATGTGGGTTGAATGTGGTCGTATGGTCAGTGTATAGATGCCAGGTTTGGAGTGCAAATCGGCCCACTTGAACTTCTTATTCCCTGTCTTTTTCACGAAATCAAAGTTTTCCCAGTCAAGAATAACCTTTGCAAAGATCGCCTTCAAACTTCCGTGCCGACGATAAGCGGCACGAGAGAGTTTTGGTAGGTATTTCTCCACCGATCGATGGATGGTGGTTGATTGCATGTGCATTTTTTTCTTCTGAAATTTGATTTCAAAATGGAATTCCTCTTAAATCGAGTGTTCAAATTGCAAACTTTTCATCGTTGTGTTGATCGAGTTGACATCTTCAAACTAGATCGTATGTTGAAAGGTTTTACATTTTATACCAACTTGTTGTTTTAGTATACTTTTAGTCCCTAACATGGTGTACCTATACTCATATGGTAGTGTATTTGCACTCCCATGTCAACATGTGCACCATGTTTAATGTATATGTACTCTTCTTGCACCACATTTGTACTTTATGTGGTAGTGTACTTTGTACTCCTGACTATAGTACACTTCTTGTATATATACTCACCGTAGTAGCATATGTGCGCTTCATGTATAGTACAATTGTGCTCTCACATGAAACCCGAAAGCAATAACGTTCCTCTCTCCGGAGCGAGTGCCTTGGTCACACACTCCATGAGCAACATGCATTGGCTCATGGGCCTCACACATAGAAAATTCTCCCCTCATATGAGTTACCCTTAGTTAGTTGCCCCTTTATGGTAACAAATCAATGTGCTATAATCTAATCCTTGAAATACATACGAGCTTTAGGCCCATATATCAATTATTTCTTGCATAATTTTTACATACACATTTGTGGTTTCATGGCATGGGTGGTAATATAGTTCCACATGGGAAGTGGAGAGTTTGCACCAATATATAAAGAAGTCTCTTCCACACTTAATTGAAGCATGAGACGAAGAGTGGTATACGTGATCTCCTCCTTCATCGTGTGCCTCCCCATGTCTCCTCCCCACGCGTTGTATTTCTTCAAGGAACTTCTTGATTGGAAGGAGGTACGATATGGTCATCCTACGTTTAGTGGTTCATGTGTCTTCATTACTCTGTTCATATATATGTTTGGCATGTGCCATCCTAATAAGACAATGACCGTTAATCTTGCTAGCATTGTCGTTGTGATTTTCATGTGGATTACAGTGGTCATAAAATTGCCATTTTTAGGATTTCTCTTATTCAAGGCCTTGTGGCTACGTTGAAGCTGAACTCGTTTGTTGGTGCATACTTTAAGTTTGGTAGACCAAAACCATCTTGTGACTCATGACCATGAACGTGTACTGGGTGGCTGGTAGTATTCTTAAAGGAACCCTTACTCCTGACTAGGATAAAGTGTTCATGGATACTATTGTCGACTTTGTCGGTGTCGTTTTGTGTGCAATTGGAGACAAGTTTATGGATGTGTATTTGTGCATGCATAATGGCAAGCTATTGGATGCGATGAAGCTAAGTAAGGCGCAAGCCACACAAATAATGATGAAACTGTACTATATTATATGGATTAATTAATCCCAAGACTATAAGATGGTTGATAACGATCACATCATATAATAAACCCATGTGATACAGTTCATTGTTAATGAGTTTAAGCCCTCAAGTGTGTGTTTCCTGATAAGTTTTTTGTTGGATACATTATTGCTAAGGTTCCTGCTTTGCAAAAGAACTTTACTACTTTTCTTAAGCACAATGATAGGAGATCTCCGTTGAGAACCTAATTGGATCTCTCGGTGTAGAAGAGAATGTGACGGCATAAGACTCACACAATAAGGGAATACATGGTCAATCTAGCACTAATGTGGTGCTCGGGATGGGAATGGGCTGGGTCGACCCGCCAGGCCTTTGACTCGACCAAAAAATCGAGGCCAATGGGTCATGTAGGTCGGTCACAAATGAGATTTGGGCCAACAGAGCAGACACCGGAGGACATGCTAGGTTAGCCGGGTTGGCCCACCTTATAGTCTTATATTCCATGACAACTGTAATCTCCATCGCATCAATGTTGTCGTAGGGCCCGATATTGCGACACAGTTTGTCATATAATTTTCGGCTAACACTCGTGTATATGAACAACAAAATTATCTTGGTATGTTTCAGCAAGACGCTCACCTACAAAAGCATAAGATACGACTTAGTTTTTTCTATTAGCGACGTATTAAAAATCTTATCAATTCTTACATTAGTCAAGTTTCATTAAATTGTGCCTAATTTTAATATCTCATTTTTCCACGAGGCAATATAAAGCAAACAATTGGGTTGGCCCGAAATACCCATCGAGCCAACGAGGCCACTAAGAATATGGTTTCACTAACTATTATTTATATGATGTTCTGCCTTAACGCGACGACAAACATCACAGTTAGAAACGAACTGAGCAATTTCTCTTTTCATCCTAGTCCACCAGAACCTCTGGCGTAGGTCCTGATACATCTTGGTACTACCAGGATGAATTGTGAGAGGAGAATTATGAGCCTCCTTAAGGATCAGCTGTCTTAAGCGTCTGCTCTTAGGAACCACCAATCGGTTCTGGAAGAACACAACACACTGATTGTCTTTGAAGAAATCTTTAGCGTTTCCGCTAGCAATATTCTCCTTGATCCGAGATATACCCTTATCATACCTCTGAACAACTACGATTTGATCCCTAAGAGTAGGTTTCGCCACCAGGTTGGAAAGGAATCCTTGAGGAACAATGTGAAGATTCAACTTCCGAAATTCCTCATAGAGAAGTGGTTGACTTTGTTGTAACATCAGGTTGTTACAATAAGACTTACGACTTAATGCATCAACCATGGCATTGGCTTTCCTCGGGGTGTAAGTTATCCCCAAGTCATAATCTGTAATCAACTCAACCCACCGTCTTTGCCTGAGATTCAAACTGGGTGAAGATATATTTTAGACTTTGGTGATCAGTGTAAATTTCACAATGATTACCCAGAAGGTAATGTCACCAAGTTTTCAGTGCATGGACTACAGCTGCAAGCTCAATATCATGTGTTGGATAATTATCCTCATGTGGACACAGCTGTCGAGATGCGTATGCAATCACATGACGATCTTGCATGAGAATGCAACCTAATCCTTGTCGCGAGGCGTCGCAATAGATAACAAAGTCCTTTGAGAAGTCTGGTGGCATCAGAACGGGAGCAGAGGTCAGGCGTCTTTTCAGTTCCTGAAAGCTGTGCTCGCATTGTGGGGTCCACTCGAACTTTTTATATTTCTTGAGGAGTTCAGTCAGAGGCTTTGCTACCTTGGAGAAGTTCTCGACAAAGCGGCGACAATAGCTCGCTAAGCCAAGGAAAATCCGAACTTGCTTAACCGATTCAGGTTGAGTCCAATCAAGGACGGGCTGAACTCTCTCGGGATTGACATCAATACCTTTACCAGAGATCACGTGGCCTAGATAGGTCACTTCTGTTAACCAAAATTCGCACTTGGAGAATTTGGCATACAGACGATGCTCTAGAAGTTTCATCAATGCCTTAAATGCTCAGCATGTTCCTGTTCATTCTTTGAGTAGATGAGTATATCATCGAGGTAAACCACAACAAATTTATCCAGATACTCCATGAAGATCGAATTCATCAAGCGAGAGAAAGTGGCTGGGGCATTGGTTAAACCGAAGGACATGACGGTGTACTCGTATTGGCCATAACGAGTAACAAAAGCCATTTTGGAATGTCCCTGTTTCTAATTCTGGTTTGATGGTATCCCAACCTCAAATCCATCTTGGAAAAGACAGAGGATCCAGCGAGTTGATCATACAAATCATTGGTCTTGGGGAGCGGATACTTGTTCTTTATGGTGACCAGATTCACTGGCCGATAATCCACAACCATCCGATCCGATCCATCCTTCTTCTTGACGAAGAGGATGGGGCAAGCCCAAGGAGAAGAACTATGATGGATGAAACCTTTCTTCAAAGCCTCATCAAGTTGTTTCTTAAGTTAGGCTAGTTCTAAGGGTGCCTCTTATAGGGTCTTCTGGCTATTGGGACAGTCCCTGGAATGAGCTCTATCACAAACTCTACATCTCTGACAGGAGGAATTCCTGGCAGTTCTTCTAGAAAGACATCCGGAAAGTCACAGACTACCGGAATATCTTCTAATTCTGGAAGAGGGATATCATTGAGAGAATAGATTTGGCACTTGACAGCTCGAGTGGAGACATTAACTATCTCACCCGATGGATGTGTAAGCTGAACATTCCTAGTATGAGTATCAATCTTAGCATAGTGGGCTTTCATCCAATCCATGCCTAAGATGATATTGATGTCCGAAGACTTGAGGGCTATCAAACATGCCAGGAAGACTAGCCTATCCACAAGAATATCATTGTCATGGCTCACTCTAGAAGTTTGCCATTTTGAGACAGAAGTCTGAACTACTAAAGGAGTAGGCATATCACAAAAAGATATGTTATGCAACTGTGCATAACTTTCTGAGATGAATGAATGAGATGCTCTAGTATCAAACAGAACAGATGTTGGATGACTATTGACAAGGAGCGTACCTAGGATAACATCAGGATCCTCAAGGGCTTCTTCAGCAAAAACATAATTCACTCGCCCATGAGCAGGAGCTGGCTTCACATAGAAGGTTTTTCTTGGCTTCCCACGTCCAGCCGGCTTCGCATTGTTCTGGGGACACTCATGGGAGTAGTGTCCTGGTTCTCCACATTTGTAGCCGACAACGGTAGCACAGGGAGCAACATTGATAGGGGGACCTCCAAATGTCCTGGCTGGAGGGTTGGGCTGAGCTAGGCGAGGCGCCTGGAAGGATGGCCTCGCGGTGTATCTTTGTGGCAGAGCTGTGTTGGGCACCCACACCCGGCGTTTGTTGGAGCCCGAGCCAGATGCAGGGCTGAACTCACGGGTGTGCTTCTTAGTTGCCTCGTAATCAGTCTGTCCGGTTTCGGCATTGATAGCCTTGTTGACAAGGGCGTGGAAGGTAGTGTACTCATGCAGATGCAGGTCTCGACGGAGCTCATGATTAAGTCCCTTATGGAACCTAGCCTGTTTCTTGGCATCGATCGACACTTCCTCCGGTGCATAATGAGCAAGGTTGCCTAACTCACGGCTATAGGCATCTACAGTCAGTCTGTCCTGGGTAAAAGCACAAAATTCCTCTCTCTTGCGATCCATCAGCCCTTCCGGGATGTGATGGGTATGGAATGCCTCACTGAAATCTGCCCAAGTTGCTGCGGGGCCTGCAGGACGGCTTCATAATTTTCCCACCACAGATTGGCGGGTCCTTCCAGGAAGTATGCAGCAAAAGTCACCTTGTTGGCCTCAGATACATTGGAAGCTCAGATTTTGTGGGACATGCTAGTCAACCAGTCATCAACATTGAGCGGGTCGACCGAGTGATGAAACTTAGGTGGGCACAACTTGACGAAGTCATTGAGGGACACACCATCATTACGCTCATTGCGGGGAGGACACGCTGTATTCTGCTCAATACGTTCCAACAACCGATTGGTCTCCCTTTTATTCCGCTCAGCTTCGAGCGTCACCTCTGCCAAGGAGGGCACCTGCGGCAGGTTCTCTTGCCTTGGCTGGCTTCCCTCGTCCTGCTCGAAGGCAGGTACGGGGTTATTCCTAGTTGACACCATCATGGGAAAACAAACCCATAGTTTAGACAAGGAGGACATCAACTCTAAGACACGAGATAAGGAATGTACTAGACAACATGGCATGCATGGGTAAACACCCGATCAACATGGTAATAAACAAACTGCCATATGAACACCATGATTCATACACACCATGACATAGTTCAGTACAAGCCCAAGCTAAAGTACAAACTACTGGAAGATGAAACAACTCATCGGAGGCATTACAAGCTTCCTATACCTTATCTATCTACATCTCCAGAACTCAACTCACACCTCAGTCATATCCCACCAGACACGCAGGACTATGGCAATACGACTACTACAATACCAGAGCTAACATACACGTACTCAAGCATCGCCGTAGAACACCTCATATAGGTTACCCCCGTGACCCGATAGCTGAACGTGAGGATTTGGAAACACCCTGGCCTATGATCCCTGGAAACCGTAAGGACACGGATGTGGCCTCGGTCCCCTTGTTGGTGGCAGCAACGGTCCTCGAAGAGGAGTGATGCCTCCAACATCGTGCGAGTCTACTCGAGCTGGTAGATGAGTCCGCGATGGGCTCAGAATCTCTAAATCTCCATAGCCTGTCTGCACGACAGGTGCTAGCTGCGTCAGGGCTGTCCAAAGATGTGCACAGGTAGCATATAGCTCCATGCACATGGCACGTGCATCTCGATCCCTATTTTCCAACATCTAAGCGGTCACCTGAAGCCTAGAGTCCTCATGAGAATGATCATAATAGGATGCACTAAGATAACCATCCTCTCCTCCTAGAGTAGCAGGAACATAACAGAACTCAATGTTCTGAAGCAGTCCATGGTGAGATCTCATAATAGTCAACATGGTATAGGCGACCTCTTGAACTGCCATGTCTATGGTGACACCTAGTACATATGTCCAATGGAGCGGCTCTACAGCTCCAGGATATGTTGGGTATATCCTAATAGTACACATGTACTGGCCCTGGTTGAAGTCTTGATACTGCTCCTCCACTGTATACTCTGGGTACCAACGGTAACCAGTCTCCATCATAACTCTAACCAACATGGCCGTGTGATCCGGTACATCGAGGCACCTAGTCAGACGGACCACCTGACGGGAAGGACGAGGGGGCATCTGAAACAGAGAATGATGTAAAGGCATTAGAGATCCTAGCAGAAATTGGATAGCATAACGGCTGTAATTGCCCAAAAGAGTTTTTGAGACAACTGCAAAAGATTGGATGGCATAACCACTCCACTTTCTAGACTCAAATTTCTAATCCAACTGTTTGTCACACCAAACAACAATTGAATACTAGAGTCCACTTGCGAACAAGCTAGCTACTAGTCCATGGATAGTAACTCGTCATCCTAAGAAATAGATAATAAGCCTAGCTCTTAACCCCGTAGAAAAGATGAGGGTGACTCAGATTAGAATAACTTGGGAAGAGGAGTAAAAAGAGCCTTATGTTCCTTCCACAATCAATTACCTTACATTTCTATAGTGTTTCTAGACTCAACTTCGACCGGTTTGGCTTGGTAGTCCTACAGTCAGTCAGGCTCTGATACCAACGCTGTCGGTACCCCAATCCTAAGTCATAGGAATCCAGCCTGTAACACATCACATCACTTTGCGGCCTCATGCACGGTAACTCCATAGCTGCAGCCTTACCTTAGCCGGGACCGTTTGCGTATTTTGGCTCACGTATGTGAATATGTCGCTAGCATTCAAACGACAGAGAACCCGAGCCGACATGACTAGTCATAGAACCCAAGTGGCACATCCGTACGGAAACATGCATACATAACCCAACAATGCAGGTGTCGGTCTCAAGCGTGTGTAGACGAGTCATAGCAAGCTACAAGGACTCCATTATGTAGTGGGACATAAATATCACCACTGCACGTAGACGAGTCGTAGCAGGCTACAGGGACTCCATTACACTACGAGACATTTCCCTGAAGGGACAGACACAACAGCAAAGAAGGATACATGCCGGTCAATCAATGTGTCCGAAGCAGTAGCAAGCTACCAAGGCTCGATGGAAGCACAAAGAGACAGTTTCTCGTAAAGAGTACTACTAGAGGCACATGGCTAGGTGTCAGATACCATACATACCGTTGCACGTCACACGTACGCATGACATGCCCGGTATGCATAGATACAACTATGGCATCACAACATAACCATACAACAACACAACTTTTATTTAAGAGGCTCAGAGGAGCCTTGCATAATATGTTCTTACAGGTAGGGGTCACATGACCCGACACTCAAGTCATACAAGCAAGTTCATACAAACCAAGCGGAAGCATAAAGGTGTCTGGGTACAGATAGATGAAAGGGTAAAAAGGCACATGGCCTGACTGTCTACAGCCCGCCACAGGGCATAAGGTCGTAGCTGGGACACCGGCTATTCGGCATTGTCGACATCTAGGTAGAACCCACCTGATGGGTCCTGAGTCTCATCTGCAACATTTATTAAGCAAACATGAGTACAAATGTACTCAACAAGTCTTTAAAGCAGACCTAGTCTATTCATGCTCATGTATCAACAAGGGGGAGTGGTGGAGTTTATGCCGCAATGCCAGCTTTGACTCTTGGCTAACCTATACTACACATATTAATTCTTTGTTCAAATTTTAGATATCACACACGAGCCCACTAACTCCACGTCAATACACCACCATGGATTCACTTCCGCCATCTACAAGAGTGCCATCCATGGTACTCACACTTGTCTTGAGATTTTTTATGAGTATCCATCAAATTATCTATGAATAGCATAAGTTCTCCAAGTAGTCCATATCTGAGGACGCGGCTATTCGAACAGATTCATACCTTGCAGGGGTGTACTCCTTCACACACGCTCTCTCCACTTATCATTGTGTGCTCATAAAACCATGCACCTCGGCAACTTTCAAGCGGAAGTCCAACGAGGGAGTCGGCCACGACCGTCAATCACACAAGACCTCTAGTCCAGGCTATCGCCTATTTGAGACTGAACCCGCATAGAAGTCCGACCGAAGTTTCCGCTACGGCCCCAAACGATGTGGCAGGGTTCCCAAGCCCACCATTCGGGTGACCCTTGGTACACCGTGCAACTGCCTACCGCATCGTAACCCACCCCTAGGGTCAGCGCTACGCACGGCCTCCAGCATACTATAAACACCAGAAACTACTTGCAACTCCTGGACCAAGGACTAAGCGATTGATAAGTCGAGAGGGTCAATTAAGTATCCCAACATGTGGTAGTAGCTAGTCTTGGATCACAAACACTGAACTCAGTTCCTAAGAATGGTCCCAATGAGACAACCCACTATGTACTCCTACATAGCCTCTCATCGCTACCTTTACCAAATCGAGTTCATCATTAAGCTTATCACATCAGAACAATATTGTTTCACTCCGGTTCATCACCTAGATGAATCAGACCTGACACAACTCTAAGCATAGCAAGCATAGCAGGCAAAGTAGTTAAAGCACATCATGGCTCAAGCATCGACCAGGTATGCTAGGTTGCAAGGTTTAGCTATTTACTGTGATAATGATAGGTCATGCAAAGGAATGAGTTCATCTATCACATATGACAGGCAATTGAACGTTTGTCCTAATGCAATAAACAAGACCAGGAGCGAGAGAATGGGATGTTATCGGAATGATCAATGGGGTTGCTTGCCTTGCTGGGAAGCGGGAAGGTACCTTCTTCGTTAGAATACTCGGGGGTATCCTCGGAAGCAGGGCCTACAGCAGTGCAGATAAGTAACAATCAATACACGGCAAGTGCAACAATATGATGCATGATCATGACATGGCAATATGGATGGATGAGCTAATGCAACTATTATTCAAGTTGGATGGAGTGGATTTGAATATAGGTTTAAAGTCGTTCTCCATTTCGTATTCCATATATTGTCCTATTGCTAGATGTCAATGTTCATCTACATAGGTTTCTCTAACATGCATGATAACAACACCATTGGATTCATTGGATTTTTCTGATAATTTTTCATATATAATTTATTTCAATGTGAGTTATAGATTAATTTCTATGATTTTTCCAAGTTTTAACTATTTTCTGGAATTAATTTTGAATCAGAAACTCCTTTAATGCATCAGCATGACATCAGCATGACGTCAGCTGGTCAAATTGCCGTTGACAGGTCAAACCTGACCAGTGGGGTCCACTGGTCAGTGACTCAATCACTAATAGGGTTAATTAAATCACTAACCACTAATTAATTAGCAGGGGCCCCACTGTCAGTGGGTCATTAGGTTAGTTAATTAAATTAATTAATATTTTTTAAACTAAACCTAATTAATAGGGCCGGTCCCACTTGCCAGTTGACCCTGGGGTCAAACCCCCATGGTCAAACTGGTTGACTCACCGGCGTTGAGCCACCGACGACGTTAGGGACGGCGGAGGGGATCGGAAACCCTCCTCTGGTGACCAAATGGATGGCCGAGGGCACCGATCGGCCCTACATGCTCACATGTGTCAAACCCGACACCTCCCAAGGGCTGGGATGGCCGGAGTCGATGCCGGCGTTGAGCGCGGCGGCTGCCGGAGCTCGGGCGAGCATGGGCTCGTCGAGCCGGAGCTCGAACGGGCCAGCTGAAGGCTCCTATGGCTACCTAGGACCCTCTTGAGCACACCTACGTGCTCAAGTGCGAGCTTGGGCTATTGCAGCGACGGCCACGCCCTCGTCGGCGGCGAGGAGCTCTCGGGCCCAAGGTGAATCGGCACTAAAGCGCGCTAGCGATGGGGGAAAGAGGGGGAAAAGAACCAGGGGCTCATAGCGGTTGCGATGGCGTCGAGAGCGGGCTCGGGGAAGCTCTGCTTGTGGCGGACGGATGGCGGTGGTCTTCGGTGACCAAGGAGGAAGAAGACAACGGGGTCATCACTGGGGGGCCTCCGAGCTCGATTCCTTCAGCGGAGAGGACCAGCGCATCGAGGCGGAGCGAATGGGGGGCTCAGGAGTGAGGGGGAGCGGCTGGAACGGCGGCTATGGCGGCGAGAAGGCGGCGGCCATGGCAGGGCAGAGGGGGAGAGAGAAAGCAGCGGGCGAGAGCGAGAGGGAGAGAGCGATGGGCATGGCTCTCTGAGCTTATCTCTGTCATGCTAGTGAGGGAAGGCAGGTAGGCAGGGAGCTGCGTGGCAGCTCCGGCACAGGCGCACGGCGACCACACGCCCGTCCCCCTGGCCACCAGGAGGACGACGACCTCCCTGGGCCAGGTGGGCCGGCCTGGCCTAGGCCTATGGTAAAATTGCTTTTCTTTTTTTTCTATTTCTTTATGTTTTGCCTTTTCTGACATTTGTTTTATTTTGTTTTAGGCACAAATGTTAGGCACACAATACTTATATATTTTATAAAGCTTTGTTTGAATATTTCAAACCTCTGCAAAAGTTTTCAAAATATTTTGAATATCTAAAATGATTATAATGCTTTATTTGGCACTTTTAGCTGCTTTAATATTTATTTTTGAAATGCTATATGAATTCAGATATTTAGAATGACCCCTGATATATTGATGTCAACATTAATCAGACATATGAGGCATTTTTATGGGCATTTTGGATTTGTTGATTTTTCACATCTTTTGAATTTGTTTGATTCAGGTGAGGTGATAGGGTTTTTGTTAATCCCCATTTCAAATTGATGCAAAATGAAAACATGATGCACACACATGCTGACCTGAGCAAAGCTAACCAGGGATGTTACACATGGGAGGACCAATCTTCATCAATATCTTTACCAGCACCATCTCATCTCAAACGCTAGTTCATTTCTTGTACTCAATCTTTGTCTCAAAACTTTAGATTGGTACATGTGGGTTACTAGTACCGTTGATTGCATCTTGTAGTTGATGCTTCTTGGTTTATTTGGTGGAAGATAATACATTCAGATCCTTTATCATATTCATTACGCCTCTCATATTGAACGTGGTGATGATTTGTGAGTAGTTACTTTTGTTCTCGAGGACATGAGAGAAGTCTTGTTATAAGTAATCATGTGAAGTTGGTATTCATTCGATATTTTGATGATATGTATGTTGTTGCTTCCTTCAGTGGTGTCATGAGAATGTCGACTATATGAAACTTCACAATACTTGGGCCTAAGGGAAGGCATTGTGGAGTAATAAGTAGATTATGGGTTGCTAGAGTGATAAAAGCTTAAACCTAGTTTATGTGTTATTCCGTAAGGGGCTGATTTGGATCCACATGTTTCATTCTATGGTTATATTTATCTTAATTATTCCTTCGTAGTTGCGGATGCTTGCGAGAGGGGGTAATCACAAGTGGGTTGCTTTTTCAAGAAACACCCAAGCACCGGTCCACCCCACATATCAAATTATCAAAGTAACGAACGCGAATCAACTCAACATGATGAATGTGACTAGAAGGAAATTCCCATGTGTCCTCGAGAGCACTTTGCTTTATATAAGAGAACTTCTAGGCCTGTCCTTTGCTCTAAAAAGGATTGGGCTTACTTGCTGCATACTTGCTACTATTGCTACTTGTTACGAACTGTCTTGCTACAAAACTATCCATCATTGTTACTTACAACACTTCTAGAGAATACCTTGCTGAAAACTACTTGTCATTTCCTTCTGCTCCTTGTTGGGTTCGACACTCTTACTTATGGAAAGGACTATGATTAATCCACCATACTTGTGGTCATCATGCCTTGGCGGCAGCCTTGCCCCTGTCAGAATTGGTGAAGCGACCGCTAAGCAACCACTCCTCACCGAGATTGGCAAGCTCGCCGTGAAGGCAGCGGTGACGTTTGTCGACCGTCTCCATGATGGTGACAGAGCGGTCAAGCACCCATGCCATGGTGAGGTCTGGGAGTTTTGGACCCATTCTGGCGCCACATATGTATTGGGGAGTGCGGATCGGCGGCCATCATTACGCCGGTCGTACCTCGCCTACTATCGCACCGCTAGCTTGACCTCAAATACCATGGTCCAAGAGTCAAAGGCACCCCCATAACCGATGTCGGTCCAATGAAACCGGGTACCATGACCCACCTACTACCGGCCCAATCAGCTGTGCGAAGAAGGCCCAGTGTGGCAGGTGGCCCACTTGAGGACTCCGACAATCACCCCACGAGGCTCTAGCTCCGAGAAGCTCTCTCTACTTTATCTCTCTCTCTAAGAGGGGCCCACTTGACACACGTCCAAAAGATGTGAGAGGCCTCTCAAGGTCTCCCCCGCGAGGCTGCCCCCATTAAGCCCTCCGCATGGCGGGGTCGTTCAGTGCTCGCCACACAACGGTCCGCCCGCCACGTGGATGGCATACCACACCAGCACAGGCTGCAAGGATGGCACCACCAGGCATGGGCAGTGAATCTTTTCCGATTCATGCTAAAAGGGGATCGGGTTGTTGTCCTCCTCCAAGATGAGTCCCGATACTTGTGATCTGCGTTATTGTTTTCCGTGAAGAGGAATGGGTAATTGCAGCACAATACGGGTAAGTATTTCCCTCAGTTAAGAAACCAAGGTTTATCGAACCAATAGGAACATCAATCCACAACTGTCTTCAGTGGCTGCACACAAAAGAGCAAACAACTTGCACCCAACGCGGGCAAGAGGGTAGTCAATCCCCTTGATCTCGTTATCTGCAAGCAAGTGAAGTGTGCAGATAATAGTAGATAACTGTAAAATACAAAATAGAACAAAAGGTAAATAATAGCAGCAAGGTAAAGACAAGTTTTGTAAATATATAAGTGAATAGACCCGGGGGCCATAGTTTTCCCTAGCGACTTCTCTCATGAAAGTAAGCATACGGTGGCTAAACAATTTTCTGTTTGGCAATTGACAGAAAAGCGCATAGTTATGTGATATTCACGGCAATGATCATGTGTATATAGGTGTCATGTCCAAAACAAATAGGCCGACTCCTGCCTGCATCTATTACTGTTACTCCACTTCAAGAGCGCTTCTATGCTTGCCTCTCTACGTATTATGTTAATGACAAATAGAGTAATGCTTGGAGAACAATGACATGATATAGACAAAGTAAACTCAATCAATATGAATAAACCCCATTATTTTTATCCTTAGTGGCAACAACACAAATATGTATCTTGTCCCCTTCTGTCACTAGGATACAGAAACCCGTTAGGTTGAACCCACTACAACACACCCTCTCATCGGAGAAACATCAATCTACTCGACCAAAGAAAATCAATAGATCGAATAGATTTATGAAGCTACAATGATCATGCAAATAAGAATCATAATAATTTCAAAGAAGACTCAAATACTTTTCATGAATAATCTGAACATAAACCCACAATTCATCGGATCCCAACAAACTCACCGCGCAAAAGACTTACATCGGATAGATCAAAGCGAAGATGCGATGATCATTGTATTGAAGATCAAAAGAGAGAGAGAGATAGCCATCTAGGTACTAACTACGGACCTGTAGGTCTGTGGTGAACTACTCACACATCATCCTGAGGGCAGCAAGGTTGATGAAGAGGCCCTCCATGATTGATCCCCCCTCCAAGTGGGTGCCAGAACGGAGGTCCAAATGAGATCATGACGGAACGGAGACTTGCGGCGGCGGAAAAAGTGTTTCGGGATGTCCCTTAGCGTTTTTCAAATATATGTGAATTTATAAGCCAGAGAACAGGGGTAGGAGGGCCACCAGGGAGGGACAAGCCATCAGGGTGCGGCCACCCCCCTGGTTGCGCCCTGTTGGCTTGTGCCTCCCTCGTGCAGCCTCTGGTCTTCTCCCAAAGCCTCCAGGTCTTCTTTTGGTCCACAAAAAAACATAAAATAGTTTCAGGGTAATTGGACTTCATTTGGTACTGTAAAATTGAAAAGTAAAAAACATGCAAAAAACAGGAACTGGCACTTGGGCACCGTGTCAATAGGTTAGTGCTCAAAAATAATATAAAATGATAAATTATTACTCAAAAAATATCCTATAATGATAATATAATAGCATGTAACAATCAAAACTTATAGATACGTTAGAGACGTATCAAGCATCCCCAAGCTTAATTCCTGCTCGTCCTCGACTAGGTAAATGATAAAAACAATTTTTTTGATGTGACATGCTAGCCAATATGCAATCTTTTGCATGTATGCTCATTGAGAAATGATGAATTAACAAACATCAACATAGTAATATTTATAAGCACAAGCAGTAAAATCATTAATCTTTCAAAGTACACTATCCTATTAGAATGTTTACCCCCACTTATCATATTAGCAAGGCATGGCTCCGTCTTCACCACATTAATACAAATGTGAAGCACCACAGTGTCCAAGTCAGGCAATTGGATCGTACTTTTTCAAAATGCATTAAATTTTTATTCTTCACTCAATACATGAGTGTGAACCATGGACATAGCATAAATGTGGAATAGAATATGGTGGTAGATATCAAAGGGTAAAAGTGCATAAGAAAATATCACATCAACTAGGCATCGTTGGTCTATGAAGATGCCCATCGATAGATGTGAATGCAAGTAGTAGGGATTGCCATGCAAATGATTCACTAGAGAGCTATAAGTGTATGAAAGATCAACTAAACCTAAGTGGGGTGTGTATCCAACTTGCTTGCCCATGAAGACCTCAGGCATTTGAGGAAGCCCGTCATCGGAATATACAAGCCATGTTTATCATAATGAAAAAGTGATTCCCACTATAAATACAAAAATGACGTAACATGAGACTATCTATGTGAAGAACAAGGTGCCACTTCGAGGCACATGTGTGGTAAAGGATAGTACCTTCTATCTTTTTCTCTCATTTCATTTTTTTATGGTGGGATCATTTGGCCTACCCCATTTTTATTTCCTCACTGGGACAATGCTCTAATAATTATGATCATCACACTTTTATTTACTTACAACTCAACATAAAAATTTGACATGAAGAACTATGAAACAATATGACTCAATATGAATGCCTATAGCAGTGTACCAGGATGTGCAATGATCTAGCATGACATGTAAGAATATGATGAATGATGGTTTTTCCACAAATACCATGTCAGCTCTATATGATTATGCAAAGAAATATGATGATGAACGAACTAGTCATAATATGTGACGGTGGAATTTTCATGGCAATATATCTCGGAATGGCTATGTAAATGCCATAATAGGTAGGTATGGTGGATGTTCTGAGGAAGATTTAATGAGGCTTATGTGTGACACAACGTATCATGTCACGGGGTTTGGATGCACCAGCAAAATTTGCATCGATCCTCGAGGTGAGAATGGGCAAGGCATGGTACCGAAGAGCCTAGCAAAATATGAGGAGGTGAGATTGCGTATGTCCATGGTTTCACATTGGTCATGAAGAACTCATATACTTATTGCAAATTTTTATTAGTTTTATCACAAATCAAAGCACTACTCGTATGCCCTGAGGGAGGAGGTTGGGAGGAGTTAACCATCACGCACCTCCGACCCGAAACAACACTAGGATTTTAACGAGGAATAGAAATGATCACACATCCCCACCATGCCTTTTTAATATTTAGAAAAACAAGAAATTAACACCTATTAATACCGATACATCTATGAATCAACAATGATGCACTCACACCTTTTTCATATTACCACATCAATATGATTAACCCATAATTTCTCTTTTATGTGCTACATGATTGTTTTGATTATCACTCATTGAGTACCTATTATTTTTGGACTAGTCTTATGACCCATGAAAATTACCATCACTATTTATTAACTCTCAAACAAATATAAGTGAAGAATGAGAGTGCAATTATTTCTATAAAATCTTGGGGTGAAACATGATAACACCCAAAGATATAAGTGAAGTACTAGAGCAACTGCTAAGCTCAAAAGATATAGGTGAAACACATAGAGTATTATAACAAATTATTATGAAGGCACGTCTCTCTCAAATAGGTGTGTCTAGCAAAAAATTATTGTGGAAAACTAAAAATAAAATAAAACAAAATCAAACGACGCTCCAAGTATAGCTCATATCATGTGACGAATAAAAATATAGCTCCAAGTGACATACCGATGGATTGAGATGAAAGAGGGGATGCCTTTCGATGATCCCCAAGCTTAGAAAAGTGAGTCTTCCTAGAATATTACCTTGGGGTGCTTGGGTACCCCAAGATTAGGCTCTTTCCACTCCTTATTCCTTTGTCCATCGTGATAACACCCAAAGCTTGAAAACTTCAATCACACAAAACTCAACAAAACTTTGTGAGATCCGTTAGTATAAGCAACATATCAAATACTTTAGGTACTGTTATAAACTGATTCATATTTAATAATTGGATAATAGGTACTGTATTATAACTTCTCCGTGTCTTATACCCCCCGATACAATCCATAGCATCATCAAAAGAAGCAAACTATGCAAGCAAAAACATAATCTGTTTAAAACAGAACAGTCTATAGTGATCTGTAAAGAACCAATGCTTATGTAACTCTAAAAATTCTAAAAATTTAGGAAAACCTGAACAATTTGTATAGAAATACTGTGTAGAAAATTCAGATCAAAAATACGTTCCTGTATAATCATAGAAAATCTGCACTGGATGCTAAAGTTTCTATTTTTGCACCGTATAAATTCTACTCATCTTGTGAATCATCCCAAAGTCTTTACTTGGAACAAACACTAATTAAAACATAAAAACACAATCATTACAAAGGCAAATAATCATGTTATCAGACCAAAATAGAAAGTGAAAAGCAAAAATAAAGATAACTATTAGGTTGCCTCCCAATAAGCGCTATAGTTTTATGCCCCTATCTAGGCATAATGCATTGTTTCAAGTGTTGTCATATTTGACACTCCACCCATAAGTAGCATGATTTATTCATAAGGTGGTTTAATTATATTACCAGGGAAGTGTTCCATCCCTTTCTTTAATAGTAATTGGAACCTTATGTTTCCCTCCTTCATACCAATGATTACACCTATAGTTCGTAAGAAGGGCCTTCCAAGTATTATTGGACAAGTGAGATTGCAATCAATATCAAGAACAATGAAATCTACATGCAAATAATTCTTATTTTCAATAATAAGAACATCATTAATTCTACCTAAAGGTTTCTTAATGGTAGAATCCGCAAGATGCAAGTTTAGAGAACACTCTTGAATATTAGTGAGACCAAGCACATCACAAAGAGATTTAGGTATAGTTGAAACACTAGCACCAAGGTCACACAAAGAATTACATTCAAATTTATTGATCTTTATTTTGATAGTAGGTTGCCACTCATCATGCAATTTTATAGGTACAGAAATTTCAAGTTCAAGTTTCTCATCATAAGCTTTTATCATCGCTTCCACTATATGGTTAGTGAAAGCCTTGTTTTGTTCATAAGCATTGGGTGAACTAATAATGGCTTGCAACAAGGAAATACATTCTACTAAAGAGAAAATTTCATAATTAAATTCCTTGTAATCCGAGATAATGGGCACATCACTAGTTAAAGTTTTGTCCTCTCCAAACCCACCCTTTCACTTTTAGCATTAAAATCGTCACCCTCAAAGCAAACAAGATGCTCTCTAGCTAAAGTTGACTCATCTCCAGTCCCTTTATCAATTATATTCATAGTATAAATAAAGATTCAATATGAGAAGTACCAATCATTTTAAGATCTTCATCATGATTATTAATAGGAGAAGATTCTAGTTTAACGTCCGTCCTATTGACTAGAGTGGTTTGCTTATCAGAGACCTTTCCTAACAACTCTTTAGTTTGAGAAAATTGTGATTGAAGATTAGACACTACCTTATTGACTTCATCAAGTTGCTTAATAATAGCGTCTAGAAAATTTGAATGTTCCTTAATTTTAGAAGCAAATAATTTATTATGCTCAAATTGTGAAGTCATGAAAGTTTTCATAGAACCTTCTACTTCCGACATTCTTTGGTAGTAAGAGATATTGTGGAATCCATCTTGACGCATGGTGACCGAGCAAGCAAAGTAACAAGCAGGACAAGTAAACTAGCAAGTAAAGGAGTAAACTAGTAACAAGCAAAGGTAAATATTTTTATATTTTTGATTTCTATGAAGCAAACTAAATATAACAACAAATAAAATAAGAACAATTGAATGGTAATTTGTGTGAAGTTACTTGATAGTTGGTAATGATATCCCCCGACAACGGGGCTAGAAATCCTTCCCGATACTTGTGATCTGCGTTGGGTTTTCCATGAAGAGGAACAGGTAATTGTAGCACAATACATGTAAGTATTTACCTCAGTTAAGAAACCAGGGTGTATCGAACAAATAGGAATATCAATCCACAACCGTTTTCAGCGGCTGCAAACAAAAGAGCAAACAACTTGCACCCAACGCGGGCAAGAGGGTTGTCAATCCCCTTGATCTCGTTATTTGCAAGCAAGTGAAGTGTGTAAATAATAGTAGATACTTGTAAAATGAAAAATAAATTAAAAAGGTAAATAATAGAATCAAGGTAAAGATAGGTTTTGTAAATATATAAGTGAATAGACCCGGGGGCCATAGTTTTCCCTAGCGGCATCTCTCATGAAAGTAAGCATATTGTGGGTAAACAAATTATTGTTGGGTAATTGATAGAAAAGTGCATAGTTATGTGATATTCATGCCAATGATCATGTATATATAAGCATCACGTCCAAAACAAATAGGCCGATTCCTGCCTGCACCTATTACTATTACTCCATTTCAAGAGCGCTTCTATGCTTGCCTCTCTACGTATTAAGCTCATGACAAACATAGTAATGCTTGGAGAACGATGACATTATGTAGACAAAGTAAACTCATTCAATATGAATAAACCCCATCATCTTATCCTAAGTGGCAATAGCATAAAGATGTATCTTGTCCCCTTCTATCACTGGGATGTAGAAACCCGTCAGGTTGAACCCAGTACAACACACCCCTCTCATCGAAGAAAGATCAATCTACTTGGCTAAAGCAAATTAATAGACCAAAGAGATTTACAAAGCTAAAATGATCATGCAAATAAGAATCATAATAATTTCAGAGAAGAATCAAATACTTTCCACGAATAATTTGAACATAAACTCACAATTCATCAGATCCCAACAAATGCCTCGCACAAAAGAGTTACATCGGATAGATCAATGCAAAGATGCGATGATCATTCTATTGAAGATCAAAAGAGAGAGATAGCCATATAGGTAGTAACTACGGACCCGTAGGTCTATGGTGAACTACTCACACATCATCATGAGGGCAGCAAGGTTGATGAAGAGGCCCTCTGTGATCGATTCCCCCTCCGGCAGGGTGTCGGAACGGATCTCCAGATGAGATTGTGGCAGAACAGAGACTTGCGGCGGCGGAAAAAGTGTTTCGATACGTCCTTATGGTTTTTGGAATATATCTAAATTTATAGGCTAGAGAACGGGGGTAGGAGGGCCACCAGGGAGGGACAAGCCATCAAGGCGCGACCCCCCTAGGCGCGCCCTGTTGGCTTGTGCCTCCCTTGTGCGGCCTCCGGTCTTCTCCCAAAGCTTTGAGGTCTTCTTTTGGTCCAGAAAAAATCATAAAAAAGTTTTGGGGCAATTGGACTTTGTTTGGTACTGTACACCTAAAAAGTAAAACCACGCAAAAAACATGAACTAGCACTAGGAACCGTGTCAATAGGTTAGTGCTAAAAAAGTAATATAAATTGGTAAATTATTACTGAAAAAGTATCCTAGAATAATAATATAATAGCACAAAACAATCAAAAAATATAGATACGTTGAAGACATATCAAGTCCCCAGGATTACTCCTTCGGTGCAAGGAGACCAACATGACGCTGGTCGCGAGGACGGGCATCACCGGCGAGCCCACGGATGCGTCATGGATAACACCTTTGGCAGCATGTAGAGCAACTTTGTCAGGGAAGACTGGGCATTTCCCCCCTTCGAATTGCCGCCGTGTGGTCACCCTTTTCCCGCCAACATTTTGGGAAGAGAGTCCCATGGCAAGGATAAGAGGGACAGATGGCCACCGTAGAAAGAGGTCGAAGGATTGAGCTCTCATTTTCCCCCAAGAAGAAGAGCCTTCTTCTTCCCTGTAGCTTGTAACACTTGCACAACCCAAGAGAGAAAGCAATGCACCAAACAGGAGTAGGGTTTTACACCGCACGGTGGCCTGAACTTAGATAAACCCCTATGTCCTTCTCATACCCTGCATGCATAGCTCCACCATCGTCGAGGTTAGGCTGAAGATTGCGTAGAGCTCCTTAGTGTTTGAATCGGGTTCTTGAGAGTTTTACCGTAGGCACAAAACCAATCTCTGACATTTGGCATGCCAGGTAGGGGAGCTGCTTGCGCATCTTCATCCTCTGCTTCACTCAACATCGACATGGCCGAGGTGCACCATGAGAGGTATGCACGCAAGGCTGAGATGGTCCGCACCGAGCCCGCCGTCAACGTCGGCCGTCGCAGGCGCTGCCAGTGAGCCCACTACCACAGATGCACAAGCTTCCTTCATTCACCCGTCCATGCAGGTACCCCCTCCGCCTGCACGCACCGCTATGGAGTCCTTCCATGGTCGCCGCGATCCGCCGGCTCCACAGGCCGCGCTCCTCATGGCACGCGAGCTGCTGCGCTACCGACCCACCGAGGCTGGCTATGATGTGTGGCTTGGATGCATCACCAAGCTGCTCAATGCCACCAGAGATGGCCCGACTCTCACCCGCTCACTACCTCCTCCTGCATCTCACGACGTGAGGGTGGAGCATGGTGCGCTTCCTCCACCTCCTCCGCCCAGCGAGGACGATGGTCGGTGCTATGGTGCGCACGCACCAGCGCCGTCCCACGGAGCATCATCACCGCCCACAAAGACCCTAGCTACAAAATCATCTAGCGCGCGAGCAGCTCGAGAGGCATCAAGAGCGCGAGAATCACACTCTTTAGGATGTCGCGGCTGCCGAGCGCCAAAAACGTGCCGCTCTCGCAGGTGGCATCCCTTCCGATGGCGGAGGATGTCATGCCTTCACCAGTGAGGTACGCCACGTGGTGTGTCCCATGCCATTCAAGCCTGAGCTGCCTCCACGCTACGATGGCACCCCAACCTCATGCTGTTCCTGCAGCTCTATGCCATCAGCATCGAACATTAGTAGCAATGACAAGGTCACAGTGACCTGGTTCCCATGGCCCTCCAGGACGTGGCGCACTCCCGGAAAAGAAGGAATTCCTTATTGATATGAGTAGTATATCATCCCTAATATGTCAGGCTATTACATACACCACCACTCAGAGGAACCGACGTCCTGGTTGGGCCACAGGAACATTCCCTCTTGGCACAAACGTCTGTGCTTTCAGTCCGATACATGTGTCATTCCGTGTGCCACGACGGGTCACAAACTTCATGAACAACATGACCGCGCACCTGTCGGCAAATATCTATGTAACCGCGAGGGTCGGCTCTGATACCAACTTGTAACGCCCCGGACACACCCACCGATGGTCATTACTCATGCCGGGATCTAGACTGGCCTCACAGATCAATACTAGCCTTTTCTGCGCACTTTGTCCTCACTCATGCGCACCCGGGACCAACTTCCTCGTCTGTCACGCATCCTAGAACTACTCCAAGCCAAGCACGCTTAACTTGGGAGTTCTGTTCGAATGGACTCTCGAAAAAGAAGGAATTCCTTATTGATATGAGTAGTCTATCATCCCTAATACGCCAGGCTATTACAACACCATACCCATGCAGTGCATTCCCACAATCAACAACATTGGCGTCACGAAGACACTCATCAACCTCCACGCAGGCCTCAACGTGTTGTCCATCGACACCTTCGAGTAGCTTCAGGTGCCCTACGAGCATTTGATGCCGACAAGGCCCTTCTCGGGCGTGACAGATGCATCCTCCCTACCTCTAGGACAAGTGTGACTCCCCGTCACCTTCGGCTCCCATTCAACTACCACATGGAGTTCATCGACTTTGACATGGCACACATTGGCTCGCCCTACAATGCCATTTTGGGCTACCCTACGCTCACCAAGTTCATGGTAGTGACGCACCACGCCTACAACAACATCAAGATGCTGTGATGCGACGGTCCCATCACCATCCGTTGTGATGTGAAAGAGGTCGTGCGCTCCATCGAGCATGCCTACAAGGCTGCCGCTACCGCCTACCACGCTAATGAGGATGACCTCCGCCTCCATCAGTTCGCACCCGTGAAGAAGAAGCAATTGTTCTCTCAGGAACATGCTAAGACGAATAAAGTGTCACTGGACGGCAGTGGCTTCGGGCCCACCATTACCATCGGCAATGACCTCTCCTCCAAATAGGAAGTCAAGCTTGTCGCCTTCCTTCGGGCAAATGCTGATATGTTCGCCTGAACACTGAAACGTCTCAAACGTATCTATAATTTTTGCTTGTTCCATGTTGTGATATTATCAATCTTGGATGCTTTACAAACATTTTATAGCAACTTTATATCATTTTTTGGGACTAACCTATTGACATAGTGCCAAAGTGTTGGTTGCTATTTTTGCTTGTTTTTTACTTCATATAAAATCAGTACCAAACGAAGCCCAAACACCGTGAAACTTTTTCGAGATATATATTGGGCCAGAAGACATCCGGTGAGCCAAATAAGTGACATGGGGAGGGACGAGGAGGCCACAACCCACCAGGGCACGTCAGAGGCCCTTGGCACGGCCTGGTGGGTTGTGCCCTCCTCGGGACGCCTCTCCACCGACTATCGCCTCTATAAATACCAAAATATTCAGAACACCCTAGGGGAGTCGACAAAACACAATTCCAGCCGCCGCAAGTTCCAGAACCCCGAGATCCAATCTAACACCATCATGGAGGGCTGCATCGTCTTCATGGGTGCCTCTCCGATGATGCGTGAGTAGTCCACCATAGACCTACGGGTTCGTAGGCAGTAGCTAGATGGCTTCCTCTCTCTCTTTTGATTCTCAATACAATGGTCTCTTCGAGATCTATTTGATGTAATGACTTTTTGCGGTGTGTTTGTTGGGATTTGATGAATTTTGAGTTCACGATCAGTTTCTATCCATGAATATGATTTCAGCCTTCTTTGATCTCTTATCTGCATGATTACTCATAGCCACATATTTCTTCTTCGAATATTTGGTTTAGTTAGGCCAACTAGATCGATTTTTCTTGCCATGGGAAGAGGTGCTTTGTGATGGGTTCGATCTTGTGGTGTCCTTTCCCACTGACAGAAGGGGCAGCAAGGCACGCATGTATCATTGCTATTAAGGACAACAAGATGGGGTCTATTCCTACATGAATAGATCTTGTCTATATCATGTCACCATTCTTATTGCATTACTCTGTTTTTCCATGAACTTAATACACTAGATGCATGCTGGATAGCGGTCGATGTGTGGAGTAATAGAAGTAGAATCAAAATCGTTTTGGTCTAGTTATATTGGACGTGATACCTATATAATGATCATTGCCTTGGATATCGTCATGACTATTGGATTTTCTATCAATTTCCCAATAGTAATTTTTTCACCCACCATGTGCTATACTCATGAGAGAAGCCACTAGTGAAACCTATGGCCCCCGGGTCTACCTTTCCAACATATTGCTTTCCGGTCTATCTTTTTGCCATGTTTGTTTTTAGATCTATTAATCCAAAACCCAAAAATACCTTGCTGCACTTTTTGTTTACCTATTTTATTTTGTGTCCTTGCGAGATCTATTTGCACAAACTATCACAACCCAATCTATCTTTTTATCGTTGAGACCTTGACAACCTCTCTTACACATCGGGTTGCAAGTATTTGTTATTTGTGTGCAAGTGTTGTTTACATAGGTGCTTGATGTTCATCTATGGATTGATACCTTGGTTTCATAACTGAGGGAAATACTTACTATCATTGTGCTGCATCATCCCTTCCTGTTTGGGGAAATACCGATGCAGTCTCAAGCCACGTCAAGTGAATTTTTGGCGCCGTTGCCGTGGAGGAAGCGATCTCTTCAGCGTGCCAATCTCTGGCGCCGGGGAGACATCATCAACATCTATCATGTTCCTAATTACAAATCTCATCTCCTTGCAATTACATTATTTGCCATTTGCTTCTCGTTTTCCTCTCCCCCATTTCACAAAAAATGCCATTTTATTCGCCCTCTTTTCCATTTGCCTTTTTGCCTGTTTGCTATCTTTGCTTGTGTTACCATGTGCCTTTTATTTGCTTGCATATTGTCTTACTAAAAATCTATTGATATGGATCCTCATCCACTCGCTAATCTTTTCAAAAGGCCAAATTATGATGAACCAATTGCTAGTGAGTTTAGTGCACTTGATTATCTCCATGAAGTTTTGTTTGAAAATCATGAATCTGAAATTTTTGATGAAGTGTTGAAAGAAGAAATTTATAAGGTGATTCATGATAGTTCATTGAATGAAAAGCATGATTTCCATGTTGTTAGTATGAATTCTCCGAATATCCATGATGCTAATGATATGCAAAACCACAAGCTTGGGGATGCTATGCTTGATGAAGATGATATTTTTTGTTCCCCAAGTTTTGGTGATGACATGTATGCTATAATTGGTAATGATAACCATGAAAATTGTCATAATTATTTTAATATTCAGTCTGGTTATAACAATTAAGTGTCACATGATAGTTATTTTGTTGAGTTTGCTCCCACTACCATGAATGAAAAGGAGTTTGCTTATGTGAAGAGTGATAAATTTTCTATGCTTGTAGATCATGAAAAGAATGCTTTATATGATAGTTATATTGTGATATTACTTCATGATGCCACTGAAAATTATTATGAGGGAGTAACATATGCTTGTAGGCATTGCAATAATATCAAGTTTCCTCCCTATGTGTTCAAAGTTTCGAAGTTATGCTTGCTTTGCCATCCTATGCTAGTTGATTCTTGCTCCCATAGATTGTTTGCTTATAAAATACCTGTGCATAGGAAGTATGTTGGACTTAAATGTGTTTTCCACATGTATTATGATGCTCTCTTTGTGCTTTAACCCCTGTCTTTTGTGTGAGCATCATTATTATCCCAAGCCTATCTTGATGGCTATAAAGAAAGAGCTTGTTGGGAGGCAACCCAATGAATAAAATTTATTTTATCTTTTCCTTTGTGTTTTTGAGTGTTTGCACAAGTATGCCTGTGTTATGATTGTGTTTTTATGTTTTATTTAGTGTTTGCGCCAAGTAAAGCCTTTAGGATGATCCATCAGATGAGTAGAAACAATGCTGAATATGAAACAGAAACTTTGTTACCCGTGCACGAATTTTAATTTTTTACTGGAACGTGATATTGAGCTGAAATTTTACACAGTATTTCTATACAAATTATTTGCGTTGTCCTATTTTTTCAGAATGTTTAGAGTTATAGAGGTATGGGTATAGTATAGATTACTACAGATTGTTCTGTTTGAGACAGATTCTGTTTTCGTTGCATTGCGTGCTTGTTTTGATGAATCTATGGCTTGTATTGTAGGGTATAAGTCATGGTAAAGTTAAAATGCAGTAGGTATAATGCAACAATAAAATATTAATGGGTTTGCAACAGTACTTAGAGTGGTAATTTGCTTTATTATACTAACGGATCTCACAAAGATTTTGTCAAGTTTTGTGTGATTAAAGTTTTCAAGTTTTGAGTGAGATCACGATGGATGAAGGAATAAGGAGTAAGAATAGCCTAAGATTGGGGATGCCAATTTCACCCCAAGATAATATCCAAAGAGTAACAAGCAACTAAGCTTGGGATTCCCTCGAGTGGCATCCCCTCTTTCTTCTAACAACCATCGGTATTTTACTTGGAGATATATTTTTATTCGTCACAATCATGAGTTGTGCTTGGAGCGTCTTGTATCATTTGAGTTTTTGCTTGATTTCCTTTTTATCCTTGCTGGACACAACTATTTGAGAGAGCCAAACTTATGCTATGATTTATTAGAATTTCTCTATATGCTTCATTTAATTTGTTTGAGCTATGGAATTGCTCTAGTGCTTCACTTATATCATTTTGAGCACGACATGGTTTTACATGTTTGAAGAAATGCTCTCATGCCTAACTTATATTAATTTGAGAGTTGGTAATTTTTAAGAAATCCTCTCATGTTTCACTTATATTATTTTGAGAGAGGAAACTTTTATGCTCACGATCTTCACTTATATCTATGTGAGCTTGTCAAAAGCAATGACAATATACGAAACTAGTCCCACAATGATATATATTCAAGAGGGATATAATAAAAACTTTCATGAAGATCATTGGATAAATTAAACTTGATTCCTTGTAATAGTTTTGAGACATGATGATAGTAATATGTGAGTCATGTTAGTGAGTAATATGCTTAGTAAGAATATTGGTGTTAAGGTTTGTGATTCCCTATGCAAGCATGAAATTCAATAGTTGTGCTATGAAATTACATCTTACTTATGGTGCATTATTCGGTGTTAGTTATGCTTAATGCTCGCTTATGTGATTTTTCGTTTCTTGGTTGGATGCTTCTCAATCTATTTGATAGCCTTCACTTGTACTAAGTAGAAATACTAATTGCGCATCCAAAATCCTTAAACCCAGTTTTGCCATATGAGTCCACGATACCTACCTATATGTGGTATTTCCATGCCATTCCAAGCAAATCTGTATGTGCCGGCTCTAATTTTCAAAATAAATTTTCCTTTTTGTGTGCTCGCACCGCTCATGAAGCGGATGGGGGTGACCGATATATTTCCATGCTAGTTGTGTTATTGTCAAGATGAGTGTTTATTCACTTGTCATTGCACGAGAGTATGGCGGTAATAGGGATGCCCGGTCCCGAAATGAAAAAAAAAGAAATTTAGTTTATGTTGTCAAATAATAAATTCCCTGGAAAGTGTTGGTATGGAAGGTAACTGTGGATTCGGCTAGCCATGGAAAGTGAAAGAATGGTGGAAAAAGGAATAAACTTTATTTTTCTGTTTGGGAACCAGTTATGATGTATCTAGCATGGAAAGATATTTAAATCTCTTGGTCGTTTTTGGTGACAGGAAAGGCATGCCACCCAAAATATTTTTCTATTATCAATTTAAACCTTGAGCTCTGGCACCTCTACAAATCCCTACTTCCCTCTACAAAGGGCCTATCTATTTACTTTATGCAATTTGTATTTTTTACTTGAGTCTCCATCTTCTCTTATGAAGCACCAACTAGGGGGAACTATGATCTTACTTGAGCATTATGTGTAGCTAATATTTGAGTGTGTTTCATGAATGGATCAATGATTGAGCATGATGGGCTATGGATAACTTGCTTTAGTGTTGATATTTTGAAAGACATGGTTGCTTGTTGATATGCTTGTGTATTGAAGTCTTTATGTGAAAACAAGACTATTGCTTTGAACCATCTAAAAGTACAAATGTCCATGCTACAAAAGAAAATAATATGTGACGAACATGATAGGCAACATTCCACATCAAAAATTCTGTTTTTATCATTTACCTACCCGAGGACGAGTAGGAATGAAGCTGGGGGATGCAGATACATCTCCAACATATCTATACATTTTGCTTGTTCCATGTTGTTATATTATCAATCTTGGATGTTTTACAATCATTTTATAGCAACTTTATATCATTTTTTGGGACTAACCTATTGACATAGTGCCAAAGTGCCAGTTGCTGTTTTTTGCTTGTTTTTTACTTTGCAGAAAATCAGTACCAAACGAAGCCCAAACACCGCGAAACTTCTTGGAGAACTTTTTTGGGCCAGAAGACATCCAGGGCACGCTAGAGGGAAGGGACGAGGAGGCCACAACCCACCAGGGCATGCCAGAGGCCCCTGGCGTAGCCTGGTGAGTTGTGCCCTCCTTGGGACGCCTCACCATCGACTATCACCTCTATAAATATGCAAATATGCAGAAAAACCTAGGGGAGTCGACGAAACACAATTCCATCCGCCGCAAGTTCCAGAACCTCGAGATCTAATCTAACACCATCATGAAGGGGTGCATCATCTTCATGGGTGCCTCTTCGATGATGCGTGAGTAGTCCACCATAGACCTATGGGTTCGTAGGCAGTAGGTAGATGGATTCCTCTCTCTCTCTTTTGATTCTCAATACAATGGTCTCTTCGAGATCTATTTGATTTAATGACTTTTTGCAGTGTGTTTGTTGCGATTTGATGAATTTTGAGTTCACGATCAGTTTCTATCCATGAATATGATTTTAGTCTTCTTTGATCTCTTATCTACATGATTATTCATAGCCTCATATTTCTTCTTCGAATATTTGGTTTAGTTAGGCCAACTAGATCGATTTTTCTTGCCATGGGAAGAGGTGCTTTGTGATGGGTTCGATCTTGTGGTGTCCTTTCCCATCGACAGAAGGGGCAGCAAGGCACGCATGTATCGTTGCTATTAAGGACAACAATATGGGATATATTCCTACATGAATAGATCTTGTCTATATCATGTCACCATTCTTATTGCATTACTCTGTTTTTCCATGAACTTAGTACACTAGATGCATGCTGGATAGCGGCCGATGTGTGGAGTAATAGAAGTAGATGCAGAATTGTTTTGGTCTACTTATCTTGGACGTGATGCCTATATAATGATCATGGCCTTGGATATCGTCATGACTATTCGATTTTCTATCAATTACCCAACAGTAATTTGTTCACCCACCATGTGCTATACTCATGAGAGAAGCCACTAGTGAAATCTACGGCCCTCGGGTCTACTTTAGCAACATATTGCTTTCCGATCTATCTTTTTGCCATGTTTGTTTTCAGATCTATTAATCCAAAAACCTAAAAATACCTTGCTGCACTTTTTGTTTACCTATTTTATTTTGTGTTTTGCGAGATCTATTTGCCCAAACTATCACAACCTAATAATTTTTTTTTATCGTTGAGAGCTTGACAACCTCTCTTACGCGTCGGATTGTAAGTATTTGTTATTTGTGTGCAGGTGCTGTTTACATAGGTGCTTGATCTTCCTCTACAGATTTATAACTTGGTTTCATAACCGAGGGAAATACTTACCGTCGCCATGTTGCATCATCCCTTCTTCTTTGGGGAAATACGAACACAGTCTCAAGCCACGTCAAACACCATCAGACATGCCCTGTGTGTTGAGGGAGGTGATCGAGCACCACTTAGCCGTGTGTCCCAACGCACGGCCCGTGAAGCAAAAGGCACGACGCCAGGTGCCAGAAAAGCAAGAGTTCATCGTTTGAGAGACAAAGAATCTACATAAGGAGGGCTTCATCCGCGAGGTGATCCATCCCAAGTGGGTCGCCAACCCCGTCGTGGTTTAGAAACACAACAAGGAAGGGTGGATGTGCATCGAATTCACTGATCTCAACAAGGCTTGACCCAAGGGTCATTTCCTGTTGCCCCACATCGACCAGATCGTGCATTCCACCGCCGGGTGTGATCTGCTGTGCTTCATGGACGCCTTCTCAGATTACCACTAGATCAAGATGGCATGACAAGATGAAGAGAAAACTGCCTTCCTCACCCCTGCGAGGTGTACTGCTATGTGTGCCTACCTTTCGGCATGAAGAGTGGAGGATCCACCTTCCAAAGGCTGATGCACATTGGCCTCAGACCCCAGATGGTCAGGAACGCAGAGGCCTACATGGACGACATCGTCATGAGGACCTACAAAGCAAACTCCCTTATCAAAGACCCCGAGGAGACTTTCGCAAACCTACACAAGATCAACCTCAAGCTCAACCCCGCCAAGAGCGTCTTTGGAGTCCCTTCAGGCGCTACTTGGCTCCCTGGTCTCCCATCGTGGCATCGAGGCCAACCCCGAGAAGATCAAAGCCATCGAGCAGATGCGGCTTTCCCGCAACCTCGCTTGGCCACTTCATCTCCAAGTTCGGTGAGAGGGTCTTGCCTTTCTTCAAGCTCCTGAAGAGAACAAACCCCTTCAAGTGGATACCTGAAGCCGACACAGCCTTCGAGGACCTCAAGAAGTACTTGACGAGCCCCCCTGTCATGGTTGCCCCATGACCTTGTGATCCTATTTGATACGTTTCCATCGTATCTATAATTTTTGATTATTTCATGCCAATATTCTACAACTTTCATATACTTTTGGCAACTTTTTATACTATTTTTGGGACTAACATATTGATCCAGTGCCTAGTGCCAGTTCCTGTTTGTTGCATGTTTTTTTTGTTTCGCAGAATATCCATACCAAACAAATTCCAAATGCGATAAAACTTATGGAGATTTTTTGGAATATATGTGATTTTTGGGAAAAAGAATCAACGCGAGACGATGCCCGAGGGGCTCACAAGCCATAGGGGCGCGCCCTACCCCCCTGGGGGTGCCTGGGTGGCTTGTGATCACCCCTTAAGGCGGTTGGGTCCCTTCTTTCGCCACAAGAAAGCTAATGTATGGATAAAAATCTTGTTAAAATTTCAGCCCAATCGGAGTTACGGATCTCCGGGAATTTAAGAAATGGTGAAAGGCAGAATCTGGGAACGCAAAAATAGAGAGAGAGAGAGAGAGATCCAATCTCGGAGGGGCTCTCGCCCCTCCGCCGCCATGGAGTCCAAGAACCAGAGGGGAAACCCTCCTCTCATCTAGGGGGAGGCCAAGGAAGAAAAACAAGGAGGGGGCTCTCTCCCTCTCTCTCCCGGTGGCGCCGGAACACCGCCGGGGCAGTCATCGTGTGACGACGATCTACTCCAACAACTCCGTCATCTTCACCAACACCTCCATCACCTTCCCTCATTTATCTATAGCGGTCCACTCTACCACAACCCGCTGTATCCTCTACTTGAACATGGTGCATTATGCTTCATATTATTATCCAATGATGTGTTGCCATCCTATGATGTTTGAGTAGATTTTTGTTGTCCTATCGGTGATTGGTGAATTGCTATGATTGGTTTAATTTTCTTGTGGTTATGTTGCTATCCTTTGGTGCCCATCATATGAGCGTGCGCGTGGATCACACCATAGGGTTAGTTGTATGTTGATAGGACTATGTATTGGAGGGCAAGGGTAATAGCAACTTCAGCCTAGCATAGAAATTGATGCACACCGAAATGAAGGGGGACCAATATATATTAATGCTATGGTTGGGTTTTACCTTAATGAATGTTAGTAGTTGCGGATGCTCGCTAATAGTTCCAATCATAAGTGGATAGAATTCCAAGTAAGGGATGACATGCTAGCAGTGGCCTCTCCCACATAAAACTTGCTATCGGTCTAGTAACGTAGTCAATTGCTTAGGGACAATTCTGCAACTCTTACCACCACTTTTCCACACTCGTTTAACTAACTTAACTGTTACTTTATCTGAACAGCCCCTAGTTTTTATTTACGTGGTCTTTATTATCTTGCAACCCTTTCCCACAACACCTACAAAGTACTTCTGGTTTCATACTTGTTCTAGGTAAAGCAAACGTTAATCATGCGTAGATTTATATCGGTGGTCGATAGAACTTGAGGGAATATTTGTTCTACCTTTAGCTCCTCATTGGGTTCGACACTCTAACTTATCGGAAGAGGCTACAACTGATCCCCTATACCTGTGGGTTATCGTGACCTTTTTCTAGCGCCGTTGCCGGGGAGCAATAGCGTGGGGTGAATATTCTCGTGTGTGCTTGTTTGCTTTATCACTAAGTAGATTTTATTTGCTGTTCTAATTTGTTCTCTATCTTTAGCTATGGATATGGAACACGAAATACCAAAAAAATTAGGTGTACTTGCTACTCATGGAGATGGGGAACCTCCTAAAACCCTCGATGATCATTATGTGAAAGATATTATGCACTACTTTAATAATCCTGAGAAAACCCCATTCAATTATATAATGGGACACACGTTGTATCAACGTGAATACTTTAGGGATTACCGCTTAACTCAAAAAGGGAAACTGTTACGGGATCAAATTCATATGTTACATTGGTATGCTCGAAATTATGCTTGAGAGATGATTACACTTGTTGCTCTAGGATGAAGGCTCCACACCTTCCCTTTTCATGTAAATTTAATGATAATGAAACCTTGGATTATTATGCTAATGATATATATGATTACTATGATGTGGAACGAATAGAAGAATTCATTGCTTTTATGGGTGCATGTGAAATTAAATGTCTGTTTGAGGAGTATGAAAATTATGATGATGCTGTTTACAGATATGAAAATCTTGCTATACTTTAATATTACTATGAGAATTATAAATATAATGCCGGTATTAATTCTTTTATTGATAAAGTCTCCACTGTCCAAGAAGAGACTAATATTTTGCAGGAATCTATGGAAGAAGAAATTGATGACATTGTGAGCTCATTGGATGAAAAAGATGAGGAGGAGAGCAAAGAACAAAAGGAGGAAGAGAGGTTAGCTACTCGTGCCTACCTTCTAATGAGAGTAACTCTTCAACTCATACATTGTTTAATTTCCCTTCGTGCTTACCGAAGGATGAATGCTATGTTGATTGCTATGATCCCTTGGATTCATTTGAAATATCCCTTTTTGATGAAATTGGTGATTGCTATACTTGTGGCCATGATGACAATATGAATTATGCTTATGGATATGAACTTGCTATAGTTCCTTAAGTTAAGAATGAAATTGTTTCTATTGCACCCATGCATGATAGTCCTATTATCTTTTTGAATTCTCCCAACTACACTATATCGAAGAAGTTGAGCTTATTAAGGATTATATTGATGGGTTGCGTTCTACTATTGCACATGATAATTTTGATAAATATAACATGCATGTGCTTGCTTCTACTACTTGCAATTATTATGAGAGAGTAACTACATCTCCGCCTCTCTATGTTTCCAATACGATAAAATTGCAAGAAGCTGTTTATACTATGCATTGGCCTTTACTTTGTGTGCATGAATTGTTCTTTTATGACATGCCGATGCATAGGAAGAGAGTTAGACTTCGTTATTGCATGATATATGTTAATTTTTTCTCACTACTAAATTAAAAATCATTTTTAATTAAAATTTTCTTGATATACCTTGGGATCCGGGTGGATCCATTACTTGAGGACTTTATGCCTAGCTTAATGGCTTTAAAGAAGTGCTGCTAGGAAGACAACCCGGAAGTTTTAGGGAGTCATTTTATTCTGCTGTGTTCTTTTATATAGTTCAAAAAACAAAAAATAAATAGGGGTACCTAAAACTTTTTCAAAAAGAGAAGTGAAAGTAAGAAGGACGAGCACCGTTGAAGTGGGGGAGCTCCTTGAACTTTGTTCATGCCCATGAAAACTTTGTGAATCTTAATTACAGAAAATTTTCGAAAAAATAATTATCCCCTTGTATAAATCCCTTGTATTATGAAAATAAGGTTCCGATTTGCCTTTAGGATGATTAGATTGCTTGTTTGGCGTGTGCAGTGCAAAAAAAACTTTGGTTGTAGTGCGTGAATTTACATTTTTTACTGGAATCCCAAAAGTTTCTGAAATTTTTACACAGTACTGTTGTGCAAATTCTTTAGTTTTTCCTAAGTTTTCATAATTTTAGATTTACATAAGTATAGTAAATGTTTTGATTTCTACAGACTGTCCCGTTTAAGACAAATTCTATTTTTGATGCATTGTTTTGCTAGTTTTGATGAAACTATCAATTTTATTGGTGGTATAAGCCATTAAGAAGTTATAATAAAGTAGCCACAATGTAAAAACAATATTTTAATGGGTTTGTAATAGTACTTAAAGTGGTGATTTGTTTTATTATATTAACGTATCTCACGAGGGTTTTGTTAAGTTTTGTGTGATTCAAGTTTTCAAGTTTTGGGTAAGACTACGATGGATGAAGGAATAATGAGTGGAAAGAGCCTAAGCTTGGGGATGCCCGAGGCACCCCAACATAATATTCAAGGACTCCCAAGAAACTAATCTTGGGGATGCCCCGGAAGGCATCCCCTCTTTCTTCTAACAACCATCGGTAATTTTACTTAGAGCTATATTTTTATTCGTCACATGATATGCGTAAATCTTGGAGCGTAGTGTTCTTTTTATTATTTTAATAATGCATCATGATGGTATGAGATAGTACTTGGTCTATTTATAAAATGCTTCATGCACTTCACTTATATCTTTTGAGTATGGCTTTATGGAATGCTTCATGTTCTTCACTTATATCATTTGAAGTTTGGATTGCCTGTTTCTCTACACATAGAAATCCGCCATTTGTAGAATGCTCTTTTGCTTCACTTATATTTGTTAGAGAATGGGCATATATTTTTTAGAAAGAATTAAACTCTCATGCTTCACTTATATCTATTTAGAGAGTCAACGGGAATTGTTCATTCACATGGTTAGTCATAAAATACTACATAAAACTTGTAGATCACTGAATATGATATGTTTGATTCCTTGCAGTAGTTTTGCGATATAAAGATGGTCATGCTAGACTCATTCTAGTGAGTAATTGTGGATTGGTAGAAATACTCGTGTTAAAGTTTTTGATTCCTGTAGCATGCACGTATGGTGAACCGTTATGTGATGAAGTCAGAGCATGATTTATTTATTATTGTCATCCTTTGTGTGGAGGTCGGGATCACGTGATGGTTAACTCCTACCAACCTTTCCCCTAGGAGCATGCGTGTAGTACCTTGTTTCGATGACTAATAAATTTTTGCAATAAGTATGTGAGTTCTTTATGACTAATGTTGAGTCCATGGATTATAGGCACTCTCACCCTTCCACCATTGCTAGCCTCTCTAGTACCGCGCAACTTTCGTCGGTGCATTAAACCCACCATATTCTCTTCCTCAAAAAAACCACCATACCTACCTATTATGGCATTTCCATAGCCATTCTGAGATATATTGCCATGCAACTTCCACCGTTCCATTTATTATGACACACACCATCATTTTCATATTGCTTTGCATGATCGTAAGATAGCTAGCATGATGTTTTCATGGCTTGTATGTTTTTTGATGTCATTGCTATGCTAGATCATTGCACATCCCGGTACACTGCCGGAGGCATTCATATAGAGTCATATTTTGTTCTAGTATCGAGTTGTAATTCTTGAGTTGTAAGTAAATAAAAGTGTGACGATCATCATTATTAGAGTATTGTCCCATGTGAGGAAAGGATGATGGAAGCTATGATTCCCTCACAAGTTGGGATGAGTCTCCGGATTTTACACAAAAAATATAAAAGAGGCCAAACAAGCCCACCAAAAAAAACAAAAAAATGAGAGAAAAGAGAGAGAAGGGGCAATGCTACTATTCCTTTTTCCACACTTGTGCTTCAAAGTAGCACCATGATCGTCATGATAAAGAGTCTCCTATATTGTCACTTTCATATACTAGTGGAAAATTTTCATTATAGAACTTGGCTTGTATATTCCAATGATGGGCTTCCTAAAATTTCCCTAGGTCTTCGTGAGCAAGCAATTTGGATGCACACCCACTTAGTTTTCAGTTTGAGCTTTCATACACTTATAACTCTAGTGCATCCGTTGCATGGCAATCCCTACTCACTTGCATCGACATCGATTGATGGGCATCTCCATGGCCCATTAAATTTGCCTAGTTGATGTGAGACTATCTCCTTCTTTTTGTCTTCTCCACAACCTCCACCATATTCTATTCCACCTATAGTGCTATATCCATGGCTCACGCTCATGTATTGTGTGAAAGTTGAAAAAGTTTCAGAATACTAAAGTATGAAACAATTGCTTGGCTAAAACCGGGGTTGTGCATGATTTAATACTTTGTGTGAGGAAGATGGAGCATAGCCAGACCATATGATTTTGTAGGGATAACTTTCTTTGCCCATGTTATTTGAGAAGACATGATTGCTTTATTAGTATGCTTGAAGTATTATTGTCTTTATGTCAAATGATAGACTATTGCTTTGAATCACTCGTGTCTTAATATTCATGCCATGACTAGATTATATGAACAAGATTATGCTAGGTAGCATTCCACATCAAAAAATGTTTTTTATCATTTACCTACTCGAGGACGAGCATGAATTAAGGTTGTGGATGCTGATATGTCTCCGTCGTATCTATAAATTTGGATTGTTTCATGCCAATATTCTACAACTTTCATATACTTCTGGCAACTTTTTATACTATTTTTGGGACTAACATATTGATCCAGTGCCCAGTGCTAGTTCCTGTTTGTTGCATGTTTTTGTTTCGCAGAATATCCATACCAAACAAAGTCCAAACGCGATAAAAACTTACAGAGATTTTTTTGGAATATATGTGTTTGGGAAAAAAAGAATCAACGCGAGACGATACCCGAGGGGCCCACAAGCCGTAGGGGCGCGCCTTACCCCCCTGGGCGCGCCAGGGTGGCTTGTTGTCACCCCTTAAGAAGGTTGGGGCCCTTATTTCTCCGCCAGCAAGCCAATATCCGGATAAAAATCGTGTTAAAATTTCAGCCCAATCGGAGTTACGAATCTCCGGGAATTTAAGAAACGGTGAAAGGCCAGAATTTGGGAATGCAGAACAGAAGCAAACAGAGAGAGAGAGAGAGAGATCCAATCTCGGAGGGGCTCTCGCCCTTGCGCCTCCATGGAGTCCAAGGACCAAAGGAGAAACCCTCCTCCATCTAGGGGGAGGCCAAGGAAGAAGAAGAAGGACGGGGCTCTCTCTCCCTCTCTCCCGATGGCGCCGGAACGCCGTCGGGGCAATCATCGTGTGACGGCGATCTACTCCAACAACTCCGTCATATTCACCAACACCTCCATCACCTTCCCCCATCTATTTACGGCGGTCCACTCTCCCGCAACCCACTGTACCCTCTACTTGAACATGATGCTTTATGCTTCATATTATTATCCAATGATGTGTTGCCATCCTATGATGTTTGAGTAGATTTTTGTTGTCCTATCGGTAATTAGTGAATTGCTATGATTGGTTTAATTTGCTTGTGGTTTTGTTGATGTCCTTTGGTGCCCATCATATGAGCGCGCACGTGGATCACACCATAGGGTTAGTTGTATGTTGATAGGACTATGTATTGGAGGACAAGGGTGATAGCAGCTTCAACCTAGCATAGAAATTGATGCATACGGGATTGAAGCGGGGCCAATATATCTTAATGCTATGGTTGGGTTTTACCTTAATGAACGTTAGTAGTTGCGGATGCTTGGTAATAGTTCCAATCATAAGTGCAAAGAATTTTAAGTAAGGGGTGACATGCTAGCAATGGCCTCTCCCACATAAAACTTGCTATCGGTCTAGTAACATATTCAATTGCTTAGGGACAATTCCACAACTCCTACCTCCACTTTTCCACACTCGTTAAACTAAATTAATTGTTACTTTATCTAAACACCCCCTAGTTTTTATTTACGCGTTCTTTATTATCTTTCAAACCTATACCACAACACCTACAAAGTACTTCTAGTTTCATACTTGTTCTAGGTAAAGCGAACGTTAAGCGTGCGTAGAGTGGTATCGGTGGTCGAGAGAACTTGAGGGAATATTTGTTATACCTTTATCTCGTCATTGGGTTTGACACTCACTAATCGAAAGAGGCTACAACTGATCCCCTATACTTGTGGGTTATCACTCTTCGCTTATACTTGGCAGCTACCCTCCAAACGGCCAGCGCGTCCCTGGTGGTGGAACGAGAGGAGCAAGTCCCCATCAAGAGGAAGCCACCTGAGGTCGAGTTAGTTGATATGTCTCAAACATATCTATTTTTCCAAACATTTTTGCTCTGGTTTTGGACTCTAATTTGCATGATTTGAGTGAAACTAACCTGGATTGATGTTGTTTTTAACAGAACTACCAAGGTGTTGTTTTTGTGCAAAAATAAAAGTTTTCGGAATCGTACGAAACTTTTTGTGAATTATTTCAGGAATATATGAAGAATTATGGAGTGAAGACCTACCGGAGGGGTTGCTTGTGGGCCACAAGCCAACAAGACGCTCCCAACTCCCTAGGCATGCCTTGTTAGCTTGTCCAGTCCTCTAAATTCACATCTTCAAAGAAAAAATAAGAGAAAAGATCTTATCATGTTTTATGAGACAAAGCCACCGCCACCTCCTGTTCTTCCTTGGGAGGGCTGATATGGAGTCCGTTTGGTGCTCCGGAGAGGGGGATTCGTCACCGTCGTCATCACCAACCCTTCTTCAGCAACACCGCCATGATGCTCACCACCAAGAGTGATTAATTCCTTTGTAGTCTTGTTGGACGGTGATGGCATTGGATGAGACTTATCATGTAATCGAGTGATTTTGATAGGGCTTGATCCCTAGTATCCACTATGTTCTGAGATGCTATGACTTTGCTATGCTTGATGCTTATTACTAGGGTCGAGTGCCATGATTTCAGATCGGAACCTCTTCCATTTTCATGAATATAAGAGTGATTTGGATCCTATCTTGCAAGTTGTATTCACCTATTACGTGTCATGATCCGTATACCACAAGGTGACAATAATTGGAATTCTTTTCAGTGATTGCCGTAGTTTGAGGAGTTCATGTATTCACCATGTGTTAATGCTTTGTTCCAGTTCTCTATTAAAAGGAGGCCTTAATATCCCTTAGTTTCCATTAGGACCCCGCTGCCACGGGAGTGTAGGACAAAAGATGTCATACAAGTTCTTATCGCAAGCATGTATGACTATATACAGAATACATGCCTACATTACATTGATGAATTGGGGCTAGTTCTGTGTCGCTCTAGTATGTAACTATTACATGATTGATGTCATCTAAATCATTATCCATCACCGATCCACGTGCCTACGCTTTAAATATACCGAATCTTGCTAAGTTACTATTGTTGTTGCTACTGTCACTACTACTGTTTTGCTGAGCTACTAAAATCTTTGCTGCAGAGAGATATCCTAGGTGTGGTTGAATTGACAACGCAACTGCTAAGACCAATAAATATTATTTGACCCCCCTTGTGTCAAATAAGTAAATCAGGGTGTAATACTACCCGCAGAGACTGTTGCGACCCCCCATACTTGTGGGTTATTGATATGTCTCCAACGTATATATAATTTTTGATTGTTCCTTGCTATTATGTTATCGTTCTAGGATACTTCTTGAGTAATTATTTACCAATTTATATTATTTTTGAGCACTAACCTATTGACCTAGTGCCGAGTTCCAGTTCCTGTTTTTGTGTGTGTTTTGTTTCGAAGAAATTCCATATCAAACAAAGTCCAAACGCGATAAAAATGTACGAAGATTTGTTTTGGAATATATGTGAATTTTGGGGGTCAGAATCAACGCAAGACGATGCCTGAGGGCCCCACAAGCCAACATGGCATGACTTGGGGGGTGCCCTAATGGCTTGTGGCCAGCCCTTAAGTCAGCTGAGGCTCTCCTTCCACCACATGAAAGATATTTTCGCGATACCCCCTCAAAATTTCAGCCTGATCGGAGTTACGGATCTCCATATATTTAATAAATGGTGAAGGGGTCAGAAATCAGTCACGAAAACAAGAGAGAGACAGAGAGAGACATCCAATCTCGGAGGGGCTGCTGCCCTCTGGGAGCCATGGCAGCCATGGACAAGAGGGGAAACTCTCCTCCCTCCTAGGGAGGAGGCCAAGGAATAAGAATAAGGAGGGGCTCTCTCCCCCTCTCCCGATGGCACCGGAGCGCCACCGGAGCAACCATCGTGACGACAATCTACACCAACAACTTCGCCGCCATCACCACCAACTCTCTCCTGCACCATGCAGCGGTGTAAACCTCTCTTCCCCGCTGTAATCTCTACTTGAACATGGTGCTTAATGCTATATATATTATTAACCAATAATGCGTGGCTATCCTATGATGTTTGAGTATATTTGTTTGTCCTATGGGTTGATTGTTGATCATGATTGCTTTGAGTTGTTTGTTCTATTTTGGTGCTGTCCTAAGGTGCCTTTCATGAGGCGCACACATGAAGGAATCCAGCTGGAGGGTTTGCAATATGTTTATGATTCGCTTATAGTGGGTGGCTAGAGTGAGAGAAGCTTACACCGAGTAAGGGGATTGTTTATGGGATAAAGGGGACTTGATGTGTTAATGCTATGGTTGGGTTTACGTTAATGAATTTTTAGTAGTTGCGGACGCTTGCTAGAATTCTAATCATAAGTGCATATGATCCAAGTACGAAAAGTATGTTAGCGTATGCCTCCCCCTCATATAAAACTGCAACAATGATACCGACCTAGTTATCGATTGCCTAGGGACACATCTTTCTCTTGCGTTACACAAAAAGCTTTCTACTAAATAAACTACTTTATTGTTCTTTATCTGAACATCACCTAACTTTTATTTCCACGTTCTTCATTATCTTGCAAACCTATCCATTACATCTACAAAGTACTTCTAGTTTCTTTCCCGCAAAGTAGTTTCATACTTGTTATAGTTAAAGTAAGCGTTAGCATGCGCACAGTTGTATCGGTGGTCGATAGAACTTGAGATAATATTAATTCTACCTTTAGCTCCTCTTTGGGTTTGACTGTCTTGCTTATCCAAAAAGGCTACAAATGATCCCCTACACTTGTGGGTTATCAAGACCTTTTTCTGGTGCCGTTGCAGGGGAGCAATAGCGTAGTGGTTGATATTCTCGTGTGTGCTTGTTTGCTTTATCACTAAGTAATTTTTATTTTCTGTTGTTAGTTGTTTTATTTTCTGTTATTAGTTCTTTTCTATCTTTAGATATGGGTAGGAAATGCAAAATACCAAAAAATTAGATGTACTTGTGGCTCCAAAAGTTCACGAACCACTAGTATTCCGTACTATCAAGGATTATTACTTGGATCATCTTCGATTCCTTTGTGCTCGTGCTGAAACACCAACTAGCTTAGTTGAGGGAAAATCATTAAATGAGCATGCTCATTATGTGCAACAACGCTTATCTCAGAAAGGAAAACTCTTGTGGCGTCAAATTAATATTTGGTGTTGCTATGCTTGGAATTTATGCGAAATACATGACTTTATTTGTTGTTCTGAAGAAACTGAAAATCACTATGGGAATCAGGGCTCCGCAAACCCTACAAGGTTCGAACACCGGGGCATGTGCATAGATATCGACCGGCTCAAGGTCTCAAACTCATTACCCTATGGCCTAGCCTAACAAATGCATGCAACGAGAAGAAGATGGACATGAGGATTTACCCAGGTTCGGGCCACCTTGTGGTGTAAAACCCTACTCCTGCTTTGTGGTGGATTGGCCTTTCAAGGAGGTTATGAGTGAATTTGTATAGTGGTTGGGCGGCCTCACAAGGGCTCTAGGCGGTGATGAACTGGTGAGTTCAACCTACCTTCTACGATGAAGCTAATCCCTATTTATAGTGGCCACGGTCCTCTTCCCTTATCGCACAGGAGGGAAGGGATCCCATAACGGCCAAATTTGATAGGGGACAAGAGGTACATCCTATCCCGACTAAAGGTGGTCTTCATTTGCAAAGCTTCCGGGTGTGACACAGTGGTGGGCTCGGCGATGACATCCGTCTTGCTGAGCTCGTGGTCTCAGTCATATTGCACTTGGAAGGAAACCTTTGGGGGATTCCTTGGGAACCCGCGTACGTCCCTGCCTCCTTAGTATGAAAGAGAAAACTGTCCCCCTCAGCACCTGCTCGCGCCCGCCTGGCTTGGTCATCAGAGCCCATGTCATCCCAGGCTCACGAGGCCAGGTACTTGGATATGAATCTCCGCTCCTCGAGAGGTAGCCTTGGGGGATGCCACTCCTCCGGAAGTCTTGGCGTTGTTCTCCTCGTGAGGTAGGGTCTCTCGTGAGGGCCTTGACTTGAGAGGCTTGTTGCTGGGCGGCACCGATCCGTCATGGTGGGCCACGCGCTGGGCCGCATGCAGACAGGTCTGGGTACCACCGATCCAGAATGCCGACAGTAGCCCCCGGGCCCAAGGCGTGCTAGCTCACGCTTCGAAGCGAAGGCATGGGGCGAGGGCGAAGCATCGTGGGCCCCCAATCGCTTGCGGGCCCAGCGCGAGGCGTCTGGCAGATCGCTAGACCCCTCCTCCTCCATAGGGCCTCGGGAACCGCCTCGAGTCAAGTTGATTCATAGCGTGTGCGCTGCGTTGATCATCATTGCTCTTCCTTGATTGACGTCGCCTTCCTGTGCTCCTGTCACCTCGGGCCCATGCCGAAGTGACCCGTCAGGGGAACCGAGGCAACGCGAGGCAGAGTCGCCCACGAGCCAAGTGCGGCACGTGGCGCCTGAGGAGCACACGTCGTCTCTGCTCCCCATGGCGCCTCGGGGATTGTGGTTGCGCTTATAAACCCGCGTCACCTGAGGGGCAGTTCCATCCTTGCTTGCCTTGTTGTTTGCCTCCTTCCATCACTACCCATCCTCCTTCACAGGAAAACTGCCTGCTCCCCCTTCCTTCCTTCAATGGCGTCCAGGGGAAGTGCTGCCGGCGCCGGAGCGTGAGCGGGGCCCTCGACACCGCCACCATCTCAGGGGGCAACAGGGGCCAACCTTCGAGGCCGGTCGAGGTGCGCCTACGTTGGACCACCACCGACGAGTAAGTGCACCGTCACCTCTGCTTTCTCTTGCTCATCATGTTTGGCTTGTTGAGTCTGATTGACGACCTTCCTTAGGACGCGCATGCCCAAGAGGCGCATGCTCGACGCGCTTTAGGGAGAGGTGAATGCCCTTAGGGCCTAGCTACTGCATGCCGAGGCTGCTCTCCAAGCTGTGCTGCGACGCGAGGAGGCACTTGAGTCCGGCGTCTCTGAAAGGATCGATATGGTTGACTAGAGGGGGGGGGGGTGAATGGGCAACGAACACTTTTTAACTTTTCCTTAACAATTTAGGCTTAGCATCAAATAAGTTGGCTAGATGTGCAACTAGATGAATAACCTATACGATGCTAACAACAACAAGTATGCAAGCAAGCAAGGGATATAACGCAATAAAAGCTTGCAAGAAGTAAAGATGCGAGATAACCAAAAGTGGAGCCGGTGGAGACGAGGATGTGTTACCGGAGTTCCTTCCCTTGTGAGGAAGTACATCTCCGTTGGAGCGATGTGGAGGCACAATGCTCCCCAAGAAGCCACTAGGGACACCATATTCTCCTCACGCCCTCACACAATGCCAGATGTCGTGATTCCACTATTGGTGCCCTTGAAGGTGGCAACCGAACCTTTACAAACAAGGTTGGGGAAATCTCCACAACGGAATTGGAGGCTCCCAATGACACCATGAAGCTTCACCACAATGGAATGTGGCCTCGAGGTGACCTCAACCATCTAGGGTGCTCAAACACCCAAGAGTAACAAGATCCGCAAGGGATTAGTGGGGGGAATCAAATTTCTCTTGGTGGAAGTGTAGATCGGGGCCTTCTCAACCAATCCCTAGGAAGTCAACAAGTTTGATTGGCTAGGGAGGGAGATCGGGCTAAAATGGAGCTTAGAGCAACAATGGAGTTTTGGGAAGGAACAGGTAAGCTTCTTGGGGAAGAAGACCTCCCTTTTATAGTGGGGGGCAAGATCCAACCGTTATCCACTCCCTCAGCCCCGCGCATCGCGGTACTACCGCAACAGCCACAGTACTACCATGAGGGCTTGCAGTACTACCGCAGCCTGATGTGGTACTACCGCTCGTGCGGGAGTAACTTGCTCTGGCCATTTGCACAGGACAACAAGTGGTAGAACCGCTGGAGCGGTACTACCACGAGCTCATGCGGTACTACCGCACGGTCAGCAGAGGCAGGCACTGGAGGTGCACGGAAGTAAAGAATTACCTTCGTGCCTACCTCCACAGAGGGAAGCACTACGAAAAAGTCTGGCACGGTAGTACTGGACGTGAATCACGGTACTACCGTAGTAGTGTGGATGTAAAAATTTACATCCGCGCCTACTACCGCAGGTATAAGGGCCAGAGCAGAAGATAGTGGTACTACCACTCCACCGAGCAGTACTACCGCTGGCACCTGCGGTACTACCGCTCCTTTGAGCGGTACTACCGCAGACCACTGAACTCAAACACACAGCAGGCTTTCCTTTTGCACAGTGAAGGAAAACAAGTTGGGGCTCCATTGAAGAAAGGGAAAGGTGGTGCAAAGGAATGGATGTGTACGTGTTGATTCCACCCAGACCTTTCCGAAGCGGACCCCCTCTTAATAGCATGGCTTTCCTACGACTCAAATCCACCGAAAGGAAACATAGATAACAACCGTCTTCGAGAGGTTCCGAGGGGCACTGAATCATCTTGTGCCTAGACCTGAGATATCTGAAATGCTCAATGCACACGATTAGTCCGCAAAGGCATTGTCATCAATCACCAAAACAACTTAGGGAGAAATATGCCCTTACAATCTCCCCCTTTTTGGTGGATTGATGACAATACGGGATTTGCACATAAGGATATAAAATGAGCATATGCAAACCCAAGACCTACAAAATATAGATGAGCTCCCCCTAGATGTGTGCATACTCTAGATATGCTTTGGACTGCAAAGCACACACACTAGGATCAACACTCCCCCTATATTTTATAAGCAATGCAATCCTTACAACAGAATGAACAAAACTAATAATGGAAATTGGGCATAGCATGTGAGCATGAAGATAAGGGTACGTATTGTTGGAAATATGCCCTAGAGGCAATAATAAAATGGTTATTATTGTATTTCCTTGTTCATGATAATTGTCTATTGTTCATGCTATAATTGTGTTAACCGGAAACCGTAATACATGTGTGAATACATAGACCACAACGTGTCCCTAGTGAGCCTCTAGTTGGCTAGCTCGTTGATCAATAGATGGTCTCGGTTTCATGACCATGGACATTGGATGTCATTGATAACGGGATCACATCATTAGGAGAATGATGTGATGGACAAGACCCAATCCTAAGCATAGCACAAGATCGTGTAGTTCGTTTGCTAAAGCTTTTCAATGTCAAGTGTCATTTCCTTAGACCATGAGATTGTGTAACTCCCGGATACCGTAGGAATACTTTGGGTGTGCCAAACGTCACAACGTAACTGGGTGGCTATAAAGGTACGCTACGGGTATCTCCGAAAGTGTCTGTTGGGTTGACACGAATCGAGACTGGGATTTGTCACTCCGTGTGACGGAGAGGTATCTCTGGGCCCACTCGGTAAGACATCATCATTATGAGCTCAATGTGACTAAGGAGTTAGTCACGGGATGATGTATTACGGAACGAGTAAAGAGACTTGCCGGTAACGAGATTGAACAAGGTATGGGGATACCGACGATCGAATCTCGGGCAAGTACCATACCGATAGACAAAGGGAATTGTATACGGGATTGATTGAATCCCTGACATCGTGGTTCATCCGATGAGATCATCGTGGAGTACGTGGGAGCCAACATGGGTATCCAGATCCCGCTGTTGGTTATTGGCCGGAGAAGTGTCTCGGTCATGTCTACGTGTCTCCCGAACCCGTAGGGTCTACACACTTAAGGTTCGATGACGCTAGGGTTATAGGGAAAAGGTATACGTGATTACCGAAGGTTGTTCGGAGTCCCGGATGAGATCCCGGACGTCACGAGGAGCTCCGGAATAGTCCGGAGGTAAAGATTGATATATAGGAAGTCCAGTTTTGGTCACCGGAAAGTTTTCGGGCTCATCGGTATTGTACCGGGAGTGCCGGGAGGGTGCCAGAGGACCCCCGGGAGGGGTGTGACGACCAGAGGACTTCATGGGCTGTTAGATAAAGTGTGTCAGCCCTTATTGGGCTGGGAAATACTTTTGCTAAAGGCCCATGTGGCTGGAGATAAGGAGATAAGGCAAAAAGGATTTAAAAGGAGGAGATCCACCTCCCTTGTGGGAGGTGGACTCTCCCTTTAATTCGGCCGGCCATCTCCTCTTTGGAGTAGAGGCCAAGCCAGCCCTCCACGTCCCTCCTCCTATATATACTTGAGGTTTTGGATGTTTTGAGAGAGGATTTGATCTCTCTCTCTCACGGCGAAGCCCTACCTCTCTTCTTCCTCCTCCGCAGCGCTTAGGCGAAGCCCTGTCGGAATACCTTGCTACTCCACCACCACCACGCCGTCGTGCTGCTGTTGGAGCCCTTCCCCAACCTCTCCTTCCTCCTTGCTGGATCAAGGTGTTGGAGACGTCACCGGGCTGCACGTGTGTTGAACGCGGAGGTGCCGTCCGTTCGGCACTTGATCGGATCTACCGCGATCTGAATCGCTGCGAGTACGACTCCATCAACCGCGTTCTTGTAACGCTTCCGCTTAGCGATCTTCAAAGGTATGAAGATCCAATCTCTCCTTGCTCGTTGCTGGTTTCTCCATAGATGGATCTTGGTGAACGCGTAGGAAATTTTTTGATTTACTACTACGTCTCCCGGCAGTGGCATCATGAGCTAGGTCTATGCGTAGAATCTATGCACGAGTAGAACACAAAGAAGTTGTGGGCGTCGATTTTGTTAATATGCTTGCCGTTACTAGTCTTATCTTGATTCGACGGTATTGTGGGATGAAGCGGCCCGGACCAACCTTACACGTACGCTTACGTGAGACCGGTTCCACCGCCTGACATGCACCAGTTGCATAAGGTGGCTAGCGGGTGTCTGTCTCTCCCACCTTAGTCGGATTGGATTCGATGAAAAGGGTCCTTATGAAGGGTAAATAGCAATTGGCATATCACGTTGTGGTTTTGGCGTAGGTAAGAAACGTTCTTGCTAGAAACCTATAGCAACCACGTAAAAAACTTGCAACTACAAATTAGAGGACGTCTAACTTGTTTTTGCAGCATATGCCTTGTGATGTGATATGGCCAGAAGGATGTGATGTGATGCATTGTGATGTATGAGATTAATCATGTTCTTGTAATAGGGTTCACGACTTGCATGTCGATGACTATGACAACCGGCAGGAGCCATAGGAGTTGTCTTACATTATTGTATGACCTGCGTGTCAATCATAAATGCCATGTAATTACTTTACTTTATTGCTAAGCGTTAGCCATAGTAGTAGAAGTAATAGTTGGCGAGACAACTTCATGAAGACACAATGATGGAGATCATGATGATGGAGATCATGGTGTCGTGCCGGTGACAATGATGATCATCGTGCCCCGAAGATGGAGATCATAGGAGCAAGATGATATTGGCCATATCATGTCACTATATTGATTGCATGTGATGTTTATCATGTTTACATCTTATTTGCTTAGAACGACGGTAATAAATAAGATGATCTCTCAATAAAATTTCAAGAGAAGTGTTCACCCTAACTGTGCACCGTTGCTAAGGATCGTTGTTCCGAAGCACCACGTGATGATCGGGTGTGATAGGTTCTAACGTTCGCATACAACGGGTGTAAGCCAGATTTACACATGCGAAACACTTAGGTTGACTTGACGAGCCTAGCATGTACAGACATGGCCTCGGAACACGGAGGACCGAAAGGTCGAACATGAGTCGTATAGAAGATACGATCAACATAGAGATGTTCACCATGGATGACTAGTCCGTCTCACGTGATGATCGGACACGGGCTAGTTGACATGGATCATGTATCACTTGGAAGACTAGAGAGATGTCTATCTAAGTGGGAGTTCATTAATAATTTGATTAAATGAACTTAATTATCATGAACTTAGTCTAAAATGTCCTTGCAAATTATGTCGTAGATAGCTCGCGCTGTAGCTCCACAGTTTTATTGATACAATCCTAGAGAAAAGTAAGTTGAAAGTTGATGGTAGCAATAATGCGGACTGGGTCCGTGATCTGAGGATTGTCCTCACTGCTGCACAGAAAGCTTATGTTTTTTATGTACCGCTAACTGCATCACTCCCTCAAGCGTTGTCTGTAGATGTTGTGAACATATGACAGACACTTTTTGGTGACTACGTGATAGTTCAATGCGTCATGCATTACGGCTTAGAATTGAGGCTCCAAAACGTTTTGAACGTCACGGAACATATGAGATGTTCTAGGAGCTGAGATTGTGATCTCAGGCTCGTGCCTATGTTGAGAGGTATGAGACCTCCAACAAGATTCTTTGTCTGCAAGATAAAGGAGAATAGCTCAATCGCTGAGCGTGTGCTCAGATTGTCTGGGTGCTACAATCACTTGAATCAAGTGGGAGTTAATCTTCTAGATGAGATAGTGATTAATGCAGTTCTCCAAGTCACTGCCACCAAGCTACTAGAGCTTCATGATGAACTATAACATGCCAGGGATGGATAAGATGATCCCTGAGTTGTTCGTGATGTTTGACACCACGAAGGTAGAAATCAAGAAGGAGCATCAAGTGTTGATGGTTAAGTGAAACCACTAGTTTCAAAAGGGGCAAGGGCAAGAAGGGAAAACTTCAGGAATGGCAAGCCAGTTGTTGCTCTAGTGAAGAAACCCAAGGTTGAGCCCGAACCCGAGACTAAGTGCTTCTGTTATGAGGAGAATGTTCGCTGAAGCGGAAAAACCCTAGATGCTTGGTAGATAAGAAGGCTGGTAATGTCAATGGAGGTATATTTGATATACGTGTTAGTGATGTGTACCTTGCTGGTACTCCTAGTAGCACCTAGGTATTGGATACCGGTTCGGTTGCTAAGTGTTAGCAACTCGAAATAAAAGCTACGGAGTAAATGGAGACTAGCTAGGTGAAAGGTGACGATGTGTGTTGGAAGTATTTCCAAGATTGATGTGATCACCATCGCACGCTCTCTCTACCTTCAGGATTTGTGATAAACCTAAATAAATGTTATTTGGTGTTTGCGTTGAGCATGAACGTGATTAGATCATGATTAGTGAGATACGGTTATTCATATAAGTTAGAGAATAATGGTTATTCTGTTTACATGGATAATGCCTTCAATAGTCATGCACCCACTCGGAATGGTTTATTGAATCATGATCGTAGTAGTACACATATTCATAACATTGGTACCAAAAGATATAAAGTTAATAATGATAGTACCACATACTTGTGGCACTGCCGCTAAATGTCATATTGGTATAAATCGCATGAAGAAACTCCATGATGATGGATTTTTGACTCACTCGATTTCAAATCGGTTGAGACATGCGAGCCATGCCTCTTGGGCAAGATGACTGAGACCCCGTCATCCAATATGATGGAGCGGGCAAGTGGCTTATTGGAATTAATACATGTTGATGTATGTGGTCCAATGAGTGTTGAAACACACAGTGGATATCGTTGTTTTTCTTTACCTTCACTGATGATTTGAGTAAATATGGGGATATTTACTTAATGAAACACGAATCTGAAATGTTTGAAAGGTTCAAGGAGTTTCAGAGTGAAGTTAAAGATCATCGTGACAAGAAGATAAATGTCTATGATATGATCATGGAGGTGAATATCTAAGTTACGAGTTTGGTATGCAATTTTAGACAATGTGGAAATTGTTTCATAGCTAACGCCTCCTGGAACACCATAGAGTGATGGTGTGTTCGAACGTCGTAGTCGTGCTCTATTGGATATAGTGAGTACTATGATGTCTCTTATCGTTTTACCACTATCGTTATGGGGTTATGCATTAAAGACAAATCCATTCACTTTAACAGGGCACCATCTAAGTCTGTTGAGATGACACCGTGAGAATTATGGTTTGACAGAAGCCTAAGCTGTCATTTCTTAATGTTTGGGGCTGCGACGCTTATGTGAAAATTGGTTTTTCACCTAGCGAGCTCGAACCCAAAGCAGACAAATGCATCTTCATAGAATACCCTAATGAGACATTGGGTATACCTTCTATCTCAGATCCAAGCGCAAAAGGTATTTGTTGCTAAGAACGGGTCCTTTCTTGAGAAAGAGTTTCTCTCGAAAGAATTGAGTGGGAGGAAGATAGAACTTGATGAGGTTGTTGAACCTTTGTTTCAACCAGAGAATAGCGCAAAACAGAAAGATGTTTCTGTAGAGCCTACTCAGTTGAAAAGGAAGTTAATGATGATGATCATGAAGCTTCGGATCAAGTCACTATCAAACCTCGTAGGTCGACAAGGACGCGTACTACTCCTGAGTAGTACGACAACCCTGTCTTGGAAATCATGTTGTTGGACAACGATGAACCTACGAACTATGGAGAAGCGATGGTGGGCCCGGATTCCAACAAATGGCTAGGAGCCATGAAATCCGAGAAAGGATCCATGTATGAAAACCAAGTATGGAGTTTGGTAGACTTGCCTGTTGAATGGCGGGTCATTGAGTACAAATGGACCTTTGAAATAAACATAGACGCTAATGGTGAAATGTCACCGTTTATAAAGCTCGACTTGTCGCAAAGAAGTTTCCGCCAAGTTCAAGGAGTTGACTGCGATGAGATTGTCTCATCTGTAGCGATGCTAAAAGTCTATTAAAATTTTGTTAGCAGTTGCTGCATTTTTCGATTATGAAATCTGGCAGATGGATGACAAAACAAGTTTCCGTAATGGTTTCTGTGAGGAAGAGTTGTATGTGATACAACCAGAAGGTTTTGTCAATCCTAAGGATGCTAATAATATGCAAACTCCAGCAATCCTTCTATGGACTGGAGCAGGAATCTCGGAGTTGGAATATATGCTTTGATGAGGTGATCAAAGTGTTTAAGTTTATACAAAGTTTATGAGAAACTTGTATTTGCAAGAAAGTGAGTGGGAGCACTATAGAATTTCTTATAAGAATATGTAGTTGACATATTATTGATCGGAAATGATGTAGAATTTCTGGAAGAGCATGAAGGGTTGTTTGAAAAGAGTTTTTTCAAAGGAAGACCCAGATAAAGCTACTATTTTATTGAGCATCAAGGTCTATAGGAAAGATCTATTCGCTTGATAAGTTTTTTCGACGAAGACATACCTCGACAAGTTTTTGAAGGAGTTCAAAATAGATGGGTCAAAGAAGGAGTTCTTGACTGTATTGTAAGGTGTGAAATTGAGTAAGACTCAATACCCGACCACGGCAGAAGATAAAGAAAAGATGAGTGTCATCTCCTATGCTTTAGCCATAGGCTCTATATAGTATGCCATGCTGTGTACCGCACCTGTGTGTGCCTTGCCATGAGTCTGTCAAGGGGTACAAGAGTAATCCAAGAGTGGATCACTGGACAGCGGTCAAAGTTAGCCTTAGTAACTTGAGAACTAAGGAAATATTTCTCGATTATGGAGGTGATAAAGAGTTCATCGTAAAGTGTTACGATGATGCAAGCTTTAAAACCAATCCGGATGACTCTTAGTAGAAATCCAGCTACGTATAGTGGAGCAGCCATTTGGAATAGCTCCAAGTGGAGCATGGGAGTAGTATCTACAAATATGACATGGAAAGTTTGCAAGGTACACACGGATCTGAATGTCGCAGACCCGCTGACTTAAAACCTCTTTCACGAGCAGAACATGAACAAACCCCAGAACTTATTGGGTGTTAATCACATGTTGATATGATCACATGGTGATGTAAGTGTTAATCACATGGTGATGTGAACTAGATTATTGACTCTAGTGCAAGTGGGAGACTGTTGGAAATATGCCCTAGAGGCAATAATAAAATGGTTATTATTGTATTTCCTTGTTCATGATAATTGTCTATTGTTCATGCTATAATTGTGTTAACCGGAAACCGTAATACATGTGTGAATACATAGACCACAACGTGTCCCTAGTGAGCCTCTAGTTGGCTAGCTCGTTGATCAATAGATGGTCTCGGTTTCATGACCATGGACATTGGATGTCATTGATAACGGGATCACATCATTAGGAGAATGATGTGATGGACAAGACCCAATCCTAAGCATAGCACAAGATCGTGTAGTTCGTTTGCTAAAGCTTTTCAATGTCAAGTGTCATTTCCTTAGACCATGAGATTGTGTAACTCCCGGATACCGTAGGAATACTTTGGGTGTGCCAAACGTCACAACGTAACTGGGTGGCTATAAAGGTACGCTACGGGTATCTCCGAAAGTGTCTGTTGGGTTGACACGAATCGAGACTGGGATTTGTCACTCCGTGTGACGGAGAGGTATCTCTGGGCCCACTCGGTAAGACATCATCATTATGAGCTCAATGTGACTAAGGAGTTAGTCACGGGATGATGTATTACGGAACGAGTAAAGAGACTTGCCGGTAACGAGATTGAACAAGGTATGGGGATACCGACGATCGAATCTCGGGCAAGTACCATACCGATAGACAAAGGGAATTGTATACGGGATTGATTGAATCCCTGACATCGTGGTTCATCCGATGAGATCATCGTGGAGTACGTGGGAGCCAACATGGGTATCCAGATCCCGCTGTTGGTTATTGGCCGGAGAAGTGTCTCGGTCATGTCTACGTGTCTCCCGAACCCGTAGGGTCTACACACTTAAGGTTCGATGACGCTAGGGTTATAGGGAAAAGGTATACGTGATTACCGAAGGTTGTTCGGAGTCCCGGATGAGATCCCGGACGTCACGAGGAGCTCCGGAATAGTCCGGAGGTAAAGATTGATATATAGGAAGTCCAGTTTTGGTCACCGGAAAGTTTTCGGGCTCATCGGTATTGTACCGGGAGTGCCGGGAGGGTGCCAGAGGACCCCCGGGAGGGGTGTGACGACCAGAGGACTTCATGGGCTGTTAGATAAAGTGTGTCAGCCCTTATTGGGCTGGGAAATACTTTTGCTAAAGGCCCATGTGGCTGGAGATAAGGAGATAAGGCAAAAAGGATTTAAAAGGAGGAGATCCACCTCCCTTGTGGGAGGTGGACTCTCCCTTTAATTCGGCCGGCCATCTCCTCTTTGGAGTAGAGGCCAAGCCAGCCCTCCACGTCCCTCCTCCTATATATACTTGAGGTTTTGGATGTTTTGAGAGAGGATTTGATCTCTCTCTCTCACGGCGAAGCCCTACCTCTCTTCTTCCTCCTCCGCAGCGCTTAGGCGAAGCCCTGTCGGAATACCTTGCTACTCCACCACCACCACGCCGTCGTGCTGCTGTTGGAGCCCTTCCCCAACCTCTCCTTCCTCCTTGCTGGATCAAGGTGTTGGAGACGTCACCGGGCTGCACGTGTGTTGAACGCGGAGGTGCCGTCTGTTCGGCACTTGATCGGATCTACCGCGATCTGAATCGCTGCGAGTACGACTCCATCAACCGCGTTCTTGTAACGCTTCCGCTTAGCGATCTTCAAAGGTATGAAGATCCAATCTCTCCTTGCTCGTTGCTGGTTTCTCCATAGATGGATCTTGGTGAACGCGTAGGAAATTTTTTGATTTACTACTACGTCTCCCAGCACGTATGAGACATACTCACAAGCTACGAATAATACCAGACAATAATAAGGTAGGAGTGATAGCATATGTCTCACACCATATGATAGAGGAAGTCTCCTGGTCACACACACACAAACGACATAAACCAAAGTTCAACGAAAGCAGAGAGACGATGAAAAGACAAACACAAATATTCGCAAATCCTACACTCTCTCCCCTTTGGCATCAAGACGCCAAAAAGGCAGAGAGGACACCTAACACATAGGTGGTAGATCCCATGCAGAAAGATCAGTCATTTGGCTCCTCCTCTGAAGCGTCTCGGATGGACTCCGCATCTGAATCAGCCCACTGGGACTGCTGCTTCGCCATCCAAGTGGCCTCAGGAGTGATGTCCTTCTCAGACCCACTCGAGATGGTCTCGCCAAGCTTCCTCAGAATACGCTTGTCACGCTGGTGACTCTCCTTTTGAGCAACGTGAGTCTAATACTGACCCTTGGCCTGCATGCAGAACAATGTCCTCATCTTGTGAAAGAGCTTCTTGGCCCAAGATGGCTCAGAAGATGGTGGCAGATAGGACTCATAACTGTTATCTTCCTCCTCTTCGATCTCATCATCATCAACCTCCATACGAGCAGAAGTTGGCTTAGTGGTGTTGCTAGCCCACTTGTCCTTCATACGCAAACGAATGGGCTCATGAAGAAACAAGTGCTCCGGCATGTCCTGACCCGGAAAGGTCTTGTCCCAAGTAGCACAAATCAAGTAGAACAAGTAGGGCCCATAAATGGGGACCTTACGATGAAACACAGCAGTGCGAAGCTTAGTCCACATAATGTGAGACACATCAAGGATGCCAAGTTCTTCATTTCTTCCTTTCTCACATAGCAGCAACATATCCACCAGATAGGAGTGTACCTTGTCCTTGTCTCCCATGCGAGGAAACAGAGATTTGTGGAAGATCCGGTGCATGACATCAAGGAAAGGGTTGAGCACAGAAATTTTCTCACCAGATCATAAAGTCTTCAGAGTATAGAAAGGCACGAGCTGCTCCTTATGTGCTGGCTGAGGGTTGCCGTGAGGGCGCAGTCCAATTGGCACATCAAGCCCGGAATCAGGAACATGCAGCAAATCCATGAAGTCCTTCCAGGTGGCAGACAGTCGCTTGCCATGGGTCATCCACATCATGGTCTGCTGCTCATCAGAGTGAAAGTGGACAGAGGCAAAGAATTGACCCACTATCTCGGGATCAAAGTCAAGGTGGAATGAGATGATGTCTGTGATAGCAAACTGCTATACCAACTCCATAGCCTCACCGAAGTATGTCAGATGCTTCCTCATGTGTTCCAGATCAATGTTATAGGAACATAGAGATTTTTCTTGCCCTTGATCACATCAATGTGAATAAGATACTGCTACTTGGTCCAACAACTCATTGGCCCTGGAAACTTCCCTTGGCTTGACGTAGGGATCAATCAACCGTCGAGCCAGAAACTCAGCTTGGGGCATGTCCTCATAGTTCTCAACTGGTGGCTTGAGCTTGGATGCGTTTCTCTTGAAATTGTGGGGTGGATCATTGGATCCCTCAGGAGCATCGGGATTGCGGAGACGCTTGGAGCTTGTGTTACGAGAGGGATTGGAGCATCTTGGAGCAGAGCTGGAACCAGAGCTACCACCTATGTCACACAACGCAAACACAATGGACAAATGGAAAAAGTAAGGCAAGGATGAAAGCAGACACGAAAACCATGTAGAAGGGAGAATAGATAGGATAGAATGAGGTAGTTTTGGATCGAGCGGTAGTACCAGCAATTCTTGCGGAAGTACAAATTTACTACCGCTCCAGATGCCGTAGTACTACTGGGAGCGGTAGTACCGTGGCTGGAGCGGAAGTAAAGTGTTACTACCGCCCAGTCAGCGGAAGTAAAAAATTACTACCACAACAGACGCGGTAGTACCGTGGCTGGAGCGGTAGTAAGATTTTACTACCGCCCAACAAGCGGAAGTAAAAAATTACTACCACCCACGACGCGGTAGTACCGTGGCGTCAGCGGAAGTAAAATTTTACTTTCCCCCGACGAGCGGTAGTACCGCACAAGGTGCGGTAGTACCGCACGGGGCGGATTTCGCATGAACACAGATCGACAAATCATATTGGTACTACCGTAGATCGAAAATTATCCTGTTTTATCCTATCAATACACACTTCTACTGCAATAACACCCTCAAAACATGTCCTCATGCACAGATTGGATCAAACAAAGCTAGACATCTCATATTTCCCCAAAACCTAGATTCAAAAATAGAGAAGCAAAACAATAAGGGATCAGGGAAATACCGGGGTCCATTGCAAGAGAAATAGGTGGGGAACGATCCCACCGGAGGAAATAGGAGGAGGGTGGTCGAAGACGGAGATCCGGCGAGGTGCTCCAGCGCCGGTTGAGAGGAGGAGAGAGAGAGACGTGAGGGGAAAAGAAAAAATGGGGTATGGGGAAGATTGGAAACCCCCCTGCCGGCTCTTAACCCCCACACCCACTCGAGTGTATGGTAGTACCGCGGTCATCGCGGTAGTACTGCTCCAAGCGGTAGTACCGTGGACCTCCATGGTAGTACCGTGCTGCCCTCTTAGTGCAAATTTTCGAAAAAACGAGAGAGAGAGAGACTGCCACACAAAAACAAGAGACAAGATAAACTACGATGCAAGACAAAAACACGAGCATGGTCCATCGGAGTAGAGAGAATAAAATAGGACCAAACAGTGAGTCTCTACTTCACATGAAGAGAGGGCGGTGGCCCTAGAGCCACCTCTGTTTGTGTCAGATGGTATGGCATCGCGAAGAATTATCCTTGGGCCCATGGCCAAGACTCGTCTTTTGAAGCACAGTAACCATCAAAAATGGCAAGTGTGAAAGACTTTGATTAGTTTATGCATAATAGGAGGAGGGATAGTTCATTGAGAGAACTAGACTCCCCCTAAATCCATGCCTACACCTAGACAAGACATAACATTGAGTGTGTGGAGGTGTGCACTAAGTCAATCCACATTACTCGAATCAATGATATTTAGCTCATGCCTTAACTCGCGAAATATTTCTTCATCTAATGGCTTCGTAAAAATATCTGCAAGTTGTTTGTTAGTGCTCAGATGAATAAGACTGATGTCTCCACGCTTGACGTGTTCCCGAAGAAAGTGATGACGAATATCAATATGCTTCATCTTGCAATGTTGAACTGGGCTGCTAGAGATCATAATGGCACTTTCATTATCACAGTAAAGAGGTACTTTGTCACAATTGACACTGTAATCCTTTAAAGTTTGCCTCATCCATAGAATCTGAGCACAACAACTGGCAGCAGCTACATACTCGGCCTCGGTGGACGAGAGAGAAACACAATTTTGTTTATTTGAAGACCAACTTACCAAAGACCGACCAAGAAATTGGCAGCCTCCGGAAGTGGAATTTCTATCCACATGGTCTCCCGCCCAATCCAAGTCAGTATATCCAACGAGATCAAATGAAGCCCCCTTGGGATACCATAAGCCAAAGTTTGGGGTATGAGCCAAATATCGAAAGATTCGCTTGACAGCCACATGGTGATTCTCCTTAGGTGTGGATTGAAATCGTGCACAAATACCCACACTTAACATGATATCTGGTCTAGATGCACAAAGGTAAAGCAAGGATCCAATCATGGAGTGATATACCTTTTGATCCACCGCTTTACCATTGGGATCGTTGTCAAGATGGCATTTGAGTGGCATGGGAGTGTTGGCCTTGGGAGGATTGAGCTCATCCATCTTGAACCTCTTGAGCATGTCTTGAGTGTATTTGGCTTGATTGGTGAAGGCACCTTGACTTTGTTGCTTGACTTCGAAACCAAGGAAGAACTTCAACTCTCCCATCATGGACATCTCAAACTTGTTTGTCATCAAAGTGGCAAACTCTTCATTGAAATCTTTGTTAGGAGAACCAAAAATAATATCATCAACATATAGTTGGTATATGAACAATTTTCCGTTGACCCTCTTTGGAAAAAGAGTGGGGTCGATTTTCCCAATTCCAAACCAACGGTCTTGCAACATCTCGGTAAGGTGCTCATACCACGCGCGTGGGGCTTGTTTAAGGCCATAGAGAGCCTTATCGAGAACGTATACATGATTGGGGAACTTGGGATCCTCGAACCCCGGGGATTGCTTGACATATACCAACTCCTTAAGAGGGCCATTAAGCAAAGCACTCTTGACATCCATTTGATATAATTTAAAATTATGATGAGAGGCATATGCAAGAAACATGCGAATAGATTCAAGGCGAGCAATAGGAGCAAAAGTTTCACTGTAGTCGACTTGGGAGTATCCTTGTGCCACCAATCTTGCCTTGTTGCGAATGACAATACCATTCGCATATTGCTTGTTTTTGAAGATCCATTTCGTTCCAATGACATTGTGATTCTCCTTTGGTCTTGGCACCAGTCACCACAGTTGGTTGCGCTTGAAGTTGTTGAGTTCATCGTGCATAGCTTCAACCCACTCCATATCCTCGAGTGTATCTTGAACCTTAAGGGTCTCAATGCAAGAAACAAATGCGTGATGTTCACAAAAGTTTTTTAATTGTTTACGAGTGGTTACCCCTTTTTGCAAGTCACCGTAGACGTTCTCCAACAGATGTTGTCTAACTTTGAGCTTGGCGGCATTCTTGGCGGATTTCTTGGCGGCTTGTCTCTCTAAGATTTCTTCCATGGAAGGTTGAGAGACGACATTCTATGAGTCATCATCTTGATGATCTTGAGCGCCTTCTTGAGATTGCTCTTGATCTTGAAGAAGATCTTGATCTTGAGATTTCTCGGAGACAGGAACTTGATCTTGGGCATCACTTGGTGAGACACCATCATCAGTGGATTGATCTTGCCCTTGATCTTGTTCATGTGGACCTTCAGTTTGTTCTTCGGAAGCGTGTGGGTCTTGCGTCGGTGATGGTTCCACTTGAGTGGAACATTGTACTTCTCCTTTGGCCACAAGGGGTTCCTCAACGGGTAGGAAGTATCCCACACCCATTCTTCTTATGGCTTGGGGAGGAATTTCATCACCTACATCACAAAGACCACTTTGCTCTACTTGGGAGCCATTATTTTCATCAAACTCTACGTTACTCGTCTCCTCAATGAGTCCCGTGGACTTGTTGAGGACATGGTAAGCATGAGAGTTTGCAACATAACCAACAAATATGCCCTCATGGGCTCTAGATTCAAATTTAGACAAATGAGCACCTTTCTTGAGAATGAAACACTTACAACCGAACACCAGGAAGTATGTGAGGTTGGGCTTGTTCCCGGTAAGAATCTCATAAGGAGTCTTGTTCAAACCTTTGTGGAGATAGAGCCGATTAGATGCATGGCACGCTGTGTTGATGGCTTCGGCCCAAAAGTTGTACGGAGATTTAAACTCCGCCATCATGGTTCTTGCCGCATTAATCAACGTCTAGTTCTTCCTCTCAGCAACACCGTTTTGTTGAGGGGTGTAAGGTGTGGAATATTGGTGCTTAATACCTTGATCACTGAGAAACTCATTTAGGGTGTAATTATTGAACTCAGTGTCGTTGTCACTTCTAATCATCAAAATCTTTGCATCATGTTGACGTTGGACTTCATTTGCAAAGTTGATGACGGTCTGTTGGGTCTCACTCTTGTTCTTGAAGAAATAAACCCAAGTATATCTCGAGTAATCATCCACAATCACCAAGCAATATTTTCTTCCACCAAGACTATCAAAATATGGAGGGCCGAAGAGATCCATGTGAAGGAGCTCTAAGGTACTCTTAGAGAATATTGTAGTGGTTGGACGATGAGCCTTCTCATGTAGCTTTCCTTCGATACAAGCACTGACAGCTAGATCTTTGGCAAAACTCACATTTGTTAGTCCAAGGATGTAATCCCCTTTGAGGAGACTTTGCAAAGATCTCATATTAACATGGGCCAGCCGGCGATGCCAGAGACATCCCACATCAACTTTAGCCATTAAGCAAGTCACGATCTTAGTGGGTTGCTCCGAGAAGTTGTAACAGCCCGGGACCGACGCTCCAAAAGATTCCCCTTTTATTCCATTGTCGTCTTGTGTTTCGGTTGGTTGCTGCATTCATCATCGCATCATTCGCATCATCTGCATAGCATCGTCACTCATTTTCGAAAACTTGCATCCCGTTAGTAGTTGCCGGTTCTCTCCGTTCTTTCCATTGCCCATTTCGAGACCAACCACACCTGCACGCGCCCGCGACATCGATAAAATATTGCTTTCAAAAGTTCCTTTAAAATATTCTCGGATGGGGTCGAAACCTGGCGTGCGGTCTTATTATAGTGTAGGTAGACCGCCTGCCAAATTTCGTCGCATCCCAAGTTCGTTTGATACTCTGTCGGTCAACCGTAGCAGTGAGGTCATCGATTATTTATCGGACGTTTGTCGGTGTTTTAAAACCTCGTGTCACGGGCCGCAAACCTTCCTCTCTTCTCCTCATAGCCCATCTACACAGCCACACAACCACCTAGTCCCCCCCGCTTCCGGACCGTCGGATCGAGGTCCGAAGGTCCGAAAACGGACAAAAACTGCTAACCCTAGCCCTCTTTTCCTATTTAACCCCCTCCCCTTCCTAATTTGACCTCCTCCCAAATCCCTCCTCGTTATCCGCGCCGCCGCCAGGCTCCCCCAATCCCCAGCGTTTCCTGTCTCCCTCCTTCCATAGTGGGCCCGCCAAGGCCCAGATCCAGGCCCGCCCTGGCCTGAACCAGGCAAGGCGCCCGAGCGCCCGAGCTTCTCGCGGTCGAGCTCCCTGTGCCACCGCCTCGCTGCTGCCCAGCCTGCTCGCCAGCCGCCGCCGGCCGACCACCGGAAGTTCGCTGGACCTGCCGCCGCGTCGCCCTGTGCCCGCATCCGCCGCTGCCGGGACAGCCGTCGTCAGCCGCCCGACGTTCTGCAAGTCCCGCCGACCGCGTCCTCGCGTCGCCGGTCGCCGCCGCCGCCGCCGGGAACGGACGGATCCGAGGCTCCCAGGCGCGAATCCGGCCTCGCCTCGCCCGTTCCTGCCTCGCTGGAGCTGTCCCCTCACCGAAGTTGCCAAGCCGCCGCCGCTGTCTGTGCCATGGGGTCATCCTCGAGCGGGAGGACGAGCGCCTGCTAGATTCTACCCCCGTTGACCGAGTGCTGGCCCGCGGCCCAGCATCGACAGCCCAGATCCGCTGCACCGACCTGCCCATCGGGCCCAAGGTGAGCTGCCGCCGCAGTGCTATATTTTTGCCCCGAGTGCCGTATAGGTATCCGTCGCCCATTGTCCTTTGTTCCGGCCCGTAGCTAGATTCGGCCTGTTTAGTTTTTTTTAGTTATGCGAATTTATCGATTATCCTGAAAATTACTGTTTTACAGAAAAACCCTCGTTTTTAAGTTGTTAATAACTTTTGACCCGTACATCACATGTAAAAACTTTATATATGAAACTTGACTAGAATTTTATGTAGATTCACAATATCCTGCTTTCACATGTGATAAAAATGTTTAAGCTTGCTTTTTGCATTTATTTGCGTAAATGCCATGTTAAAATGATTTATTTCATAACTAATTAACCGTAGCTACGATAAAGATGTTCCACATATGTAACTTGACTAGAAAAATGTGTAGAATTACATGGTGATATTTATTTGGCTGTTTAACAACTCTAAAACATGATTAGTACAGATCTGGACCAATTTCATAATATTTATTTGGCTGTTTAACAACTCTAAAACATGACGAGTACCTAAACAAGAGTGAACTAAATAATTCGAACGTGGAGTTTCGTCAATATGCAACTCGTTGCATATTGAACTTCACTTAATATGTAGTAGTTGTTTGTTGTTCTTGCCATGCCATGACATGCGTTGCATATTAAACCGGACATGCATCATATTTGTGTGCGCATCATATCATGCATATGTTGTGGTGTACCATGTGTTGATTGTGGTTTCAGATTGTTGCTTCTCGATAGAGTTCCGAAAGCATTCGGAGTGTGAGGATTCGTTCGACTACGTTGGCTCGTCTTCTTCATGGACGTGTTCTTCTTCCGAGCGGGATCTCAAGCAAGATGACACATTCCCCTGATACCACTCCTATCATTGCCATGCTAGTTGTCTCGTTTTTATCATTATGTCACGCTACCTACCACTTGTTTGACAAGCCTCCCAACATTGCCATGATAAGCCTCTAACCCCTCCACATCCTAGCAAACCTTTGATTGGCTATGTTACTGCTTGCTCAACCCTTCTTATAGCTTTTCTAGCTGCAGGTGCAACTGCTTCCATGTGACTACATGGACATTCTTTTGTTATCACAATATTATTGCTATTTAATTTAATGCACGTATACACTTGGTAAAGGGTGGAAGGCTTGGCCTTTCGCTCGGTGTTTTGCTCCACTCTTGCCACCCTAGTTACTTGTGAACCGGTGTTATGTTCCATAATTGAGAGCTCCTAACATGCTCGGGGTTGTTATGGGGACCCCCTTGATTTTCGTTTTAGGATAAATCTTGTCTGGTAAGGCCCAACATTGGTACTATTTGCTTATAACAACTAATAATTTGCATAGGGCATGATCACCTCGTGGATTAATCAACAACACGGGCCAATGCTCCTCATGAGTGTTGGTCCAAAATGACAGTAGCCGGGGCGACCAACGGGTGTGCCAGCCGGGAACTTAGCCAATCCGGTCGTGTCCTGAGAACGAGATACGCGGCTCTTATCGAGTTCATCGCCACGTCGGGCGGCCTTGATGGATTTGTTTTACCTTTCTCGAATGTCTTGAGTGAGGAATTCTGATCTTCTTCGGGCTATCTCGAGGTGTCGGAATTCCTTTGGAATTGCCTAGGATGATCATGAGATCCATGGTCGAGGTTATTCCCTCGGCGTGTGGTTAATTTGTGATGGATGAGTTGGAGCACCCCTGCAGGGTTAAATCTTTTCGAGAAGCCATGCCCGCGGTTATGTGGCAAACTTGGATACTTTGTTTAACACCCGGTCATAGCAAACTTGAAGTAAACTCTAATAAAGTACACCAACTGTGTGCGTAACCATGACTGTCTCTTCTCGCGAGTCCTTATCCGAGAGAGAACACGGTGGGGTTATCATTGACGTAAGTAGGTGTTCAGGATCAGTTAGTGATCATTACTAGTTCACGTCCATTATGCGCAGACCACCATACTTTATTTTCTGTATTCGTAAGTTAGCCACTCAAATAAATGCCTAGTCGCTTGCTGCAGCCTCACCACTTAACCATACCTCACCTATTAAGCTTTAATAGTCTTGATACCCTTGGAAATGAGATTGTTGAGTCCTTGTGGCTCACAGATTACTACAACAACAGTTGTAGGAACAGGTAATGCGATGGTTTGATGTGAGGGCGATGCTTGTTTGATTTTGAGTTATTCTTCTTCTTCCTCATCGGTCTAGGATGGGTTCTAGGCGGCAGCCTGGGATAACAGGGATGGATATCATTTTGTCGTTTGTTTTCGTCCGTAGTCGGACCCTGCTCTTCTGTATGATGTTTGCATATGTTATTGTATTGATGTGACTCTGATGTAGCTTGTGGTGAGTGTAAGCCAATTCCATATACTCATCTCTTATGTACATGTACTTGTAATGATATCAATTCTTGCAACACGACGAGATGCGCTCCTATCCCTGTCGAGGCCCTCATGCCGAAATAAGGATAGGACCACATCTTGGGCGTGACAAATTGGTATCAGAGCCTGTACCGACCTAGGATCCCCCTTAATTGATCGAACTTGGCCTAGTCGAGTCTAGTAAAAACTATTTTGAGTCTAGTTATATCAGAGAGAAGGATTCTTTTTACTCCTCTTCTATGCTCTGGTGAGGAATTACGACTTAGGAATTTTGTTACTACATTTCTTCTCTCTCAATTTTTTTAGGATCACACGGGTATTTTGGAAACTATATGATGCCGATGTGATGGAGTTCTGTCTTGGTGCCTCCTGTCTGACTTGATTTCTTCCGGGGAGTTGAGCTCTAGGGAATTCTTCGCACATCGTTATCATTCAGCTTCCTTAGTATCTCAGGACGGAGGGTGTTCGGAAGTGCTTCAATACTTGTCATGGTGAGATAAGGTCGGAGTCACCCAGTACTGGGGAGGCGTCCGGGGTACCACCATGGTTAGTATCATTGTGCTTTCGAGGATCTTAGTTAGATGGACTTGCGGAAGCCTCTGGTTATGTGTTGAAGGATGGATACAGTTGGGGTGTAGGTTTGCTAGTTGTGTGAGATATTTCCTCGTATCCCCCACACCGGATTGCATAATCAGAAAGTTTTTGGAAGTTCTTAGGTGGGAATTCAAGTAGGTACCTAGGATTATCTTTCCAGCAAGTGCATAGTGGGTATGTATTTGTTCTGTTTTGTTTCGTAAGACCCATCCTTTGTTTTGTTTTGTATATGGTACTTCGAGTTGCTTCGATGTCAAGTGGTGATTTCATATCTTTCCTAAGTGTTCTCTTATGTCCGTGGGATTGATAATTATTTTGCTCAATCAAGTTGTCATATCAATTCTTTGTATCCGGTGTGCTTCTCTTCAAGATAATTCTATCATCTCCAATATTTGCAAGATCAATCCTCATATTTCATTCCGGAGTTTGTCTCATCTGTTCCAAGTTTTCTTTGTTTTTCCCACCCTCCCGCCCATTCCTTCAATGATTGAATTCTCTTCCAAGTGCCTTTCTCTTCATCAATGCTTCCGCTATCATTTCTTCATATTGTATCCGGTGAATTTTTGTGGAGATTCTCAAGAGTTTCAATTTCAAGGTCTATCCTCATATTCTTTGTTCTTGTTGTTATTCTTCTCCGGTGAATTCAATTCAAGCTTTGGTGCTCATCTTATCCTTTCTCATTCGTTCAATGGTTTCCATGTTGGAATTTCTTTTCCAAGCCTCTCTTGTTTATTTGTCTCTCTCTGTTCTATCCGGAGTGCTGAAGATATCTCAGAAGACTTTCATTTCCATTCATATCCTCTTAAATTATTTCAAGAGCCTCATATCATCAAGTTCTTAATTTGTAACGACACAATCTCTCTTTTAATCAATTGTGTCAACGGTGGATTCTTTTGAGTGGTCCGATAACCCACATGTTTTTTCCCAGGATTCTACCTGACTCTTCTAATCTTTCCGGAGATGTCCTCAAGTTATTTTCAAATATGATGTAAGAATGATTTTCATCAGTCATATTCCTTCTTCATGATCGCTTTGAATCATTTTCATCATTGGCTCAACCTTTCCTTATTCATTATTCCGGAGTATCTTAGTAATTCATGGTGTTGTTTCTCGTCATCATTCTCTGCTTGAAGACTGAAGGAGTGGTTCTCTTAAATCTTTGCTCATTCTCTTGAAGACTCATGGTTTCAGCTTGTGCTATCATCTCAAATTGTTTTTGATCATGAGAAATTTCTCCCATATCTAGCCGGTGCATTCATAGTTGTTTTCATTTCTCGATCCTCCGAAGGCCATCATTCCAGAAGATTTCTTCGTTCTCAGCTTTCAGCTTTCGTTCTCAAATTCTTCTCAATTGTTGTCCCTTTGTTCGTATCTCAATTATTCCGGTGCCTTGTTCAGTTTCTATTAGGAAAATCTTGATCTCTTCATTCTCATGTGTCCTCTTTAGTTCTAATTCTCATTGGTGTTTTGTTTAAGACCTCTTCAAGTTTGTGCTCTATCTCTCTTTCCTTTCGTTTTCAAAAGAATAAGTGGTGTGCAAAATCTATTGCTTGTCATCAATTTAACTTGATGAAGGATAAGCATACCATAATTCTTATTCTTTTCATCAAGGTGATTTAAATCCTTCTTTTGGAGTGTTCATGATATCAAATTTTTGATCTCAAGTGTTCTTATCTTTTCTTTTCTGGAGTTTCAAGTTTTCTCAAGAATCTCTTCGCATAGATTCTTCTAAATCATGGCAAGGCTTCCATCCTATTCTTCCCAACCTTCATTCTTTGATCATCTTTCTTTTCCGGAGTTCCTAGTTTTTCTCAAGTATCTTGTCGCTAAGCTTCATCTAATTCATAGCAAGGCCTCAATCTTGTTCTTTTTGCATCCTTCAATTCTTTCTATAATCCTTTCGTTTCAGAGTTCTTCCGGAGGTTCTTCATGGTGGTTCATCAATATTTCTTTCATTTTCAAGTGTTCTTCAAGATTCTCGTTGGAGGTGCTCAAGTGTTCTTTATCTTGGATTTCTAAGTTCAATTCCTTCTCCATTTTATTTTGAGATGGTGTTATTAAATTCTTGATTATGAGGAGTCTTGAAGATTAATTGTCAAGAATAAGATAAGTAAACCCATCTTGTCTTCTCGAAGTTATCTTGGGTTGGATTTCACCTAAAGAATTTCCTAAGGATTGTTGTTCTCATGGTGTCATAAAATATCCAAGTTTTCTCCTCCTCCTCTTGGTGAAAGAAGTTTTGCATATCTTGTTGCTCTCAGGCAATCAAGTCTTTCTGTTGTGGCAGGTTGTCACCTCATAATTTTGAGATGTTGTCTTTAAGCTGTCACAACCCTAGCAAGTGTCTAGGCTAGCGTTGTGTTTGCATCATCATCATTATCATTGCATCAATATGAAATGGGGAGAAAGAAAGAAACCCTAAGCATTTTATGAATTAAAGGAATTCCAAACAAATGAAATTTCAACAAATCCAAAATGCCCATCAAAAATGTTCCCTATGTCCGATAATTAAGGGCATGGATATACCAGGGGCCATTTCAATTATTTGAACATTTGAAATATTTTAAATTATTGAATTCAGTCTCTGAAAATGACAAATAAAAACATTATCATTATCACTGCTTTCAAAATAATCTGAAACTTTTGATAGAAGTTTGAAATATTCAAACTTGAAGTTATAAAAAGTTTTAGAATTATTGAAGGGGTATTTGGACCTGCAAAGAAAATCAAACAAATGTTAGAAAACAGAAAACAGAAAATAAAAACAAAAGGGAGAGGCTTACCTGGTCGATTGGAAGGCCCAGCCCAGCCCACAGGGGTGGAAGGGTCATCTTCCACCTCGCGCCAGTAGGCGTCGAGGTGGCGACCGAGCCGTCGCCGGCCTCCACCTCCTGCTTGCCACCGAGCAGGCTACCTTCCTGTCTCTCTTGCGTCTGGAAGTCACGAGCGCCTCCTCCCCGAGCTCATTCTCTCCCTCGCTCTCTCCTCTGTCTCTCTCTCCCGATCCCCTTGCCGAAGGCCGCCGTCGCCGGACGTCGATTCGCCGCCCCCGGCGCCTCCCCGACCCTCTCGTCACCGCCAGAAGCACCGGGGTGAGCTTCCGGTTCGTCTCCCCCTCTCCCCGCCGCTCCTCCCCTTCTCTAGCCCTGCTAGCTGTCGATGCCCGAGAGGACCTCGCCGCCGGCCATGGCGCAGCCGTGACCACAGCAGCCGCAACCCACACCCGAGCATGTGCCCGTGCTCAGTGCGTCCCCAGGAGCCCGTAGGTGCCTCCAGATTTCCTCCCCGTGCCCTGGCTGCCGTTTCCCCGTCGTGCCAAGCTCCGGCCGCCGCCAAAATGGACGTGGCCATCGACTCCGGCCACCCAGCCCCTTCTGACCCCCTAGATGGACGCGGACGTGTGCGGGCTACCTCCAGGTGGTCTCCGCACGCTCTGCCGCTGTGTCTACGCGATTCCAGCGAGTTGCCGCCATCGTTTTGGTCGTTGCCGGCGAGTCTCCGGCGCCGCTGACGTGGCCTAGTGATTAGGCTAACCCCCACGCTAGTTAATCCCCCTCCAGCCACTGACAGTGGGCCCCGTAGCGGGGTCAACGCCCAGTCAGCGCGGGATTAGCCCCTGTGTCTAGGACATGTGGGTCCCGCGTGTCATTTTGACCCAAAACGGTCAGTTGACCAAGCTGATGTCATGCTGACGCATGGCTGACGCAGTAAATCTATTTTCAGATTAAAATAATTCCAGAAATAGTTAAAAACTTTGAAAAATCATATAAATTAATCTGTAAGTCAGATGAAAATAATTTATATATGAAAATTTATCAGAAAAATCCAATGAATCCAAAGGTGCTATTCTCATGCATGTTAGAGCAACCTAAATAGGTGAACATGGACATTTTAGCATTAGGTCAATATATAGAATTTGAAACGAGAACAACTTTGAACCTATATTCAAATGCATTTCAAATTGGCATGATCACTAGTTACATTAGCTCATCCATGCATACTATCATGCCATGATCATGCATCATATTGTTGCATCTGCTTGTATTGAATGTTTCATCTGCATTGCGGTAGGCTCTAATCCGGAGGATACTACTCCGTACCCCGACGAAGGAGAGAACTCTTCCGCAACCCAGCAAGGCAAGCAACCCCATTGATCATTTCGATAACATCCCCTTCTCTCGCTCCTGCTCTCCTTTATTGCATTAGGACAAACGATCACATGTCAGTTATACACGGTAGATGATCCTATTCTTATGCATGACCTGATCTTGTCACAGTAAATAGCTAAACCTTGCAACCTAGCTTACCTGGTAGATGCTTGTGCCATGATGTGCTTAGCTTACTTCCCTGCTATGCTTGCTGTGCTTAGAGTTGTGTCAGGTCTGTTTCTTCTGGGCGATGAACTGAGTGAAATGGTGTTGTCCGATGTGATGAGCATATAATGAACACGATTTGGTAAAGGTAGCGATGAGAGGCTATGTAGGAGTACATAGTGGGTTGTCTCATTGGGACCGTTCTTAGGAACTGGGTTCCGTGTTTGTGATCCAAGACGAGATACTACCACATGTTGGGCCCTGAAATATGACCCCGCTCGACTTATCAGTCGCTTAGTCTTTGGTCCAGGTATTGCAAGTAGTTTCTGGTGTTTATAGCATGCTGGAGGCCCTGCGTAGCGCTGACCCTCGGGGTGGGTTACGACGCGGTAGGCAGTGGCACGGTGTACCAAGGGTCACCCGAATGGTGGGCTTGGGAACCCTGCGCACATCGTTTGGGACCGTAGTGGAAACTTCGGCCGGACTTCCATGCGGGCCAGTCTCAAATAGGCGGTAGCCTGGACTAGAGGTCTTATGTGATTGACGGTCGTGGCCGACTCCCTCGCTGGGCATCCGCTTGAAGGTTGTCGAGGTGCATGGTATATGGCACACAGCGATAAGTGGCGAGAGCGTGTGTGAAGAAGTACACCCCTGCAGGGTTATGAAACTATTCGAATAGCCGCATCCTCGGATATGGACTACTTGGAGAACTTATGTTGTTCATAGATAATCAAATGGAGACTTCTAAAAATCTCAAGACAAGTGTGAGTACCGTGGATGGCACTCTTCCGGAAGGGGAAGGTGAGTCCATGGTGGTGTATTGAGATGGAGTTAGTGGACTCGTGTGTGATAACTAAAATTGTAACAAAGAGTTTAAAATTGAGTAGTGTAGGTTAGCCATGAGTCAAAGCTGGCATTCTGCATAAACTCCACCACCCCCTTGTTGATACATGAGCATAAATAGACTAGGTCTGTTTTGAAGACTTGCTGAGTACGATTGTACTCATCCTTGCTTAATTAATGTTGCAGAAGAGAACCAGGAACCATCAGGTGGGTTCTATCTAGACGTTGACGATGACGAATAGCTGGTGTCCCAGCTACGATCTTGCCCGTGTGGTGGGCTATAGATAGTCAGGCCGTGTGCCTCTTTTATATTTCGCCGTGTGTACCCAGGCATCTTTAGTTTCCGCTGGCTTGTATGACTATGTTTGTATGACTTGAGTGCCGGGTCATGTGACCCCTGTTTGTATGAACACATTATGCAAGGCTCGTCTGAGCCTCTTAAATAAAAGTCATGTTATTGTATGGTTATGTTGTGATGCCATGGTTGTATCTATGCATATCGGGCATGTCGTGCATACGTGTGACGTGCAACGGTATGTATGGGATCCGACACCTAGTCGTGTGCCTTTAGTAGCACTCTTTACGGGAAACTGCCTCTTTGTGCTTCCTCCGAGCCATGGTAGCTTGCTACTGCTCTGGACAGATTGATTGACCGGCATGTATCCTTGTTTGCTGCTGTGTCTGTCCCTTTGGGGAAATGTCTCGCAGTGTAATGGAGTCCCTGTAGCCTGTTACGACTCGTCTACGTCCAGTGATGACATTCGTGTCTCGCGACGTAATGGAGTCCTTGTAACTTGCTATGACTCGTCTACACATGCTTGAGACCGACACCTGCATTGCTGGGTTATGTATGCCTGTTTCCATATGGATGTGCCACTTGGGTTCTATGACTAGTCATGTCGGCCCAGGTTCTTTGTTGTGTGATTGCCAGCGACATGTTCACATACGTGAGCCAAAAGACGCAAACGGTCCCGGCCAAGGTAAGGTGACAGTCGTGGAGTACCGTGCGTGAGGCCGCAAAGTGATGTGGCTTGTTACTGTATGGAATCATATGACTTAGGATCGGGGTCCCGACATAAGCCCACAACAAGCTTATACTTTTCGTCATTGATTCTCCATCAACTCCGTTCAACCATGCTTTTCAAATTCATTGGTGGTAGAAGTTGTCACTTTCGTCTCAGTTCTTTTCTCTTCAAAGATCTAGTTTCTATTCTTTTCTTCCGAAGGCGTTTTCATGTTGCTCTTTTCAACCATCATCTTGTATAATCAATATCATGTTCTTTCTTTGCTTATTCATTTCACCGGAGTGCTATGAAATCTTTTCATGATCCTTCTGTCTTATGAAGTTTTTCCTCTATATCCTACCGAAGAGTTACCGAAATTTCTTGTGAATTTCTGCTTGTTCGTCCTGCCATTCTTCATCTCTTTCCAACATTCATGTTTTAATGGTCTCATTCATTTGTCAAAGAAGCAACTAAGTTTTACACATGCTTCATGACTCGTCTACACATGCTTGAGACCGACACCTGCATTGCTGGGTTATGTATGCCTGTTTCCGTACGGATGTGCCACTTGGGTTCTATGACTAGTCATGTCGGCCCAGGTTCTTTGTTGTGTGATTGCCAGCGACATGTTCACATACGTGAGCCAAAAGACGCAAACGGTCCCGGCCAAGGTAAGGTGACAGCCGTGGAGTACCGTGCGTGAGGCCGCAAAGTGATGTGGCTTGTTACTGTATGAAATCATATGACTTAGGATCGGGGTCCCAACAGCGTTGGTATCAGAGCCTGACTGACTGTAGGACTACCAAGCCAAACCGGTCGAAGTCGAGTCTAGAAACACTATAGATAAGTAGGGGAATTGATTGCGGGAGGGAACATAAGGCTCTTTTTACTCCTCTTCCCAAGTTATTCTATGCTGGGTCATTCTTATCTTTCCTACGGGGATAGGAACTAGGATCCTCATCTATTGCTTAGGATGACGAGTTACTAGCCATGGACCAATAGCTAGTTTGCTTGTGAATAAGTGCAGTTATTTTAGCGTTGTTGGTGTGACAAACAGATGGAGAAGAGATTTGAGTCTAGATAGTCGAGTGGTTATGCCTTTCCAATCTCTTTTCAATTGTCTCAAAAAATTTGTTGAGCAATTACAACTGTTATGCTGTCCAATTTCTGTTAGGATCTAATGTCTTTGCATCATTCTCTGTTTTAGATGCCGTCTCGTCCTTTCCGTCAGGTGGTCCGTCTGACCAGGTGCATCGATGTGCCGGGTCACACGGCCATGTTGGTTAGAGTGATGATGGAGGCTGGATATTGTTGGTACCCAGAGTACACAATGGAGGAGCAGTATCGAGATTTCAACCAGAGTCAGTATCTGTGTACCGTTAGGATATATCCTTCCTATCCTGGAGCTGTAGAGCCGCTTCACTAGACTCATGGATTGGGAGTTACCATAGATATGGCAGTTCAGGAAGCCGCTTACACTATGCTGACTATTATGAGGTTTCACCATGGTCTGCTTCAGAACACGGAGTTCTGCTATGTTCCTGCTTCCATGGGAGGAGAGGATGGATATCTCAGTGCAGCCTACTCTGATCATTCTCATGAAGACCCTAGACTGCAGGTGACCGCTCAGATGTTGGAGAATAGGGATCGTGATGCACGTGCCCTTCGCATGGAGCTCTATGCTACCCGTGCCCGTCTTTGGACAGCCTTGACGCAGTTGGCACCTGTCGTGCAGACAGGCTATGGAGATTTGGAGATGCTGACCCCATCGCGGACTCATTTGCCAGCACACATAGACTGGCCTGATGTTGGAGGCATCACCCCTCTTCGAGGACCGCTATTGCCGCCGACAAGGGGACCAAGGCCACACCCGTGTCCCTATGGTTTCCAAGGATTCCAGGCTAGAGTGTTTCCAGATCCGCAGGTTCAGCTCCCAGGTCACGGGGGTAACCTGTACGAGGCATTCTACGGTGATGTTTGAGCGCGTGGATGTTAGATCTAGTATGGTAGTAGACGTATCGCCACAGTCCTGTGTGTTTTGTGGGATATGATCAAGGTCGAGAGTTGGGTTCCGGAGGTGTAGATAGATAAGGTATAGGATGCTTGTAATGCCTCCGATGAGTTGTGTCATCTCTCTGTAGTTGTTTTCAGCTTGGGTTTGTACTGAACTAAGCCATGGTGTGTATGAAACCTAATGTTCATATGGTAGTTGCTTTACCATGTTGATTGGTGTTTATCTTACATGCCATGTTGATCAGTGCATTCCTTAATTCATGCCCTAGAGTTGTTGTTCCCCATGTCTAAGCTATGGATTGTTTTCCTCAGGATGGTGTCAACCAGGAACAACCCCGTGCATGCTCATGAGCAAGGCGAGAGTAGCCAACCAAGGCAAGAAGAGCTGCCACGAGCACCATCCCTGGCGGAGGTGATGCTAGAAGCTGAAAGGAATAAGAGGGAGACCAACAGGCTGTTAGAGAGGATTGAACAGAACACCGCTGGTGCTCCCCGCAATGATTACCATGATGGAGTGTCACTTGGTGACTTCATTAAACTGTGTCCGCCTAAGTACCATCACTCGATCGATCCCCTCGATGCGGATTATTGGCTGACCAGTATGTCACGCAAGATTCGAGCTGCAAATGTTTCAGAGGCCAACAAGGTGACCTTTGCGACATACTTTCTGGAGGGACCTGCCAACCTGTGGTGGGAAAGCTATGAAGCTATGCGTCCCCAAGGACCTGCACCAACCTAGGCAGAGTTTAGCGCCGCATTTCGTCTCCATCACATCCCAGAAGGGCTGATGGACCGCAAGAGAGAGGAATTCTGCGCCTTCACCCATGGCAGATTGTCAGTGGATGCATACAGCCGTGAGTTTGGAAACCTTGCTCGCTATGCTCCAGAGGAAGTCTCAACCGATGCCAAGAAGCAGGCTAGGTTCCGCAAGGGACTAAATGCTGAGCTTCGTCGAGATCTTCGTCTGCACGAGTGCACCACCTTCCAAGCTCTCGTCAATAAAGCTATCAATGCTGAGTCTGGACAGACTGACTACAAGGCCATAAGGAGGCATAACCGTGACTTCAACCCTGCATCGGGTTCAGGACCCAACAAGCGCCGAATATGGGTGCCCAATGCAGCTATGCCGGCAAGGTACACCGCGAGGCCATCCTTCCAGGCACCTCGTCCAACGCAGCCCAACCCTCCACCCAGACCATTTGGAGGACCACAAGTAAATCTCACCCCTCATGCTACAGTGGTATGCTACAAGTGTGGAGAACCGGGACATTATTCTCGTGAATGTCCCCAGAACAATGCCAAGCCCGCTGGACGTGAAAAATCTGGGAAAGCCTTCTATGTGAAGCCAACTCCTGCCCGTGGGCGAGTTAATTATGTGTCTGCTGAAGAAGCTCTTGAAGATCCTGATGTCATATTAGGTATGCTTCTTGTTAATAGCCATCCAGCATCTGTTCTATTTGATACTGGGGCATCTCATTCTTTCATCTCAGAAAGTTATGCACAGTTGCATAACATGTCTTTCTGTGACATGCCCACTCCTTTAATAGTTCAGACTCCTGGTTCAAAATGGCAAACTTCTAGAGTGAGTCATGACAATGAAATTCTGGTGGATAGACTAGTTTTCCTAGCATCCTTGATAGCTCTTAAGTCTTCGGACATCAATATCATTCTAGGTATGGATTGGATGAAAGCCCACTATGCCAAGATTGATACTCATTCTAGGAATGTTCAACTTACACATTCATCGGGTGAGATAGTTAATGTCTCTACTCGAACAACCAAGCGCCAACTCTATTCCTTAAATGCTAGCCCTCTTCCCGAGCTAGAAGATATTCCGGTAGTCCGTGATTTTCCGGATGTCTTTCTAGAAGAACTGCCAGGTATTCCCCCTGTCAGAGATGTTGAGTTCGTGATAGAACTTATTCCAGGGACCGTCCCAATAGCCAGGAGACCCTATAAGATGGCACCCTTAGAACTAGTCGAGCTAAAAACCCAACTCGATGAAGCTTTGAAGAAAAGTTTCATTCGTCCTAGTTCTTCTCCTTGGGCTTGCCCCGTCCTCTTCATCAAGAAGAAGGATGGATCGGATCGAATGGTTGTGGATTACCGACCAGTGAACTTGGTCACTATCAAAAACAAGTATCCTCTCCCCAGGATCAACGATTTGTATGATCAACTCGCTGGATCCTTTGTCTTCTCCAAAATGGATTTGAGGTTGGGATACCATCAAATCAGAATTAGAAACGGGGACATTCCAAAAACGGCTTTTGTCACTCGTTATGGCCAATACAAGTACACCGTCATGTCCTTCGGTTTAACCAATGCTCCAGCCACTTTCTCTCGTCTGATGAATTCGATCTTCATGGAGTATTTGGATAAGTTCGTCGTGGTTTACCTCGACGATATACTCATCTACTCGAAGAACGAACAAGAACATGCCGAGCATCTAAGGCTGGTATTGATGAAACTTCGAGAGCATCGCCTTTATGCCAAATTCTCTAAGTGTGAATTCTGGTTGCCGGAAGTGACCTATCTGGGCCACGTGATCTCTGGCAAAGGTATTGCTGTCAACCCCGAGAGAGTTCAGGCCGTCCTTGATTGGACTCAACCTGAATCGGTTAAGCAAGTTCGGAGTTTCCTTGGCTTAGCGAGCTATTGTCACCGCTTTGTTGAGAACTTCTCGAAGGTTGCGAAACCTCTGACTAAACTCCTCAAGAAAGATAAAAGGTTCAAGTGGTCCCCACAATGCGAGCATAGTTTTCAGGAGTTGAAAAGACGACTGACCTCTGCTCCCGTTCTGGTGCCACCAGATTTTTCTAAGGACTTTATTATCTATTGCGACGCCTCGCGACAAGGATTAGGTTGTATTCTCATGCAAGATCGTCATGTGATTGCTTATGCATCTCGACAGTTGCGTCCACATGAGGATAATTATCCAACACATGATCTTGAGCTTGCAGCTGTAGTCCATGCACTAAAGACATGGCGACATTACCTTCTGGGTAATCGTTGCGAGATATACACTGATCACCAAAGTCTGAAATATATTTTCACCCAGCCGGATTTGAATCTCAGGCAAAGACGGTGGGTAGAGTTGATTACAGATTACGATTTAGGGATAACTTACACCCCGGGGAAAGCCAATGTCATGGCTGATGCACTAAGTCGTAAGCCTTATTGTAACAATTTGATGTTACAACAAGGTCAACCGCTTCTCCATGAGGAATTCAGGAAGTTAAATCTTCACATTGTTCCTCAAGGATTCCTATCCAACATGGTGGCGAAACCTACTCTTAAGGATCAAATCATAGCTGGCCAAAGGCGTGATAAGGGAATTTTCCGGATCAAAGAGAACCTCGTTAGCGGTTGCGCTAAGGACTTCTCTATAGATGATCAAGGTGTAGTGCTTTTTCAGGGCCGTTTAGTGGTTCCTAAAAGCCAACATCTCAGGCAGCTGATTCTTAAGGAGGCTCATGACTCTCCTCTCACGATTCATCCGGGTAGTACCAAAATGTATCAGGACCTACGCCAGAGGTTCTGGTGGACTATGATGAAGAGAGAAATTGCTCAGTATGTTGCTAATTGCGACGTTTGTCGTCGTGTGAAAGCAGAACATCAAAGGCCTGCTGGCACCCTTCAACCCTTAGCTATTCCTGAATGGAAATGGGATAAGGTCGGTATGGATTTCATCACCGGTTTTCCCAGGACCAAGAGAGGGAACAATGCTATATTCGTAGTCATTGATCGTCTCTCCAAAGTGGCTCATTTTCTTCCTGTTCGTGAAAGCATTACTGCTAGTCAGCTAGCGGAGTTATATGTTTCTCGAATAGTTTCTCTTCATGGTGTTCCTTTGGATATTAACTCAGACTGCAGAAGTATCTTTACTTCTCGTTTTTGGGAAAGCTTTCAAACTGCCATGGGGACTCATCTATCCTTTAGCACTGCTTTCCACCCTCAATCAAGTGGTCAAGTTGAGCGAGTCAATCAAATTCTCGAAGACATGCTCCGAGCTTGTGTTATATCTTTTGGTATGAATTGGGAGAACTGCCTTCCATTTGCCAAATTTTCTTATAACAATAGTTATCAATCAAGCTTGGGCAAAGCCCCTTTTGAAGTTCTCTATGGACGAAGATGTTGAACACCTCTTAACTGGTCAGAAACCGGAGAGAGGCAACTCTTTGGTCCAGACATGATCCAGGATGCAGAGGAGCAAGTTCGCATTATTCGTGAAAAGTTGAAAACAACCCAATCCCGTCAAAAGAGTCAATATGACCGTCATCATAAGTCTGTGACTTATGAAGTTGACGAGAAGGCTTACCTTCGGGTTACACCTCTGAAGGGTACCCATCGATTCGGTATCAAAGGCAAGTTGGCTCCTCGTTACATTGGACCTTTTCGTATTCTTGCTAAACGAGGAGAGGTTGCCTACCAATTGGAACTTCCTTCACATCTTTCCAAAGTTCATGATGTCTTCCACGTCTCTCAACTCAGGCGTTGCTTTTCGGACCCTGTCCGAGAAGTGGACCACGAAACGCTTGATCTCCAAGATAACCTTTCATACCGGGAATACCCTGTTCGTATTCTTGATCAAGCTGAGCGTACCACTCGGCGTCGAAACATCAAGTTTCTTAAGGTTCAGTGGTCGCATCATTCTGAAAAGGAGGCGACATGGGAAAGAGAAGATCGTCTTCGACTAGAGTACCCCGCGCTCTTTCCGACGACTTCAAAATATCGGGACGAGATTCTTTTGAGTGGGGGTGAGTTGTCACAACCCTAGCAAGTGTCTAGGCTAGCATTGTGTTTGCATCATCATCATCATTGCATCAATATGAAATGGGGAGAAAGAAAGAAACCCTAAGCATTTTATGAATTAAAGGAATTCCAAACAAATGAAATTTCAACAAATCCAAAATGCCCATAAAAAATGTTCCCTATGTCTGATAATTAAGGGCATGGATATACCAGGGGCCATTTCAATTATTTGAACATTTGAAATATTTTAAATTATTGAATTCAGTCTCTGAAAATGACAAATAAAAACATTATCATTATCACTGCTTTCAAAATAATCTGAAACTTTTGATACAAGTTTGAAATATTCAAACTTGAAGTTATAAAAAGTTTTAGAATTATTGAAGGGGTATTTGGACCTACAAAGAAAATCAAACAAATGTTAGAAAACAGAAAACAGAAAATAAAAACAAAAGGGAGAGGCTTACCTGGTCGATTGGAAGGCCCAGCCCAGCCCACAGGGGTGGAAGGGTCATCTTCCACCTCGCGCCAGTAGGCGTCGAGGTGGCGACCGAGCCGTCGCCGGCCTCCACCTCCTGCTTGCCACCGAGCAGGCTGCCTCCCTGCCTCTCTTGCGTCTGGAAGTCGCGAGCGCCTCCTCACCGAGCTCATTCTCTCCCTCGCTCTCTCCTCTGTCTCTCTCTCCCGATCCCCTTGCCGAAGGCCGCCGTCGCCGGACGTCGATTCGCCGCCCCCGGCGCCTTCCCGACCCTCTCGTCGCCGCCAGAAGCACCGGGGTGAGCTTCCGGTTCGTCTCCCCCTCTCCCCGCCGCTCCTCCCCTTCTCTAGCCCTGCTAGCTGTCGACGCCTGAGAGGACCTCGCCGCCGGCCATGGCGCAGCCGTGACCACAGCAGCCGCAACCCACACCTGAGCATGTGCCCGTGCTCAGTGCGTCCCCAGGAGCCCGTAGCTGCCTCCAGATTTCCTCCCCGTGCCCTGGCTGCCGTTTCCCCGTCGTGCCGAGCTCCGGCCGCCGCCAAAATGGACGTGGTGGTCGACTCCGGCCACCCCAGCCCCTTCTGACCCCCTAGATGGACGCGGACGTGTGCGGGCTACCTCCAGGTGGTCTCCGCACGCTCTGCCGCCGTGTCTACGCGATTCCGGCAAGTTGTTGTCGTCGTTTTGGTCGTTGCCGGCGAGTCTCCTGCGCCGCTGACGTGGCCTAGTGATTAGGCTAACCCCCGCGCTAGTTAATCCCCCTCCAGCCACTAACAATGGGCCCCGTAGCGGGGTCAACGCCCAGTCAGCGCGGGATTAGCCCCTATGTCTATGACATGTGGTTCCCGCGTGTCATTTTGACCCAGAACGGTCAGTTGACCAGGCTGATGTCATGCTGACGCATGGCTGACGCAGTAAATCTATTTTCAGATTAAAATAATTCTAGAAATAGTTAAAAACTTTGAAAAATCATATAAATTAATCTGTAAGTCAGATGAAAATAATTTATATATGAAAATTTATCAGAAAAATCCAATGAATCCAATGGTGCTATTCTCGTGCATGTTAGAGCAACCTAAATAGGTGAACATGGACATTTTAGCATTAGGTCAATATATAGAATTTGAAACGAGAACAACTTTGAACCTATATTCAAATGCATTTCAAATTGGCATGATCACTAGTTACATTAGCTCATACATGCATACTATCATGCCATGATCATGCATCATATTGTTGCATCTGCTTGTATTGAATGTTTCATCTGCATTGCGGTAGGCCCTAATCCGGAGGATACTACTCCGTACCCCGACGAAGGAGAGAACTCTTCCGCAACCCAGCAAGGCAAGCAACCCCATTGATCATTTCGATAACATCCCCTTCTCTCGCTCCTGCTCTCCTTTATTGCATTAGGACAAACGATCACATGTCAGTTATACACGGTAGATGATCCTATTCTTATGCATGACCTGATCTTGTCACAGTAAATAGCTAAACCTTGCAACCTAGCTTACCTGGTAGATGCTTGTGCCATGATGTGCTTAGCTTACTTCCCTGCTATGCTTGCTATGCTTAGAGTTGTGTCAGGTCTGTTTCTTCTGGGCGATGAACTGAGTGAAACAGTGTTGTCCGATGTGATGAGCATATAATGAACACGATTTGGTAAAGGTAGCGATGAGAGGCTATGTAGGAGTACATAGTGGGTTGTCTAACTGGGACCGTTCTTAGGAACTGGGTTCCGTGTTTGTGATCCAAGACGAGATACTACCACATGCTGGGCCCTGAAATATGACCCTGCTCGACTTATCAGTCGCTTAGTCTTTGGTCCAGGTATTGCAAGTAGTTTCTGGTGTTTATAGCATGCTGGAGGCCGTGCGTAGCGCTGACCCTCGGGGTGGGTTACGACGCGGTAGGCGGTGGCACGGTGTACCAAGGGTCACCCGAATGGTGGGCTTGGGAACCATGAGCACATCGTTTGGGACCGTAGTGGAAACTTCGGCCAGACTTCCATGTGGGTCAGTCTCAAATAGGCGGTAGTCTGGACTAGAGGTCTTATGTGATTGACGGTCGTGGCCGACTCCCTCGCTGGGCATCCGCTTGAAGGTTGCCGAGGTGCATGGTATATGGCACACAACGATAAGTGGCGAGAGTGTGTGTGAAGAAGTACACCCCTGCAGGGTTATGAAACTATTCGAATAGCCGCGTCCTCGGATATGGACTACTTGGAGAACTTATGTTGTTCATAGATAATCAAATGGAGACTTCTAAAAATCTCAAGACAAGTGTGAGTACCGTGGATGGCACTCTTCCGGAAGGGGAAGGTGAGTCCATGGTGGTGTATTGAGATGGAGTTAGTGGACTCGTGTGCGATAACTAAAATTGTAACAAAGAGTTTAAAATTGAGTAGTGTAGGTTAGCCATGAGTCAAAGCTGGCATTCTGCATAAACTCCACCACCCCCTTATTGATACATGAGCATAAATAGACTAGGTCTGTTTTGAAGACTTGCTGAGTACGATTGTACTCATCCTTGCTTAATTAATGTTGCAGAAGAGAACCAGGAACCATCAGGTGGGTTCTATCTAGACGTTGACGATGACGAATAGCTGGTGTCCCAGCTACGATCTTGCCCGTGTGGTGGGCTGTAGATAGTCAGGCCGTGTGCCTCTTTTATATTTCGCCGTCTGTACCCAGACAGCTTTAGTTTCCGCTGGCTTGTATGACTATGTTTGTATGACTTGAGTGCCGGGTCATGTGACCCCTGTTTGTATGAACACATTATGCAAGGCTCGTCTGAGCCTCTTAAATAAAAGTCATGTTATTGTATGGTTATGTTGTGATGCCATGGTTGTATCTATGCATATCGGGCATGTCGTGCATACGTGTGACGTGCAACGGTATGTATGAGATCCGACACCTAGTCGTGTGCCTTTAGTAGCACTCTTTACGGGAAACTGCCTCTTTGTGCTTCCTCCGAGCCATGGTAGCTTGCTACTGCTCCGGACACATTGATTGACCGGCATGTATCCTTCTTTGCTGCTGTGTCTGTCCCTTGTGTAGCTTTTCATTCTAGATCTCGGGACGAGATCCTTGTGTAGTGGAGGAGAGTTGTCCAGAAGATTCCCCTTTTATTCCATTGTCGTCTTGTGTTTCGGTTGGTCGCTGCATTCATCATCGCATCATTCGCACATCTGCATAGCATCGTCACTCGTTTTCGAAAACTTGCATCCGTTCGTAGTCGCCAGTTCTCTTCGTTCTTGTTGTTGCCCGTTTCGAGACCAACCACACCTGCACGCGCCCGCGACATCGATAAAATATTATTTTCAAAAGTGCCTTTAAAATATTCTTGGATGGGGTCGAAACCTGGCGTGCGGTCTTATTATAGTCTAGATAGACCGCCTGCCAAATTTCATCGCATCCCGAGTTGGTTTGATACTCCGTCGGTCAACCGTAGCAGTGAGGTCATCGGTTATTCATCGGACGTTTGTTGGTGTTTTAAAACCTCGTGTCACGGGCCGCAAACCTTCCTCTGTTCTCCTCATAGCCCATCTACACAGCCACACAACCACCTAGGCCCCCTCCGCTTCCGGACCGTCAGATCGATATCTGAAGGTCCAAAAACAGACAAAAACTGCTAACCCTAACCCTCTTTTCCTATTTAACCTCCCTCCCCTTCCTAATTTGACCTCCTCCCTAATCCCTCCTTATCCGCGCTGCTGCCAGCCTCCCCAATCCCCAGCGCCTCCTGTCTCCCTCCTCCCGCAGTGGGCCCGCCAAGGCCCAGATCTAGGCCCGCCCGAGCCCGAACCAGGCGAGGCGCTCAAGCGCCTGAGCTCCCTGCAACCGAGCTCCCTGTGCCTCCGCCTCGCCGCCGCCCAGACTGCTCGCCAGACCCCGCTGCCCCGCCACCGCGTTGCCCCGTGCCCGCATCCGCCGCCGCCAGGACATCCGTTGCTAGCCGCCGGACGTTCCACAAGTCTCGTCGGCCGCGTCCTCGCGTCGCCGGTCGCCGCTGCCGTCGGGAACAGACGGATCCGGGCCTCCCCGGTGCGGATCCGGCCTCGCCTCGCCCATTCCTGCCTTGCCGGAGCTGTCCCCTCGCCGGAGTTGCCAAGCCGCCACCGCTATCCGTGCCATGGGGTCGTCCTCGAGCGGGAGGACGAGCGCCTGCTTGATTCTGCCCCCGTTGACCGAGCGCTGCCCCGCGGCCTAACATCGCTAGCCCAGATCTGCTGCACTGACCGGCCCATCGGGCCCAAGGTGAGCTGCCGCTCCCAGTGCTATACTTTTGCCCCAAGCGCCGTATAGGTATCCGTCGCCCATTGTCCTCTGTTTCGGTCCGTAGCTAGATTCGACCCGTTTAGGTTTTTTAGATATGCGAATTTATCTATTATCCTGAAAATTACTGTTTTACAGAAAAACCCTCGTTTTTAAGTTGTTAATAGCTTTTCACCCGTGCATCACATGTAAAAACTTTATATATGAAACTTGACTAGAATTTTATGTATATTCACAATATCCTACTTTAACATGTGATAAAAATGTTTAAGCTTGCTGTTTGCATTGATTTGCGTAAATGCCATGTTAAGATGATTTATTTCATAACTAATTAACCGTAGCTCCGATAAAGATATTCCACATATGTAACTTGACTAGAAAAATATGTACAATCACATGGTGATATTTATTTGGCTGTTTAACAACTCTAAAACATGATTAGTACAGATCTGGACCAATTTCATAATATGCATATGGGAGCGTTTCGGATATGCTATATATTGCTTCCAGCCTTATTTAAAATGCCTAGATGACATAGATGCTCATGCTTCACCTCATGCCATGTTTAACAACATTTAATATTGATGAGTACCTAAACAAGATTGAACTAAATAATTCAAACGTGGAGTTTCGTCAATATGCAACTCATTGCATATTGAACTTCACTTAATATGTAGTAGTTGTTTGTTGTTCTTGCCATGCCATGCCATGCGTTGCATATTAAACCGGACATGCATCATATTTGTCTGCGCATCATATCATGCATATGTTGTGGTGTTTTTGTGTTAATTGTGGTTTCAGATTGTTCCTTCTCAATAGAGTTCCGAAAGCGTTCGGAGTGTGAGGATTCATTTGACTATGTTGGCTCGTCTTCTTCATGGACTCGTTCTTCTTCCGAGCGGGTTCTCATGCAAGATGACACATTTCCCTGGATACCACTTCTATCATTGCCATGCTAGTTGTCTTGTTTTTATCGTTATGTCACGCTACCTACCACTTGTTTGACAAGCCTCCCAACATTGTCATGATAAGCCTCTAACCCCTCCACATCCCATCAAACCTTTGTTTGGCTATGTTACCGCTTACTCAACCCTTTTTATAGCTTTTCTAGCTGCAGGTGTAATTGCTTTCATGTGATAACATGAACATTCTTTTGTTATCACAATATTATTGCTATTTAATTTAATGCACGTATACACTTGGTAAAGGGTGGAAGGCTTGACATTTCGCTCGGTGTTTTGTTCCACTCTTGCCGTCCTAGTTACTTGTGAACCGGTGTTATGTTCCATAATTGAGCGCTCCTAACATGCTCGGGGTTGTTATGGGGATCCCCTTGATTTTTGTTTTAGGATAAAGCTTGTCTGGCAAGGCCCAACATTGGTACTATTTGCTTATAACAACTAATAATTTGCATAGGGCATGATCACCCCGTGGATTAATCAACAACCCGGGCCAATGATCCTCATGAGTGTTGGTCTAAAATGACAGTAGTCGGGGCGACCAACGGGTGTGCCAGCCGGAAACTTAGCCAATCCGGTCGTGTCCTGAGAACGAGATACGCGGCTCTTATCGAGTTCGTCGCCACGTCGGGCGGTCTTGATGGATTTGTTTTACCTTTCTCGAATGTCTTGCGTGAGGAATTCTGATCTTCTTCGGGCTATCTCGAGGTGTCGGAATTCCTTTGGAATTGCCTAGGATGATCATGAGATCCATGGTCGAGGTTATTCCCTCGGCATGTGGTTAATTTGTGATGGATGAGTTGGAGCACCCCTGCAGGGTTAAATCTTTTCGAGAAGCCGTGCCCGCGGTTATGTGACAAACTTGGATACTTTGTTTAACACCCGGTCATAGCAAACTTGAAGTAAACTCTAATAAAGTACACCAACTGTGTGCGTAACCATGACTGTCTCTTCTCGCGAGTCCTTATCCGAGAGAGAACACGGTGGGGTTATGATTGACGTAAGTAGGTGTTCAGGATCAGTTAGTGATCATTACTAGTTCACGTCCATTATGCGTAGACGACCATACTTTATTTTCTGTATTCGTAAGTTAGCCACTCAAATAAATGCCTAGTCGCTTGCTGCAGCCTCACCACTTAACCATACCTCACCTATTAAGCTTTAATAGTCTTGATACCCTTGGAAATGAGATTGCTGAGTCCCTGTGGCTCACAGATTACTACAACAATAGTTGCATGTACATGTAATGCGATGATTTGACGTGAGCGCGATGCTTGTTTGATTTGGAGTTATTCTTCTTCTTCTTCTTCATCGATCTAGGATGGGTTCCAGGCGGCAGCCTAGTATAGCAAGGATGGATGTCATTTTATCGTTTGTTTTCGTCCATAGTCGGACCCTGCTCTTATGTATGATGTTTGAGTATGTTGTTGTATTGATGTGATCTTGATGTAGCTTGTGGCGAGTGTAAGCCAATTCCATATACTCATATCTTCTGTACATGTACTTGTAATGATATCCATTCTTGCGACACGACGAGATGCGCTTCTATCCTTGTGAGGCCCTCGTGCCGAAATAAGGATAGGACCGCATCTTGGGCGCGACAGAAGTTCACCACATAGAGACTGTTCTCGACATGCCCAACAAAAGCTACTTTAAGAGTCTTGCTCCACAAAAGGGTCACAGAGTCAATACCAAATAAGGTACTAAAACCCATGGTTGCAAGTTGATGAACTGAAAGTAAATTGTATGCGAGGGTCTCAACAAGCATGACCTTCTCTATGGTGAGTTCTGGAGAGATTACCACCTTGCCAAGACCCAATACCTTTGAAATTGTTGGAAATATGCCCTAGAGGCAATAATAAATTGGTTATTATCATATTTCCTTGTTCATGATAATCGTTTATTATCCATGCTATAATTGTATTGATCAGAAAGTCAGATACATGTGTGGATACATAGACAACAACATGTCCCTAGTATGCCTCTAATAGACTAGCTCGTTGATCAAAGATGTCTATGGTTTCCTAGTCATGGACATGAGATGTCATTTGACAATGGGATCACATCATTAGGAGAATGATGCGATGGACAAGACCCAAACTATAAACGTAGCATATGATCGTGTCAGTTTATTGCTACAGTTTTCTGCATGTCAAGTATCCGTTCCTATGACCATGAGATCATGCAACTAACTGACACCGGAGGAGTACCTTGTGTGTATGAAACGTTGCAACGTAACTGGGTGACTATAAAGGTGCTCTACAGGTATATCCGAGGGTGTCTGTTGGGTTGGCATGGATCAAGATGGGATTTGTTACTCCGTGTGACGGAGAGGTATCTCAGGGCCCACTCAGTAATACAACATCACAATAAGCCTTGCAAGCAATGTGACTAAAGTGTTAGCCATAGGATCTTGTATTACGGAACGAGTAAAGATATTTGCCGGTAACGAGATTGAACCAGGTATGGAGATGCCGATGATCGAATCTCGGGCAAGTAACATACCGAAGAACAAAGGGGATATCATACATGATTAACTGAATCCTTGACATAGAGGTTCGACCGATAAAGATCTTCGTAGAATATGTAGGAACCAATATGGGCATCCAGGCCCCCTATTGGTTATTGACCATAGAGGTGTCTCGATCATGTCTACATAGTTCTTGAACCCGCAGGGTCTGCACACTTAAGGTTCGATGAAGTTTCGGTAGTATAGAGTTATGTATGGTGGTGACCGAAGGTTGTTCGTAGTCCCGGATGAGATCCGATACGTCACGAGGAGCTCCGGAATGGTCCATAGGTAAATATTGACATATATGAAGTCCTGTTTTGGTCGCCGAAAAAGTTTCGGGCTCATCGGTAGTGTACCAAGGTGTTTTGGTCGTGTTTTGGCTCAGCAGTATTGTGGGATGAAGCGGCTCAGACCAACCTTACTCGTACGCTTATGAGAGACCGGTTCCATCGACTGACGTGTAACTTCGTTGCACAAAGATGGCTGGCGGGTGTCTGTTTCTCCTACTTTAGTTGGATCGGATTCGGCAAAGGCAGTCCTTGAGAAGGTTCAAAAGCAATTTATGTATCACCGTTGTGGTTTTGCGTAGGTGAGAATTGTTCTTGCTAGATACCCGTAGCAGCCACGTAAAACTTGCAACAATAATTAGAGGACGTCTGACTTGTTTTTGCAGGGTATGTTGTGATGTGATATGGCCAATTACATGATGAGATATATGTGATGTATGAGATGATCATGTGTTGTATAGAATATCACGACTTGCATGTCGATGAGTACGATAACCGGTAGGAGCCATAGGGTTGTCTTTAATTATTGTATGACCTGCATGTCAATCATTAAGCGCTATGTAATGCTTTACTTTATCGCTAAACGGTAGCTATAGTAGTATGAGCATGGTGGGCGTGACAACCCCGATGGCGACACAATGATGGTGATCATGGTATTATGCCTGTGACAATGGAGATCATGCCGGTGCTTTCAAGATGGAGATCAAAAGCACAAGTTCATGGCCATATCATATCACTTATGATTTGCATGTGATGTTAATCATTTTATGCACCTTATTTTGCTTAGGGAGATGGTAGCATTATAAGGTGATCCCTCACTTAATTTCAAGATAAACTGTGTTCTCCCCGAGTGTGCACCGTTGTGAAAGTTCGTCGTGTCAAGACACCACGTGATGATCGGGTGTGATAGACTCTACATTCACATACAATGGGTGCAAGCCAGTGTTGCACATGCGGAACACTCGGGTTAAACTTGACGAGCCTAGCTTGTACAGACATGGCCTTGAAACACAAGAGACCGAAAGGTCGAACATGAGTCATATAGTAGATATGATCAACATGATGATGTTCACCATTGAAACCACCTCAACTCACGTGATGATCAGACTTGAGTTGGTGAATTTGGATCATGTATCACTCAAATGACCGGAGGGATGTCAATTTGAGTGGGAGTTCTTAAGTAATATGATTAATTGAACTCATTAACATGAACATAGTCAGTAGTGTCTTTGCAAATTATGTTGTAGCTCCCTTGAATTTTTATATGTTACTAGAGAAATAGAGTTGAAAGATGATGGTAGCAATATTGCGAACTGGGTCCGTGATTTGAGGATTGTCCTCATTGCTGCACATAAGGCTTATGTCCTTAATGCACCGCTCGGTGCGCCACCCCCTCTAGCGTCGTCTGTAGATGTTCTGAACATCTGATAGGTACGTTCCAATGACTACTTGATAGTTTAGTGCATCATGCATTACAACTTAGAATTGAGGCTCCAAAAACATTTTGAACGTGACGGAACATATGAGATGTTCTAAGATCTGAAATTGGGATCTCATGCTCGTGCCTGTGTTGTGAGATATGAGATCTCCAACAAGATTCTTTGCCTGCAAGATGAAGGAGAATAGCTCAATCGTTGAGCATGTGCTCGGATTGTCTGGGTGCTACAATCGCTTGAATCGAGTGGGAGTTGATCTTCCAGATAAGATAGTGAGTTCTCTGAGTCACTATCACTAAGCTACTAGAACTTCGTGATGAAATATAATTATGCCAGGGATGGAAATGATGATCCCTGAGCTTTTCGCGATGTTTGACACCGCGAAGGTAGAAATCAAGAAGGAGCATCAAGTGTTGATGGTTAGTAAAACCACTAGTTTCGTGAAGGGCAAGGGCAAGGAGGGAAACTTCATGGATGGCAAGTCAGTTGCTGCTCCAGTGAAGCAACCCAAACCCGAGACTAAGTGCTTCTATTAAGAGGAGAGCGGTCGCTAAAGCGCAACAACCCTAGATACTTGGTAGATAAGAAGGCTGGCAACATCGATAGAAGTATATTTGATATACATGTTATTGGTGTGTACCTTGCTAGTACTCCTAGTAGCACCTGGGTATTGGATACCGGTTCGGTTGCTAAATGTTATTAACTCAAAGTAAAAGCTACGGAATAAACGGAGACTAGCTAAGTGTGAGGTGACGATGTGTGTCAGAAATGTTTCCAAGGTTGATGTGATCAACATCGCACACTGTCTCTACCTTCGGGATTAGTAACAAACCGAAATGTTATTTGGTGTTTGCGTTAATCATGAACATGATTAGATCGTGTTTATTGCAACAAGGTTATTCATTTAAGTTTGAGAATAATGGTTATTCTGTTTACATGAATAATACCTTCATTGGTCATGCACCCAGTGAGAATGGTTTGTTGAATCTTGATCGTAGTAATACACATGTTCATAACATCGATGCCAAAAGATACAAAGTTAATAATGATCGTACCACATACTTGTGGCACTGTCGCTAAATGTTATATTGGTATAAATCGCATGGAGAAACTCCATGCTGATGGATCTTTGGACTCATTCGATTTCGAATTGGTTGAGACATGCGAACCATGCCTCTTGGGCAAGATGACTAAGGACCCCGTTTTCCATTTTGATGGAGCGGGCAAGTGATTTATTGGAGATGATACATGTTGATGTATGCAATCCAATGAGTATTGTAGCGTGCGGTGGATATCGTTATTTTCTTACCTTCACTGATGATTTGAGTAGATAATAGTGTATATTTACTTAATGAAATACAAGTCTGAATCGTTTGAAAAGTTCAAGGAAATTTAGAGTGAAGTTTAAGATCATCGTGACAAGAAGATAAAAATGTCTGCGATATGATCGTGGAGGTGAATATCTGAGTTACGAGTTTGGCATACAACTTTAGACAATGTGAAAGTTGTTTCACAACTCACGCCACCTGGAACACCATAGTGTGATGGTGTGTTCAAACGTCATAGTCGTGCTCTATTGGATATGGTGCATACTATGATGTCTCTTATCATTTTCCCACTATCGTTTTGGGGTTATGCATTAGAGACAACTACATTCACTTTAAATAGGGCACCATCTAAATCCGTTGAGATGACACCGTATGAATTATGGTTTGATAGAAACCTAAGCTGTCATTTCTTAATGTTTGGGGCTGCGACGCTTATGTGAAAAAAGGTTTTCACCTAATGAGCTCGAACCCAAAGCGGACAAATGCATCCTCATGGAATACCCTAAGAACAGTTGGGTATACCTTCTATCTCAGATCCGAGCACAAAGTGTTTGTTGCTAAAACGGGTCCTTTCTCAAGAAAGAGTTTCTCTCGAAAGAATTGAGTGGGAGGAAGATAGAACTTGATGAGGTTGTCGAACCTTTGTTCAACCAGAGAGTAGCCTAGTGCATAAAGATGTTTCTATGGAGCCTATGTCAGTTGAAGAGGAAGTTAATGATGATGATCATGAAGCTTCAGATCAAGTTACTATCGAACCTCGTAGGTCGACAAGGATGCGTACTGCTCCTGAGTGGTACGGCAACCCTGTCTTGGAGGTCATGTTGTTGGACAACTATGAACCTACGAGCTATGGAGAAGCGATGATGGACCTGGATTCCGACAAATGGTTAGAGGCCATAAAATCCGAGAAAGGATCCATGTATGAAAACCAAGTATAGACTTTGGTAGACTTTCTCGTTGGACGGAAGGTTGTCGAGTACAAATGGACCTTTAAGATGAAGACAGACGCTGATGGTAAATGTCACCATTTATAAAGCTCGACGTGTCGCAAAGAAGTTTCCGACAAGTTCAAGGAGTTGACTGCGATGAGACTTTCTCACTCGTAGAGATGCTAAAGTCTATTGGAATTATGTTAGCAGTTGCTGTATTTTTCAATTATGAAATCTGGCATATGGATGTCAAAACATCGTTTCCTTAACGGTTTACTTGAGGAAAGGTTGTATGTGATATAATTAGAAGGTTTTGTCAGTCCTAAGGATGCTAAAAGGTGTGGAAGATCCAGTGATCCTTCTATGGACTGGAGCAAGCATCTCGAAGTTGGAATATACGCTTTGATGAGGTGATCAAAGTTTTTGAGTATATTCAAAGTTTATGAGCAACTTGTATTTACAATAAAGTGAGTGGGAGCACTATAGAATTTTTGAAAAGCATATGTGGTTGACATATTATTGATCAAAAATGATGTAGAATTTTTGGAAAGCATAAACGGTTGTTTGAAAAGAGTTTTTCAAAGGAAGACCTGGATAAAGCTACCTAATTGTTGAGGATCAAGATCTATAGAGATATATCAAGATGCTTGATGAGACTTTCAGTGAGTACATATCTTGACAAGATTTTGAAAGAGTTCAAAATGGATCAGTCAGAGAAAGAGTTCTTGCCTGATTTGTAAGGTGTGAAGTTGAGTAAGACTCAAAGCTTGACCACAGCAGAAGAAATAGAAAGGACGAAGATCGTCCCCTATGCTTTAGCCATAGGCTCTATATAGTATGCCATGTTGTGTACCGCATGTGTGTGTGTGTTTCCATGAGTCCGTCAAGGGGTATAAGACTGATCCAGGAGTGGATCACTGGACAGTGGTCAAGATTATCCTTAGTAACTAAAATACTAAGGAAATGTTTCTCGATTATGGAGGTGATAAAGAGTTCGTCGTAAAGAGTTACGTTGATACAAGCTTTAACACCAATCCGGATGACTCATAGTAGCAATCTGGATACGTATAGTGGAGCAGCCATTTGGAATAGCTCCAAGTGGAGTGTGGTAGCAGTGTCTATAGTATGACATAGAGATTTGCAAAGTACACACAGATCTGAATGTCACAGACCCATTGACTAAAAGACGTCTCTCACATGCAAAGCATGATCGAGCCCCAGAACTGATTGGGTGTTAGATTCATAACAATGTGAATCACATGGTGATGTGAACTAGATTATTGACTCTAGTGCAAGTGGGAGACTATTGGAAATATTCCCTAGAGGCAATAATAAATTGGTTATTATCATATTTCCTTGTTCATGATAATCGTTTATTATCCATGCTATAATTGTATTGATCGGAAACTCAGATACATGTGTGGATACATAGACAACACCATGTCCCTAGTATGCCTCTAATAGACTAGCTTGTTGATCAAAGATGGCTATGGTTTCCTAGTCATGGACATGAGATGTCATTTGATAACGGGATCACATCATTAGGAGAATGATGCGATGGACAAGACCCAAACTATAAACGTAGCATATGATCGTGTCAGTTTATTGCTACAGTTTTCTGCATGTCAAGTATCTGTTCCTATGACCAGGAGATCATGCAACTCACTGACACCAGAGGAGTACATTGTGTGTATCAAACGTCGCAACGTAACTGGGTGACTATAAAGGTGCTCTACAGGTATCTCCAAGGGTGTCTGTTGGCTTGGCATGGATCAAGACCGGGATTTGTTACTCCGTGTGACGGAGAGGTATCTCAGGGCCCACTCAGTAATACAACATCACAATAAGCGTTGCAAGTAATGTGACTAAAGTGTTAGCCACGGGATCTTGTATTATAGAACGAGTAAAGACACTTGCCGGTAATGAGATTGAACCAGGTATGGAGATGCCGATGATTGAATCTCGGGCAAGTAACATACCGAAGAACAAAGGGAACGTTATACGGGATTAACTGAATCCTTGACATAGAGGTTCGGCCGATAAAGATCTTCGTAGAATATGTAGGAACCAATATGGGCATCCAGGCCCCGCTATTGGTTATTGACAATAGAGGTGTCTCGGTCATGTCTACATAGTTCTCGAACCCGTAGGGTCTGCACACTTAAGGTTCAGTGACATTTTGATAGTATAGAGTTATGTATGGTGGTGACCGAAGGTTGTTCGTAGTCCCGGATGAGATCCAGGACATCACAAGCAGCTCCGAAATGGTCCGGAGGTAAAGATTGACATATAGGAAGTCCTGTTTTGGTTGCCGAAAAAGTTTCGGGCTCATCGGTAGTGTACCAGGAGTGCCGGGAGGGTACCGGGGGACCATCAGGAGTGGTGTCACGCCCCGAGGGGCCTCATGGGCTGTGGGAGGATACAAACCAGCTCCTAGTGGGATTGCCTAAGCCTCCACTAAATCCCATGAGGTTTGGGAAGGAAAAAAAATCCAAAGGTGGAGAGGTGGAAAGAGTTTCCAAGTGAAAAGGAGGAATACTACTCCTAATAGGATTGGAGTAGGACTCATCCACCTCCAATTTCGACCAAACCTTGAGGGTTTGAGGTTGCCTCCTCCCCCCTCCCTCCTATATATACTAGAGGATTTGGAGGAGAAAGCTAACCCTAATAGCCACGTGCTACCCTCTCCTCTAGATCGTAGTTTCTCCTCTAGATCGTTTCAACGGTGCTTAGGCGAAGCCCTGCTGGATTTGTTCCACCACCATCGCTGCCACGCTGTCGCGTTGCCGGAGAACTCATCTACCTCTCCACTCCCTCTTGCTGGATCAAGAAGGTGGAGATCGTCATCGAGCTGTACGTGTGCTGAACGCGGAGGTATCGTCCGTTCGGCGCTAGATTGGAAGGACCGTGATCAAGATCGCGAGACGATTCGTGATTGGATCACGGGATGGATCGTGATGAGATCGCGGGACGGATTGTGATTGGATCACGGGACGGATCGTGATGGGATCACGGGATCTCGGCGATTTGGATCGCGAAGACGTTTGACTACATCAACCGCGTTTCTTAACGCTTCCCGCTTAGCGATCTACAAGGGTATGTAGATCCATTCTCCCTCTCGTAGATGCTCATCACCATGGATAGATCTTGCGTGTGCGTAGGAATTTTTTTGTTTCCCATGTAACATTCCCCAACAAAAATTGCATCATCACCAAATGAGACTTGGGTGGCCACAGATGTGTCAGGATGAACGTCCACCACCAAGTCCTTGCTTCCGATCATATGATTTGTCGCTCCACTATCGAGCAACCATGATATTCCTCCGGAAGCAAACCCCTACAAGAGATCAATGTTTGGCTTTAGGTACCCATTCTTTAATGGGTCCTTTAATGTTATCAACAAGGGTCTTAGGAACCCAAATACACCATTCAATGTACTCATAAGAAGAACCAACATATTTGGCACAAACATGCCCATCACTAGCACGACATAAAACATAAGAGGGGTTAAAGTCGCCGGTCATGTTGGGTTGGATGTTCTTGTCCTTTCCCTTCTTGGCATTATCCAACATAACTTTGTCTTTCTTCTTCTCATAAGGACCTTCTCCAGCTCTTACAAAGGTTCGCTTGAGCGATGAAACTTCCTTGGTGTTCACCTTCTTCTTCTCATTAGTTTTGGGTACAAACCCCACTCCTTCTTTTGCCACAACTTCCTTCTGAGTACTCAGAAGGTCATTGAGTGTCTTCTCACCTTGGATACACGTCACCAAACCCTTTTTAAGCTGCTCTTTTAGCTTGATTTTTTTCCTCCACGAGGTGTGCATGCTCACAACATGGGTTAGTAGCAGATTCATTATTAATTAGAACAAAATGAGGACATGTGGCAATTTCCTTAGTGAGTTTCACTTGGAGGTGATCATGCGACTCCTTAAGAGAGGCATGAGCACACGTCAATGCCTTGTGAGCATTGTCAAGTGTGTCAAGCTCAACTTTGAGACGATCATGGTCCACCCCAAGTGCAACCTTCTGAGACTTGAGAACATAGTTAAGAACAATAGCATGATCATAATCTTTACGTAATTTAGCAAGGTCATCATTTTGTGACTCCTCAAGAGTCATACGAAGACCTCGCTCTTCCTCAAGAGCAATAGATAGATCCGCTATCTCGTCGGCATAATCACGACTATGTGTTCTCAGTTCCTCAAGAAACTCTTCTTGAGACTCAATAGTATCATGGGCCTCACCAAGTTGTTCCAAGAGAGCAACGAAGTGCTTCTTGGACTCTCCCTTGAGTTTAGACATGAATTTGTCAAACTCATTTTTATCCTCTTTCGCCTCCTCAAGTTCATCCACACAATCTAAGGATGAAGTGGAAGAAATAGAAGTCTTAATGTTTGAGGTTTTGACGTTGGAGGTTACCTTAGTGATACCTTTAGCCATGAGGCACCTCGCGATGATGTTCTCATTGGGGGCGTCGAAGAGTGACACCTTTGTCGGGGTAGAAGAGGCAATTTCCACGGATGCCATTGCCATTCCTTCACCGCTTTTATCTTCGTCATCAATATCATCATCCGAGGCATACTCTTCTGGAGCCACCAATACTTTGTGAGGAGCCTTCTTGATAAAGTTGGTTTTGTTGGGGAAGGGCTTGGCTTTATCTTTGCGAATGAGCTTGCCACCATTGTCTTCCCTCTTCTCATATGGACAATCAACCACAAAGTGACTTACATTACCTTTGTAGCAAGTTCTCACACGTTGCTTTCCCTTTGAACCATTTGAGTTGTTCTTGGAGAAGTTGGGCCTTGTATTTCTCTTGTTGCCCCAAAATTGTCTGGATGCAAGAGCCATGTGCTCATGATAAGCATATTTGTTGTCCTCGGGGCAAACCTCTTCTTCTTCTTCTTCTTCTTCCTCTTGACTGACCTTGGCCTTCAATGCAAGATTGGGAGAGGACTTCCTTGACCATTGAACACGAGCAAGAGCATTGTCAGCTGTCGTGTTCAGGATGTTCATTGCAATGAATTCATCCAACACATCACCAAAGGATAAGGTGTGAAAGTCTAGCCTTTGACGGATGACAGCGAACATGACCTTGTTGTAGGGCATTATGGCCTTCAGGAACTTACGCTTGATCCAAGTATCATCGACATCCTTGCTGCCATGATCCTTGAGAGAAACAGCAAGAGCGGTCACCCTTCTATAGAGCTCACGCGGTTCCTCATCCTCTATCATCACAAACTCATCTGACTGATCAAGGACAACTTCATAGTTTGACCGTTGAATGCTTGAGCTGCCCTTGTACATGGAGATGATGTGTTCCTAGCACTCTTTAGCAACAGTGAAGGGCGGTAGGTGAGGTAGGTCTTCAATAGGAATAGCAGCTTGAAGTATGAACAAGACTGAAGAATTTAGCTGTTTATCTGCTTGTTCTCTTGGAGTAAGATTGCGTGGATCATGAGGATAGTATCCTTCTTCAATAACTCTCATGAGATGAATTGAGCTGTGATCTAAATGAGACTTGATAATGAAAACCCAGTTAGCAAAATCATTCTTAACAAGTTTAGGAGGAGGACCAAGATTAACTATATGAGGTGGGTGCACCGGTCCTCCATATACCATGGGTGGAGGAACAGAGGCAAAGCTCCCCGACCCATTAACTCCTTGAGAATGATTATCTTTGTCGGCACTAGCCCCCTCCTTACCGGAGTTGACATCCGATGTCGAGTTAGTGGGTTTGACCACTTTCACCGCATCGGTAGACATTTTAAGAGTACTTAGGAAATCTTTAAACATGGATTGAACCTCGGTCGCCATGGAGGATTTGAGTAAGGACAAGGCCTCATTCAAATCCTCGTGTGAGACCGTGTTCACTCCCATGGCCTCAGGAAGTTCTCCCACATGTTCCCCATCGCCAGCCATACTCTTCAGGTGGTGAAACCCTTAATAAAGAGACGTAGCTCTGATACCAATTGAAAGGATCGATATGGTTGACTAGGGGGGGCTGAATAGGCAACTAACACTTCTTAACTTTTCCTTAACAATTTAGGCTTAGCACCAAATAAGTTGGCTAGATGTGCAACTAGATGAATAACCTCTATGATGCTAACAACAACAAGTATGCAAGCAAGCAAGGGATATAACGCAATAAAAGCTTGCAAGAAGTAAAGATGCAAGATAACCAAAAGTGGAGCCGATGGAGACGAGGATGTGTTACCGGAGTTCCTTCCCTCGTGAGGAGGTACGTCTCCATTGGAGTGGTGTGGAGGCACAATGCTCCCCAAGAAGCCACTAGGGCCACCGTATTCTCCTCACGCCCTCACACAATGCGAGATGTTATGATTCCACTATTGGTGCCCTTGAAGGTGGCAACCGAACCTTTACAAACAAGGTTGGGGCAATCTCCACAACTGAATTGGAGGCTCCCAACGACACCACGAAGCTTCACCACAATGGAATGCGGCCTCGAGGTGACCTCAACCGTCTAGGGTGCTCAAACACCCAAGAGTAACAAGATCCGCAAGGGATTAGTGGGGGGAATCAAATTTCTCTTGGTGGAAGTGTAGATCCGGGCCTACTCAACCAATCCCTAGGAAATCGACAAGTTTGATTGGCTAGGGAGAGAGATCGGGCTAAAAGCTTAGAGCAACAATAGAGTTTTGGGAAGGAAGAGGTAAGCTTCTTGGGGAAGAATACCTCCCTTTTATAGTGGGGGACAAGATCCAACCGTTATCCACTCCCTCAGCCCCGCGCGTCGCGGTACTACCGCAACAGCCACCGTACTACTGTGAGGGCTTGCGGTACTACCGCAGCCTCATGCGGTACTACCGCTCGCGTGGGAGTAACTGGCTCTAGCCGTTTGCACAGGATAACAAGCGGTAGAACCGCCGGAGTGGTACTACTGCGAGCCCGTGTGGTACTACCGCACGGTCGGCAGAGGTAGGCACTGGAGGTGCATGGAAGTAAAAAATTACTTCCGTGCCTACCTCCGTAGAGGGAAACACTACGAAAAAGTCCGACATAGTAGTACCGAACGTGAATAACGGTACTACCGTAGTAGGGCGGATATAAAAAATTACATCCGCACCTACTACCGCAGGTGTAAGGGCCAGGGCAGGAGACAACAGTACTACCGCTCCATCGAGCGGTACTACCGCTGGCACCTGCGGTACTACCGCTCCTTTGAGCGGTACTACCGCAGACCACTGAACTCAAACACCCAGCAGGCTTTCCTTTTGCATAGTGAAGGAAAATGAGTTGGGGCTCCATTGAAGAGAGGGAAAGGTGGTGCAAAGGAATAGATGTGTACGTGTTGATTCCACCCAAACCTTTCCAAAGCGGACCCCCTCTTAATAGTATGGATTTCCTATGACTCAAATCCACCGAAAGGAAATGTAGAGAACAACCGTTTTCGAGAGGTTCCGAGGGTCAGTAAATCGTCTTGTGCTTAGACCTAAGATATCTGAAATGCTCAATGCACACGATTAGTCCGCAAAGGCATTGCCATCAATCACCAAAACCACTTAGGGAGAAATATGCCCTTACAGTCTCCCAGGTGGAAGAGGATGTCGAGTCCAGCACGCGCTACCTCCTGGACAACACGCCGACGTGCATCTTCTCCAACTTGTGCCGCCACGCCCCCTGATATGTCTCCAACGTATCTATAATATTTGATGATGGCATGCTATTATATTATATGTTTTGGATGTTTTATATGCATTAATATGCTATTTTATATTATTTTTGGGACTAACCTATTAATCTAGAGCCTAGTGCCAGTTTTTGTTTTTTCCTTGTTTTTGAGTTTTGCAGATATGGAATATTAAACGGAGTCCAAATGGAATAAAACCTTTGGAAGGAATTTTTTTGGAAGGAAACAAATCAATCAAGCTTGGAGTGCACGTCATGGGAGGTGCCAGGGAGCCACAAGCCTACTAGGCGTGGGCCCCCTGGTCGCGCCTAGCAGGCTTGTCGCCTCCCGACAGGTCTCCTAACCCTAATTCTTGGCCTATAAATACCCAAATATTCCCCCAACATCAGAATGAGCCACGCAAATACTTTTCCGCCGTCGGAAGGGGTTTCGATCACGGAGGGCGTCTACATCAACTCCATTGCCCCTTCGATGATGCGTGAGTAGTCCACCACAGACCTACGGGTCCATAGCTAGTAGCTAGATGGCTTCTTCTATCTATTTGACCTTCAATACCATGTTCTCCATGATCTTCATGGAGATCTATCCGATGTAATCCTCTTTTGTGGTGTGTTTGTCAAGATCCGATGAATTGTGAGTTTATATTCAGATTATCCATGAATCTTATTTGAATCTCCTCTGAATTCTTATTTGCATGATTTCATATCCTTGCAAGTCTCTTTGAGTTATTGGTTTGGTTTGGCCAACTAGATTGGTAATTCTTGCAATGGGAGAAGTGCTTGATTTTGGGTTCAATCTTGCGGAGTCCTCACCCAGTGACATAGTAGGGGTAGCAAGGCACATATTGTATTGTTGCCATCAAGGGTAACAAGATGGGGGTTTCATCACATTGCTTGAGTTTATCCCTCTACATCATGTCATCTTTCTTAATGTGTTACTCTGTTCTTCATGAACTTAATACTCTAGATGCAAGCAGGAGTCGGTCGATGTGTGGAGTAATAGTAGTAGATGTAGAATCGTTTCGGCCTACTTGACACGGACATGATGCCTATATGCATGATCACTGCCTTGGATAACTACATTATTATTTGCTTTTCAATCAATTGCTTGACAGTAATTTGTTTACCCACCATGATATTTTCCTTCAAGAGAGAAGCCTCTTGTGAAACCTATGTCCCCCGGGTCTACTTTGCATTATATACTTTCAGATCTATACTTTGCTGCAATTTATTTACCTTTTACTTTCCGTTCTCGTTTACATGTATATCTATCGGACCTAATCCTTGCGAATAATCGTGAAGGGATTGACAACCCCTTTATAGCGTTGGGTGCAAGAGTTTGATTGTTTGTGTAGGTGCATCCATTGGTGACTTGCTTGTTCCTCCTACTGGATTGATACCTTGGTTCTCATCAACTGAGGGAAATACTTATCTACTTCACTGCATCACCCTTTCCTCTTCAAGGGAAAACCAACGCAAGCTCAAGAGGTAGCAAGAAGGATTTCTGGCGCTGTTGTCGGGGACGATACATAGCAAGTCAAGACAAAAACTCTCCCGTCAACTTGCCAATTTCTAGCATCGTTGCCGAGGATGATACACATCAAGCCTACCTAGTACCCATCACAAACTCATCTCTTGCATTTACATTATTTGCCATTTGCCTCTCGTTTCCCTCTCCCCCACTTCTAAAACAATTTTTAGAAAATACCAAAAATATTTGCCTTTTTATTTGCCCTTCTTTCGTTTGCCTTTTGTTTGCTTGTGTTGCCATGTGCCTTCTATTTGCTTGCATCTTCGCTTGCTAAAAATCTATTGATATGGATCCTCATCCACTTGCCAATGTTTTCAAAAGACAAAATTATGATGAACCAATTGCTAGTGAGTTGAGTGCACTTGATTATCTTTATGAAGTTTTGTTTGAAAATCATGAATCTAAATTTTTTGATGAAGTGTTGAAAGAAGAAATTTGTAAGGAGATTCATGATAGTTCCTTGAACGGAAAGCATGATTGCCATGTTGTTAGTATGAATTCTCTGAATATCCATGATGCTAATGATATGCAAAACCACAAGCTTGGGGATGCTATGCTTGATGAATATGATATTCTTTGTTCCCCAAGTTTTGATGATGACACATATGCTATAATTGATGATGGAAATAATGCTTTATTTGATAGTTATATTGTGAAATTCCTTCATGATGCTACTGAAAATTATTATGAGGGAATAACATATGCTTGTAGGAATTTTAGTAATATCAAGTTTCCTGTCTATGTGTTCAAAGTTTTGAAGTTATGCTTGTTCTGCCTTCCTATGCTAGTTGATTCTTTCTCTCACAAAATCCCTATGCATACGAAGTGGGTTAGAATTAAATGTGATTGTCATGAGATTCATGATTCTCTCTTGCATTGTCGGTGTACTAAAGTATGGGCTTTTTAGTACCCCGTACTTGTGCACGGACAGTTGTAGCCATACCAGCGGCAAGGCCTGCCAGGGAGTAACTGAGAGCAAATACAACAACATCGAGAAGGCATTCAAGTGAACAGACCGAAAACTGATGGCATGACCCCCGACAAGACCTTGCCGGGATGGCCTTCAAACCCCCAGCAAGGCGAAGCCCCGGCGAGACCCCGCCAACACCGAGGCCAGGTGTCGCCCCACCTGGGCACGTGTCGAGGTGTCGACGATAGAGTGGCTAAGCGGTGACGATGGGACGGGGTCCTGTCCGTCCCGTGGACGGTTAGAGGCACCAGACGGAGCATTAAATGCACCTGTCTTACACTGTCAAAGTTAGGTATGATAGCACTATAGCACTGTACACCTCATGTATGCACTGTACGCCACTGTTGGTGACCCCTTCGAGAGTATAAAAGGAGGCCCAGGGCATTACGGTAGAGGACTTTTAGACACTTTTGTATCTTCTTTGGCCCATTATGCATGAGTAACAGCTATGTACTATAGCACTCCTAGAACCTGAGATAGAACTCGTCCAATACAATCAAGCAGGAGTAGGGTTTTATGCATCTTTGCGGCCCGAACCTAGGTAAAAATCCCTTGTGCTGCTCGTTCATCCTGCTCTTCACGCACACCCATCTCCCTACCGAACCGAAAGGGATCCTCCTGATCCCATAGGTGTCGTCTCCCCCGACATCTTTGGCGCGCCAGGTAGGGGAGGTTAGCTGCGTAAACCTGGTCCAATGACAAGCGCATCAGTTCCTTCGCCATATCCATCGCCATGGCTCCCAAGAAGAAGGGTTTCACGGCGGTAGAACCCTCCACGTCTGTAGCTGCCCAAGCGGGTGACGGAGTGGGAGCGGGTGGAGAGAGTTGAGACCCTGCGCCCATGCGGCGCTCCGATGATCAAGGCCAAGGAAGCGGTGACGCCCGCTGCAGAAACGCTCACGGCGGCGGCGGAAACCCCCGCACCGCTGGGCCTCAAGACACGGCTGCACCACCTACGGGGGGTACGGTGAACTCCGGGGTCGGAAGGGCCCTTCCAAGACACCCACGCCAGCGCGTACGCTGCAACCTTCCCAGGACGCACTCAAAGAGCAGTGCTGGGGTGTCGGTGGTTCTCAACGTCCCCACGAAAAAACTCCTACGCATTGTTCCCAAGATGCGTGGGATCAGCATGCACGCCAGCATGCTAGTGGGAATGGCATGCAATCGCGGGACCACGACTGAGCTCCTTCTAACATGGTTAGGAGTCAGAGCACCTCGTGTTCTTTGCGCCGTTTGCTGCCGACCACGTCGGAAGAAGCAATGGCGCGGGCACAACTATTCTTGAACTTCCCTCCTGCTGCGGAGGAGCTCGACGAGTGGAGAGCCACCATTCAGAGCCTCCTCAGCCTCGCTGACAAGTTTCGGGCAACTAAGCCGGCTCGCGCCAGTGGAGAGAAGGCCGGAGGCAGTGGGACCATGGTGCACTCTCCTCCACAGCAACAATGCCGGTCACTGACTCAATGGACCAACGCTTGCGACGGTTACTCGACAACGTCGTCTGATCCACGGACTCGCCACGATTAGCATCAAGTTCTTCGGGAACGAAGCAAAGAAGACACTCGGACTACAATCGAGCGGCAACGGGAAGCACGCCATCAATCTAATAAGCGCGGGGGACGCACTATAGACAAATCCGTGCCAAGGTCCTGTCAGCCTACCTAACAAGGTGGGTTGCCTAGCGTTTACCCGTGAGCTGCGGCGAGTCCAGTGGCCCAACTCCCAAACGTTCAAACCAGAGGTCCCAGAGAAATATGATGACAAGACTCACCCGCCAGAGTTCTTGAGCATCTACACCATTGCAGTGCAGGCTACTGGGGTTTGCGATGACAAGATACTCGCCAACTACTTCCTATTGGTGCTTAAGACCAACATCAGGTCGTGGTTTATGCACCTGCTGGAAGGATCCATTTCTTCCTAGGCAGATATGTGCCATGAGTTAGTTGGCACCTTTACCGGAGGTCATCAAGCTCCTGGCCAAGAAAGTGATTTACATCTCATCCCCCAGAAGGAGGGCGAGACTCTGCGCAAGTACATCCAAAGATTCAGCCGCATACGCAACAACATACCAGACGTCAATCTTGCCATCGTCATTAGCGCGTTCCATCAGAACGTGCACACCGGCAGGATGCGGGAAGAGCCGTCGATGAACAAGGTCAGGGATGTTGCCGAGCTCTATGCTCTGGTAGATAAATGTGCTCGAGCTGAAGAAGGCAGGAGGCTCCCCGGCGGGGACGCTGACACAGGGGTTGACTCTGAGGATGAGGACACCGCCGCCCCGTCAAAGAAGGGCCAGCGGCGTAACAAGAAGCGCAAGGGCAAGGCTGTGCTTGTCATCGAGGGATCCGGTAACCCCAACACCGCCAAGAAGGCCAAGGGTGATGACCCCGACAACGCCTCCTGTCAGGCTTTGGCACCTGCCGACAAGCCGAAAGGCTCCGTCAAGCAGTATTGCAAGATCCATCGCACCAAAGGCCACGATCTCTAGGACCGCCGGCAAGTTGAGCAGCTTACCGAGAAGCAAAAAGCCGAGTACGAGAGGCGAGACAAGGAGAAGGGTCAGGATGGTGCGGAGGGGTCCGGCAAGAAGCGCGATGGCCGAGGAGGTCTTCACGGCAAGGCCAAGCAACAGAAGGACCGGCCCACTCATGGCCATGACAAGCAAGAGGGGGGTGATGATGATGACGAGTCCAGCGAGCAAGAATTTCAGAGAGCTACAAACGCCATGTGCGTCGACAGAGGTGCCTCATTGCATTCTTCCCACCTCCAACTTTAACAGTGGGCGCGTGAGGTTAATGTGACTGAGCTATCTATCGGCGTTCGGAAGCCTTTGAAATGGTACAACACGCCTATCATTTTTGACATTGAGGATCACCCTGACCGTGTAGTCTCACCAATGATTCGCAACCTCAAAGTGAAGGAAATGTTAGTTAACAGTGGGGCTGGCTTGAACTTGATCTCGCTCAAAGTAATCAAGAAATTGCAAATTCTTGATGCAGATCTCGAGGAAACATGCTCGTTTAAGGGGGTAAATCCAGGAAGGAGCCAACACAAGGGAAAGATCACACTTCCGGTAACATTTGGTAGCAATCTGAACTTCAGGATAGAGAAGGTTGTTTTTGATGTTGCCAAAATTCCATTGCCATACAATGGGATCCTTGGCCGTCCAGCGTTAGCCAAGTTCATGGCGGCGTCGCACTACGCCTACAATGTATTGAAGATGCCCGGGCCGATGAGCGTCATCACTGCCAAGTCCGACAATAAGGACGCACTTATCTGCGCTGATCAACTCTATCGGGAGGCAGTTGCAGCATCTGCCACCAAGGAACTTGCTCCTTCCACTAAAACTCCCGAGAGGAAGAAGCCTGGCAAGACCTCTTGCACAGACTCCGGCAAGCGCACTTCCTTGGAGTGCTGCGCTCCTGTTGAGGACGTGCCAGAGAGTTCCACCGGAAAGAGCAAGAAGTCCAAGGTAGATCCACCAGAGACTAAGAAGGTGCCCGCCAAGGAGGATGGCACGGGAGTAACTTTCACCATAAGTTCTACCCTTGACGACAAATAGGAAAGCGCGCTCATCGCCTTCCTGCGGGCGAATGTCGATGTGTTTGCATGGCGACCATATGATATCCCCAGTTTTCCCAGGAAGGTGATTTAGCACCACCTTGCCGTTTTTCCACACGCATGGCCCATCAAGTAGAAGGTCAGGAAGCAGGCTTTGGAGCAGCAATAGTTTATTGCTGAAGAAATCAAGAAATTAGAAGTGGCTGGCTTGATTAGAGGAGTACTTCATCCAACATGGTTGGCCAATCTAGTTGTAGTGCGCAAGGCGAATGGGAAATGGAGGCTATATATTGACTTCACAGATATCAATAAAGCTTGCCCCAAAGGTCCTTTTACCTTGTCGTGCATCAACCAGATTGTGGAATCCACTGCCGTCTGCGACCTGTTGTCTTTCCTTGACGCCTATTAAGGTTATCATCAGATTTTCATGGCCAAGGAAGATGAAGAGAAGACCGCATTTATCACCCCATGTGGTACGTATTGCTTTTTGCATATGCCTTTCAGGTTGAAAAGTGCTGGTTCTACATTTGCAAGAGCGGTCCAAATTGGTTTTGAGCCCTAGCTACATAGAAATATGGAGGCTTATATGTATGACATAGTGGTCAAAACCAAGGACAAGGCGACACTCATATCAGACCTAGAAGAAACATTTGCAAATCCGCGCAAGATCAACTTGAAGCTCAACCCTGAGAAGTGTGTGTTTGGTGTCCCATCCGGCAAGCTTCTCGGGTTCTTTGTATCTCAACATGGAATTGAAGCAAATCCTGACAAGATCAAAGCAATTGAGCAAATTGAAGCACCAAGACGTGTCAAGGATGTGCGTCGTCTTGCCGGCTGTGTTGCCGCTCTGAGTAGGTTCATTTCAAAATCTGCTGAGCACCCTGTCCTTTTTCAAAATCTTGAAGAAGGCAGGTCCGATGAAATGGACTCCAGAAGCAGAGGCAACACTGCAGGATTTGAAGAAGTACCTCTCCTCTCCGCTAGTCCTAGTCACGCCAAAACCACAAGAGCCGTTGGTGCTATATCTAGCAGCAACAAATCAAGTGGTGAGTGCTGCGTTAGTGGCTGAAAGAGAAGTCGATGAAGAAACAGCGGCAACGGCAGGACCGCCAAGCGACTAGCCAGGATATTCCCCGGTAGAGTCTGGTGCCGACAGGGCAGGATCTGCGTAGTCGAATGAAATAATTCAGAAGAAGAACATGGTGCACCGCCCAGTCTATTTTGTCAGCTCCCTTTTGCAGGAGGCTAGGCCAAGATATTCTGGCATGCAAAAGTTGCTCTTCGGCCTCCTTATGGCCTCGAGGAGGCTGCACCATTACTTCCAGGCATATGAGATCACCGTTATCACTCGCTTCCCGTTGTAGTGGATTTTGTGGAACCCAGATGCTACCGGCAGGATTGTGGAGTGGACATTGGAACTGTCAAGCTTTGGTCTCAAGTTTGAAAGTACTTCGACTATCCAAAGCAGAGCCTTGGCGGAGTTCCTTGCGGAATGGATCCCAATGCCAGATGAAGAAGTTCCAGAGTCAACTCTCCCCGACAAGGAAACAAATCAAGAGTGGATCATGTATTTTGATGGAGCTTCCTCGCTACAAGGCACCGTTGCTGGAGTGCTGCTTGTCGCACCCAATAGAGAGTACCTCAAATATGTGGTTCAGATGCACTTTCCCCAGGAGAGGTCAACAAACAATACTGTAGAATATGAAGGGCTGCTTGCCGGTCTAAGGATCGCGTCAGACCTTGGGATTAAGAAACTTATTGTCGGGGGTGATTCTCAGCTTGTCGTCAGGCAGGTGAATAAGGACTATCAGAGTCCATTGATGGAAGCTTATGTAGATGAAGTGAGAAAGTTGGAAGAACATTTTGACGGCATGCAGATGGAGCACGTTTCGCGTGTAGAGAACAGTGTTGCTGATGGCCTATCAAATTGTGCTTCCCTTAAGCTGCCTGTGGAACCAGGAACTTTTGTGCTCTGACCGACTCAACCATCCATGACACCATCAATTGGACAAGAGAAAAGAAGAAAGTTGAGTTCCGACAAGTATTTCCCGACAGAGCTCCTAGAAGCCGCCGACAAGGAAGTTGCCCGGAACGACGCCAGGCTTGCCGGTGAGCGTCATGCTCCGGTAGGGCCTCAGGCTTTTGCCATGGAGGCACATGCTCCCGCCAAGCTTGCCGAGGGGCAATGGGCTCCAGCAGGGCCTCGAGCCCTTGCTGTTGAGACAAATGCTTCCCTAGCAGAGGATATGCCTTTACTCCTTGTTGTCGAGCCCCAGGCTCCAGCATGGGCATAACATATCATCCATTTCCTTCAAACAGGAGAACTCCCTAAGGAACAAGAAGAAGCAGAGAAAGTAGCCCGCTGGTCTAATATGTACCAGTTCGTGGACAACGTCCTGTACAGAAAGAGGCCGAATGGTGTGAAACTCAAGTGCATTTCTCGGGAAGATGGACTGGAGCTGTTGGCGGAGATACATGGAGGCATATGTGGCTCTCACATAGGATCAAGAGCGCATGTTGGTAAGGCATTTCGGCAAGGTTTCTTTTGGCCCACTGCCTTCTAGGATGCAACTGCGCTAGTAACCAAGTGTGAAGCTTGCCAGTTTCATTCGAAGAAAATGCATAAACCAGCTCAAGGTCTTCAGACAATCCCTCTCTCCTGGCCATTTTCGGTCTAGGGGCTCGACATCTTGGGTCCCTTTCCCCATGCTACCCGAGGCTTTGAGTACTTGTACGTCGCAATCGACAAGTTCACAAAGTGGCCAGAAGTGGAAGCAATGAGAAAGGTGACAGCACAATCATCCGTCAAGTTCTTCAAAGGACTAGTCTGCCACTTTGGAGTTCCCAACAGGATCATCATCGACAACGACACACAGTTCACAAGCCGCACCTTCATGCAATATGTCCAAGACCTTGGCGACAAGATCTGTTTTGCTTCTGTTGCCCACCCAAGGAGCATCGGCCAAGTGGAAAGGGCTAATGCTGAAGTGTTGCGAGGCCTCAAGACAAGAACTTTCGACAAGCTGCACAAGTGCGGAAGGCACTGGATTGATGAATTGCCGGTGTTTCTTTGGTCAATCAGGACGACACCAAATCGAGCTACCGGCCAGACACCCTTCTCCCTAGTATATGGGGTGGAATTAGTTCTCCCCATGGAACTCACATATGGGTCACCTCGAGTGCTCGCTTATGATGAGCTGGAGCAAGAGCAGTTGCGGCAAGATGATGCTACGCTCCTTGAGGAAGATCGTCTTTAGGCTACTATGTGAGCTACACGCTACCAGCAAGCTTTGTGCCGCTATCATAGCCGCAAGGTTCATGCCTGTAGTCTTGAGGAAGGCGGCCTTGTTCTTCATTATGTTTAGTCTGCCAAGAATTCCAACAAGTTGACGCCAAAGTGGGAAGGCCCTTATCAGGTAGTGCGAGTCACCAGGCCTGGCGCAGTCCGCATGGAGACCGAGGATGGCAATCCAGTGAGCAATTCCTAGAATATCAAACATCTTCATAAGTTCTACCCATAAGGCGCGGTTGCCGGGTCTCCCGGCAACCACCTTTTGTACAAAGTCTTGCCACCGAAGGATGTAATCCTTCGTTCAAAGCCAGGGGCAGACCCTTTTGATAGTTGAATAAAGCTAAGTAATCTGCAAATCTTGTTGATTCTCATGTCTACTTCTGTACATGTTTGTCTGAGATGTTGTATTGCGCTTACTCCCGACAAGAGCTAATGGACCGCCAAGGTTCCATATCCCTATTTTCTCTTCTTTCTTTTTCTTAAAGGAAAGAAGGTTATCTCGCGTGCAGCTTTGCTTGGGGAATGGTGGTATGGATACCGACGGGCAACGTTCAAGGAAAACATCTTGCCGGAAGGAGTACGACAATGAAAATATAAGTTCCTGGACCCTGAAAGAATTTTTTCTGTGAAGTTATTTTACTTGGACGATTTCAACTTTTGTATGGAAAACCTGCATGCTAAGGAACCTTGCCGTGATTGATGACGCCCTTGCTTTGTTTCGAGTACGCTCAATGGCTTAAGCGTCTGCGTTCGCGCCCTTGCCCTGTTTCGAGTCCGCTCAATGGATCAAGTGGCTATGCTCGCGCCCTTACTCTGTTTCGAGTCCACTTAACAACTTAAGTGGCCACGCCGAGAACGTCAAGGTATCTTGTCGGCAGTAGCACCGCTAGCAGGCTGCTAAGGACCCGCTCCTCGAAGTGCTCGTGATAGGGCTACACATGCCGGCAAGGTTTTTCCGAAAAAGCGTAGGGAAAACACCATGCAAAGAGGAATCTAACAAGGAGAATAATATACAGTCACTCAATTAGGGTGAAATTTACATGGGATGTCGCCTCTTCCTAAATACATCTTTATTTGACTTTCTCCCCTAGGGTAGATTACGAGAAAAAAAGATAGGAAGAGCCCCCCAATAGAAGCCCATCATGACCCCTCTAGACCAGCACTGCGTGGAGGGGCAGGGCTTCCAGAAGGGAAGACGAGAGCCTGGCCCCTCCTGGTCTAGCATTGCACAGAGGAGAAGACCAACACTGCACGGACGAGAGAGGGGAGGGGCGGAAGCCGAAGTCCATGACCCTGTCGAAAGATCCAGCTGGAAGATGAGGCAGCGCTTGAGACAAGGACCCCCGGCAAGATCGCCCTGTCAGAAGGGGGAGATGCATGAGTCTAACGATGATGGTGCGACTGTTAATCAGTCAGAGCTCAGGTTGTCGTATTCCGACTTGATGCCCTCGAGCTCGGACTCATCATCGCTTTCACCGACACTGTCCTCCTCGTCACTGCCGCTCGAGGAGGAACCTTCGGCTCCGCTCAAGCTCTCTTCGCAGTAGTTGAGATGGACGCCTGAGCGCCCATAAATCTTGACGGAGAGAAGATCGGCCTCTGTCATTTTGAAACAAAGGATGTGTCCATCTTGGAGGTTGTCGGCACGGGCGAAGGTTTTCCAGCTGCGCCTGAAGAGCATGACGTGGCTCTCCGGACACTTGACGTCCACCCGCGTGGCGCCATTGTAGTAGCCATGCGCCCGCAACCACAAAACAGGTGGCTCATCGGTCTCCATCTCCCTAGAGAAAGGTTGAGGGAGGCACAAATGGCTCCGAAGGGGACCGCGCAGTTTGAGGATGAACTCCAACTCCGTCCCCTCGGCGTGGGCTCCTTCAAGAAGGGGGTTTGGCGCTGGAGGAAGAGGTGGAGCAGCAATCCATCTCCCCCGGCCTCGGCCTCCACGATGACCGCGGCCCCTCATGCCTCTCCCGCCGCGAATACCTGGGTCACCCTCCGCCTCTGTGGCGGAAGCGGTGGCATGATCTAGACGAGAACTCCTCCTTGGTGCGGAGGACAATGGCTGCCCCTGCCCCCTATTCATGGCTAAGGGCGGGCGCCACTCAACGTTTGGAAGAGGTGGAAGGGCGAGCTCTAGAGGTTCGCGCTCGATGAGGAAGGAAGGATGGATGAGCATCGCCCTCGCAACCACTCAATTTATAGGGGGAAGCACGGGGGCCGGCTCTCCCCCACTCCAAGAGCCGCCGTCCACCTCCTCCAATAGCGTCGCCCACCATCACAGGGCGAACAGCAACCACCCCGCTGCTCCAATCCATGACACTGAAGTTTCTGCCACGGCCAGGACTTTAAGTCACGAGTGCCCGTTACTGGCTCTCCGCTATGCATGCGGCGCGCGTGGCGGAAATGGCCTGACGCAGCCATGGAAACAATTATTACAGTTCCACGCACGTACCCCACATCGTGCACTTAACCTACATCGTGGGGAGGCGCAGTAAGCGGAATGGCTGCAACAGTAGTTAATCCCTACCACGCGTGCCCATGCACTGCTGGGGCCTAGCCCAATAATGCCTCACACCGTGTATGGCCTAGGCCCCGGAGCTCCTATCGGTGTACTAAAGTATGGACTTTTTAGTACCCCGTACTTGTGCACAGACAGTTGTAGCGAGACCAGCGGCAAGGCCTGCCAGGGAGCAACTGAGAGCAAATACAGCAACATCGAGAAGGCATTCAAGTCAACAGACCGAAGACCGAAGGCAAGACCCCTGACAAGACCTTGCCGGGATGGCCTTCAAACCCCCAGCAAGACCCCGCCAGTGCAGAGGCCGGGTGTTGCCCCACCTGGGCACGTGTCGAGGTGTCGACGATGGAGGGGCTAAGCGGTGCCGATGGGATGGGGTACTGTCCCGTCCCATGGACAATCAGAGGCACTAGACGGAGCATTAAATGCGCTTGTCTTACACCGTCAGAGTTAGGTATGATAGCACTGCAGCATTGTACACCTCGTGTACGCACTGTACGCCACTGTTGGCGACCCCTTCGAGAGTATAAAAGGAGGCCCAGGGCGTTATGGAAGAGTACTTTTGGACACTTTTGGATCTTCTCTGGACCATTCTGCATGAGTAGCAGCTATGTACTATAGCGCTCCCAAAACCTGAGCTAGAACTCATCCAATACAATCAAGCAGAAGTAGAGTTTTACGCATCTTTGCGGCCCGAACCTGGGTCAAAATCCCCCGCGCTGCTCGTTCGTCCTGCTCTTCGCGCACACCCATCTCCCCGCCGAACCAAAAGGGATCCTACTGATCCCATAGGTGTCATCTCCCCTGACATGCATGTTTCAATTACTACTTTTTATGTGATCATCATTGAAATCATCATGCCAAGCTAGTGGCGTTAAACAATAGTGCTTGTTGGGAGGCAACCCAACTTTATTTTTATGTTCTGTTTTTTGCTTCTGTTTTTGAGTGTTCCCCACATTATTACTTCTGTAGTAATTTTGTTTTGGTGTTTTAATTAGTGTGTGAGCCAAGTAAAACCTTTGGGGTGATCTATGGTAGTTGTTGATTTGATCTTGCTGAAAAACAGAAACTTTTGCGCTCAGTCCAGGAATTTTAGAAAATTTTAAGAGCGTCTAATGAGTCTGAAAGTTTTACAAAATATTGATATATAAATTTCCCTGGTTTTCCTAATTGTTCAGAATTGTTTGAGTTACATAAATATACGAACTTTTCAGATTGCTATAGACTATTCTGTTTTTGACAGATTCTGTTTTCTTTGAGTTGTTTGCCTATTTTGATGAATCTTTGGGTTGTATCATGTGGTACGAACCATGGAGAATTTATATTACAGTAGGTATAACACCAATATAAATAAAGAATGATATCACAATAGTGCCTAAAGTGGTGATTTATTTTCTTATACTAATGGATCTCATGAGTTTTTTGTTAAGTTTTGTGTTGTGAAGTTTTCAAGTTTCCGGTAAACATTTGATGGACTATGGAATAAGGAGTGGCAAGATCATAAGCTTGGGGATTTCCAAGGCACCCCAAGTCATATTCAAGGATTACAAAGAGCCTAAGCTTGGGGGTGCCCTAGAAGGCATCCCGTCTTTCGTCTTCAATCCATCGGTAAATTTACTTGAGGCTATATTTTTTTCACCATGTGATATGTGTTTTGCTTGGAGCGTCTTGTATGATATGAGTCTTTGCTTGTTAGTTTGCCACAATCATCCTTGCTGCACACATTTTGTTGAGAAGGACATGCTGAATCGTGAATTTATGAGAATGCTCTATGTGCTTCACTTATATCTTTTGAGTTAGGCAATTTTGCTCTATGTGCTTCACTTATATCTTTTAGAGCACGATGGTGTTTGAGTTTTATAGAAATACTTGAAATCTCGTACCTCACTTATATTATTTTGAGAGTTTCTAAAACAGCATGGAAATTGGTCTAGGTTATGAATTTAGTCCTAATATGATAGGCATCCAAGAGGGATATTAATAAAAACTTCCATATTAAGTACATTGGGTATTTATGAGAAGTTTGATTCCTTGCATAAAGTTTTGAGATATAAAGATGGTAATATTAAGAGACATGTTAGGAAGTAATTATGATTTGGTAAAAATACTTGTGAAAGGGTTTGTGATTCCCGTAGCATGCACGTATGGTGAACCATTATGTAAGGAAGTCGGAGCATGACTTGTTTATAGATTATCGACCTTCGTGTGAGGGTCGGGGGCGCGCGATGGTTAACTCTTACCAACATCCCCCCTAGGAGCATGTGTTTAATACTTTTCTTTGATGACTAATAGACTTTTGCAATGAGTACGTGAGTTATTTATGACTAATGTTGAGTCCATGGATTATACGCACTCTCACCCTTCCACCTTTGCTAGCCTCTCTAGTGCCGCACAACTTTTGTCGGTACAAGAAACACCTTCCTCAAAACATCCACCATATACCTTCCTCAAAACAGACACCATATATCCTTCCTCAAAACATCCACCATACCTACCTATTATGGCATTTCCATAGCCATTCCGAGATATATTGCCATGCAACTTCCACCGTTTTCTTTTATGACTTGCACCATCACTTCCATATTGCATATAGAGTCATATTTTGTCATAGGTATCGAGTTGTAATTTTCTTTTGAGTTGTAAGTAAATAAAAGTGTGATGATTATCATTAATAGAGCATGTCCCATGTGAGTAAAGGATGATGGAAGCTATGATTCCCTCACAAGTGGGGATGAGATTTCGGACTTTATGAAAAAAAGAGGCCAGCGAAGTCCAAATAAAAAAATGAATAAAAGGGGCCTTAGATGCCCACACAAAAAAATGAGAGAAAAGAGAGAAGGGACATTGCTACAACCTTTTTCCACACTTGTGCTTCAAAGTAGCACCATGATCTTCATGATAGAGAGTCTCCTATTTTGTCACTTTCATATAGCTAGTGGAATTTTTCTTCATGATGCACGTCCACTTAGTTTCTTTTTGAGCTTTCATACACTTATAGCTCTAGTGCATCCGTTGCATGGAATTACCTACTCACTCACATTGATATCTATTAATGGGCATCTCCACCATATTGATACGCCTAGTTGATGTGAGACTATCTTCTCCCTTTCCTTGACAACATCCACCATATTCTGTTCCACCTATAGTGCTATATCCATGGCTCACACTCATGTATTGCATGAGAGTTGATTTTTTTGAGAAAATAAAGGTGTGAAAACAATTGCTTGACTTTTCATCGGGGTTGTGCATGATATAAATACTTTATGTGGGGAAGATGGAGCATAGCCAGACCATATGATATTGTAGGGATAACTTTCTTTTGCCATTATATTTTGAAGAGATACAATTTCTTTGCTAGTATGCTTGAAACATTATGGTTTTTATATCAATATTAAGCTTTTTTTTTGAGTCTTACAGATCTGAATATTCATGCCACAATAAAGAATATTACATGGATAAATATGTTAGGTAGCACTCCACATCAAAAATTCTATTTTTATCATTTACCTACTCGAGGACGAGCAGGAATTAAGCTTGGGGATGTTGATTCATCTCCAACGTATCTATAATTTTTGATGATGGCATGCTATTATATTATCTGTTTGGATGTTTTATATGCATTAATATGCTATTTTATATGACTTTTGGGACTAACCTATTAATCTAGAGACTAGTGCCAGTTTCTGTTTTTTCCTTGTTTTTGAGTTTTGTAGAGATGGAATATTAAACAGAGTCCAAACGGAATAAAACCTTCGGAAGGAATTTTTTGGAATAAACAAATCGATCAAGCTTGGTGTGCACGACAGGGGAGGTGCCAGGGAGCCACAAGCCTGCTAGGCGCGACCCCCTGGTCGCGCCTAGCAGGCTTGTCGCCTCCCGACAGGTCTCCTAACCCTAATTCTTGGCCTATAAATACCCAAATATTCCCCCAACATCAGAACGAGCCACGCAAACACTTTTTCACCGCCGGAAGTCTCCGTTCTCGAGAGATCCAATCTTGGAGCCTTTTCCGGTAATCTGCCGGAGGGGGTTTCGATCACGGAGGGCATCTACATCAACTCCATTGCCCCTCCGATGATGTGTGAGTAGTCCACCACAGACCTACGGATCCATAGCTAGTAGCTAGATTGCTTCTTCTCTCTCTCTTTGATCGTCAATACCATGTTCTTCATGATCTTCATGGAGATCTATCCGATGTAATCCTCTTTTGTGGTGTGTTTGTCAAGATCCGATGAATTGTGAGTTTATGTTCAGATTATCCATGCATCTTATTTGAATCTCCTCTGATTTCTTATATGCATGATTTCATATCCTTGTAAGTCTCTTTGAGTTATTGGTTTGGTTTGGCCAACTAGATTGGTAATTCTTGCAATGGGAGAAGTGCTAGGTTTTGGGTTCAATCTTGCGGTGTCCTCACCCAGTGACAAAGTAGGGGTAGCGAGGCACTTATTGTATTGTTTCCGTCAAGGGTAACAAGATGGGGTTTTCATCATATTGCTTGAGTTTATCCCTCTACATCATGTCATCTTTCTTAATGCGTTACTCTGTTCTTCATGAACTTAATACTCTAGATGCAGGCAGGAGTCGGTCGATGTGTGGAGTAATAGTAGTAGATGTAGAATCATTTTGGTCTACTTGTCACAGACGTGATGCCTATATGCATGATCATTGCCTTGGATAACTACATGCTTATTTGCTTTTCTATCAATTGCTTGACAGTAATTTGTTCACCCACCATGATATTTGCCTTGAAGAGAGAAGCCTGTAGTGAAACCTATGGCCCCAGGTCTATTTTCCATCATATATTTTCAGACCTATACTTGCTGCAATGTATTTATCTTTTACTTTCCGCACTTGTTTACATCTATCTCTATTGGATCTAATCCTTGCAAATAAACGTGAAGGGATTGCCAACCCCTTTATAGCGTTGGGTGCAAGAGTTTGATTATTTGTGTAGGTGCATCCACCGATGACTTGCTTGTTCCTCCTACTGGATTGATACCTTGGTTCTCAACAACTAAGGGAAATACTTACCTACTTCGCCGCATCACCCTTTCCTCTTCAAGGGAAAACCAACGCATGCTCAAGAGATAGCAAGAAGGATTTCTAGCGCCGTTGCCGGGGAAGATACACATCAAGCCTACCAAGTACCCATCACAAACTCATCTCTTGCATTTATTTTATTTGCCATTTGCCTCTCATTTTCCTCTCCCCCACTTCTAAAATGATTTTCAGAAAATACCAAAAATATTTGCCTTTTTATTCGCCCTTCTTTCATTTGCCTTTCGTTTGCTTGTGTGCTTGACTGCTTGCTTTGTCATGATGTCTGAGAATACCAAGTTGTGTGACTTTTCCAATACTAATAATAATGATTTGACTAGTACTCGAGTTGCTCCCGCCACTATTGCAGAATATTATGAAATCAATGCTTCCTTGCTAAATCTTGTTATGAAAGAACAATTTTCTAGCCTTCCTAGTGAAGATGCCGCATCCCACCTAAATACTTTCAATGAGTTGTGTGATACGCAAAATAAGAAAGATGTGGATAATGATATTATTAAATTGAAGCTATTTCCGTTCTCGTTACAAGATCGTGCTAAAACTTGGTTTTCATCTTTGCCTAAAAATAGTATTGATTCATGGAATAAGTGTAAAGATGCTTTTACTTCCAAGTCTTTCCGCCCGCCAAGATTATCTCCCTTAGGAACGATATAATGAATTTTAAGCAACTTGATCATGAGTATGTTGCACAATCTTGGGAGAGGATGAAATTAATGATTAGGAATTGTCCCGCACATGATTTGAGTTTATGGATGATTATACAAATTTTCTATGTGGGATTGAATTTTGCATCTAGAAATATTTTAGATTATGCCGCGGGTGGTACTTTTATGGAAATCATGTTAGGAGAAGCTACTAAACTCCTAGATAATATCATGACAAACTACTCTCAATGGCTTACCAACGATCTCCTACTAGGAAAAAGGTGCATGCTATTGAAGAAATAAATACTTTGAGTGAAAATATGGATGAATTAATGAAATTGTTTGCTAGTAAGAGTGGTCCTATTGATCCTAATGACATGCCTTTGTATTCTTTGATTGGAAATAATAATGAATCTATGGATGTGAATTTTGTTGGTAGGAACAATTTTGGTAACAATGCGTATAGAGGTAATTTCAAGCCTAGGTCGTTCCCTAGTAATTCCCCTAATAATTATGGTAATTACTACAACATATCCCATGTAAATTATAATAAGATGCCCTCTGATCTTGAAAATATTGTTAAATATTTTATTGGTTCGCAAAAAGTTTTTAATGCTACTATTGAAGAAAAAGTGCTTAAGATTGATGATTTGGCTAGGAACGTTGATAGAATTTCTCTTGAGATTGATTCTTTGAAAGCTAGATCTACTCCACCCAAGCATGATATTAATGAGTCTTTAAAAGCTATGAGAATTTCTATTGATGAAAGTAGGGAAAGAACTGCTAGAATTCATGCTAAGCGTGAATGGCTTGAGAAGGTGTTTTCTCGCGATAATAATGATGAAGATCTTAAAGTGATTGATGTGACTCCTATTGAATCTTTGTTTTCAAATATAAAGATTGATAATGATGGGACTGGATATAAGTCAACTTTAGTTAAAAGGCGTCCCAGTGATTCGGATTCTATAGATCTTAATGCTAAGATTGATAAACGTGGGATTGAAGAGGTCAAAAATTTAAATAGCAATGAACCCACTCTTTAGGATTTCAAAGGATTTAATTATGGTAGCTTCTCTTTGATTGATTGTATTTCCTTGCTTCAATCCATGGTTAATTCTCTTCATGCTTATACTCAAAATAAGGCTTTTACTAAACATGTAGTTGATTCTATGATGAAATCTTTTGAAGAAAAACTTGAGTTAGAAGTTTCTATTCCTAGAAAGCTTCATGATGAGTGGGAACCTACTATTAAGATTAAAATCAAATATTATGAGTGCCATGCTTTGTGTGATTTGGGTGCTAGTGTTTCCACAATTCCGAAAAATTTAGGTGATGTGCTAGGTTACCATGATCTTGATGATTGCTCTCTAAATTTGCATCTTGTAGATTTCCCTATTAAGAAACCTATGGGAAGGATTAATGATGTTCTTATTGTTGAAAATAGGAATTATGTGCCCATAGATTTCATTGTTCTTGATATAGGTTGCAATCCTACATGTCCTATTATTCTTGGTAGACCTTTCCTTAGAACGATTGGTGCAATTATTGACATGAAAGAAGGAAACATTAGATTCCAATTTCCATTAAGGAAAGGCATGGAAAACTTTCCTAGAAATAAAATAATATTACCTCATGAATCTATTATGAGAGCTACTTTTGGATTGCATAACAAAGATGACAATACCTAGATCTATTGCGTTTTGCCTAGCTAGGGGCATTAAACAATAGTGCTTGTTGGGAGGCAACCCAATTTTATTCTTGTGTTCTGTTTTTTGCTTCTGTTTCTGAGTGTTTTCCACATTATTACTTCTTTACTAATTTTGTTTTCGTGTTTTAATTAGTGTTTGAGCCAAGTAAAACCTTTGGGGTGATCTATGTTAGTTGTTGATTTGATCTTGTAGAAAAACAAAAACTTTTGTGCTCAGTCCAGAAATTTTCTATTTTTTAAGAGATTCGAATTGATTCGAAATTTTTAAACAAGGTTGATATATAAATTTCCCAGGTTTTCCTAAATTTAAGAATTTTGTGAGTTACAGAAGTATACGAAGTTTCTAGATTGCTACAGACTGTTCTGTTTTTTACAGATTCTGTTTTCTTTGAGTTGTTTGCCTATTTTGATGATTCTATGGGTTGTATAATGTGGCATGAGCCATGGAGAAGTTAGATTACCATAGGTATAACACCAACATAAATAAAAATGAGTTCACAACAGTACCTAAGGTGGTGATTTATTTTCTTATACTAACAGATCTCACAAGTTTTCTGGTAAGTTCTGTGTTGTGAAGTTTTCAAGTTTGGGGTAAAGATTGGATGGACTATGGAATAAGGAGTGGAAAGAGCCTAAGCTTGGGGATGCCCAAGGCACCCAAGTCATATTCAAGGATGCCAAAGAGCCTATGCTTGGGGATGCCCTGGAAGGCATGCCCTCTTTCGTCTTCAATCCATCGGTAAATTTACTTGAGACTATATTTTTATTCACCACATGATATGTGTTTTTCTTGGAGCGTCTTGTATGATATGAGTCTTTGCTTGTTAGTTTGCCACAATAATCCTTGCTGCACACATCTTTTGAGAGAGACACACTGAATCGTGAGTTTATTAGAATACTCTATGTGCTTCACCTTTATCTTGTGAGTTGTGCAATTTTGCTCTATATGCTTCACTTATATCTTTTAGAGCATGGTGGTGTTTTTGTTTTATAGAAATACTTGAAATCTCGTACCTCACTTATATTATTTTGAGAGTTTATAAAAACAACATGGTAATTGGTCTAGGTTATGAATTTAGTCCTAATATGATAGGCATCCAAAAGGGATATAATAAAAACTTCCATATTAAGTGCATTGAGTATTTATGAGAAGTTTGATTCCTTGCATAAAGTTTTGAGATATAAAGATGGTAATGTTAATAGACATGTTTGGAAGTAAATTGTGATTTGGTAAAAAAATACTTGTGTAAAGGTTTGTGATTCCCGTAGCATGCACGTATGGTGAACTACTATGTAAGGAAGTCGGAGCATGGCTTGTTTATAGGTTGTAGACCATTGTGTGAGGGTCAGGGGCGCGCGGTGGTTAACTCCTACCAACCTCCCCCTAGGAGCATGCGTTTAATGCTTTGCTTGAATGACTAATAGACTTTTGCAATAAGTATGTGAGTTCTTTATGACTAATGTTGAGTCCATGGATTATACGCACTCTCACCCTTCCACTTTTGCTAGCCTTTCCAGTATCACACAACTTTTGCCGGTGCACCATACACATTCCTCAAAATAGCCACCATATACCTTCCTCAAAACAGCCACCATATATATTTCCTCAAAACAGCCACCATACCTACCTATTATGGCATTTCCATATCCATTCCGAGATATATTTCCATGCAACTTCCACCGTTTCCTTTTATGACATGCACCATCACTTCCATATTGCATATAGAGTCATATTTTGTCATAGGTATCGAGTTGTAATTTTCCTTTTGAGTTGTAAGTACATGAATTGTGATGATTTTCATTATAGAGCATGTCCCATGTGAGTAAAGGATGATGGAAGCTATAATTCCCTCACAAGTGGGGATGAGATTCCGGACTTTATGAAAAAAATAAAAGAGGCAAACGAAGCCCACATAAAAAAATGAATAAAAGAGGCCTTAGATGCCCACCAAAAAAATGAGAGAAAAGAGAGAAGAGACATTGCTACTACCTTTTTCGACACTTGTGCTTCAAAGTAGCACCATGATCTTCATGATAGAGAGTCTCCTATTTTTTCATTTTCATATAGCTAGTGGAATTTTTCTCATGATGCATGTCCACTTAGTTTCCTTTTGAGATTTCATACACTTATAGCTCTAGTGCATCCATTGCATGGCAATCCCTACTCACTCACATTGATATCTATTGATGGACATCTCCATAGCCCGTTGATACACCTAGTTGATGTGAGACTATCTTCTCCCTTTCCTTGATCACCTCCACCATATTCTATTCCACCTATAGTTCTATATCCATGGCTCGCGCTCATGTATTGCATGAGAGTTGAAAAGGTTTGAAAAAATAAAGGTGTGAAAACAATTGCTTGACTTTTCATCGGGGTTGTGCATGATATAAATACTTTGTGTGGGGAAGATGGAGCATAGGCAGAGCATATGATATTGTAGGGATAACTTTCTTTTGCCACTATATTTCGAAGAAATACAATTTCTTTGCTAGTATGCTTGGAATGTTATTGTTTCTATATCAATATTAAGCTTCTATTTTGAGTCTTATGGATCTGAATATTCATGCCACAATAAAGAATATTACTTGGATAAATATGTTAGGTAGCACTCCACATAAAAAATTATGTTTTTATCTTTTACCTACTCGAGGACGAGCAGGAATTAAGCTTGGGGATGCTGATACGTCTCCAATGTATTTATAATCTTTGATGATGGCATGCTATTATATTATCTGTTTTGGATGTTTTATATGCGTTAATATGCTATTTTATATTATTTTTGGGACTAACTTATTAATCTAGAGCCAAGTGCCAGTTTCTGTTTTTCCTTGTTTTTGAGTTTTACAGATATGGAATATTAAATGGAGTCCAAATGGAATAAATCCTGTGGAAGGAATTTTTCTAGAAGGAAACAAGTCATCCAAGCTTGGAGTGCACGTCAAGGGATGTGCCAGGGCGCCACAAGCTTACTAGGCGCTGGTAGGGATGGCACCCGCAGGGTATGGGTACGGGTGGAGCCTCCCCATACCCTTACCCGTCCAGCGTGAGCTTACCCATCACCTGTACCCATACCCATCAACGGGTACAATTATTGCCCATACCCATTACCCGATAGGGTAGACGGGTACCCGCGGGTAGAATTACCCATATTTGCAAAACCTCAATTTGAACAACTAACAGTCATAAACTGCATCATATAATATAGTTTACAAAAATAGATTATAACAACAACATATACTTATAAAACAACATCATATAGTCATAAACAACAACACATAGACATATGTTTTGAGTTCATAAATACTTCACATAGTGTAGATTGTAGAGATAATATTTAGTTTGCATAGATTTTATATGGGTACATGGGTATGTGGGTATGGGTTATATGTTCCCATACCCGTACCTGCTCTACCCGATGGGTTTCAGATTTTCCTATTTATATACCCATGGGTAAATTTTTGTCCCATACCCTTACCCTAATAGGGTTTTTACCCGCAGGGTACGTGGGTAATGGGTACCCATTGCCATCCCTAGGCGCGGCCCCCTTGCCCGCGCCTAGTAGGCTTGTCGCCTCGTGGCAGGTCTCCTAACCCTAATTCTTGTCCTATAAATACCCAAATATTCCCCCAACATCAAAAGGAGACACGCAAATACTTTTCTGCCGCCGGAAGCCTCCGTTCCCGAGAGATCCAATCTTGGAGCCTTTTTTGGTAATCTCCCGGAGGGGGTTTCGATCACGGAGGGCATCAACATTAACTCCATTGCCCCTCCGATGATGTGTGAGTAGTCCACCACAGACCTATGGGTCCATAGCTAGTAGCTAGATGGCTTCTTCTCTCTCTTTGATCTTCAATACCATGTTCTTCATGATCTTCATGGAGATCTATCCGATGTAATCCCCTTTTGTGGTGTGTTTGTCAAGATCCGATGAATCGTGAGTTTGTGTTCAGATTATCCATGAATCTTATTTGAATCTTCTCTGATTTTTAATATGCATGATTTCATATCCTTGCAAGTCTCTTCGAGTTATTGGTTTGGTTTGGCCAACTAGATTAGTAATTCTTGCAATGGGAGAAGTGCTTGGTTTTGGGTTCAATCTTGCGGTGTCCTTGCCAAGTGACAAAGTGGGGGTAGAAAGGCACGTATTGTATTGTTTCCATCAAGGGTAACAAGATGGGGTTTTCATCATATTGCTTGAGTTTACCCTCTACATCATGTCATCTTTCTTAATGCGTTACTCTGTTCTTCATGAACTTAATACTCTAGATGCAGGCATGAGTCGGTCGATGTGTGGAGTAATAGTAGTAGATGCAGAATAGTTTTGGTCTACTTGTCACGGATGTGATGCCTATATGCATGATCATTGCCTTGGATAACTACATGATTATTCACTTTTCTATCAATTGCTTGACAGTAATTTGTTCACCCACCATGATATTTGCCTTCAAGAGAGAAGCCTCTAGTGAAACCTATGGCCCCCGGATATATTTTCCATCATATATTTTCATATCTATACTTGCTGCAATTTATTTATCTTGTACTTTCCGCACTTGTTTACATCTATCTCTATCGGATCTAATCCTTGCAAATAACCGTGAAGGGATTGACAATCCCATTATAGCGTTGGGTGCACGAGTTTGATTAGTTGTGTAGGTGCATCCATTGGTGACTTGCTTGTTCCTCCTACTGGATTGGTACCTTGGTTCTCAACAACTGAGGGAAATACTTACCTACTCTGCTGCATCACACTTTCCTCTTCAAGGGAAAACCAACATATGCTCAAGAGGTAGTAGCTACTTGAGCCAGGAAGAAGCTAAATTCTAATGAGGAGAATTCTGATTTTATGCGAGAAGAAGTTCTTGACAAGAAGCAAGACAAGGCTGCCTGGAAGCCAACAAATGAAGCCACCTCTTCTAGGAGGACAGTCTGCAAGACATATGCCCCTCCAGTGACTATGAGAGCACCTGAGAGTGCTAGGGGCTACCATGACCATTGAGCCCCCAAGGAGGTCACTACCTAAGAATGCAGGAGAGAAGAAGAATGCTAGAAAGAGGATTGTCTATGTGACTGGAAGGGCTACCTCAATGTATGATGACCTCGAGGAGGCTGCTGGTGCTGCTGGTGAGGAGGAGAAGGAGGAGGAAGAGAAAGTTGTCAAGGCCCCTCCCAAGAAGAAGCAAAATAAGCTTTTGGAAGATGCTATGCCAAAGAAAGGACCCTCCAAGAGCACCAAGTCGGCCTCCAAGAAGGCTGTTGCTAAGAAATCAAAGAGGTCTACCAGACAGATTCCAGCTTCTGATAAGAACAAGGGAACTACCCCTAGAGATATGGATGAAGATGCCATGTCTGCATTGATGAAGCTCAGACCACACCTTCGAGAGCACAATGCCAGTCATCTGCTTGATGAATACATGAAGAAGAAGAAGGATGCAGGTTTGAGAGAGTGGAGATCCATTGATCCTTACTCTTAGAGGAAGAAAACAACTGTGGACTACATGTTCTACACCAAGGATCAGACTGTGCTGCTTGACAAGAGTCCAGCTGTGAGTGACATGAGATATGTTGACTGGAAGTACATCAAGGCCAACCAAGACTATTTCCCCAATGTACAAGAAAACTTACACTGTGTTGGCATAGATGAGTTTGTTGGCAAAGAGTTCACTGCATGGAACGATGAGATGATCATACAATTCTACTCCACTGCTCATGTGACAGCCCAAGTGCTGTCCCTACCTTGTTCGGCATGTATCTTACATGAACCTTGTTGTCATGAGTTATGAAATGTTTTTGCTCCTTGTCATGCCATGCCTTGTTCTTGCATTCATGCATCATGCATCATAGCATCCATCATGCCATGCCTTTGTTGTGATGTGCCTTGTGGTGGATGAGTGTGTCCTTGTGTTTGTGTGATGTGGGTTGAGTGTATGTGGTGCAACACTCCTTCTTCTTCCACTCTCTTTTTATTTCATAAAAACCCAACCAAATACCCCCCCTTTTCCTTGTCATTTTATTAACAGATTCTACTGGCTATTGAAATTGTTTTAAAATGCTCAAGAGGTAGCCTATAATGTTTTAAGGTTGTGTGTGTGTGGTTCTTTTGTGGTTTTGAGCTTTATGTATTTGGGGTATTTAAATAACAAGGGGCCGTTGTTTTAAAAATTATTTAAATTAGTTGCTCAAAAATTAACCATGATATTTTTGTTTAAAAGGTCTTAATTTCTTGTTTGTAGAAGTGTGTTTATTTTGGCAAAAAACCCTTTTATAAAATCTATGGTTTTATGCATAAATGGCTGTGGTTCTATTTATTATCCTTTTTCGGTGAGAAAGAGAGAGGCAGAGAGTGGGCTTCCCCCTCGCGGCCCAGCTCGGGCGCCGAAGCCAGCCTAGCCCCGCATCTGACGGAGCGCTGTCGCCGTTCCCCTCCCTCTGTCAGAGAGCAGAGAGAGTGAGCATGCGCCCGCGCTCACGTACGTCGAGGACGCCGTCTGAGCCATCCTTTTAAAAGCCCTCGGCGTGCGTGCCTTCCCCTAGGGTTCCTCCTCGCTGTTGCATCATCCTTCTCCTTCCCCCCTCTTCCTTTCTCCTCCAATTCTCCCCTTTGTCAAGTAAGCGCAAGTAGTTCAAAGAGGGGAGTAATTCAGTGTCAGAGGGCCGATCCTCGCCGCCGCCGTCATTGCGTTCCAGGAGGTCTCCACCGCTCTCGGCATGGTCTGGAGGCCGTGGGCCGTCCCCGGGGTCTGTTCCCGTCGCTAGGAGAGGCCGAGCTCCCCCTCCTCGACGGCCTCTTCCTTGCCGGAGCCGCGGACAGAGTGTTCCCGCGCCGCTTCTTCCCCTGCCTCAAGCTAGCGTCGTCATCCTTCTTCCTCCTCTTTGTCGCGGTCATAGTCGTCGTCGACCCCTCCCTCGGTGAGCCGCTGCGACTTCCCCTCTCGTTGCCGTGCTTGGCTCGCCGTCGCCGTGCTTCTCTGTCGCTGCCGTTCCGCTCAAGGCAACGCCTTGAGGGCATCGCCTCCGTCCTCCTCGTTGCAAAGCGAGTAGGGGATTGGAAACCCCGTAGGCACCGCGCTCCCCGCCAGTAGATCATGTCGCCAGAGATGCCGACAGTCGCTGGAATTTCGTCGCCGCCGTCCGCCGTCGCAGGTGTCGGTGTCTTTAGTTTCGTCAGTGTCTTCTCGATCTGTTAGTATTAGAGTAGTTAGTGCCCTCTATGGTCAGACGTCGAAGCGTAGCGTAGTGGTTTGTGCTCAGGGAATCGACCATGAGGTCGCGGGTTCGATCCCGCTTCCCCCTTTTCCTTTTATTTGGTTGGTGTGTGTGGTGTTGTGTGTTCGGATCCGGTGTGGTGTCCGGATCCCGTGTGTTTTGGGGGGATCTGGTGTGGATACACTAGATCTGGTGTGGCTGCGTGTGTGAGTGTGTGTGTGCTTGCTAGTGGCAGATCCTCTATGGCAGAGAGGATCCAGTGTGGTTGTGTGTGTGCTGTAGTGTGTGTGTGTGTGTGTGGCTGACAGGTGTGCCCTGGCCCCACATGTCATCCACTAGGGGACCCTCGTGAGTATGCCAGGTGGGTTCCCCTCCTATTTGTGCTTTTCTTTGTTTGTGTTTTTTGTGTGTTTTATATAAATAATTATAATTATAGTAATTTTCCAAATGAGGATATGTTCATTTTTGATCGTGGTCATTTATAGTAAGTTCTCACTTATAAAATGAAGATGATGTTTTGCTACCTAGGTTTTGTCATGTTGTTTCATGTAACTATATGTGTATGATACATGCTTTTGGGGTAGAAAGACCCAAGGAATCCATTGGTGCCATTGGATTTCACTTTTGGGCAAGTTTATAAAACTGCCATTTTCTGCTGTGATGCTACTTTGTCATTTTTGCATGAATTAATCCATGCTTGCTTTGGGGCATGTGCCAACTAGGAAGTGATAGTGTTTTATGTCTATTAGGCCATGGTATTTTTGTTTGACATAAGAATCAGCCATATAAGTGGGAAACTTTCTGCAAAGTGGCTAACTTGATGTTACTGTTTTCACCATGCTAAATATTTCTAAGTCTGTGAATTTGCTGTTATTTTTATACCATGAAGAGTGGTTGCCATCTTGTGATATGTTGAGAATTAGCTCATGCTCAGTAGTAGTGTTTTGAAGTAGATGTTGTCTATAACCATACTATTAATTTTCATGCCATGAGGTGGTCCCTATCACCATTAGTTTCTGCTGTCAACTTGCCATCAGATTAACTCAGATTCCAGAAAACTGTTATTTTCACTAAGTCCCAAAAATCTGTTTCTTCATGCCAACTTGTGAGCTTCATGCTTATTGATGTGTGCCTCCTTTCCAGATTGTGTAGTTGGATAAGTTGATAAGAATGTTATGTAGTTTCTGTCAATGCCTTGTTTGTGGTTGTAGGATTCCTGTAGCTCAAGTTGTGGGCTGTGCAAGTTGCTATGTTGCTGTTTTGTGGTAGATTGTTTGTTTTATTGTTTTGTGATTTGTGGGAGATATACTCCATGGAATTGCTTGATATTTGGCTCTATTGTGGTTGGTTTTTAATTGCCTAACCAGTGGCTACCTTGGAATGCCAAGGAACATCCCAGGTCCTTGTTGTCTTATGTTTTGCCTTCGTATCTTGTCGTGAGCGTATCGTGAGAACCGTAACTCCGTTTCTTACGTTCTTCATATGCATTTTTATCGTTTTCACATGATGCATCCATATTTGCCATGTTCATGCATGACTAAATAACTTAACATAAGATTCTGTCCAGTTTCATTAATAACCAATCCTTTGCATGTGAAACATGACTAGTCAGGATTGCCATGCCAGAAACTCTTCAAATAAGCATGCATCATTCTTGCTTGTGCATTGCACCTTGGTTGTTTGTTTATTCTTGCTGTTTATTTTGAGTAGACGCGAACATTGAACCTGAGTACGAAGAGCCAGGCGAGTACATCTACGAGGATCCCGCTACTTGTTCCACTAAAGAACCAACAGGCAAGATGATCGTACCCAGATCCCGATGCTATTTTTGCTTGCTAGTGTCTCGGTCTTATCATTACAATTGCGCTACCTACCACTTGAATGTCAGCCTCCTAATTGCCATGATATACTTTAAGCCTTCACATCCGAGCAAACCTTTGCTTGGCTAAGTTACCGGTCCTCAGCCCCTCTTATAGCGTTCTTAGTTGCAGGTGGAGGTTGTTGCATGTGATGACATGGATTTGGCATATCACAATATTATCTGTTATTTAATTTAATGCACATATATATCTTGGTATTGGTGGAAGGCTTGGCCTTTTGCTAGGTGTTTTGTTCTCTGTTACTGCCATAGTTTCTTGTTACCGGTGTTATGATTCCATACTTTGCGCTCCTAACATGCTCGGGGTTGTTATGGGGACCCCCTTGTTTATTCGGTTGAGATTAAAACTTGTCTGGCAAGACCCAACTTTGGTAGTACATTTGCTTAACAACTTAATAAAATTTGTATAGGGCGGTGCAACCCCGTGGATAATTAATCACCCCCCCGGGCCAGTGCTCCACATGAGTGTTGGTCCAAACTAGAGCTGTGTGCGGGGCCAACCCGGGGCAACTCGAGAGATTTCTATCAGGCCACTGTATGCTGTGCTTATCCGTCATGTCCTGAGAACGAGATACGCGGCTCTTATCGGGGTCGTCGACACGTCGGGTGGTCTTGCTAGATTTGTTTTACCTTTATCGAGTGTCTTGCGTGAGGGATCTGACTTTATTCAGGGTATCTTGAGGTGTTGGAATTCCTTTGGAGTTACCTATGATGATCACGAGATCCGTGCTTGAGGCTATTCCCGCGGAGTGTGGTTAATTTGTGATGGACTAGTTGGAGCACCCCTGCAGGGTCAAATCTTTGGGATAGCCGTGCCCGCGGTTATGTGGCAATTTGGATATTTGTTTAACACCCGGTTCTAGTTAACTTGAAGTAAACTCTAATAAAATGCACCAACTGTGTGGGTAACCGTGATCGATTCTGCTCGTGAACATGATCCGAGAGAGAACACGGTGGGGTTATGATTGACGTAAGTAAGTGTTCAAGATCTCATAGAGGTCACTGTAGATTCGATCGTTCGTCGTAGGCCACATATTTATCTTCATGTTACGTAAGTTTAGCCACCATACATGCTTAGTGCTGCTGCAAACTAAACACATACCCCACCCCAACCTTTTAAGCTTGAATAGTCTCGGTACCCGGGCGCATGATTGCTGAGTCCTTGTGGCTCACAGTTTACTACAACAATCCATGTATAGGTATAGATGAGTTCGTGCAGGATGATCTAACCCAACTCTAGTGGGAGTATGACTAGGAAAGGGGCAGGATGTACATGACTTACCCAGATGAGTAGAGGACCATGGTCGTGATCTTTGGGATAGCGAGATAGTATCATTTGCATGTGATTTTATCGTTTGTTTTCGTCCGTAGTCGAACTCTGTCTTCATCTTGATCCTCTGTCTTCGTCCATAGTCGGACTTTGCTGAGTTCTATCTTGGTGCCTCTTGTCTGACTTGATTTCTTCCGGGGAGTCGAGCTCTAGGGAATGTTGGCACATCTTTATCATTCAGCTTCCTTGATATCTCAGGATGGAGAGTGTTCGGAATTATTTCAATACTTGTCGTGGTGAGATAAGGTCGGAGTCACGCAGTACTGGGGAGGCGTCCGAGGTACCACCATGGTTTAGTATCGTTGTGAGTTCAAGGATTCAAATTAGATGATTTTGCGAAAGCCTCTGGTTATGTGTTGAAGGATGGATACAGTTGGGGTGTAGGATTGCTAGTTGTGTGAGATATTTCCTCCTTGTATCCCCCACACTGGATTGCATAACCAGAAAGTTTTCGGAAGTTCTTAGGTGGGAAATCTTGTAGTTATCTAGGATCATCTTCTCCAGATGTATGTGGGCATATACATTTGTTCCGAGCAGTTAGCTCAATACTTTTTGTTATTGCAAGTGGCTTCTAATATCTGATGATGTTATCATTAACCGAAGAAGCATTCTTACTAATTTTTTAGTAGGAAGGCTGTGATGTTATTTGTTCAATTTCTTCAAGCATTTGATTCAACTTTTGAATTCATCTTATCAATGAGGTGCTGATGCATTTTGTCCATCTTCAGGATGGATCCACCAACTCGCAACAATCCGGGTCGTGGTGAGGAGCAGGCTGATGTTCCACCACCACCCCCGCCGCCGCCACCTCCTCCTCCAGAAGCTTGGCAAGTTGTGATGGCCGCAACCAATGCGAACACTCAGATGTTGTTTAGGCTGTTGCAAGAAAGGGAGTTGGGTCAGCAAGGCTTTCAAGGGAATTTTTAGAATCAACCTTAGTTTGCGATGCTCAATCAGTTCCTTGCCAACCAGCCCAAGTCTTTCACCTATTGTGAGCAGCCTTTTGAGGCCGATGATTGGCTCCGTGATATGAGTAAGCATTTTGAGTGCAGTAATGTCAGGCTAGAGGACTTTGTCAGATTTGCATCGTTCCAGCTCAAGGGTCAAGCAGCTGATTGGTGGCAGCAGTATAAGGATTTCAGGGGTGATCGTGTTGTTACTTGGGACGATTTCCGTCGTGACTTCAAGGCTCATTACATTCCGACAAGCTTTGTCGAGGAGATGCGTGAGAAGTTCAGGCACCTGAAGCAGGGAAGCAAGTCTGTCTATCAGTACAACGTCGAGTTCCAGAATCTAGCCCGCTATGCTAAGCAAGATGTTCCAGATGACAAGGCGATGATCTATCAGTGTAGAGGTGGTCTCAAGGATGAGCTTCTGCCAGGCCTAGTTCTTCAAGAGCCTCGTGAGTTTGATCAGTTCTACAACATGGCTTTGAAGGTCGAGGCAACTCAGCTCAAGTTGGAGAACTCAAGGAAGCGTTCAAGGGATTTATATTCGTCTTCTTCCAGTTCTCAAATGGTTCCTAAGCAGCAGAAGTATTGGGTGCCAAATCCTCCTCCGTTTCGTCCTCCTCAGTAGCAGAAGCAGTTCGGTTGTCGTGGTTCTTCCCACCCACCCAACCTAGGATTTCAGCAGAGACCCCAGGCGTCCAAGGCAGTTCTTGTTCCTCCTCCAGGCAATGTTCGTCCGATTTCTGAGGTGACTTGTCACAAGTGTGGCCAAAAGGGTCACTATGCAAACAAGTGCAACCAGCGGCATCTTCCGCCTCCTCCTCCAGTCAGGCCTCCAGGCAATGCAATGGTGAAGCATAATCCCAAGTCAGCAAGGGTGAATATGGTGAATGCAGCAGAGGCAGAGGATTCTTCTCAAGTGATCATGGGTAATCTCTCAGTTAATTCCATTCTTGCAAAAGTTTTGTTTGATACTGGTGCATCACATTGTTTCATGTCCCGTTCATTCTTCACAATGCATGAGTTTGCATGTCAAGATCTCCTTAGACCTGTGTCAGTGGTGTCTCCTGGAAAGTTAATGAATTCCAATTGCTTGGTTCCGGATGTTTCTATCAAGATGGGAAATTCTTTTCTGGCTTCTCCAATTGTTCTCGGTAATTCCAACATTGATCTCATTTTGGGCATGGACTTCCTGGCTATGAATAAGGCATATATTGATTGTAAAGCAAAAGAAGTCAAGCTGACTCATCCTTCAGAAGATGTGATTATTTTCGCGGCTCGCGATGACACAATCCATATCTTTGCTCTTAATGAGAAGGGTGAAATCTCGACGATTTCTCAAATTCCGATGGTGAATGAGTATGAAGATGTCTTTCCAGAAGAATTGCCAGGAATGCCTCCTCACCGGCCAGTCGAGTTCGTGATTGATCTCGAGCCCAGAACTGAACCGGTTTGCAAGCGTCCGTATAAACTTGGCCCTGAAGAGCTGAAAGAGTTGAAAAAGTAGCTAGATGAGCAAGAACGTCTGGGTTTGATCAGACCAAGTTCTTCTCCATGGGGTTGTGGTGTTTTGTTTGTCAAGAAGAAAGATGGCACGGATCGTCTTTGTGTCGACTACCGTCCATTGAACAAGAAGACAATCAAAAACAAGTACCCACTTCCCAACATCAATGAGTTGTTTGAACAACTGAAAGGTGCCAAGGTTTTCTCGAAGCTTGATCTTCGCATGGGCCATCATCAGATTTGCATTCGCGAAGAAGACATTCCTAAGACCGCTTTCAGGACAAGTTTTGGCTCTTATGAGTACACCGTCATGTTGTTTGGTCTTGCTAATGCTCCTCCAACCTTCTCAAGGATGATGAACTTCATTTTCTCTCCTTTCAAGAATGAGTTCGTCTTGGTCTATCTGGATGATATCCTTGTGTTCTTGGAGATAGAAGAAGAGCATGCAGAGCATCTCGGCCTTGTGCTTGACAAGTTAAGGGAGCATCGATTCTATGCCAAGTTTTCCAAGTGTGAGTTTTGACTCAATGAAGTGGTGTACCTTGGGCATGTGATCTCTATCGAGGGAATTAAAGTGCACCCTGAGAAAGTTGAGGCAATCTTGAAGTGGGAACCTCCTCAGAATGTGAAGCAGCTTTGGAGTTTCCTCGGGCTTGCTAGTTATTGCAGAAGATTCGTGGAGAACTTCTCTAAAATTGCTAAGCCTCCGTCCAATCTCCTCCAGAAGAGTATCAAGTATGTTCGGTCTTTTGAGTGTGATGTGGCATTCAATATGCTCAAGCAGAGACTGACTTCAGCTCTAGTTCTTGTTCCTCCTGAGCAGTCAAAGCCTTTCCAAGTATTCTGTGATGCTTCTCTTCAAGGTCTTGGTGGTGTTCTCATGCAAGATAAGAAGATTGTTGCTTATACCTCGCGTCAGTTGAAGCCTGCCGAGAAGAACTACCCCACTCATGATCTCGAGTTGGCGGTAGTTGTGCATGCTCTAATGACTTGGAGGCATTTGTTGTTAGGTAGGCTAGTTGAGGTATACACCGATCACAAGAGCTTGAAGTAGATTTTCACCCAACCCAATCTCAATCTGCGGTAGTCTCGTTGGGTGGAAATGCTTGAGGACTTCAATCCAAGCATTGAGATACTCCCGGGAAAGCAAATGTCATTGCAGATGCGCTCAGCCATAAGGCATACTGCAATAGTCTCATCTTGAAGCCTTTTCAACCCGAGCTTTGTGAAGCCTTCCGCAAGCTCAACCTTCAGATGATTCCGCAAGGATTTCTTGCCAATCTTCAAGTTTCTCCGACTCTGGAAGATCAGGTACACCAAGCGCAACTTCTTGATGCTATGATGAAGAAAGTGAAGAAAGGTGTGGCCAAGGGCACTCCGAAGTATAAGTGCTTTCGAGTTGATGACAAAGACACCTTGTTCTTTGAGGACCGTCTTGTGGTTCCAAAAGGTGATCTCACAAAGGTTGTCATGGATGAAGCACACAATTCCCTTCTATCCATTCATCCAGGCAGTTCCAAGATGTATCAGGATCTCAAGCAAACCTTTTGGTAGACTCGCATGAAACATGAGATTGCTCAGTTCGTGAACGAGTGTGATGTTTGTCGCAAAGTGAAGGCAGAGCATCAACGTCTAGCAGGTCTTCTTCAGCCTTTGCCTATTCTAGAGTGGAAATTGGATCATGTGGAGATGGATTTCATCACTGGGTTTCCCAAGTCCAAGAGAGGCAACGATGCCATCTTTGTGGTTATCGACAAGCTGACAAAAGTTGCTCATTTCCTGCCAGTCAAAGAATCTATCTCGGCAGCTCAGCTTGTAGAGTTGTATACGTCAAGGATAGTATCTTTGCATGGTATTCCTCAGATCATCTCATCTGACCGTGGAAGCCTCTTTACTTCCAAGTTTTGGGATTCCTTCCAAACTCCTATGGGTACCAAGATCCGTTTTAGCACTGCGTTTCATCCGCAGACAAGTGGTCAAGTTGAGAGAGTCAACCAGATCCTTGAAGATATGCTCAGAGCCTGTGTGATTTCGTTCGGCGTGAAATGGGAAGACTGCCTTCCATATGCTGAATTTTCATACAACAATAGCTTTCAAGCTAGTTCAGGCAAGGCCCCTTTCGAGATTCTATACGGCAAAAAGTGTCGTACCCCGCTTAACTGGTCTGAAACTGGTGAGCGTCAGATATTTGGCAATGACATGATCTCTGAAGCAGAAGAAATGTGCCGTGTCATTCGTGAGAACCTCAAAGCAGCTCAGTCCCGACAAAAGATGTAACGACCCGACCTGGAAGGTCAAGTCTCCGGTGTTTCCGTACCATCCCAAGATCATGCTGGTACACACACGGTACATCAATGTATATATCAAAGGTAAATCACACAGCATTATATTAATCGAAATCTCATATCGAGTTCTTTATTACGATAAAAATTACAATAAAGTGGCCAAAGGCCAACTCATGAGAATATCTAAATCTTGCGGAAGCGTCGAAGGTAGATGAGTCCATCCGACTCCAAGGGCATCTCACTGAGCATAGAACGTGTCCTCACTCCTGGTCGGAAAAATACTCTGCAACATGATACGTTGCAGCCGTGTAGGTCAGCATATGGAGTATGCCGGCAAAGTCACAAGAGAGGGGTGAAAATAATCAGCTAGTCTATATGCTTATATGGCAGGTGGGGTGGTAAGTTTTGCGTAAAGCCAATTTTTCCTACATCTAGAAAAAGGGCTAAGCAAAGCATTACTAAGTTGGTTGATTAATGAGATGGTTCCATCAACCAATTCTCATACCCAAAATTATTAAATTCCCACATCATCATATTATTTGTGTTGAGAGTTCCGGAAGTTCCAATCCCTTTGGCTCAAGTCGTCCATAACCGTGGACACGGCTAATCGATTAGGTTTAAGTACTCTGCAGAGTTTTTGCACACGTTCCCCACAAGATTTGGTCGCCTCCGTTTGATTTCTCGCACTTCAGGGTGTTTGAGAAACGGATGACCAAAACATGGTCTTCCAAAGGGTTTCCCTGCGACTCTGACGATGCCCATCCTTTCCTACCGTTCTTCTACCTCTCGTAGCACCGCCTGTCCAGGGTCACCACGATATCCAACCAAGCCAGAGCCCATAATGACTTGTGGCTGTGCAGGTAAGCCTTGGGTCTTGAAGCACCCATCCATCCCTTTGTGCCTGGGTGGACCTTTCCGCGTGAATACTGGCCACCTCCAGCATCACCTAGGCTAACCACTGGTTTCTCCAGGGCGCCGTTCAACCATCATCCACCCAGAGGTATGTTGAAAACTTGGAGTATTGAAATCTTGATCATTATGTAGGTCTTGAAATTATTAACTCTCTCAACTCTCATGAATCACACAACCAACCCCGTCTACTAATAGCATAGCAAAAGGTAAAACAACGTTTCCCGGGGCCAATGTTGTCAAAGGGGTTGAGAGGGGTATCTACCACATGATACTACTACTATGTAACCAAGTTTCCAACTAACCTATCTTGCATGCAACTGGGGAGATGGTAGAACTAATGCATATAAAACATGGGTAAAACATGATCAAAGTGACTTGCCTGATTGATGATCTTCGTACTTGAGTAACTCTAGGTAACAAGTTTCGCACTCCGGATAATCTAACGAAACAAACAATGCACTTAAATAAGCATACAACCAAAATAAGTACTCATAACATTCAGCAAAGAAGTACTAAACAAACAAGGCAAACAATGCACAAAAGTCTCTAGCAAGTAAAACACACAAAGTTTTTGTTTTTTCCAAAGGGGATGATGAAAACACTACTACATAATAAAACTATTTTGAATTAGCAAAACAATTGTTGACAACAAGGAAAACAATAGAATATTTTATTAATAAACAGAATAATCAATTTAAGCTTGTTGGGAAAAGTTTAGTGAAGTTTATACAAGTTTTGATAAACACTATATGAATCAACTATAGTTATATTAACAAAAGAATGTAAAACTAAACTTATAATTTGTTAACAAAACATGTTCTTGACAGAAAAAAAATAATTTACTATTAAATCTGTCTTAGAAAACAGAAACAAAATATAGAAAACTTTGTTTGAAAACAAACTATTACTAGTTAGTTGTTTTAGTCAAATTAAGCCTAATTGAAAAGAAATTTTGATTCCTATGTTAAATAAAATTAAACTAGGCAAATTTATATTTTTATTAACAGTAAGTGAAAACACTAAATGTTTACTAACAGAACCTAATAAACAAATAAAACCAAATTCTAAATCAAACTAATCAAAATTAAGTTTATAAAACTATATTATAATAATAAGCAGATTCTGTTTTTTGGGTAAAACAGTAATCAAATATATCATGAAAATCCTCAAACTATACCTGAAGATAGTCCTAACTAATACCAAACAGTAGCAAAAAGATTCATATCAAAATCTATTTTCAAACTCTAGTTATTCAGATTTGAAGATTTTAAGCAAATTTGATTCAATTCAAATTTCATAGTTCAAATTTGAAATTTAAAAGTACAGGGTGAAACTACATGAAAATTGTGAGCTATTGCAAAAAGAATCAACTCAAAACTCTAAACAGATTAAAAGATATAAGCAAAACAAAATTGGAAAACATTCTGTTAATTAAAACAAAACAGAAAATGAAAAAAAGTTTGCGTCGGTCAGGGGGCTACGTGGCGCGATCCGATTGGCTAAGGGGGGCGTTCGGTAGGTGAATTAGAGCGGGCGACCGTTCGGTAGAAGAAAACGGTTCGGACTTAAGTTCGTTCTAATCTGGACCGTGGGATTTGGATCGGACGGTCGAGGGGGCTTACGGAGGGAGGTTGCCGGCGTCGGGGTACTCCGGCGAGTCCGGTAGCGGCGATTGCGACGGCGAGGTGTTCCGGTGGTCGGGGAGGACGGGGAAGTGGTCCTGGCGACGGGGACGGTCCTCCGGAGGCGATTGGTGGCGACGGCGTGGCGAATGATGGTCGGAGGTGGTGGCTACGATCGACGGCGACTTCCGGTGGTGGTGGAACTCCGACGAGCAATCGACGGCGTCTCGGCGAGAGAGAGAAGGGGGCTCGGGGGGGGAATGGATGCGGGGCCGTGGGGCTCTTATATAGGCGCTCGGGGGGGTGCGGGGAGGAGAGAGGGGAGAGATCCGGTGAGGGGGAGTAACGGCCGGCGTCGGATCCGGCGAGCGCGGGGAGTGAAGACGATGACCGTTCCGGGGCAACGGTCGGACGGGGTGGGACCCGGTGTCAGTGAGAGAGCGGGAGCATTACTGCGCTCGGTCGGCCGACCGGTAACGGTTTCGGCTTTTAAAGCCGGTGGGCCGGCCCGTTTAATACCGGAAACGGTTACCGTTTCTTTTTAATAATTTCCGGAGACATTCAAAAGCTTTTAAAGCATTCAAATCGTTTGTAAATATAGGGGTATTATATATCAAAATTAACAGAATAATAAATGCTATTTAATGAACATTTCTATTCTGTCATTTGAACACTTTGAAAAAAATATTATTTCAGAAATGTCCTAATTGTTTTTAAACCCTTTTTGCAAATATTTTCAAAATAACTCCTGGTTATTTTTGTTCAAATAATTCACCAATTAGACCCTGGTGTGGAGTGTCATGTTCCTCCTCTCTTATTTGAACTTTTAACCAAAAATTTTAAATAGAGGAAGCAACATAGGGAAAAGTAGAAGGGGACTTTCTGAAAACCAGAAGAGGCATTTCAACTAGTTCATACAATCAAGCAATGATGATAATAGATGCATAGCTATATTCATAACATTCCAAAATGGAATTTTGGGATGTTACAAACCTACCCACCTTAAGATGAATCTCGCCCTCGAGATTCGGGTTGGCTAGAAAATAGGTGCGGATGGTCTCTACGAAGATCTTCTTCGCGTTCCCAGGTGGCTTCTTCCTCAGTATGGTGACTCCACAAAACTTTGCAGAACTTGATAATCTTGCTGCGGGTAACTCTGTTGGATGTCTCGAGGATCTTGACAGGCTTCTCCTCATAAGTCAGATCACTTTCAAGCTGTATGGCCTCTAGGGGCACGGTGTCTCGCAAAGGGATGTCAACCATCTCAGCATGACATTTCTTCAGCTGGGAAACATGGAACACATCATGAACTTCGGATAATCCTTCCGGCAATTCCAGTTTGTATGCAACTTCACCTCTACGTTCAAGAATTTTGTAGGGGCCTATGAATCTGGGTGCTAATTTTCCTTTAACACCAAATCTCTTGGTTCCTCGAAGCGGGGACACACGAAGATATGCTCGGTCTCCCACTTCATACGTCACTTCCTTGCGCTTGTTGTCAGCATAGCTCTTCTGTCGAGATTGAGCTATTTTGAGTCTGTCACGTATCAACTTGACTTTCTCTTCAGAATCTCGGATAAGGTCGGGACCAAAAAGTTGTCGGTCTCCAACACCATCCCACGTCAGTGGTGTTCTACATCTTCTTCCGTATAAAGCTTCGAAAGGGGCCATCTTTAGACTGGTCTGATAACTGTTGTTGTATGAGAATTCTGCGTAAGGCAAGTTTTCGTCCCAACTAGATCCATAATCTAGCGCACAAGCTCTCAACATGTCTTCCAGAATCTGATTGACTCTCTCAGTCTGGCCATCTGTCTGCGGATGAAAAGCTGTACTAAACTCCAGTCTCGTACCCAAAGTCTCATGTAACTGATGCCAAAACTTTGAAGTGAATTGTGTTCCTCTATCTGACACTATACTCCTCGGAACTCCATGCAGACATACGATCCTGGTCATGTATATCTTGGCTAGCTTAGCACTGGTATAGGTGGTCTTTACTGGAATGAAGTGTGCTACCTTGGTCAAGCGATCTACCACTACCCAGATGGAATCATAACCTGAACGGGTCCTGGGCAATCCTGTGATGAAATCCATACCAAGTTTTTCCCATTTCCACTCGGGTATCGGCAAAGGTTGGAGTAACCCTGCTGGTTTCTGATGTTCTGCCTTTACTCGCTGACAAACATCACATATCGCAACATGCTCTGCAATATCTTTCTTCATACCTGTCCACCAATAACTTTCCTTTAAATCCAGATACATCTTGGTATTGCCTGGGTGTATCGAGTAAGGTGAATCGTGGGCTTCCTGAAGTATCAACTTCCTGAGCTCTGGTTCATTGGGCACATAGATTCGGTTCTCAAACCACAAAGTTCCGTGTTCATCCTCACGAAAACCTTTAGCTTTACCATCTTTCATTCTCTGTTTAATCTCAGCTATCTCCTTGTCCGATTTCTGGGCTTCTCGAATTCTTTCGGTCAAGGTGGACTGAATTTCCAGTGTAGCAACATATCCTCTTGGAACTATCTCTAGCTTGAGCTCTCTGAGATCATCGACTAACTCTTGAGGTAATCCTCCAGCTGTGAGTGTGTTCACATAAGTTTTCCGACTCAAGGCATCGGCTACAACATTAGCCTTACCTGGATGGTAGTGTAATCTCATGTCATAGTCCTTGATTAACTCTAACCATCTCCTCTGTCTGAGGTTCAACTCTTTCTGCGTGAAGATATACTTCAGGCTCTTATGGTCGGTGTAAACATCACAACTATTTCCGATAAGGAAATGTCTCCAAGTCTTGAGTGCGTGCACTACGGCTGCTAGCTCCAAGTCATGCGTGGCATAATTCAACTCATGAGGTCGTAGCTGTCTGGAAGCATAGGCTACAACTTTTCCATCCTGCATAAGTACTCCTCCAAGTCCTTGACGTGAAGCATCACAATAAACCTGGAAATCCTTCCGAATATCGGGCAAGATCAACACTGGGGCTGTGACCAAACGTTCCTTCAACTCCCGGAAACTGGCTTCACATTCCACAGTCCAAACATACTTGGATTCTTTCTTCAACAACTCTGTCATGGGCTTGGCAACCTTGGAGAAATTTTCAATGAACCTCCGGTAATATCCAGCAAGTCCAAGGAAACTGCGGATCTCCTTAACTGAGGTGGGTGACTTCCACTCGGTGACGGCTTCAACCTTAGCGGGGTCTACGGCTATTCCTTCTCCGGAAATAACATGTCCAAGGAATCCGACTTCCGTCAACCAAAATTCACATTTGCTGAACTTGGCATATAACTGATGCTCTCTTAGCTTTTCCAGAACTAAACGCAAATGTTGCTTATGCTCTTCCTCGTTCTTGGAGAATATCAGAATGTCATCGATGAACACCACAACAAACTTGTCTAGGTATTCCATGAATACTTTGTTCATCAAATTCATGAAGTAGGCAGGAGCATTAGTCAATCCAAAAGACATGACCGTATACTCATACAAGCCATACCTCGTGGTGAAAGCTGTTTTGGGTATATCCTGTTCACGAATTTTCAACTGGTGATACCCTGATCGAAGATCGATCTTGGAGAATACTTTGGCTCCTACGAGCTGATCAAACAAATCATTAATCATCGGTAGAGGGTACTTGTTCTTGATAGTCACCTCGTTCAAGGCACGATAGTCCACTACCATTCTCAAAGATTTATCCTTCTTCTCCACCAAAAGAACTGGGGCTCCCCAAGGTGAAGAACTTGGGCGAATATAACCTTTGTCCAATAACTCCTTAATTTGCTTCTTGATTTCCAACAGATCATTTGCGGGCATCCGATAGGGTCTCTTGGAAATTGGGGCTGTCCCTGGCTGTAGCTCTATTAAGAACTCAATCTCCCTATCTGGTGGCATTCCTGGTAATTCTTCCGGAAATACATCTGGAAATTCTTTTACCACAGGTACTTCCTCCTGAACAACTCCTGTGAGAGAATTTAACCGAGCACTCATACGTGTGCGTCGGGATACATACTTAATCCTCTTGTTCTCCGGGGTGGTGAGTGAAACAGACTTGCTAGGGCAATCAAGATTTCCTTCATACTTGGTCATCCAATCCATGCCTAGGATTACATCCAATCCGTGTGACTCTAAGACGATGAGGTCGGTGGAAAAAACATGGTTCCCTATATTGAGTTTCAAGGCATGGCATCCTATCCCTGCCATCATCATACCTCCTGGAGAACTAACCTGAATTGGCTGACTAAGGGTTTTGGTGGGCAAACCATACTTATCCACAACTACCCTTGATATGAATGAATGAGTTGCACCCGAATCAAAAAGTACTGTAACAGGACGTGAATGCAATAAAAACTTACCAACCACAGTCTCGGGCTGATCATAGACTTCTTCCACGTTGATGTGATTCACGTGAGCACGGGGAAACGGATTGGGCTTCTTGGCTGTGGAGTTGCCGTTGTTAGTGCCGTTTCCAGTGCCTTGCTTACTCTGGGGACACTCAGTAGCATAGTGCCCTGTCTTCTGGCACTTGAAACAGGTAATGTGACTCAGATCCTTCTGAGCAGGAACTTGACGGTGCTGGTTGTTGTTCCCATTCCCATTGTCACTCTTGAAGTTACCATGGTTGAGACGGTTATTCCCATTTCCTCCATGATGGTGACCTCCATGGTTGTGCACAGTATGAGTGTGCTTTCCAAACTTACCATTTCCTGATCCGGTATTCCCGGAGTACGGGGAGTAACGAGGCTTCTGATGAGCTCCAGAGTTGAACTTCCCCTGAGTGTACTTCCGCTTGCGGTTCTCAATCTGCTGCTGTTTACCTTCCAGAATAAGTGCCTTATCCACCAGCTCTTGGTAGTTGTTGAAATTAGCCACTACCAGCTGTATGCTCAACTCATCATTGAGTCCTTCCAGAAACTTTTCTTGCTTGGCCGCATCATCGGCCACATCTCCTGGGGCATAACGTGACAATGTGTTGAAGTCGTCCACATATTGGGCCACGGAACGATTACCCTGGCGCAAGTTGCGAAACTCGCGCTTCTTTAAACTCATGGCTCCAGCTGAAACATGAGCGGTGCGGAAAGCAAGCTTGAACTGCTCCCAAGTCACATCTGCAATAGGATAAGTGGTGGTATAATTCTCCCACCATGATGCTGCTGGTCCTTCCAGTTGATGTGCGGCAAATCGCACTTTCTCAGCGTCAGTGCATCCAGCGGTGACAAGTTCTCTCTCCATCTTGCGGAGCCAGTCATCTGCCACAATGGGCTCAGTGCTGCTGGAGAAAGTTGGAGGGTTCAACCTCAGAAAACGGGTGAGATTGTCAGTCTGGGGTGGATGGTGGTTGTTGTTGTTGTTCTGGTTGTTGGTCTGATTCTGAATCAATAGTTGCATCAGTGCATTCTGTTGCTGAAGGAGTTGGGTGAGTTCCGGTGGAAAAGTGAAATCGGTCTCACGTCGTGGAGGCATCTTGCTGTTTTCAGAGGGATGAGAATTAGAATAGAACTAGGGTCTGGAAGAAATTCACTACCCATATGCAATGCAACAAACATATCACACGAAACACTCATTCATTTATTCAATCAATGTCAAACATCGGAAAATACAAATCTCAGACAACTAAACATCGACCTACGCTTTAACGACTAAAATAAAGATACATTGGAGGGCATAACTAATGTTCTCCTCAAAAGTGCATAGTCGTAGGTCCTCCGGTGGTGCTTTCCTCATAGTCTTCATCGTCGCTGATGAAGGGTGCCATGTCTCCTTCGGGGTGAAGGTTTTCTCCCATGTCTAGATGCTCCTCCAGAGTGGCGATGCGTGCATTCTGCTCATCAATCCTCTCTAAGAAGTCCTTCACTTCATGCTCGTGTTCATAGTTGGCCTCTCGCAGATCAGCTTCAAGGTCCAGCTCACGATTCATCAGATTCTTGATAGTCTTCGTGTCAGCACGAACTCGAAGCTCCAGAGTCCTGATGTGAGTCTCCAAGGTCTGGATATAGGAGATATTGGTGTCTGCAGTGGGATTGGTGATGATGTTGCCATGGGCATCTCTGCGGCAAACCATGCTGAGTCCTGGTGAAATGGTTCCACCTCTGTATTCCTCCTGGATACGTCCAAGGGCACGATGAATGGCCATGTCTCTTCCAAGTATCCAACTGGGTGCCACGAACTTGAGATCTATGGGTTCCTTCCGATTCCCAAAGGTCTTCCCTGGAATATGCACCTCGATCCTGTAGCGTCCATCTTGGGGAAATGACATGATAGGAATCCCGGTGATGCTCGGCAAAGCAATCCTTATGTCCTTGACGATCCTCATCAGCTCCTTACCAAAGGGCATCGTTGCGTCAGGCTGGCAAAACTCTGTGATCAACACTGGGATGAAGGTGGCCATCTATAAATTTTGAAATAATCGGAGAGGAGTCAGAAACGAATAGATGAGAGTATAAGATATTTAAAGACAAAGAGAAACAATCCTAAGGCTTTCCAATCCTAGAGGTTACGTCCTACGGTCAGCGTGTGCTCTGATACCATTTCTGTAACGACCCGACCTGGAAGGTCAAGTCTCCGGTGTTTCCGTACCATCCCAAGATCATGCTGGTACACACACGGTACATCAATGTATATATCAAAGGTAAATCACACAGCATTATATTAATCGAAATCTCATATCGAGTTCTTTATTACGATAAAAATTACAATAAAGTGGCCAAAGGCCAACTCATGAGAATATCTAAATCTTGCGGAAGCGTCGAAGGTAGATGAGTCCATCCGACTCCAAGGGCATCTCACTGAGCATAGAACGTGTCCTCACTCCTGGTCGGAAAAATACTCTGCAACATGATACGTTGCAGCCGTGTAGGTCAGCATATGGAGTATGCCGGCAAAGTCACAAGAGAGGGGTGAAAATAATCAGCTAGTCTATATGCTTATATGGCAGGTGGGGTGGTAAGTTTTGCGTAAAGCCAATTTTTCCTACATCTAGAAAAAGGGCTAAGCAAAGCATTACTAAGTTGGTTGATTAATGAGATGGTTCCATCAACCAATTCTCATACCCAAAATTATTAAATTCCCACATCATCATATTATTTGTGTTGAGAGTTCCGGAAGTTCCAATCCCTTTGGCTCAAGTCGTCCATAACCGTGGACACGGCTAATCGATTAGGTTTAAGTACTCTGCAGAGTTTTTGCACACGTTCCCCACAAGATTTGGTCGCCTCCGTTTGATTTCTCGCACTTCAGGGTGTTTGAGAAACGGATGACCAAAACATGGTCTTCCAAAGGGTTTCCCTGCGACTCTGACGATGCCCATCCTTTCCTACCGTTCTTCTACCTCTCGTAGCACCGCCTGTCCAGGGTCACCACGATATCCAACCAAGCCAGAGCCCATAATGACTTGTGGCTGTGCAGGTAAGCCTTGGGTCTTGAAGCACCCATCCATCCCTTTGTGCCTGGGTGGACCTTTCCGCGTGAATACTGGCCACCTCCAGCATCACCTAGGCTAACCACTGGTTTCTCCAGGGCGCCGTTCAACCATCATCCACCCAGAGGTATGTTGAAAACTTGGAGTATTGAAATCTTGATCATTATGTAGGTCTTGAAATTATTAACTCTCTCAACTCTCATGAATCACACAACCAACCCCGTCTACTAATAGCATAGCAAAAGGTAAAACAACGTTTCCCGGGGCCAATGTTGTCAAAGGGGTTGAGAGGGGTATCTACCACATGATACTACTACTATGTAACCAAGTTTCCAACTAACCTATCTTGCATGCAACTGGGGAGATGGTAGAACTAATGCATATAAAACATGGGTAAAACATGATCAAAGTGACTTGCCTGATTGATGATCTTCGTACTTGAGTAACTCTAGGTAACAAGTTTCGCACTCCGGATAATCTAACGAAACAAACAATGCACTTAAATAAGCATACAACCAAAATAAGTACTCATAACATTCAGCAAAGAAGTACTAAACAAACAAGGCAAACAATGCACAAAAGTCTCTAGCAAGTAAAACACACAAAGTTTTTGTTTTTTCCAAAGGGGATGATGAAAACACTACTACATAATAAAACTATTTTGAATTAGCAAAACAATTGTTGACAACAAGGAAAACAATAGAATATTTTATTAATAAACAGAATAATCAATTTAAGCTTGTTGGGAAAAGTTTAGTGAAGTTTATACAAGTTTTGATAAACACTATATGAATCAACTATAGTTATATTAACAAAAGAATGTAAAACTAAACTTATAATTTGTTAACAAAACATGTTCTTGACAGAAAAAAAATAATTTACTATTAAATCTGTCTTAGAAAACAGAAACAAAATATAGAAAACTTTGTTTGAAAACAAACTATTACTAGTTAGTTGTTTTAGTCAAATTAAGCCTAATTGAAAAGAAATTTTGATTCCTATGTTAAATAAAATTAAACTAGGCAAATTTATATTTTTATTAACAGTAAGTGAAAACACTAAATGTTTACTAACAGAACCTAATAAACAAATAAAACCAAATTCTAAATCAAACTAATCAAAATTAAGTTTATAAAACTATATTATAATAATAAGCAGATTCTGTTTTTTGGGTAAAACAGTAATCAAATATATCATGAAAATCCTCAAACTATACCTGAAGATAGTCCTAACTAATACCAAACAGTAGCAAAAAGATTCATATCAAAATCTATTTTCAAACTCTAGTTATTCAGATTTGAAGATTTTAAGCAAATTTGATTCAATTCAAATTTCATAGTTCAAATTTGAAATTTAAAAGTACAGGGTGAAACTACATGAAAATTGTGAGCTATTGCAAAAAGAATCAACTCAAAACTCTAAACAGATTAAAAGATATAAGCAAAACAAAATTGGAAAACATTCTGTTAATTAAAACAAAACAGAAAATGAAAAAAAGTTTGCGTCGGTCAGGGGGCTACGTGGCGCGATCCGATTGGCTAAGGGGGGCGTTCGGTAGGTGAATTAGAGCGGGCGACCGTTCGGTAGAAGAAAACGGTTCGGACTTAAGTTCGTTCTAATCTGGACCGTGGGATTTGGATCGGACGGTCGAGGGGGCTTACGGAGGGAGGTTGCCGGCGTCGGGGTACTCCGGCGAGTCCGGTAGCGGCGATTGCGACGGCGAGGTGTTCCGGTGGTCGGGGAGGACGGGGAAGTGGTCCTGGCGACGGGGACGGTCCTCCGGAGGCGATTGGTGGCGACGGCGTGGCGAATGATGGTCGGAGGTGGTGGCTACGATCGACGGCGACTTCCGGTGGTGGTGGAACTCCGACGAGCAATCGACGGCGTCTCGGCGAGAGAGAGAAGGGGGCTCGGGGGGGGAATGGATGCGGGGCCGTGGGGCTCTTATATAGGCGCTCGGGGGGGTGCGGGGAGGAGAGAGGGGAGAGATCCGGTGAGGGGGAGTAACGGCCGGCGTCGGATCCGGCGAGCGCGGGGAGTGAAGACGATGACCGTTCCGGGGCAACGGTCGGACGGGGTGGGACCCGGTGTCAGTGAGAGAGCGGGAGCATTACTGCGCTCGGTCGGCCGACCGGTAACGGTTTCGGCTTTTAAAGCCGGTGGGCCGGCCCGTTTAATACCGGAAACGGTTACCGTTTCTTTTTAATAATTTCCGGAGACATTCAAAAGCTTTTAAAGCATTCAAATCGTTTGTAAATATAGGGGTATTATATATCAAAATTAACAGAATAATAAATGCTATTTAATGAACATTTCTATTCTGTCATTTGAACACTTTGAAAAAAATATTATTTCAGAAATGTCCTAATTGTTTTTAAACCCTTTTTGCAAATATTTTCAAAATAACTCCTGGTTATTTTTGTTCAAATAATTCACCAATTAGACCCTGGTGTGGAGTGTCATGTTCCTCCTCTCTTATTTGAACTTTTAACCAAAAATTTTAAATAGAGGAAGCAACATAGGGAAAAGTAGAAGGGGACTTTCTGAAAACCAGAAGAGGCATTTCAACTAGTTCATACAATCAAGCAATGATGATAATAGATGCATAGCTATATTCATAACATTCCAAAATGGAATTTTGGGATGTTACAAAAGAGTTATTACGATAACAAACATCGGGATGTTTCCTTTCAAGAGGATGATCTAGTCTATCTCAGAGTCTCTCCCATGAAGGGCACTCAGCAGTTTGGAATTAAAGGGAAGCTAGCTCCGTGTTTTTTTGGTCCTTTCAAAGTTGCTGGCAAGAGAGGTGGACTTGCATATCAACTAGAGCTTCCTGCATATTTCGCAAATGTGCATGATGTCTTCCATGTTTCTCAGCTCCGGAGGTGCTTCAAGACCCCAGAGCGTACCATTGACCTCCAAGACATTGATATCCAAGAAGACCTCTCTTATCGCGAGCATCCAGTGGTAATTCTCGAAGAAACTGAGCGTAAGACTCGCAACAAGTCTATCAAGTTCCTCAAGGTGAAGTGGTCTCATCATTCTGACAAAGAAGCTACTTGGGAACACGAGGACCTTCTCCATTCTGAATTTCCAGAGTTCTTTCGTTCCTAGATCTCGGGTCAAGATCCTCTTGTAGTGTGGGAGAGTTGTGACAGCCCAAGTGCTGTACCTACCTTGTTGGGCATGTATCTTATATGAACCCTATTGTCATGAGTTATGAAATGTTTTTGCTCCTTGTCATGCCATGTCTTGTTCTTGCATTCATGCATCATGCATCATAGCATCCATAATGCCATGCCTTTGTTTTGATGTGCCTTGTGGTGGATGAGTGTGTCCTTGTGTTCGTGTCGTGTGGGTTGAGTGTATGTGGTGCAACACTCCTTCTTCCCCTCTCTTTTTCTTTCATAAAAACCCAAACAAATACCCCCATTTTCCTTGTCATTTTATTAACAAATTCTACTGGCTATTTAAATTGTTTTAAAATGCTCAAGAGGTAGCCTATAATGTTTTAAGGTTGTGTGTGTGGTTCTTTTGTGGTTTTGAGCTTTATGTATTTGGGGTATTTAAATAACAAGGGGCCGTTGTTTTAAAAATTATTTAAATTAGTTTCTCAAAAATTCACCATGATATTTTTTTAAAAGGTCTTAATTTCTTGTTTGTAGAAGTGTGTTTATTTTGACAAAAAACCCTTTTATAAAGTCTGTTTTTTTTGCATAGATGGCTGTGGTTCTATTTATTATCCTTTTTTTGGTGAGAAAGAGAGAGACAGAGAGTGGGCTTCCCCCTCGCGGCCCAGCTCAGGCGCCGAAGCCAGCCCAGCCCCGCATCTGACGGAGCACTGTCGCCGTTCCCCTCCCTCCGTCAAAGAGCAGAGAGTGAGCGCACGCCCGCGCTCACGGACGTCGAGGACGCCGTCTGAGCCGTCCTTTTAAAAGCCCTCGGCGTGCGTGCCTTCCCCTAGGGTTCCTCCCCGCCGCCGCATTGTCCTTCTCCTTCCCCCTCTTCCTCCTCCAATTCTCCCCTTTTTCAGGTAAGCGCAAGTAGTTCAGAGAGGGGAGTAATTCAGTGTGAGAGGGACGATCCTCGCCGCCGCCGTCGTTGCGTTCCAGGAGGTCTCCGCCGCTCCTGGCATGGTGTGGAGGCCATGGGCCGTCCCCAGAGTCCGTTCCTGTCGCTAGGAGAGGCCGAGCTCCCCCTCCTCGACGGCCTCTTCCTCGCCGGAGCCGCGGACAGAGTGTTCCCGCGCCGCTTCTTCCCCTGCCTCGAGCCAGTGTCGTCGTCCTTCTTCCTCCTCTTCACCGCGGTCATAGTCGTCGTCGACCCCTCCCTCGGTGAGCCGCTGTGACTTCCCCTCTCGTTGTCGTTCTTGGCTCGCCGTCACCGTGCTTTTCTATCGCTATCGTTCCTCTCAAGGCAACGCCTTGAGGGCATCGCCTCTGTCCTCCTCGTTGCAAAGCGAGTAGGGGATTGGAAACCCCATAGGCACCGCGCTCCCCGCCAGTAGATCATGTCGCCAGAGATGCCGATGGTCGCCGGAATTTTGACGCCGCCGTCCGCTGTCGCAGGTGTCGGCGTCTTCAGTTTCGTCAGTGTCTTCTCGATCTGTTAGTATTAGAGTAGTTAGTGCCCTCTATGGTCAAACGTCGAAGCGTAGCGTAGTGGTTTGTGCTCAGGGAATCGACCGTGAGGTCGTGGGTTCGACCCCGCTTCCCCCCTTTTCCTTTTATTTGGTTGGTGCGTGTGGTGTTGTGTGCTCGGATCTGGTGTGGTGGCCGGATCCCGTATGTGTGTGTGGGGGGGGGGCTCTAGTGTGGATACACCAGATCTGGTGTGGCTGCGTGTGCGAGTGTGTGTGTGCTTGCTAGTGGCAGATCCTCTGTGGCAGAGAGGATCCAGTGTGGTTGTGTGTGTGGGTGTGTGGCTGACAGGTGGGCCCTGGCCCCACATGTCATCCACTAGGGGACCCTGGTGAGTATGCCAGGTGGGTTCCCCTCCTATTTGTGCTTTTCTTTGTTTGTGTTTTTTGTGTGTGTTTTATATAGACAATTCTAATTATAGTAATTTTCCAAATGAGGATATGTTCATTTTTGATCGTGGTCATTTATAGTAAGTTCTCACTTATAAAATGAAGATGATGTTTTGCAACCTAGGTTTTATCATGTTGTTTCATGTAACTATATGTGTATGAGACATGATTTTGGGTAGAAAGACCCAAGGAATCCATTGGTGCTATTGGATTTCACTTTTGGGGAAGTTTATAAAACTGCCATTTTCTGCTGTGATGCTACTTTGTCATTTTTGCATGAATTAATCCATGCTTGCTTTGGGGCATGTGCCAACTAGGAAGTGATAGTGTTTTATGTCTATTATGCCATGGTATTTTTGTTTGACATGAGAATCAGCCATATAAGTGGGAAACTTTCTGCAAAGTGGCTAACTTGATGTTACTATTTTCACCATGATAAATATTTCTAAGTTTGTGAATCTGCTATTATTTTTATGCGATGAAGAGTGGTTGCCATCTTGTGATATGTTGAGAATTAGCTAATGCTCAGTGCTAGTGTTTTGAAGTAGATGTCTTCTACTACCATCCTGTTAATTGTAATGCCATGAGGTGGTACCTAACACCACTAGTTTCTGCTGTCAACTTGCCATCAGATTAACTCAGATTCCAGAAAACTGTTATTTTCACTAAGTCCCAGAAATCTGTTTCTTCATGCCAACTTATGAGCTTCATGCTTATTGATGTGTGCCTCCTTTCCAGATTGTGTAGTTGGATAAGTTGATAAGCATGTTAAGTAGTTTCTGTGAATACCTTGTTTGTAGTTGTAGGATTCCTGTAGCTCAAGTTGTGGGCTATGCAAGTTGCTATGTTGCTGTTTTGTGGCAGATTGTTTGTTTTATTGTTTTGTGATTTGTGGGAGCTATACTCCGTGGAATTGCTTGATATTTGGCTCTATTGTGGTTGGTTTTTCATTGCCTAACCAGTGGCTACCTTGGAATGCCAAGGAACAGCCCAGGTCCTTGTTGTCTTGTGTTTTGCCTTCGTATGTTGTCGTGAGCGTATCGTGAGAACCGTAACTCCGTTTCTTACGTTCTTCATATGCATTTTTATCGTTTTCACGTGATGCATCCATATTTGCCATGTTCATGCATGACTAAATAACTTAACATAAGGTTCTATCCAGTTTCATTAATAACCAATCCTTTGCATGTGAAACATGACTAGTCAGGATTGCCATGCTAAAAACTCTTCAAATAAGCATGCATCATTCTTGCTTGTGCATTGCACCTTGGTTGTTTGTTTATTCTTGCTGTTTCTTTTAAGTAGATGCGAACATTGAATGTGAGTACGAAGAGCTAGGCGAGTACATCTACGAGGATCCCACTACTTGTTCCACTGAAGAACCAACAGGCAAGATGATCGTACCCGGATCCCAATACTATTTTCGCTACCTACCACTTGAATGGCAGCCTCCTAATTGCCATGATAGCCTTTAACCCTCCACATCCGAGCAAACCTTTGATTGGCTAAGTTACCGCTGCTTAGCCCCTCTTATAGCGTTCTTAGTTGCAGGTGCAGGTTGTTGCATGTGATGACATGGATTTGGCATATCACAATATTATCTGTTATTTAATTTTATGCACATATATATCTTGGTATTGGTGGAAGGCTTGGCCTTTTGCTAGGTGTTTTGTTCCGCTGTTATCGCCATAGTTTCTTGTTACCGGTGTTATGTTTCCATACTTTGCGCTCCTAACATGCTCGGTGTTGTTATGAGGACCCCCCTTGTTTATTCGGTTGAGATTAAAACTTGTCTGGCAAGAACCAACTTTGGTACTACATTTGCTTAAAAACTTAATAAAATTTGCATAGGGCTTTGCAACCCCATGGATAATTAATCAACCCCCCGGACCGGTGCTCCTCATGAGTGTTGGTCCAAACTAGAGCCGTGTGCGGGGCCAACCCGGGGCAACTCGGGAGATTTCTATCAGGCCACTTTACGCTATGCTTATCCATCATGTCCTGAGAAGGAGATACACGGGTCTTATCGGGTTTGCCGACACATCGGGTGGTCTTGCTGGATTTGTTTTACCTTTATCGAGTGTCTTGCGTGAGGGCTTTGATTTTCTTCGGGGTATCTCGAGGTGTTGGAATTCCTTCGGAGTTACCTATGATGATCACGAGATCCGTGGTCGAGGCTATTCCCGTGGAGTGTAGTTAATTTGTGATGGACTAGTTGGAGCACCCCTGTAGGGTCAAATCTTTCGGAAAGTCATGCCTGCGGTCATGTGGCAATTTAGATATTTATTTAACACCCGATTCTAGTTAACTTGAAGTAAACTCTAATAAAATGCACCAACTGTGTGAGTAACCGTGACCGCCTCTACTCGTGAACATGATCCGAGAGAGAACATGGTGGGGTTATGATTGATAAGTAAGTGTTCAGGATCTCATAGAGGCCACATATTTATCGTCGTCATAGGCCACATATTTGATGTAAGTAAGTGCTCGTGAACTAGATTCGATCGTTCGTCGTAGGCCACATATTTATCTTCATGTTACGTAAGTTTAGCACCATACATGCTTAGTGCTGATGCAAACTAAACACATACCCCATCCCAACCTTTTAACCTTGAATAGTCTCGGTACCCGGGCGCATGATTGCTGAGTCCTTGTGGTTCACAGTTTACTACAACAATCCATGTACAGGTATAGATGAGTTCGTGCAGGATGATCTGACCCAGTTCCAGTAGGAGTATGACTAGGAAATGGGCAGGATGTACATGACTTACCCGGAGGAGTAGAGGACCATGGTTGTGATCTTTGGGATAGCGAGATAGTATCATTTGCATCTGCTTTTATCGTTAGTTTTCGTCCGTAGTCAGACTCTGTCTTCATCTTGATGTTTGAAGTCTATGTGGTATTGTAACCTAGTATGTGGCGAGTGTAAGCCAACTCATATGCTCATCTCTTCTATAATGTATGATGTAATGATGCTATACTTGTGAAAGACAAGATGCGCCGCTATCCCTTGCGAGGCCCTCGTGCCTTAATATGGATAGGCGTGCATATTGGGCGCGACAACTCACTTCTATGGAGATGGTAGGATTGTGTGGATGACAGAAGGAGCAAGATATGAGCCAACTATGATGAGTGGGCTGCCATCTTAGGAGTCCTAGAGGCACAAGATGGAGATATCTATGTGTACTCAGAGTCCAACGGCCAGCCACAATGCCATGAAGGACATGTACAATGCCATTCGTGCTGCACATCTTCAGTCCCACAAGCTAGGATCTATCTATTACCTCCAGGCAGGTCTCCGTACCATCAACACCATTCTAAGGCATACTTTGATGCCTAAGTCAGGAGACGAGAAGATGACTCAAGGCTAATCCATCAACTCGCTGCTTCATATTGACCAGCACCAGAGATTCAAAGTGATGGATCTTATTATGGAGACAGTGAAGAGGGTTGCTGCTGATCAGAAGCGTTCTTGCTGCTATGCACCCTACATTCAGATGCTCATCAACTCCAAGCCAGAGAAGCACATCTTTGCTCTGGACAGAGCCCACTTACCCCTATAGCCAGAATTTTAGGACAATGTTGTGGTGATGGACCCAGACCATCCCACATCAGCTCCAGCTCAGGCAGAGGCAGAGGCAGCTAGATCCACTAGTGCTCAAGGACCTAGATCTAGGAACGAGCAGATGGATCTCTTGATCTCAACAATTCAGGTCATGCAGAAGGACATCAAGGACATACTAGAGAACCATTGTAGTCTTGTGAGGATCTTTGAGAACATGATCAAGACCCTCAATGACAAGGTAGATGGGCTGAACAGGACCGTGACGAAGATCAAGAAGGAAGTTGACAGTGTGCCCCTTCCTCACTCTACAAATGATGATGATGATGATGATGAGGATGTCTCTCCTCTCAGGCTAGGCACACACTTCACTACCCAGACAAGATCTGCCATAGTGCCAGCTCCGGAGACGGGGCCTTCTTCATCAGCACCTGCTATAGTGACTTCAGCTCCATCAGCTCCTCCAATGCCACCAGTTGCTACTCCAATTCCATCCATGACATCTGCAGAGGTCTTCAATGACGCAGTTCTCTCGACTCCGACATCAACCACCGGAGAAGATCAGCCCAAGAAGAATGATTAGCTATATCTCTTTGAACTTTTTGGTAACTTGTTGCCAAAGGGGATAAGTTGTATATAGATCTTTAGGCTTCGAGTGAGAGAGCGTTGGTTTTTATTGCTTTTTCGAAAACATTTGGTGTTTTGGTTGCTTGTGTTATACTTTTGTTCGTGTTTGATCATACACTTTAATGTGTGTTGCTACTATTTCCTATCCTTTTGTTGGTTATGAGATGATCATTCACTTTGCTTGATGTGTTGTACTATGATATTAACTCTTATTACTCTCGCACACCACCAAGATGTATGTGACATGGAAGAAGTGCCCCACGTACCTAATCGATTGTGCATTTGCATTCAAATGCAAATCTAAAATAATGCACAAATTTAGGGGAGCTCTTTCTTATCACACACTTCTCAAAGCGATGATTATATTCATTGATTATATCATATGCCAAAGCTTTGATATATATGTTGTCATCAATTACCAAAAAGGGGGAGACTGAAAGCACATTTGCTCCCTTGGTGGTTTTGATAATTAATAGCAACATATATGTCATTGAACTAATGTTTGCACTAAGCATATTTCAGGAAAAGTTCAATGATGGGTTGGCAAAAGGATTGTGGAATACCCCAAGATGCAAGGAAATAGATTGAGAAAGCTTCAAGCAAGAGGACTCTACATTTTACTTTGTGAGAAATCACTTTGAGTCCATAGGAAAGCCAATACTATCAAAAGGGGTAAAGTACTGTTGGTGAACAAGATGCTCATACATGCACAATTGATAGTCACCAAAAACATCCACAAGCTCTTCCACATAAGTCTGTCCAAAGCCAAAAATATCCAAAATTGATGCAACCAACACTTCCCACTCAGTGCCACTAATTCCCAGCCTCAGACAGAATCAAGCCAAACCCTAACCCATCGGTGCATCTAATTCTAATTCGGTGCCACCGAGTTTGGGTTGCCAACATTCTGTTACGCAAATTCACAAAATCGTTCCGACTGAGTTTGTTGAATCGGCTTCACCGAGTTTGGCAATCTGACAGTTGGTAATCTTATCGGTGCAACCAAGTTTTATTTATCGGTGTCACCGAGATTCAAAAGTTGCTACCTTTTAGGCAACTCGGTACCATCGAGATTAACGCATTGGTGTCACCGAGTTGGACTTATTAGGTGTAACGGTTGGATTTTTGGAGATGCCTATATATACCCCTCCACCACTACTCACTCGCAGGAGAAGCACTCAGAACTGATCCCCACTCATACCAACTGATTTTCTGAGAGAGAGCCACCTACTCATGTGTTGAGATCATGCCATTCCATTCCAACCATATGAATCTTGATCTCTAGCCTCCCCAAGTTGCTTTCCACCCAATCAATCTCTTCCACCCTAGCCAAATCTGTGAGAGAGTGATTGTGTGTTGAGGAGTCTATCATCTTGAAGCACAAGAGCAAGGAGTTCATCGACATTATCGAGCCTATTACCTTTTGGAGGGTGGTGCCTCCTAGATTGGTTAGGTGTCGGTTGGGAGCCTCCTACTTCGTGTTGTGGAGTGAACCAATAAGTTTGTAAGGGCAAGGAGGTCGCCTACTTCGTGAAGATCTACCCAAGTTAGGCTAGTCCTCCATGGACGTAGGCCATCATGGTATAGTCAAGGTTGCTTATTCATGGAACCCTCCGTGGGTAGAGCCCTTCGTGGACTCTCGCGACCATTACCCTCTGTGGGTTGAAGACTCCATAAACATGGACGTACGATAGCACCACCTATTGGAACCACAGGAAAAATCATCGTGTCTGCAAGTTGCGTTTGATCTTCCTACCCTTCCTTTACTACTCATGATCCTCTTTACTTTCCGCTGCTATACTCATAGACATGCATGTGTAGGGTGTGCTTGACTTGCTATGAATGCTAAAATCTGCCAACACTTAAAATTGGGAAAAAGTAGATTTTTAATTGGTCAAGTAGTCTAATCACCCCCCTCTAGACCTACTTTTGATCCTACAGGCAGCCCCATGCGCCTCCTTGTACCTGTACTTATCTCACAGGGCTGCCGCTTAGCCTCGGACTCTCCTCAGGGGGGCCCTCCGGGAGCGCCACACAGCCTCTAGTGATGGTTGCCCGCTCGATCCGTGCGAGGTTGATGCCCTCGCGATGGTCTTGTTTGTGAAGCCTGGGTGGCGCCAGCGTCGGGCTCTTAGGGGTGGCACCATGAGAGTCCGATTCCCCTCCTTCTCTATTGTCTTTCCTTTCTCATAGTGCACATGCTGGTCCTACGAGTGCAGTGAGAGGGGTTGCATCTTTCATGTTCGAGCATTGGTGTCGCGAGGGCTCCTGAGGCACGACACTTGAGGGTCCATCTTTGGTGCACGGGCGGCTTGCATGGGGGAAAGCATTGCTCGCGTGGCCTGCCCCACGAGGCCTCCAAGGGAAGGTCCTACAAGGAAATCACCCTGTTCCAAATGTTATGCGCCAGTCCGCCTGCATTTGGGCATCCCTGCTTGCATTTGGGCGTTACGCGAGAATGGTGGGCCTCAAGGCCCTGTTGAGGTAATACACGAGCTATATGCCCACGAGCCAGAATTTGGTCTCTGAACTTCCAGTGTCGCCAGGGCGGACCCAAGCACTGACACCGTACCCAGCCCGAGGGAGCGACCCTCGTACGCATTTTGTCCCTCCCTAGCACAGAGCGTAGGGACCTCCACTTGGGCGTGGGTGGGAGCCCTTCCCTTTGTGGCCACGACGCGGCTCGTCGTGGGCTTCCACTTTGGGGGCTCCGTAGTATGTACAACCCCAACCTCATTATTACGTGAGAGTGTCACGGTGGCGATAATTGGGTGGATACCCCAGGCACAAGGCTCATGAGTTCTTAACCCGGTCTTTAGAAATTTGGGGGGGTCCAGTGCATGTACAACCCCAAACTCATTATTACGTGAGAGTGCCATGACAGTGATAATTGGGTGGATACCCCAGGCATAAGGCTCAAGAGTTCTTAACCCGGTCTTCAGAGTGCGAGCGTGCAAGTCGGTGCAGCGGCCCTGCGGCCCGTGTACGAGCGCCATCGTACACCGCATGGCCATAGGAATGTAGTTGTGTGCCCCTACGTCCCAAACATGAGCGTCGTGTCGCGGCCCGCGCATCCGTAAGGGCATGTCTATAGGAGAGTCGTTGCAAGAGGCGACAAGTCGCCTGCCCCATGACAGCGCGAGCCAAGCCGCCTTCCGTTCCTCCGCTCGCGACGGTTCACTAAGGGGGTGTGACACTAAGGTAGATGATCAGCACGGGTGGCCACCCCATGGGTCAGAGCTAGGGTACTTAGATTTTTCAACGATTCACTACGAGGACAAGTCCTAAGCAGACGTCGTGTCCAGCCCCCGTGAGAAACCATCGCAGGGCGGTTGTGGGGGCACGCCAGCCCCCGGTAGCGACAAAGCATCAGAGCCTAAGGCTTAGACAAACAATACCATCTCAAGTGGGGGGTTAGACGAATCCTTGATGTATTCAAAAGACACATGCTCGGAGCGATACAAAATACAGAGAATTATTTGGCAGGAACAACCCAAAAAGCCACTTGACGTTCATGCCACTGAAGGAGCTTCTAGTCGCTTGACGACGCATGCCACGGGGGTCCATTCGCGCATGGGGGGTTTGGCCAGCTCCCTTATTCCTTGAGGACCAGCGGTGCTCCAGCACCATGCGAGGCACATGCAACCCATGTCTTCTGCTGCTCGCCTCCCTTGGGAACATTGGACTCTCGTGCTCCTGGCGCCTCGTGCCTTGCTCCTTGCTCGTGGGGTCGCGCGTCGAAGCATGCCTCCAGGTGGTGCCCGAGTTCCTCCCCCGTCGCGCCGGTCAGGTCAAGAGGGAGGCACCGGTCAGGTCAATATCTCTCCAGGTGGAAGCCCCCGAGCCCATCCTAAGGGAGGCGCTGGGCGCGCCTTCCTATGCGGAAGAGGGAGCCGCCCCAACAGTGGACGCAGGGCTTGAGACGCCAGCAGCGGGGGCTCTAGACATCGAGAAACTCTTGGGCAGGAGTTGCTCGAAGGCACAGTTGAAGGTGGGGCCTGAGTGCCGCCCAGGACGCAGGCGATCGCGCTGGGATCTTGGAAGCCCCCACCCCCATCATCCTATCGGTTTCCATCATTTCTCCTTGGCGTCCGCCCCGCAGGGGCTCTTCCTAGCCACGACCGCGCTTTGCCATAGGCGAGGCTGCCAGCACAACGAGGCCCTTATGTTTCTTGTCCTTAGACTTGGCCTTCTTATCCTCAGGGTCTGCCTCCGGGAGCTCACAGAGGGAGAGGCGGCCTTCCTAAGCCTTTGTGCACTTGCTCGCCAGGTTGAAATTCGGGTGGAGTGCATGTGCGCCGTCTAATGGCCGCAACATCATCTGGCGGCTTGTCTTGTCTCGTGCGTGTGCTGGCGCCCCACATGGCTATTCATGGGGTCACGCTTCGTATATGGGCCTGCAGTCGGCCCTTTGCAGAGAAGGAGGAGAGGGTGCACCGTGAGCTACGTCGCCCGCCTGGAAGAGTGGGGAGCGAGCGAGTATGCACCGGGGCTTTGCTAGTGGCGTCGGCAGGCTCGGCGACGTGACTAAGCCAGTCTTCGGAGTGATTGTCTTTGGGGGGGGGGGTAACGTGACAGTTCATGTGCCATGAGCAGCACAACCGGTGCACTCGCCAGTCCGCGACGTGCGTGGGAGGGTGACGTCATGGTGGGAGCAGGGGACGGAGCATCGATGCAGCCGTCACGCTGCTCAGAGGGAGGCGCGGGACACCATGGCACACGGGCGTCATTTGGGCAACGTGGGCAGCCCAACGCTCGACGCAGACTCGGCCGGCGTCATCCATGGGAGCGGTGGAGCAAAGAGGAAGTGAAACCGGTGGAAGATCATGACACGCCCCTACCTGCGTGCCAAATGTTGGAATCAGGGCTCCGCAAACCCAACAAGGTTCGAACACTGGGGCATTTGCGTAGATCTCGTCCGGCTCAAGGTCTCAAAGTCACCACCCTATGGCCTAGCCTAACGATTGCATGCAATGAGAAGAAGATGGACACGAGGATTTACCTAGGTTCGTTCCACCTTGCGGTGTAAACCTCTACTCCTTCTTTGTGGTGGATTGGCCTCTCGAGGAGGTTATGAGTGAACTAGTACAGTGGTTGGGCGGCCTCACGAGGGCTCTAGGTAGTGATGAACTAGTGAGTTCAACCTACCTTCTACGGTGGAAGCTAATCCCTATTTATAGTTGCCACGATCCTCTTCCCTTATCACACAGGCAGGAAGGAACCCCACAACGGCCAAATATGAAAGGGGACAAGAGGTACATCCTATCCTGACTAAAGGTGGTCTTCATGTGCAAGGCTTACGGCTGTGACATAGTGGTGGGCTCGGCGATGACATCCATCCTGCCGAGCTCGTGGTTTTAGTCATGTTGCACCAGGAAGGAAACCTTTGGGGGATTCCTTAGGAACCCACATATGTCCTTGACTCCTTAGCACGAAAGAGGAAACTGTCCTTGTCTGCGCCTGCTGGCGCCCCCCTGATAGCTTGGGTCCAGCCCTTAAGTCGTTTGAGGTTCTCCTTCCGTTGCAAGAAAGATATTTTCGCGATAAAAATCCCCTCAAAATTCCAGCCCGATCGGAGTTACAGTCTCCAGATATTTAAGAAACGGTGAACTGGTCAAAAATCAGTCACGGAAACATGAGAGAAACATAGAGAGAGATCGAATCTCGGAGGGGCTGTTTCCCTCCCGGAGCCATGGCGGCCATGGACTAGAGGGAAAACCCTCCTCCCACCTAGGTAGGAGGTCAAAGAATAAGGAGGGGATATCTCTCCCCCTCTCTCCCGGTGGCACCGGAGCTCTACCGGGGAAACCATCGTGACGACGATCTACACCAACAACTTTGCCCCGTCATCACCAATTCACCCCCCCTCTATGCAGCGGCGTAAAACCTCTCTTCCCCGCTGTAATCTCTACTTGAACATGGTTCTTAATGCTATATATTATTATCCAATGATGTGTGTCTATCCTATGATGTTTGAGTAGATTTATTTTGTCCTATGGGTTGATTGATGATCATGATTGGTTTGAGTTGTATGTTCTATTTTTTTGCTGTCCTAAGGTGCCTTCCGTGAGGCGCACATGTGAAGGAATCCCACTGGAGGGTTTGCAATATGTTTATGATTCACTTATAGTGGGTGGCTAGAGTGACAGAAGCTTACACTCGAGTAAGGGGATTGTTTACGTATGGGATAAAGGGGACTTGATGTGTTAATGGTATGGTTGGATTTAACTTAATGAATTTCTAATAGTTGTGGACGCTTGCTAGAATTCCAATCATAAGTGCATATTATCTAAGTAAAGGAAGTATGTTAGCGTATGACTCTCCCTCATATAAATCTGTAACAATGATACCGGTCTAGTTATCGATTGCCTAGGGATAACTCTTTTTCTTGCGTTACATAAAAAGATTTCTAGTAAATAATTTACTTTATTATTCTTTATCTAAACAACACCTAACTTTTATTTCCACGTTCTTTATTATCTTGCGAACCTATCTATGACATCTACTAAGCACTTCTAGTTTATTTCTCGCAAAGTAGTTTCATACTTGTTCTAGTTAAAGTAAGCATTAGCATGCGTAGAGTTGTATCAATGGTTGATAGAACTTGAGAGAATATTAATTATACCTTTAGCTCCTCGTTGGGTTTGACACTCTTACTTATCTAAAAAAGGCTAGAAATGACCCCCTACACTTGTGGGTTATCAGTTATCAAGACTATTTTTCGGCGCCGCTGTCGGGGAGCATAGCTATATTTATTGCGTTCACTTGAGGATATCCAATTGGTACTATGAAGAATCTGAAAGATACTTGAACCAAGATCGTCCCCTCTCATACAAGAGGAGGTAAGGAACTGCCATCTAGCTCTGCTTTTGATTTACCTAGTGTTTTGAATCGGCTTATAACACCACCGCCTGTTACTCTTTCTGATATGTCGCATGAACTTGATGATACCACTTCTGAAACTAATGAGGATACTACCGATATATTTGACAAAACTGAAATGGTGCCACTGCATGAATTACTTGATTCTCATATTGCTAAAGCTAGAGACCTTGAAAATGTTGAAACTCATGAATATTTTGAATCACCTATTACACCTCACTCTCCTGATAGATATGAATTGCCTGATGTACGTGAGGGTGATGTTATGAATGAGTACATATCTAGGAGATATGCACGCAGAGTTCAAGAAGTCAAGCCTTACTAATAGTAAGAGTATACCCAATACTCCTTTTATCCCTTCTCGGTTTCTACAGGAGAGCAAGGCAGCTCTATGCAAAAGGATATCAAAACTTGAGCAAGAGAATGACGATTTGAGGGAAGAAAACTTCATCCTCAAGCGTAAATTGGCAAAGAAGAATAATGCCTCATCAACACCACCTTCATTAGCACCACAACAAAAGGAGACCCGAGTAAACGGGTATGGGCACTCCCCTTGGCTTGAGCCAAGCTTGGGCGAGGTGCCCCAGTATCGTATCATCATCACTTTTTACCTTTGCTTTCTATTTTCGATCCTTAGCCTTTTCATGATCTAGTTGAATAAAAGTTTAGTATGATCTATTTTCGAGTGCTAGTTTCGTGATCTATCTATCTATGTGTTGGAAATATTCCCTAGAGGCAATAAATAAAGTTTTTATTATTGTATTTCCTTGTTCATGATAATCTTTTATTATCCATGCTATAATTGTATTAATTGGAAACATGGATACATGTGTGGATACATAGACAAACACAATGTCCCTAGTATACCTCTAGTGAACTAGCTCGTTGATTGAAAGATGGTTAAGGTTTCCTAGCAATGGACATGAGATGTCATTTGATAATGGGATCACATCATTAGGAGAATGATGTGATGGACAAGACCCAAACTACAAACGTAGCTTATGATCGTGTCAGTTTATTGCTACTGTTTTCTGCATGTCAAGTATATGTTCCTATGACCATGAGATCATGCAACTCACAGATATCGGAGGAGTACCTTGTGTGTATCAAACATCGCAACGTAACTGGGTGACTATAAAGGTGCTCTACAGGTGTCTTCGAGGGTGTCTGTTGAGTTGGCATGGATCAAGACTGGGATTTGTTACTCCGTGTGACAGAGAGGTATCTCAGGGCCCACTCGGTAATACAACATCACAATAAGCCTTGCAAGCAATGTGACTAAGTGTTAGTTATGGGATCTTGTATTACGGAACGAGTAAAGAGACTTGCCAGTAACGAGGTTGAACTAGGTATGGAGATATCGACGGTCGAATCTCGGGCAAGTAACATACCGAAGAACAAAGGGAACATCATATGGGATTAACTGAATCCTTGACATAGAGGTTCGACCGATAAAGATCTTGGTAGAATATGTAGGAACCAATGTGGACATCCAGGTCCCGCCATTGGTTATTGACGATAGAGGTGTCTCGGTCATGTCTACATAGTTCTCGAACCCATAGGGTCTGCACACTTAAGGTTTGCTGACGTTTCGGTAGTATAGAGTTATGTATAGTGGTGACCGAAGTTTGTTCAGAATCCCGGATGAGATCCTGGAAATCACGAGGAGCTTCGGAATGGTCTAGAGGTAAAGATTCATATATAGGAAGTCCCGTTTTGGTCGCCGAATAAGTTTCGGGCTCATCGGTAGTGTACCGGGAGTGCCGGTAGTGTACTGGGAGGCCTCCTGGAGGGGTATTTTGACCTAAGAGCCTTCATGGGCTGTGGGAGAGTGAATATCAGCCCTTAGTGGGCTGGTGGAAACTCCCACACAAGGCCCATGTGGCTGGAGGAAAAAGCCCAATAGGAAAAGGTGGAAAAAAAAGGCAAAAAGGAGCAATCCTAGTCCTACTAGGATTGGAGGAGGAGAGTCCTCCCCCACCTCCCACTTCGGCCGAAGCCTCCAAGGCTTGGAGGCCAAGGCCGACTCTCCTCCTCCTTCCCTCCTATATATACTAGTGGATTTCTAGGGTTTTGCACTAGTTTTTCAGCCACGTGCTACCCGTTCCTCCAGTGCATAGTTTCTCCTCTAGATCGGATTTCTACAGTGCTTAGGCGAAGCCCTGCCGGAATTGCTCCACCACCATCACCGGAGCACCGTAAGGCTGCCGGAGAACTCTTCTTCCTCTCCACTCCCCCTTGCTGGATCAAGATGGTGGAGATCGTCATCAAGCTGTACATGTGCTGAACGCGGAGGTGCCGTCCGTTCGGTGCTAGATCGGAAGGATCGTGATCAAGTTCGTGGGACGGATCGTGATCAAGTTCATGGAACGGATCGTGATCGGATTGCGGGATGGATCGTGATTGGATCGCGGGACGGATCGTGATTGGATCGCGGGACGCACGGCGATTTGGATCGCGAAGACGTTCGACTACACCAACCGCGTTTCTTAACGCTTCCCGCTTAGCGATCTACAAGGGTATGTCGATTCACTCTCCCTCTCGTAGATGCTCATCACCATGGATAGATCTGCATGTGCGTAGGAAATTTTTTGTTTCCCATGCAACGTTCCCCAACAGTGGCATCATGAGCTAGGTCTATGTGTTGATGAGATCTCGAGTAGAACACAAAAGGTTTGTGGGCGTTGATGCTTAGATTGCTTCCTCCCTTGGTCGGATTTTGGTTCAGTGGTATTGTGAGATGAAGCGGCCCGGACCAACATTACTCGTACGCTTATGAGAGACCGGTTCCCTCGACGCAACTTGTTGCCTAGATGGCTTGCGGGTGGCAGTTTCTCTCACTTTAGTTGGATCGGATTCGACAAAGGCGGTCCTTGAGAAGGTTGAAAAGCAAGTTATGTATCACCGTTGTGGTTTATGCGTAGGTGAGAATCGTTCTTGCTAGAAACCCGTAGCAGCCACGTAAAACATGCAACAATAATTAAAGGACGTCTAACTTGTTTTTGCAGGGTATGTTGTGATGTGATATGGCCAATTACATGATGTGATATATGTGATGTATGAGATGATCATGTGATGTATAGAATTTCACGACTTGCATGTCGATGAGTACGGCAACTGGCAGGAGCCATAGGGTTGTCTTTAATTATTGTATGACCTGTGTGTCAATCATTAAGCGCTATGTAATGCTTTACTTTATCGCTAAACGGTAGCAATAGTAGTAGAAGCATGCAGGGCGTGACAACCTTGATGGCGACACATTGATGGATATCAAGATGATGGAGATCATGGTGTCGTGTCGATGACAATGAAGATCATGCCGGTGCTTTCAAGATGGAGATCTAAAGCACAAGTTCATGGCCATATCATGTCACTTATGAATTGCATGTGATGTTAATCCTTTTATGCACCTTGTTTTGCTTAGTACGACGGTAGCATTATAAGGTGATCCCTCACTTAAATTTCAAGATAAAATTGTGTTCTCCCCAAGTGTGCACCGTTGCGAAAGTTCGTCGTGTTGAGACACCATGTGATGATCGGGTGTGATAGACTCTACGTTCACATACAAAGGGTGCAAGTCAGTGTTGCACGCGCAGAACACTCGGGTTAAACTTGACGAGCCTAGAATGTACAGACATGGCCTCGGAACGCTAGAGACTGAAAGGTCGAACATGAGTAATATAGTAGATATGATCAACATAATTATGTTCACCATTGAAGCCACCTCAACTCACGTGATGATCGGACTTGAGTTGGTGGATTTGGATCATGTGACACTCAGATGACCTGAGGGATGTCAATTTGAGTGGGAGCTTTAGTAATTTGATTAACTAAACTCATTATCTTGAACAGTAGTCTAAAGTGAACTTTGCATATTTATGTTATAGATCAATGGCTCGCGCAGTAGCACCCCTGAATTTTAATGCGTTCCTAGAGAAAGCTAAACTGAAAGATGATGGAAGTAACTTTGTTGACTGGGCCTGTAATCTGAGGATTATCCTCACGGCTTCCCAGAAATCATATGTCCTTGATGCACCGCTTGGTGACCAACCAGAAGACATGACCTCCGAAGACGTTAAGAACGCTTGGGAGGCACGTACTGGAGATTACTCAATAGTTCAGTGTGCAATATTGTATGGCTTAGAACCGGGACTTCAAAGACGTTTTGAACATCATGGAGCATATGAGATGTTCCAGGAGTTGAAGTTTATCTTTCAGAAGAACGCCCGGATCGAGAGGTATGAAACCTCTGATAAGTTCTATGCTTGCAAGATGGAGGAGAACGGGTCTATCAGTGAACATATACTCAGAATGTCTGGGTATTAAACTCGTCTAGCGGAGTTGGGAATTGCCCTTCCGCCAGAGGCGATCACTGACAGAGTTCTTCAATCACTGCCACCTAGTTACAAGAGCTTTGTGATGAACTATAACATGCACGGGATGAACAAGTCAGTCGCCCAGCTGTTTACGATGCTAAAAGTCGCTGAGTCTGAAATCCAGAAAGAACATCAAGTGTTGATGGTCAATAAAACCACTAGTTTCAAGAATAAAGGTTGTTCTATTTATATGAGTACTATCTTTTATGGTCATGCACCCAATGTGAGGGGTTTATTCATATTGAATCTTGATAGTGATGATACACATGTTCATAACATTGATGCCAAAAGATGTAGAGTTGATAATGATAGTACCACTTTCTTCTGGCACTGCTGTTTAGGTCATATTGGTGTAAAATGCATGAGGAAGCTCCATGCTGATGGACTTTTGGAGTCACTTGATTTTGAATCACTTGACACATGTGAACCATGCCTCATGGGCAAGATGACTAACACGTCATTCTCTGGAACAATGGAACGGGCAAGTGACTTATTGGAAATGATACATACTGATGTGTGCGGTCCAATGAATGTTACAGCGCGTGGTGGATATCGTTATTTTCTCACCTTCACTGATGACTTAAGTAGATATGGGTATATTTACTTGATGAAACACAATTCTGAAACGTTTGAAAAGTTCAAGCAATTTCAGAGTGAAGTTGAGAATCATCGTAACAAGAAGATTAAGTTCATGCGATCTGATCGAGGAGGTGAATATCTGAGTTATGAGTTTGGCAGTCACTTAAGACAATGTGGAATTGTTTCACAGTTGACACCGCCCGAAACACCACATCGTAATGGTGTATCCGAACATCATAATCAAACCTTATTAGATATGGTGTGTTCTATGATGTCTCTTGCTGATTTGCCACTATCATTTTGGGGTTATGCATTCGAGACAACTACATTCACTTTAAATAGGGCACCATCAAAATCCATTGAGACCATGCCATATGAACTATGGTTTGGCAAGAAGCCAAAGTTGTCGTTTCTTAAAGTTTGGGGATGTGATGCTTATGTCGAAAAGCTTCAGCCTGAAAAGCTGGAACCCAAAGCGGAGAAATGCGTCTTCATAGGATACCCGAAAGAGACAGTCGGGTATACCTTCTATCTCAGATCCGAAGGCAAAGTGTTTGTCGCTAAGAACGACACATTTCTTGAGAAAGAGTTTCTCTCGAAAGAATTGAGTGGGAGGAAAATAGAGCTTGATGAGGTTATTGAACCTTTACTTCAACTAGAAAGTAGCACAACATAGAAAGATGTTTCTGTGGAACCTACGACAGTAGAAGAGGAAGTTAATGATGATGATCATGAAGCTTCGGATCAAGCTGCTACTGAACCTCGTAGGTTGACAAGGCCGCGTACTACCCCTGAGTGGTACGACAACCCGGTCTTGGAGGTTATGTTGTTGGACAACAATGAACCTACGAGCTATGGAGGAGCAGTGATGGGCTCAGATTCCGAGAAATGGTTAGAGTCCATGAAATCCGAGATGGGATCCATGTATGAAAACAAAGTATGGACTTTGGAAGTATTACCTGAAGGGAGAAAGGCCATTCAGAACAAATGGATCTTTAAGAAGAAGACAAACGCGGATGGTAATGTCACCGTCTATAAAGCTCGACTTGTGGCAAAGGGTTTTTCACAAGTTCAAGGAGTTGACTATGATGAGACTTTCTCACCCGTAGCGATACTTAAGTCTGTCAGAATCATGTTAGCAATAGGTGCTTATTTCGACTATGAAATTTGGCAGATGGATGTCAAAACAGCGTTCCTCAACGGTTTCCTTGAGAAAGAGTTGTATATGATGCAACCCAAAGGTTTTGTCGATCCAGAGAATGCTGACAAAGTTTGCAAACTCCAGTGATCCATTTATGGACTGGTGCAAGCATCTCGGAGTTGGAATAAGCGCTTTGATGAGGTGATCAAAGCGTTTGTGTTTATACAAGTTTACGGAGAAGCTTGTATTTACAAGAAAGTGAGTGGGAGCTCTATAGCGTTTCTAGTATTATATGTGGATGATATATTGCTGATTGGAAACAATATAGAAATGCTAGAAAGCGTGAAGGAATATTTGAACAAGAGTTTTTCAATGAAGGACCTAGGAGAAGCTGCTTTCATATTAGGCATTAAGATCTATAGAGATAGATCGAGACGCTTAATAGCACTTTCACAGAGCACATACCTTGATAAAGTTTTAAAGAAGTTCAAAATGGAACAGTCCAAGAAGGGGTTCTTGCCTGTGTTACAAGGTGTGAAGTTGAGTAAGACTCAATGCCCAGTAACTGCAGAAGATAGAGAAAAGATGAGTGTCATCCCCTATGCTTCAGCCATAGGCTCTATCATGTATGCAATGATGTGCACAAGACCCGATGTCAGCCTTACCATAAGTATGGCCGGAAGGTTTCAAAGTGATCCTGGAATGGAGCACTGGCAAGCGGTCAAGAATATCCTTAAGTACCTGAAAAGGACTAAGGAAATGTTTCTTGTTTGTGGAGGTGATGAAGAGCTCGTCAAAAAGGGTTACATCGATGCAAGCTTTGACACTGATCCGGATGACTGTAAGTCGCAAACCGGATACGTATTTAGTCTTAACGGGGGAGCGGTAAGCTGGTGCAGTTCCAAGCAAAGCGTGGTAGCTGATTCTATGTGCGAAGCGGAATACATCGTAGCCTCGGAGGCAGCGAAGGAAGGTGTCTGGATGAAGCAGTTCATGACAGATCTTGGAGTAGTGCCCAGTGCACTGAATCCAATGAACCGGTTCTGTGACAACACTGGTGCCATTGCTCTGGCCAAGGAACCAAGGTTTCACAAGAGGACCAGACACATAAAGCGACGCTTCAACTCCATCCGCGATTACATCATGGAGAAAGACATAAATATTTGCAAAGTGCACACGGATCTGAATGTTGCAGACCCGTTGACTAAACCTCTTCCAAGGGCTAAACTTGATCAACACTAGAACTGCATGGGTGTTCGATTCATTACAATGTAAATCACATAGTGATGTGAACTAGATTATTGACTCTAGTGCAAGTGGGAAACTATTGGAAATATGCCCTAGAGGCAATAAATAAAGTGTTTATTATTGTATTTCCTTGTTCATGATAATTGTTTATTATCCATGCTATAATTGTATTAATTGGAAACATGGATACATGTGTGGATACATAGACAAACACAATGTCCCTAGTATACCTCTAGTGAACTAGCTCGTTGATCGAAAGATGGTTAAGGTTTCCTATCCATGGACATGAGATGTCAATTGATAACGATATCACATCATTAGGAGAATGATGTGATGGACAAGACCCAAACTACAAACGTAGCTTATGATCGTGTCAGTTTATTGCTACTGTTTTCTGCATGTCAAGTATATGTTCCTATGACCATGAGATCATGCAACTCACAGATATCGGAGGAGTACCTTGTGTGTATCAAATGTCGCAACGTAACTGGGTGACTATAAAGGTGCTCTACAGGTGTCACCGAGGGTGTCTATTGAGTTGGCATGGATCAAGACTGGGATTTGTTACTTCGTGTGACGGAGAGGTATCTCAGGGCCCACTCGGTAATACAACATCACAATAAGCCTTGCAAGCAATGTGACTAAGTGTTAGTTTTGGGATCTTGTATTACAGAACGAGTAAAGAGACTTGCCAGTAATGAGGTTGAACTAGGTGTGGAGATACCGACGATCGAATCTCGGGCAAGTAACATACCGAAGAACAAAGGGAACATCATACGGGATTAACTGAATCCTTGACATAGAGGTTCGACCAATAAATATCTTCTTAGAATATGTAGGAACCAATTTGGACATCCAGGTCCCGCCATTGGTTATTGACCATAGAGGTGTCTCGGTCATGTCTACATAGTTCTCGAACCTGCAGGGTCTGCACACTTAAGGTTTGGTGACGTTTCGGTAGTATAGAGTTATGTATGGTGGTGACCGAAGTTTGTTTGGAGTCCCGGATGAGATCCCGGACGGCACGAGGAGCTCCGGAATGGTCCCTAGGTAAATATTCATATATAGGAAGTCCCGTTTTGGTCGCCGGAAAAGTTTTGGGCTCATCGGTAGTGTACCCGGAGTGCCGGGAGTGTACCGGGAGGCCTCCGGGAGGGGTATTTCGACCCAAGAGGCTTCATGGGCTGTGGGAGAGTGAATATCAGCCCTTAGTGGGCTGATGGAAACTCCCACACAAGGCCCATGTGGCTGGAGGAAAAAACCCAATAGGAAAAGGTGGAAAAAAGGCAAAAAGGAGCAATCCTAGTCCAACTAGGATTGGAGGAGGAGAGTCCTCCTCCACCTCCCACTTTGGCCGAAGCCTCCAAGGCTTGGAGGCAAAGGCTGCCTCTCCTCCTTCCCTCCTATATATACTGGTGGATTTCTAGGGTTTTGCACTAGTTTTTCAGCCACGTGCTACCCGTTCCTCCAGTGCATAGTTTCTCCTCTAGATCGGATTTCTACAGTGCTTAGGCGATGCCCTGCCGGAATTGCTCCACCACCATCGCTGGAGCGCCATTAGGCTGCCGGAGAACTCTTCTTCCTCTCCACTCCCCCTTCCTGGATCAAGACGGTGGAGATTTTCATCAAGCTGTACGTGTGCTGAACGCGGAGGTGCTGTCCGTTTGGTGCTAGATCGGAAGGATCGTGATCAAGTTCATGGGACGGATCGTGATCAAGTTTGTGGGACAGATCGTGATCGGATCTCAGGACGGATCATGATTGGATCGCGGGATGGATCGTGATTGGATCGCGGGACGCACGGCGATTTGGATCACGAAGACGTTCGACTACACCAACCACGTTTCTTCCCGCTTCCCGCTTAGTGATCTAGAAGGGTATGTAGATTCACTCTCCCTCTCATAGATGCTCATCACCTTGGATAGATCTGCGTGTGCGTAGGAATTTTTTTGTTTCCCATGTGACGTTCCCCAACACTATGTAATCGAGTGAGATTTATATAATAAAATTTAGTTTGAGCTTTTGCCCTTTTACTTTCTTGTTACAATCATGATAAAACAAAATAAATGAGAAAATATCATATGCTAATCTTATGGTGAGTAATGACATCACAATAAATAAAAGTATAAGTGATAAAATTTATTGGAGATTGGCAAACATAGCATTATTCAATGATGCAATTCATGAAAAAATAAATTAGGGAAGAGAAGACTCACATGCAAATATTCTATCATGGACATCTTTTATGATATGAGCCCCCATTAAATATTATATGCAAAAATTGTTGACGTTGGACAAGGAAGACAACATAATGATTTATGCTTGTTCATATTCACATAGAAGTTACATTGTCATAGATCCTTTAACATGTGGTGCTTCCCAATATCTTTGCTAGCCAAAAACTCCGCACTAAGTAGAGATACTACTTGTGCATCCAAAAACCCAAAACCCAAACTCATGTTTGAGATTCCACCATACCTACCTATGGATTGAATAAGATCCTTCAAGTAAGTTGTCATCGGTGCATCAAGGCAATAAAAATTGTTTCTAAAAAGTGTTGGATCAATTAGTGTAAGAGAAAATTGAGCGTTGCACGAACTTGTGATGGCAAAATAATAAAAGGGATGGACTGCATAATAAAGGTTGCTATCACAAGAGGAAATGCAACGTGACATTCTTTTGTGCTAAGGGATTTGGCATACAAACTAAAAAGCGCATGACAACCTCTGCTTCCCTCTGTGAAGGGCCTATCTTTTACTTTTATGTACTCACTTTTATGCAAGAGTAAAAGTATTCTTTCCTATTCTTTTTTATTTTTCTCCTTTGGCAAGCATCATGTGGTGAGGAAATATCTTGGCACATATGACCAGATGGATATGAGTGAGCATGAGTTATTATTATTGACAACACCCTTGAGGTGAATATGTCGGGAGGCAAACTATAAGCCCCTATCTTTCTATGTTTCCGGTTGGAACTTTTTGTCCATGGGTATGCTATGAGCATTAGCAATCATAGAAGACTAAATGATGGTTGAGTATGTGGACTTTCTAAAAGGCTCTTACATGAGACCCTTCCTAAAAATATGATGAATTGTAGTTGCAAAGTTGGCTGAGAACATAGTTTGTTGGTTTCCAATAAGGTTTATGCTTTATACTTCCACGTTGTGATGAATTGTTACTTGCTCATAAGAAGTTATATGATGCTGCTATGAAACAATAGTTTTATGAGAAAGTTTTATGTTAGTTTTTTGTTGTTGTTATAATAATAAGCATGATGCTACTATGTCTGTATTTTGTTTTTATTGACAACTCTCTCTCAAACCATGCGGGCATGTTCTTCGATATCGGCTTTCGCTTGAGGACAAGCGAGGTCTAAGCTTGGGGGAGTTGATACGTCCATTTTGCATCATGTTTTACTACTGTTATTTATAATGTGTTTATACATAATAATGCTTTGGGGAGTAATTCTAATGCCTTTTCTCTCACAATTTGCAAGGTTTACATCAAGAGGGAGAATGCTGGCAACTGGAATTCAGCACCCAAAAAAAGCACGCCAGAGATACCTATTCTGCACAACTCCAATGAAGCTGAAAATTTACGGAGAATTTTTATGTGATAAATAAGAATTACCGGATCTGAGAACTACCCTCCACAAGGGCGCGTTAGGCCCCCTAACCATGCCCTGGTGGAGGTGGGCACCCATGCCCACCTCGGTAGCCCATCTTCTTGTATAAAATCCTAAAAAACCTAAAAATATTCGGAGGAGGACTTTCGGGACGAAGCGCCACCGCCTTGAGGCGGAACTTGGACAGGAGCACTTTTGCCCTCTGGCAGAGCGATTTCGCCGGTGGAACTTCCCTCTCGGAGGGAGAAATCGAAGCCATCATCATCACCAACAACCCTCTCATCTTGGGGAGGCTATTCTTCATCAGCATCTTCAACAACACCATCTCCTCTCAAACCCTAGTTCATCTCTTGCATTGAATCTTTGTACCGGAATCTCAGATTGGTACCTATGGGTGACTAGTAGTGTTGATTACCTTGTGTAGTTGATTACTATATGGTTTATTTGGTTGAAGATTATATGTTCAGATCCATTATGCCATTCAATATGCCTATGATCTTGAGCATGCATATTATTTGTGAGTAGTTACTTTTGTTCTTGAGTTCACGGGAGAAGTCATGTTGCAAGTAATCATGCAAATTTCATATGTGTTCGATATTTTTATGATATGTTTGTTGTGATTCCCTTAGTGGTGTCATGTGAACATCGACTACATGACACTTCACCATCCTTGGGCCTAAGGTAATGCATTGTGTAGTAGTTATTATATCATTGGTTGCTAGAGTGATAGAAGCTTAAACCCTAGTTTATGTGCTACCTCGTAAGGGGCGGATTTGGGTCCACATTTTTAATGCTATGGTTAGACTTTGTCTTAATACTTTTCTCATAGTAGTGGATGCTTGCGAGGGTGTTAATCATAAGTAGGTTGTTAGTTCAAGTAAGAACAACACCTTAGCACCGGTCCACCCACATATAAAATTATCAAAGTAGCGAACATGAATCAAACCAACATGATGAAAGTGACTAGATGAAATTCCCGTGTACCCTCAAGAACACTTTGCTCCTCATAAGAGATACTTTTGGCCTGTCCTTTGCCACAAAAGTATTGGGCTACCTTGCTGCACCTTACCTATTGTTACCGTTACTTGCTTGTTACAAATTACCTTGCTATCAAAACACCTGCTACTTACAATTTCAGTGCTTGCAGAAATTACCTTGCTGAAAACCGCTTATCATATCCTTCCGCTCCTCGTTGGGTTTGACACTCTTACTTATCGAAAGGACTACGATTGATGCCTATACTTGTGGGTCATTAGGTATACCCACAAAAATACCTTGCTCCATTAAACAAAGTTATGAGAAAACCGCTTTATGTGATATAGGAGCCGGTGTTAGTGTTATGCCTTTCTTCTATACAAAAGACTTGATTTGAATAATATTACACCTAGTGAGATATCTTTACAAATGGCTAATAAATCTATTGCTATATATATTCGAATTTCCGAGGATGTTCCTGTTGTGGTTGCAAATGTTACTATCTTAATAGACTTTGTTATTCTTAAGATGCCCGAGGACGACAACATGTTGATTATCCTTGGTAAACCCTTATTAAATATTTCACGGGCTGTTATGATAGCAACAAAAGCAAGGTTACTTTTCACATCAATGGAAAACAACACACCATGCATTTTCCGAAGAACCAAGCTTTGGTTAATAATATTAATGTCATTGAGCCAGGTGCCGCAATCATCATTGAAGGTTTTATTTTTCCTCTTCCCACTGCCAAGAAGAAATATGATATTCTTATTTTTGGGGATATGCAAATCCCCATTGAGGTAATTTAGTGCTATACGAAAATTCTTCGGTTTCATGTCAATCGGAAACGACTATTAATAAGACTTGATCAATCTTCATAATGGATCCTTTTTGAAGGACATGTGGTTGATGAATTTAGTGAGCACAACTTTCTGTACCATTAGTTTACGTTATGTTATTCTTAGTTAAATAAAATAAATTCTATGATTATCCTGTCTTCTAAATTTAACGTGCAAAATGACGCAAAAATAAAAAAGTCTTAGATTGCAACAAATTTTAACATGATTTTTATGGAATATTTAAGAATTTCTGGGGCTGAAAACACATCAGGGAGGTGCACCTGTGGGCCACAAGCCAACAGGGCACACCCACCCCTAGGCGCGCCATGATAGCTTGTGGGGCCCACAAGCACCCTACCTTATCCCTTCAGCCCAGGTCACCTCTTACCTCCAGCAAAAAATCACACACTCCCCCCTCTCTCGTGTTCTTGCTCCTCAACTTGAGGTTTTCGATCTCTTTTCTCGGAACTCCGTTTCCCAAATTGTTTTGAGGAATTGCTCCTTGGTATGTGAATCTTCCATTCCTCCAATTAGTTTTTTTACCATGGAAACTGCAGGGCTTGGCCCCACATCATTTTATAAAAAGAGCAAACAAAGTCATATGTACAGATCCACAAGCAGTGGAAAAAGACTAAAAAGGTAAACTAAACTAAGCTCCAAGGGAAAGCAGAAAGAAAACAATCCTCAAGGTGGCAGGAAAGCAATCCAGTGAATAAGTTCCTCCTTGTGTCTTGATTTTATCCTGTGTGCCATCAGGGAAATATCATGTATGAATCCAGCCTTCCATCTACCAAAAGATAGTCTTATCTTTCTGAAGATCTTATCATTTCTAACCATCTAGATATTCCACCAGGTTAAAAAGACCACTTCTGCAAAGAAAGGCTTAGCAAACTCCTTTATGGCTTGGACTGCAATATCCACCATATCAGTGCTGGAAGACCAATCTATCTACAAGTAGTTCCAAACTCTAGCACTGAAATTACATTGGAAGAATAGATGATTTCTATCCTCTAGAGAGCTAGATCTGCATAACACGGATTCAGGACCATCCTCAATTCGCCAGTGCCTTCTCTGTATCATGTCTTTGGTGTTGACTCTGTCCATAATCACTAGCCATGCAAACATTTTAATGGACATAGTACAACAACTCTTCCATATCCAATTCAGGATAGGGTTTGCCACAATGGGCCTATGAACCAGATCATAATACTTCTTGGTAGTATATTGTGACTTCTTACTATCATTCCAAGACCAGCAGTCAGGCATCAATCTACCTCAAGCGAAATTATCCAGGCATTGTAACACACATTGAAGCTCCACATATGCCTGTTCAGATAAAGGCAATTGGAAAATCCTAGAAGGTTGTCAGTGCTGAGAACTTGCTGTACTGATATGCTTTGGTCCAAATAGTAGGAGAAGAGCCTTTTAAATTTATCTTGGAGTAGCAAACTGCTATTATCAGCCCAGTTGTCCCTCCAAAACAGGACAATATTCCCAGTGTTAACTTTAACTACAGACACAGCTCGGAATTTGTCCATAAGTTTGGAGACATCTCTCCACCAAAAGGATCCACACAAGGTGGTGTCATGGGGAACCCTACCATAATAATAGGAATCCCAGATTAGATGCACCCACGGAATATCCTCCTTGTTGTAAAATTTGTGCAGATGTTTAAGCAATAGTGCATCATTTTGCAGACTGAGGTTTAGAATTCCCAGGACGCCTTGTTCTTGGGTCTGCAAACCAGAGGCCAAGCAGCTAAAGAGTGTCCAGTTTCCTATCCATACTTCCTCCATAAGCATTGTCTATGTATCCTTTCCAATTGCTTCAAAATACGAGGTGGAATTTTCAAGCTACATAAGAAGAAAATCGGTATTGAGGATATTACAGAATTTTTGGGGGGATTACCCCCGGGTAGGCTCAAGGAGACGACTCAACATTTTAAAACATCGGGGGACCCACCCCCGGTATGCGAAGCCCCACAAATCAACAAGACAAACAAAGAAGTGAGCTGACGACATTGTAGCTGACGACACTGTAGCTGACGACACTATAGCTGTCCGGCTGCTCCTGCCCGGCTCCCCTTGTCCGGCTCCTCCTATCCGGCTCCTCTTGTCCGGCTCCCCCTGTTCGGCTCCTCTTGTCCGACTCCTCCTGTCCGGCTCCTCTTGTCCGGCTCCTCCGGTCCGGCTCCTCCGGTCTGGCTCCTCCTGTCCGGCTCCTCCTTTCTGGCTCCTCCAGTCCGGATCCTCCCATCCGGCTCCTCCTGTCTGGCTGCGGCCTGACAAAGTCAGCTCCTGATGCCCCATCGGACACGTGCGAACCAGATGGCCATATCTCATGGTGGTGCGCTATTGGCGAGCAGGAGCACACTGTACACATGTCATGTAGTACTCTCTACAGTGTAACCTTCCCCATGGACACTGATTTATCAAGTGCACTAGGGTACATACATAACTTAGTCCACAAGCTACATGTGGCTTGACATGTAAGCTACCCATGGTAGCTTACACCTCAAGCTACCTGGGATGTAAGCTACCCATTACGGCTTACATCCCAAGCTACCCATCCATGCCTATATAAAGCCCCCCTCTCACTCTCTCAGGAGGGCTAGCTTGCCTGACATCCTATCATCCCCACTCTCACTCTCATGTATGAGACAAGAAGCCTCATGGCTCTCCTCCCCAAACAGCTCCAGGAGCAACCATGTACCAAATGTACCTCAGTTATACAGATATGCAGGAGTATGGGTATTATCTCTCCGGAGAGCCCCGAACCTGGGTAAACCACTGCATGCTATTCGCATACCCGTCCTGGATCATCCATGACAGCCTTGCCCTCACCTCGATAAGCCACCCCATGGCATCTGCCGTCTCGCGTGACCCCCCGTGAGAAAACGACGACAGTTGGCGCCCACCATAGGGCCTGATGCTGCTGGGACCACGGTCTGGGCGGGACCCTCTTTGTCGCCACCACCGTGGCGTCACCACGGTCTTACCGGGGGCTCGACTCCAACACGCCCCCAAGGCGAATGCGCGCGACGCCGCATCCTCGCTACCGGTCCCGTCGCCACCGCCACAGGATCGCCCCTATCTTACCGGGGGATCGACTCCAACATGCCCCCGGGGCGAATGCGCGTGACGCAGCGTCCTTGCTACCGGTCCTGTCAGGGATATACCCCGCAGTATGACTCGGCCTGGCGACTCACAGGAGACCCGAAAAAGACATGACATTTTATTAATGACCCGGTAGGCGGATCACAGGACGACCAGGCCCAAGACCCGGCGTGTGCGCCGGCGTCAGGCGGCTCACAAGAGAAGGCTCAAAGAGAGAAAGACTCCCTGTCGAAGGTTACAGGACCCGGAAGAGGATTCTAGAGAGACTAGTCCTAATCCTACTCCTAGTAGGACTCTATTTGTAAACCTACCCTCTCCACGTATATAAGGAGGGGTAGAGCAGCCCTAGAGCGAGAAGAGACACAAGTCCACAAGTTTAGACAACACAAGAGATTAGAGATAGACAGATTAGAGGCTCTCATGATTAGAGGTAGCAAACAACACCCTCGTAACCGAGAGATCTCTTTCATCTTCAATACCAGACAAGCAGGACATAGGCTTTTACCTCCATTGGAGGGGCCGAACCTGGGTAAACTCAAGGTCTCTCGATTCTGATCAACCCCTTCAAGACGCCACGTAGTTGCGTCTTCGCCCCGAACCTAAGTCCGTTCACCTGGACATCTGCCGTGACAAATCCACGATACTTGGCGCCCACCATGGGGCGTGCACGGTGGTTTGTGTTCTTGAAGGGATCTCTCCCAAGGATCGAGAAGCACACAATTTTTCGGATAAAGAAGAGCCGATGCCAGTTTGAGATAATGAAAAATTTAGGGTTGTGTCGTGCGTGCCGTGACACACGGCCGGGTGATGTGTCAAAGCCTGGTCGATTTCTGCCATCGTCGACAGGTCCGCTTATTTCAAAAATGACAGGACTGAGCCGCCACCCGTGCTGATGTGAGCCACATTCAGCCGGCTGCTGCCGTGGGCCGCCTCCGCCTCGTTCCGGTTCCATCGAGGGCCGGCGCTGTCAAGCCGCCGCCGGTTCTGCTGCCATGAGCCACCGATTTCCTCACGCACGAGCCGCCTCCACCATGGTTCACACTACCACCTGCGTCGCCGGGTCACAGCCATCGCAGGGTAAGGAGAAGTGGGAGGTGGTGGATAAGGACGTGGGGAGCAGGTTGGGAAGATAAGAGGTTTAAAAAAATGGGACCCGCCTTGTCAAACACGTCGTGGTCCTTCACCGCCTCGAGTCACCTTGCTGGACTTCTTTGATGAAACGCCGTCACCACCGAGCCGCCCTGGTCTAGCACCGTCTGGGAGCCATTGTGGCTGAATCGTCACCTCCGCTGCGGCCTCGAGAGAGTGCCTCAATCGCTGTTGAAATTACGGGAGGCGATCCACGGACGATGTATATGACTCAGCTGGTCGTCGAGACGAAACAGGTGCTATCCACCCAATTTATTTTATCTATACATTTTGATTCCTTCGAAGAACAATTACTTCATCTTTGTAATATTTTTTACACATGACAAATTATTCATTACCAAAGCGGCATCATATCGCGGAGATTGAGGCGCACCAGCGTCGTTTGGCACCGGCGTTCGTACCGGCTTACAGCGCCACAGCCGTCTCTCGTGGCCGAACCGGCTTACAACACCGTGACCGTCTCTCGCCACCGCTCCGGCTTACAGCATCGTGGCCATCTCTCACCATCCGTGCAGGCTTACAACGTCGTGGCGTCTTCCACAACAGCACCGGCTTACAATGCCATGGCTGATTTCTATGTCTACATCAACGCGCCGGTACCACTCATGCTAACCCGGAATTATGAGCCGCCCAATGGACGCGGTAAGCCGCCGCATTTGCGATATGGTATTCACCAACAACGCCGTAACTCACCGACCGCCCAGCTCACAACGCCGTGGCCATCTCTCGCGACCGTGCCGACTTACAGTGCCGTGGCCGTCTCTCGTGATCATGTCGTAGCTGACTTCGACGTCTACATCAACACGCCAGCGGGCGTATACACCAGTACGAGCCACCAATTGACGCGTGCAAGCCGCCACCCACAATTTGATCTACATCAACATATCAGTGCAGTGCTCGATGATATGAGCCGCCCAACGGACAAGCGCGCAAGTCGCCGCCATTACAGTTTGGCTCACTTCAACAACCAGCCGGGACGAACCATCGACCGCATCATTCAAACAATTCGTACTGGATCATCTATAACCCACCACGGTCAACCTCAACCATCAGTGGAGACTCTCAAAGCCGCCTCTTCGAGTCAACTTAAGACTCGGGGGCTACAGACATGGCGAGACACATTTGGTCGTTTTCAACGAGAACCCCACATCTTTGCAAGCGAAAACCCCATCCTGGGGGCTATTACATTATTGGCGGATGATTAAAAGTTGCCCAAGAGGACGACCCGCTATGATGCGCCATTAAAACATAGGTGCTTGAATTTATTTGGAGCTTCTGCCATTCCTTCATACAAGATGGCAGCTTACAAGATGGCGACTTACAAGAAGAATTCACAAATATGCCAGTTGACATGTCAACTACGACTGCTGAGGGTGGCTTCTTACCTTCGGGTATCGCTTCTAACGCCTTATCGGCCGGCTTTATGCCAAACCTTCCGGCTAACACGATTAGCCGGGGGCTGAGGGCGGCTTCTTACCTTTGGGTATCGCTTCTAACGCCTTATCGGCCGGCTTTATGCCAAATCTTCCGGCTAACACGATTAGCCGGGGGCTGAGGGCGGCTTCTTACCTTCGGGTATTGCTTCTAACGCCTTATCGGCCGGCTTTATGCCAAATCTTCCGGCTAACACGATTAGCCGGGGGCTGAGGGCGTCTTCTTACCTTCGGGTATCGCTTCTAACGCCTTATCGCCCGGCTTTATGCCAAATCTTCTGGCTAACGTGATTAGCCGGGGGCTAAGGGCGGCTTCTTACCTTCGGGTATCGCTTCTAACGCCTTATCGGCCAGCTTTATGCCAAATCTTCTGGCTAACACGATTAGCCGGGGGCTGAGGGCGGCTTCTTACCTTTGGATATCTCTTCTAACGCCTTATCGGCCGGCTTTATGCCAAATCTTCCGGCTAACACGATTAGCCGGGGGATGAGGGCGGCTTCTTACCTTCGGGTATCGCTTCTAACGCCTTATTGACCGACTTTATGCCAAATCTTCTAGCTAACACGATTAGCCGGGGGCTGAGGGCGGCTTCTTACCTTCGGGTATCGCTTCTAACGCCTTATCGGCCAGCTTTATGCCATATCTCCAGCTAACACGATTAGCTGCGGGCTGAGGGCGGCTTCTTACCTTCGGGTATCGCTTCTAATGCCTTATAGGCCGGCTTTATGCCAAATCTCTGGCTAACACGATTAGCCGCGGGTTGAGGGCGGCTTCTTACCTTCGGGTATCACTTCTAACGCCTTATTGGCCGGCTTTATGCCATCTCCGGTATCATGATTAGCCACGGTTGTAAAAGGGGGCTTCTCACCTTCGGGTGTAGCTTATCTAACCCTAACAACCGGCGTTCGCATCAAAAATACTGACAAGTCAAACTTTGCATCACACATTGCACCATATATTGCATCAACATTGCATCGTACATTGCATCGACATTGCATCATACATCGAATCATATTCACATGACATGCCGTCTTATCAAGCCGGGTCAGAGCAAGATTATGAAAGAAGGAGCAATGTTATAACATCTCCGGGTTGTGCTTTTTCAAGCCGCCCTTACAACAATGCAGAATATATTCTATCTTGTTTATTTTTGCAGGTTTTATCTCTTAAAGATGAGCCGCCATTAAGTACTCCGTAAGAGCAAATGGATCTTTAATAGCCAAACCCGGCTGGATCTTCATGGTTTATCATAACCAGTACTAAATGATTGGGTTTTTTAAGCCAGCTCGGAGAATTCATTATTTTTCAAAGAGCGACCCTATCAGATATAATGTCGTGTCATCTAATTAATCGGTTCTCATATTTCTTCAATTGTGCTCTGTGGTAATCTACAACACTCATGGATTTCTCCAATATACATTTGTCGGGTTACATCACAACCACGAGCAGGGATTTCATGTCAAAGACGAAGGAATTATTCCAGGATATTCATGTCGGGTTCTATTACAACCATGGTCATGGATTCATTCAACAAACTGTGGGGAGTCATATTATAGTCCCAAGTCGCCGCAAGCAGACGACCTGGCACTTGGGGGCTACATTATTCAAGTTCACTTTATATCAAATATGCAAGTCCCATGTCGCTTCAAGCATGCACCACGACACTTGGGGGCTAATGCAAGCCGGTTTTTCAAATCATTACATTGTTAGCAAGACCCTATTATCTCGAGGAGATGAGCCGGTGTTTCTATATTTTCCTAAGTCCCAGCCCAGTAATTCTTACTGACCCGACACTTGGGGGCTACACCACTCAGATTTTTTTTCTAAAGTCACAAGTCGCCGTAGGCGTGTGACCCGACACTTGGGGGCTACAGTATTCAGCTGTTCCAATAGATTAAGAGATTCAAATTGAAGACCTGGCGCATCACGTTCTGATGATCCGGCCCTTGGGGGCTACACCCGCCGAAGCTTTATAAAGGTATAAGGCAGTTATAAGTCCCAGGTTGCTGCAGGCAGGACAACCCGACACTTGGGGGCTACACAGTCCAAAATATTATTGCAAAGCACCAAGTTATCATGGATAATCTCGGAGCTTGGGGGCTATAGGTAATATGGACATATCAAAAACTTTGAGGAGAATTTTATCAAAGACGACTATTTCATATGCAGAAAAGACCCGGATTTCTGAGGAGCCATTTCATAAGCCGGCCAAAGGAGGAAGTCGTCTACTTAACATATTTGTTATTCTTATTTCAGAAGCTTAGCATGAACAAATTCAAACTAATCTGGGGGCTAATGTCGGGGATATACCCCGCGGTATGACCCGGCCTGGTGACTCAGAGGAGACCCGAAAAAGACATGACATTTTATTAATGACCTGGCAGGCAGATCACAGGACGAACAGGCCCAAGACCCAGCGTGTAAGCCGGCGTCAGGTGGCTAACAAGAGAAGCCTCAAAGAGAGAAAGACTCCCTGCCGAAGGTTACAAGACCCGGAATAGGATTCTAGAGAGACTAGTCCTAATCCTACTCCTAGTAGGACTCTATTTGTAAACCTACCCTCTCCACTTATATAAGGAGGGGTAGAGCACCCCTAGAGGGAGAAGAGACACAAGTCCACAAGTTTAGACAACACAAGAGATTAGAGATAGACATATTAGAGGCTCTCGTGATTAGAGGTAGCAAACAGCACCCTTGTAACCGAGAGATCTCTTTCATCTTCAATACCAGACAAGCAGGACGTAGGCTTTTACCTCCATCGGAGGGGCCGAACCTGGGTAAACTCTGTGTCTCTCGATTCCGATCAACCCCTTCGAGCCGCCACGTAGTTGCGTCTTTGCCCCGAACCTAAGTCCGTTCACCCGGACATCTGCCGTGACAAATCCACGACAGGTCCCGTCACCACCGCGGCGGCGTCACTGCTATCTCTCCGGGGGCTCGACTTTAGCATGCTCCCAGGGCGAATGCGTGTGATACCACGTCCTCGCTTCCGGTCACGTCGCCACCATCACGGCATCGTTGCTATCTTTCCGGGGGCTCGACTTCAGCACGCCCCCAGGGCAAATGTGCGCGACGTCGCGTCGTTGCTACCAGTCCTGTCGCCACTGCCGCGGCATCGCCGTTATCTTTCTGGGGGCTCGACTACAACATGCTCCCGGGGCAAATGCGTGTGACGCCGCGTCCTTGCTACCAGTCTCGTCGCCGCCACTGCGGCGTCACCGCTATCTTTCCAAGGACTCGACTTAAACACGCCCCTAGGACGGCTGCGCGGGACCGCGTGTCCCTGCCGTCGGCGTCGCCTCCGTCAGGTTTTGTGCGCCGTGTCGCCCCCGGCTGCGCCACGCCCGTGCGCCGGCCCTGCGGCTCCGCCTCCCGCACGTCTCCGCTACCTACTCTTACCAACCACCGTGTCACTCTCCTCCTCCGTCATCTCCTCTCGAAGCCTCGACCCGGGCTGCACCGACGGGGAGCAGCCTTCCCTCCCATACTCGGGCCTCGAGATCACGACCACGTGGTGTAGACCCGGGCCGGCCGGTGTTCCGCGCCAACTCCACCGGTCTCGCACATTCCTGGTTCACGCCTGTGTCGTGATTGGGCTCTATGCGACGGCCCCGACTCGCACCACCCGGCAGTCCATCCCCGCACCCACCGGCCACGCATGGTCCGACTCTGCCTCGCCGCACACTGGCTCTGCATCGTCGTTACGGACTTGCCATGCCGCCTCCGGCTGTGCCGCGCCCGCAGCTCCACCAACCGTGCACGATCGGCCCGCACCTCCACGCGCTTCGTCGACTCAGGCCGTCCCTCCGCAACGCCTCGGCCGGCTCCGAACCTCTGCTTCCACCAGCGGCGTCCTCGCCTCGGCTCCCTCCAACGCGCTCCTCCGCCGCCGCGTTGCCCCACTGCTGCCTGCTCGCCCGTGCGGCTTCGGCCATGGCCGGCTTCACCCGATGTGCCGGAGGCCCCCCGCGCGTCGGGCTAGCTCCCGGTCGTGCGGTTCCCCCAGCACCGCCCCGTGTCCGGCTCCGGGTCACCGGCATTGCCCCGCCACGCGGCACCCGACTCCTTGCCGCCTCCCGGTCACCCGGGCCGCTGCGCCGCCTCTTCAGTGCGCGGCCCGACGTCCCCGCCTGCCATGTCACCGCACGCCCACCGCCTCGACCCCTGTCGCGCTAGCCGGCTCCAGCGTGCTCCTCGTCTGACCCTGCTCCCCTACATGCCTCTTGTGCGCCCGCAAGGCTTCGTCGGCTCCGCGCTCAGCGCGTCTGCGAGCTTGCTCGCCCCCCGCACTTCCTCCTCTTGCCGGGAGCCGCTTCGCTCGGCCGGCTACGCACCGCCCCGTCTGCGCCCCACAGCCGGCCGTTGCGCCGAGCTCCTCCGGCCCGGCCGCCTTACGGGCCGCCACTCCGACCGGCTCCGTGCATCAGCCCAGCCTCCTCGTACGCTGGGACGACCGCTGCTTCTCCCGTGCGTCCACCCCGTCGCGAGCCGGCTGTCAGCACTCCGCCCCTCCAACCCGTGCGCCCGCTTCCAGTTGCGCCGCCAAGTTCCATCCTCCCGGCTCCCCTGGAGGAACAAGTCGCCCTGGCCATCCCCCACGCGCCATGGCTGGCTCCTCCCGCTCCATGTAGGGACAGAAAAGGAGTGGGGGAGCCGGTTAGTAAGAAAAGTGGGAGCAAAAAAAGAGAAAGGAAAAAGACACCTGCGTCTGCATACCTGCGTCCCCACTCGGACGGCTGACCTGCGTCACCGGCTGGCTAGCTGGCCTGCCCACCTACTTTGACATCGAGACGGCTCCAGCTGCCCACCCGTTTCGATGTCCGACCGGTCGGGTCCGGCCGGCTGGCACACCCATTGACTGCCACGGGCTCGACGACTACACCCATCGGGTGCGCCAGCACGCTGCGCTGGCAAAAAGCCACGTCAGCTATCTTCAACAACAAATGGCCTCGTCAGCGGAAAAAACAATGAACCTCCTTGCACGGAGGCTCGGAGGCTACTCCAGCCAGCGCCTCACGCTCAACAGCCGGCAGACCTCGCGTCCGCCCTCGGTAGTGCTCGCGCACATCAGCCGGTGGACCCTGCGTCCGCCCTCGGCAGCGCCTCGCGCCCAACAGCCGGCGGACCCTGCATCCGCCCTTGGCAGTGTCTCGCACCTAATAGCCAGCGGACCCCGCGTTCGCCCTTGGCAAGGCCTCGCGCACATCAGCCGGCGGACCCCGCGTCCGCCCTCAACCGCGCCTCGCGCCCAACGGCTGGTGGACCCCGTGTCCGCCCTCGGTAGCGCCTCGCGCCCACCAGCGGCCCGACTCCGCGTCCGTGCGTCGCGGCACCTCGTGCTCATCAGGCGGTGGATCCCGCGTATGTGCTAGGAAGGGCTCCACGCTCATCAGCCGGTGGACTCCGCGTCTGCGCATGCCAGCGCCTCATGCTCGACAGTCGGTGGACCCCGCGTCCACGCCCGGCAGCGCCTCGCGCTCGACAGCCGGTGGACCCTGCATCCGTGCCCGGCAGCGCCTCACGCCCATCAGCCGGCGGACCCCAAGTCCGCGCCCAGCAGCGCCTCGCGCGCGCCGACAGGACCATGTCGGCTATAAACCGCGTTGGCCGACATCAACAAAATCGCCTCACCGGCACCCAAAAGCAATGTGAGATCTCCACGTGCATACCCTTGCACCATACACACAAAATGAATAACCCCGAGCGACCCTCGGGGGCCATCTCCGCATTTATTCTACTGCCCTACTGGTCGCCCCAGCTCCAACTAGTCTTGGCCCGGGGCTGGCCACTTGGCCCGATACGTTTGTTCACACGGGATGGCTTAGTAGCATGCTCGGGACCGAAGGCCTACTCTTTGTCTCGGCTACAGACCGCACCGCATCTGCCCTGATAGCGAGAGCATACGCTTGAGGTCACCACACGCGAAAAGCGTCCAGGGAGAAAATGGCTTGGGCGACCCGGTCCTTTTCATTTATGAGTATCTGCTCGGTCGAGTCTTCTCCCAGAGTCTGAGTACTGTAAGCTCCGCTCCGCGGCCCACTCTTCGTCTCAGCTACAGACCAGCTCCCGGCTGTCTGGCTAGCAAGAACAAAAGCCAAAGAGCAGAGAGAACATCAAAAAGACTTAAGGGGACTCGGACGAAACCTAGTCAACACCCTCTGCACCAACTTGCACTGCCAAAATCAAATAGTTGATATATCTGCACCGACTTAACCTTGTCTTTTGCACGATCATTTCCATGAGGAACCTCCTCGCTCAGAAGCTCAGAGGCTACTCCTGGCAGGGCACCGCACTCGACAACCGGCAGACCCCGCGTCCGTCTGCGGCAGGGCTCAACGCCCATCAGCCAGCAGACCCTCCGTTCGTGCCCGACAGCGCCTCGGGCTCGACAGCCGGCGGACCCCGCGTACGGCTTCGGTAGGGCTCTACGCCCACCAGCCAGAGGACCCTTCGTCCGTGCCCGGCAGCGCCCCGTGCTCAACAGCCGGCGGACCCCGCATCCGCCTTCGGCACGGATCCACGCCCATCAGTCGGCGAACCTTGCGTCCACGCCCTGCAGCACCTCCCGCTCGACAGCCGGTGGACCCCGTGTCCGCCTTTGGCAGGGCTCCACGCCCACGAGCCGGGGGACCCTCCGTCCGCGCCCAGCAGTGCCTCGCGCCTGACAGCCAGCGGACCCCGCGTCCGCCTTCGGCAGGGCTCCACGCCCATCAGCCGGCGGACCATCCGTCTGCGCCCGGCAGCGCCCCGCGATCGACAACCGGCGTATCTCGCGTCCGCCTTCGGCACGGCTCCACACCCATCAGTCGGCGGACCCTGCGTCCATGCCCGGCAGCGCCTCATGCTCGACAGACGACGGACCCCGCATCCGCCTTCGGCACGGCTCCAAGCCCACCAGCCAACGGACCCTCCATCCGCGCCCGACAGCGCCTCGCGCCTGACAGTCGGCGGACCCCGCATCCGCCTTCGACAGGGCTCCACGCCCAACAGCCGACGGACCCTACGTCCATGCCCGGCAATGCCTCGCGCTCGACAGCCGGCGGACCCCGTGTCCGTCTTTGGCAGGGCTCCTTGCACACCAGCCGGCGGACCCTTCGTCTGTGCCTAGCCGCGCCTCGCGCTCGACAGCCGGTGGACCCCACGTCCGCCTTCGGTAGGGCTCTGCGCCCACTAGCCAGCGAACCCTCCGTCCGTGCCCGACAACGCCTCACGCTCGACAGCCGGCGGACCCCACTCCGCCTTCGGCGGGGCTCTGCGCCCACCGACCGGTGGACCCTCCTTCCGCGCCAGGCCGCACCTCGCGCTCGACATCCGGCGGAGCTCGCGTCCACCCTGGGCTGGGCTCCACGCCCGTCGGTAGGCAGACCCCGCGTTCGCCTTTAGCAGCGCCTCGTGCCCTTCAGTCGTTGGACCCTGCGTCTACGCCCGACATCTTCGACACCACCGCCTGCTTCAGCAACAGCAAAGACCGTCCGCCCGACTCCTCGAGTCGCCCGGAGGCTTGGAGGCTACACCCACCGGGTTTGCTGGCGCGCCCCTGCTGGGAACTGCCAGCCAGTTGACTCCCTGTTCGCCCCCCGCAGCACCTCACGCCCTTCGGTCGACGGCTCCTGATGTCCGCGCCCGGCATCCTCGACGCCACCGTCTACTTTAGCAACAACAAAGACCCTCCGCCCGACTCGTCGAGTTGCCCGGAGGCTTCGAGGCTACACCCAGCGGGTGCGTTGGCACGCCCCCACTGGAAGCAAGCCGCGTCGTCCCCAACCCGCAATCGACCGTCATCGACAACTTCTGCAAACAACAACTACACCGTCATAAACCCTCCGCCCGACTCTCCTAGTCGCCCGGAGGCTCGGAGGCTACTATCAGGGGGGATTACCCCCGAGTAGGCTCAAGGAGACGACTCAACATTTTAAAACATCGGGGGACCCACCCCGGTATGCGAAGCCCCACAAATCAACAAGACAAACGAAGAAGTGAGCTAACGACACTATAGCTGACGACACTATAGTTGTCCGGCTGCTCCTGTCCGCTCCTCCTGTCCGTCTCCTCCTGTACGGCTCCTCCTGTTCAGCTCCTCCTATCCATCTCCTCCCATCCGGCTCCTCCTGTCCGGCTCCTCCTGTCCGGCTCCTCCTATCCGGCTCCTCTCGTCCGGCTCCTCCTGTCCGGCTCCTCTTGTCCGTCTCCTCCTATCTGGCTCCTCCTGTACGGCTCCCCCTGCCTGGCTCCTCCCATCCGGCTCCTCTAGTCCGACTCCTCCTGTCCGGCCACGGCCTGACGAAGTCAGCTCCCGATGTCCCATCAGACACATGCGGACCAGACATCCGTATCTCATGGCGGTGCTCCACTGGTGAGCAGGAGCACACTGTACACAAGAAGCATATAAGACCTAGGATAGCTAGTAGATTTCAGGGGATTGCCAAACCCATGAAAAACATGGAGAGAACACGTCATTTGTCAGACACTGTGGTCGATTCTTCAGAAGGTTCAGCCATAAGCTTCTCCTGAGTGAGCAACACCGGATCTATCTCCAGGTCCTTCCCCGTGCTCTACAAAACTTCAATGGGCATTTCAGGAGGAACCATGAGCTGCTCGCTTTGCTGGTCCGTGGCGTCCTTTGGGCCATTTTGTTGGGCCTTGGGAGAGACTGCGACAGGTTTAGCCCTTGGCCTCTTCTTCCTGGGCTGCTGGGACAGCTCTTCAAAAACCTGTTTGAAACCATCCAGCCGAGCAAAGCTCCTGCTGCAGCATCTAACCGATGTTTCCACAATTGGTACAACCGCTTTCTTATTCTTCTGAGACTTCACTCTCTCAGCAGAGAAAACAGTCGGGCTATCCTTAGTGCTTTCATCAATAGTGGGAGTTTGATCAATAAATAAGGCTCATGCCACAGGCCACCTGGGTAGTGTGATCACTGTTGGGGAACGTTACATGGGAAACAAAAATTTCCCTACACAAACGCAAGATCTATCCATGGTGATGAGCATCTATGAGAGGGAGAGTGGATCTACATACCCTTGTAGATCACTAAGCGGGAAGCATTAAGATACACGGTTGATGTAGTCGAATGTCTTCGCGACCCAAATCGCCGAGCGTCCCATGATCCCATCAACATCCATCTTCAGATCCAATCACGATCCATCCCGCAATCCCATCACGATCCGTCCTGCGATCAAATCACAAATCATCTCACGATCTTGATCACGGTCCTTCTGATCTAGCGCCGAACGGACGACACCTCCATGTTCAGCACATGTATAGCTTGATGATGATCTCTCCCTTCTTGATCCAGCAAGAGGGAGTAGAGAGGTAGATGAGTTCTCCGGTAGCACAATGGCATGGTGGCAGCGGTGGTGAACTAATCCTTCAGGGCTTCGCCTAAGCATCGCAAACCTAATCTAGAGGAGAAACTGATCTAGGGAAGAAGAGGACAACACGTGGCAATTAGGGTTGGGGAATACCCTCAAAAACCCTTAGTATATATATGAGGGAGGGGAGAGGAGGAAGCCTTAGCCTCTTCTCCAAGGAGAGCTTTGGCCGAAGGCAAAGTGGAAGAGTCCACCTCCCACAAGGGAGGTGCACTCCTAGTAGGACTCCTTTCCTACTTGGCCCCTACTTCCCCTCCTTTCCCCTTGCGCATAGGGCCTTTTGGGCTGGCTGCCCAGCCCACATACAACTCGAGAACTATGTGGACATGACTGAGACACCTCTACATTCAATAACCAATAGCGGGACCTAGATGCCCATATTGGTTCCTACATATTCTATGAAGATCTTTATCGGCTGAACCTCTATGTCAAGGATTCAGTTAACCCCGTATGATGTTCCCTTTGTTATTCGGTATGTTACTTGCCCGAGATTTGATCATCGATATCTCTATACCTAGTTCAATCTTGTTACCGGCAAGTCTCTTTACTCGTTCCGTAATACAAGATCTCATGACTAACTCTTTAGTCACATTGCTTGCAAGGCTTATAGTGATGTTGTATTACCCAGTGGGCCCTGAGATACCTCTCCGTCACACGGAGTAACAAATCCCAGTCTTGATCCATGCCCACTCAACAGACATCCTCGGAGATACCTGTTGAGCATCTCTATAGTCACCCAATTACGTTGTGACGTTTGATACACACAAGGTATTCCTTCAGTGTCATTGAGTTGCATGATCTCATGGTCATAGAACAAATACTTGACATGCAGAAAATTGTAGCAATAAACTGACACGGTTATATGCTACATTTATAGTTTGGGTCTTGTCCATCGCATCATTCTCCTAATGATGTGAGCCCATTATCAAATGACATGTCATGTCCATGGCTAGGAAACCTTAACCATCTTTGATCAACGAGCTAGTCTATTAGAGGCATACTAGGGACATGGTGTTGTCTATGTATCCACACAAGTATCTGAGTTTCCGATGAATAAAATTCTAGCATGGATAATAAACGATTATCATGAACAAGGAAATATGATAATAACTAATTTATTATTGCCTCTAGGGCATATTTCCAACAGTGTCCCACTTGCACTAGAGTCAACAATCTAGCTCACATTACTATGTGATTTTTTATGAATCTCACACCCAATGAGTTCCGGGGTTCGATCATGTTTTGCATGTGGAAGAGGTTTTAGTCAACGGGTCTACGACATTCAGATCCATGTGTACTTCGCAAATCTCTATGTCATACTATAGACACTGCTACCACGCTCCACTTGGAGCTATTCCAAATGGCTACTCCACTATACGTATCTGGATTGCTACTAAGAGTCATGCGGACTGGTGTTAAAGCTTGCATTGACATAACCCTTTACGACGAACTCTTTATCACCTCCATAATCGAGGAATATTGCCCTAGTCCTCTAGTTACTAAGGATAATTTTGACTGGTGTCTAGTGATCCACTCCTAGATCACTCTTGTACCCCTTGATAGACTCATGGCAAGGCACACACAGGTGCGGTACACAGCATGGCATACTATATAGAGCCTATGGATAAAGCATAGGGGACAACCTTCGTACTTTATCTTTCTTCTACCATGGTCAAGCTTTGAGTCTCACTCAACTCCACACCTTACAAATCATGCAAGAACTCCTTCTTTGATCGATCCATTTTGAACTCTTTCAAAATCTTGTCTAGGTATGTACTCATTGAAAGTCTCATCAAGCATCTTGATCTATCTCTATAGATCTTGATGCCCAACAATTAGGTAGCTTTATCAAGGTCTTCCTTTGAAAAACTCTATTCAAACAACCGTTTATGCTTTCCAGAAATTCTACATCATTTCCGATCAATAATATGTCAACCACATATACTTATCAAGAATTCTATAGTGCTCCCACTCACTTTCTTGAAAATACAAGTTTGTTGTAAACTTTGTATAAACCCAAAAACTTTGATCACCTCATCAAGGCATATATTCCAACTCCAAGATGCTTGCTCCAGTCCATAGAAGGATCGCTGGAGCTTGCACACCTTTTAGCATCCTTAGGAATCACAGAACATTCTGGTTGTATCACATACAACCTCTCCTCAAGTAAACCATTAAGGAAACAATGTTTTGACATCCATCTGTCGGATTTCATAATTCAAAAAATGCAGCAACTGCTAACATAATTCCAATAAACTTTAGCATCGCTATGGCTGAGAATGTCTCATCGTAGTCAACTCCTTGAACTTGGTGGAAACTTCTTTGCGACAAGTCGAGCTTTATAAATGGTGACATTCACCATCAGCGTCCCTCTTCATCCATACTTGGTTTTCATACATGGATCCTTTCTCTCGGATTTCATGGCCTCTAACCATTTGTTGGAATCCGGGCCCATCATCGCTTCTCCATAGTTCGTAGGTTCATCATTGTCCAACAACATGACCTCTAAGACAGGGTTGCCATGCCACTCAGGAGGAGTACACATCCTTGTCGACCTACGAGATTCGATAGTAACTTGATCGGAAGCTTCATGATCATCATCATTAACTTGCTCTTCAACTGACGTAGGTTCCATAAAAACATCTTTCTGCGTCGCGCTACTCTCTAGTTGAAACAAAGGTTCAACAACCTCATCAAGTTCTATCTTCCTCCCACTCAATTCTTTCAAGAGAAACTCTTTCTCGAGAAAGGACCCGTTTTAACAACAAACACTTTGTGCTTGGATCTGAGATAGAAGGTTTACCCAACTATTACGTTAGGGTATTCTATGAAGATGCATTTGTCCGCTTTGGGTTCGAGCTCATTAGGTGAAAACCTTTTTTCACATAAGCGCCACAGCCCGACAACTTAGGTTTCTGCCAAACCATAATTCATTCGGTGTCATCTCTAATGCATAACCCCTATTTAAAGTGAATGTAGTTGTCTCTAATGCATAACCCCAAAACTATGGTGGCAAAACGGTAAGAGACATCATAGTTAGCACCATATCCAATAGAGCATGACTACGACGTTCAGACACACCATCACACTATGGTGTTCCAGGCGGCAAGAGTTGTGAAACAACTTCCACATTATCTTAAGTTGCATACCAAACTCGTAACTCAGATATTCACCTCCACGATCATATCGTAGACTCTTTATCTTCTTGTCACGATGATCTCCAACTTCACTCTGTATTTGTTTGAACCTTTCAAGTGTTTCAGACTTGTGTTTCATTAAGTAAATATACACATATCTACTCAAATCATCAGTGTAACTAAGAAAATAACGATATCCACCGCATGCTAGAACACTCACTCGATCGCATACATGAACATGTATCATTTACAATAAGTTACTTACCCGCTCCATCATATTGAAAACGAGGTCTTAGTCATCTTTCCCATGAGGCATGGTCTGCATGTCTCAACCAATTCAAAATCGAAAGAGTCCAAAGATCCATCAACATGGAGTTTCTTCATGCGCTTTACACCAATATGACATTTAGCGGCAGTGCCACAAGTATGTGGTACTATCATTATTAACTTTGTATCTTTTGACATCAATATTATGAACATATGCATCACCACGATCAAGATTTAATAAACCATTCTTATTGGGTGCATGACCATTGAAGGTATTATTCATGTAAACAGAATAACCATTATTCTCTAACTTAATGAATAACCGTATAGCAATAAACATGATCTAATCACGTTCATGTTGAACGCAATCACCAAATATTTATTTAGGTTCGTCACTAATCCTAAAGGTAGGAAGAGTGTGCGATGGTGATCACATCAACCTTGGAAACACTTCCAACACACATCGCCACCTCATCCTTAGCTAGCCTCCGTTTATTCCGTAGATTTTATTTCGAGTTACTAACATTTAGCAACCGAACCGGTATCTAATACCCAGGTGCTACTAAGAGTAATAGCAAGGTACACATTAATAACGTGTATATCAAATACACTTCTGTTGACGTTGCCAGCGTTCTTATCTACCAAGTAACTAGGGTTGTTCCACTTCAGTGACCGTTCTCCTCATAATAGAAGCACTTAGTCTCAGGTTTGGGTTCAACCTTGGGTTTCTTCACTAGAGCGCCAACTGGCTTGCCATTCTTGAAGTTTTTCCCTTCTTGCCCTTGCCCTTCTTGAAACTAGTAGTTTTACTTAACCATAAACACTTGATGCTCCTTATTGATTTCTACCTTCGCGATGTCAAACATCGTGAACAGCTCGGGGATCCTTATTTCCATCCCTGGCATTTTATAGTTCATCACGAAGCTCTAGTATCTTAGTGACAGTGACTTGGAGAACTATATCAATCACTATCTTATTTGGAAGATCAACTCCCACTTGATTCAAGCGATTGTAGTACCTAGACAATCTGAGTACATGCTCACATATTGAGCTAATCTCCTTCATCTTGCAGGCAAAAAATCTTGTTCGAGGTCTCATACCTCTCAACACGGGCACGAGCCTGAGATCCCATTTCAGATCTACATCACATATGCTCCATGACGTTCAAAACATATTTGAAGCCTGAATTCTAAGCCGTAATGCTAGACACACTGAACTATCAAGTAATCATCAAAACGTGCCTATCAAACATTAACAACATCTACAGACGACGCTTGACGGGGTGGCACACCTCGTGGTGCATTAAGGACATAAGCCTTCTGTGCAATAATGAGGACAATCCTCAGATCACGGACCCAGTCCGCATTATTTCTACCTTCATCTTTCAACTCTATTTCTCCAGGAACATATAAAAAATTCAAGGTAGGTACAGCGCGAGCTAGTAATCTACAACATAATTTGCAAAGACATTTTGACTATGTTCATGATAATGAGTTTAGTTAATCAAATTACTAAATCTCCCACTCATATTAACATCCCTCTGGTCATTCGAGTGTCACATGATCCAAATCCACCAAATCAAGTCCGATCATCACATGAGTCGAGGTGGTTTCAATGGTGAACATCTTCATGTTGATCATATCTACTATATGACTCATGTTTGACCTTTGGGTCTCTTGTGTTCCGAGGACATGTCTGTACATTCTAGGCTCATCAAGTTTAACCTAAGTGTTCCGCGCGTGCAACACTGGCTTGCACCCGTTGTATGTGAACGTAGAGTCTATCACACCCGATCATCATGTGGTGTCTCGACACGACGAACTTCCACAACAGTGCACACTCAGGGAGAACACAATTTTATATTGAAATTTTAGTGAGGGATCACCTTATAATGCTACCGTCGTCCTAAGCAAAATAAGATGCGTAAAAGGATTAACATCACATGCAAATCATAAGTGACATGATATGGCCATGAACTTGTGCTTTGTATCTCCATCTCCAAAGCACCGACATGATCTCCATCGTCACCGGCATGACACCATGATCTCCATCAAAATGTCACCATGGGGTTGTCGCGCCCACCATGCTTCTACTACTATTGCTACCGCTTAGCGATAAAGTAAAGCATTACATAGCGCTTAATGATTGACACGCAGGTCATACAATAATTAAAGACAACCCTATGGCTCTTGCCGGTTGCCGTACTCATCGACATGCAAGTCGTGATATTCTATACAAAACATGATCATCTCATACATCACATATATTTCATCATGTAATTGGCCATATCACATCACAACATACCATGCAAAAACAAGTTAGACGTCCTCTAATTGTTATTGCATGTTTTACGTGGCTCCTATGGGTATCTAGCAAGAACGATTCTTACCAACGCTAAACCACAACGGTGATACAAAAATTGCTTTTCAACCTTCTCAAGCACCACCTTTGTCGAATCCGATCCAACCAGAGTAGGAGAGACAGACACCTGTCAGCCATCTTTATGCAACAAAGTTACATGTCAGTCGATGGAACTAGTTTCTCGTAAGCGTACTAGTAAGGTTGGTCCGAGCCGCTTCATCCCCCAATACCACTGAATCAAAAACCGACCAAGGGAGGAAGCAATATGAGCATCAACGCCTAGAAACTCCTTTGTGTTATACTCGTGATCTCATCTACACATAGACCTAGCTCTGATACCATTGTTGGGGAACGTTGCATGGGAAACAAAAAATTTCCTACACACATGCAAGATCTATCCATGGTGATGAGCATCTACGACAAGGAGAGTGGATCTACATACCCTGGTAGATCACTAAGCGGGACGCATTAACAAATGGGGTTGATGTAGTCGAACGTCTTCACAATCCAAATCACCGAGCGTCCTGTGATCCCATCATGATTCATCTTGCTATCCAAGCACAATCCGTCCCACAATCCCATCATGATCCGTCCCGCGATCAAATCACGAATCGTCTCGCGATCCTGATCACGGTCCTTCCGATCTAGCGCCAACCAGATGGCACCTCCGCGTTCAGCACACGTATAGCTCGATGATGATCTCCTCCTTCTTGATCCAGCAAGAGGGAGCGGAGAGGTAGATGAGTATTCCGGCAACAATACGGCGTGGTGTCGGTGGTGGTGAACTAATCCTGCAGGGCTTCGCCTAAGCACCATAGAACTAATCTAGAGGACAAACTGATCTAGGGAAGAAGAGGGCAGGACATGGCAATTAGGGTTGGGGGATACCCTCAAATACCCTTAGTATATATAGGACAGAGGGGAGAGGAGGCATCCTTAGCTTCTCTTCCAAGAAGAGCTTCGGCCGAAGGCAAAGGGGAGGAGTCCACCTCCCACAAGGGAGGTGGACTCCTAGTGTGTGGGAGGTGGACTCCTAGTAGGACTCCTTTCCTACTTGGCCCCTACCCCTCCTCCTTGGCCCTTGCGCATAGGGACATTTGGGATGGATGCCCAGCCCACCAGGGGCTGGTGCGCAACCACTAAAGTCCATGTGGCCCCTTGGGGTGTGTGGGACCGACTTGGTGGTCCCTTGAAACCCATTCTTCACTCCCGGTACACTGCCGGAAATGCTGGAAACTTTTCCGGAATTCAAACACCACTTTCCTATATATAGATCTTTACCTCCGGACCATTCCGGAGCTCCTCGTGACGTCCGGGATCTCATCCAAGACTCTGAACAACCTTAGGTCACCAACATACATAACTCAAGACTACCAAAACATCACTGAACCTTAAGTGTGCAGACCTTTGGGTCCGAGAACTATGTTGACCTGACCGAGACATCTCTATGGCCAATAACCAATAGCGGGACCTGGATGCCCATATTGGTTCCTACATATTCTACGAAGATCTTTATCGGTTGAACCTCTATGTCAAGGATTTAGTTAACCCCGTATGATGTTTCCTTTGTTCTTCGGCATGTTACTTGCCGAGATTCTATCTTGGTATCTCTATACCTAGTTCAATCTCGTTACTGGCAAGGCTCGTTACTCGTTCCGTAATACAAGATCCTATGGCTAACTCTTTAGTCACATTGCTTGCAAGGCTTATAGTGATGTTGTATTACCGAGTGGGCCCTGAGATACCTCTCCATCACACGGAGTAACAAATCCCAGTCTTGATCCATGCCCACTCAACAGACATCCTCGGAGATACCTATAGAGCATATTTATAGTCACCCAGTTACGTTGTGACGTTTGATACACACAAGGTATTCATCAGGTTTCAATGAGTTGCATGATCTCATGGTTATAGGAACAGATACTTGACATGCAGAAAACTGTAGCAATAAGCTTTCACGATCATATGCAATGTTTATAGTTTGGGTCTTGACCATCACATCATTCTCCTAATGATGTGATCCCGTTATTAAATGACATCTAATGTCCATGGCTAGGAAACCTTAACCATCTTTGATCAACGAGCTAGTCTATTATAGGCATACTAGCGACATGGTGTTGACTATGTATCCACACATGTATCTGAGTTTCCGATCAATACAATTCTAGCATGGATAAAAAACGATTATCATGAACAAGTAAATATGATAACAACTAATTTATTATTGCCTCTAGGCATATTTCCAACAATCAGTTCACGAGTCATTGGGAAAAAATCAACAAGCCTAATGAGTTTAGAAACCAAGAGATCCACGTAAAAGGAAATACTCGATGCTCACTTGGAGTAGATCACCGGCCCCATTGGTTTGTAGAAAATAGGGCAAGACACTTTGAAAACATCAAACTGTGGAAGACGATTGAGAAAAGTCCTTTGCCAAATCATCTCAGGGGGAGGCGCTGGGCCCTCCACCACACACATCATGCCAATGAACACTTGCTGGGGCTGAATGATAGGTGGCTGGTAGGGAACAATTGCAAGCTGCTCAACTGGGTCTGCTGCATTGCGCTGCTCAATAGGATGCGCTGCATTGTGCTGCACCTGCAATACTATCTGGTCAATAGAGACCGAAGCTTCAGGTTGATCGATGACAATGGACTCTTGGTCTTGCAGTAGGTGTTCCTGCTGTGAAGGAGGCGGCTCCTCCCAGACTGCGTGACCCCATCCCTCAACAACATTTTCCTGCACTAGGGGCTCAGGTTACATGGGAGCTTCATTCCATCCGAGCTGCGGGTTGGGAGGCAAGATGAATGGAATGTTGTCAGGCACAAACTGACTAGGCAGAGGGTGAGGATTGCCGTCCAGTGGCATTGGGTCCTCATCATTGGGCATCTGATATGCAAAATCCGCCCCAAGCACGTAGCAAGCCGCAGTCCAAGAAACCCTCGCTCCTCTCCATTCTGCATAGTCCCCAAAAACCACACTGCGCGGGACCAATGGTGTATCATGAAAAGAGGCCCTAACCAAAGTATGAACCAAATAGGGATCTTCACTATCCCAAGATTGAAACTTGCCAAAAGTACTGCCTGCCTCCGCAATGAACTCTATGCCGCGATAATCCAACAGAATACCAATAAACACAAGCCAGTCATCTCCGAACCCATGTGCTCCCCTAAAACCCTCTCCCTCATCATGCTTCAGAAAATGGACAAAGCGATCATTCCCAATAGAAAAAGGAGCATGCTGAATCAGACCATAATGGACTAGTGGATCTCTGACTAAAACAGACCAACTCCATGGAACCAAGGTTGAGCAGATCGAACCACAATACCTCTGTTTTGCAGGAACTCAGCCACTTCCTCTCTCATCGGCCCCAAAGGACCCTCTAGGCGAGGTATCACCTCCGCTACCATGACTTCCTCATGGCAGTGTGGCGGCCGCGAAGATGGCGTTTTTTAGGTGCGTGGAAGACAAAATTGACCACCATCGATGATGTGGCGGCCAGCCGAAACGAAGCGCTCATGATCAATCTCAAAAACCACCATGGCTGGGCAGGGAAGATCTAGAGTTGGAGCAGAGGAGGAAGATTGTGTTTGCTGAGTATTGGGCAGAGCCGAGGTGACCGGACGAAGTGTCTCATCGGCATAGTTTCCCAAGCCGGTATGCAACCCCGAGAAATCCGAGCTATGCTTGCGATTAATTGGCCTCCATACCACTATGTTAGCTCGTGCATAATCAAAACAATCTTTCCTGTAGTGACCTACCCGAGAGCAAGCCGAGCAGACCATTCACCTTCCACAAGATGATGAAAGGTGGCCCTGCTCATTAAATACTGAATAAGTCATAATTTGGGCCACCATATCATTGAGCATGCTATCAAACTGGTTAGCCGCTTCCTGCGAGCTAGGAATTTGTGGGAATTCTCCTGTGCACTGGCGATAAGGGCTGTGAAGTGGGCCAATAGGAGCCTTAGCTCCAGAAGAACTTGGGCCAACAATTGGGCCATGCTCCTGAGTGCTAGCTCGAATAATTGGAAATTCCAATTCTCCCGCGTGAATCACGGAAGAAGACGTGTGTTGCATGGGATTGGGCTAACCGCAGTTCACCGCAGGAGGATCCGTCAACGAGATCTGAACCATGCCAAAGGTGATGGGTGGCCTGGCCACCGTCCACTATAGCGCAGCCGGAGGTGGAGGGCAAATAACAACCCTCTCATGAGCCCGAACCTCATAGCCCGCATCCATAGTCGTGTCAATGCACACTTGTGTCGCCGGGTATCTATATGCACGGCAAACCTCATACCTCTGAAAGGTTGCAAATGAAAGTTTCTTTCTAGGCGCATTCGCCCTTTTTAGTGCGGATCGAGCTGGTTGTTTATGCATAGCCAAAAGCCCTATGGCCGAACGACGTCACATTTCTTCCTCCAGATCTTGAATTCTCTAACCCAGTTAGGACCCCCATTGGAATTTTTTTCAAAACTAGTACGGAAATTATACCAAATTTGAAAACAGTATGACTAGTTCAATTTTTTTTAAAAATAGAACACCGTCGGCCAGCACCAGGCCAAAGAGGGGCCTGTCGGCCAACACCAGGCCGAAGAGGGGCCCGTCGGCCAGCACCAGGCCGAAGAGCCCCCTGTCGGCCAATCAGAAGCCGAGGACAGGCTGGTCGGCCAAAGGGGGGCCGAAGAGCCACCTGTCGGCCTGTGGGAGGCCGATGGGCCCCTGGATAAGGCCCAGGGCCTCTTTCTTCCTCCTCTGACCACTCGTTTCACCCTCCCCCGTCCAGTAGCCTGCCCCTCTCCACCTCTCACTCCCATTGCTCTCCGGTGCTTCCACCACCTCGCCAATCTCTTTGCTTGACCGCCCATTTTGTTATCCTACCTGCGTAAACAATAGATCAGGGCGCTCTCCACCAGCCTACGGTATTTTTTTTGGCTTCCAACTCAATCAAATGAGAACTCTCAAGTTGGTAGTAGATTTAGTTCTTATTGGTCACCGTCCGTCTGCTGGTAAATGGCTTGCCCATTTTGCCAAGCTCCAGGTGGCCCTTGTGTTGCCGTTGATTCCGGTGCTTCTGTATTTACTGTGGTGCTGGATCGTCGTGTTCAAGACGTGTTGTAAGATTCTATGTCTTGTTTATCTGATTGTGGCATATTCGAATGCCTTTGTTTATATAATTATGATGTTTGCTTCCATTCTTGTTGTAGTATGTTCCGCGCAGTGTTAGATCACATCTTGCTCGGTACAGTGAGGAGTGCAGAGCTTTAGCTATTCAGAGAGGTGACACAAATATTGATCTTGCTCTGCACAACAGTGAGGGTAACTTATACCATGTTATATTTAGACATGGTAGGATGAGCAGTAAATTCCATGGTCCTTCGTGGGAGGAACTTGTGAATGATTATGGACTCTGCCATAGTGACATGATGACTCTTATGCTTGAGCACTATGGAACTTATATTAGTGTCGAATTTCATCGGGATGGTGTTATGTTGTTTCCTTTACCCCATGTTGGTAAGTTATTTGTTTGACTGATTTTCAGTTTTGTTTCAGCTTATATGTTTTGTTGTTCATCTTAGTTATTGAAATCAGTTTTTTGTAGCTCTTGAGGATCTGAGTGAAACTCAGAGGGAACTTGTTGACAACTGTTTTTATAGTCGTGGTGTCACTCTGAATTATCATCAAATGTATGTCATGCCACGGCAGCTCTTTGATGACAACTACATACTGTGTACTCCTTTTGTTCATAGGATGGATTGCATGAATGTTATTTCTCAACATATGGTAAGCTTTGGTTTCAGTTTTTTATTATTTGTTTGTTCTTTGCTGGTTCATAGGATGGATCATATAACTTGCTTGTTTGTGTCAGGTTATTCCTACCATGGTTGTGAGGAGTTTAATGGAATTTTTGCCTATTCCTACGACAGGTTCTTTAACTCTCAAAATTATTTTGGATTCAGAAGATGATGATATATTTGTGAGCATTCCTTGTTCCTACTTCATTGGCTTGGGTGATCGAATGGTGTTGAAGAAGGAAGGTTTCGGTAATTTTCTGCTGGCATCGTCTATTGAAGTCAACAATTTGGTGCTCATAACATTCGAAGAGCGTGAACAGGAGCTAGTTGTTGTTTTCAGCTATTTGCCATAGTGAGAAAGAAAGAAAGGGCTCGTGCAGCCCAGGCAGCAGAAGAAGCTGGAGATGGAAAGGAAAATATCCACGTTGGACTCAGTAGATTTATATTCTTGTAACTCAATTTCAGCAAGTTGTTTCTTAATTTCAGCAAGTTGTATCTTAATTTAAGCAAATTGTATCTTAATTTTAGCAAGCCCTACTATTCCCGTTTTTATTTTCCACCATACTCTCCTGCCACCTTTTTCCCACCATTCTCTCCTGCCACTTTCCTTCCCACCATTCTCTCCCGCCATTTTCTCCCGCCAAGTGTTCCCGCCACATTTGCCTAGCCATGTTTTCCTGCCACTTTTTGCCGCCAAATTTTCCCGCCCGATTTCCTGCCATTGTTGTTGTCGTCTGCCTATAAAAGGAGGCATTGTAACTACCTTCCTTCATCGGCCACCAACACTCGAAAAAACCAGCGCGGTAGTCATTATGAGTTTGCCTTGTTCGGATCAAAGAATTAGGCCTAGAAAAAGGAAGAGTGTGAAGTTGCCTCGGGGGGTGGAATAGTTTGTTGTTGGTGCGGGGATCTCTGCAAGGTGAAGGAGGTGACGGATTTTTCAGATTGGTTGGGCATGAAGTTTTTCATGTGCGCTAATTATGAGGAAGATCCACCCGTTGGTCTTTCACCATACATCACGCCTCCGGTATGTTTCAGTCACCCAGAATAAACATGTTGTTGATATTTTTGTTGATTTAATTTTTATATTTTTGTTTATTTTGTAGTCTCCTCTGCCCCTGTACCAATACTATCGTTGGATAGACACGGAAATACCGGACTGGGCGGTGACTGAGATTCGTGAAAGAGGTCGTCATGCATGGGCAAGTTTGGACTTGGAGGAGCACCACGAGAAGGCGGTAGCAGAGGAGAAGGCAGAGCAGGAGAGAGCATGGCAAGAATACTGTGTGGAGCAGAGGGATTTTCTTGCTGAGATGAAGAAGAAAAACCAATAAAACCAACTTCGACTGGCGGAGGTCTACTGGCAGCGAGAGGAGGCCCGTGAGGCTGAGAGGCAGAGAAAGAAAGAAAGGGCTTGTGCAGCCCAGGCAGCAGAAGAAGCTGGAGATGGAAAAGGAAAATATCCACATTGGACTCAATAGATTTATATTCTTGTAACTCATATTCAGCAAGTTGTATCTTAATTTCGGCAAGTTGTATCTTAATTTCAGCAAGCCCTACTATTCCCGTTTTTATTTTCCGCCATACTCTGCCGCCACCTTTTTCCCACCATTCTCTCCCGCCACTTTCCTTCCTGCCATTCTTTCCTTCCATTATCTTTCCCGCCTTTCTCTCCCGCCATTCTCTCCTGCCACTTTCTCTCCCGCCATGCGTTCCTGCCATTGTCTTTCCCACCTTTCTCTCTCGCCAATTTCTTTCCCGCCTATATAACCACATTCGTAGTAAGGAGGGTGAGCAGGCCCTTCCTTTCCCTTTCGCTCTACCATCCTTCCGCTCTCGCCATCCTTTTGTGGAGATGTCTCATCCTCCTCATCCTCACTATCCTTTTGATCGTAGTTTTCACAAGGGTATGTCCAATCGTCTTCTTCGTCTAGCTGCCAATTTCAAGATGAATGATAGAGTAGTTCCATGGGAGGAACTCATTAGTAGTGACTTCATAATGAATGAGTTGGCTCACCAATTAGCTAGGAGTGGGTGATGATGATGATGATGCATTCATGTAGTACGTTTTCCATGTAGTACTATTTTTTGTAGTGGTGTTTTCTGTAGTGCTATTTAATTAAGTTTAATTTAGTCGTAACGTTTAATTCAGTTGTACTGTCTAATTCATTTGGACGCATTTAGTTTGCGTTACTATTGTCCTCTCTCTAAACCAAATAAGTCTGAACCATGAATATGTCGCATACATGAATAGGTCCGATACATAGAGGCTACATATGTCTCATACATGCATATGTCCGATACATAGAGGCTACATATGTCTCATACATAAATAGATAGTCATGTCTCGTACGTAGATGACCATACCATTGTTGGGGACGGCGACGAATCTTGGGCTTCCTCGGACGTGGACCGGAAGGCGATAAGCGCTGAGGCGGTGGACGAGTGTCACGATGACCATGACCATAGAACACCTCGTCCGTCGATGTCTGTGTCTCCTGTGTCGATGGTGGTGGTGGAGTGTCAAGAACTGTCTCCGAGATACCATAGGTGCATGCACCATGCTCATCGTCCTAGCCGTCGCCAGGTATGTACGAACCAGGACCAGTAAACAGAGGTGACTGAACTGAAGTCATGAATGGTTGCGACTGGCTGATGCCTGCTGCTAAATTATTAAAACATGTAAAGAATGACTTACGAGGCTAATTCTTTTAAAAGAATGTACAAAGTTAAGTTACCTAGGTCCATCTGCTGAAGCGAAGAAGAGTCTCCGGGTTGTGAAGGAGGGGGCTGCTAGTAGAAATAGCCCCCGGGTTGTGAAGGAGGTGGCTGCTGGTAGAAATATCCCCCGGGTTGTGAAGTAGGTGGCTGTTGGTAGAAATAACCCCCGGGTTGCGAAGGAGGTGTCTGCTGCCAGGAGGAGCTCCCTGGCTGTGAAGGAGGTGCCCGCTGCTAGGAGGAGCTCCCTGGCTGTGAAGGAAGTGCCTGCTGCCAGGAGGAGCTCCCTGGCTGCGAAGGAGGTTCCTGCTGCCAGGAGGAGCTCCCTAGCTGTGAAGGTCAAGGTTCTGAACGCTGCAGAGAGGGGCATGGCGGACGATGTGTTGCACGAGTGCAACAACATCCGAAGATCGTCTACATGTAATAGCTGCGACGAACCCGTGTATCTTCGCTTGAAGACTCTTCAACCTTGTTGTTTGCTCTCGTAGTGGGATATTTTCTCCTCTGTCAACGTGGTCCACCAAAGCGGTGTTGGAAATATGCCCTAGAGGCAATAAATAAAGTGTTTATTATTGTATTTCCTTGTTCCTGATAATCGTTTATTATCCATGCTATAATTGTATTAATTGGAAACATGGATACATGTGTGGATACATAGACAAACACAATGTCCCTAGTATGCCTCTAGTGAACTAGCTCGTTGATTGAAAGATGGTTCAGGTTTCCTAGCCATGGACATGAGATGTCATTTCATAACAGGATCACATCATTAGGAGAATGATGTGATGGACAAGACCCAAACTATAAACGTAGCTTATGATCGTGTCAGTTTATTGCTACTGTTTTCTACATGTCAAGTATATGTTCCTATGACCATGAGATCATGCAGCTCACAGATATCGGAGGAGTACCATGTGTGTATCAAACGTCGCAACGTAACTGGGTGACTATAAATATGCTCTACAGGTGTCTCCGAGGGTGTCTATTGAGTTGGCATGGATCAAGACTGGGATTTGTTACTCCGTGTGACGGAGAGGTATCTCAGGGCCCACTCGGTAATACAACATCACAATAAGCCTTGCAAGCAACATGACTAAGTGTTGGTCACGGGATCTTGTATTAAAAGAACGAGTAAAGAGACTTGCCAGTAACGAGGTTGAACTAGGTATGTAGATACCGACGATCGAATCTCGGGCAAGTAACATACCGAAGAACAAAGGGAACATCATACGGGATTAACTGAATCCTTGACATAGAGGTTCGACCGATAAAGATCTTCGTAGAATATGTAGGAACCAATGTGTACATCTAGGTCCCGCCATTGGTTATTGACAGTAGAGGTGTCTCGATCATGTCTACATAGTTCTCAAACCCGCAGGGTCTGCACACTTAAGGTTTGGTGATGTTTCGGTAGTATGGAGTTATGTATGGTGGTGACCGAAGTTTGTTCGGAGTCCCGGATGAGATCCCATACGTCATGAGGACCTCCGGAATGGTCCGGAGGTAAAGGTTCATATATAGGAAGTCCCGTTTTGGTCGCCGGAAAAGTTTCGGGCTCGTCGGTAGTGTACCGAGAGTGCCGGTTGTGTACCGGGAGGCCTCCGGGAGGGGTATTTCGACCCAAGGGGCTTCATGCGCTGTGGGAGAGTGAATATCAGCCCTTAGTGGGCTGATGGAAACTCCCACACAAGGCCCATGTGGCTGGAAGAAAAAACCCAATAGGAAAAGGTGGAAAAAAGGCAAAAAGGAGCAATCCTAGTCCTACTAGGATTGGAGGAGGAGAGTCCTCCTCCACCTCCCACTTCGGCTGAACCAAGCTTGGCTTGGTGGCCAAGCTGCCTCCTCTCCTCCTCTTCTCCTATATATACTGGTGGTATTGAGGGTTTTTGCACTAGATTTTCAGCCACGTGCTACCCGTTCCTCCAGTGCATAGTTTCTCCTCTAGATCGGTTTTCTGCAGTGCTTAGGCGAAGCCCTGCCGGAATTGCTCCACCACCATCGCCGGAGCACTGTCAGGCAGCCGGAGAACTCTTCTTCCTCTCCACTCCTTCTTGCTGGATCAAGACGGTGGAGATCATCATCAAGTTGTACGTGTGCTGAACGCGGAGGTGCCGTCCGTTCGGTGCTAGATCAGAAGGATCATGATCAAGTTCATGAGATGGATCGTGATCAAGTTCGTGGGACGGATCGTGATCGGATCGCGGGACGGATCATGATTGGATCGCGGGACGCACGGCGATTTGGATCGCGAAGACGTTCAACTACACCAACCGCATTTCTTAACACTTCCCGCTTAGCGATCTACAAGGGTATGTAGATCCACTCTCCCTCTCGTAGATGCTCATCACCATGGATAGATCTTCGTGTGTGTAGGAAATTTTTTGTTTCCCATGCAACGTTCCCCAACAAGAGGTAACCTCCTCTAGCGCCTGAGTTCCCAATTCACCCTGTACACAGAAAGTTAACCAATTGTACATGTTCATGTATAGGTAAAACGTAGCATGTGAGAAAAACTGAGGACATACCGCGTGGCGTCTGGTTCCCACAACTGAGGAAGTTGGGAATAGATCGCTGGTGAGAGAAACTGGGATATTATCCGGAGCAGATGATGGAACCAAGTAGATCCTCGTGCTCTGTCTGTAATGCTTCAGATACAACCCGAACTTGTCCCAGTCGAAGACACGAACTTCATCCCATATATTTGTCGGGGCAGTAGTCCATTCCTCGAGGTAAGGTCTGATGCCGCGAAACCAAGAAGCCTGGGACTTGTTTCCTCCTACGTGGCTGTACCTGAAATTTAAATGCATGTTACATGATTAGCTATAAGTAGACCGAACTGTCTCATCACCCTATTAATGCAGAGCTGAGAACCAAAGTAGTATTACTTACTTGTGCACGTGATCTGGTAATTGTGAAATAACCAGAATGTCAGGCTCTTGGCACAGACCGAACTGTCTCATCACCCTATTAATAGACATCTCCTCAACCGTCACGTCAAACACCAACTTGGCCTTGGTCATCCAATAATGCTGATCTCTACTGCAGAATCCAGAAATCCCACCTGGGTACCTTTCTGAAATAGCATTATGGGTGTATGGTTCCCATATAACTTGATCCTCGTGCATACTATCAAACTACGCCGTGAAGGAGGGGTAGCAGCCCCTTACCTGGCTAGGCGCAAACTGTCTCTATGCATGACAACAAACATTAGTACATAATATTGAATAGCGAGAAATAAACATTACTAATTCATATTGTTAAAAATGAAAATACCTCTCTCCGTGCCCAAACAGATCCCATAGTAGGCAAGTCGCTGATAGAAGGCACGTAATGTCCAGCCATGTCCTCATTACCAACAGGTTTGTCAACGCTGACGTAGGGTCGACCAATAGGGAATCTCTCATACGACCAAAGCTGCAACAATAGTGGACATCCGAGAAGACCAGATTTTCTTGACCTCAACTGGCAAGCTTTGCACAGGCCTCTATACGTAGCTGCTAACACAGCAGAACCAAAACTCCTCTGCACAATGTTCTCCGAGGAACGTCCGTCAGCTATCTCTCATGCAACACCGATCAGTCGGCATCTACAGTGGTCACATGGTTCTCCATGAACATCGTCTTGCCAAACAACCACATAATATATGCCTCTAGGGACCGGTCAATCTGTGCCTCGAACAACTGAACAGTGGGATATCCTAAGGCAACAATCTGAAACTGGCCCAACCACCTGAAAAGAGGCCCGTGCTGATCGTTGTCTAGCGTCTTGGTAGTTGGCACTGCAGCCAGAAAACAGACATGCATAGATGCTAGCCAACCAGTTTCTACCTCTAAAAGTCCTATGGCAGCACCGACAAGAGGTAATCCCAACAAGTAAGACACATCCTGTAAAGTAGGAGCCATCTCTCCATAGGGAAAGTGAAATGTATGTGTCTCTGGTCTCCATCTATCTACTAAGCAGGTAAGGAGTGACCTGTCGTAAGAGAAGCGTGATACTTGCCTCTTGTGCAACTGCATTGGTTCACCTGCATCATCCAAGTCTGGGTGATCAACCCACTCATCCAATGTACCCTCAACCAGTCGTGCCAAGGGTAGAAGTCCAGCCCAATTCAACCTACAAAATAAACAGAATGTAGATTACAATTAGCTTCTATCATAACGATGTCAAACATAGTAAGTGATTATATCGACACATACCTATCAACCCATGAAGGGTGTATCATCCAGTTAGACTTTGGGGTGTGAGTGATCAACACGTCTAAGTTCGTGCCCGATTCCATAAGTGCGCCTCGGTGCCCTCTATCAATATTACCATTAAGCAACGGATACGAAGCCATATCTGCAATTAGAACATAGTCCACGCATATTACAAATTAAAACATACAAGTTTGCATATTACAAATAAAAACATAGTCTCACATATAACAAATAAAAACTTAGTCTCACATATTACACATTAAAACATAGTCTCACGTATTACACATTAAAACATAGTCCACACATATTACAAATAAAAACATAGTCCGACATATTACAAATTAAAACATAGTCCCACAGATTATGTAGCTTCTGAGTTATTCATTCCTCGTCCGCCCCTTCGGCCTCGAGAGCCATGTCCACCATGACTGCCAGGACCTCCTCTTGCAACTGTTGTTCCAGTCGTCGATGTGGAAGCACTCGTTGATGTGGAAGCACCGTCTTTCTTCAGGTCGGGGCAATATGTCATCCTATGCCCATAAGCCCTGCAGAGCAAACATTGTCTGGTTGCTCCACCAGCTTCAGATTGATCCATATCGTTTCGGATGCGCTTTACCTTACGCCTGCCCCTGCTAGTTCGCCGTAGTCCAGGATCCGGGATGTATACTCTATCACCATCATTTACCTTGTTGAAATTGCCGACGACTCTAAACCATGTCATCTCACCTGTCCAGACATTGAGTACTGCCTGCTTTGAATAGTAGGGAGATGCGAAGGAGATAGCGTCCAACTGAATCTGGCCACAGGCAGCCAACACATGTGAGCAAGGCAGGTGCAATAACTGCGGTTTGTTGCATGTACACTCACAAGTTGGATAAAATTTTGTTCCAATTTTAACCTCATGCGTCTTAACCTCATTTGCAAAACCAAAACCAACATACCTCCTTTCCTGATTACCTATGAGTGTGATGGTGTGCTTTTTTGCTTTGTTTATCTTCTCATCCATGTACTCCATGACACGGCTACAAGAAGGAGTGTTCTGATTATCTACTATATGCTTCTCTGAAATATCTCACAGTGCCATGGAATACACCCTCCACAATAGCTGTTAGTGGCAATGCTCTATTCCCTCTGAGTACAAAGTTATAGATCTCTGCAAGATTGGTTGTCATATGGCCATACCTAGCTCCATGGGTGTCATGCAGCAAAGACCAATTCACTGGAGGCTCTTTCTCTATCCACTCAGAAAAATTCTTTATTGCCCTGCCCTTCTTTCTCTTCGTATTAGGAGGGTCAATTGCTGGCAAGTTACAAAGACCAACTGGCTCCTCAAGCTCCGCAATGAGTGCTATTAATTTAACCTGGTCTTTTTCCATTTTCTTCCTAGCAAGGACCTGCTTCTTAGTGAACTCATCTAGTTTTGACCAAATAAAATCATATTTGCGCCGCTGGTTCTGCTTGCATAACTTTTTGAACAAGTTCATCAACCGTTTGTTCTTGAACTGTGAGAAAAAATTAGCACCCAACTGGCGCATGCACCACCGGCTTTGCAAGTCCTTCCAAGGTGTTGGCTCGTCAGCAGTTGGATTACTCAGTGTCTTCACATCCTTCAATATACCGGGATGTCTGTCATGAATGAGACACACATTTGATCGGTCCTTCACGATCACAATTTTAACTTACCGGAAGAACCATACCCAGCTCGGAAAGTTCTCACCCTCCACAAATGCCATGGCTAGTGGGATGATTTGGTTGTTCTCGTCCACACCAATAGCAATCAGGATTTGCCCTTGTACTGACTAGTCAGGAATGTACCATCAAGAAACATCACAGGAGGACAATGCCTGAAAGCTTCAATGCACATACCGAAAGAGAAGAATACTCGTTTCAACACCTTGTAATCTGGTATACTATCCAACCTCGTGTGTTGAATGTTAACATAAGTGCCGGGATTCCTCTCCTTTAATATGTCAAGGAGACGGATAACATTATCATAGGAGTCGAAGAACGTCTCAAACCTCTCCTCCATAGCCTTCTGCTTAGCCCTCCAAGCCTTCCCATATGGAATGTCATACTTCCATCTGACCTTCACTGCTGTCTGGATGTGTTTTGCTTCCATATCTTTCTTCGTCACTATCTCAGTATACATGAGTTGTGCTATGAGAGTTGAAGTAAGGTTTGGATGACGAACCAACATTTTTTTCCTAACACAATTATGCGGGACAACATTTGTCACAACCCAGTGGATGTTATACTTTGGCACGTGGTCGTGCACCTTCGCATGACAACCTGATTCAACACACTTCACGGCATATTTCGTTGGACTAGATATGTGTGTCCGGAAAACCCTCTGCGTAGACATAGCCCACTTTATCTCTGCATACTTCATTTTCTTCTTTGTGTCAAACATAGCCCCGATCTGGACTTGGTCCAGATTATATTGCCATGGATTCTCATGGCCATCATTGACAGTAAAGCCGGCGGATATGTCCTGCTCCCATGCAGCAGGAATTGGTACCTCCTCCTCATCCTCGGAATTTTCAGAATCAAGTTCCTCTGCAATCCTATCCTCATCCTCTTCCTCCATCACCCTCTGCATTTCATCGCCTTCCTCATCCCCATCAGCAACACCAGAGGCAGCTAATACTATCGACTGAATACTCTGACCAGCAGCATGACCACTAACATAATCTGACTCTTTCTCGGCTTGGTTAGCATTCACATCTGGTGGCTGTGACCCGAATACAGAAATCTCGTTATCCACTTGACTACTCTGGCCTGGTTCATACCCCACGGTGGGTGGTACGATATTCTCCTCCTTCACCACTGGTTGCACTAGGGCATACAGATGGATTCTTCGGTCTCTGCAACGACTTAACAGAGACAACCAATGTTGGCTCCTATTTATAAGAATCAAATCCTACTTGACATTTTTACAGGATTTGGTCCACAATGCATGAATACTGATGGAACAAACTTCAGGATCCAGGCCAAAACTAGTAGTCAACCAGTGCTTCAACTGCCTAATGTCCAGTCTATCCAGGTGTGAAAGTGTCATCTCGCCTTTTTTAAACTCGCTAAGATCAACCCCCAACTCATTATATCGAACATTACCAAGGCCGTAATACATAGTCAAATTTACGAATTCAGACATTTTCACCTGTCAGACATTGCCAGCTTCTCATTATTCGCAACGAATAAATATACACTAGAATAAACATACGGTAAAATATACCTACGTATTCTCAGAAAACCTATACTAAAATTTACTTCACTAAAATAAACCTACACTAAAATATGCTCACGTACACTAAATAAACCGACAATAATATGACTACACTAACTAAACCTACACTCGGAAAACATACACTAAAATCACTACACTAATAAAAGTAACCTAAACTAATTTTACGTACATTATAAAACTAACAGAAAACTAACCTAAACTAACAGAAAAAAATGTATACCTTCGACGCATGAGTGCCCTTCTTCTTCCTCTCCACCACTCCACCTTCTCACCATTCACACCACCACCACCACACCATGTCTCCTCCAAACGAACAACACACTACCACATTGCAAGAAATGAAACCATAGGACGGGGGAGACGAAGACGATCTATTGTTTCAATGGATTGAAACGGAAAATGGGTGGATGTAGAAGGAGATCAAGGGGGGAATTTCGGACAAGAACAACGAACACACGAAGAAACGAGGCAGGAGGAGGAAGAAGAGGGAGCCGGCCACGTCGGCCTTATCCAGGGGCTCTTCGGCCTCGTGGCGGCCGACGGGTCCTCTTCGGCCTGGCTTGGGCCGACGGCCCGCTCTTCGGCCTGGCATAGGCCGATGGGTCCTATTCGGCCTGGGCTAAGCCGACAGGTCCCCGGTCGGCCGAGCTAAGGCCGACGGGGTAATATTTTTGAATATTTTTGAACTGGTCATACTTTTTTCAAATTTGGTATAATTTTCGTACTAGTTTTGAAAAAAATTCTCCCCATTGCCCCATAGATTAAAATAACACTTGAATTGCAAGCATGCATAAGATCGGAGATCAATAATATAAAACCCAACTTGCTTGCATGAGACATGGAAGGAATAAACCTTATCTTTGACGCGAGAGACCATAAGATTAATTGCACAGCCCCCAAGGGCTGATTCTAGGACCGCCGCCACTGAATCTTCAGATAGACGAAAATCATGACGGCTGAAAGAGACCACCAGCGTGAAGGAATCTGTGTCCTCCATCGGATGCACTGTGAGGCCAGTATATCTATAGATCTCATCTGCAAAAGCTAACCCCTTGGAAAAGTCCAAGCCCAGGGTTGATCCACCGTTTGAACCCATGGAAGATGGGTATTGGCGTGATCCTGAAGCACTGGAGGATCTTGTCATTGGAGAGGATCCACAGATAGTGGATGAGGGAGAAGATCACCGGAGTTGGGGTGGGTGGGTGGGTGGGAGGTGGAGTCGCCATTGAGATGTATGATATATATGTGCCCATCCTGTTAGTCCCCAAAATGTAGTGTTGTATGGTCTATCAATTAGTTTTTGTTTTCGTGGTTTATATTTTGCATATTTTGTTGCACTTAGTGCTACTAAAAATGAGATTGCATTTTGAATTCTTTGAGTTCCAAGTAGTATGAATGCTTCATATGTCCTCTAAGAATCTATATGAGTAGTTGCTACCAATCTTGCAACGTTTTCTTGACATAATTTTGTGGCACAAAAAATTCAAAAGTTTGTTCATTGGAAGATGAGTTTCATTAGGAGTTCTCCAAGGAGACACACTTCCGGTGAGTCGTCGAGAAGGAGCTCTGTATGAAAGGCATATGTTGAACTAATAGAAACCTTGACCATCATGGCTAACACCAAATCATGTCGTTTGTCGAGTGACGAGTTCATGGGAGGTGCATGTATTAAGGAGGAATTTGATCAATACACTTATAATACCGGCCTCAGCAACTTCCTCATAGATAAGTGCACCCGACACTATTAACTTACCCGTCCATTCACACAAATCTTTCAGTATCATGCCCATACTTCTAGAGTATTGTTTAATGTCTATGATAATTCTTTCAGTATGACTCTAGAAGAATTTTGTGATGCATGCAAACTTCCATATTGGGGCTGATGACCCACAAGTATAGGGGATCAATTGCAGTCCTTTCGATAAGTAAGAGTGTCTAACCCAACAAGGAGCAGAAGGAAATGACAAGTAGTTTTCAGCAAGGTATTCTCTCGAGGTGTTGTAAGTAGCAGTGATAGATAGTTTTGTAGCAAGATAATTCGTAACAAGTGACAACTAACAATAGTATCAAGTGTGTAGAAACGTAGCCCAATCCTTTTTATAGCAAAGGACAGACCAAAAATTACTCTTATATAAAGCAAACGCTCCCGAGGACACATGGAAATTACTGTCTAGTCATGTTCATCAAGTTGAGTTGATTCACGTTCCTTAGTTTGTTAATTTGATATGTGGGTGGACCGGTGCTAAGGTGGTGTTATTACTTGAACAAGCAACCCACTCATGATTACCCCCTCTCGCAAGCATCCACAACTACGAAAGAAGAATTAAGATAAATCTAACCATAACATGAAATGTGTGAATCCAAATCAATCCCTTATGAAGCAACACATAAAGTAGGGTTTAAGCTTCTGTCACTCTCGCAGCCCATCATCTACTTGTTACTCCACAATGACTTCCTTTAGGACCATATCATGGTGAAGTGTCGTGTAGTCGATGTTCACACGACACCACTAAGAGAAGCTACAACATACATATCATCAAAATATTGACCGAATACCAACTTCACATCATTACTTATAACAAGACTTCTCATGTGTCCTCAGGAACAAAAGTAACCACTCACATATCATCAACATGTTCAATATCACACGTATAATAATGGTGATCATGGATCCGAACATAATATCTTCCACCAAGTAATCCAATAAGCATCAACTACAAGATGTAATCAACACTGCTTGTAACCCAGAGGTACCACTCTCAGGTTTTGAGAGAAAGATTGAATACAAGAGAAGAGGGGGGCGAGAGACCTGCTTGGGACCAACAAGCTATCAGGGCGCGCCCGGGGGGGCTGATGGCTTATTGCTAGCAGGTATCCCCCCTCTAGTATATTTTTGTCTCGATAATTCACATATATTCCAGAAAAAACTGTCTCTGAAGTTTCATGTCATTTGGGGTCCAGTGATTTTTCACCCTTTTTCTTGGTTTTCACGTCCAGAATTCGAGTTTCCAGCAGTTTCCCTCTTTCTGGTGTACCTTGTAAATTCAGAGAGAAAAGGCATAAGAATTGTATCATAATGAGGAATAATGGACAAGAATAACATTAATATCAATGGGAAATCATGATGCAAAATGGACGTCTCAACACCCCAAGCTTAGACCCCGCTTGTCCTCAAGCAAAAGTTGAACTCGATAATAATGACCACATGATTTGAGAGAGAGGTGTCGATAAAAATTAAAGGGACAAATACATTTTTGCCCCTAGTTGCAACCTACCCACGTTTTTTCTCCTTACTTTTTGACTCTGCTCAGTTTTGCCCTTAAATTTGCCTCCGAGGTCGTCGAAATGCCCTTTGACCATTTGACCAATACTTTGAAAATTCATAACAAATTCATATGAACTCAAAAAATGCAAAAAAGATATCAAAATGTTCAGAAAAACATTACCTTTATGTACATGTCCATAAACGTGTCGCCATTGGGGTTGTCGCGCCCACCATATTTCTACTACTATTGCTACCGCTTAGCGATAAAGTAAAAGCATTACATAGCGCTTAATGATTGATGTGTAGGTCATACAATAATTAAAGACAACCCTATAGATCCTGCCGGTTGCCGCACTCATCGACATGCAAGTCGTGATATTCTATACAAAACATGATCATCTCATACATCACATATATCTCATCATGTACTTGGCCATATCACATCATAACATACCCTGCAAAAACAAGTTAGACGTCCTCTAATTGTTATTGCATGTTTTACGTGGCTTCTATGGGTATCTAGCAAGAACGATTCTTACCTACACAAAACCACAAGGTCATAAACAAATTGCTTTTCAACCTTCTCAAGGACCGCCTTTGTCGAATCTGATCCAACCAGAGTAGGAGAGACAGACGCCTGCCAGCCATCTTTATGCAATAAAGTTACATGTCAGTCGATGGAACTGGTGTCTTGTAAGCATACAAGTAAGATTGGTCTGGGCCGCTTCATCCCACAATACTATTGAATCAAAAACCGACCAAGGGAGGAAGCAATCTGAGCATCAACGCCCACAAACTCCTTTGTGTTCTACTCGTGATCTCATCCACACATAGACCTTGCTCTGATACCACTATTGGGGAACGTTGCATGGGAGAAAAAAAATTCCTACGCACACGCAAGATCTATCCATGGTGATGAGCATCTATGAGAGGGAGAGTGGATCTACATACCCTTGTAGATCGCTAAGCAGGAAGCGTTAAAAAACGGGGTTGATGTAGTCGAACGTCTTCATGATCCAAATCGCCGAGCATACCACAATCCCATCACGATCCATCTCGCGATCCAATCATGATCCGTCCCACGATCTCATGACTATCTATCCCGCAATCAAATCACAAATCTTCTTGCTATCCTGATCACGGTCCTTCCGATCTAGCGCCGAACGGACGGCACCTCCGCATTTAGCACACGTACAGCTTGATGACGATATCCTCCTTCTAGATCCAGCAAGAGGGAGCAGAGAGGTAGATGATTTTTTCGGCAACATAACAGCATGGTGGCGGTGATGGTGAACTAATCCTGCAGGGCTTCGCCTAACCACCATATAACTAATCTAGAGGAGAAACTGATCTAGGGAAGAAGAGGGCAACACGTGGCAATTAGGGTTGGGGGCTACCCTCAAAAACCCTTAGTATATATAGGAGGGAGGGGATAGGAGACAACCTTAGCCTCTTCTCCAAGGAGAGCTTCGGCCAAAGGCAAAGGGGAGGAGTCCACCTCCCACAAGGGAGGTGGACTCCTAGTAGGACCCCTTTCCTACTTGGCCCCTACCCCATCTCCTTGCCCCTTGCGCATAGGGACTTTTGGGAAGGATGCCCAGCCCACTAGGGGATAGTGAGCCACCACTAAAGTCCATGTGGCCCCTTGGGGTGTGTGGGACCCACTTGGTGGTCCCTCGGAACCCATTCGTCACTCCCGGTACACTGCCGGAAATGCCGGAAACTTTTCCGGAATTCAAACACCTCTTTCCTATATATCAATATTTACCTCCAGAGCATTCCAGAGATCCTCGTGATGTCTAGGATCTCATCCGGGACTTCGAACAACCTTTGGTCACCAACATACATAACTCAATACTACCAAAATGTCACCGAACCTTAAGTGTGCAGACCCTACGGGTTCAAGAACTATGTAGACATGACCGAGACACCTCTACGGTCAATAACCAATAGTGGGACCTGGATGCCCATATTGGTTCCTACATATTCTATGAATATCTTTATCGGTTGAACCTCTATGTCAAGGATTCAGTTAATCCCTTATGATGTTCCCTTTGTTCTTTGGTATGTTACTTTCCCGAGATACGATCATCGGTATCTCTATACCTAGTTCAATCTTTACTTGTTCCTTAATACAAGATCCCATGGCTAACTCTTTAGTCACATTTCTTGCAAGGCTTATAGTGATGTTGTATTACCGAGTGGGCCCTGAGATACCTCTCCGTCATACGGAGTAACAAATCCCAATCTTGATCCATTCCCACTCAACATACATCCTTGGAGATACCTGTAGAGCATCTTTATAGTCACCCAGTTACATTGTGACGTTTGATACACACAAGGTATTCCTCCGGTGTCAGTGAGTTGCATGGTCTCATGGTCATAGGAACATATACTTGACATGCAAAAAACTATAGCAAAAAACTGACGCGATCATATGCTATGTTTATAGTTTGGGTCTTTTCCATCACACCATTCTCCTAATGATGTGATACCGTTATCAAATGACATCTCATGTCCATGGCTAGGAAACCTTAACCATCTTTGATCAACGAGCTAGTCTATTAGAGGCATACTAGGGACATGGTGTTGTCTATGTATCCACACATGTATCTGAGTTTCTTATCAATACAATTATAGCATGGATAATAAAGGATTATCATGAACAAGGAAATATGATAATAACTAATTTATTATTGCCTCTAGGCATATTTCCAACAATCACTTCACGAGTCATTGGGAAAAAATCAAACGGCCTGACCAGTTTAGAAACCAAGAGATCCAAGTCAAAGGAAATACTCCATGCTCGCTTGGAGTAGATCACCGGCCCATTGGTTTGTAGAAAATAGGGCGAGGCACTTCCAAAACATCAAACTCTGGCAGAAGATTGATAAAAGTCCTTTGCCAAATCATCTCAGGGGGAGGCGTTGACCCCTCCACCACACGCCTCATGCCAATGAACACTTGTTGGGGATGATTGATAGGTGGCTGGTGGGTGTCGGTGTCAAAACCGACGGATCTCGGGTAGGGTGTCCTGAACTGTGAGACTAGGATCGACGGTAACAGGAGATGAAGGGGACACGAGTTTATCCAGGTTCGGGCCCTCCTATGGAGGTAATACCCTATGTCCTGCTTGGCTGTATTGATGTTGTGAGGGGTTACAAAGTTGATCTACCTCGAGATCGTACAACTAACCCTAGATGAGTTGTCCTCCCTATACCCCTAAGCCCTCCGGCTTATATAGATGCCAAGGGTGTCCTGGGTTTACACATGGTCGGTTACATGCCGAAGAGATAAACATGCCTAACTACAGCTAATAACTTGAAGAATACGTCATGGCTCCTCGAAGCTTCCATCTGGCATAGGTGTTCCTTCATCGTCCGATGCTCGGCCTGCGGCCCATACAATCCAGCCCATTAACAACAGGTCGGCTATCCAGGGACCCATAATCCAGGACTCCCTCAATAGCCCCTAGACTAGCCTTCAATGCCTATTTATATCCGGTCGATCTCCTCATGTCGCCGTCTTCAGCTTGCAAGGCGAGTCCCTCATGTTGGAAATATGCCCTAGAGGCAATAATAAAGTGGTTATTATTATATTTCCTTGTTCATGATAATTGTCTATTGTTCATGCTATAATTGTATTAACCGGGAACCGTAATACATGTGTGAATACATAGACCACAACATGTCCCTAGTGAGCCTCTAGTTGGCTAGCTCATTGATCAATAGATGGTCACGGTTTCATGACCATGGACATTGGATGTCGTTGATAACGGGATCACATCATTAGGAGAATGATGTTATGGACAAGACCCAATCCTAAGCATGGCACAAGATCGTGTAGTTCGTATGCTAGAGCTTTTCTAATGTCAAGTATCGTTTCCTTAGACCATGAGATTGTGCAACTCCTGGATACCATAGGAATACTTTGGGTGTGCCAAACGTCACAACATAACTGGGTGGCTATAAAGGTATACTACGGGTATCCCCGAAAGTGTATATTGGGTTGGCACGAATCGAGACTGGGATTTGTCACTCCGTGTGACGGAGAGGTATCTCTAGGCCCACTCGGTAAGACATCATCATAATGAGGTCAATGTGACTAAGGAGTTAGCCACGGGATGATGTGTTACGGAACGAGTAAAGAGATTTGCTGGTAGCGAGATTGAACAAGGTATAGGTATATCGATGATCGAATCTCGACCAAGCAACATACTGATAGATAAAGGGAATTGTATACGGGATTGATTGAATCCCCGACATCGTGGTTCATCCGATGAGATCATCGTGGAGCATGTGGGAGCCAACATGGGTATCCAGATCCTGCTGTTGGTTACTGACCGGAGAGGTGTCTTGGTCATGTCTACATGCCACCCGAACCCATAGGGTCTACACTTAAGGTTCAATGACGCTAGGGTTATAGGTTCCCCCTAACTGTGCACCATTGCTAAGGTTCGTTGTTTCGAAGCACCATGTGATGATCGAGTGTGATAGGTTCTAACGTTCGCATACAACGGGTGTAAGCCAGATTTACACACGTAATACACTTAGGTTGACTTGACAAGCCTAGCATGTACAGACATGGCCTCGGAACACAGGAGACCGAAAGGTCGAACATGAGTCGTATAGAAGATACGATCAACATGGAGATGTTCACCATTGATGACTAGTCCGTCTCACGTGATGATCGGACACGGGCTAGTTGATGTGGATCATGTGTCACTTGGATGACTAGAGAGATGTCTATCTGAGTGGGAGTTCATTAAATAATTTGATTATGTGAACTTAGTCTAAAATTATCTTTACAATATATATTGTAGATCCAATGGCCCACGCTAATGTTGCCCTCAACTTCAATGCGTTCCTAGAGAAAACCAAGCTGAAAGACAATGGAAGCAACTATACGAACTGGGTCCATAGCTTGAGGATAATCCTCATAGCTTCCAACAAATTATATGTCCTTGATGCACCGCTAGGTGACGCACCCATTTTCCCAGCAACTCAAGACGTTATGAATGCTTGACAGTCGCATTGTGATGATTACTCCCTGGTTCAGTGCGGCATGCTTTATAGCTTAGAACCGTGGCTCCAAAAGTGTTTTGAGCAACATGGAGCATATGAGATGTTCTAAGATATGAGAATGGCTTTCCAAGCTCATGCCCGGGTCGAGAGATATGATGGCTCCGACAAGTTCTTCAGCTGTAAGATGCAGGAAAGTAGTTCTGTCAGCGAGCACATACTCAAAATGTCTGGGTTGCACAACCGCTTGTCTCAGCTGGGAGTTAATCTTCCGGATGACTCAGTTAATGACAGAATCCTCCAGTCGCTCCCACCTAGCTACAAGAGGTTTGTGATGAACTACAACATGAAAGGGATGGAGAAGTCCATTCCTGAGTTGTACTCGATGCTGAAATCAGCGGAGGTCGAGATCAAAAAGGAGCATCAAGTGTTGATGGTCAATAATACCACTAGTTTCAAGAAAGGCAAGGGTAAGAAGAACTTCAATAAGGATGTCAAAGTAGTTGCCGCGCCCGGTAAGCAAGTTGCCGGGAAGAAGAACAAGAATGGACCCAAGCGGTCACTAGAAGCGGAACTGCCCCAAGTACTTAGCGGATAAGAAGGCCGGCAACGTTAAAGGTATATGTGATATACTTGTTATTGATGTGTACCTTACCAACGCTTGTAGTAGCTTCTGGGTATTTGATACTTGTGCAGTTGCTCACATTTGTAACTCCAAGCAGGACCAGTGGAATAAGCGGAGACTGGCAAAGGACGAGGTGACGATGCGCGTCGGGAATGGTTCCAAGGTCGACGTGATCGCCATCGGCACGCTGCCTCTACATCTACCTTCAGGATTAGTTTTAAACCTTAATAATTGTTATTTAATACCAGCTTTGAGCATGAACATTGTATCTGGATCTCGCTTGATGCGAGATGGCTACTCATTTAAATCTGAGAATAATGGTTGTTCTGTTTATATGAGAGAAATGTTTTATGGTCATGCCTCGCTGGTCAATGGTTTATTTTTGATGAATCTCGAACGTGATGTTACACATGTTCATAGTGTGAGTACCAAAAGATTTAAGGTTGATAACAATAGTCCCACTTACATGTGGCACTGCCGCCTTGGTCATATTCGTGTCAAACGCATGAAGAAACTCCATGCTAGTGGACTTTTGGAGTCTCTTGATTTTGAATCATTTGACATGTGCGAACCATGCCTCATGGGCAAGATGACCAAGGCTCCATTCTCCGGAACAATGGAGCAAGCAACTAAATTGTTGGAGATAATACATATCGATGTATGCAGTCCAATGAACGTTGAGGCTCGCGGTGGCTACCGTTATGTTCTCACCCTCACTGATGACTTGAGCAGATATGGGTATGTCTACTTAATGAAACACAAGTCTGAAACCTTTGAAAAGTTCAAGGAATTTCAGAGTGAGGTAGAGAATCAACGTGATAGGAAAATAAAGTGCTTACGATCTGATCATGGCGGAGAATATTTGAGTCACGAGTTTGGCACGCACCTAAGGAAATGTGGAATTGTTTCACAACTCATGCCGCCTGGCACACCTCAATGAAATGGTGTGTCTGAATGTTGTAATCGCACTCTATTGGATATGGTGTGATCTATGATGTCTCTTACCGACTTACCACTATAATTTTGGGGATATGCATTAGAGACTGACGCATTCACTTTAAATAGGGCACCGTCTAAATCCGTTGAGACGACACCGTATGAATTATGGTTTGGAATTAAACCTAAGCTTTCGTTTCTGAAAGTTTAGGAATGCGATGCTTATGTGAAGAAACTTCAAGCTGAGAAGCTCGAACCCAAAGCGGAAAAGTGTGTCTTCATAGGATAGCCCAAAGAAACTGTTGGGTATACCTTCTACCTCAAATTCGAAGGCAAAGTCTTTGTTGCCAAGAATGGATACTTTCTGGAGAAAGAGTTTCTCTCGAAAGAAATAAGTGGGAGGAAAATAGAACTTGATGAGGTAATTGTACCTTCACTCGAACCGGAGAGTAGCGCAGCATAGAAGTTGTTTCTGTGGAGCCTGCACCGGCTAGAGAGTAAGTTAATGATGGTGATCATGAAACTTCAGATCAAGTTGCTATTGAACCTTCAAGGTCCACAAGGACACATTCCACACCAGAGTGGTACGGCAACCCTATCTTGGAGATCATGTTGTTGGACAACGGTGAACCTTCGAACTATGAAGAAGCGATGGCGGGCCCTGATCCCAACAACGTGCTTGAAGCCATGGAATCTGTGATAGGATCTGTTGGAAATATGCCCTAGAGGAAATAAATAAAGTGTTTATTATTGTATTTTCTTGTTTATGATAATCATTTGTTATCCATGCTATAATTGTATTAATTGGAAACATGGATACATGTGTGGATACATAGACAAACACAATGTCCCTAGTATGCCTCTAGTGAACTAGCTTGTTGATCGAAAGATAGTTAAGGTTTCCTAGCCATGGACATGGGATGTCATTTGATAACGGGATCACATCATTAGGAGAATGATGTGATGGACAAGACCCAAACTACAAACGTAGCTTATGATCGTGTCATTTTATTGCTACTGTTTTTCTGCATGTCAAGTATATGTTCCAATGACCATGAGATCATGCAACTCATAGATATCGGAGGAGTGCCTTGTGTGTATCAAATGTCGCAACGTAACTAGGCGACTATAAAGGTGCTCTACAGGTGTCTCCGAGGGTGTCTGTTGAGTTGGCATGGATCAATACTGGGATTTGTTTGCTCCGTGTGACGGAGAGGTATCTCAGGGCCCACTCGATAATACAACATCACAATAAGCCTTGCAAGCAATGTGACTAAGTGTTAGTTACGAGATCTTGTATTATGGAATGAGTAAAGAGACTTTCCAGTAACGAGGTTGACCTAGTTATGGAGATATCGACGATCGAATCTCGGGCAAGAAACATACCGAAGAACAAAGGGAACATCATACGAGATTAACTGAATCCTTGACATAGAGGTTCGACCGATATTGATCTTCGTAGAATATGTAGGAATCAATGTGGACATCCAGGTCCCGCCATTGGTTATTGACCGTAGAGGTGTCTCGGTCATGTCTACATAGTTCTCTAACTCACAGGGTTTGCACAGTTAAGGTTTGGTGACGTTTTGGTAGTATAGAATTGTGTATGGTGGTGACCGAAGTTTGTTCGGAGTCTTGGATGAGATCCCGGACGTCACGAGGAGCTCCATAATGGTCTGGAGGTAAAGATTCATATATAGGAAGTCCCGTTTTGGTCGCCGAAAAAGTTTCGGGCTCATCGGTAGTGTACCGGGAGTGCCGGGAGTGTACCAGGAGGCCTCCGGGAGGAATATTTCGACCCAAAAGGCTACATGGGCTGTCGGAGAGTGGAAACCAGCCCTTAGTGGGCTGGTGGAACAACCACAAGAGGCCCATGCGGCTGGAAGAAAAAGTCCTAAGAGAAAAAGTGGAAAAAGGCAAAAAAAAGGGTGAATCCTAGTCCTACTAGGATTGGAGGTGGACTCCACCTCCACCCTTGGTTCGGCCGACTCCTTGGTGGCTTTGCCCTTGGGCCAAGCCACCTCCTCTCTTCCTCCTATATATACTGGTGGTATTGAGGGTTTTTGCACTAGAATTTCAGCCACGTGCTACCCGTTCCTCCAGTGCATAGTTTCTCCTCTAGATCGGTTTTCTGCAGTGCTTAGGCGAAGCCCTGTCGGAATTGCTCCACCACCATCACCGGAGCGCCGTCAGGCTGTCGGAGAACTCTTCTTCCTCTCCACTCCCTCTTGCTGGATCAAGACGATGGAGATTGTCATCAAGTTGTACGTGTGCTGAACGCGGAGTTGCCGTCCGTTTGGTGCTAGATCGGAAGGATCGTGATCAAGTTCGTGGGACGGATCGTGATCAAGTTCGTGGGACAGATCGTGATCGGATCGTGGGACGGATCGTTATTGGATCACAGGACGAATCGTGATTGGATCGCGGGATGCATGGCGATTTGGATCGCGAAGACGTTCGACTACACCAACCGCGTTTCTTAACGCTTCCCGCTTAGCGATCTACAAGGGTGTGTAGATCCACTCTCCCTCTCGTAGATGCTCATCACCATGGATAGATCTACGTGTGCGTAGGATTTTTTTTGTTTCCCATGCAACGTTCCCCAACAGGATCCATGTATGAGAACAAAGTATGGACTTTGGTGGGCTTGCCCGATGATCGGCAAGCCATAGAAAATAAATGGATTTTTAAGAAGAAGACTGACGCGGATGGTAATGTGACCGTCTAGAAGGCTCGGCTTGTCGCTAAGGGTTAGCGACAAGTTCAAGGAGTTGCCTACGATGAGACTTTCTCACCCGTAGCGATGCTGAAGTCCGTCCGAATCATGTTAGCAATTGCTGCATTTTATGATTATGAGATCTGGCAAATGGACATCAAAATGACATTCCTTAATGGTTTCCTTAAGGAAGAACTGTATATGATGCAGCCGGAAGGTTTTTTCGATCCTAAAGATGCTAACAAAGTATGCAACCTTCAGCGCTCCATCTATGGGTTGGTGCAAGCATCTCGGAGTTGGAACATTCCCTTTAATGAGGTGATTAAAGCGTTTGGATTTATACAGGTTTATGGAGAACCCTGTATTTACAAGAAAGTGAGTGGGGGCTCTGTAGCATTTCTCATATTATATGTGGATGACATATTGTTGATGGGAAATGATATAGAACTTTTGGAAAGCATAAAGGCCTACTTGATTAAGTGTTTTTCAATGAAGGACCTTGGAGAAGCTGCTTATATATTAGGCATCAAGATCTATAGAGATAGATCGAGACGCCTCATAGGTCTTTCACAAGCACATACCTTGACAAGATATTGAAGAAGTTCAATATGGATCAGTCCAAGAAGGGGTTCTTGCATGTGTTGCAGGGTGTGAGATTGAGTACGACTCAATGCCCGACCACGGAAGAGGATAGAGAAAAGATGAGTGTCAAACCCTATGCTTCAGCCATAGGCTCTATTATGTATGCCATGCTGTGTACCAGACCTGATGTGAACCTTGCCATAAGTTTGGTAGGGAGGTACCAAAGTGATCCCGGAGCGGAACATTGGACAGCGGTCAAGAATATCCTGAAGTACCTAAAAAGTACCAAGGACATGTTTCTCGTATATGGAGGTGCCGAAGAGCTCGTCGTACAGGGTTAAGTCGATGCTAGCTTCGACACATATCTGGATGACTCCAAGTCACAAACTGGATACATGTATATTTTGAACGGAGGGCAGTCAGCTGGTGCAGCAGCAAGCAAAGCGTCGTGGTGGCATCTACATGTGAAGCAGAGTACATAGCTGCTTCGGAAGCAGGAAAGGTAGGAGTCTGGATGAAGGATTTCATCACCGACCTAGGAGTGATTCCCAATGCGTCGGGCCCGATGACTATTCCGTGACAACACTGGAGCTATTGCCCTTGCCAAGGAGCCTAGGTTTCACAAGAAGACAAGACACATCAAGCGTCGCTTCAACTCCATTCGTGATTACATTCAGGAAGGAGATATAGATATTTGTAAAGTACATACGGATTTGAATGTCACAGATCTGTTGACTAAACCTCTCTCACGAGCAAAACATGATCAACACCAGAACTCTATGGGTGTTCGATACATCACAATGTAACTAGATTATTGACTCTAGTGCAAGTGGGAGACTGTTGGAAATATGCCCTGGAGGCAATAATAAAGTGGTTATTATTATATTTCCTTGTTCGTGATAACTGTCTATTGTTCATGCTATAATTGTACTAACCGGAAACCATAATACATGTGTGAATACATAGACCACAACATGTCCCTAGTGAGCCTCTAGTTGGCTAGCTTGTTGATCAATAGATGGTCATGGTTTCATGACCATGGACATTGGATGTCGTTGATAACGGGATCACATCATTAGGAGAATGATGTGATGGACAAGACCCAATCCTAAGCATGGCACAAGATCGTGTAGTACGTATGCTAGAGATTTTCCAATGTCAAGTATCGTTTCCTTAGACCATGAGATTGTGCAACTCCCGAATACTGTAGGAATACTTTGGGTGTGCCAAACGTCACAACGTAACTGGGTGGCTATAAAGGTACACTATGGGTATCCCCGAAAGTGTATATTGGGTTGGCACGAATCGAGACTGGGATTTGTCACTCTGTGTGGCGGAGAGGTATCTCTGGGCCCACACCGTAAGACATCATCATAATGAGCTTAATCTGACTAAGGAGTTAGCCACGGGACGATGTGTTACTGAACGAGTAAAGAGACTTTCCGGTAACGAGATTGAACAAGGTATAGGGATACTGACGATCGAATCTCGGGCAAGCAACATACTGATAGACAAAGGGAATTTTATACTGGATTGATTGAATCCCCGACATCATGGTTCATCTGATGAAATCATTGTGGAGCATGTGGGAGCCAACATGGGTATCCAGATCCCGTTGTTGGTTATTGACCGGAGAGGTGTCTCGGTCATGTCTACATGCCTCCTGAACCCGTAGGGTTACACGCTTAAGGTTTGATGATGCTAGGGTTATAGGGAAATTGTGTATGTGGTTACCGAAGGTTGTTCGGAGTCCCGGATGAGATCCCTGACGTCACTAGGAGTTCCGGAATGGTCCGGAGGTAAAGATTCATATATAGGAAGTGAGGATTTGGTCACCGGAAGTGTTTCAAGCACCGCTGGTAATGTATCGGGAGCACCGGAAGGGTTCCGGGGGTCCACCGGGAGGGCCCACCAGTCCCGAAAGGCTACATGGGGTCCACCAAGAGGGGCCACGAGTCCCGCTGGTAATGTACCGGGAGGGAACCGGCCCCTAGGTGGGCTGGTGCTCCTCCCACCTGGCCCAAGGCACAACAAAGGAGAGAGGGGAGGCAAACCCTAGCGCAGATGGGCCCCAGGCCCACCCTAGGGCACCTAGGGCTGCCGCACCCCCTCTTCCCTCCCTTGTCCGCCGGCCCCAAGTCCCATCTAGGGCTGCCACACCCCCTAGGGTGGGAACCCTAGAGGGTGCGCACCCTCCTCCCCTGCTCTTATAAATAGTGGGGGTTTTGGGGGCTGCCAACACACAAGTCTCTCTCTTTCGCTCAGTGCAGCCCTACCCCTCCTCATCGTCCTCCGTAGTGCTTGGCGAAGCCCTGCTGGAGTACCATGCAGCTCCACCGTAACCACGCCGTCGTGTTGCCGGAGCTCTCCCTCAACCTCTCCTTCCTCCTTTCTGGATCAAGGCGTAGGAGACGTCACCGGGCTGCACATGTGTTGAACGCGAAGGCGCCATTGTTTGGCGCTTAGATCAGAATCCATCGCGATCTGAATTGCTACGAGTACGACTCCACCAACCGCGTTCTAGTAACGCTTCCGCTTTGCGATATTCAAAGGTATGAAGATGCACTCCCCCCCCACTCGTTGCTGGTTTCTCCATAGATTGATCTTGGAGACACGTAGGAATTTTTTTTGATTTACTACTATGTTCCCCAACACCTCATCCTTCTTTGTTCGGCTACCGACCAGTCTTTGGTAAGATCCCAAGTGTGGCATGCGCAGGTTCATTATAATAACCGCGCATGTTCCTCGATTCTTGCGCATCGTGATGAGGTGAGTGGTCAGTGATTTTTACAATCTTACCCCTCCGTAATAGAGGCACCAACCCAGGCAATAATGTCCCAATTCTCGCGGAGGAAATTTCGTAGCACTTCGTCCACAAGGGGATCGAGCTGGGCTCCGATGGACGCTATCTTCTTGGGGTGCGTTGGATGCACCTGAAATTTAACGATTTCCTCTGCGGGTTTAAAGGACGTGGACTTGGGCCTTTTGCTAAGGATCACATCGTCCTTGTTAACTGTCGATCGTAAGGCATCAACTCCTCGGTAGCGAAAGTTTCCGCTAATGCCTCGAGGGCGAGCGCTGCCGTTTTGTTTTCTCCTTGAAGGGCTATGTTTGGATCACTGGCGATCGTGATCACTCCATTTGGTCCTGGCATTTTGAGTTTCATGTACCCGTAATGGGGTATAGCCTGGAACTTTGTAAAGGCGTCGTGTCCCAATAGGGCGTGATAGCCGCTTGGTAAGGGGACTATGTGGAAGAGAAGTTCTTTGGATCGGTAGTTTTCGGGCGTGCCAAACACAACGTCCAGGATGATACATCCGGAACAACGTGCCTCTCTCCCTGGGATAATTCCCCGGAAGGTTGTGTTGCTATGTTCGATGCGGGATCGGTCAAATTGCATTTTTTCCAGAGTGGCCTCGTATATGAGGTTAAGACCGATGTCGCCGTCCATTAGCACTTTATGTAGCCTATATCCATCAATGATGGGATTCAAGACTAGAGCGGCCGGTGAGTGATCGGGAAGAATGGGCGACTGGTTAGTGTCCCCGAAAGTAATCGGTATGTCTGCCAATGGGCTAGTGGCTACAACGTGGTTGACTTGCTCGTGCTCCCTAGGAGCTCTTTTACGACTGTTCCTCGAGGGGAAGGTCTCATAGACCATCAGGACTTCGGCATTGAATCCGGGCGGCGAAGAGGAGTGCCTACTCGACGGAGGTGTTTCGAGGATGGCCTCACCGCTTTTTGCGACTTGCCTGACGACCCAGCAAGCTCTAAGGCTATGAGTTGGGTTTGTGTTTAACAACACTGAATGTATGGGGCAAGGTTTATCCAATAGTCCGTCGAGGACAGTGTCGGTCCTTGAAAAGGGTTTGTTTCTTTTTTCGACGGGTTTGTACCTGGCTAGCCGATTTGGAGGTATCCTCTTTTTTCGAGCTCCTCTAGGGTGTTAGGGGAGAATTGGTTCCGAGAACACTTGTTCGGATTGCCATACGCTCTCCATGGCACAGTATTTTTGTACCAATTCCGATAACTCCGAAAAGTTACTTATGCATCGGCGGGCCAGGGCGTTAAGAATCCCTTCATCATGGCAATTGCGAATGACAATTTCCATTATATCTTGGTCACTAAGACCTTTTACTCTGCTCCTAGCGAGTAGGAGTCTGGCCCAAAAGTGGTGGACTGATTCTCCTTGTAGTTGCTTGATATCCTAAAAATCCGAAGACATGGGCTTTGCTGCGATACTTGGATGGTGGGTGGGAAAAAAACTCGGTTCCATGTTGCAATGAGTGTTCGGAACTACAGTTTTCAAATCGTGTGAAGGATTCTGGACCGGTGACGGTCCGGCTTTAGAATGATTCCCCGCCTTTGATTCATTGACAAGATCTTGGTGATCTAGGACTGCAGTGTAGACGGTGTTTAATTCTGGCTGTCGAGCAAAATCTGCAGGTGGACACTCGATGGTAGCGACAAGGTGGGTGACCGGAGGGACATGAATCTCCCTATCATCGGGTCTGATCCCGAGCCGATCATAGATCGAAACGTGGTCATCCGATACATGCATAGCCTCGATCCAATCGAACAACACGTTTAAGAATGAGGCGATGGCCGTGTGCGGGTCGTTGATACGAGTGGATTCATCAAGTGGCGTGACGGTTCTAGAGTTACGCCGAAGCGGATCTGTGTTCCGTTCCACCATGGGACCTGATGTCTTGGGCATCAAAGCATCCGGACTTATAGGTTTTTCTTCAAAGGTTGACGGTTCCTTTCGAACGAGTGTTCCCCGTGAACCAGCCACAAACTCTAGGGTTTTGAACTGCATACTCTGATTGGGGGAAAACCTTCCACTCTGGCCATGACGGCTGATCGGGCTGGCATGCGACAAGATGTCGTTGCCGATGAAGCTCTGATCGGGGGTGAGAGTCCCCTCAATGCATATTTCGCTACTCGTGACGAGGTGAGCCATCAATTCCTTCGGTGCTCATAGAGGAACTCTCAATGAAAGCACCAATGGCGGTGTCAAAACCGGCAGATCTCGGTTAGGGGGTCCCGAACTATGAGACTAGGATCAACGGTAATAGGAGACGAAGGGGACACGAGTTTACCCAGGTTCGGGCCCTCCTATGGAGGTAATACCCTACGTCATGCTTGGTTGTATTGATGTTCTGAGGGGTTACAGAGTTGATCTACCTCGAGATCATACAACTAACCCTAGATGAGTTGTCCTCCCTATACCCCTAAATCTGTCGGCTTATATAGACGCCGAGGGTGTCCTGGGTTTACACATGGTCAGTTACATGCCAAAGAGATAAACATGCCTAACTACAACTAATAACTTGAAGAATACATCATGGCTCCTCGAAGTTTCCATCTGGCATAGGCAGTCCTTCATCGTCCGATGCTTGCCCTGCGGCCCATACATTCTGGCCCATTAACAATAGGTCGGCTATCCGAGGACCCCCTAATCCAGCACTCCCTCATAGGGAACATTTGCAAGCTGCTTAACTGGGTCTGCTACATTGCGCTACTCAACAGGATGTGTTACATTGTGCTGCACCTCCAATACTATCTAGTCAACAGAGACCGAAGCTTCAGGTTGATTGATGACAATGGACTCTTGGTCTTGTAGTGGGTGTTTCTGCTGCGGAGGCGGCGGCTCCTCCTAGACTGCATGACCTCATCCCTCAACAACATTGCCTGTAGTGGGGGCTCAGGTTGCATGAGAGCTTCATTCCATCCGAGTTGCGGGTAGGGAGGCAAGACGAATGGAATGTTGTCAGGCATGAATTGACAAGGCAGAGGGTGAGGATTGTTGTCCAGTGGCATTGGATCCTCATCATTGGGCATCTGATCTACAAAATCCTCCCCAAGCATGTAGCAAGCCGTAGTTCAAGAAACCCTCGCTCCTCCCCATTCAGCATAGTCCCCAAAGACCACACTGCATGGGACCAACGGTGTATCAGGAAAAGAGGCCCTGACCAAAGTACGGACCAAATAGGGATCTTCATTGTCCCAAGATTGAAACTTGCCAAAAGTACTGACTACTTGTGCAATGAACTCTATGCTGCGATAATCCAACGGAATACCAATAAACATAAGCCAGCCATCTCTGAACTCATGTGCTCCCCTAAAACTCTCTCCCTCGTCATGCTCTAGAAAACGTACAAAGAGATCATTCCCAATAGAGAAAGGAGCATGCTGAATCAGACCATAACGGACTACTGGATCTTTGACTTCAAACAAACCAACTCCATGGAACCAAGGTTGAGCAGATCGAACCACAATACCTCTGTTTTGCAGGAACTTGGCCACTTGCTCTCGGACCGGCCCCAAAGGACCCTCTGTACAAGGCATCACCTCCACTACCATGTAATCCTCATGGCGGCGTGGTGGCCACGAAGATGGCGTGATGTAGGTGCACGGAAGACGAAACTGACCACCATCGATGATGTGGTGGCCAGCCGGAACGAAGTGTTGGGTTCAACCGTAGGTGCATCGCATGCCAATTAAAACTTTTCTATGCGTAGAACATCCAAGAACATGCTACAGAGATGGATCACAGATTCTTACCACTAGACACGCAGTGTCGTGCAGCGGAAGTAGAGTTGGGGCAGCGTGTTTGTGTGGTCCGTCTCCTCCTCGTCCGAGCTCCCTCGAATAGCCGTTCCGATCACCCTCGTGCTATCCGCGCTTGCAGGACGAACACCCGTGCGGTGGACTGCTAGGTCCGACCACATGGTCGGCGCGGCGAGTGGAGGTGGCTAGTTGCAACTCATGCAAAGCCCTAATGACAATGCCAAAGCGATCAACCGGATGGGTGTGCCGCACCTCCACTATATATAGGCATCCGATGCGGCTCAACTCTTGGGCCTCGCATGGATCCTAAAGCCCACGTGTTCCTTCCCTTAAGCATGCGACCCCTTAGGTTCTCCTTCACTTGGTCGCGAGTCAGATCACATCCGACTCGACCAATCGATAGCGGCCTCTAGCAAAACATGCCGACTCCAAGTGTCCGATGAAGCTGGTTAGGCGAACCTGTACTTCACACTTCTGTTCCCTTTGCCACACGATATATGTTGTCGTGCACAAGGCGATATGGTCACCCTTGTTGCAGCACGACCTCTTTCTCGTTCCGGTGAGTCCGACCAACATTCAGATTATCTCATAATCCTCATCACATGGCCATGCTTATCCAGGTCGGATCACCCGAGGGGCCCATAGTATATCTCTCCTGGTAGGAGGGGCAAATCCCATCTTTCTCGACCATGTCTCGAAGCATGGGTCTAGACATGCCCGAAACCTACCTTTGTAACTACCCAGTCACGGACTCGGCCCAAAGCAAGTCTGTCACCATCCCGAGTACATGCGCCAGCTCAGGTCTTAGGACATAGAACGTATGTTGTACTAGAGACTCACAGATGACCTATCGCTGCGTCTCATAGTTCGGTTTGTCCAACTCAGACCTTATCTCGACTCAGATCCGACTATGTCGAATCCGACCAGACCTTTCTGAATCCATATTATCCGGCTAGCATCCAATGCTACATGGTCAGTGAGACTGGACCATCCACTGTGTCACATGCTAGTCTGATTAGTTGTGCGTCCACACAACCCTTTGGACTAGGGACCATTTAGGACAGTTATTATACAATGCATAGTCTAACAAACAAGTCACGTACTTGTTAATACACATCAATGATAATGTCCAAGGACTATCTTTATTCATAACCACATAGGAAATATCATCATACATGATTGCCTCTAGGGCATATCTCCAATAGTCTCCCACTTGCACTAGAGTCAATCAAATAGACATCAAATGCCCATAGCTCTAACGTGCCCCTCATGCTTGGGTTGTGGAAGCGGCTTAGTCAATGGATCCGCAACATTTGCATCCGTATGAATCTTGCACAAATTGGTATCACCTTTATCTATGAGCTTTCGTATCAAGTGATATTTTCGGTCTATGTGCCTGGTCTTGTGGTGTTGTCTTGGCTCCTTGGCCTGTGCGATGGCACCTGAATTTTCGCAATAAAGGTCCAACGGTTTTGACCAGCCCGCGAACAGACCAACATCTTCCAGGAACTTCCAAATCCAAACACCTTCCTTTGCGGCTTCACAAGCCGCAATGTATTCGGCCTCTGTTGTGTAGTCAGCCATCATATCTTGCTTGGAACTCGTCCAGCTCACTGTTTCTCCATTCATGACATACATGAATCCAGTTTGCGATCGACAATCATCCCAATCGGTTTGGAAACTAGTGTCAGTGTAACCCTTTACGCAGAGCTCCTCCTCACCTCCATAAACTAGGAACATCTCTTTAGTCCTTTTCACGTACTTCAAGATAGTTTTCACCACTGCCCAGTGACTCTCACCTGGGTCAGCCTGGTATCTGCTTGTTAAGCTTATTGCATAGGCAACATCAGGCCGTGTACATAGCATGGCATACATGATGGATGCAATTTCCGAGGCATATGGAATCCACCCATCCGGTTTCGCTCATCAGAAGTCGTAGGACTTTGAGTCTTGCTTACCCTTACAACATGTGAGACATGCAAGGACACTTTCCTGGCCTCACTCATGTTGAACCTCTTCAACACTTTGTCTATGTACGTGCTCTGGCTCAAGCCGAGCAGCCTCCTCAATCTATCTCTATAGATCTTGATGCCTAAAATGTACACTGCCTCTTCAAGGTCTTTCATCAAAAACTTGCCATTCAATGATTCCTTGACTGAGTTCAGCATCGAAACATCATTTCCGATCAGCAGTATGTCATCCACATACAAGATCAAAAATACTACGTAGCTCCCACTAGACTTCTTGTATAAACAATAGTCCTCTTCGTTCTTGATGAAACCAAGGTCAACGATGACTTCATCAAAATGAATGTTCCAACTCCGAGCTGCTTGCCTCAATCCATAAATGGATCTCTTGAGCTTGCATATTTTACCAGCGTTAGTTGGATCGACAAAACTTCAGGCTGTATCATGTATACATCCTCTTTTAAATTTCCATGAAGGAAAGCCGTTTTAACATCCATCTGCCATATCTCATAATCGAAATATGCAGTTATAGCTGGTATGATCCTCATCGACTTTAGGATCGCTACCGGCGAGTAGGTCTCGTCATAGTCAATTCCTTGAACTTGTCCATAACCTTTAGAGACAAACCGAGCTTTGTGGACCTGAACATTTCCATCCACATTGGTTTTCTTCTTAAATACCCATTTGCAACCAATGGCAACTACGCCAGGTGGTGGATCAACCAAGTCCCAGACTTGATTCTCATCCATGGACTTTAACTTGGATCTCATGGCCTCTAGCCATGCCTCGGAATCTGGGCTCACCATCGCTTCTGCATACGTGGTTGGCTCATCGCTTTCCGGAAACAATACATCGTGCACTCTGTGCAATCTTTCCGACCTCCGTGGCTCCGGTGCCGACTCCACTACAGGTTCCCTGATCAACTCCGGTATGATCTCATCACCAGCCGAGTCATCCCCGAGTGGCTCTCGAATTTCTTTGAGTTGCACCGTTCTCCCACTGGCCTCCCGATTGAGAAACTCTTTCTCTAGGAAAACCCCGTTCCAAGAAACAAACACCTTATTCTCTTCTCGGTTGTAGAAGTTATATCCCAAGGATTCCCTCGGATATCCCACAAATATGCATTTATCCGACTTGGGTGTAAGCTTGTCCGACATGAGTCGCTTGACAAATGCTTCACAACCCCAAATCTGTAGCAAAAGACAAACTAGGATTCTTACCAGTCCACATCTCATGTGGTGTCTTGTCTACGGATTTAAATGGTACCCTATTAAGTGTGAAAGCTACAGTTTCTAGAGCGTATCCCCAGAATGACAAGGGTAAATCCGATTTGCTCATCATCGATTGGACCATGTCCAACAAGGTTCGATTTCTCCGCTCTGACACACCGTTTCTTTGCGGCATACCCGAAGGTGTAATCTGAGGTACTATACCTTGGCTTTTCAGATGATTATCAAACTCCTGGCTCATGTACTCACCTCCATGATCTGATCGTAGAAGTTTTATTGTCTTGCCGAGCTGATTTTCAGCCTCGTTCTGAAACTCTTTGAACTTTTCAAAAGTTTCCGACTTGTGCCTCATCAAATAGATATATCCATATCTACTCAAGTCGTCGGTAAAAGTCACGAAGTACTGATAGCCACCTCTGGACGTTGTGCTCATTGGACCACACACATCACTGTGTATAAGCTCCAGCTCGGACGCCCTCTCGCAACTCTTCGCAAAAGGAGACTTAGTCATCTTGCCTAGCAAGCATGATTCGCATGTCTCGAACGACCCAAAGTCAGACAAAGTTAGGACTCCATCATCATGGAGCTTCTTCATGCGTTTCAGACTAATGGGTCCAAGCCGGCAATGCCAGAAGTATGTTGGATTTATCTCATTAGGCTTATGCCTCTTGACATTCATGTTATAGACTGGTTCCATTTCTAGATTTAAAATAAATAGCCCATCTACTATGGGTGCATAGCCATGGAACATTCCATTCAAATAAAATGAACAACCATTGTCCTTTATATTGAATTAATAACCTTGACTCATCAAACATGGTGCAGAAATAATGTTTCGACTAAGTGCGGGAATGTAATAACAATTATTAAATTCCAAAATAAATCCAGAAGGAAGCTTGAGCTGCATCGTGCTGACCTCCAACGCAGCAACTCTTGCTTTGTTGTCGACCCTGATGTCAATCTCCCCTTGTGCCACACGCCTAGTTCTTACCAGCCCCTGCATCGAGTTGCAAATATGAACAACCGAACCGGTATCAAATACCCAAGAGCTACTAGGTATGTCAGCAAGGTAAATGTATATAACATATGTAACTAGTGTACCTTTACCTGAAGAAGCATCTTCGGCCTTCTTGCCGTGCTTAGCAAGCCACTTGCTACAGTTCCTCTTCCAATGACTAGCTTCCTTGTAGTGAAAGCAAATGGTCTTTGAGTTCGGTCCGGACTTTGGCTCAGCGGCGGAGACAGCCCTCTCCGTGCCCTTTGCCTTACCATTTTTATTGGACCAACTCTTCTTGAACTTAGACGAGTTATGCACCATCAACACTTGATGCGTGCCTTTCTTAATATCTTGCTCTGCCACCTTGAGCATCCCATGTAATTCAGTGAGCTTCTTATCCATGTCGTACATATGATAGTTCGAGACGAACGTCCCATAGCTAGGTGGAAGAGAACCCAAAATTGCATCCATGGACAGCTCGTCCCCAAGTGGGAAGCCTAACCAATCCAAAGCTTGTATGTACCCGATCATCTTGATCACATGCGGGCTTAGTGGATCACCCTCCTTCAGCTTACAATTCGTCAAGGACTGCCAGACGTTGAACCTTTCGGTCCTAGCCTGTACCTAAAACATGCTCTTCAAACTCTCGATCATATCAAAAGCATGAATGTTTTCGAAATGCTATTGCAAATCGGGCTCCATTCAAGCCAGCATGAGGCAGCTGATCTCGTTTGATTCATCAACGAGTTTTTGGTGGGTATTCTTGGTTGTGGCATTAGCATTCTCGGTAGGTTCCTCTGGAAGTGGATCCTCTAGGACATGTTCCTTTTTATTGTGCTTGATAACAATTCTCAGATTTCTATACCAGGTGGTAAAGTTTGTTCCATCCAGTTTATCGTTTTCCAGAATTGATTTCAATGCAAAGTTGGGTTGAGCAGGTGGTGCCATTGATCTACAACAGAAAATATGCAATCACTAAGCAGTGTGTTTATGTAGAGTAATTCAAGCCTTAAAGAGAACTACTCCCACTGAAGTCAGGATCCCTCCGCAAACTCTCAGTGATTCAGGACCCGTCTAGCATGAGCGACTAGTGAGCTTTAGCGTCACTGCTAGCCAACTTGCCTATTTGGTAAGCAACTCCTTGCTAATCGTATCTCTATATGACTCCTGTCGGTTGGGTAGGTATATCATACCCCGGCTCCCAACCTTCTCTGCCACAAGGCCCAAAACCGTTTTGGTAGCCTTGTCAAGTTAACCCGATGTAGTGCATGTCCGTGTCTAACACGAACCCTGCAGTTCCAGGACACCTAGTAGCACCTCAATTTTATGAGCCCACCACTAGATGTACTTGACGTGCGAATGTGCAACATTCAGAATGGCAATGTGCTTGATATTAATGAGGGATCTTTCTACCATACTAACATGGATAGAAACAAGAAGCAATATCAATCACATATAAACATAAATATGTGAAATAGTATGGTTCCTTTATGGACATCCTTCCAGGTCAGCTCCAACTCCGATGACCAAGGTGGATCTCCATCTTGTCCGTTTCGCCAGCACGCCAAAGCCTCGAACTTGATCTCTGTCCTCCAACTACTACAACTAGTAATGAATTTACAGAGAATCAAAAGTCGACATGCAGGTCGTTATACAATATAATGACAGCACTTTGGCTCCTGTCGGCTGACAATCATGACACGCAGGTCATGTTAAATTACACATATGCATCACATACATATGAGCCATAATATTCATATCAAACCTGCAAAACAAACTTATGCAGAGAATTGCATTCTACCGGTTTGTGTGATCGTGTACGAAATACAAGGCGCTACGCACACGACGGTCCCGATCATGCCGAATTTTCTGATCTGACCGATCTCATCGATCATCACGAACCCAATTCGGATTTACGTTACACGGTTAACCCCGATGGCGGATACCGACCGATAGGGGTAGGTTGTGTCACGACCTCATCGATTCTGATTGACAGAAAACATAGCCTCAACGATCCCGATGTGCAGTTGATCTCATCAACCGTGCACATAGCCGATCTCATGAACGACGACAGATCACATCCACCGTTGCCGCATATCACATATGCATTTGATCTGAATCCAAATCCTATAACAGAGGCTCTGATACCACTGTTGGGTTCTACCGTAGGTTCATCGCATGCCAATTAAAAAAGTTCTATGCGTAGAACATCCAAGAACATGCTACGGAGATGGATCACAAATTGTCACCACTAGACACGCAATGCGATGCAATGGAAGTAGAGTTGGGGCAGCGCGTTCGTGTGGTCCGTCTCCTCCTCGTCCGAGCTCCCTCGAACAGCAGTTCTGATCTCCCTCGAACAGTCGATCATCGGATCCCACGTACAGGTTCACCGGAGCGGCGCAAGTGCACCGCCTCTAACGATATCCATGCGTGCAGGAGGAACACCCATGCGGCGGACTACTAGGTCCGACCACATGGTCGGCGCGGCGAGTGGAGGTGGCTAGTTGCAACTCATGCAAAGCCCTAATGACAATGCCGAAGCGATCAACCGGATGGGTGTGCTGCACCTCCACTATATATAGGCATCCGATGCGGCTCAACTCTTGGGCCTCGCATGGATCCTAAAGCCCACGTGTTCCTTCCCTTAAGCATGCGACCCCTTAGGTTCTCCTTCACTTGGTCGCGAGTCAGATCACATCCGACTCGACCAGTCGGTAGCGGCCTCTAGCAAAACATGCCGACTCCAAGTGTCCGATGAAGCTGGTTAGGCGAACCTGTACTTCACACTTCTGTTCCCTTTGCCACACGATATATGTTGTCGTGCACAAGGCGATATGGTCACCCTTGTTGCAGCACGACCTCTTTCTCGTTCCGGTGAGTCCGACCAACATTCAGATTATCTCATAATCCTCATCACATGGCCATGCTTATCCAGGTCGGATCACCCGAGGGGCCCATAGTATATCTCTTCTGGTAGGAGGGGCAAATCCCATCTTGCTCGACCATGTCTCGCAGCATGGGTCTGGACAAGCCTGAAACCTACCTTTGTAACTACCCAGTCATGGAGTAGTGTTTGGTCGGTGCAAAGAAAGTCTGTCACCATCCCGAGTACATGCGCCAGCTCAGGTCTTAGGACATAGAACGTATGTTGTACTAGAGATTCACAAATGACCTATCACTGCATCTCATAGTTGGGTCTATCCAACTCAGACCTTATCTCGAGTCGGATCCGACTATGTCGAATCCGACCAGACCTTTCTGAGTCCATATTATCCGGCTAGCATCCAATGCTACATGGTCAGTGAGACCGGACCATCCACCATTTCATATGCTAGTCTCATTAGTTGTGCGTCCACACAACCCTTTGGACTAGGGACCATTTAGGACAGTTATTATACAATGCATAGTCTCACAAACAAGTCACGTACTTGTTAATACACATCAATGATAATGTCCAAGGACTATCTTTATTCATAAACACATAGGAAATATCATCATACATGATTACCTCTAGGGCATATCTCCAACACGAAGCGCTCAGGATCAATCTCACAAACCGCCATGGCCGGGCAGGGAAGATCTGGAGTTGGAGCAGGGGAGGAAGATTGTGGTTGCTGAGTATTGGGTAGAGCCGAGGTGACCGGGCAAAGTGTCTCGTTGGCATAGTTTCCCAAGCCGGTATGCAACCCCAAGAAATCCGAGCTATGCTTGCGATTAATTGGCCTCCATACCAATATGTTAGCTCGCGTGCAATCAAAATAATCTTTCCTGTAGTGACCTACTCGGGAGCAAGCCGAGAAGACCATTCGCCTTCCACAAGACGATGATAGGTGGCCATGCTCATTGCAGACTGAACAAGTCATAATGTGGGCCACCATGTCATTGAGCATGCTATAAAACTGGTTAGCCGCTTCCTGCGAGCTAGGAATTTGTGGGAATTCCCCTGCAGGCTGGTGGCGAGGGCTCTGAAGTGGGCCAATAGGAGCCTCAGGGCCAGAAGAACTTGGGCCAACATTTGGGCCATGCTCTTGAGTGCTAGCTCGAATAATTGGAAATTCCGATTCTCCCATGTGAATCACAGAAGAAGCCGCGTGATGCATGGGATTGGGCTGACTGCAGTTCGTCGGAGGAGGATCTGCCGACGAGATCTGAACCGTGCCAAAGCTGATGGGTGGCCTAGACACCGTCCACCGTAGCTCAGCCGGAGGTGGAGGGCCAATAACAACCCTCTCATGATCCGGAACCTGATAGCACGCATCCATAGTCATGTCAATGCACACTTGTGTCGCCAGGTATCTATATCCACGGCAAACCTCATACCTCTGAAAGCTTGCAAATGAAAGTTTCTTTCTAGGCGCATTTGCCCTTTTTAGTGCAGATCGAGCTCATTGTTTATGCATAACGAAAAGCCCTAAGGCCGAACGATGTCACATTTCTTCCTCCAGATCATGAATTCTCTAATCCAGTTAGGACCCCCATTTCCCCATAGATTAAAATAACACTTGAATTGCAAGCATGCATAAGATCGGAGATCAACAATATAAAACCCAACTTGCTCGCATGAGACATGGAAGGAATAAACCTTATCTTTGATGTGAGAGACCATAAGATCAATTGCAGAGCCCCCAAGGGCTGATTCTAGGGTCGCCACCACCGAATCTTCAGATAGACAAAAATCATGATGGTTGAAAGAGACCACCAGGGAGAAGGAGTCCGGGTCCTCCATCGGATGTGCTGTGAGGCTAGTATATCTATAGATCTCATCGGCAAAAGTTAAACCCTTGGAAAAGTCCAAGCCCAGGGCTGATCCACCTTTAGAACCCATGGAAGATTGGTACTGGCATGATTCAGAAGCGCCGCCGGATCTTCTCATCGAAGAGGATCCACAAATTAGTGGATGAGGGAGGATATCACCGAAGTTGGGGTGGGTGGGTGGGAGATGGAGTCGCCATTGAGATGTGTGACATATATGTGCACATCCTGTTGATCCCATAAATGTAGTGTTGCATGGTCTATCAAATAGTTTTTGTTTTAGTGGTTTACATTTTTCATATTTTGCTACACTTGGTGCTACTAAAAATGAGCTTGAATTTTGAATTCTTTGAGTTCCAACTAGTATGAATGCTTGATATGTCCTCTAGGCATCTATATGAGTAGTTGCTACCAATCTTGCAACGTTTTATTGACATAAGTTTGTGTAGCGACCCGACCTGAAAGGTCAAGTCTCCGGTGTTTCCGTACCATCCCAAGATCATGCTGGTACACACACGGTACATCAATGTATATATCAAAGGGAAATCACACAGCATTATATTAATCGAAATCTCATATCGAGTCCTTTATTACAATAATATTACAATAAAGTGGCCAAAGGCCAACTCATGAGAATATCTAAATCTTGCGGAAGCGTCGACGGTAGATGAGTCCATCCGACTCCAAGGGCATCTCACTGAGCATAGAACGCGTCCTCACTCCTGGTCGGAAAAATACTCTGCAACATGATACGTTGCAGCCGTGTAGGTCAGCATATGGAATATGCCGGCAAAGTCACAGTAGAGGTGTGAAAATAATCAGCTAGCCTATATGCATATATGGCAGGTGGGGTGGTAAGTTTTGCGTAAAGCCAATTTTTCCTACATCAAGAAAAGGGGCTAAGCAAAATATTACTAAGTTGGTTGATTAATGAGATGGTTCCACCAACCAGTTCTCATACCCAAAATTGTTAATACCCACATCATCATATTAATTGTGTTGAGAGTTCCGGAAGTTCCAATTCCTTTGGCTCAAGTCGTCCATGACCGTGGACACGGCTAATCGATTAGGTTTGAAATACTCTGCAGAGTTTTGCACACGTTCCCCACAAGATTTGGTCGCCTCCGTTTGATTTCTCGCACTTCAGGGTGTTTGAGAAACGGATGACCAAAACATGGTCTTCCAAAGGGTTTCCCTGCGACTCTGTCGGTGCCCATCCTTTCCTACCGTTCTTCTACCTCTCGTAGCACCGCCTGTCCAGGGTCACCACGATATCCGACCAAGCCAGAGCCCATAATGACTTGTGGCTGTGTAGGTAAGCCTTGGGTTTTAAAGCATCCATCCATCTCTTTGTGCCTGGGTGGACCTTTCCGCGTGAATACTGGCCATCTCCAGCATCACCTAGGCTAACCACTGGTTTCTCCAGGGTGCCGTTCAACCATCATCCACCCAGAGGTATGTTGAAAACTTGGAGTCTTGAAATCTTGCTCATTATGTAGGTCTTGAAATTATTAACTCTCTCAACTCCCATGAATCACACAACCAACCCCGTCTACTATTAGCATAGCAAAAGTAAAACAACGTTTCCCGGGGCCAATGTTGTCAAAGAGGGTTGAGAGGGGTATCTACCACATGATACTACTACAATGTAACCAAGTTTCCAACTAACCTATCTTGCATGCAACTGGGGAGATGGTAGAACTAATGCATATAAAACATGGGTACAACATGATCAAAGTGACTTGCCTGATTGATGATCTTCGTACGTGAGTGACTCTAAGTAACAAGCTTCGCACTACGGATAATCTAACGAAGCAAACAAGCACTCAATAAGCATACAACAGAATATTGTAACTCACAAACATCAACCAAGAACTAGTAAACAATCAAGACAAAACAATGCACAAATCTCAAGTAAGAAAACACACAAAGTTTTGTTTTCAAAAGGTGAGGAATGAAAACACTACTGACATAATGAAACCATTTGTAATAACAAAAAAATTGTTGTCAGCAAGGAAACAATAGAATATTTTATTAATAAACAGAATACAATCAATTTAAGTTTGTTGGGAAAAGTTTAGTAAAGTTTATAAAAGTTTTGATAAACACTTTATGAATCACCTATAGTTATATTAACAAAAGAATGAAAAACTAAACTTATTATTTATTAGTTAAACATGTTCTTAACAGAAAGGAATTTACAAATAAACTTGTTTTAGAAAACAGAATTAAATTTATTTAAAACTTTGTTTTGAGAGCAAAACTATTACTAGTTGTTTTAATCAAATGATGCCTATTTGAAAAGAAGTTGTGATTCCTATGTTAAATAAATTTAATCTAAGCAAAATTTATATTTTTATTAACAGTGAGTGAAAACACTAAATGTTTACTAATAGAACCTAATAAACAAATAAAACCAAATTCTAAATCAAACTAATTAAAATTAAGTATATAAAACTATATTGTAATACTAGGCAGATTCTTTTTTTGGTTAAAACATTAATCAAATATATCCTGAAAATCCTCAAACTAAACATGAAGATAGTCGTAACTAATACCAAACATTAGCACAAGATTCACATCAAAATCTATTTTCAAACTCTAGTTATTCAGATTTGAAGATTTTAAGCAAATTTGATTCAATTCAAATTTTATAGTTCAAATTTGAAATTTGAAAGTACAGGGTGAAACTACATGAAAATTTTGAGCTATTGCAAAAAGAATCAACTCAAAACACTAAATAGATTAAAAAGATATAAGCAAAACAAAATTTGAAAACATTCTGTTAATTAAAACAGAGAATGAAAAAAAATCTGATTTGCGTCGGTCAGGGGGGCTACGTGGCACGATCCTGATTGGCTAAGGGGGGTGTGCGTGCGAGAGCTACGGGCGAGCGACCGATCGGAAGAAGAAAACGATTCGGACTTAAGTCCTGTTCTAATCTCGGACGTTGGATTCGGATCGGAGGGAGGGGGTGCTCACAGGGTAAAGAGGTCGCCGGCGTCGGGGTACTCCGGCGAGTCCGGTAGCGGTGGATGCGACGGTGAGGTGCTCCGGTGGTCGGGGGAGATGGGGAGTGGTCCGGGCGACGGCGACGGTTCTCCGGAGTCGATTGGTGGCGACGGTGGGGTGAACGGAGGTCGGAGGTGGTAGCTACGGTCGATGGCGAGCTTCGGTGTGGGAGTAGCTCCGCGAGTAATTGACAGCGTTCCGGCGAGGGGGAAAAGGGGGGCTCTGGGTGAATGGATGCGGGGAAGTGGCCGGTACTTATAGGGCGCTCGAGGGGTGCGGGAGTTAAGAGGGGAGAGAGATCCGGCGAGGGGAAGAAACTGCCGGCGTCGGATCCGGCGAGCGCCGGGAGGGAGACGATGACCGTTCGGTGTAACGGTCGGTCGGGGGTGGGGCCCGGATGTCAGTGAGAGGGAGCGCGTCCGTTACGCGTCGGTCGGCCGGTTCGTAGTAAATGCGCGAAATAACTGTCGTGGGCCGGCCCGTTTAAATGCAAACCGTTACCGATTTTCTTAATATAAATTTCTAGAGACATTCAAATACATTTAAAGCATTCAAATAGTCTCTAAATATAGGGGTATTATATATCAAAATTAACAGAATAATAAATTCTATTTAATGAACATTTCTATTCTGTCATTTGAAGACTTTGAAAAAATATTATTTTCAGAAATTGCCTAATTGTTTTTGAATCCTTTTTTGCAAATATTTTCAAAATAACTCCTGGTCATTTTTGTTCAAATAATTCACCAATTTGACCCTGGTGTGGAGTGTCATGTTACTCCTCTCTTATTTTGAACATATAACCAAAATTTCAAATAGGGGAAAGCAGCATAGGGAAAAGTAGAAGGGACTTTCAGAAAGTCAGAAAAGACATTTCAACTATTACATACAATCAAGCAATGATGATGATAGATGCATAACTATATTCATAACATTCCAAAATGAAATTTTGGGATGTTACAAACCTACCCACCTTAAGATGAATCTCGCCCTCGAGATTCGGGTTGGCTAGAAAATAGGTGCGGATGGTCTCTACGAAGATCTTCTTCGCGTTCCCAGGTGGCTTCTTCCTCGGTATGGTGACTCCACAAAACTTTGCAGAACTTGATAATCTTGCTGCGGGTAACTCTATTGGATGTCTCGAGGATTCTGACAGGCTTCTCCTCATAAGTCAGATCACTTTCAAGCTGTATGGCCTCTAGGGGCACTGTATCTCTCAGAGGGATATCAGCCATCTCTGTATGACATTTCTTCAGCTGGGACACATGGAACACATTATGAACTTCAGATAATCCTTCTGGAAATTCCAGTTTGTATGCAACTTCGCCTCTACGTTCAAGAATTTTGTAGGGGCCTATGAATCTGGGTGCTAATTTTCCTTTAACACCAAATCTCTTGATTCCTCGAAGCGGGGATACACGAAGATATGCTCTGTCTCCCACTTCATATGTCACTTCTTTGCGCTTGCTGTCAGCATAACTCTTTTGTCGAGATTGAGCTATCTTGAGTCTGTCACGAATCAACCTGACTTTCTCTTCCGAATCTTGAATAAGGTCGGGACCAAAAAGTTGTCGGTCTCCAACACCATCCCACGTCAGTGGTGTTCTGCACCTCCTTCCGTATAAAGCTTCGAAAGGGGCCATCTTTAGACTGGTTTGATAACTGTTGTTGTATGAGAATTCTGCGTAAGGCAAGTTATCATCCCAACTAGAATCCATAATCTAGCGCACAAGCTCTCAACATGTCTTCCAGAATCTGGTTGACTCTCTCAGTCTGTCCATCTGTGCTGCGGATGAAAAGCTTGTACTGAACTCTAGCCTTGTACCCAAAGTTTCATGTAACTGATGCCAAAACTTTGAGGTAAATTGTGTTCCTCTATCTGACACGATACTCCTCGGAACTCCATGCAGACATACGATCCTGGTCATATATATCTTGGCTAGCTTAGCACTGGTATAAGGTGGTCTTTCACTGGAATGAAATGAGCTACCTTGGTCAAAGCGATCTACCACTACCCAGATAGGAATCATAACCTGAACGGGTCCTGGGTAATCCTGTGATGAAATCCATACCAAGTTTTTCCCATTTCCACTCAGGTATCGGCAAAGGTTGGAGTAACCCTGCTGGTTTCTGATGTTCTGCATTTACTCTCTGACAAACATCACATATTGCAACATGTTCCGCAATATCTTTCTTCATACCTGTCCACCAATAACTTTCCTTTAAATCCAGGTACATCTTGGTATTGCCTGGGTGTATCGAGTAAGGTGAATCGTGGGCTTCCTGAAGTATCAACTTCCTGAGCTCTGGTTCATTGGGCACATAGATTTCGGTTCTCAAACCACAAAGTTCCAGTGTTCATCCTCACGAAAACCTTTAGCTTTACCATCTTCCATTCTCTGCTTTATCTCAGCTATCTCCTTGTCCGATTTCTGGGCTTCACGAATTCTTTCGGTCAAGGTGGACTGAATTTCCTAGTGTAGCAACATATCCTCTTGGAACTATCTCTAGCTTGAGCTCTCTGAGATCATCGACTAACTCTTGAGGTAATCCTCCAGCTGTGAGTGTGTTCACATAAGTTTTCCGACTCAAGGCATCGGCTACAACATTAGCCTTACCTGGATGGTAGTGTAATCTCATGTCATAGTCCTTGATTAGCTCTAACCATCGTCCTCTGTCTGAGGTTCAACTCTTTCTGCGTGAAGAATATACTTCAGGCTCTTATGGTCGGTGTAAACATCACAACTATTTCCGATAAGGAAATGTCTCCAGATCTTGAGTGCGTGCACTACGGCTGCTAATTCCAAGTCATGAGTGGCATAATTCAACTCATGAGGTCGTAGCTGTCTGGAAGCATAGGCTACAACTTTTCCATCCTGCATAAGTACTCCTCCAAGTCCTTGACGTGAGGCATCACAATAAACTTGGAAATCCTTCCGAATATCGGGCAAGATCAATATTGGGGCTGTGACCAAACGTTCCTTTAACTCTTGGAAACTGGTTTCACATTCCTCGGTCCAAACATACTTGGATTCTTTCTTCAACAACTCTGTCATGGGCTTGGCAATCTTTGAGAAATTCTCAATGAACCTCCGGTAATAACCGGCAAGTCCGAGGAAACTGCGGATCTCCTTAACTGAGGTGGGTGACTTCCACTCGGTGACGGCTTCAACCTTAGCGGGGTCTACGGCTATTCCTTCTCCGGAAATAACATGTCCAAGGAATCCGACTTCCGTCAACCAAAATTCACATTTACTGAACTTGGCATATAACTGATGCTCTCTTAGCTTCTCTAGAACTAAACGCAAATGTTCCTTATGCCCTTCCTCGTTCTTGGAGAATATCAGAATGTCATCGATGAATACCACAACAAACTTGTCTAGGTATTCCATGAATACTTTGTTCATCAAATTCATGAAGTAGGCAGGAGCATTAGTCAATCCAAAAGACAAGACCGTATACTCATACAGGCCATACCTCATGGTGAAAGCTGTTTTGGGTATATCCTGTTCACGAATTTTCAACTGGTGATACCCTGATCGAAGATCGATCTTGGAGAATACTTTGGCTCCTACTAGCTGATCAAACAAATCATTAATCATCGGCAGAGGGTACTTGTTCTTGATAGTCACCTCGTTCAAGGCACGATAGTCCACTACCATTCTCAAAGATTTATCCTTCTTCTCCACCAAAAGAACTGGGGCTCCCCAAGGTGAAGAACTTGGGCGTATATAACCTTTGTCCAATAACTCCTTATTTGCTTCTTGATTTCCAACAGATCATTTGCGGGCATCCGATAGGGTCTCTTGGAAATTGGGGTTGTCCCTGGCTGTAGCTCTATTAAGAACTCAATCTCCCTATCTGGTGGCATTCCTGGTAATTCTTCCGGAAATACATCTGGAAAATCTTTTACCACAGGTACTTCCTCCTGAACAACTCCCGTGAGAGAATTTAGCCGAGCACTCATACGTGTGCGTCGGGATACATACTTAATCCTCTTGTTCTCCGGGGTGGTGAGTGAAATAGACTTGCTAGGGCAATCAAGATTTCCTTCATACTTGGTCATACAATCCATGCCTAGGATTACATCCAATCCTTGTGACTCTAAGACGATGAGGTCGGTGGGAAAAACATGATTTCCTATATTGAGTTTCGAGGCATGGCATCCTATCCCTGCCATCATCATACCTCCTGGAGAACTAACCTTAATGGGCTGACTAAGGGTTTTGGTGGGCAAACCATATTTATCCACAACTACCCTTGATATGAATGAATGAGTTGCACCAGAATCAACAAGTACTGTAACAGGACGTGAATGCAATAAAAACTTACCAACCACAGTCTCGGGTTGATCATAGACTTCTTCCACGTCGATGTGATTCACTTGAGCACGGGGAAACGGATTGGGTTTCTTGGCTGCGGAGTTGCCGTTTCCATTGCTTTGCTTCCTCTGGGGACACTCAGTAGCATAGTGCCCTGTCTTCTGACACTTGAAACAGGTAATGTGACTCAGATCCTTTTGAGTAGGAACTTGACGGTGCTGGTTGTTGTTCCCATTGTCAGTCTTGAAGTTGCCATGGTTGGGACGGTTGTTCCCATTTCCTCCATGATGGTGGCCTCCATGGTTATGCACAGTATGAGTGTGCTTTCCAAACTTACTGTTTCCTGATCCGGTATTCCCGGAGTATGGGGAGTAACGAGGCTTCTGATGAGCTCCAGAGTTGAACTTCCCCTGAGTGTACTTCCTCTTGCGGTTCTCAATCTGCTGTTGTTTACCTTCCAGAATAAGTGCCTTATCCACCAGCTCTTGGTAGTTGTTGAAATTAGCCACTACCAGCTGTATGCTCAACTCATCATTGAGTCCTTCCAGAAACTTTTCTTGCTTGGCCGCATCATCGGCCACATCTCCTGGGGCATAACGGGCCAACATGCTGAACTCTTCCACATATTGGGCCACAGAGCGATTACCCTGGCGCAAATTGCGAAACTCGCGCTTCTTCAGACTCATGGCTCCAGCTGAGACATGTGCGGTGCGAAAAGCTTGCTGGAACTGCTCCCAAGTCACATCTGCAATAGGATAAGTGGTGGTGTAGTTCTCCCACCATGAAGCTGCTGGTCCTTCCAGTTGATGTGCGGCAAATCGCACCTTCTCAGCGTCAGTGCATCCAGCGGTGACAAGTTCTCTCTCCATCTTGCGGAGCCAGTCATCTGCCACAATGGGCTCAGTGCTGCTGGAGAAAGTTGGAGCGTTCAACCTCAGAAAACGGGTGAGATTGTCAGTCTGGGGTGGATGGTGGTTGTGGTTGTTCTGGTTGTTGGTCTGATTCTGAATCAATAACTGCATCAGTGCATTCTGCTGCTGAAGGAGTTGAGTGAGTTCTGGTGGGAAAGTGAAGTTGGTCTCACGTCGTGGAGGCATCTTGCTGTTTTCAGAGGGATGAGAATTAGAATAGAACAAAGGTCTAGAAGAAATCACTACCCATATGCAATGCAACTAACATATCACACCAAACACTCATTCATTTATTCAATCAATGTCAAACATCGGAAATACAAATCTCAAACAACTAAGCATCGACCTACGCTTTAACGACGAAAATAAAAGATACATTGGAGGGCATAACTAATGTTTTTCCTCAGAAGTGCATAGTCGTAGGTTCTCCGGTGGTGCTTTCCTCATAGTCTTCACCGTCGCTGATGAAGGGTGCCATGTCTCCTTCGGGGTGAAGGTTTTCCCCCATGTCTAGCTGCTCCTCCAGAGTTGCGATGCGTGCATTCTGCTCATCAATCCTCTCTAGGAAGTCCTTCACTTCATGCTCGTGTTCATAGTTGGCCTCTCGCAGATCAGCTTCAAGGTCCAGCTCGCGGTTCATCAGATTCTTGATTGTCTTTGTATCAGCACGAACTCGAAGCTCCAGAGTCCTGATGTGAGTCTCCAGGGTCTGGATATAGGAAATAGTGGTGTCTGCAGTGGGAGGAGTTATGATGTTTCCATTGGCATCTCTGCGACAAACCACGCTGAGTCCTGGTGAAATGGTTCCACCTCTGTATTCCTCCTGAATACGTCCAAGGGCACGATGAATGGCCATGTCTCTTCCAAGTATCCAACTGGGTGCCACGAACTTGAGATCTATGGGTTCCTTCCGATTCCCAAAAGTCTTCCCTGGGATATGCACCTCGATCCTGTAGCGTCCATCTTGGGGAAATGACATGATAGGAGTCCCGGTGATGCTCGGCAAAGCAATCCTTACGTCCTTGACGATCCTCATCAGCTCCTTACCAAAGGGCATCGTTGCATCAGGCTGGCAAAACTCCGTGATCAACACTGGGATGAAGGTGGCCATCTATAAATTTTGAAATAATCGGAGAGGAATCAGAAACGAATAGATGAGAGTATAAGATATTTAAAGACAAAGAGAAACAATCCTAAGGCTTTCCAATCCTAGAGGTTACGTCCTATGGTCAGCGTGTGCTCTGATACCATTTCTGTAGCGACCCAACCTGAAAGGTCAAGTCTCCGGTGTTTCCGTACCATCCCAAGATCATGCTGGTACACACACGGTACATCAATGTATATATCAAAGGGCAATCACACAGCATTATATTAATCGAAATCTCATATCGAGTCCTTTATTACAATAATATTACAATAAAGTGGCCAAAGGCCAACTCATGAGAATATCTAAATCTTGCGGAAGCGTCGACGGTAGATGAGTCCATCCGACTCCAAGGGCATCTCACTGAGCATACAACGCGTCCTCACTCTTGGTCGGAAAAATACTCTGCAACATGATACGTTGCAGCCGTGTAGGTCAGCATATGGAATATGCCGACAAAGTCACAGTAGAGGTGTGAAAATAATCAGCTAGCCTATATGCATATATGGCAGGTGGGGTGGTAAGTTTTGCGTAAAGCCAATTTTTCCTACATCAAGAAAAGGGGCTAAGCAAAATATTACTAAGTTGGTTGATTAATGAGATGGTTCCACCAACCAGTTCTCATACCCAAAATTGTTAATACCCACATCATCATATTAATTGTGTTGAGAGTTCCGGAAGTTCCAATTCCTTTGGCTCAAGTCGTCCATGACCGTGGACACGGCTAATCGATTAGGTTTGAAATACTCTGCAGAGTTTTGCACACGTTCCCCACAAGATTTGGTCGCCTCCGTTTGATTTCTCGCACTTCAGGGTGTTTGAGAAACGAATGACCAAAACATGGTCTTCCAAAGGGTTTCCCTGCGACTCTGTCGGTGCCCATCCTTTCCTACCGTTCTTCTACCTCTCGTAGCACCGCCTGTCCAGGGTCACCACGATATCCGACCAAGCCAGAGCCCATAATGACTTGTGGCTGTGCAGGTAAGCCTTGGGTTTTCAAGCATCCATCCATCTCTTTGTGCCTGGGTGGACCTTTCCGCGTGAATACTGGCCATCTCCAGCATCACCTAGGCTAACCACTTGTTTCTCCAGGGTGCCGTTCAACAGTCATCCACCCAGAGGTATGTTGAAAACTTGGAGTCTTGAAATCTTGCTCATTATGTAGGTCTTGAAATTATTAACTCTCTCAACTCCCATGAATCACACAACCAACCCCGTGTACTATTAGCATAGCAAAAGTAAAACAACGTTTCCCGGGGCCAATGTTGTCAAAGAGGGTTGAGAGGGGTATCTACCACATGATACTACTACAATGTAACCAAGTTTCCAACTAACCTATCTTGCATGCAACTGGGGAGATGGTAGAACTAATGCATATAAAACATGGGTAAAACATGATCAAAGTGACTTGCCTGATTGATGATCTTCGTACGTGAGTGACTCTAAGTAACAAGCTTCGCACTCCGGATAATCTAACGAAGCAAACAAGCACTCAATAAGCATACAACAGAATATTGTAACTCACAAACATCAACCAAGAACTAGTAAACAATCAAGACAAAACAATGCACAAATCTCAAGTAAGAAAACACACAAAGTTTTGTTTTCAAAAGGTGAGGAATGAAAACACTACTGACATAATGAAACCATTTGTAATAACAAAACAATTGTTGTCAGCAAGGAAACAATAGAATATTTTATTAATAAACAGAATACAATCAATTTAAGTTTGTTGGGAAAAGTTTAGTAAAGTTTATAAAAGTTTTGGTAAACACTTTATGAATCAACTATAGTTATATTAACAAAAGAATAAAAAACTAAACTTATTATTTATTAGTAAAACATGTTCTTAACAGAAAGGAATTTACAAATAAACTTGTTTTAGAAAACAGAATTAAATTTATTTAAAACTTTGTTTTGAGAGCAAAACTATTACTAGTTGTTTTAATCAAATGATGCCTATTTGAAAAGAAGTTGTGATTCCTATGTTAAATAAATTTAATCTAAGCAAAATTTATATTTTTATTAACAGTGAGTGAAAACACTAAATGTTTACTAACAGAACCTAATAAACAAATAAAACCAAATTCTAAATCAAACTAATTAAAATTAAGTATATAAAACTATATTGTAATACTAGGCAGATTCTGTTTTTGGTTAAAACATTAATCAAATATATCCTGAAAATCCTCAAACTAAACATGAAGATAGTCCTAACTAATACCAAACAGTAGCAAAAAGAATCACATCAAAATCTCTTTTCAAACTCTAGTTATTCAGATTTGAAGATTTTAAGAAAATTTGATTCAATTCAAATTTTATAGTTCAAATTTGAAATTTGAAAGTACAGGGTGAAACTGCATGAAAATTGTGAGCTATTGCAAAAAGAATCAACTCAAAACACTAAATAGATTAAAAGATATAAGCAAAACAAAATTTGAAAACATTCTGTTAATTAAAACAGAGAATGAAAAAAATCTGATTTGCGTCGGTCAGGGGGGCTACGTGGCACGATCCGATTGGCTAAGGGGGGTGTGCGTGCGAGAGCTACGGGCGGGCGACCGATCGGGAGAAGAAAACGATTCGGACTTAAGTCCGTTCTAATCTCGGACGTTGGATTCGGATCGGAGGGAGGGGGTGCTCACAGGGTAAAGAGGTCGCCGGCGTCGGGGTACTCCGGCGAGTCCGGTAGCGGTGGATGCGACGGCGAGGTGCTCCGGTGGTCGGGGGAGATGGGGAGTGGTCCGGGCGATGGCGACGGTTCTCCGGAGTCGATTGGTGGCGACGGTGGGGTGAACGGAGGTCGGGGGTGGTGGCTACGGTCGACGGCGAGCTTCGGTGTGGGAGTAGCTCCGGCGAGCAATTGACAGCGTTCCGGCGAGGGGAAAAGGGGGGTTCGGGGTGAATGGATGCGGGGAAGTGGCCGGTACTTATAGGGCGCTCAAGGGGTGCGGGAGTTAAGAGGGGAGAGAGATCCGGCGAGGGGAAGAAACTGCCGGCGTCGGATCCGGCGAGCGCGGGGAGGGAGACGATGACCGTTCGGTGTAACGGTCGGTCGGGGGTGGGGCCCGGATGTCAGTGAGAGGGAGCGCGTCCGTTACGCGTCGGTCGGCCGGTTCGTAGTAAATGCGCGAAATAACTGTCGTGGGCCGGCCCGTTTAAATGCAAACCGTTACTGTTTTTTTTAAAAAAATTCCAGAGACATTCAAATATATTTAAAGCATTCAAATCGTCTCTAAATATAGGGGTATTGTATATCAAAATTAACAGAATAATAAATGCTATTTAATGAACATTTCTATTCTGTCATTTGAATAATTTGAGAAAAATAATATTTTCAGAAATTGCCTAATTGTTTTTAAACCCTTTTTGCAAATATTTTCAAAATAACCCCCTGGTTATTTCTGTTCAAATAAACCACCAATTAGTCCCTGGTGTGGAGTGTCATGTTACTCCTCTCTTATTTTGAACATTTAACCAAAATTTCAAATAGGGGAAGGCAACATAGGGAAAAGTAGAAAGGGCTTTCAGAAAATCAGAAAAGGCATTTCAACTAACACATAAAATCAAGCAGTGGTGATGATAGATGCATAGCTATATTCATAACATTCCAAAATGGAATTTTGGGATGTTACAGAAATATCTATTCCTAGAAAATTTCATGAGGAGTGGGAACCCACTATAAAAATCAAGATTAAAAATTATGAATGCCATGCTGCGGATTGATGAATGCCATGCTGCCACTATTCCAAAATCTTTATGTGATTTTCTAGATTTCAATGAGATTGATGAATGTTCTCTTAATTTGCATCTTGTGGATTCTACTATTAAGAAACCTATGGGAAGGATTAATGATGTTCTTATTATTGGAAATAGGAACTATGTGCCTGTAGATTTCATTGTGCTTGATATTGATTGCAATCCTACATGTCCCATTATTCTTGGTAGACCTTTCCTTAGGACTATTGGTGTTGTTATTGATATGAAGGAAGGGAATATTAAATTTCAATTTCCATTAAAGAAGGGCATGGAACACTTTCCTAGAAATAGAATAAAATTTCCGTATGAATCTATTATTAGAGATAATTATGGTTTGATCACTAAAGATGATAATACTTGATTCTATTGCCTTATGCCTAGCTAAGGGCGTTAAACAATAGCGCTTGTTGGGAGGCAACCCAATGAATAGGTTTATTTTTTCTGTTTGACTTTCTATTTTGTTGGGTCCACACCATCATGATTCTTTTATGATTGTGTTTTTTATGTTTTAATTAGTGTTTGTGCCAAGTAGAACCTTTATGATTAGTTTTGGTAATAGTTGTTTAATCATGCTGGAAAAAGACAGAAACTTTGTGCTCATGAACTTATTTTTCGTTCCTATCCAGAAAGAGCTTTTGAGTTAATGCATTTTGCTGATGATTTATATGCAAATTTCCCTAATTTTTTTAATTTTTTAGGAATTTTTTAGTTAGCATAGGTATACTAAATATACAGATGGCTACAGACTGTTTTGTTTCGAAAGATTCTAGTTTTGTTGTGTTGATTGCTTATTTTGATGAAACTATCGGTAGTATCGGGGGGTACGAGCCATGGATAAGTGAGAATACAGCAATATAACATCAATCTAAATGGAAATTAAAGTTTACTACAGTACCTAAAAAGTTGGTGGTTTGTTTTCTTATGCTAATGCTATCACGAGTTTCTGTTTAAGTTTTGTGTTGTGAAGTTTTCATGTTTTGGGTGATGTTCTTATGGACAATGGAATAAAGAGTGGAAAGATCCTAAGCTTGGGGATTCCCAAGGCATCCCAAGACAAATTCAAGGACACCAAAAAGCCTAAGCTTGGGGATGCCCCGGGAAGGCATCCCCTCTTTCGTCTTCAATCCATCGGTAAAGTTACTTGGAGCCATATTTTTATTCACCATATGATATGTGTTTTGCTTGGAGCGTCGTGTATTATAAGAGTCTTTACTTTTTGTTTTTTCACAATGATCCTTGCTGCACAACTTTTGAGAGAGACATGCACTCATCGTGAATTTGTTAGAATACTCAATGAGCTTCACTTATATCTTTTGAGTTAGGCAATTTAGCTCACACGTGCTTCATATTTTGAGCTTAGTAATTTCGCTCCCATATGCTTCACTCATATCTTTTGAGATTGGTAATTCAGATCACATGTGCTTCACTTGTATCTTTTGAGCTAGATAATTTTGCTCTAGTTCTTCACTTAAATCTTTGTAGAGCACGGCGGTGTCATATTTCGTAGAAATAGAAACTCTCGAATCCTCACTTATATCATTTTGAGAGTGCTCTCTCTAAGTAACTTGGTAATTGGCGTGTGTTATGAAATTAGTCGTAAATATGATAGGCATCCAAAGAGGATATAATAAAAACTTTCATATTCAAGGGCATTGATTAGTAAGATAAGTTTGATTCCTCACAACTAGTTTTGAGATATGGATGTGGTAATATTAGAGTTATGTTAGTAGGGTGTTTTGAATCTAGAAATACTTGTGTTGAAGTTAGTGATTCCCATAGCATGCACGTGTGGTGAACCTCTATGTTAGGAAGTCGGAGCATGATTGATTTATTGATTGTCATCCTTTGTGTAGAGGTCGGGATCCCGCGATGGTTAACTCCTACCAACCCTTCCCCTAGGAGTATGCGCTTAGCACTTTGTTTCGATTACTAATAAAACTTCTACAATAAGTATAAGAGTTCTTCATGACTAATGTGAGTCCATGGTATAGATGCACTTTCACCTTCCACCATTTCTACCCTCTCTAGTGCCGCACAACTTTCACCGGTGCACAAACCCACCATATGCCTTCCTCAAAACAGCCACCATACCTACCTTTTATGGGATTTTCATAGCCATTCTGAGATATATTGCAATGCAACTTCCACCGTTCCGTCTCATGACATGTGCCATCACTTTTATTCATATAGAGTCATTATTGTTCTAAGTATCGAGTTGTAAGTAAATAAAAGTGTGATGATCATCATTATTAGAGCATTGTCCCATGTGAGGAAACAAAAGAGGCCAATGATGCCCACCAAATAAATAAATGTATATATATATATAAGAGTCCAAAGAGCCCAAACAAAAAATGAGAGAAAAAGAGAGAAGGGACAATGCTACTATCTTTTTCCACACTTGTGTTTCAAAGTAGCACCATATTCTTCATGACAGAGAGTCTCTTGTTTTGTCACTTTCATATGCTAGTGGAAATTTTTATTATATAACTTGGCTTGTATATTCCAATGATGGGCTTCCTCAAATTGCCCTAGGTCTTCGTGAGAAAGCAAGTTCGGTGCACACCCACTAGTTTTCATTTGTAAGCTTTCATACACTTATAGCTCTAGTGCATCCGTTTCATGGCAATCCCTACTCATTCACATTGATATCTATTGATGGGCATCTCCATAGCCTATTGATACGCCGAGTCGATGTGACCATCTCCTCCTTTTTTCCTCACAACCTCCACCACACTCTATTCCACCTATAGTGCTATATCCATGGCTCACGCTCATGTATTGCGTGAGAGTTGAAAAAGTTTGAAAAAATAAGAGCGCGAAAACAATTACTTGATCAATACCGCGGTTGTGCATGATTTAAATTCGTTGTGTGGGGATGACGGAGCATAGCCATACTATATGATTTTGTAGGGATAACTTTCTTTGGCTTTGTTATTTCGAAAGTTCATGATTACTTTGCTATTATGCTTGAAGTATTATCGTTTTCATGTCAATATTAGACTATTGTTTTGAATCTTATGGATCTGAACATTCATGCCACAATAAAGATTGCATAAAACAAATATGTTAGGTAGCATTCCACATCAAAAATTCGTTCTTTTTCACTTCCCTACTCGATGACGAGCAGGAGTGAAGCTTGGGGATGCTTGATACATCTCCAACATATCTATAATTTTATATTGTTCCATGCTATTATATTATCAACTTTGGATCTTTTATATGCATGAATATGCTATTTTATATTATATTTGGGGCTAACTTATTAATCCAGTGCCCAATGCCAGTTCTTGTTTTTTCTGTGTTTTTGACCTTTTTCACATAGGAATATCAAGCGGAGTCCAAATGGAATAAAACTTTCGCCTTGATTTTTTATGGAAAATATCAAACATAGCTGAAGGAAAAAATACCGGAGATGCGGCCTGAGGGAGCCACGAGCCTGGAGGCGCGGGCCCCCCTGGCCGTGGCTACGGGGCTCGTGACCTCCTCGTGGCGCCTCTCGACTTGTTCCCGACGCCAGACCATCTTATAAATACGGAAAACCTCAAAATTAAACCTAGATCGCAAGTTCCGCCGCTGCAGACCTCCAGAGCCACCAAAAACCAATCGGGAGACCGTTCTGGCATCCTGCCAGAGGGGAATTCATCGCTGGTGGCCATCTTCATCAACACCATTGCTTCTCCGATGATGCGTGAGTAGTTCACCTCAGACCTTCGAGTTCATAGCTAGTATCTAGATGGCTTGTTTTCTCTCTTTGATCTTCAATACAAAGTTCTCCATGATCTTCATGGTGATCTATCTGATGTAATATTCTTTTGCGGTGTGTTTGTTGAGATCCGATGAATTGTGGATTTATGATCAGATTATCTATTAATATTATTTGAGTCTCCTCTGATTTCTTATATGCATGAATTCATATCCTTGTAATTCTCTTCGAGTTATGGGTTTCATTTGGCCAACTTGATCTATAGTTCTTGCAATGGGAGAAGTGCCTGGTTTTGGGTTCATACCGTGCGATGTCCTCACCTAGTGACTGAAGGGGTAGCGAGGCACGCATCGTGTTGTTGCCATCAAGGGTAAAAATATGGAGTTTATATCATATTGCATTAATCTATCCCTCTACATCATGTCATCTTGCTTGAAGCGTTACTCCGTTTATCATGAACTTAATACACTAGATGCATGCTGGATAGCGGTCGATGTGTGGAGTAATAGTAGTAGATGCAGAATTTATCGGTTTATTTGTCTCGGACATGATGCCTATATGTATGATCATTGCCTTAGATATTGTCATGACTTTGCGCTATTCTATCAATTGCTCAACAGTAATTTATTCACCCACCGTAATACTTGCTATCATGAGAGAAGGCTCTAGTGAACACTAGGGCCCCCGGGTCTATTTTACATATTATATATTCAGATCTAAACACAAAAACACCAAAAAATACTTTGCTGCAATTTTATTTACTTATTTATATTCATCTACTATCACTATCATATCTCACCTTGCAAGTAATAGTAAAGGGATTGACAACCTCTTTATCGCGTTGGGTGCAAGTTTGTTTGTGTTTGTGCAGGTTCCTTGTGGCCTCATCTTGATACTCCTACTTGATTGATACCTTGTTTCTCAAACTGAGGGAAATACTTATCTCTACTTTGCTGCATCACCCTTTCCTCTTCAAGGGAAAAACCAACGCAAGACAAGAATCAACTTGCCAATTTCTGGCGACGTTGCAGAGAAGAGCAGGCCGGAAAAGTAGGGTTCACTCATTTGCTGGTAGGAGTAGACAATTTCACCAACTGGATAGAGGCCAAGCCGATCAAGAAGCTGACCTCCTGCATGGCGGTCACATTCATGAGGGAGATAATTTATCGATACAGCATTCCACACAGCATTATCACGGACGACGACACTAACTTTGACTCGAAAGAATTCAGGAACTTCTATAACTCCCAAGGCACCCAAGTGGATTATGCATCTGTTGCACATCCTCAAACCAATGGGAAACTCGAGTGGGCTAATGGTCTCATCCTGCAAGGTCTGAAGCCTCGTCTCATGCGCCATTTGGATAATGCCGCCGGGGCCTGGGTAACTGAGCTGCCATCTGTTTTGTGGGGTCTCAGAACGATGCCTAATCGGTCGACTGGGCGGACACCTTTTTTCTTGGTCTATGGAGTCGAAGCTGTCCTACCGAGTGACTTGTTTCATAACTCTGCTCCGGTGGAACTCTACTCCGAAGCTGAAGCTAAACAAGCCAGACAAGATGGTGTTGATCTCCTGGAAGAAGAGCGAGAAATGGCTCTGATTCGGACTACAGCCTATCAGCAAGATCTGTGGCATTTCCATGCGAAGAATGTCAAGAGTCGGGCATTTCATGAGGGGGATTTGGTGCTCCCAGTGGATCAACAATGACCTCATAAACTTGCTCCAGCATGGGAGGGCCCTTCGTCGTTACAAAAGTGTTGAACAACAGAGCCTATCACCTGTACAACCTCAAGAAACGGATCGACGAGCCGCGGGCTTGGAATGCACATTTGCTGTGACACTTTTATACTTAGAGACAGAAGAGTTCGATGTAATAAAATATTTCATCTATGCAAATCAAGACTCCTACAGTTTGTTGTCGATTCTGATCATACAGTTTCATATTTGGGAATACTCCGAGCGATGAGCAATCCTCACACTCGGGGGCTTAGCTGCGAACATGTTTCGCCTAAGTTAAAAATCCTGTCGGGTGAATAGCAGACCATTCACTCGACAACTTAGCTACGAATCGACATTCGCCTAAGTTTGGAAAAACTCTAAGTGATGAGCAATCCTCACACTCGGGGGCTTAGCTACGAACATGTTTCGCCTAAGTTAAAAACTCTGTCGGGTGAATAGCAGTCCATTCGCTCGACGACTTAGCTGCGAATCGACATTCGCCTAAGTTCGAAAAAAATTCCGAGCAATCCTCACACTCAGGAGCTTAGCTGCGAATATGTTTCGCCTAAGTTAAAAACTCTGTCGGGCGAATAGCTGTCCATTCGCTCGATGACTTAGCTGCGAATCGACATTCGCCTACGTCTGAAAAAACCTCCGAGTGATGAGCAATCCTCACACTTGGGGGCTTAGTTGCGAACATGTTTCGCCTATGTTAAAAAATTCGTCCGGTGAATAGCGGAGTATTCACTCGATGACTTAGATGTGAATCGACATTCTCCAAAGTTCTAAAATGCTCCGAGTGATGAGCAATCCTCACACTCGGAGACTTAGCTGCGAACCAGCATTCACCTAAGTCAAAAAGCAAATATAGTCGAACAAGCGATAAAAAGCCAAATACGGATAAAATCCAAAGGTTAAGTCACGGATAAATGTTTCGTAAAAAAGCAAATGTGCTTAGTCCTAAGGCGTGAATGAAGTTTTAAGGGATACAGTTCCACTCGACATATCGAGGCGAATAAAAGTGTTTCTTCCTAAGGTGAAGTTTTTTAATCATCCAACGGGCTGGCTGGGTCGACAAAAGTATCCAACTCGATGCCATCTGCGATGCTGGTAGCTGCGTCGATGAAGGTCTCCATGACGTCCTCGAACTAAAGCTTCTTTTTGTTAACCACTCGGAGCTCCTTGAGCTTCTCGTCCCTCACGTCCCTACAATGGACCCTAACGAGTGATAGCACCATGTCGGCCCCGCAACGAGCAGCAGACTTCTTCCAGGTCTGCACTCGACTTGGAAGGTCATTCATACGGGCCATCATCGAGTTGAGGTCGAGGTGAAGACTGTCCTCAGGCCACAACTCCTCATCAATCCTCTCCATCGCAGATCTCAGTCGGACAAGATATGCCTAAACGCCCTCGAGCCGTAAACTGACTCTGAGCACGTTCACGGCCACGGCGTCTGCGACAAGAGACTTGGTGGGATCCAGGTTGGGCTCAATCTCATATGTCTCCTTTTCGAAGTCTTGGCAGAATTCTATTGAAGAGAAGGAATGGGAGGAGAATCAGTGAGGTATGATCTTCATGGATTTTACAAAGTTCAATCAACAAGAGACACTCATTGTCGAGCATGATGTACATCCTCCTCGAGAATTCACCCAGATGCTTCTCCGGGCCGTTGCTCCTTTTGTTTAGCTGCTCAGCCCTTTTGACGAGGTCTACGCGCTCTTGCTTCAGCTTTGCATTTTCCACCTCCATCTTCTTGGCAGCCGCCAGCTTCCGATCTCTAGTCTCGGTTTTATCCTTGGCCACCCGTTGAGCGTGGGCGAGTGCTTTGTCCTTGTCCTCCAGCGCCTTCTTCATGGAATCTAAAGAAAAAACATTGTTGAGTCGCGCTTGTAGTCAACGAGTTTCGTTGTGCACGTCGGTTCGAGTGAGAGCACTCAGTTCAAAGCATGAAAAGTGAAGATGGGAATGCAGAGAGTCAATGGTAGTTACCTCCCAGAGACTTCAGCTCAGCCCGCGCTTGCTACAGAGCATTGTTGGAGGCTTCCAGATCCATGCGCAGTCGGTTCCTTTCATCCTCATGATCCTTGTATTGCGGTCCAAGTTCGCAAGCCCTCTGAAACCAACAAAAGAAAGAAATTCAATCAACAAGTAATACAAAGGACGGTCGACTGGGCTATGAATACCGTCGAATGCCTGTCTTACTATCCTGGAACAACATCATATAATGGTTGACCTATGATGTCCATGAAGCTCGTGTCCAGGGGAAGAAGAATTCAAGTAAAAGTCCACTCGACATGTCGAGTGGCTCTAGCGCTCCGCGTGCCGTAAACAAATTCAAAGCAGTCTCTATTAAGACCCCCGCTGGTGCAAGCACTCGACAACGGTCTCGGGGACTACACCAAGTGGGTGCACTCAGAGTGCCCCCACTGAGACAGTTAACACTCGACCTGTCGAGTAACTCGTCAGAGAAAAAAAAATGCACTCGACATGTTGGGTGCCTCCAGTACTACGCGTACGACGGAAATCCCGATTTCAAGTTTTCAAGTCTATTGCTTATCATCTGGGATTAGCAGTAGCCTCGGGGACTACACCCAGTGGGTGCACTTAGCGTGCCCCCACTGGTTACGGAAACATTCGACAAGGTCAGCCCTGTCAGAACATTCGTCTGTCACTCGACCCGTCGAGTGATGCGCCTCCCTGCTATCTGAAGTGCAGTCTATCCTTATGTAGCGTCATATCATGGTTTATCAATGATATCCATGAAACCTACAAGGTAGCTTCAGAGTGGTGTGATCAAAGGAAAAATGTATCCCGCATACAACAAACTCTAAGACCCCTGCCGGTGCAAGCATTCGACAACTGTCTCAGGGACTACACCCAGTGGGTGCAATTTGCGTGCTCCCACTGGATCCGCCAATTCTAGATCAGTCGAGTGGCAGAAAACATCCATCATTGGAATATCCGTAACATGATCCGTCGAGTGACACGCCCTTCCCCAGTCTATGAAGTGCAGTCTATCCTTATGTAGTGTCATATCATGGTTTATCAACGATATCCATGAAACCTACAATGTAGCTATGGAGTGGTGCGACCAAGAGAAAACGTATCAAGCATATGACAGACTCTAAGACCCCTGCCGAGGCAAGCACTCGGCAGCGGTCTGGGGGACTACACCCAGTGGGTGCACTCAGAGTGCCCCCACTGATCCAAATCCTACTCGATTAAGACCCGCTCTATTCGAGTGGGCAAATTTCAAAACACTCTACGGGGTGGAAAGTAAACACCCAGTGGGTGTATGGTCAAAAAAAGACAGGAATTCAATCGGAAATGTGCTTACAATTCAACTTACTCGGACATTGGTGCGAAGGGCCGTGCTGGCATTGTTAGCCAGCTTGCTGACCTCGTACGCCTCTTTGGTTCGCAGCATCATCTGCTCTGCCTGGATCATAGCCTCCTTTGCAGCCCCAGAGCATCTTCCGGGACGCGATGCAGAGGGAAAGCCATCATGAGCTGGATCGGCATAGTAGCTGGGGCAGTTGAAGCAGTCTGAGCAGGTCCAGTTGGAGTTGATGTCACGATGGCCGAGACAGCTGGAGGGGCACTCAACAGAGGTACTGCAGGATCAGCTCTGATTTGTGTCGAGTCGCCCATCCTCTGGGAGGACTCTGCAATCGACCGCTAAAGCGTCTGCACTAATGAAGCTCTTCGAGTGCGGGCGCACGAGGCGTCTGGGTGTTCCTCGTCATCTTCCACCTGGATGACCTCTACAACGTCAACCGAGAGTGTTAACTTTTGCAAGTGACAGATCTCATTCGAATGAATCGAGGACTTGCTAACCTCTGTGAGAAGTGGCAGCGTCAGTAGTGTCAATGTCCATCGCTTCCCCTCCCTCTTCTGGAGGTGATGTTACAGAAGTAGCATCTCTTATGGATCAAACAACACTTGGTTAGCAACAACGCAAAGTCACAATGGACAGAAAGAATTTGAAATAAAATACTCACGCAGAGACGACAGGCACATCCATCCTCATGCGAGGTAGCGCCTTGCAGGGTTTGGTCGTGTTCGGCTTGGGCTGCTTGGCCGACTGCTCACTCGACTTGATAGTTGAAGGGTGGCTCCGCTTCGGGTTCTTCTCACTGGGACCTGGAGCCCTGTCCTCAGCAGCTGCCAGATCCTGGTGGGACTTGGAGTGGCGTTCACATCGAGGAGGTGACTCGACTTCTTCTTCTTTGCCGGAGTCCTCGTATTCATCCTCGTAGTCAGAAGGACCGTCACCGTCCATGCTGCCACCCTCGCTCACTACGTCGGCTTCAGGTTGATTCCCATTGGGAACTGGCGAGTGCATTTTCGTCCATTCTTGCATAATTCCAACAAGGAAGTCAGTCCAAAAATCAATATATCACTCGACTGTATCAATACTTCAGCCGACAAAGTGCAACTTACCAAGTTCTTGGGAGGGTTTTCGGTTGAGTAAGGCTGGATCCTCTTGGCTCCCACTGGATTGTCACATGCCCCGGTGATGCTGCGAAGCCACTGCTCGACAGCCTCTGGTGGAACTTCTTCTGGGTGCATCCTGGTAGAGTCCTATGGACCCGCATAATGCCACATGGTGTGATCCCTCGCTTGGAGCGGTTGAATCCGTCGACTGAGAAAAGTATCCATCAGATCAAGGCCTGTCACTCCGCCTCAAACCAGTTTCACCATGGCGTCCACCAAAGTCGCCACTTGACCCTATTCTTCTTTAGACACCTTTATGGACTTGGGGACAGTTGGACGGTAGGATGTGTAGGGGGAAAGGCTAGTCGACATGTTGGGTGAAGCCATGTCCTTGCAATAGAACCAAGTCGAGTGCTAGCCTCTAACGGATTCAGGGAAAGTCATAGCAGGGAAAGAACTACGCGCTCTCTTTTGAAGCCCTAAACCCCCACACAGCTGCAGCACATGAGTTTTCCCATCCGACGGATCTCCTTTCTTCACCGTCTGAGATCTAATCGTAAAGATGTTCTGAAAAAGTCCCTAGTGAGGAGGACACCCCAGGAAGCACTCGCACAAAGTAACCAAGACATACAAGTATGCGATAGCATTCGGTGGGAGATGGTGCAGTTGAGCGCCGAAGAAATTCAAGAACCCTCTAAAGAACGGGTGGGGTGGCATAGAGAAACCTCTTTCGACATGTGAGAGGAGGAGGACCCGCTCCCCATCGCGCAGCTCCGGCTGGCGGTCTCCTTCCAATAACCTCCAAGAACCTTCCGCCACGAGCCCGTTAGCAACCAAGCCATCGATGTCCGCACGGGTGACCACCGAAGGGACGAAGTCACCCTGCATCCATCCTGTCGGCGCGGTGAACCGAGCGGTCGAGGGCTTCTTGCCCTTGACATTCGTTGCCCCCTTCTTAGCTTGCTCCAGCTTCTCCATGGTGCTCTTCATCATCGTCGCGGCGGCTCTCGTCGGAGAGGAATAGAGTGTGGAGCTGGGGGCAGAGGAAACGGAGGAAGGGAAGAGATCTAGGCAAGGATACTGTGTGCACTATGGCACGTCGAGTTTTATACTCCGCCGAGTGACTCATTGACTAGTGGGCCCATGAGATCACCGCACACGCCAACCGCTGACGGTGCCAAGTACGTGGCGATATGACTGGCGTGAGAATCGAAGCGTCATGCCTCCACTTGCCCTGATCGTGGCATCATCATCGCACGTGCGCGCACTTCCCAAATTTTCATATCCCATGAAATCCGGGTCTGACAGACTGACCCGTCACCTCCAAAGATGCTTTCAGTTCACTCGAAGCAAAACAGGAATTGAACATTGACTCGGACACTTTCAAGGCTAAATGGATCCGGGTGAATGGCGAAGACTTCAATCGACGCAAGTTTCATTGAAGCCCCGGATATCAATCGAAAGATTTGGCATGTTCATCTTGAACTGACATCAATGCCCAGAGTGCAATCGGCGCATGTTTCGTTGAAGCCTCGAATATCATTCAGAAGATTTGATGCCTTAATTCAGGATTCGCATTGATACCCCCATTTTACCACTCGAACCTCAATCCATTCGAGGGCCAATGACAAGGATATGTACCTAGGGTAGGGTCCTAGGAAAGACCTACATACCCTACCTAAGGACACTACATTGGAGGACTTGAAGATCAAGCATAAGCTTCCAACTGGATTCCATGTGATGTTCAAGTCACTCGACATTCAATCCACTCGGAGTCTTCTTCCTTCATTCGACAGTCACCTGTCACTCGGTAGATCTCATTCTCAGTCGACACCAGAAGACCAGGAGCCACCATCAGGAGGCCAACGGGCAGTCGTTAGTCCTTTGTCATTAGTATCATTTATTATGTATGTTACCAGTAACGCCAGACTTTAAACCCACGATCGGACCCTTAGATGACGGGCACTTATGAGGGGCAGCGAACTCTATATAAGCCGCCCCTCCCCTCTGGCACAAGGGTTCGCAACCACTGTAATCTCAACATTCCACACGACAAAGCTCCTGAGCGCTGACACGTAGGGCTATCACCTCCACGAGAGCGGTCTGAACTCATACATCCGTCTGTAGACCCTTGTCATAGCTAGGACTCTGCCCTCTCCTTTCGTACCCTACCTTCTACTGTCAGGCCCGTTCTGACGACAGTCATCATGAATGTCGCTGCACTCTGACAACCCCACCCTCGACCCCTCATGATAACGGCTCACACGGCGTCTGTGCTCGGGTCTGTCCTTGAAGCATTGATAAATCTAAGCGGTCGAGCTCTGTCTCGCGGGCCAGTCCCATGCACGTCACCTCCCTGAGGTCCTAGTGCTTTTCCTTGCATGAGCTAATCGAGAGTGGGTGATCCAGGGCGCGTGGCTTGGTTTGTATGACCGTTATTCGGTGCTTCGTCATCACGGGAGACACACGCCGAGTGTCTTTCCTCGGGTTTATCGCATGAGAAGACTGGGCATGGCGTCTGTGCTCGGGTCCGTCCCTACAACATCAATAAACCCAACGACTGAGATCTGTTTGGCTGCTTGGCCCCACACACGTCACCCCTCCTGGGGTCGTTGGTGTTTGGCCTTCTCATGCGAGGGCCTCCGGAGATTCATTCGGCACAGGTTACCCCATTTC